>OY796684.1:4120302-5527063 GCA_963680715.1 Tetragnatha montana | reverse complement strand
AGGCGTGTTAAACATTGTGTTTTCAGAAACTAGACGAATAAATAATTAAAAAAAAACATGCGAATGAAAACTTAGATGAAAAGAGAGGACCAAATTTAATAAGTGATCGTAACTCCATGAGGTCCATTTTTGAAAAAGCAGAAACTGAATTTTTATATGGCGTCCTTTGGTTAAAATTTCCAATTTTTTGGTGGTAATTTTTGAATAAAAAAAACCAAAATATTCAATTTTATCTATTCTTTTCCTTGTGTATCTATTCTATCCCTTCCAAGAAATCCGCTGCCATAGGAATGGTGCTAAGATTGTTCAATGTAAAATTTTAGTTGGTATAAAGTAATTAATTAATTTAATTTTAGTGTGGTAGTGTAAAAATATTTTTAGCTAGTGCATTAAGGAGAAAAGGAGCGGAGGAGGAGCGGCAAGAATAAGTTCAAAATTTGATAAAATAAGGAATTTGCATTCCTCATTTTTTCTAAAGTGACACAAAACTAGTGGGCGACCCTAATTGAATTCTAAAAAAATAAACATTTTTACCATATAAATAAGGACCACCCAAGTGTGCTGTGTAGTATGCATTACTCAGAAAATAATGATCACCAGTAATGATTGCGACCAGAATTTTTCTTTTCTGATCTCCAAACGATGATCATTGTTTGAAGAAAAACGCTA
Source organism: Tetragnatha montana (assembly GCA_963680715.1). Classification (NCBI taxonomy): domain Eukaryota; kingdom Metazoa; phylum Arthropoda; class Arachnida; order Araneae; family Tetragnathidae; genus Tetragnatha; species Tetragnatha montana. The sequence goes on along the minus strand of OY796684.1, from coordinate 5,526,394 downwards.
CCTAAATTTTACCCACCAAGTTTTCTACAAAAGCAATCCATAATTCTATTTCCGGTCATTAATGATCCCAAAATACAGCCAAAACACACTTGAATATATTAGATAAGCTTTCTTGGAACCTTCATCAACTTTCTGGAAACTAACTTAATTTAAATATTAATTAAAGAAATAACCCCAATAACGTGGGGAATTTTTCACACCCTGGGTTATTCAATAATTGTATGAATGAATAAATGTTTTCGAAGAATGAAACGCATATTTTCAACCTCGAAGTTGGAGCTTGAACTTTGGAAATGGAACTAAGAGAAAAAGAATTAAAAAGACATCAATTCAAAATAAAAAAACTTGCTATGGTAAACTTTCGAAACTTTTGCAATTAAATTTCATAACTTTTTGATATGATTTCCTAGATAAATAAAGTTAAGAGTCTAGGGTTTTAAGGCGTGCTTTTTTCAGAATATTGATTACAAATTGTGTGAAGACTTCATTTACCTACAAAAGAGCATGTAGCGTTGTGCACGTATGAAGATGGCCCCTAAGTAAGAAAAAATGGTTGTTTAATATTATGTTCAAGAGTAGACTAAACCATGAAAAATAACCCTTAAATCGTCAAATGTGTGTCCACACTATAGAAACAGAAATGTTTCTTTTTTCAAGACTGTGCCAATTTATCAAACTCATTACAGTAGGAAACTAATAAGATATAATTCATGTAGATGAGCAAAAAATTATATCTCTTTAGACCCTATTACCAGACGCTTTTTCTTATGTTTATTTACTCACCACCACACAAAAAAAGTAAAATTAAAACTATAACAGCGAAGAGTAAAGGGCAGACAATGTTCGGCCATTATGAGGTTTAGGGTTTAAAAAGCAATGAACTGTCTGAACGGTTCTGATGCATTTTCGTTAACTTAATTCATTCTTCATATGTTCTATCATCTTTTAAATGTTCCAACGTGTTGAAACATGGTGTTTTCAAATGCTAGACGAATAACCCATTTCTTTAAATAAATATAGCCTTACAGACATGCTTGTGTTTGCAAATGCAAACATAGATACAAAGAGAAAATAAAATTTATTACGTGATCGTAACTCCATGCAGTCCATTTGTGAAAAAGCAGAAACTGAATTTTTATATGGCGTCCTTCGTTTAACATTTCGAATTTTTTTGGTAATTTTTTAATAAAACAAACAAAATATTCAATTTCATCCATTCTATTCCGTTTAAAAAATTTCTTTAAGAAGCCTTATTCATACGCAAAGCAATATAAAATTTTTCTATGGTGGCTCCCAAATAGTAACTAAAATATTTTGAAAGAGTACATCCAAACATCCCCAGAAACTACATTTCATTACAATCTTTCATCATATTTAAGAGTTATAAGCCAAGATAATTAAAAAATATTCCATATAAAGTGAAAATAATTGACTTAACAAAAAATGAACGCTGGTAAAATAGCAAAATATTTTCTCACTTTTCCTGATAATGTTGATTTTCTATTGCTTTTAACTCTTCCATATGATGACACAATTTCGTGAATTATTAATTGAGAGTTAGAAATAACTCTCAGAATTTCCAATAAAAATTTGGGACTTGCCTAGATACAGAAAAAAAGGTGCATGTTGAATAACAGCAGTCATTTAACAAAAATGTATCAATATCAAGAAAAAGGTATTCAATATCAAGAATACTCAAAAATTTAGATTCATGTAAAAGTCTGTCAAGTGTGTCATGTCACATTCTCAATGAGTAAACCATGAAAAATGCCTAAACCCAGCCGTTCTTTCTCAACCATCTCTGTACCCGAGTTTGGGGATTTTTTGCGTGTTTTGTAAGGTGGTCCTAATTTTTACATTTAGAGTAATTTTACCATAAGCATTAAGCAAGCATCCTTATTGCAGTCAGAGAAATCCGCGTGCCATAGTAATGGTGCTATGTTTGTTCAAGGTTAAAATTTTAGTCAGTGTAAAGTAATCAATTTGTAAAAATGTTAATGTTTTAGTGTGATATTGTATTGGATAAAAGTTATATATTAGTGCATTAAGGAGTGTGTTATGCAGAATGCATTACTCAGAAAAAATTATCACAGATAATCATTAAAATTATTATCACCAGTAATGATTACGACGCGAATTTTTATTTTCTGATCTCCAAACGATGATCAGAGTAAAGAAAGACGCTACCTGTTTTTTAAAAGTGGCAGAAGATTTTTGATCCGGACGCTTTTCCAGACGCTTTTCTTCCATTCATTTGCTCACCATACAAAAAATTAAAATTGAAACTATAACAGCGAAAAGTACACTTCCTATTACATCCCCATTCGATCGGCGAGGGTTAAAAAAGCAATGAAATGGCTGAGCGGTTTCGTTGCATTTTCATTAACTAAATTCATTCGAGTAACTTCAATATTTTTATAAATACCTCCACTGCTGCAACGTTAGCTGTTGCCAGTTGAAACATGGTGTTTTAAAAAACTAGACGAATAACCTATTTCTTTTAAGTAATATAGCCTTACAGACATGCTTGTGTTTGAAAATGCAAACTTAGATATAAAGAGAAAACAAAATTTATTACGGGATCCTTGAAATCCATTTGTGGAAAAATTTGAAACTGAATTTTTATAAGGCGTCCTTCAGTTAACATTTCGAGTTTTTTTGGTAATTTTTGAATAATAATAAAAAAAAGATTCAATGATATCTATTCTATTCCTTGTAAAATACTTTTCCTTAAGAAGCCGTATTCATACGCAAAGCAATATAATTTTTCCTATGGCGGCTCCCAATTAGTAACTAAAATATTCCGAAAGAGTATACATCCAAACATCCCCAGAAACCACGTGTAATTACATTCTTTCATCATATTTAAGCGTTATAAGTCAAGATAATTAAAAAATTTTTCATATAAAGTGAAAACAATTGACTGAACAAAAAATGAACGCTGAAAAAATATACATTTTTTCCTCTTGTCATGATAATGTCGATTTTCTATTTTTTTAACTCTTGGATGACACAATTTCGGGAATTATTAATTTAGAGTTATAAAAAACTCTCAGAATTTACAATAAAAATTTGGGACTTGCCATAGATAAAGAAAAAAGGTACATGTTGAATAACAACAGTCATTTAACAAAAATGTTTGCATAGTATTCAATATCAAGAACACTCAAAAATTTAGATTTATGTGAAAGTCTGTCAAGTGTGTCATGTCACATTCTCAATGAGTAAACCATGAAAAATGACACCTAAAAAATTATCTTCCCGAACCCAGCCCTTCTTTTACAACCATCTCTCTACCGGTGTTTGGGGATTTTTTGTGTGCTGTAAGGTGGTCCTTATTTTTAGTTAGAGTAATTTTACCATAAGCAAGCTTCCTTATTGGAGTCAGATAAATCCGCGAGCCATAGGAAAGGTGCTATGTTTGTTCGAGGTTAAAATTTTAGTCAGTGTAAAGTAATCAATTAGTTGAATTTTAGTGTGATATTGTATTGGATAAAAGTTATATTGTGCATTAAGAAGTGTGTTATGCAGTATGCATTACTCAGAAAATAATGATCCCAGATCATCATTAAAATTATTATCACCCGTAATGATTACGACGCGAATTTTTCTTTTCTGATCTCCAGACGATGATCAGTGTGTAAAGAAAGACGCTACCTGTTTTTTAAAAGTGGCAAAAAATTTACACAAAATGATAACACTTAGGCTCAATTTCCAGACGCTTTTCTTGTATTTATTTGTTCACCATAAAAAAAATAAAATTGAAACTATAACAGCGAAGATTAAAGCTCAGACTATAAGATTCTTATGTGACTCCATGTGAATTAAAAAAGCAATGAACTGTCTGAGCGGCTACTGTCTGAGCATTAACCAAATTCAATCTTCATAACTCAAATATTCTTGAAAATATTTCCACTGATACCACGTTAACGGATACAAGTCTTGTAAAAACTAGTTTTCGAAAACTAGACGAATAACCTATTTCTTTAAATAAATATATAGCTTTATAGACATGCTAGAGTGTTTGCAAATGCTAACATATAGATGAAAATAGAAGACCAAATTTAATAAATGATCGTAACTGCATGAGGTTCATTTGGGAAAAAGCAGAAACTGATTTTTTATATGGCGTCCTTCGGTTAAAATTTCCAATTTTTTATGGTTGTTTTATAAAACAAACAAAAAACTCAATTTCATCTATTATATTCCTTATAAAATATTTTTTAAGAAACCGTATTTATACGCAAACCAAAATACATTTTTTCTATGGCAGCTCCCAATTAGTATCTAAAATATTCTGAAAGAGCACACCCAAACATACCCAGACCCCGTTTCATTACACTCGTTCATCATATTTAAGCGTTTAAGTCAAGATAATTTTTAAAAAATTCCATAAAAAGTAAAAACAATTGAATAGAAAAAAAATGACCAGGCAATGTTGATAACATCCCGATTGATAACATTAAGCGTGATCACAATAAGCTGAGTCGACTGTACTACAAACAACAATCAGAATCTAAACGCATTCTATACTCTACGGCAACGTTTCCTGAACCCAGTACGTCTCTAAGCGGAAGGATAAAATGGGTAAACACAAAGCCTGTTGGGTTGCCGGTAAGCAAATCGTGACAAAAAGACATTACAATTCTCAGAAGTAAATATGTATTAAATACTTACATACAATGGTGAATTTCCTATTAAATATTTTTGACAAATAAGTTACTCTTGATTTAAAAAAAAAGATGGATATTGGATATTCTAGAAAAAAAATCCTCTTGAATTTTTATTTTATTCATAAACGTTTTAAATGAATTTTGTTAGATAAATTAGTTTTGATGTAATCATTGATTAATTTTTATATAGGGACCACACTTCTAAATATAAGTTACATAAAATGCTACCACAGATAACTTTTAACACTAAAGAATAATAACCATTATAAACACATTCACTAAGTGGAATGACTTTCAAATCCGAGTATTATACACATGGGTTTAACAAAATAATCATATTTTTAAATTGACGTTCTTCATTTCATTCAAAATTGAGACACCGCGATGGGAACTACTTTGTTTGTCAGTGACGCCATAGGGTCACCTAACATTGCTGTCTAGTATAGAGTGAATTGACTAGTGTTCGGCAACTAGTGGTCAAAAAGTAGTTAACTACTAACTGCTAACTAGTCTGGGAAAATCTAGTTGCAACTAGTAGTTAATTATTTTTTCCTGAGACTAGTTGCAACTAGTAGTTAACTATTTCCCAAAGTAGTTAACTACTAGTTAACTAGTCTATTTAATTTCATAACCTATTTTTGCCCAAATTCTAATACATCTTTCTTATCTATATCACAAAAAACTGTATGCTTCGCTCAAAACGGGCCTTTATTTCTGGTTATGGTATTTGAGTACTCTACCATGACATTGTAGTTATAAATAGCAGTGTATTTTTTTGTATATATTGATAAAAATTTTAAATATGTTTGAAATTTTAAACAAAAAGTTTTTTTAAAGTAGTTGAAAATTTGAAAGTAGTTTCAACTAGTAGTTATTAAAAAAAGTAGTTCAACTAATAGTTAAACTAGTTTAAACCAAAAGTAGTTAAACTACTAGTTGATCGGTAGTTAACTACTAGTTGCAACTAGTTCTAGTTAACTAGTGCCGAACACTAGAATTGACCAATAAAATTTAAAAATCCCCCAACAGAAATCCCGATCATCGTAACTGACCCTTTCCGTTCTAAACGGCCCTTAACTTCAATCACGAACCCAAATGAAGGCGGACAAGTAGTAGTAACGCCTTCCATTATGCAAGTGTTGTTTGTCCGTAGCAAGTACAACAAGCGAACTCGTTTAAGAAACGCGGGGGAAGAAGCTCAAGTGTGATGGCAAGTGATACAATTGGCAGCCCACTGACCCTTACAGGATGACGCCTTCACAAGTAGTACCCTAGTAGCAACATTATCCTCATCCTTAGTATAATGGAACATTGACTAAGTCGTGCCGATTTGAGCGTTAATCTGATAATTAATCACCTATTCTGTAGTTGACACGAAAGACATGTTTTGCGGGGTGGGTTTGAACCTGGTTATCTGGATGCGTGATAACGTCGGGTTCATTTATTAAAAGAGTTTCTGAACTCGAGGAAAAAATTCACATTATTTAAATTGCGAAGCGAATGGAGAGAGAGTGTGTAGAGAATTTTTTTTGGACTGAAATAACGGACAGTTATAAATTTATTTTATAACAATGAGCTATATTGATTTCATAAAACCTTATAAGTACTTTGAGCTATGAATATAAATGAAAGAGACCAGAAGTGTCGGAAGAGAATACACTCAGCTCTACTTTAGGGTGTATCGAAAAAAACTTTTTTTAACATGGGGACCTTCGGGGGCTTTGCGGCACCCCTAGATATTATCCGAAAATTCTGAAAAAATTCACAGGTACTCTCTGCCACCTTAGACAACTTTTCCGCACAAAGACTTTATCAAAATAAAAAAAAAAGTTTTTTCGATACACCCTACTCTACTTATACAATAGCTTTTCATGCTGGCCGTGATTTCTCTTAAGCTGTTAGGGGCCATTCATTAATTACGTAAGGATGATTTTGGCAATTTTTGACCCCCTCTATCCCCATGTAAGGGTACGTAAGATTTTTCAAACTCCTCCCCCCTATTCTTACGTAAGATTCCATTTCGTTTTTCAAAGTAATAAAATGTTAGAAAAGGATCAGTTACACTAAAATTCTCAGTTTGACGTAAATCAAAGATTTTTTATTTTTCAACAGAAAAGTAATATTCTTACTGTCAACTACATATTACCAATAATACCAACTACCCAATAATTGGAATTTGTTTACATTAACTTGGAAAACTTAACTCCCCCCAATTAAGGGTATGTAGAGATTTTTCCAACCCCCCTCCCCCTCGGGACCCTTACGTAATTAATGAATGGCCCCTTATAGATCGTATGCTTTTTAAAAAAGCTCAAAACCTCCTAAAACAAAAGAGAACCGAGTAATTTCTATTTAATTAGTAAAAGGTAAAGGATGGTAAGACCTTTGTGCGATGGAGAATTTAATAGAAGAAACAACATTATACCAAACGAACAATAAATGTGAAAGGTAGGTAAATAGATGTTTCGGGAGTGGTCCTTCTTCATCGTTTTTATCGTCTGTATCAAGTATAAATGGCCTAAGTACTGGCCTAAAAGCCGGTTTTCGAATCCTCGCTCAGGCAAGGGTGTTTGTGTGGATGGAAAAGGATGAATGTTGCCCTTGCGCTGAGAAAAATGACGATTTCAAAGCGTTAAATTCCTTGATAGTTTTATTTTGAGATGAAACTTTTTTTTTCAAACATGAAAGTATACAATTCTTTCAATTTTGAAAGACCAGAAATACCAAGTTTCAAACCACCACTCAAATTATATGTATTTTTGTTTAATTGCAGTTTATGAAGTTTAGTTTAAACATGTGAACCTTCTGATAAACAAATTTTAAAACGTGATATCCGTCTTACTCATGGAGCTAGGAGTAAGTGGAGGGAACATGGGCTTAAATCGCTGAAGCCAAAGAAAGCCTAAATTAACTGTGGTAATGACTGGAAGCCATCTTGAGTAATGCATTGAAGTTTTATTAAACTTTAAAACTTTTCTCTTAAACTATATCTGGTGACTAACTTCATGTTCCATGAAACTTTTGCAGTTTTATTTCGCACTCTTCAAAATACCTCTTACCTCTGAATAAAACATGAATAAGTAAGATGGATTGTATGCCAATAATTTAAAAGGGATGCAAATATTTTATTTGAAAAATTAGTTGAGGAATTTTATATTTTATTCTAAAATAAAAAGTTTCAAGGAATATAGTAACACTCACCGGTAATAGTTTTTGAAAAGAAATTATAATTTTGGTTAGTTACACAATGCATTACTCAAGATGGCGGCTAAACTCCACGGTTGCTTCAACTTGATTATTGAGTTCCTATTGATGATGCTCCCTCCACTTACTCCTAGCTCCATGGTCTTACTCAGATGCGGTATCACACTCTAATAACAAGTAGACTTTTTACGTTCTGATCAAATACTGCACTATCATCAAAAGAGGTAATTTTGGCAAAGGTCATGACGTATCATTTTTGAGTACTACCTGCATATTTTCAAAAATGACTTTATGAATCAAACTTTAGTAAATTTGATTCAGAGCGAGTTCGAGTTTGTGAAATACTCAGATTTGAGTATTTTGTACTCAGTTTTGTAAAAATGCAGTTTTAAGAAAGTGTGAAAAGGGGTTGTATGTATTGTATACAAGCGATTATGTGGCGCGGGTGAATGACTGACACCTTCGTGGCTTCGTTCCACAAGTGATCAAATAACCAAACCATTCGAGAAATAATTAAGCGTTTGTTTTTGTTACAAGTGAATGAGTTTCCTAGAAAGAATGTTTGAAAACGACAGTGCTGGGACCTTTGGAAGGATCGCCGCCGGTCAGACGCGCGAAAGTATTGCGATCCGTGTCAGGATCCTCCCAGAACGAGTTACTGACAGCAGTTTTAGGTCACTCGTCCCTCCCACACCCTCCCTGCTCCAGGATGGACCTTCGTGACCCTGGTCAAGGTCAAAGCAGGTATGTCACTCCACAAAGGCGGGCGCCCGGTGTCAAAAACAGGGTCGCCCTGATGCGAAGGCGCCTCCCAGAGGACAATGTAAGGTAATAAGATGGATCGCACAGCGGAGATGTGTCTCTGGACCGCAGAAACACACCTATTTGAAAAGGGGCAGAAAAAGAGTGATTTCTCGTCCGCTTTAAACTGACCCGATTTCCTAATTTCTAAGAGAAATATTGCCGGGAATTAAAATGGAGTTATCTATTATTGGAGCTGCGACCTTGGAGTTTCTTGTGCAATAGAGAGGAATTTGTTGGAGAGGGAGGTGGGTTGTTTTTGTTCCAGAACTGGCTGGCTGGATCTTTTGTTCTATCGCCTTGTTTCTGTCCGATATTTAAGGTGACTTTGACCCCTAGCCGGGCATCCTCAATCGAATGCAGCGTGGGCGTTTTTAAGAGACAACTCCTTTGCGGATGTATGCGAATGCGAGGAAGCAATGTTGGGGTGTTGGATTAGAACGATGTTCTCTTATGAATGTGCTCCCTCTTCGTCATTCTCCTTATCTCATCTATTCTCGACCTTCTTGCCACTCCAAGGGTGATAGTATCTGAGGGTACCCCTCACGCTTAAGTTCCTGAATACTTATTAAAAGCATGTTTCTTATCAATGGCTTAATGGTTTTTCACTCCTTGAAAATCGGAAATACTCTTTAAAAAACTAGCCAGGAGTATTTTCACCCTTTGAATTTTTCACAAAGGTTTAGCTTAACAAAATCACCCCATGCCTCACCGAAATCAAACTAAAAAAAAAAAAAAAAAAAAAAAAACTAAAACTCATCGGCGCAACAGCCGTATAGTGGGCCAAGTCCTACGATACCCATCTTCGTTTTCTTGACTGTGGGGCCCTGGGGTGTAAGGCATATGTCCCGGTTAGGTGGTCAGTCTAACGCAAGACCCCCAGTGTTTAGTTCCCAAGCAGGCTTGGTCCTCAATTTATCGACCCACTCAAGGGATGAAAGGTTGAGTGGATCTTGCCCAGCCCGGGAGCCGGGAATCGAACCCCGGACCTGTGGCACGGAAGAGCTATGCGCTACCACTGCGCCACCGGGCTTCTTTCACCGAAATCAACAAATAATATTTTACTACTCAAACACCAACTGATCTCAGCGGAGACATTTCCGCCCAACTTCTGGTCAGAGCTAATTGCCAAAAGCCACGGCACCCTAATTATCATACTTTTTAATTGTGTTTTCATACAGCCATAGTAATTGTTTTTTCATTTATTGTTCTGATGCTCAGGGAGTTTGATTGCGGTTTTCGTGTCTCTGTATATGTAGTTCATGCTATTTCCGTATTTCACTCCTCATAATTCAATTTCACTCCTCCTTAAAAAAGCCAAGGAGTATTTTTATTCCCCCAAAAAAATCCTAGGAATAACACTGATCAATGGTCTGTATTAACCTTTCCAATGCAATGGCTTGTTTTAGTGCGAGGAAATACTTGATGTGAAAATGAATGCTTTGCTCAGGCTACATCAAGACTTTTCTTTCAGAGGAGGGTTGGTAAAATATCAATTTTAGACTGGGACGTAGCCAAGTGGGGATTTGAGGACATATCTCCTCTTGGAATTTTTTTTACCATCGAAAACGACTAAAACTACCACATATCCCCCCAAAAATATATGAATATCACCCTCCAAAAATGGTTCCTAGGTAAATCAAGAGTCTAGGGTTTTTCGGCGTGTTTTTTTCAGAACATTGATTACAAATTGTGTGAAGACTGTCATTTACAAAAGAGCATATGTAGCGTTGAGCACGTATGAAAATGCCCTTTAAGTAAGAAAAAAATGGTTTAATATTGTGTTCAAGAGTAGACTAAACCGTGAAAAATGTCCCTTAAATCATCAAATGTGCGCCCACTCTATAGTCACTAAAATGTTTCTTTTTTCAAGACTGTACCAATTTATCAAACTTAATTCATGTTGAAACTAATATAATATACTAGTCGCGGTAATAGGTAGGTAAAAAATAACTCTTTAGATTCGATTTCCTGACGTTTTTCTTATATTTATTTACTCACCACGCAAAAGAAATTAAAATTAAAACTATAACAGCGAAGAGTAAACTGTAAACTGTTGTGATGAGCAAATGCCGGGAGGTAATAAAGAAGCAACGAACTGTCTAGGGGTTCTATTGCATTTTCATTAACTTAATTAATTTTTCTTACCTTCAATCTTTTAAATGCTCCGACGTGTTGAATCATGGTATTTTCAAAAACTAGACGAATAACCTATTTCTTTAAATAAATTTAGCCTTACAGACATGCATGTGTTTGCAAATGCCAACTGAGTTAGATAGAGAAGACAAAATTTATTACGGGATGAGGTCCATTTGAGAAAAAGTAGAAACTGAATTTTTATATGGCGTCCGTCGATTAAAATATCCAATTTTCTTTTGGTATTTTTGAATGAAAAAAAAAACAAAAAATTCAATTTCATCTATTCTATTCCTTGTAAAATATTTTTCTTTAAGAAGCCGTATTCATACGCAAAGCAATATAAACTTTATCCAATGGCGGCTCCCAATTAGTAACTAAAATATTCTGAAAGAGCACACCCAAACATCTCCAGATTTCATAACACTCGTTCATCATAATTAAGCGTTATAGTTAAGAATATAGTAAAGATAATTTTTAAAAAATCCATGTAAAGTAAAAAAAAATTGACTTAGCAGAAAAAAAACCGCTGACAAAATGTACATTTTTCTCTTTTCATGATAATGTCGATTTTCTATTGCTCTCTCGATTTCTATTGAACGATGATCTCTTATGAATGGGTTCCCTCTTTTTCATTCTCATCCCACATTCCCACTCTTTAACCTTTTTACCACTGTATACTCCAAGGGTGATAGTATCTGAGGGCACCCCTCAGGCTTAAGTTCCCGAATACTTACTTCCTAAAAGCATGTTTGTTATAAATGGTCTTTATTAACCTTTCCAATGCTTGTGTTTGCAAATGCCAACTTAGATGAATAGAGAAGACAAAATTGGCTTATTTGTGAAGGCTTGTTTTAGTGCAACGAAATATTTGATGTGAAAATGAATGCTCTGCTCAGGCGATATCAAGACTTCTTTCAGAGTCTTTCAGGTAAAATATCAATTTTAGACTGAGACGTAGCCAAGGGAGGATTTGGGGATGTATCCCCTTTAAAACTTGGAATTTCTTTACTATAGAAAACGACTGAAACTACCACCTATCCCCCCAAAAATATGAGAATATCACCCTCCAAAATTATTTTAAACACTTCTTACATAGTAAAAGTAAATGCAGCTTTCTAGGACGTTAAAGGATTTGAACTCGTTATATTCAATATTTTAATTTCTACAGGTAACAATGAATTGTAGTGTACCAAAATAGGGGGTACTTATTTTAAAATCGTATAAAATTTCAAACATATATATACTACTTTAAAATCTACTCACTAACTTACTTATACAAGAAAATCGAGCCATGCTAAGCGAGAATGGTTTTTAAACCCCATATTATTTAGAAACTAAATTTCCTTCATTTTTATTGGCTACCAGATAGTCTATAAACTTAAAAATGCGTAAATAATGTGTCTAAACAGCTGTGTGTGTGTTGTCAAAAGATTAATGACCTTCTAGTCACCCGATCCATTTGTATAAAAGGAAACTAGTGTTTTCCTCTTCTGAAATTACCTTCTATTCATATGTGTGTGTAACTCTAGCCTTTTCGAGTACCCAAAAAGTACCAGAGGGCCCAGAGATCAATCTATCTGATCTAACCTTTGAGACCACCCAATGGCAAACTTGTTTTTAAAAAAGCCACGAAAGCTTTGATGGACGGCTATATAAAAGGGAATGACGTGACTGGATATGGTATGCATATTTAATCGCAAAAACTGTTCTTAAACGGCAATTGGTTGAATGACACAGAGTGAAAAACAATAGTTAATAGTGTAAGACCCAAGTAACTTGGATGGATACTCATTACAATGAAATGGTTTATATGTTAATTTAATGCGTTGTAGTTCTTAATTGTTATAGCGATATACCAAGAACTCGGGCCATAAAAAGTAGTTGAAAATTTTCATATCTTTGAATGAATTAATAGAGGATAGGGTTTTTGTATAATGCATGACCACTTGCGAGTTAAGACCCGAAAAATTGTCGGCTTTAGAAAAGGCGCTGTTGGAAAATTACTTAAAGAATGCTTGGAGAGATTTTGGAGAGAGGGTAAAACCTTGCTTTAAAACGGTGATCTTATTTAAAACCTGATATTTAACCACATAAAAAGGATTTATAGAAATTCGTGAACCTGAACACTGCAATGAACTTTCAAGACTGAATAACAATATAAGAAAAACTATTATGAACTGAATTCCGTATATTGATATAAACCATTTTAGATGTGCAAAAACGTATAAGATAAGCTTAACCTATTGCAAATAAACACAAACATTTCAATGAATTTCAATTAAAACGATTGCTTTTATTTGAACTTTGAACACTAGTCAGAGGTAGGTGAACTCTTAGAATTACTGATAAAAAGGTTCTGAATCGAATTGAAAAAAATCTTCGCAGAAGTCACCCATTGACCTAGGAGGTTTTTGACAACAGTCTTTTTACACTTGACATTTTTATGTTATTCCACCCACATAAATGTTCCGTTCATTCCACCCACACTTATTTCTATATGGTTACTCAGGTTGGTGTTTCTACGGAATCATTTTTCTTTGAGCATCACATAGTTTACAGGAAAGAACGGGACTCTCATAAGCTATAAAACCCATTGATTAATTAAATAATTATAGCTGAACATGAAAATCGATATTTTTCTCACTTTTATTTCAGTATAAAAAATTTTTTTCATTCTATCCAGGTGTTGAACCTTGTTACTAAATCTTGTTAACATATAATAGTTGCTTCTTAAGGCAGTAACGAATCAGCTTTATTAGCAACAAAAAAATATTGATGAAGTTAAAGCCATGTTCTCTTTATTTTGAAATTGAACAATTTTACTTGTTACTTAGTTTCTGAATCTAACATCGAATGGAGGAAAATAAGACCATGCGTTTAAGAGGTCCTATTATTACATACCGTGTTATTTTAATCATTATTATCTAAGATTCAGACCCTTTGCATGAAAAAGCTTATCCATTTAATTGAGATAGAAAGTGGAAAAAACCTTTATCATTGTATTTCACCATAGCTGATCCCCTATTAAAAATTCCCATCCATCACTACAGATTTATACTGCTAATAAACAGTAGTTTTAAAATGTAAATTTATTCCAACACTCTTAACACGGCATTTTCAAAACTGAGTAAAAAATACTCAAATCTGAGTACTATTTCACAAACTCAAACTGGCTCCGAATCAAATTTACTCAAGTTTGAAACATACATAAAATCATTTCTGGAAATATTCAGGTACTCAAAAACGATGCATCAAAACCTTTGTCAAATTACACCTTTTGATGACCATTATAGTATTTGATAAGAACGTGAAAAGTCTACTTGTTATTAGAGTGTGATACCGTATCTAAGCGAGACGGGTCATCACGTATTAAATTTACCATCAAAAATTCAACACTATAGAGCTGCATAAACTGAAAAGATTAAACAAAAATACATATAATTTGAGTGGTGACTATTGAATTTTTAAAACTTAGTATTTCTGGTATTTCAAGATTGAAAGAATTGTGCTTTCATATTTAAAAAAAAAGTTTCATCTTAAAATTAAACTATCAATGTATTCAGATTTCAAATCACCATTTTTCTCAGCGAAGCATGTTTAGGGGCAACTTTTAAAATCCAAACCTGCGAATTTCCAAAAACGTTTTTCATAAGCTTCTATGGAAGTCTCAAATCAATTCACTTAATGAATGACACTGTAGTATATAGTACGGTAGTTATACTTGAAGAGTCCATGTGACGAAGATGGATTAGATTCAAGTTTGAAGGTTGCAGTTGAAGCGCTTAAAAAAAATTAAAAACATCCCTGACGTAATACAAAGCACCAATGAGCTGATTGGTAAGAGAAAAACAAGGCAGGTCACTACCCAAAGTAGAGTTTTAAGTTCCGCTTTAAATAGCAGCCTCCGCAGCAAAATTAAAAAGGGGTTTCAGAAGGATTGAAATATGCATGTTTTAGCTACGCACAGAGCTCTACAATTTTCTTTAAAACAGGGTAGTATCATGGCCAGCTAATGTTGTTGTCTTGTTCAAGAAGTTGGGTCAGAAGAGTAAAATAGGATCGAAAGTATGCAGGACAACCGCAGCAACATCAACAGCCCTAGAAGAATAGAGGAGTTGATGCGAGGGAGCCAAATCGATATTGAAGAGCTTGGCCAATATTAGCAGGACAGTCGAAAAGATGGTCAGGAGAAAGCTGAACAGTCAGTAGTCAGTACAGTGAGGACAGTAATTCTAACTTCGTTGACCATCAGGGGAAATTGAAGATTTCAGTGTGAAGTTGAGTTGAGTTGTTAGAAAAGAGCTTCTAGTCGTGACAGTCCGTAAGTCTATCACACGTCACACTTTGCCCTATTCGTCTAGTTGGCTACACAGTCATTCGAACAAACTAAAGATAAATGCTCAGCCTGGGCAGCACATTTTTTAACACTTAAATTTATAGTTGGAGGCTACTTTTTTCCTGGAATTATAAAGGTTTTACATTAGGTTTCTTTGTGAGATATTTCCTTTTGAAATCTCATTTCCTATATAACTAGATTCTACTTCTATCATCACCCATCAATACGGCAAAAGCCTTTTTAAATAATTTCGGATTTAATGGTACACCTCTTGGAAAAACAATACTTGAATCACACACACAGTAGCCTCGAGGAAAATAAACATATCAAGTTCACTTTTTGTGTGCTTGACTCTTTGGTCCGCAGGGGATCAGCTGAAGATGCTCGCGAAGGAAGAATGCAAAGCACGTAGGGATGTGCTGAGAAGAGCCAAAAGGCATCAGAGTGGAAAGTGGTTTGATTTATTGAGTTGGCAGAATCGCCTGTTGAGCTTCTGTGTGTTTTATTCAATATACAGGGTTTTTTGAAAGTCCGTTTTATGGCTTAAGATTTGAAACAACGCCTCGTAGAGTCATGGAAGTATGGCTTAGTACCTATCGTGGAGATATCATGCTGAATCCATTGAGATGGCTTTCAGAGCTCCTAGCGGAACAATTAGAAAGTTGAAAAACTATTCGAGAAATTAAGACGATTCTACTAGAAAATGGTTCAACGTAGTTTTTAAAGAGTAGACTAAACCATGAAAAATTACCCTTAAATTATCATCCTAAACCCAAAGGTTCGCCCACATTCGAATACAGTTCGCAACTGAAATGTTTCTTTTTTCAAGACTTTACCAATTTATAAAAGTTGAAACTAATAATATAACTCATGTAGACAGTGGCGTATATAGGAATTTATTTCGGGAGGGGCCCAAAATTACTCCCCAGCCCCTCCCCCACATATTTAATAGGTCCAATGTAGCTTTTTAGGTGATAATTTAGGTCCTAAAAATTTAATATAGGAAAAGTTGTTAGTAATAAAAATACAAATACCAAAGGGGGTCTGGGGGTCCTCCCCCAGAAAATTTTTTGAAGTTTGACTAAAAAAACAGGTTTTTAACTATACTAGTTTTGGTACAGTCTGAATTTTG
Organism: Tetragnatha montana; assembly: GCA_963680715.1. Taxonomy (NCBI): domain Eukaryota; kingdom Metazoa; phylum Arthropoda; class Arachnida; order Araneae; family Tetragnathidae; genus Tetragnatha; species Tetragnatha montana. The sequence continues at coordinate 5,510,109 of OY796684.1, read as the reverse complement.
GTTGTACATTTTTTTGAACTTAATATTTTAAAAGTTATAAAAATAGAGTTCCAAGTGCAAAAGTGGATCTGGGGGTCCTTCCCCAGAAATTTTTTGAAACTTTACCCCTAAAAATAAATAGGTTTTTATCTTGTTTTTGGTACACTTAGTCCGAATTTTGGACATTTATGGTAGGATTTGGATTTTGATGAACTTATTATAATAAAGTTGTTAATAATAAAATTCCAAGTACAAAAGGGGGGTCTGGGGGGTCCTCCCCCAGAAAATTTTTGAAATTTGACCCTAAAATACAGGGTTTTAACTTCTTTTGGTACACCTAGTTTGAATTTCGGGGGGGGGCAGGGCCCCCTCGCCCCCCCCCTTATATACGCCACTGCATGTAGATGTGTAAAAAATATCTTTTTTGGTCCGATTTCAAGACGCTTATCTTATATTGTTTACTCACCACACTAAAAATTAAAATTAAAACCATAACAGCAAAGACCAAAGTACTGTCCGTATGGGCGTGGATTATGTATAGGGAGTTATATAAAAAAGCAATGAACTGTCCGAGCGGTTTCGTTGCATTTTCGTTAACTTAATGCAATCATTGTATCTTCGTTCTGGAAAATATATCCAGTCCATACACATTAACTGATGCCTGTTGTGTCAATACAAGAGTTTTCAAATTCCAACTTAGAAGAAAATAGAAGACAAAATAAATTTATTATGGGATTGTAACTCCATGAGGTTGGACCATTTGTAAAAAAAAAAATTGAAACTGTGAATATGGGCATCCTTCTATTAAAAATCAAAATTTCCAGTTCCAAAAATTTTTTAAGTAAATTTAGAATAAAACATAAAAGTTCAATTTGATCTGTTATATTCCATTTAAAATATGTTTTTAAGAAGCCGTATTCATACGCAAAGCAATACAAACTTTTGAATTAAATTTTAATTGAACTTAAGATTTTCATTTGAACATTATGTTTATTAGATTTTATTTTATGTTTTACAATCGCTATACATACTTTTATAATTTATATTATTCCCTAATTTAATAATTTTCTTAAAATTAAATGTTTTGAAACAGAAGATACTTTGAGTAAAATTAAAAGCTTTATATTTGAATTTAAAAATGAATGTAGCCTTGGGCACGTATGAAGATGGCCTCTATAAGAAAAAGGGTTTAACATAGTTTTTAAGAGTAGACTAAACCATGAAAAATGACCCTTGAATTATCTTCCTAAGTCCAAAGGTTCGCCCATATTATAGCAACTGAAATGTTTCTTTTTTCAAAACTTAACCAATTTATTAAGGTAAATGTGGGTATAGTGGACACTTTAAGGAAAAGTTTCGCTTAAACTCTCTATAAATATCAATATATTTGCCTGTAAACGGTTACCATCCTATTTTTAGATCAACTGGATCTTCTTCTTTCGATTTTACCAATTAAAACTGTAATTAGATCGGGGAAAGTGTTTTTAATGAATGTTTTAAAAGTACTCCAAATTGCTTCTATAGTGGCCACATCGATGTATCTGATGTTTCTATGGTGGACACCCTTTGCATCAAAAGTGGACACCTCTCTTTTTCTGCCTATATGAGGGGGTTTATGCATGAAATTGAGAAGGTATGGTCGTTTAGTTCTAAAAAAGTCTTGCTTCCTAGCGAAATATATTTTGGATTAAAATAAAATCAGTTTTATTTGACTTAGAATTACAGACTTAATGGTTTCCGGCCCATAGCCTACGTTGTAGCTAGGGATTTGAGAGGAATTTCCCGAAGCCAGGATGAAACCTAATTCGTACAACACCCGTTTTATGGCATAATCAACAGTTTCTGATAAAAATATGATTCAAATTAAAAATTATTTATATTTTTTTCAAAAGCCATTGCAGTGACCACTATTAGAAAATCTAAGATTCTGTGTTGGTAAAGTGGCCACCCCCCTAAATCCTCGTAAAGTAAAAATTTTCAAATAAATTTTTTTCAGTTTGATTGTATACAATCTACTTAATCTTAAAATGAATTTAAAAGTCAGTGAAACCGTAATAAATACTAAAAAATCAGTTCCGATTTAACCGTTTCCTAAAGCGATTCAATAAGCAAAATCAAATTTTAGTCACTCGGCCGATGGTGTTATTTTCAAAGACTTAAATATCCTTCCCATACTGATCTGTGGTATCGGTGGTTATTTAACTGATTACCTGATAGCATAATCTACTATGCCTATGAATTTTAACGCTATTTGATAACTCTAACTCGTATTAATTAAAATTAATAAACTAGGTGGCCACTATTGGGACAGTGTCCACTATACCCACATTTACCTTACTGTTGAAACGAATAAATGAATTCATATAGATGAGCAAAAATTGACAACTCTTTCGGTCCAATTTCGAGACGCTTTCCTTATATTATATACTCACCACACAAAAAAATACAAATAAAACTATAACAGCGAAGAATAAAATTAAATTATTGGCTTGAGGTGCTTCTCTGCGACGTGGTCATTAAAAAAGCAATGAACCGTCTGAGCGGTTTCGCTGCATTTTCATTAAATCAAATTTCATAACATCTTTCTTTTCTGCAAATACATCCAGTGCACACACGTTAACTGATGACAGTCGTGTCAATATATGGTGTTGTCAAAGACTACACGAATTCAATTTTTTTAACATAAATATAGCTTTTATGGACAGAAAATTGTTTGCAAATCCAAACTTAGAAGAAAAGAGAAGACAAAATTTAGTATGGGATTATAACTCCATGGGGGTGGGTCCATTTGAGAAATAAAGCAAAAAATGAATTTTTATTTAGCTTCCTTTGGTTAAGTTTCATGATTTATTCAATATAGTTTTCTATATATTTGTTTAACAAAGCATTTTGCATAATCTTTCTTTTTTGTGTAGTCTAGGAAATTCTTAAACTTTCAACAAAATAAAGTATTAACTTTTATAAATCAATAATAAATTTATATCAAAGTAATTATTATTAGTTACCTTTAATTAGTATTAGCTTAACTTTCGGAAAAGTAGATAGTTTATGTACTTAAATAAGATTTTAAGAAGAAAGAGTAAGAACCAAAATATTTCGAAGAGATATTTTTGTCCTTGATTCAAGTGATGGGGAAAAGGCATATCCCGGCTATAAATCTTTTGTTCTTAGAAAAGTAGAGTCTATGATAATATACATAACCCTACATATTCATTAAAATTTACAATTAGGCTATTTGAGCCTTATGTTCAGCAACTTTGTTTTAAATATTATGAAAACTTTTTTATTGAAAAGACGGGATTAATTTAAATTCCTTACAGTAATTCATTTTAAAGCTTGGTTTTCAAATTGAATGCATAAAACAGCTGATATATCGCCATCTATTGGATGGTTGTAGAAAAAGAAGGAAGATCATTTATAAGAAGAGTATTGCTTAATACCACTTATACATCGCCATCTGTTGGAAAGTCTGAGAGTATTTTTATATTCTATTTTAGATATTTTCGGAACAATTTTTCTTGTGTCAAGAATTTGAAAGATTTACAAGCGAATTATACCATTATTCCTTCATCTTTTTTTGATTTATTATAATTTATAACACTGTTTTTCAAAAAGGTTTAAGAAAAATAGATCCAGTTGAAAACGAAGAAATAATATTTTAAAGTTATTTTATTACGAAATGAAATACTAATACTTATAATAAGGTATTTTGATATAAGGATATGAATGTTGGAAATCCATTCGAAGTGAAACCATGTGAATAAACACATCATTCATTATTTTTTATCATTAAGACAAATTATTTGTTTTGTGAAGAGAAAAAAAAGGTAAGAAATTTTTTGAAAATGTTATTGCTCCTGATATTTATTTTTAAGATAATTTTGTCCAATTACTTTGTTGTTACTATAGTAACACTATATTTCTGATTAAAGTGAAATATTAACAAATTTCTAACTTTAAAAATAAACAAAGTTAAGTATAAAATAATTTTATGAGCCTCGTCTATTAAGTATACAGATCTTTTTCAACATGTCGTTTATTACGATGTGAAAAGGCAGTTCTACACAAAACAAGATCTATTTATGGGTAAACAAAGCTATGCCAGAATGAGAAATTAATGTAGTACAGAATATACCTAGAATTTCTAAAATTAAGTTCAAACGGTAAGCGGGTTTTTGATATACCTTAACTCTATAAATGTTTAGTGTGAATAGTTTAGTGAACTCTATAAGTGTTTAGTGTTATTCAATTCAACCCCCCCCCCGATTTCCAGTATTCGTCTACTTTTCTTTTAAACTCGTCCACCCCACTTGAGTTAACTATCGATTCAGGTAATGCATTCCATTTATCCACTACTCTATTAAAAAAATAATGCTTCCTACAATCCCGTTTAAAACTTGCCTTATTCAATTTTAAACTGTGACCCCTCGTTCTATTACCCGTGTAGAAATCTAGTCCCTCTGTGTCCCCTTGTTTTAACATTTTAAAAAGTTGAATCAAATCCCCTTTCCATAGTATTCCTAAATATTATGATCCAGTTATTTTTGTTTAGTTCAATAATAACAAAATAATATGTGAATATTTATAGTATCACATAGTTTAAAAAATGAGAATAGAGAACTTTAGGATACTAATTTCGCAGTTTTTAAGGTAGCTTAGAGAGGGCAATTATAATGTTTCTAGTTCTAAGGGAAATAGAAATATCGAGTTGGATACTGCTATACTGCTTAAAAAAATTATTAAAGACACATATAGAAGGCGGAAAAGAAAAATTATTCTTATTCTTTTCAAATGAATTTATATTTTCAATACTATTTAGTTAAGTTAAATAAATTAAGTTGTATTTATATTACATCAGCTAAAATAAAAGGATTGCATAACACCTGTTATGTTTAATGAAAAAATACAATTGAATTTCATTTAAAAGATCTCATTTTCTGCGTATTACTTTTCTAAACATAGAAAAATTTCATTTTGTAAAACAAAACTTTTCAAAATGAGCATTTAACTACAAATAACAGAGCTTGTTAAAAGAAAATAAATAAAAGAAAAAGTAAATAAAAGAAGCTCGTAATAAAATATAATTTATTTTCCAAATGTCAAGAAACATTTATTGTAGCACAACATTTGGCAGCATAATTGAAAAAGAAATTTTTCGTAACACACAAAAGGCAATCATATATCACACATTCTTCAATAAATTACACACATTCTTGTGTTATTGAGTTTTTCTATTCATAAACTTATTTTCCATCATCCCACTGAAGTACTTTTACCATAATGCTTTTAACAGTAATAAACGGGTAATAGGTCCATATTTTTTCTGCACAAGAGTTCGAAAATAATAACGCACGCATAATCCTCTATTTTCTCAGTAATAAGCAGCAAACACCATGAATTAGAGAATTCGTTACTTTTGCTTAACTTCAAGGGTTTCTGTACCATTAAAAATGCACTCAAAGGTATGATAACACATTTTAGCATAATGATTCAACGGCTGTTACGATTGAGAGGCACTATTATGGATGCATACAATCTTAAAGCAAGCGTTGCTGTTTCAGATATCTTTGAATGATACTGAAAAGCTTAAGAGAAACATTGAAATCTCCAGTACTGTTTGACTCTTATTGACTTTTTGTAGCGTCTCCTAGTATTTTATTATTGCATTCTGACCCCTTTCATGGTTATCCCTTTTCAATATACAATTTGTGTTGGGTGTGTTCCTCCACACTATTCAAATAGTATTTTCAAGAGCAACTTCTAATATGAAAAGTATTAAGTAAATAAGGATAAAAGAATATTAAATTTATTCTGTGAATTTAATATTTTAACTTAGATTGCAATTTCGGAAGCTATCTTTCAAATTAGCTGTCGTAACTCTGAGCTAACACACGCAGTTGTATTTAATAATGACTCTCTCTTACTTTACTCTCTTCTCTACAATTGCATAGAATCTATGGTTAACAAGTTCGAATTGAAGAAAACCTCACAAATAAATTAAATACATAGAAACATTTTAACACAAAATAGATTAGTTTCATAAAAAAACAATGTCGCATCATTGCATATTTTCATGAACACTTGTTTCCTTGAAATATACGAAAATAAAAGCCTGGATTTCTAAACTTAGAAGGCAACGGCGGTGATCAATACATGAGTTTATGAAAGGCAGCTTTTTTTTCAGTTCTACATAGCCTTTACATACAACTTTTACAGTAACTCATGGCTTCTTTATAATGGAATCTATCCAAGGTCTGTAAGCAGACATCCTCATATAAACACCAGGAAGGTTCGGGTCAGCACAACCAATGCCGTGAGACACAGTTCCAACCAGCACCCAACGCTTGTCCTCTCTTTGCACCATTAACGGACCTCCAGAATCACCCTGAAATTATAAGTGGTTGATTTCGGATAAAAGGTAAAGTGACAATGATGGCAAAATTAATGTGATTTAATACTATTGTTACTGTCATCAGAGATATTTTTAACTCCTCTGAGAGAGTATTTGACTCCTTGAAAATGGGAAATACTTTTTAAAAAATTAGCTAGGAGTATTTCCACTCTTTGAACTTTTCACAAATGTTTAGCTTAAAGCTTAAACCTTCCAACACAGCATCCTAATTATGCCCCCACTGAAATCAACAAATAATATTTTCCTACTCAAAACACCAACTGATCTCAGCGGAGACATTTTCGCCCGACTTCTGGCCAAAGCCAATTACCAAAAGCCAAGGCACCCTAATTATACTTTTTAATTGTGTTTTCATACAGCCATAGTAATTTTTTTTTTCATTTTTTGTTCTGATGCTTAGGGAGTTTGATTGCGGTTTTCGTGTCTCTGTATATGTACGAGGGTTGTTTTTTTTTCAACTTCCGTTTGGCTCCTGAAAAAAAAGTAGTAGGAATTTCGAAATAATTTTGGTACTGGTAGTTAGGTACATCCTTCAGGATCAATTTGCATCTTTACTGCATAAAAATCGGACATTTTTTCTGTTAGTTATCGAATTTACAAGCGCGCTCCTCGAACGTATTTCCCGCCAACCCATAGAGAATTTCGCTTTCCCCTCCTGCGATTTTCACCTGCTCACTCATTGTTTAATGTTAAATGCTGGGCGAACGGAGCGGTCGCGCGAAGGAGAAAGCGAAATTCTCTATGGGTTGGCGGGAAATAAGTTCGAGGAGCGCGCTTGTAAATTCGATAACTAACAGAAAAAATGTCCGATTTTTATGCAGTAAAGATGCAAATTGATCCTGAAGGATGTACCTAACTACCAGTACCAAAATTATTTCGAAATGCCTACTACTTTTTATTCAGGAGCAAAACGGAAGTTGAAAAAAAAACAACCCTCGTAGTTCATGCTATTTCCGTATTTCACTCCTCATAAATCAATTTCACTCCTCCTAAAAGAGTCAAGGAGTATTTTTACTCATCCAAAACAATTCTAGGAATAACACTGACTGTCATCAAAAACGGGAAAGGTAAGATGAAATCGGGAGTAATCCTATCATAGTGATAAATACCTATCAATAAAAATAAGGATAATGAAGAAAATAGTTCATAAAGATTATGATTTTGATACAAATTGATTTAACTGGGCTCGATTTCAAGAAATCGAGGTGTCAGAAGAGAGGGGTTCAAAAATCTACATCACAAAAAAAAAGATTAAAAGACAACAAATCCAAAAAGCAATGGCAAGTGAATCCCAAAGGAGCCAGCCATAGCTCTGCTAACAGATTTTCTAGAAGTGATAAAATAAGTGAGCATCTTGCAATAATATTATAGCACGAACAGTATAAACACATATAAAAACAAACAATTTACAGTTTTTAAAAACCAGGTAGGCCTAATACCCAGTATTTACCCTAATAGTAAAGACGGTGATCAAATTCGTCCATTTTGAATTGGATAGGATAAACGAGTAGTGGTAAATGACATTTTTGCCACAAGATATTTCACTAGATAGGTTTTATGGCTACTCATGAGTAGAAAAAGAATCTAATGGGGGTATTGAAGATAGAAAACAATTTCTGTGCATCTCTATATTTATTTAATAATGTAAACACAGAGTTAAGTTTTTTTTAAAGAGTGCAATTTAATTCATAATACTAAACGTCAATTTTTGAGCGACAAAACGGTTTTTCGTGCCATAATAAGCTGCATGAAATTTGATTACATCCAAAAAATCTTTAAGAGGATCTTGTTACACCGGTTATGTATAGTTAATCCTATTTATACCCTCAATATCACCTTGCAAGTAGACTGCAAAGTGACTTAATCATCGACCATTTCTGGTTATGTAGAATTCGGTACGATTTTAGTTCTTATTATCTATAATATTATTTTATTGTTTTACTGGTAACTAAATTTAACACCACAGCATCCTAATACGTTTAATGGATTAATCGAAGTTAAAAGTGAAATAAAAGAACAAATCTTGCAGAAGCCGTTTTCGGTATGAGTAAAATGTAGAAGGTAATACAAAGAAGAAGGATGGTATGAAAGGAAAACTAGCAAAATCTCAATACTTTTATACTTAACGTTTTGTTTTGTTGATTCACGTGCATTATGGAAATGCTTACAAACTTTCCTATTTTTATTTCAGGAAAACTGAATGAAAAGTATTTTTTATATACATAGCCCCCTTTTTTTACAAACGAATTAAAAACAAGCTTCACTTGCTGATGAATTCAAGAAACTATGAAATTAGTATTGTTTATTACTGACTGCTTACTATGTTTTAAAGGTGTTCTATAACAAGGCCCAGCTGAATGAAGAAATTATAACTACTATATTTAGCATTCTAAAATCGTTAATTTAGCACTTTAATTTTAGAACTACATTTTATACATAAAGAAGAGGTTCGAATTCCTTATTTGAAATATTTTAAAATAAACTCTTAAAAATCCTTTCAACTATTCGAAACTAAGATCCAAAATGTATAATTATAATGTATAATGTGAATATATAATGTATAATGTGAATATATAATGTATAATGTGAATATATAATGTAAATATATGAATGATAATGTAAATGTTTAATTATACATGTCTGTATACCTCACATGAGTCTTGCCCTCCATTTGTATAGCCAGCACAAACGAAATTACTTCTAATAGACTTTTTATGTCCAGCATGGTAGAACATTCTTTGGCAATCTTCATTTTCTACAATCGGAACTTGCACTTCTTGTAAAATATTTGGTACATCTCCACCTAAGAAGATGAGATATATCATACAGTTATTTTTTTTTCTAAGAGGGCACTTTAAAATAATAAAGAAACGATATGAATTAAACGCGGGTACTAATATAATGTTTTTAACTTCCTTAATGTACACATAGATAATTTTTTAAAGGTTTTTTTAATGGTAAAAAGTTTGTACGAAGGAAAATTTGAAAGTATGGCATATAATTATTTTGAAATATAACCAGTTCAGTGTTAGAGTTCTAATTCAAAAGCATTATTATTAAAAAAATAAAACTTAAGATCATTAAGATAAAATTATTCGTTTATGAAGTAAACTAGTGATATTTTTAACCGATTTGTCACTCGAAGTTTTTCTTACGGACACCAAAACTGTGGAATGAATTCCTCTAGATTTGAATACTTAAAAAATCAAAGCGATTGAAAATGTGTTGAATTTTGTAAATAGAGATTTTAAAGTCACAAAATATTTCCTACTAATTTTACTTTTAAATGAACGAATATAATAAACATGGAGTTCTACAGCAAGAAGAATAAACTTTACCATGCGTTAGTTTTCCCCAACCTGTGACAAAAGCCATCTTTCCCGTAAAATCCTCGTTGCGATGAGGCAAGCAAATCGGAACTACGTGGGGCAGGAATTCCACTTCGGTTTCCATTTCCAAAAGAGCCAAATCGTTTTCAAAGGTCTGAGCGTTGTAGTGTCGATGCACGACCATTCTTTTTACTTTTCGTATAATAGATGCTTTGTTGTCGAAAGACCCAGCTAAATCATGAGTCCCTAGAATCACCAGCAAAGACGCGAAGAATCTGAAATAATTTAATAGTGAATTTGAAACAACTTATCATTGTTTTAGTGAATTTGGAACAACTTATCATTGTTTTAGTGAATTTGAAACAACTTATCATTGTTTTAGTAAATTTGAAACAACTTATCATTGTTTTAGTTAATCCACAACTCAATCAAACATTAGAGGTTTTTTTTTAAATTGGTGGAATATGAATTTACTTACTCGCCCAGCATAGCTCAATAAAATTTAGTGGAATTTACGTAGCTGTGACAAAAGGTATAAGTACTTACTTTAGATTAAGATCACAAAAGGGGAACTAATTTTCGATGTTTGTGCTGTCTGGGTAATGACTTCACTTTTCCTTCTATGGTTTAACAATTGATCGTATAAAAAGTTTGGGTTTTGAAAAAAGAATATACAAATTTTATGTATTTAAAAATAATAAAATCAACATTATATACTTCCAAAAAGATGATGATGGTGTTTAAATGTGTAAAAATAAAAACAAATTAATAAGGATGGAATGAAAGGATTCGTGTGTGATATTTCTGTTAGAATTATGATTTTAACAAAAGCATACACAAATAATAACAATGTGATAAAATATATAAATTACCCTGGTTGACAATGAGCAGCCGTTAGGACATATTTGGCATTGATAAGTACACCACCACATTTGTTCTTCACAAGCAATCCGAACCAAGTTTCCTCCTTTACAAGGGCCTGAACAAGGAATCCAAACAAGAAAGGAGTTCATTTATCAGTATAAAAAACAGCGATAGTGCCGTGATTGGTTTTAAATATGTAAGAAAGTAATGACAAAATGGCAATATTATCATATTAGAGGTTTTCTTAATTTATCAATGTATTTATCTTCCAGTATAGTAGACATTTTTTGCAAAAACTTTATAACATTAGTTTAACAAACAAGATTGATTATATAACTTTATCTCATAAATAATAAGAATAAAATGAATGTGGTGACCAACCTGCCATGGCCATTTTCCATAGTAGCTGTTCTTTCCCCCCACAATACGTCCCAGTGGTTGAAGTAGCCTTATACCGCAATCTAAAGGAAAAGTATTTGAGTGCATCAATTTATAAAGAATGGTACATTTCATCAATCAATTTAAATAATTATTATTCTAAAATCCTGAACTATTTTTGAGCATTAGGTACTATCTTGTATAGCAATTAGGTTCATTATATGTTTTGTTCACACTTCATCTCCATAATTTGTTCAGTAAATTTAAGATGTAATGTTACATAAACACTTAAAAACCATACATATCCCTCCCCTATACCTTAACTGATTTGTAAGAATATTTTGAAGTCATTAATAAGTTAACTTCCATACAAAAATATTCCCGATTTCTCTTCAAAAAATTATTTTAATTAGAAATTAAGTTACCCTTCTTATAGTTCCATCGATGGATTGGAGTCGTATAAACCAAATCCATTGCAGTTGATACAGAACTTTGAGTTACGGGCTGAGGAGAAGTATCCATAGTTGTTACTTTTTGGGTACTCAAAGTAGTTTGGTTATTATTTAGAGATAATAGTGGAATATACTCGGTCGTGGATGACCCATTTGAGTCGGCGTATTGGTAACTATCGATTTCAGAAGGCACCGTATTTTCCTCCATAACTGATTGTATTTTCAAGGTTGATGTAGATTCATACGACAGTACGTTATTTTCAGTGAGTGTTGAACCAAGTGTAGATATCGGATTGTTATCAAGATTTGAAGGATGTACTGAAGTTGATAATAGTGAGTCGTTATTAATTGATGGATGTATTGTAGATGATGATACTGTAACGTTATTAATTGATGGGTGTACTGAAGATGATGATACTGATTCATTATTAAGATTTGATGGATGTACTGTAGATGATGATACTGATTCATTATTAATATTTGATGAATGTACTGATAATGATGTTACTGAATCGTTATAAAAATTCGAGGAATCCATTGATCCAATAGTAATGTTTGTGGAATGCTCTGAATATGATGATTCAGGTTCATTATAGTTTGGCGATGGTGTAGAATTACTTTCATGTAAAGTAATTGCACTCTCAGTTCTGATAATATAATCAGTACTACTTGAGCTAGTTTGAATAAAATTATCTTCAGGTGATGCAGTGGAGTATACGAACGGGGCTGTGAACGAACCACTTTCGTTAGATGAATCAATATTTTCTGTAATGTTGCTATTGGGAATGTGTTCTAATGATGTAGAATGACTAAAGAAGTTTTCAGAAATGGTAGATGAGGGAATCGAAGGCTCAGTGATTTGACTAATTTTGGTGCTTACGTACGAAACATTGGTTGACAAGTCTAACGTATCACTACTTGAACCGTGATCGTTATAAACGTTCTCAATGTACGCAGTAGTTTGATGGGTGGTTAGACCAGAAGTTAAGATATTCATTGACTGAGTGGACAGAAATTTTACACTGTTCAAGCCAAGTGGTGTAGATTCTAACTCATGCGTCGAATCACTTTTTTCACTTGGATTGTATGTAGTAGAGTAATTTTCATTGAATGAGGTAGTTGAGTCGTTTTGATTAGTGGGTGAAAAGTTCTCTTCAGTACCTAAAGAGAGATTGCTTTGAATATCTGTATTTCCTGCTGAATTTATAAAACTTAAATATGTTGTTTGATGGGATAAATTGGTGGAATCGTAGAGTTCATTTTCAGTTTCATTCAAATTAGTATCGGTATTTGTGTTTTCTGACACAAGATTTGAAACGTTTTCACTTGTTGAAGATGGTAAGGGAGTTATATCTAAAGGACTAGTTGTGTTGTAAAATATTTTAGAAACGTATTCAGCTTTCGTTAAATTACCTAAATGAGCAGAACCTACGTGTGTTTGAATAGGAGTAATCAATTCATCAAAAGGTAATTCTGTTCCTTTGAAAGGGAATTCATTGGCATCAGAGACTATTGCATTTAAACTCGATGGAGGTATTAAGTGCTGAACTTCTTTTTGAACCAAACCAGGATCTTCGGTGGAATTGTTTTTATCCAATAAAATGGTACTTTCTTCAAAAGGATTCAAAGTTGATGAAAGAATGCTCTCCTGAAGATCAGTATTTTCCTCATATAAACTCTCATTGACGATCTGTCCAGAGGTTGAAAGATTAAAACCAGGCAAAGTTATTGGAAAACTTTCCCCGTATGACGATTCTGTAATCTTACTAGATTCTGTTTCTTTGAGAGTAAGAAAATTCACAGAGCTCGAAAACACAACAGAATTTTCATGAACTAAATAGTCTGTGTAAGTAGAATTCAGAGGATTTTGAGTTGATAAAATTTCGATTGGATCATCATTCACCTGAGAAGGACCATTTAGTTCATCAATTTGTGTCAAATTGGACTTATCAGTTGAACTAAAACCTGAAGTAGTCGTAAGTGGAACTTCTACAGTGACCTTTTTGACCAAGTTCATTACATCGTAAAAGGTAGAATACACTGCAGATTCATCACTCAATAAGCTTTCGTTTTTATCTTGAAATAACTCACTATCAATGACATTTGTAGTCTGTTTTGTTTCAGGTTCATTATTTACAACAGAAGGTGTGGTTTGCCCATTTTTGTATAACAGCTCATCATTTAACCCATCCCTCGAATCGTCTATGATTTTGTCCGTTAAACTGACTTGAGAGTACGAATCAAGTGTATTATTACTATCATTCACTTCTGCAGGCGTGTTGTATGACGTATTTAATGGACTAGACATTTCATTCGAAGTGAGTTGGGCTATTACTGACTGGAAACTTTCTGGTACTATATGATCAGGAACCCAGTTCAAAGGAGAGTGGGAAAATGGTCTTGCCTTATCATTATCTGACTCTGAACTAATCATCGTTGTTTCAAAATGTGTTGTTTGCTTTTCGCTTTCATTCACGTTTGTATTTTGAGAACTTGCATTTGGAAATGGATTTGGCAAAATAGAGGTTAGATTGGTTAGATCCCTAATATTGGTCGCATTTTCTTCTTCAGTATTATTTGAGGAGTCTACTGTTGAGGAGCTTATATGCATTCCTTTTTCTGACAAGAATTCTTCACTAATATGTACTGTGGATGGACTATAATTCAATGAGGACTGTGGAATGGTGGTTGTTTCAAAATAAAGGGGAGATGAACTCTGCATCGGATCCGTCTTGTCATTTTCAGAACTCACTTCAGATAAAAACAAACTTCCTTCTGTAAAATTTGATAAACCATTGACACCTGGTATTGAAGCGCTATTTTCATTTCGATTTAAAACTTCAGTAGTACTTTCGATATTAATAGTGCTTTCTGTGACGTTTGAAATTGAAAGATTCGACAAATTGTCTTTAAATCCCGAATCTGTAACAGTTATTAATGATAAGGAATGGTTATACGAGTCACTATTGGTACTGTTCTGTAAATCATCCTTTTGAAACACACTAACAACACTTTCAGTACTATCACTTGCCCCTATAAATTCACTGGAATTTAATAATAAACCATCATCTTTCGCTGTCACACTAAAGGGCATAACGTCTGTTGTAGCAGCAATTTTATCCTCCATCAAAGTTTGATACTTAGAATCTGAACCGAATTCTTCAGCAGAATGGGTATTTTCTTTTGAAAAAGCGGGAGTCGTTAAGAAGTTGATGCCCGTCAGCAGACTGTACGACTGTGATATGAAGTTGTCCCTGCTGTCCTCTTGAAAGTGTTCACCCTTCAGCATACAGCAAGCGCCGAAAAGGAACCCGTCCACACAGGTAGTCAGCGTTATGCCTTTCTGTCTTATGCAGTCGTACTTGAACATGCAAATTCCGACGTTTCCGACAGAGTCGTGGCAGGACTTTTTCGTCATGGTCAGGCGTTTTTCTGTAAGAAAATAGATCGATTTAATTCATACTCGAAATTTATCCCAAGTAACTTAAACAACTAAGAACAGTTTAATCTGATTAAAATTTTAACGTTGTTCTACTTATTTTAACAGTTTAATCTGTTTGAAAATATTCATGCCAAGTCCATCATTAGACGAACAATCATTGTCACTGTGGGACTTGTTCTTCTTTTATAAATAAATACTTTTGTAAAATTATTTCGTACACTAAATGTGAATTTTAAAAATTTGATGTCATTTATACTAGAAAGCACTTTAAGTACAATACTAGCAAGTATAGTAATACATTTATCAAATTTCAAACACTTTTTCATTTAAAAAAATATTCATTAAATATTTAATCTTGCAGGTCTTAAAGTCTGTGTATCTACAATTATTATTTATTTAACCGATTACTTTCACAACAGTAGGTAGATAGCATTTTTTTAATTTCTAAAACAAAACATATGTATTAATAACTGTGTTCTTTACCTCCCAAGTATATTGCTGTCTAAAATAAAATTTTACTGAGCTTTGCATTTTTAAATGCATTTAACGAAGTTGTTTAATTCACACTTTTGTACTTTTTTACCTAATTTACTTATTTGAACATTTTTATCAATCAAAGAACAATTAATAAGAGAAATGTTTAACTAATTACTAAATTATTATAAAGAAAATATCTTTTAAGTTATAACATTTATGTGGCATTTTTAAGTAGCACGTAAGTTATAAAAACCCGTTTTAGATTCTTCAAGTGATAATGGATGAAATACAATTTCATATCTCAGAGTATAGAAATTTTCCACATTTTGCACTTAAAAGTTTCATTAGACTTTTTAAAAACTAAAACCACGTTTGAGTTTAATGACATCGTCGCAATTGAATTATCATCAAAATTTTAAAATTGCGGGTTTAAGAATGGAAGCTGAACTGAACTCTCCTTTCGAAAAAAAAATTGTATAAGCATAGATACACCTGGTAATTAAAATATTGTAATAAGCAGATCCTTTCATAAAGGTATTACACTGAGAAAAATGACCATTTAAAATTTGAGTACTACATTGATAGTTTCATTTTGATATAAAGCTTTTTGTTTCAAATATGAAAAATACAATTCTTTCAATTCTGAAATACCAGAAATACTAAGTTTCAAACAATTCAATAGTCACCACTCAAATTAATTGTACTTTTGTTTTATGTTTTCAGTTTATTAACTCAGTCTTGTCCTGGTCTGTATCCTTATGAAAATTTAATAACGTGATAGCCCGTCTCGCTCAGTTGCGGCATCACATTCTAATTACAAGTAGACTAGTAATCGCAATCTAATCAAATACTGTACCATCAAATGGCGTAATTTTGACAAAGGCCATGAGGACACGATGTATCATTTTTGAGTACCTGCATATTTTCAGAAATTTGTTTATATAAGTCTGATAAAGTTATATTGATGAGATATTGCACGAAAAAAATTTAATCTCAGTGATTTTAACATTATAATAAAGAAAATGTATCTTATTATGAACTATCAGAAATAAATTTCCAATGAATTTTTTTATTAAAACCTTAACTTTCACTTAATATTAAACATTCCCTAAATATAAAATAGCTTCAAAGTAGTACCAGTAAAAACTGCATTTTTCAGAAAAATCAATAAAAGTTAAAATATATATAGATTGTCAATGAAGCGAATTATATTAATATTGAAATGTATGGTATTTATAGAAAAAACCGTAACTTAATTTCCATAGTAACGATAACATGTTTTAACTAAAAGATAAAAACAACTTTCAAATTTTTCGTCCGTTTCCATTCAAATAGTTACTTCCAATTTTTAAGGTAGCGAATGTAACAATCCATCCCGCTGAGATAGTAAGTTCAGACCCAGACTAAATGGTACTACAACCTTCACCTGGGCCTCACATCTATACATAGCACCCTGCCCAAAAAGAAGAAAAAACAAAAACCGAGAGTAGTTTGGTGTGCTTCTCATTCTGCTTTTGCATTTTTGTTTTTTTTTCCCCCTCTATCAGGTTGACCTGCAAGTTGAAACACTGGATACCTCGACTCCAGGAGAGCACTAACCTTAATCATACCTGCTTCGGGCTTCGCGTCTTTGTGACGTCACAGACTTTCACCAGACCATCTTCTTCCCAGCCATCAGGAAGTATTTTGCGATCAAGGTTCTCCCCGAAGAAATTTCTTCGTCTTCGCTGAGGGCATCGCGATGGGTACAAAAATGCGGAATATTTCCCTAGCGTTCCGTTGGAATTCTAATGGGTGTTTCGATATCGATGTAGTTTAATAGAACCCTCTGTGATTTTTTTTAATAATAGGAAAAAAAAAGATAAAGTGAATTTTTAAGGAATAGGGCAAACCAAATTTACCTAATGTTACAATGTGAGAGGTCTCTTATAGGAAGCTCTCATTTGATAGCCAAATTTTTGTTAATGACGTGGATTAAAAATAAAGTTGCATAGAGACCGTTAAACTATGTTTAAAAGGCTTTCTAATTATTAATTTAACGTTGATACGAAACAAATAAAACCAAAACTTCCTTTTCAGCACGTTTTGTGTGATACATTAGCATTTTTTTTTAATTTTAAATCGAAAAAGTAGATCCAAAAACATAAGACATACGAACATTAAAATTGATAGTCGAATCTAAAAATATTTAATTAAAAATCATTAATTTGACGAACAAAAAATCTAAACGTAAGTATACGCATCTCTAGCCAACCTTCACATTCTCGTTCTGTTGTTGTGAACAAACCTTTCTGATCTTTTATTAGTTTTTCTTTCTTATGGGTAGGTAGTAAAAAATACCTATCTTCACAAATGTGCACTGAGAAAAATGTCGACTTCATATCTGAGTACAGAGATGGTTTTATTTTGATATGAAACTTTTTGTTTCAAATATGACGAACATTTATTTCAATTTTGAAATACCAGAAATACTTAGTTTCAAACAATTCAGTAGTCACCACTCAAATTATATGTATTTTTGCTTAATGTTTGTAGAATGTCTGTAAATAACATCAGCATCAAGTATGACTATATAAAAACGTGATAGCCCAACTCCTACGTTGGCGGTATCACATCACTAACATTACAAGTTGGCTTGTTGTTTCCCTGTAACGATACATTGTGGATTAGTCCCATTCTGATCAAATGCTGTACCAGCGTTGGAGGTAGTTTTGCCGAAGTCCGATTTCCTCATACCGGCCAATGCTTTATATTCGTGAAACATATGCACTTGCTCAAAACTGAGCACACGATGCATCATTTTTGAGTAGTACCTGCATATTTTCAAAAATGACAGTGTATGTTTCAAATTTCAAACTTGAGAGTAAATTTGATTCGGAGCCAGTTTCAATTTGTGAAACCTTCAGATTTGAGTATTTGTTTACAGTGCAGTTTTGAAAATGCCGTTTTAAGAGTGTATGTGTTTTACATTGAGAAGAATGGCTTACCTGGAGGCAAAGGGTGGTTTTTTCCTGGGTGGATGAGGAGAAGAAGGGAGACTATAAAGGGCCTTATACCTGCACGTAGGATCATCGTAACCTAAGAAGCTAGAAAAAAGGTAATCGATTCAGATGTAAGGCAGAGTTAGTAAATCAAAATAATATAATGAGGTCAGCATTATGGCATAGTTCGGTCTAAGAGTTTAAAAAAAAAGCTACGTAATCAGCTATCTGTCTCTTAAAAAATTAGCAATCTGAAAAACTATAAAGAACTGTATAATATTTTTATCAACATCTAAACCTATGTAATGTAAATCATGTAAATCTTACATTACATGTAATCCTCATTACATGTAAATCATTTAATGTATCATGTAAACGGATTTTTTGTATCTGTATGACAGTGTGTAAATAAATAAATACCTCTTTGATGACATTTCTCTGACGACTTTACTTAAGGAATCTTGCCTTTAACAAGTTCAACAAGTGTTAACAAGTGTTTTAACAAGTTCGCTCAAACGCGCATGCATGTGCAATGGATATTTTTAATTTAGAGTGCAAACATATCCAAATAACCATGTTTTACCATTTTCCATCAATATTTTTTCGTGTAAACCAGATGTGACGTCATACATAAAAGAAATTCTAAGTATTTTTCGGAGATACATGGCACTTTTGGACCCGCCATTGACCCAAATCTAAGTACATATTGTAACTTTTACGATATATTCACATCATTTGCACGTATAAAGACATTTTTCCGGGATAGACCAAGTATGGATTTGATCATTTATATCCTAAGATCCATACCTAGATTTTTGTTCCAGAATGTAGCAAATAAACCAAGAGTGCCACTAACCTGGTCAGTCTCTTTTAGTGGAAGGACAGACAGCAATACACAAGCAGAGGACACAGGGGTAAATTAACTTAAAATGTTTTGTAGCAGAAGCGGTTGGGGACCTAGCGCCCCTTGTCTACCAAAACATGAGCAAGAGTGTCAGTCGGGGGTGCCCGAACCCACACGTTGACATTAAGATAAGGGGGCCCGAAATGGGGTTGGGCTTCAAGCCACCTACTGGGCAGTCATCTTCACTTATATTTTCAACACAGATGGATGAAATTATTCAAAAGCCCTTAAAATGTACCTTTTTAGAAATCGCAATGTAGGATTTACATCTTTAAAAGCTTAATGTATGAAAAGTATGGATGGTACAGTGCTTCAAGTACAAAAGGATGATCTAAGGATCTCCCCACCAAAAAGTTTTTGTAAATTTCACCCTTATGAACAGAGTTTTTACTAAATTCATTTAGTCCAAATTTTGGGAAGGGCCCGGGCTTTGGTGCGAGCCCCCCTTCTAGAGTTATCGCACCCCCTAGGAAAGAGCGCCCCATAGTTTGAGAACCGATGATTTAACCGAATATATTTAAAGCGCCGAAACTTACCAGGCAATCCTTTCCAAGTCCATGATTTATATCCATTGGACACACTCTGAGGACATTTTTTTCTCATTCCATTGGGTCCATAGAGCGAGTAGAGTCTTCTGGGTTCTCTGTTTCATAGCAAGGACCGCTCGCCGAACGACACCAAACAAAGCTTGACCCATGAAACACATTTCTAGCTGAAGATAAAACCTGCAGAACAATTGAATTGTCAGTTTTGGATGGATTATAAAAACCAAGTTTTAAGAAAATCGAAAAACTGTATAAGTAATGAAATTTTCGTTGTATAACCACCAAATTTTTTACTGGAAATACAGGACCCTATTTAGAATACAAAACAGTCATCAAAAAATATATCATCAATAAATATTTTGCAGTTGAAAAAAAGTTGATATTAAAAAAAGTTGATTGATAACATTCCTTTTTTTCGAAATTTCAGCTGAAAAAATCGTAAACACCACTTTAATCGAGAATTAAAATATATTTCTGCTTATTTCACAGCACTGAAGGGAAAAGTAGAAACACTAAGACAAATAAAATTGAAAGTATTATGAAACTGAGTCATTAATCAATGGTGTAAGTAAATATCAATGGAGTCAAACATTCACTGGATGAGAAACGCTTTTAAATAAAAATAATTTTTATCTTGGCTTAGTTTACAGCGCAATGGATAATAAACTAAAGACAAATTAACATAAATTTCAAATTAAATAAAAAAATACAATGAATGGACATTGATTTTTCTAATTCAAGGGGCTATATCTGCCTATAGGGGACAGTTATTTTATCTCTCTTTCCACTCATGTGTAGAGTGAAGCTTGGAGATTTGTTTGAGAACAAAAGTCAATTTGCCATTTTTTGTACTTACTCCCTTTCTTAAACTGACGATTCAATTATAGAATTAATTTCTTTGATGCTATGCCAACTTAAAATACTTTATTATCCATGAACGCGTAGTAAGATTGAGACGCGGGCTCTGCTTAAATGAATATTGTTTCTCAGATATATTTCTTGAAAACGTGAGTGTTATGTCGTTTACTTGGTGTACAACTTTTGATATTTTATCTATTTATGTAAATCGGTACATAAATATTATTGTATTGTCATAAAAATTCTTATATTGTTTGCATGATATTGTGTCAGGTTGTAATTTTACTAGTTTGTGACTGAAATCAACGCATAAAATCGCTTCAATATCAAATTTATTTTTCTTAAGTGTATCTCTCCATTTGGGCTTTGCATCTTTACAAAATAACAGAACCTATGAAGTAGTTTTTATGAGTCCATTTGAATAGTAAAATATTTGAATAAAATGAGGGTTTAAAACCACTGACTCCATTTACACTTCAAAAAGTAGTAAATCTAAATAGCATTATAAATTTATATTTATGAATGTAAAATAATTCAAAACATCAGCAAACTTTCCGTGATTTGAACTGTCTAATAAATCAAAATCTCAGTGGAATTACAACAGAGTAAAACTGTTTTCCTACCACTGCTGCACTCATATTTTGGGAAATAATTATAGTGATTCATGTTTTACCATTTGTTCTACCATCACAAGTCAAGAAATACAACACAGTTTTTTCCTACTGCTTCTAGCAATCTTGCATTTTTAAGAAATCCCAGCACCTGATTGAGAATTAGGCCCGTGCTGGCCAGAGGGCCCCTGCGCCCTTCTCTCAGGCGCCCTTTTGAAGAGACACTTTTCTACATCTAGTTTTACGTTAACATGAAATTTCATCATGAATTTTCAGGGCGCCTTAGTTAAAGATAAACTATGAAATAACACCGCAAGGTGGTGAATTTCTAATATGCCAAAACAAGTTATGACTAGAATGAGTGGGGGTGAACGAAGAGCTTCTGTCTTTACACCCTAAAAATAAAAAGTTTATCTGATTTTAAGGATACTTTTTGTTAAACACTAATCACAAAATTCAAAGGCCGCAGCAGCGGTAATTTTTTATTGGGCACTTAATCAAACACGTTGAAATTGATAGGGTGGGGAGTTGATAACAGGTAGTTTCTTGTCTAATGTACACCCTTAATAAAAAAAGCAATACCCCCCTTTGAGAGTGTTCCGTCGCTGACGCTGGATGGTGTTTTTTTTTTACTTTGGGACGAGCGCACTTAGCAAAAAAGTAATACATACCATGATATTGCGATGTTTTTAGAGTGCCCTTCTTTATGCAAGCTATCGCAAAATTTTAAAAGCTTCGTTTTAATTTAAAAACCGATTATATACACTACGCAAAGGGTACTGAGGTGATTTCTCAAGGCTCCCTTTGTTTAACACCTCGAATTTGCGAGGGCGGGGCGGTGCTTTTCAGGCACCCCTCTTCAGAAGAGAGTCATGCACAAATCGGAAAATTGCAAGTGTGGGACATTAATTTCTGAGGGTGCTCTTATTTGAACAGGTAATTCCTTGACTAAGGAAATGATACTATGGAGATTTAAAATGTAAGAAAATAAGGCCCTTGGCTGAATCTTACAAAAAGTAGCTTTTTTTGTTACCCTACCGCTGGGTTATTGGTGAATGCATCATCCCATATCGCTTTTATATTTCAAAAGTCACATACAAGCCAGACTGCGGGTTGTATTTTACATATAATCCAGCCACATCAAGCCAGCCACAATGTCCAGCTGCTCAACAAATTACAAATGATTATATAATTCGGGACTTTTTATATTTCGACTGGTGAGCTTTAAGTTAAAGGAGTCGGGAGAAATCCTGAATAACAGCAGTAGGTAATTCAAACAGATTTAGGTAGGTATCAAGAGACTATTAAAATACTTGATGGACATCTAATTTATCAAATGAATTCTAAACATATTTGAATAAATTTCCCCTCTTTTTTTAATTCCCAAATTTTGGTGAAGTTCCTTTTTGGTCATTAACAGAAATAAAAAAATAAAAACGTACGAGTAAAACTATACTTTTAAAGCTAACTCACCCTGGTTACATAGACGGATTTTCGGGAATTCTCTGTTTTCTTAATTTTGTATACTTTCTTTGCTATATCCAACTGGTTCTTTTAAAGTATAACGCATTCAAATATACACGCGATTTAGTTCATGTTAAAATAACTCTTATTACCGAAAATTCCATAAAAATATACTTATTATAACCCAAAATCGCAAACATTCCCCAATAGTTTTTTTCATTTATGAAATGTAATTCTCCGAGACAGAAAAATAATTAAAAAAGTATTAAATATTTGGGGTCATCAGGAATACCCTTTTTAGCACACATTTATAGCATTTAACAAATTCGCTATGTGGTAAGATATAAAAAATTCCTAAATTTATCAAAGGCTAAATTTAAAAAGAAAAAAAAAACACTAAAACATCAAATAATACTTTTGTTTTAGAACTGAATATAATGAAACAAAAATAATGATAGCTCTCAGAACAACCTTACAGAAAATTTCAAAAAGTATGTAGCATGGCCTTTTTTTGTCACTATTATTCAACACATTTAATTATAGGGATTCAATATACTATTCTTAATATATGAATGGCTTTTCCATTTTAAAATAATGTCACTTAAAATCTAATACAGTATCCCTCGTTATCTCGAAAATTGATAACCCAAAAACCTTTATATCACAAAAAAAAATACTTTTTCCCTCGAAACGCTTATAAATTTTCCTCTTTTCTTACTTGTTGTCACAAAAACTCCATACGTCGAAATTTTTACGGATCCCTTCAATTTCGAAATATTGTGTGGTTATACTGTGTAACAAAAATTTAATATTAAAATTTAAAACAATCAAAACATCTCAACTTACTCGTTAACAGCGTTTCCTGAACCCAGTACGTCACTATACGCGGAAGGAGAAAATGGGTAAACACAAAGCCTGATGGGTTGCCACGAAAAGTTTCGGTACGTAAATCGTGATAAAAAGACACTATATATACACTTGGAACAAACTAATCATATTTTTAAATTGACATTCGAAACTTCACTCAAAATTCAGACACTGTGCTGGGAACTAACTTGTTTGTTTTGTTTCTCTAGGGTCAAGTAACGTTTCAGTCTAGTATAGTTAGTATAGTAGTATTGCTTCAAATTGTTTTCCAGTTAGAAAAATTTATAAAATGACACAAATAACAGAAAATTAAGTTATTTTGGCGGCGCCCTTTCGACCTTCGCCCTCTGAAGGTATTCAGCACGGGCCTGTATGAGAACCTCATCAAAACCCAATATTACCAACATCAAACTTTCGCAAGAGAAAACATCATTTTTACCACAACAACCAAGATACACCAAAACACTCTTTTCCCCACAAAAAGCACTCACTTCTGAATCTGATCTCCAGCGGAACTTTCTCCTAGCGCATGCGAACAGGTCCAAAGCAACCTGAGAACTGTTTTCGGAAGTACGCTCAAGAAGAACCCGAATGTTATTGACCCCTAACGGTCATGCCTTCCCTCTTGCAGTTATGCTTCGTTTATTAGCTTCTAGTCACTGAATTGGGTGGTACGAGAGAATTATTGTGCTCTCCTAGGGTCCTCGGTCCCCCAGGGGTGGAGTGCCGGGTCAACGGGGAGTGCCGGCGTCAGAAGCGAATTGCCTTCTTCTTACTTTTCTGGTCGGCCAATGAATCACTGTCTTAACTTAACTTTCATTCAAAAGCTTAAATGAGAAAGTAAAACTAACTAGAAGCCTATATTACACTGAGAGAAATGACGATCTTAAATTTTAATACATAGTTTCATTTTGATATGAAACTTTTTGTTTTCAATATGAAGACACGATTCTTTCAATTTTGAAATACCAGAAATACTCAGTTTCCAACAATTCAGTAATCACCACTTAAATTATATGTATTTTTCTTTTATTATGAACTTTGCAGTTAAAGAAAATTGTCGTATTTTGATCTGTCGATCGCTTTTAAAACGTGATAGCCCGTCTTCTGCGGCATCACACGCAAAATTTACTAGTAGTTTCGGCGTGTTCATATTACGGTACATGATGGACTAGTCACGTTCTGGTCAAATTCTCTACCATCGATGGGGGTAATTTTGACAAAGGCCGATATTGACAGACGTATACTGGCCAATGCTTTATATTCCTGAAACATGCACTGGCTCAAAAATGAGGACGTGATGTATCATTTTTCAGTACCTGCGTATTTCCAGAAATGAGTTTATACCTTATGCTTCAAACTTGAGGAAATTTGATTCGGAGCCAGTTTAAGTTTGTGGAATCATAACATTTATTTCCCACCCGCGTGGTGCATTGCTTTAACTATGCGATTCTAACCTCTATATAAAAATATTATTGATTAGTTTTTTAACTCAAAAGGCCACAAATTTGAGTCACTTTAAATAAAAAAGACTAAAAAAAGTACTTCTAAAGTATCACAGGAACATGGTTTAACGTTGTAACAATATTGGCCAACATTGCGAATATCTGTATACTACACACTTTTTACGGGTTTTTAAACAGTAAGGAAAAGGTCAAAAACATGCTATTTAAATGAAATACACCTTATTTTAAATTTGATTTCTTTGCCCCACCTTTTTCATTCAATTTTGGAGAAACAATATTCGCTTGCAAAAACAACCCAATACTAGAAAATGTCGTCGATATTGCCCGATATTTCAATGGGGGTCTTTTTGACAAATGCCAACATTGACAGGTAAATTTTAAAAAAATGTGGCATGTTCTTAGGAAACAAATAAGTGTTGCTATTCTACAATGAGAAAAATTACAATTTATTTCAAATCTGTGTACATCGATAGTTTCATTTTGATATGAAACGTTTCAAAAATGAAAACACAATTCTTTCAATTTTGAAATACCAGAAATACTAGGTTTCAAACAATTCAATAATCACCACTCAAATTATATGTATTTTTGTTTAATGTTTGCAGTTTATGAAATTAGTTTGTAGTCTTTGTCTCGTCCCGCACGCCTAAATGCGGCATCACTCTAATGAAACTACTAGTTGACTAGTCACAATCTGATCGAATATTGTACCATCGAAGAGGATAATTTTGACAAACGCCATGAGGCCATGGTGTATCATTTTTTAGTACCTGCATATTTTCAGAAATAAGTTTATGCATGTTCCAATACATGTATAAGTTAATATTTTTCCTAAACATAAGAATCAATCTTTAATAAAAAAAACCTTACTCTGCAAATGCGTGATACAATTTTGCAACGCCCCCCCCCTAAGTGAACAAAAAAAAAATAAACACTTCTAACCAAAAATGTTTTGAATGAATTGTGATCGTGTTTTGTGAGAAAAAGATAGTGCTGCGTAAGTGTTACTAAAAATCACAAATATAGAAAATGTGTTATTATTGGCATTCGATCCAAATTGAAGAAAACTTTTATATTCTAAACATATTTTGAAGAATATTTTTAGAACACATTTCTGGATAGACATTTTTAACACTGCCCAAACATATTCAAAACACTATCATAACACAATAAGGTGTTAAAGTGTTCTACCTAATAACCACAACTGAAGTGCTGTTAATTTGAGGACAAAAAAGTGCTCGATGTGTTTATTTTTGTGCGGAGCGTTCACAGTGTAACTTCGATAGAACCAATATTCACACAAAAAGTTTTCTTTTTAAGTAGTTATTAAATTTAAAAAATTATATTTAATGTTAAGATGCATCCTTATGGAAAAGAATATTTTTTCAGACGTTTCTTTGAAAATAGTTATTTCTCTTATAATTTTTGCTTATTTCAACATTCAACAAAATATTAGGAACTTTTAGCAAAAAAGTTACCATACTTCATTTAAAATATCAAAAGTAAGCAGGTTACGTTCAATGTTAAAATATTTTAAAGCGTTGTTTTTCTTTTTTACTATAATTGTACTTTATTCTAAAATGTTTGCTTAGGAAAAGTTATTTTAAAATGTGTTTCAAAGTTATATTTTTACTTTTTCAACTGTAAAAGATCTTAAGTAATTACCATAAATAGTCTTCCAGAATTTACTAAAGGTTCATCCTAATTGTAATGCCTTTTATATCTACCTGTATACATGATCTGAATGTATAAATGATACATACATATTCTCATCTTTACATTTTGTGCTGTGACCAACATTCGAACTTGGGTTATTGCGTTACAACCCATAACATTCTCTTTGGCCTTGATTTATAAAAAAAAACTGCTTGTACCATTTGATACCCTTACCCCAATTTCCCCATTACCCTAATCCTTGGTCTATCTAGCTTTTTTTATCATTGAACTTATAGAAATGACGATTCCAAACCTAAGTTCATCCATAATAGTTTCATCTTGATGTGAAACTTATTGTTTTAAATATGAAGACACATTTTTTTCCAATTATGAAGTACCAGAAATAACAAATATCAAGCAATTCAGTAGTCACCGCTCAAATTATATGTATTTTTGTTTAATATTTGCAGTTTATGAAATTCAAGTACAACAGAGGGATACACTTTTCCGTATTTAAAAACGTGATAACCCACCTCCCGCAGTTGCGGTATCACACTCATGCTGCAAGGTCATTCGAATCTTCCAAGCCACATTACATTATGAACTTGTCACATTCTGGTCAAATACGGTATACCATCGAGGGGGTGATTTTGACAAAGGCCGATATTGTCAGAAGGATACTGGCCAATGCTGTATATTTCTATA
Organism: Tetragnatha montana; assembly: GCA_963680715.1. Lineage (NCBI taxonomy): Eukaryota > Metazoa > Arthropoda > Arachnida > Araneae > Tetragnathidae > Tetragnatha > Tetragnatha montana. Next base: position 5,482,719 of record OY796684.1, on the reverse strand, counting down.
TAAAACATGCACTTACTCTAAAATGAGTACATAATGCATCAATTTTGAGTACCTGCATATTTTCAGAAATGATTTTAAACATGTTTCGAACTTGATTAAATTTGATTCGGAGCCAGTTTAAGTTTGTGAAATACTTAGATTTGAGTATTTTTTACTCAGTTTTTGGAGTGTAATACTTCATTGGGGTCATTCTATGTTTGGACATACCACACAACGGAATTTCTCGTGTTATATTCTATTCAAGATTCTAGTTTGAAATGAATGATAACAAAAATCTTCATACCTAGTATATCGTTCAATATGTGTCAGCTGTAAGTTAGTTGAAAAGAAATTTTTAAGGTGGCAAAGCAGAATAAAACAATGGCCTTTAAAATTTAAATGGTGAACAAACCAGCGGGAGAAATTAAGTGTCTAGAAAAACCTAGGAAACCTTTCTGAAACTGTTTAAATTTTAACACCAGAAAGGCATGCAACAAGCACACAAGGTCATGGTCAAGGTTTGTTGATTTTTACAGTGTATTTCAATAAAATATATCATTTTATAAATACTAAAATGTTTTCTTAAATAAACTTGAACTTAAAGGGTGTATTAAAAAGTTAAAATTAGATATAATTTTTATTTAATTCGTCTTATGCTGCAGCATAGGTAACATTTATCATTTCATTTAAGGTTTCCCTGCTAGAAGTAAAAATTCTATTACAGTCGAGGCTCGTTTTTACGAACACGAAAAGGGATACTCAGAAAGTTGTTAAAATAAATAGTTTGCAAAGTCCAAAAACATTTGTTTTAAAGATAAAAAGTATGTCAAATGTTTTATATCTGTTTTAATCAATTTTAATTAGACTTTCACATCATGTAAAATAAAGTTTCGATGAAGATTGTAATAGGTACGAGAAATATAGTGACACATTTCCATTAACTTTAATAGTTCAGAGGTTCAATTCAGTTCAATAGCTTTATTTCAATATAGTTTAGTAGTTCAATTTTGTAGGGCAAATGTCTAATAACATTTAGAAAAAAATTTATGTAATGTATTATTATGTTTGTAATGTATTCATATACTAAGGGGTCATAGGACTCCTAAAATTCACTGCTATGAAAAGTAGTACGAAGAAAGGGATTCTTAAATAAATGCAAATTTATAAAGCTTACTTTTTAACATTATGTGATTCCCTCCCGTGTATTCAAATACTAGAGTTTGTTTCAATAACATGAAATAAACGATCAATGGTACTGGTACAAGCAACAAACGTCCAACTAGATCATATTTTATAGAACTTTTTTTTTGTAACTTAAGTTTTAAATGAGTTCATCAAAAATGTTTGGCGTATTGCCATTCAGTTTGTATGGACGAGATGTTTTTATACATGAACTTCTCAATAATTAAGTACTTTAATAAAAATTTTAATTAAAAATCAATATTAATGCTTTCCATTTTATGCAGAGTCATAAAAGGTGCAAAAAATGTTATTCCCGCAATCATTAAATGGTTTCATCCAAGACCTTTTAAAACAAGATATTGTGTTCCGTTTTTCAGGGGTTTATTCTCTCCACAATGTATGCAGCATAATAAATATACTGCATACGAGCGATTTTTATATTATGATTTGGTATATCAGTATTCTTGATCACTAAAGTATCATAATGATTTTATAAGTCATAGAAAAATGCCTTAAAACGTGGAGGTGTTCTCAAATTAGTTAGAAAAATATTTTTAGATGCGTTCAATACTTATGTTCTCCGTTTGGAAAACTTAAATAAATATTCGTTACATGCTTTAACTATACAAAATACTTCGAGCATTTTCTCCTATTAATTGCAACATTATTGGAAAAAATAATTGTTACTCTATCATTCTATTTACGGTTTCTTTTTTTTTCAGAAGAATAAAATGAATTTCCTTTCGTGTCCTTGATTTTGTTTAGTTTTACTAAAAGACATGTGTATGAGTGAAACTGAAAAATATAAAAAGTTTATTCAAAAACATTTTTCTGTGATGAAAAAGTCTGTCTTTTTTCAAACATACAGAAATTTTGTATATGCTTGCTCACCAAAATGGAAGCTATGGTATAACTTGCCATCTAACGAATGCAATCCTAAAAACAAAATGAATGCTACAAGAAAATTTTTTTAAAATTAGCCTTCCCTTGGTTTATTGACTTTTTAAAACAAATATTTCATTTAAATAACCTAAAACTTAAACTAAAAAAATTCAAACTATAGTGACCATTTTTAAAGAAATTATTTTGTATGATGATTTTGTCCTGGAAAGAACGATGTTTCTGAAAATTTGGCCCTGATGAAGTTTTAGCTTTAGAAAAATATGTTGTATGTTGTGTAATTGTATATAACCAATATAATAATAAATTAGCTTTGAGAAGCTTAGTTCAGATACGGCTACTTTAGATCTGAATAAGAAGAAAACCCCACACACTATTATAGTAAAAAATTCCTTAAAATTATCGAGTTACAATATTTAAATTAAACTAAGACGGAACCGCTGAAAACATTATGCTGCTGCCATCTGTAATGGAACAATGTAATTTATTTTTGCATTTTTATTTTTAAAAATTTCTAAAAATATAAAGGTATCTTAAAATATATACTAGAAATTTAGTTGAACCTTGTTTTAAACTAAAGTATAAGTATTCATACTTTGAATTAACCTTCATGCTGGTTTGTTCTTTCTGAATAAGCGAAACCACAAAAAAATTTATTTTAAGTAAAAATTTTATTGCAAGCAGTTTTTTTTTCATCGGAGCAAGTTTTTAAAATATATTAGCTGCTGTTAAAAGAGTATTTTTAGATTGCTTAATTAGGTATTTTAAATATGACTGAAAATTGATGCTATGGGCAGGGAGAGATTTTTCGTAGTTTTTAAATACATCGAACCTTATAAAACAAATTACCAAAAAAAAAGGAGAAGAACCTTATAAAATTTCAAGTTTGTTTTTCTATCCATGAAAATAAACAACTTTGTATACAATGAATTACAAAAGGTTTCGCTTTTTGTTTATAAGTTAAAAGGTTTCAACGTTGCATTTTTTACACCTCAAATATTTTGAGAATAATTTACCAAGTAACATATTAAAGCTAAAAAACATATTTGATTTTTAATAGAAATTAACGTTTCGACTTTCCGGCCATCTGTTAAGAATATGTTTCTGATTAAGTTTAACTATTTACTAGAGAGTATTGTTTTGTAAGGGGTAAAATATCTAAATAATAATGTAATCAATTTTAAAACCTTAGGAGCAACAACATTCAATCATTTGTTACATTATGGAGAGTATGATTTTATTTATTGACTAAACATCATTACTTAATATGGACAGAGAGGGCATTAGAGCATAAAGAAATTGTGATAACTGCCCAGACACACAGCTAACCCCGACTCATATTTTTGCCTGCCCAGCCATTAGTGCGGATTTGAGGAAGATATGGATATTGCCATTTGCTGTGGAGCTGGGGAATTAAACAGATCGCCAGGGCCGTCATCAATGCCCATGGCAACATTTGAAATCTTATTCTTGTCTCAGAATTTGTATATGTATTTCATCATAGACACGACAAAAAAAAATCATTACTTAACAGTATTATGCAGATATAGGTAATTTCAACACCATATTCAACACAAATTTCAACAACATATCTTAATTTTGTAATGTATATTTTAGCACTTTTAACCAAAATGCTCAAATTTAAAGGTAAAAACTTGCTGAGAAAAAATAAAGCCCCTCTGAGATCTATCATGCAGAGGAAGAATTTAAACCTACAGTCAGTTTTGTCTCCTCCAAACGTACCTTTTTATACAAAAAGTCAGCAAAGTAGCAGTAGATAGATCCTACCATCCTACTAGTATAAACAAGTCTGCCTAATACTACGTTTCATATGTTTAATATGACACAAAAAATTGTTACTGATGTCTTAAGGAATGAAGACTGCAGGGTAGTATAGCGTCAATTATTTTTTTTTCGTTGATAGGTACCCCCATGCTATATAAAGCAGGAGTATGCACATTTTTTAGTCCAAGGACCATATTTTATACTCTATAAAGTTATATATAATTTATACTTTAAAAACCCACGGACCAGAACAGCAAGCTCATTATACAAATATGATTAGTGGTATATGAGCGAATTTCTGGGTGATATTATCAAAAGTAACGGTCCGAATTCAAAGGGCAAATTCAGTGAACTACCTTAGCCCAAATTTAAAGAGTTTGCAGGCAACCTTGCAGACAGAAAAAAAATTGGGAGAACCCTGATTGATAACCATCCTCAGAAATACTTGTTTTCCGAGGGTCATCAAAATATTAGTAAAGAGATACCTATGTAAACAATAATGGCCCATTTTTTTAAAAAAAATTAAGCTATTTTCTACTGGTGACTACATTTTCAACGCCTTTTAGTAAAAATTACATTAGAAACATAAGCTAGAAATTTCTAAGAGGGCTAAGAAATTAAAACAAGGACTGCAGAAACATAAAATTAAGATTACCACATAATTTTATACTTTAAAATCCTAATCATAAAGACTCTAAATTCCAACTTTTCTTCATTGGTATACCAGTGCTTCCAAAACTGTGCAACTGTGTTCCCGCCCCGAACTTTACAGCAATTATTTTCCCATCGTCTTCTAATTTAATTTAATTTTTTATGAAATTCTCTTCACTCTGAAATGACGGCCTTTCCTTGCATAGATCCGCTCCTATGTTTACTAATTTGAACTTTAAAAAACGTGAGGGTAAAAAATGTGAGGGGACTCAAATTTGATAAATCGAGCCTAAAGTTTCCCTTAAATATACAGTCATTCCAGAAAGTATTCATACACCCGACGAATTTGCCTAAATTCGTCTTTAATATGACTAATGCTAATGATGATGCTAATGATTTTAATAATATGACTAATGCTAAATGCCCTTATATATGACACGAATTTGCATGAGAGGACTACACAAAAAGTAAATCTTATAGGATAGAGTATCCATCATTTATTTTCCTTAAAAAATCTGAAAAAAAAGTATTAACTTTGGTAGAAAAAAATTTAAAACAAAAATACAGCGATTTGAGGCACCAAACAAGTATTCGTACACCTACGTTTTTTCGTGATTTATCCGTTATTTTCAAAAGGGGAGGCTCGAAAACGTAAAGGTGAATATGTACACAGAGGGTTACTAGTACAAATACAAGGGTTGCTTTTTTGACTCCCGTATTTATCCTAATGTAGTGCTCAAAATTTATACAGTAACCCCAAAGGAAGCTAAGATATCTCCAAAAATCATCTAAAGTAAATTTGAATTGAAAGTGGAGATGGTTGGTTCTTTCCCGAACGGCCTCAAATCATTTTATTTTCAGACTAATAAGTTGGCAAAAGTATAAAATCATGTTTATAACTGAAATAATACTTTGATTTGTATTAATTATGATCACAAAATACTTGGAGCGTTTGATAAACCCTTTAGACTATTATGGGCCGCAAAGGAAAAGAAACTTCTCTTGAAGAGCAAAGACTCCTCATCCGTCTTTTTAACAACTGCTATACATTTGGAGGAATTGTGAGGCTGATAGGGAGACCGCGATCTACAGCGCAAAGTGTAACCAACAATTTTCGCACAACAAACTATCTGCATAATCGAGTGAGACCCCATGTCTTAGTGTTCAAGATAAACATTTCATCACTCGAGAGATAAAGAAAAATCCCCGTACGGGCATGGTCACTTACTTAGGGGTAGACCATACTTCGATGGCCCTAGGAGACGTTCTTGCCAAATAAAAGCCATGAAACGGACTTTTGAATGAAACGGACAGCACATAAGTGAAAAATAGTAAGACAAAGACAAATAAAATTTAAATTTAATTTGAAACTTGAGGCATTAAGGCAGTATCAATTGAGTAGGTGAGTATCAATGGAATTAAAAATTTAATGGATAAGAAAAAGGCAAAACCACTTTTAAATTAAAGCAAATTTTATGTTGGCTCAGTTTATACAGTAGAGAAAGTAAGAAAAGAATGACAAACTGTCTAAAATTTCAAGTCAAAAAGGGGCAAACATTTTGCCCTTTTTCATTAAAATAAGTTCTCATATTTCCAATATTCTGAAAAAGTTGTTTCAGTACTGTTTTCTCCCCTCATAACAAAATTAGGTTTTCAAATCTTGAGGATCCAATTTAAGCTTCTAACAAGTCCGGCATTTATAGAATTTTTAGTGACTGTGGATTGTCGTATATTGGTTAAACAAAACGGGCTTTAAAATTTAGAATCAATGAGCCCGAGGGTTATGTGAGAAAAGAGGAATTGTAGAAGTCATCAATAGCTAAACATGAATGGGGTCTCCCCCATAATTTTAAATTTTCTTCTGCCACCTAAATTAAAAAATTTAACACCTCCAGACCTTGATTTTCATGAATCTTCTTATATTAATAAATTTTCTAAATCTCTTATTAAGGATTTAAGCAGCGTTCCTTTTTTCACCTGTTTGGGTGCCGATTGATTCTCTTGTAGTAGTTAGTATAACTCTTTACTTCGTAATTTTTTGTCAATCTTTATAGTATTTTGACTGTAACTTTTTCCCTTCTAGATGTTTTTTCCTATATAAATACCAATTGCATGTAGTATCAACTCTTTTACCACTGACGAAGGGAATCCAAAGATCCCCAAAACAATTGTATGTTTTTAGTTAAATTTTAACTTATTGTGTAATAAATTATGTTGATTTTTTCCTGCTCTCTGTATACATATTTAATTGTAATTTTTTCTGTACTACTTGTATAAAAGATATTGTAAATTCTTGTTAATCTGAAAGGGTTTTCTTCCTTGGTGAATCATGTTTTTTTTTCCTTTTTGTTCTGCATATAATAATTATAAATAAACTGATTGAGTCTTTGTATTAATGTATTATGTTGTCCTGATAGAGCAGGGGTTTCCAACTTCCAAGTACTCGAGGGCCGCAATCGAAAGCACAAGTCAAGTGGCGGGCCGCAAAAGTAATACTACTTTTTATCCATGATATATTTTTCGAAAGGAGAGTCTTTAATATGGATATTTTCCGGTGAGAGAGGAACGAATTTTTTAAAAATATTCTGAAGGTACCAGTTTATCTGCAAACATTTCAGAGGATGTATGAATTTTTGAACCTACACATCTTTTAGTATTGAATATTACTTAAGGGGGGGGGTGTCGCTCCAGAAAATGTTTGTAAATTTCCCTAAAAATAGTGTTTCACCTAATTTTTGAATACTCCATTCTGCCTCTCCTCGTGATAAAAGTTGACCTAAGCCTTTTCATAACGCCATTCTACGCTCATGGGAATTTCAAGGTATACAACCCTCCTCTTGAAACCTCAAACTTTTAAGTTTTCACCATAGAAAATAACCAAAGCTACACCATAATCTAAGAGGTAGATGGGGGGGGGGTTCGGTGGGGAGTCCTTAACCGAAAATTTTTTGAATTTTAGTATGCTAAAAAAAGTGTTCTGAAGCTACTTTTTTGGGGGGTTTCAGGGAGCATCGCGGGCCGCCAGTTGGAAACCCCTGTGATAGAGGTCTATTTTTGCACTCTTACTTTAAACTGCATTTTCAAAACTGAATGAAAAAAAACATCTGAGTATTTCACAAACTCAAACTGGCTCCGAATCAAATTTACACAAGTTTGAAACATATATAAAGTCATTTTTGATAATATGCAGGTACTCAAAAATGATACATCACGACCTTTGTCAAAATTACCCCTTTTGACGACAGTACAGCAATAGATCCGCAAGTGTGTGAAGAGTTTACTTGTTATTAGAGTGTGATTCCGCATCCGATGGAGATGGGTATCACGTTTTAAAATTTGACGCCCAATCACAAAATAACATAACCTAACTGCATAAACTGCAAAGATTAAACAAAAATACATATAATTTGAGTGGTGACTATCGAATTGTTTGAAACTATTGTTTGTTTGAACTAATTGTTTGAAGTATTTCTGGCATTTCAAAATTGAAATAATCGTGTTTTCATATCTGAAAAAAAAATTTCATCACAAAATAAAACTATCAATGTACTCAGATTTGAAATCGTCATTTTTCTCAGTGTGTGTCGAAGAAAACTGCAGCTCCGTGAAGAGAGGTAAAGGTGTATTAATGAAAAAACCAGATGTTACACCCAAATAAAAAGTGTTCTCGAGTTAGTTTCGAATTCGATGTCCGTCTCTTCTTGGCAGCGTTGGCGACTTCCCGGGCCAGTCTTCGTGAATTGTAGGTCAGCCGGCTGCTGCATCAGGAAACGGTCCCATTCATTCGATAGGTTTCTTCACTCCCGCGAGATAAGCATCGAGCTCCCAATCAAAGCATTACAAACCGCCGAAGCCTCTTTGTGGTCAGTTTGTTCGCACTTGTGAATGCACCCATGCGAGATGCTGCGTCGATACTGCTGCTTCTTTTCAGCGCGTTTCCTGTGAGGAATTAGTGACACTGTTACGAATCGATTGAAAAATTCACTACTAACTTTCGAGGTGGGTCAGGAGTAATAAGAAACACGACGAGCTGCACATATTGAGTGCCTTGTGTAGAGAAAAAAATGCTTTGTGAAGATTTTAAACGAAAGTTTTTATGTCGTTAAAGAATCCGCTTTTGTTAGTTTCGTGTGAGTAGTGTTGGGTGGCTGGAAATGTAGATTTTTTTTTCTTTCAAACCCTCCTACTGGTTTAAACCTTTCAAAATCACAATTCACTACATTTCACACTTACAAAACAATTCACACTTAGGTTCAAATTAATTAGTTAAACTTACAGTGTTTCCAAATAAGGTTATTTCAATACAATGAAAGAAATTGGGTATAGCCAGAACTGATATGAAGAAATACAATTTTCAGAAATTCAAGCTGTCTTTTTCAGCTTTTTTTCATGGTTTTTATCATTGACTAAACATTATGTCAAGTTTATTAGTTCCTTCACTAATAGAGTGAAAAAAATATATTGATTTTATTAGCTGAACACGAAAATACAATAAATTACAGAATGAACCTTATTTCTTAATTCATATTTCCAGTTCTGAAGATCTAAAATACACTATTGATATTTGGTCATCTAAGGGAAATTAACTTAAAATTCTTATTTTGAAAAATCCTTCTTTATAAAAAAAATTTATGCATAAATAGAAATAAATACCTATGGAGAATGAATAAGGAGGTATCCATTTCAATTAAGGTTATGTAAAATTTAAAAAGATATTTTAAATGACTTGCTCAAATATTACTTTAGTAACTATAGCACCCCTTTATTAAAAACTAACTTTCGTAAAAATAAATTCGGTCACTATCGAAGGGACATCAGTGAATTATGTATATTAGTTTATTCTGATTCATGTACGGATATCAATGAAATTAAAACAACACTTTGGAATGGCATCCGATATTGCAACATGATCATAACAAAAGTATATGATACAGTTATATGGAATTGAAACACAAACGGATAGCATTGAAATCAAAACTACAAACAGGCATAAAATGAAACATCGAAATATGATGCAAGAAAAGTCTAAATATAAGTTGTTTTCCTGGGTCGAGACCTACAAAAAAAGCTGGTCTAACCTTTTTATAAACAGTTGTACAATATTGAAAAGCAACAATAAATTTGTAACCAAAGAATTCCAACAGATGTGATAATTATCATTTTTAATGTTTGAAATGTTTAAGAATTTTTTTTAAAATAAGAATGATTTTTCCCTTTTTTACGAAATAAAAAAACCCTGTTCTCATTTTAATATGGGATGACACTGGGAGCACTTAGCTGATCCAAAACGTATTTCTAAGAATTTTTGGTTATGCAATCAACTTCATTTGGAATGATGATTTTAAATTTATTTTAAAGTTAGGATTTCTCAATTCCGATTCCACATTCAGTTTCAATCACTCTTCATTATATTGTATGTGCTAAAAACACTAAATAGGTAGGTATCCATACAGATTTGTAACAATATTTTTGAAAAGTAAAGAAAGTAAGGCAACTTGGAACAAACCATTCACTTTCTTCCAGTCCCCAATTTTTTCATGCAATAGCTAAAAGTTATCATTAACCCAAAATTTCCATATCGGTATTGCAATGAAAAATTACATTTCCAACAATGATGTAGGGTCGCAAGATTTTTAAATCCCAGTCAAGCTCTTTCCGGTTAACAACAATTAAAATAATTAACCTGAATCTGAACAAAAGGCCGATTCATCTCGAAAACTGATAACGGCGGAATTGAAAAGAAAAAAACACCGTTTTTAGACGAGCGAACTCGCCACAAGGGCGATTTCAACCGATTCCTAGTAACCCTTTTTCCCGCTTTGTTTCCATTCGAATGCCGCTGCGTGCTCTTTTCCGAACTACATACAAACACACATCTGAGTCGAGCAGATCACGGACTACAACTCTTCTCTATCCTTAGAATGGGCAGTTTCAAAAAATAAGAGCGGGAAGAGTAACTTTTTTTTTCAAAAAGAATTAACTGAGACTCTAAGATTTCTGAAAGTCACCTATAAAAGATTACGCGAATTGTTTGAACCGCTGTGTTTGAAATGCTAGTCAATTTCTGATATAATTTCAAGATTAAAGAGATTTTTGTGGATACCTTCGAGTATGCTAATAAGAGCTAGCAGTGCTGTTCCTACAAATTGATTTCTTTGAATTTAGGTAAGTTAATTTTGATTTACTACATATCATTATAAAATACGTGTACTTTTTATGATTTCTCTCCCTTTCTTTGTTTTAATTAAATCCCAGTATCCCAAAAAGGGGAGTATTTTGTGCACTCTTTGCTCTGAGAGAAAAGACTATTTCAAATTTGAATGCATAGATAGTTTCAATTTGATATGAAACTTTTTGTTTCAAATATGAGGACACGATTCTTTCAATTTTGAAACACCAGAAATACTCAGTTTCAAACATTCAATAATCACCACTTAAATTATATGTATTTTTCTTTTATTATGAACTTTGCAGGTTTTGGAACTTTGACGTTTCCAGTTGTTTGACTGATTGCTTAAAACGTGATAGCCCAACTCACCAAGTTGCGGCCATCACAGTCAAATTAAAATGCATCCGTATCTTCCTTAGTACGTTACATGATGGACTAATCACATTCTGATCAAATTCTCTACCATCGGTGGGGTAATTTTGACAAAAGCCGATGCTTTATATTCTTGAAACATGCACTGCACTTTCTCAAAAATGAGGACATGATATATCATTTTTGAGTACCTGCATATTTCCAGAAATGAGTTCATACTACATGGTTCAAACTTCAGTAAATTTGATTCGGAGCCAGTTTGAGATAGTGAAACGAAACACTCCGATTTGTGTATTTTTTACTCAATTTTAAAAATGCCGTTTTAAGAGTGTGGGTGATGATTTGAATTTATAGCATGATTTCTATTACAAGAAATATTTGTCTGAAACGCTAAACAAGAAAATCTATATCTTTTAACCACTAGATAAATAAACAATGCAATAAGTTTTTCTGTAACGCACTTTCTCTTTAATGATTTTTTCATTTTAAAAGCTGGGTGAAGGGTGAAGCTTTTCACATCAAAGGAACTTTGCTTAATATCAAATTATAAAAAATATATCAAGGGCTGTTTTCATGTAAAACTATTTGTACAATTAGTATATTGAGTGACTCTCTTAGATATTTATTGAAATTGGACGTTTCTTTACAATTCTTCTATTATACGTACAAACTACTACTACTTTCAATTCTCAGTTTCATTTCAGTTCTACTTTACAATTCTCCTATTATACGTACAAATAAAATGACTTGCAAGCATTACTTTCATTTCAATGAAGCTTATAAACTTTTAAAGGCTATCTACTGAACAAGACTAAATTTAAAATCATTTATGTCACCAGCAATAACATTTTGTGTTGAAAAACTGACTTGCCGGACAAGATTCAAAACAAAAAGTAAAATTGTGTGATAAATTTATCAACAACTTTCCGAATCTAAGTATACATATATCATTTATGCCGTATTAAAAACCATACAATAAATATAAATAAAGCATCCTAACTAGAAATTGTCAAACTGAAAGCACCCGAAAATAATTTTCTGTTCGTCGAAAACACATATAGCAAGAAAAGGAGAACAACCTTGAAAGTATACTGAAAAAGCTAACCACCACTGAGAATTAAGGACCCTGCCCTAGAAATAACTGTTTCATTTAAGGTGAAGGTCACCTGCTAGCAGTTCAACGAGCAACGAGCCACCTACTCGTGTTCTTCCGTTTTCGATAAGTTTATGACAGAAATTAGCATTTACCCCGCAAGAATTTTCCGTATTGAAACCTAGAATAAAGGTTACGAGTGTCACTGTGTGTCGTTACTATAGCAAATGTTTGAATTACTGCATAGTACTTTATGTCATCACTCTTTTATGTATTTATACTCACGGAAATTCAGCGTGATATTGATGGGAGGAGAAAAATATGTCCGTTGTGTATCAAGAAAATAAGATTTTCAAGTTTTTTTTATAGTAGCATATCTCTTTTTGCAAACACTTCCAATAAATTTGTATATATGGATTGAAAACAAACTATAATACAAACCTATAAATTTCCAATTTAGCCTAAGGAGAGGGCATCTACCTACTCATTGGACAGAATTCTTGTTACTTTTAATTGTGTTATTACTTAATTGTAGTATTATAGAAGGGTCTAGTAAAATCATAAGGAATGATCCTTGATCACACTAAAGCATGCGGAATGCATTTTAGTAATTTCAATTACAAACAGGAACAATAATAACACAATAACAAGAAGACAAATACGAATAAAAAGAAAATTTCAGTGTCACTAAATTACCAAGTGATATAAACTAATGTTTTGCTCTTAGTTCATTTAAACAAAAACCTAAAATTTTTCATTTGTAGCATTTTAATGTAAATGTAAAAGAACCTTAGTCTTAGATGTCATGCCGTTATTAATACCAATCTCAGAAATAACGTTAATTAAATGAAGATTTATATTTCTAGGGGCCATATCTGCCTAAAGGTAAAGTCCTTTTACCATTTTTTGGACTTATTCCCTTTTTAAAACTGGCAATTCAATTCTTAAATTAATTAACCTGGCCAAAGTGACTCTTTGAGAGATGCCTGTTTTTATCCTAATAATGTTTTTAAATTATTATCCGATTTTGAATTAGATCGTTAAAACGTTATATCTTCTTACACTTACTTATAAAATTACCTATTAAGATTGTAAGTATCTTTTCAAACAAACTTAATAATAAGATTACGCAAGTGCCGCGCGTCTCATATATTTTTTGCTCAGCACCCATCTTACATATGCTGGAAAACTCTTACACCCTCTTGGGCTAAGTTAAATTTCTACTATAATGGAAATACTACAAGAATTAATAAACAGTAGAAGGCTTTAAAAGTATCATTGTTGGACAGATAAAACTATTGTGTAGACTGTATCAAAATTACTAGTAGAAATCTACTTATTTTCAGAAAATGTTCTAAAAACGTTAATTTCTTTGGCACCTCCTATGGTAATCTCACAGACCCCCCCAGTTGACAAACGTTGTGCACTGAGACAAAATGACGATTTTAAATTTGAGTACATCGATAATTTCATTTTGAGATGAAACTTTTTTTTCAAATAAGAAAACACAATTCTTTAAATTTTTGAAATACCAGAAAAACTAAGTTTCAAACAATTTAATAGTCACCACCCAAATTATGTGCATATTTGTTTAATCTTTTCAATTTATGCCAATAATTTTAGGCTCCTAACACGATTATATTGATTTTTAAAAGTGATAGTCCCCTTCTTTCAGACGCGGTTTCACACTCTTAAGTATAAGTAGACTGTGCATGTTCGGTTCAAATACTGTACCTTCGTCGAATGGGGTAATTTTGACAAAGGCCATGATGTATCTTTTTTGGGTACCTGCATATTTTCAAAAGTGACTGTATGCGTGTTTCCTATTTGATTAAATTTGATTCGGAACCAGTTTGAGTTTTTGAAATACTCAGTTTTGAAAATGCCGTTTTAAGAGCGTGCTAGTGCGCCCAGGGCTCTATTTGAGTCGGTACCTCTGTCTAGAAATCAGAATATCCCCTAAAATACTTTAGGATACCTCCATTTAAACACAACATGTAACACTCCGGTACATGCATTTCTAGAAATTGAACCTTGAGTGTGACTCTCCACTTTATAGAATAGTGGCAAATTTAATAAACATCTTCGTGTAAGTTACAAGTGTTTAAAACTAAGTAGTTCAACGCAGCCCTAAATAACATCACATTTTCTTTGTCATTTATGGATAATTTCTTTTTTTTTTTCGAGAACATCATATTTGTAAATGTTTAGGCTCTCCTATGGAATAACAATGTATGCGCATAAAATAATCTAAATAGACTTAACAATGTTGAAGAAATTAAATAACTTTTCTTTAGTTAAGAGTTCTAACTGCCTAAAACAATTCCAAAACATGCTTCAAATTTTTTTTTTCAATTCAACATCAACCTATTTCCTCTTTCCGTGACTGTGAGGACAGTCATCAATTTTGCGGAATTTCAAGTCCAAACCCCTTGACCGTCAAAAGAATCTATTCCGTTTTTAGAGCAAGCACAATTGCACCAAAGTTGAATATTTTGGGAGAATAATTTTTACTCTTGACTGTTATTCGCAGTTATTTCTTTGTTTTCTGACATAATAGAGCTTACCAAGCGTGCTTCGAGTAATTCTCATCATCTCTTTCAATGGAACAAAGAGAAGAATTCAATTTGAAGATCCACTCGATTTGTTGGTCGGTTTAGTGGGAGAAAAGCAGGTTACTCGGTTACTGCTAAAATGTTTGTGGAGAACAAGGTTCATGTGGTATCAAGGGGAACAGTAGGATTTTTTTTCTACTCCCAATGCGGATAAACAAAATAAACCTCTTCAGTTTGATTACACAGTCTGCAAAAAAGAAAAAAAAACTTTCGAAAAGCTGTTTTGGATATTTCAACTGATTTTTATAATATTTGGTGGGTTGAATCCGAATATGACCTTCATTTTGCTCCCATAAGTCAGGTTTTTTGACGATTTACGTTTTACGGTAATGAGGAAATACCTCAAAATTAATTAATATAGACCAATAAAACCAATTATTTTGTTAAGAATATCCCTTAAAACATTTTTCCATGTTTTTTTGGTGCTGTGAATCTGAAAATGACAACCGCTTATTTTAGGAAACCACCGCTTTTATTTGTAAAAAAAAAAAACAATCTAAATAGAAATGAAAATTTAACATCCAAATTTAATCCTTCGTTTGTTTCATGTTAAAAACAACACTTGTGTGATGTTTTCTTTAACAATTCAATAAAATACCATCCTGTCGATGGTTCATGAAAATCTAGCGAGGAAACGAATCCCTCACTCTTGCATAATACTGCATTTTCTCCAACTGAAATACGCGGAGCCTCGGTCTTGTCGAGGTGAGGTTGAGGCTAGACGACAGCGCGATGCTGCTCACATTAAGTTCTTCTTTGAGGATTTCTTTGACAGTTAGGTATTTTGAAAATATAAAAAAGGCATATATGAAAAAAGGCACTTAAAGGCACTGTTATGAACTTTATAAAAATAGTTTTAGAAAAAGATTTCGTTGAAAATCCTCTGATAAAATACACCTAAAATTGGGAAAAATAGGCCAAATTTGAAAATAATTATGCGTTTTGTGTAAATTCTTGACGTATAGGATTTTCTTTCAATATTTTTTTTGTTATCAGCACACCACAATACACGGGAATTCGATGAAATTACTCAAACAGCTTTTTCGTTGGAGACCTGTGTATACTGCTAATTATTTTTATAATTAAAGAAAAGAATATGAACAAAGATTTTTTTTAAATAACTGTCTGTTTCAACTTATCAAAAAGGTATTTAATTCCAAAACAAATAGACTACATCAACTTTGAGTAAACTTAAATGGGTCATTTCAATTTGTTTATGTTAATGCACAGAGAAATTTGATGAAATTAATACACTTTTTGATACACGATTTATTTGCATGTAAAATAGAACTTTTCAAAACTTTTCATTTATAATAAATAGATAAGCTGTAATTTACAACTTTTCATGAATAAGCTGTAACTATTGCTTATGTTGTTTTGTGTTGGTTAACTCATGTTCCAATACTGAATTCAAATTCATTGATATAAATATGTCAGCATGGTCACATTAACTAAATTAAATTTAACCAATCATAGTTAATAGCCTCATAATGCAACCTTTTCAATTAATTTTTCCACCTGGAAGCTAGAGCATTAATGTGCATTTTATTTATTCGAGAGCAATTATTTATACATTAAATATCCGAAAGAGGTTAAAAGTTGATTCACTTTTAATTGTTGGATGGAGTGCCACCTTTGGACGATCTTCCCTTGGGTTTTAAAAATCAAAACTTTTGTCTTTCTCTATTGTCTTCAGCGTTATTCTTAATGCATGTAAGTGGAATAGACATAATGAAGAAATCTAAGCACACGTGTAAAATAAGCATGCTGACAAGAAACGATTCATTCTTTTTTTAATCATCCATCTACTTTATTCATCAAATAAACAATGGATGATCTAAGAGTTGAAACATTAGCATAAGGAAACACAATACATAGACTTTGGAGAATTTTCTTATTCTTAATCTACAGTGTAAAAGGCACTTACATGTGCATAACATTGTTGCAACTACTCTTAGACATGGTTTGTTAATGTATAGTAATAAATATTTATGAAGAGTTGTTGAGATATATTTATCCGCTAAAAGCTTACTTTTTTTGCTCTATTACTTTCAATGTAGCACTTTCGTGGGAATAAAATTGTATTTAAACTAAACTTGAATTTCTGAATTAGTTTACACCAAAATGATATCATGTGTTTACTATACAGGGTGTTTAAGAACTATCCGTAAATATGACCAGTGTGGTTCGAGGGTACCAAGACAAACATATTTCGAACATGAATGTGGGGAAAAGATGCACTGTAAAAACGCTAGAACTTAACGTAGTACGATGGCGTTACTAAAAAACTATTTTCCCAAGACCCTTTTAAATAATAAACAAAATGTTATTAAGTTAAAAGATTCTTTGCATATGGTACAGCAGTATGCCAGCAACTTTTAATTAAAGCACTTTTCAAACCGTTCAATCAATAAAATGCTTTCATATATAAAACTGATTTCATTTTCGAGTTACCAAAGAAAATTTTTAAAGGAAAGACACAGGTGTAAATAGTATTTTATAACCTCGTTGGTATATATTTTGATAAATTGATTGCCTAAATTGTATAGAAAAATCCACTTTTGGAACAAAAAACTGATATTTTGTTGAACACCATCGATTTCACACTGATGATACAATCTACACTTACTATCTTTCAGGTTTATTTACTTATAATTTGAATAGTTTTTTATCTGAAGTGAAACAAAATAATAACCATGAAAGTAGTTAAAAGACTTTATAATTGATTGAAAAATATAACCTAGCAGTTTTGAATCATATTCTTAATCGCCTTTCCAAAGAAAAGTCTTAAGTATAACAAAATCCACATGTAGATACTAACTACCTCAGTTGGAAGCACCCTAATGATCGTATTTTAAGAAGTTCAAGGCACCTGTTTTAGGGTGCCTGATGGTATTCGAATATGATCAGACAGGAATTTCTTTTGTTGGAACATATAGACCATATAGTCAATGCCATGGAATTGTCTGCCTCTACGAGGTTGTATAAATATAATATGGGAGTTTCTGGTGACAAAAAAGAGTGACAAGAGACTCATCAACTAGTATTAGAGTAGTTCTCGCATTTTCTTATTACTTTTTTTCATTTTATGTCAATATTAAATCCCTTGTGATGCTCAATTTACTTAAGTGATGGGTTATTAAAAACATTTTATTTGATTTTATTCTAAATTGAGACTTATTCTAGTGGCATATAAAATATTACGCTAACACGTGAAGTGGATGTATTGGTATTTATGCCTATATTTACTTAGAAGGGAAAAGAGGGATGTGAGTAATGCTTACGTAAGACAAAAAAAATATTTTGAAAGTATATTGTAACATAAAAAAATTTAATTTGGGAGAAAATGAAATTTTATGTTTTTCTAATATCTAACATCTTGACCACATAAAAAAACCCATAAGATAAATGCTTAAATCTTTTTGGATGAAAGTTTTGTACAAAAAGACATTACCATTCAACGTTACTAAACTCTAAGTTAAAACTAAGAAAATACTAACAACAGAAGACACTTTCCTTATTGCCAAACGAATACAACACATTCCGAACACCGACCAGACTTAATCTCTTCCGAATTACAATAAGTGAAGGAACACCCATGTGTTACTTAGTTGCATTTTACATCATCTTCAGCAATAGTGCCTTGAGTCCAAGTGTCCGTTTGAGAAGATTTCCGTCTGCAAAAGGCCAGTGACATCCATTGCATCGGAAAACACGGATGTGTTTATGTTCCGTGATGCGATCAAAGTGGATGCTTGTATTGTTCCTTTCAAAAGACAGCCATGGTCACTTCAGTTACATAAAACTTTGTCAGATGGGATGGGTCATGGACACATCCCAATAATTTTGGGATTTTTTCCCCCTAAGCTACATTAAAAACACGAGTCATTTCTGTACATGTTTCTATCAACCTTCATTTAATAGTGAGCCTTTTCAACACACAGTTTTCAATTTCTATCTGTATTGTTCAAAATAGTTTTTCATAGACAGATTAGTCACAAGACATTGTGTTTAGACTAAATTTCAAAAATGAAGTTAATTTTAATGTAAAATTTATTACTTCAATAGAATGAATGTCTTAAGAAGAAGAATGTCTTAAAGAAAAATATCCAATCCATATCAGTTTTCTCCCCATTCACACAAGGAGATAAAAATTCAAATAAACCCTCTATTTTGAAACAATTGGATATACCTATGTTCTTTTCATATCCTAATAATATTCATATTTATCTAATAATCATTATCCAGATTTTATAATGATTATTTTTTGCACCAGCAGTGTTAAGTAATTTTACGAAACGTAAACCTACCTGTCCACTAAATATACATTACAATACAAATTTTAATTTCATTCAAAAATAGCGAAAATTAATCATATTAAGCCAGAAAATTCACGGTTTGCCCCATAAAAAATGCATTGATAAAATCAAATTATATACTTAGCTATTACAAATATCTAGCGATGATGTTCGTTATTGCATGCCAACTACGATAACAGAATTGCATCATTTTGAACATGGGCACAATATAGATTTAAAGATTTCAAGCGTCGCCACTCGTGTGGTTTCGTTAAACGTTTGACTGCGGTCCACCAGTGAACCATGAACTTATTTATATCTGACCTCTGGAATGCTGTAACAGAAGTAAAAGATGAAAATTTCGGTAATAATTAACTCAAAATCTTCCTATTCTGCATAAAAAAGTTAAAGAAAGATAGGATTCTTTTCTCACTTTTAATCGAAAATGAAGAAACCCCCATTTGGGAAATTTGAAATGGTGCTAAATTTCCAGCGTTTGGTTTCCATATTGAAATTTAATAGTGCACTGTACAATTAAATGATAGTAACAAAAAATTCAGATAGTTTTGCCTCATATGTAGAAAATAAAACTCCTATTACTCTGATGATTCAGGAAACGTAAAACTTTTCTTATACTTTTTCTTGTAAAATCATTCTTAATAATTGCACTTCAAATACCCATTTTATTTAATAATTTTAATGCCGATAAAAGGTGAATTTATTGAATAGACATGATTTACAAACATTCTATTGTTCTAATCTTATTACTTTACATTCTATAAAATCACATTAAAAGTATTTTTACAGCATTTTAATATATTTAAATAGGTTACCGGACAACAATAAGTTAACCAGTAAACTACATTTAAATGTTTTTCAACTCACTAACAAATGTAAATAATTTATCAGTCATCAAATTGTAAAATACTTTTGTATCCTTTTGTCACATAATAAAATCAGAATATAATTTGATTTCAATTAACTTCACACACCATCTTTAACTTAAATTAACCATCACGCATATTTAATATCTCCGCATCGTTACCCACCTCCGATTTACACATTTGGAAGATGCAGACACTCATCCCATTGAGTTCAAGGCAAGTCCCAATTCTCACACGTTTCAATAATAAAATCAGCGTTGCACATTGCGAACAATGTTCTTTGGAAACGTCCAACAATCGGCAGCATCTCTGCCGTGCTTACAAAACTATGTCCACTTTGAATGGAGAATCCCTCTGAAAAACGCGGTTCCACTCAAATAAGGTTTTGTAGGCTTTTGGAAACGTTGCGTGTTACGGGATGACACGCGAGGTGCGATGTGGTACAATTGAAGAGGCGAACAATTATTGTACTATTTGGCTCAGAATTTTACGAGTTAATTTGATGCTTTCTTATAGTATCCGGCTTTGGGAAATATCTCGAGTTTAATCTCTAGATTTTTGAGATGGACTGAATACATTATGTTATGGAAAAAAAGACAGAAATGTGTTTGAGATTTTGAAAAGAAAAGTTTGGAGTTAAAGCCGTGTTCTCTACCTGAGACCAGCGGTTAATCAAAAGTCAAAGAAGGATTTCGTCAATGAGAGTCGCCGGTTCCTCCTTTGACTGCTGGTTTGGTTAACCGCTGGTCAGGTAGGATAACAGAGAATACACAGTCGTTATACTCTTCTTTTTTCTCTAAGGGAGAAAACATGTGATAATGTACTGTATTGTGCTTAAATAGTTTTTTTTCTTATATTTATTTTAAATAGAAGATCGGTTTTTAAATTTTGTTTCATTGCAGAATACATTGAAAAAAATCTTATCAAATTTGACAACCTATACTTGTGCTTGATAAATTAAAAATTTAATTACCTTAAAGTTATAAAAATAAATTATTGTATTCAAGGTTATTTTTAGATGCTAAACTCTTTATATGTAGTCAAATAAAAGTGTGGTTTGAAAGAGAAAGTTTAATAGATAAAAAGTTGTTCAATAAATAAAATAAAAATTAGACTTTATTATTATTACTTTTCAACTGCATTTTAAATTATGTTTTGGAGGTGAAGCTAAAATAACTGAAAGAATTTTTATATGATAATCACTCTCTTTTTGGTGTTTAAAAAAAACTCCAAAAACTTTATTCTAAAATTGAACACATTGTTTCTTATTTTCGCCATCTAAACAAGATTAAATTTAACCAACAGAGCCTAAAATTATAGGCTTCCAGATATATTTTCCTCATTAAAAAACTTTATAATTTACCCAATTAAATCTTCACCTTTCAATCTTAACTGGAAAACAAATTTTCATCATTACAACAATACCTAACTAAAAAAGTCGAACTATATTCATAAAAAAAACGATTGTTAATTTCGTCCCAGATGATAACACAAACAACCTCAAATTCAGACTAATTTAAAAACAGCTCTCTTCAATTCCTCCATAAACTTCACTTAAACGTGATACCTAGTCGATTCTTCTGTGGAAGCTTGCAAAGTGTGGTAAATTGATTTGCTTCGTTGCCTTTCTCGACATGCTTCAGAGAGCTTTAACGGTAACCTTTACTTATGTAATTGAACACTTGCTGGGCTCGTCGTTCTTCATTTCATTTTATTACGAAACGTTGACCTTGGATTTGCCGTTAGGTCTCATGTTACATGCCTTCGGTTTTTAGGATGTCTTAAAATATTTCATTTACTATAAATTCAATTTTGTTCTGTCGGATAAATAGTTTTCTTTTAAAATTCATATGGGTTAAATGGAGATTAATGATGTCACGGTAATGTTTAATGTATAATGAATAATAGTAGGTATATTATTTTTCCCAAAAGCATGGATACTAATTTCAATACAGTTCTAATTACTAAATAGTTTTTCAGAATGATCTTGTAAAAGTTTCTATGGATTTTTATTGCAATTTGAATGGAAAGGAGGGAAGTAATACTTTGGAGAACATTCCAGATTTAATTTCTGTCGCATACTTTATTAAGTACCTACAAAACTTAGTGCATCACTAATATGAGAAATACAAAAATGAGAAAGGAATCTTAAGAGCAAATCGCATATGAAATGCATTTTTTTTTTGCCTTTATTAAATTAAACACTTTCCCAAACTTTAAAAAAATACTAGATGAAATACAGAGTTTTAAATGTGTTCTTTACTTGCAACAAGAAAAATATATTTTCACGTTTTTATTTTATTCTATGCACCTTTTAAACTACACGTAGATTAGTATTTGTTTGCGTATATTTTATTGGGGTTTCCTCTTAAGTGATGCTTTTCATCATCAAGCTGTGTCTTAATAATTTAAACAGTTTCCATAAAAGCATTTTAAACGAAACAACTTTCATATTTTCGTTGTTTCATTCCTTGTATTTCCATTTTTCGTTGAGAATTTTTTTTTGAATAAACAACACTCTAGACCATTTCAAGAACGATGACCTTGAAAGCGTTATACATTCGGATCTGAGGAATGTTATTTCCCTATTCCAGATAGAGTTGTCTATGTTTCAACCTCTTTTGAGTACTTACTTCAGGTACATTTTCATGGTTCGCTAGATACCATTGGTAACCGTTTAAAAAGCCCTTTCTCATGAGGTAAATTCTCTCTTTTTGATAAAAAAAAAATTGCCCTTATTGTGCAAGTGAATAGAAGAACTATGTAAAATAGATGCACGACAACTTTCTCGATCTCGATGTTTTTATGAGCAATAATAAATGTGAAATAACTGGTATTGATACACGCATAAAAATCTCCATCGTTTTCCTTGTTTCGTAGGGGAATTGATACTTTAGATTTAGATGCTTCCTGAAGGTATAAGTGTTACTCTCGTTTTTTTAAAAACGTGAACGCATATGGTTTCTTTATGTAGTAAGTTGTATGTTATACAGATGAAACCTATCTATGTAATTTACCTACATAATTTATTTTTACAGTTATGCTTGTTGATTCCCAAGTATCAGTTATTTTTTCTTCTTATTTTACGATCATACAAATCTATTGGTTACACTTAACCAGTAAACGAAAGTTAAAAAGACTTAATAGAGAGCAATTTGTTTTTCTTTCCTTTCATATAGTAGTAATATTCTTTTTTTCCTATGGAAAAAAGTTTCGAGAAGCTGATACATCCATATTGCATTTAGTAAATTAGTATAGGCTATAATTTTAAGGTTGGGATTCGTTAATATAACTCTTTGTCAATAAATTTTCCAATTTTTACAAAGACCAGGTGGTTCTTGACCATTACACCCATGCCCCCTTTTTATTGTTTTAAAAAATACTCCCCAATTCATGCGCTTTTATTTGTATAAAAAAATCTATTAAATAATTAAGTTTTAACAATAAATTATTGAGAGTTTTTTTAAATGTTGAGAGGTGTACCCCAGATATCATTCTTAGAAACTGAGATTACCTGCCCTAGAACAACAGTTGCTTAATTATTAACACTTTCAATCTTATGCCGTATTAGATCAACATTGATTCCTATGGAAATTTTGGGGGGCAGCTAGGGCTGCTGAAAGGGTTAAACTTTATTCAGGGGGTGTTCTGATTTAAATTTTTATACTCAACTTTAGCCTCAAAACTTATTCAGAACAATAAATTTTAAGTTTGAATATTTATGTATAATAAATTTTTGTAATTTACCTCCCAAAAGCGAATGACTTTTCTAATAAGAAAAAATATATACCTATCGCATTAAAAATTTAACACTTCGTCACGAAACTCTTGACGAAACTCAATCAGGAGAAAAACTTGCTCTCCGTAACGCACGCTTCTATGGGTGAAGCGATAACAACAGCGATTGAGACAATCATTCGAGTAGGTTTTTTTTGCAAAACCAATCCGGTGTGAAATTTTGTATAGATAGATTGATGCATAACTCAAAATGCCCAAAATTAATTCGTATTATTGCGCCTTATCTCATTAAATTAACATCCGTTAATTCCACCGTACCGTTTTTAAATACAATTTACAATACAATAGTTTATTTAGAGCACCTGAGCCCCATGGGCCCTCAATCTCCAGTATAAGTTTAAAAATAATTTCTATGTACATACATAAAATACAAGATAAAAAGGTATTTATAATTATTTCACATATTATAAGGTCTATATACAATTAAAATCATTAAAAATATTGAATTAAACAATTATTAATTAAGTAATAATTAACATGTAATATTAAAATTAAAGTTCTTCAAAACTAGGGTGGATCATACAAAATTGATCTTGGTCTTTTTGTAGCATGTGGATCATAGTCAGAAATTGAGGTTATTGCTGGATTGTCAGATGTAGCGATGCTCCTGAAAAATTTTATCGCAAGTATCTGAGAAAAATGCTTTATTGTTGGGATGTTTAATTCTTCTCTGATGTTTTTATTTCTGTAAAACCATGGACTTTTGGTTATTATTCTGAGGATCGAGTTCTGTAGGACTTCTAGTTTATTGATATTGGTTCTGGCGGCATAACCCCAAACGCTGCAAGCATATGTAATTGTAGGCCTAAAGATAGTTTTATAGATTAGTACCTTATTATTTAGGGAGAGAAAGGAATCTCTACAAATGAGTGGATATAGTTGGTTTAGTCTTGATTTGAATTTCTTTTTAATAACTTCTATATGCTTTTTCCAAGTTAGTCTTGAGTCCAAGGTCACACCCAAGTATAGAACTGTTCTAGTCCATGGGATCGGTCTTTCGAAGAGCTCAACTGGAGGAGGTAGTTTAATCTTTCTTGTAAAAATAATAGCTTGACATTTTTCAACATTCACCAGAATCTTCCATTTAATTAACCAAATTTCTAACTTTTTAATCCAGATCGACAAATTGTCAGCAACCAACTGAACATCAGCATTTTTTGTAATTGCGGCTGTATCATCTGCAAACAGACAGAGTGAAATATTCTGATCTATGGGGATATCGTTAATGTACAAATTAAATAATGTTGGCCCCAGGAGAGAACCCTGAGGAGTGCCTGCAAGAATATTTCTCGGTGTTGAGAATGTGGTTTCATTAATTTTGACTTGGAAACCACGATTACTCAAGTAAGAGTGAATTAATTTTATTAGGGCTGGTTTGATTTCTAATTTTATTAACTTATATATCAGACCCTCCGTCCAGACTCTGTCGAAGGCCTTAGCAATATCCAACATGATTGATCCTGTAGACTCTTTCTTTGAAAAACCATCAAGCACAAATTCGGAAATTCTCAGTAACTGGTGAGTGGTCGAAAGTCCCCTTCGAAACCCAAACTGCTGTGGAATTATCAGTTGCCTCTCGGTAACTATTGTATCAAGTCTACTGAGGATGATTGACTCCGTAAGTTTACTCAGTGTCGGTAGAAGACTAATTGGTCTGTAGTTTTCAGGTTTAGTCGGATCCTTGCCGGGTTTTAGCAACGGTACCACCACAGCCTGCTTCCAGGCGGAAGGGAAGGATTTCGTCTTTAGGATATTGTTGACTAAATTGGTGATGACAAAGATTGTTTTTATCGGCAAGTTTTTTAAGATTCGGTTGGTAATCCCATCTATTCCAGGGGATTTTTTAACTTTTATTTTATGAATATAGCTTAAAATCTCAGATGGTTTGGCAAGTTCAAGTTCGTCTACATCAATCTGACTACTTCGGTAGAAGTCTTCAATTGTTCTGTTTACCTCCAACTCCGTTGACAAGTGGGGCATATGGTTAGGTTTAAATTGCTGCTCCAAACTATTTGCTATTGTCTCTGCCTTGTCAGCTGACGTCCATGCCCTGCCATTTGGTATTTCCAGAGGTGGCATATAAAATTTGGAATTTTTAATCTTTTTAATTGCTCTCCATATAGAACCATCCTCCCGATTGAGTTTCTCCAAGTAGTTCTTCCATCGCTCTTGTTTGAATTTATCTATAGCTTTCTGAAATTCATTTTGGGATCGGTTCATCAATCGCTTTCTCTCTGGATTTCGATATTTTTGATAAGACTTTCTGGCTGCATTTTTTAACTTAAGTAACTTTCTTATGTCGGATGGTGGTAGGATTCCCTTTTTTGCTGTTGTTGACAGTCTACTTGTATCCCTATATGCCTGAGAGATCTGATCTGTTACCATTCTTGTTTCATCATCCATGTCCATAACTCTCCCTGCAGTATTTAGATAAGGAATGTCTCCCAAGTACTCCCTGAATCTATTCCAATTAGGTTTTAATGTATTTAGTGCCGTATCTGCTGGTAAAATGTAGTCAGATTCTATCATAACCGGGTTATGATCACTTGATAGTTCTTGTAAAGATTTTAATTTTATATTGAAAGGTAGGTTACGGACGACTGCCAAGTCAATAACAGAACTGCTCTTATTAGTATAATGCGTGGGTTCCTCCGGAGCCACTACATCCACCATAGCACGATCAGCAAGAGACACAAGATTCCTACCATTGCTGTTACTCCTTCTGCAGTTCCATCTTTGGTGATGACTGTTGTAATCTCCCGCAATCAATATCGATGATCCAACCCTCAGGATAGCCTCAATATCAAGGATGTAGGCACTAGGAGCATTGCATGGTACATAGACTGATACCAAGGTTAGTATAGGGAATGAGTTAGGTTTCACTTGGATTGCTGTTGCTTCAATATGCTTGATATTGTGGAGAGCAATTCCGCGGTTTGGAATAGAAGCCTTTATGTAGATCGCTGTTCCACCTCCTCTTCCTGTTAACCTGGGATTACTGAATAAGGTATAGTTGGGTATTTCAGGGGATTCGTTTAGTTTAAGAAAAGTCTCTTGCATCAAAACTGCATCGGGGTTGTGTGAGTTAACGAAAAGTCGAAATTCTTCTATTTTATTCTTCAGCCCACGGGCGTTCCAATAACAAATTTTAAAACCCATTATATTTGCATCCATCATTGATTTATAGACAATGCATTAATTAATACAAATAGTTTATCTATTGGTAAAGTAGCTTTCTCCGCCTTTTGAAGCGTATCTATTAAGTTCGGGATTTAAATACATTTACCTCTCTCAAGCTAAACAATAAACCTCCATAATTACTCATCACATCTTTCCTCTCTTCCTGAAATCTCCTCTTCATAAATACATCCCGAAGTATTTCCGGGAAGTAAATCCTTCCCATCCCGCGAGAAACGGTCAAAGGGGACGCAATTTAAAAACCACACCAATCTGCTCAACCCGTTTGGGTTACATCACACCCATTTAAGATTCTCCCTCAGGAAAAGCAAAAAATAGAACTCTTGGGAAAAATCCACGCGATGCAAAGGACGTCCAAGAGGTGTGTCAACCGATTACTAAGAGGAATGGACATTTTCTTTGTTGAATAAGCACAACTTGAGCAACGCCTTCAAGAAGTGTCCCAAGACTCTTTCCTCCTTCCAAGTCTACTTCCTTCATGACCAGGAAAATATCCCTTCCACGTTCTTGATATTAGGAATCTCTATAAGTATCCCCGGGTCTCTTTCGTAACTGATGGATACTTTTTAAGGAAGGAAATTATGATAGTTGCGTCACTTTCGCCTGACCTCTCACGTATTAAACCTTAAACTTCACTCAACATGATGTGTGTATCTATTTGAGGCGCTAAGCTGTGTATTGTTTTAATTCCTTTGTTTTTATGCTTTTCAAAGTGATGTCTTAATGTTTGTGGTGTAAATTTTAAAAA
Source organism: Tetragnatha montana (assembly GCA_963680715.1). Lineage (NCBI taxonomy): Eukaryota > Metazoa > Arthropoda > Arachnida > Araneae > Tetragnathidae > Tetragnatha > Tetragnatha montana. Next base: position 5,455,047 of record OY796684.1, on the reverse strand, counting down.
TAATTGGCTCATATTACGGATATTTGGTGGTGGTAGTACAATTTGTTTAAGATTTTTGAACATGCACATTCAAAAACTTTAATTCAAGATTATATGTTTTTAATAACTTCATTTAATTATCCAACTGATTCATTCTCTTGATTGGTTGATAATTTTTTTTGTAAAATGTACCAAGTTTCCCATCAAGAAGATTTATTTAGTTTATTGAGAAGAGAATTTGGGGCCTTATCTTTTTGCCATAACATACTGTTTTATTGATTTATGTGACTTACCAGGTTACATAAATTTTCAAAGTATGTAATTGTTACAATGTCATTAATTTCGACACCAGGTATTTCAAAATTTTATTTCAAATCTGTTTTACTAGATATTTTATTCTTTGTATACTTATGCATTCTTAAAAACTTCTTTATTTAAAACAGATCTAAGGTTCAATGCTAAGCATAACTAAAAATCGCAAGTACTTGAGAGAAATGTTACTGGATTTCTCTAAACATTGGACACATTAACATTAGCAGATTCCATACGCGCGTGCCTAAGAAAGAAAATTTTTCTTATCCGTAGTAATACTAAACCCTTAAGTTGGGCCTCAGAAACTAATTTATAGCCTTGAGGTCATTATACATAGTCCGTTTCTACCTGTGATAAACTGATCAGAATGTGGGTCAACGTTGAAAAACTAAGAAAGTAAAAAAAAATTTCCTCCTTTCAAGAATCCAAGTCCGGGTTTACGAAAACACTTGATAACCCCGCATATGAAAAGTTCCTTTTATTTTTCATTTTACATTAAAAATTAAAATTAGATAGAAATTCCTAAGTATAACCAGCACCATAAAAAAGCTAAAGATGTATCAATTGTAAACTAAAAATGTATATTTAAAAGCTTTCTAGAATTATATTCCATCCATACTTAGGGTTGAAAAATGATTGTTTAATTTACGCATTTCTTACTTTTTTGTTAAAAGTAGTACTATTTGAACCAATTCTCTGAAAATCTATACAAAGAAAGGGATTTTAGAAACTTTTGGAGAAAAAAATTGAAGCTACGAATTTTTTTGTAAGATTTCTATTAATTTAGTTTTCGTCTTATAAAGTCTTGTTTGTCCACCCTCCCTAATGGATAAATAGTGTGTTTTCATTCACCATTATAAATGTGTATTTCACCTAGTTATCGATCGTGGTATTGTCACCCAATAGATAAACGATCTTTGTCATTTACAATGCCTAGTGTTTGAAGACAATGCGAAACGCATAAATATAATTTCACCTTATCATAACCATTTTCCCCACGTGTAAGGAAAGCCGTTTTTAAGAAATTAATTGACATGGACACTTTTCGTGTGTGACAACAATCCTTTTGCAATGTTTCCGGTGACACGAACCATTCAGCATTTAGCTTCTAGCAATATACGTATATGTTTCTCTCGTGACATGTTTCATTCATTAACGATATACCTACTTTCTTTAAAACACGGAGTGTTTTTCTGTTTAATGAAAGTAAACAAGAATCACGTGTAACCAACAGTCATAATCTTCTTCATTTTTTTACCTGCTGTCCTATTGACATTTGAATGACTACTCGGTTGCTTTCTCCTTTATAAATCTTTTCAAGAAGCCGGTAGTAAGTTGGAACATCATTATCATAGGTATGGATTTATACCCATTGACACTTTGTGAAGAAAGTTTTTGATAGCAGGAAGATAGAAACTAGTTTCTTTTTTTTTAACTATGAAGTAAGTGTAAATAGGTCGTCTAAAAGATGACCTGCTTTCCGGTTTCTCTAAAAATAACTAACTACCTAACGGAGAGGATGTTTTATCTTTAAATCGGTGAGGTATTAGGTCAAAAATTAATCATACAGCCAAATGCATTTTTCTCTTGCTTAGTTTTAAGGGAAAGTGAAACTTGTCAAATGAAAATATCATGTAGTTATGTTTATGGGGTTTATTTGATTTTTATGCAGAGATTTGACTTAGTTCCCGTAATCAATCATTGGGTTGAAAAGGATTCGTTGTTATTTATTGTGTTTCAATATTTTTCTCTTATTACTTCTGAATTTATGCTTAGTAACGTTTACTAAGCATTTTTTGTGAAAATAATGTAGGTTTAGATAAAATAGAGAGTATGATGAGAGAATAGAATAGATACTTTTTCTTTACCCTTTCAGGTAATGTTGTTTGTTAGATACTCTTTTCGTCGTTTTTATACCTTAGTTTTGTAGTAAGAAATGTCAAGTTTCTAACACGTCTGTAATCACTTTTCTTTTATTGAAGAAAATGTAGGACAAAAAATACTTCACTCAATAATTCAATAAAATATCTTAATATTTCCTATCAAACTGATAAATTTCTTAATTAGTTACTTGTGGTAAATGAAAAACGAATATTTTTGTTACATTAAGGTGGTACTGGACATAAAGTATTTTCTTTTTAAAAGTGTGATTATTATCGTTCATAATATGATCTAATTATTTATGTAGGTATTATTATTCATAAACATATGAGATCATCTAGATTCTAGTGTATTAAGCATTTCCATTAACTGTGTCGGGTGGGGGAAAAATGTGTGAGAAGTACTTTTTAAGATTTATTTTATGATTTTAAAAGCTTTAACATTTATAGCTGAACCAAAAATCTTTAAAGGGGTTCATATTAATATCACATGCTGTGATATGAATTTAAAATTGTCACTAATATTTTTTATTAAATATAGTTTTGCGTTCAATTTTCCCATTATTTTCACGTTTTTACAATCAGTCCATTAAAGAAAGTAAATGTGAAGATTCTACCGTATGTATTACTCTTGATTACAGTAATTAGGACTTTATTACTGTTTAGTAGATTATACACTTTCTCTGTGAAAACGGGGTTAGTAGGGTACTTTCGTTTAAAAAAATGAAGATTACACAAGTTTTATGACATCCCAACTGCATCCGGTTCTAGTACTCCAGATACCTGCTATGTCTCTTGTAATGGCACGACACGTGGAAAATGTCCCACGACATGGAACAATTCTCTTTGTTTGTGGTACAGAAAGCTCCGAGACCCCGAAAATCAGACGTAACTTCCAGTTTGATTCATGATTGTTTACGTTTCCTCGGGCAGATGTGGAATGACTAGGTGCAATTGAGGCGGGATATCGGGAGGCCTTGTTCAATAGAACACAAAGAACATTTGAACGTTTTGCTTGCGTGGGAGATTAAGTACACCTGGTAAATTTTCTCTTTTTTAATTCACTCGATCTGATCGAGATGCTTTTGTTCATTGTATTTTGTTTGTTTGTTTTGGATGTAAACATTATTCAAATTAGTAATTATCCGAATTAGTAGCATAGATTCTTATTAGTCTGAAGATTTTCATTTTCTGACATAGAGCTGGAGGGTGTCACTTTAAATTTTTAATCATTAAATGAATTATTACAAAATGTTAAAATTTGAAATGGTTAAAATTTAATTTTAAAAATGTGTTTATGCTTGAATTTTTTTAAATCATCATTTACTTGACACACTAATTCTGAAGTTCAGAATTGAAGCGAATGTTTGAAAGTTAAATTTTTTCAATATGAAGACGATTCTTTCAATTTTGAAGTACCAGAAATACTCAGTTTCAAACATTCAATAATCACCACTTAAATTATATGTATTTTTCTTTTATTATGACCTTTGTAGTTTTAGGAACTGTTGCGGTTATAGTTGCTTGATTTCTTTTGAAACGTGATAGCCCGTCTCACCCAGTAGCGGCATCACACGCAAATTACGAATAGATACGTCTTTCCTTTATTACGTTACGTGATGAACTAGTCACATTCTGATCAAATTCTGTAACATCGATGGGAGTAACTTTGACAATGGCCGATGTGTTTAAGCTTGAATTTTTTTTAAATCACCATTTACTTGACACACTAATTCTTAAATATCGAAATATTGAAGCGAAGTCTTAAAAGTAATTTTTTTTTCGTATCTACAATTATATATCTGTGTCCCTAATCTTACTCAAAAATTAAAATAAAAATTTTTAATAACCTGTAATATTAATTTGGAGCTAAGAATTAAAAATAATAATACAATTTTATCTTACATACCCTGCAAAGTCTATTGCTGATTTATTTATGAGAAAAATTTTAAAACATGCAATATGAAATATGTTTCGAAAAAATTGAAATAATTTCTTTACCCTTAGTTATTTATAAACTTCATACCTTAGTTTCGAAATTGAGGAGTTTTTATGCCTTGATCTGTAGGATGCATGTGAATATTTGTTAGGTTTGTTCTACGTCTTAGATAGAAAATTTCATTTATATTTTAAAAGGGCAAAAATTTAATTATATTATTAGCATCGTAATATTTTCTCATAACATATTTATATTCCTTCTTGTTGAATTACTCCTTCGTATCCTTTCTTATCCATGTGATCTCATTTATGCAAATTGTAACTGTTGGTGTGCAATTTTTTAAGCTAGCCAAAATTAATATGAAATACAAAGTTTCCCCCTGAGAGGCATTCACTTTTTCTTTAATAGTAGGGTTTGATTCCATAAATATAGGGAATTTTAAAGTTGATATCTTAAAGAAAAGAAAACGTCCTCATTGAACTGCAACTAATGGTATTGAGCAACCAAGCATGTAAAAGTCATGACGAACCAGACTTCTTCGGTTGTCAATCGATGAACTTCACACTGGGAATAGAAGTTAATATTAAAATCACCATACTTGTGGTTTTCACATTTTAAAATATTTCTTGAGTACTCCATTCATGTGATTATTTGCTATACCTAAAGTTTTAGGAAAATCTTTTTTTTATGTCATCGGTTCTGGAACACTTTGCGCGCATATAAGACGGGAAAAAACTCGCGTCCCCCTTTGTCATCTTTGTGTAATTGAGAATTGCAACATATAAAAAAGCAGTATATAAAATTTTTATCCAATTGAATATTATGTATAAAAACTGTGTGAAGCCTACTAAAAACCATGATTTTAACACCATGTAATTGCACAACACAAAGTATATCTCTAATCCTTTAAAATATATAAATATTCCAATGATTTAGTAGATGTTTGCAATTTATACACTGCGAAAAATGACGATTTCAATTCCGAGTACGTACATCGATAGTTTCATTTTGCATGAAACTTTTCGTTTCAAATATGAAATCACAATTATTTGAATTTTGAAATACCAGAAATACTAAGTTTCAAACAATTCAATAGTTACCACTCAAATTATATGTATTTTTGTTTAATGTTTGAAGTTTATGTAATTAACCATGTTCTATCAGACTGCTTGAAATTTAAAAACGTGATAGCCCGGGCATCACACTCTAATTACAAGTAGACTAGTCACATTCTGATCGAATACTCTACCTTCGAAGGGCGTAATTTTGATACAGGACGTGTTGTATCACTTTTGAGTACCTGCTGCCTATTTTCAGAAATAAGTTTATACATGTTTTCAAACTTGAGTAAATTTGATTCGGAGCCAGTTTGAGCTTGTGCACTACTCAGATTTGAGTATGTTTTACTCAGTTTTGAAAATGCCTTTTTAATAGCGTATTTATAAGCTTTTGTAAACTTTGTACCTTTGAAACTCGTACCTTTCTGCATAAAGATTCAGTTGTTTTTATTTTAGGGAAGCTCTATTCCAATTTTTTAATTAAATAATGTTTTTAAAAATTCCTCTGATTTTTTCCCTACAAAGCAGCACTTTTCCGAGGAAGTGGGGAGTCTAAATTGTCCCCTCCACTCTTAAAGGCTAAAAACTCATAATTTAAGATTAGAAGAAAGAGAGAAGAGGGACGACACAAAAAACTAAAACTATTATAATACAATTCTATTCTATATTAATCCAAAGAGAACCGTGTTTCTGAAAATGACAAAAAGACTGCTTCCTCTAAATCACTGAAGATTTACGAGTAAATCATATTTCAAGTATTAAAGGAAGATAGCTTTCGATCAATGAAAAAAGGCTCTCTCAAATTTAAAACTTCAATTTCTATTGCTACCAGTCTTAAGAATCAGTATCCAACCGAGCATGATAAGTAGGACGGCAGAAGGCTTTTTCTTGTCCTTTAATGCTACCATAACACTCTCGAATACTCCTCTTCAAAGAGTTTAGTGTTTTATCAAAACAATAAAATGCTTAATTTTTTTATTCCTATCCTAAATCATTTGGGTCAGCTTTACAGATCGTGAATAATCTTTTCTAACCACATCGCTCTACTTGCCCTACCTATGTGATGGAAGGTAAGGGTAAAACATGATTATTGATAGCAAACAATGTTGTAGATTTACTCTGAATAGATTTTAGTTTACATTCACAAATTCGAAAAGCTTTATGATAGTGAACTTCGCGATTATTTATTAACTATCTTCTTTCCATTGAAAAATAAAGAAAGAGAAATTATGTATGTTTACACTTTGTGAGTTAGACGTGTGTTTGAAGTTCTAACAAACTGTTTTGTTATCAAGACTTAAAATATTTTTTATTCCAATATGCCTTCTTTGTAATCTATGAAAGGGAAAGTACTTATGGGTTAAATTACGGTTTCGGGACCCCTATACGATAATCTATGGAATAAATTGTATGATTCCCAAGAAGTGTGAAAAAATATAAAATAATAACAAAATTTTTTTCTTAAATATTTTTTTTGTCACATAAAAATGCTCATAGGAGATAGAAGCTTATAGGCTTATAGGAGTTATCTAAGGATTAGATAGTCTTTGTAGTTTCATGCCTTAATCAGGACAGTACAAAATATTGTTTAAGTTTCTTAAGAACAAAACTACGCTTAAAACGTTTTGAGATGTTTATTGATGTAAATAAATATTTGATTTTTATTTGTCAAATAAAAAGGGGAATAAATTATTAATTTCTTAAAAATAGAGGTTATTATTTTATTGAACCTGATAAAAACAATCAGCAGTTACCTATTAAAAATCCTTTTATGATTTCAAAATTTTACCACTTTTTATCCATTTACTTGCCATTTTTTCTGATACCTATTTTTCAAAAGTTCCGTTTCCAACGTTCCATAATAAAATATTTGTAATAAGAATAAGTAGAATTTATTAACAAATATCTTAACACGGGTCTGGTTCAAAATCCCGACAATCAGTCGAATCAACGACAATCAGCCAAAACAACCAAAAGTAAAATTAATAAAAACCTAAAACTTCATAAACTTCTTAAACTGCTTTGATCACTATATATCAAACTTTATTATATTCCTTGTGCAACAAATTCTTTATATCTTATGGAATCTAATACTCAATACAATCTCTCAAGGCTTTAATTACCATGACATCTAAGTTTTCTTCCCTACGAACACATCTCTTTGGTTGAGTTGTTTTAAAAGTCAAGGTTTGATCACTATTTAGGTTGTAACAGTGACATGCATTCGAATTATAACGCGCGACGGAAAGATATTGATTCCTGAGAACGTAATTGCCACAATTTCTGTAAACAATTAGATGACCGTAAATACCCAGGAAATAAAAAAAGAGCCAAACTCGTTGATAAATTGATTTTTTTCCTTGCAAAACGCATCTTCATTTTGTTTGTCTCGCTACGGTTGGGTTCTTCGCAGACTTTTCGAAAACAAATTTACCGGGATATTTGGTCAATTTGTAGAGCATAAAAAACTAAGTTTCCATTCATTGCGCTATCCAATTTTACTAAACATTTTCTGTCTTTCTTGTCTTCAAACAATTTTTGGTAAGACTGACCTTGAGAGGAATAAATCTACATATATCTTATTAGGTAATTAAGAAAAATCATCTCTCAAAAACTCTAAAAACCTTTACAATTTGAAAATCATCCTAAAGTTGATTGATATTTTTAAATACTTGGGAACCATTTTTCTATTCAATGGAGGATGATTTAGAATTAATAACGTCGAAAACAATATTGTAGTAACCATTTTTCTTAACCCGAAAATGAGGTTAACACATAGGACTTTTACTTACCCATGAGTTTAGTTTTATTATTTAAGATTTGAATATACTAGTAACACATTGATTTTTTTAATAAATATTAAATCAAAATGTTAATAAGTTTTATTGTTTTTTCAGAGGGAGAAAGAAGACGTTTTTGAGTGGTATTCAATGCAATGCTCGATGCAAAATGGCGTTTGGTAACGTGTATATTTGCCATAACTCTATCAGTCCTACATCCATGCGAAACGTTTTTTGGTATCTCTATCAAAAGAGGTGGGTATCATCCTATTTTTCAAAATTTAAGTTTAAAAAACTTGCCATTTTAAATCTTAATTTACTATTTCTCCTAAATTTATAACTTTCAGATGACGATTCCAACACCTGCTACTATGACGGTGGCCGGCATCAATGTACTTTCTTCCTCTTTTGCGGCCTCAGTGGGGGGACATCGGTCAGTACTTGTCCGGGGTCGCTCCTATCCACTTGCTGCGTCACTCAGCAGACCAACAGCGTCCGAAGATCCCCCACGAAACCACTGACCAGTTCCCATCAACCTTACAAACAGCCCGAAGTTCCTGACCAGCGAGCAGTTGCTAAAGATAAAGGCAAGTTCAATGAAATCGGTTTGTAGTTTTTCAATGCACAAAGTTTTTTAATCTAAATTCTAAAGATAAAGCTTAAGTACCATCTTATATTTTTTTCAGTTAAGTAAATTATGATGGTGCCGTTAAATGATAAGTGAATAGATGTATTCCTTATATAATTTTGTTCATTTTTTACATTAAAGCTGTTTGTGGACAAAGAGTTTATAAACCTACCAGTAGAATTGTAGGAGGCAATGCGGCTGAATTCGGAGAATTTCCGTGGCAGGTAATGAAACATTTAATTACGAAATTAATATTAAAGCTATAAGAAATGAATCAGCTTTACAATTAGATCACAAAGTATTGCTAAAGTTCAATTTTTGGATTGCAAAAATAGTACGCCACAATTATTTTTATATTTTGTTAAACTCTTTAACTAAACCCGAATATGTAAATTTACATACCTAACTTAATTCAGGTGGCTACCTATACTTTGTTTATATGTCTAGGCAAAATCTTTAGCTACTATTTTCCACACATTTCAAGTATGTGGAAATACAGTACTGCATAGTATCTGAGTTTATTTTTCACCATCTAAAAATGAAGATAATGTATTCAAATTTAATTCTATGACCGTTGGTGTTATCATACAAAAAAAATTCAATTTCATATACCTTTTTAACCAAAATTCTATTGTTTAGTATTTTTAACATAAAACCCGTAAAATGTACAACTTTAGTATTTTCTATTTTCAAGGCTCACATCAAAATAACGCAGCAACAATGTGGAGGAGTCTTGTTGAATCATTATTACGTTGTAACTGCTGCCCATTGTGTTTATAGGTAAATTTTTATTGTATTTGAAAACTTTACAGAAATCAAATCTTCACCTTCTCAAGGAAATATTGTTGCTTTTAAACATATTAAAATAAATATTTCACCATAGTGCAATATAAACGAATGAGACCTTCAATATGCAGATTTTATTAATTAATAAGCATTTATTTAATTAATACAGCTGATCGAATTCTGTGATGGAAGATGAAGTTAAACAGCTTATTGATGTACTATTATGAAACTCAAAATTTATCAATACATGATACATGAAGCTGAGTTTTTTTCAAAAAGCGATCACATATGACGTGAGGACTTTTATCACACATCACAATTCCGAGCTTCTTTGACCTTATGAGTCTAGTTGGTCTTGCACTAACACTGCAAATACGTTAAACACATTTGCAATGCTAAGATAAACACAATAATGAACACTTCTAACCAAAAGCATTTTGATTGTATAGCGATTGTGTTGTGTCAGAGAAAGATAGTGCTGAAAAAGTTGTTAAAAAATTACAGACACAGAAAATGTGTTCTTATAGTGTTTCGATACAGATTCTGAACATATTTTTACAACACTATTTTTAGAACAAGATTCTAACACTTTTCGATCATATTCAGAACACTGTCACAACACAATAAGGTGTTAAAGTGTTCTACTTAACAACAGAACAAAAGTGTTGTTAACTTGAGGACAAAAAAACTGTTTTTTGAATGTGTTTATTTTTGTTTGGAGCGTTTGCCCCAGTGTAACTACAAATTTATAACTCACTCGTTCACTGAGAAAAATGACGATTTCAAATCTGAATACATTGATAGTTTTATTTTGAGATGAAACTTTTTTTTTTTTTCAAATATGAAAACACAATTCTTTTAATTTTGAAATACCAGAAATAATATTTAAGTTTCAAACAATTCGATAGTCACCACTCAAATTATATGTATTTTTGTTTAATCTCTGCAATTTATGCAGTTCATTTTAGGTGCTGGTGGTGGAATAATTTTAGAACGTGAAAGCCCGTCTCGCTCAGATGCGGTATCACTCTAATAACATGTAGACTTTTCACGTTCTTATCAAATACTGTACTATCATCGAAAGGGGTGGTTTTGATAAAGGTCATGTCGTATCATTTTTGAGTACCTGCATATTTTCAAAAATGACAATGTATGTTTCAAATTTCAAACTTGAGAGTAAATTTGATTCGGAGCCAGTTTGAGTTTGTGAAATACTCAGATTTGAGTATTTTTCACTCAGTTTCGAAAATGCCGTTTTAAGAGTGTAGAAAGAAAATGAGGGAGAGAGAAGCTGGAGAAGACAAATGGGAGAAAGAAAGAATAGGAGAATTTCCGTATCATCTTTCCGTTACATGCCAGTCCATCCAAATCACTGGCTGTCCAATTTCTTTGATCATCTTTGATCATGATCCATAAAGAATCCCTGTAAGTTAGCAAAACACAAAGTGATCATAAAGTCTCTGACAAAAATAAAAATCTCTTTAAAAAAGATACAGCCTAAATTTTTAAATATGAGAAGTTCAAATATACTTCTTTAAGTGTTAAAACAGTTCCTTTTTTTAATCGATTGCAACTGAATCTGATGTAGCGTGCGAGACTGACCACACAGCTACTATCTACTGTTAACTGTTTGCAACTTACGTCCTCTGTTTCCTAAGAAAGCAAATCATCCAAGTGTTTCATTCCCGATAATCAAATTCTTCACTTCGCATAAAAATTTAAGAAATAGAAACTAGGATTATGGAAAGCAAGTAAAGAAACTCAACAAACGGTCAAATATCGAATAGGGGAGAGTGGGGATACTTAAGCCACTCTTTACTGCTTAATTTTCATAATTTTTTAACCAATTAACATACAGCAAAAAGAAAAGTATTGTGTTTGAAATTTCGATATTTTTTCTCTTAAATTTTACGGTATTTTTTTTGTTAATTCTTTTCTTCTCTTTAATTAATTCTTTTTTTGTTAATTGTTGCAGAGCCTTGCTTCACGACGTGGTGGTGGTTCTAGGGGCTTACGACATCCACGACCAGCGCTACCAGCTGCTGCCCCCGCAGAAGTTCCGCGTCGTTGAGAAGCTCCTGCACCCCGATTTCCGCTTCTCCCCTTCGCACCCCGACCGCTTCGACGTGGCGCTCATCCGGCTGGACAGGGCGGTGCGCTACCAGGAGAACGTGCTGCCCATCTGCCTCCCTCCCTACGGGTGGAACTTCCAAGGCTGGAGGGCCATCATCACCGGCTGGGGCAAGACAGACCCCGCTCTCAGTAAGAAGCTACTTCCCTCGCCAATCGAGTCTTAATTTCATAGGGTTCCCACTCAATTTTAGAAATAAAATTCCCTCACTTTTCCAGGTGAATTTTGAAGATTTTTTGGTAAAAAAACTAGCCATTTACGGCATTTTCAGATATTTCTTGCTATTATTAACATATATTTTCAATAATATTTCCACTTTCTCGAGAGAAAATTGACACACAAACATTAAAAATTGTCAATTTTCCAGGTATTCTGTATGATTTTCCAGGTTTTTGGCCAAAATGAGCAATTTTCCCTGACTTTTTAGGTAAAATTAAAATTCCCTGACTTTTCCAGGTTTTTCAGGTATTCCCTGACCAGTGGGAACCCTGTAATTTAAGTTCAAGGGATCTTTCCTTGTAAATACTTTTTAAGATTTGATTTGCAGAGAACAATATCATAATGAAAATATGTTGAACTATTGAATCAACTTATTTAACAAATGCAAACTAATGATAAGGGACCGTTCAAGCATTACGTAAGCATGTTTTTGGTCATTTTTTTTTACCACCCTCCCCCTCTTTCAAGGGTTTAAAAGTAAATAAATTTCGCTGATATTATATCCACAAACATGCAATATGTTTTGTGAAGAGTCATAATGTGTGATCACATTTCTACTGTTTTTTTAAATATAATGTCCTAATGTTACGATGAACAAATATCAGCGAATTTTGGACCAAAACATATTTTTCGTCCCTTGGAAAGTTAAATAGTTGGCAAAAAAGTTGGGTTAGAAGGTTGTCTGTATGAGAAGTCGATTAATTGAGTTCCAATGACCAAAGTATACAACACACTATAACCTCCAGACACGGAGAAATCAGTATAGTACTTTCTTAGCGTTACACAGTGGGCTCCTGTTCACCGAAGCCAAGGAGGTGAACTCACACATTCGCATACACAGCCCCTTTTTACAAATACAAATATTGACGACCAAGTACAGCCCAGCAATCAATGGTCAATTTAACTTGAACTACCGGGTTCCCATTGTATGTCAAATTTTTTCTTCAACTCGTTTACTCTAATAGAACGAACTATCGTTTCTGGCAACCCATTCCATCTATCCACCACCCTGTTAAAAAATGTTAATGTAAATAATGTTGAACACAGATTGTGGGTTTTGTTGTCAGATATTCTTTCTAACCACAAGGACAGTAGATTAATTGAGTTAGCCACATACTTGCCAAGTGTTTGGTATTTGACTACGGTAAATCCATATCCAGGCATGAATGTAGTTCCTGTTCTTGTGGAGATAGAATAATGTGTCATCACCCCGTAAAATGGGTTGTGCGAGAAAATGTGTGTGTGGTGCAGGTAGCTAAATGGATGCTATTATCGGCTTGACATGGATACGCTGATAATAAACTCAAATATCCGCAGAAGCAAAATATTAATTTATTTCCGAACTTATTGTAAATTTCAAAACAAAAAAAAAGCAACTTGAGTGTCTTTGAAATATGAATACGAGAAAAAATGAGAGAGTACGAGGTCTCACTCATAAATTTCAACATCCAATAATTAAAACGAAGGTTATTTTCATTTCTCTTTAAACGAGACAAAGACCTATTTACTTTGAAATTGGAAATATTTTAAGAGTGCAAAATATTTCACTACATACATTTTTTATGTTATGATGTGTGCCACTTCCATTACTACATCTAATGCTCCTTCGTATTTTTACAGGCAATAGATATGGAACGCGACTGCTTCAAAAGGTCGAAGTTCCAATCATCTCAAACAAGGAGTGTGAAATGTGGCACCACTGGAAAGGAATCAATGTTCGGATCTTCCCGGAGATGATGTGCGCTGGCTACGAAGGAGGTCGAAAAGATGCATGCGTGGTAGGATGCTTGTCATTATTATCAACTTTAAGCCTTACTAACCTTTAACCTTTAACCTTAAGTTAACTCTTTTACTGTGTGAATCGGAGGTTACCGTTGGTTTTTTTATGCGAGTCACTTAAATCTATTGATGGTTAAAAGATATTTCAACAAAGGATTTCAATGATGTTTAAATAATGAGCACATTATTTTAATATCCTTGAATTTGGTATATTTGCTTACTTCATTTGTTTGCTTATTTTTATAAAATGTGAAAACAGTTTTATCAATTCAAAATTACCAGCTGTATATTAACCTTAAAGCCCCCCCGAGATTCCCAATGAATCCTTTATGAAGTTTGAGGGGGTTAGGACTCAAAGGGTGTAGATATATATTCTTGGTTTTTCCTTAACATGTTTTTTTTTATTTTCAGGGTGATTCTGGAGGACCTTTAATAGTTTATCTGGATGGAAAATGGACTTTGGTTGGAATTATTTCTGCAGGGTTTGGCTGTGCTCAATGGAGACAACCTGGAATTTATCACAGTGTTTCATCAACAGTAGACTGGATCAGTAGCCATATTAGATGACTTTTACAATTGCTTGAACTCATTTACATTATTTACAATCATAAGTTTTCATTTCATCATTCTGCATTTGGCTACTTTAAGTGGCGTAAAACAGGTATCTCTGTTGTTATACTGTTTTAATTTTACACACACACCCTTGTTTTCCCTTCAATGAATATTAGGTACATTTGTTTAACATAAGACACTCTGGTTTTTAATGGAACATTTCCTTCGAGGAATATTGTTTTTTTTTTCAAATTTATGATATTATCTCAACCGGGTCATTTGTTTTATTTATTACTAAATACTGCAAACTATGTTAAAATAGCTCAAAGAATAGATTCTCAAAGGTCATTTTTCTTTTATAAATTATATTTCTTAATTCAAATCTTTTTCTGAAACTTTGATGTTTTTATCACTCTCTTCTAAACGTGAAAATGTTAAAACTACATTTAACACGTACGAACTGTCCTCTGTAAGAACTTAATTATTCATACTTAAAGCATGTTTTTAATATCTATAATTTCTAATGCTTGTGTTAGTACACAAACTATTAAACCTATATTATTTTATCCGTTTTACTTAAACAGATAAATGATTATTAAAAGTCATATTAAAACTTGTGAAAAATAATCAGAATAATTTTGAGCAAAAATGTGAAGTGTTTACAGTTGCAAAAAGAATATTTTTGCTCATACCTCTTATGTCCATTAATATTTATTTAAAAATATTTATACCAATTTGATTTCAATAATGTTCATGAGGTTTATGTCTTTTAACATTTGAGAAGGCATTGTATTTACAATCATTCTTTTAATTTTGAATATGCTGATTTTATTTTTATTTTTCTTTCTGGTAAGCTCAAAGTATTTTTGTACCTACTGTATTGTCATCTTTGTTTATTAAATTTTTGTAATTAACTTTTTCCTCTTTTATGTTTTAACAATAAAAAATTTCTATTTTAAAAATGTTTTGACTATTTCATGGAACAAATATAACTATTTTACATAACTATATTCGCCTGAATAAATCAAGTTGTAAGAGAATTATATAGGTATATAATGTAATACAATCAAAGATAACAGAAAACAGAATGAAATACAATTTGCACAGAATGGATATTTATTAAAAAAAAACAACTGCCATCGTTTATAAAATCTATTTTTATTGAATTAAAATATTATTGAAGAAATAAAATTTATAATTTTGATCATCAGATAGTTTCAGATTGCGATTTCATTTACAATAGTTTATCATTTATTAATGAAGTAGAGTATTATTTAAAAGAAATGAATACACATTTATAAACAGGTTCATTAAATTTCTTCTCCTTCTATTTGTAATACGTATAAAATAACTATCTGGAATTTAGTAACTCCCCACTCGTTAATGAGCATAAAAGTCATATCTCTGTGAAAACAATTCATTTTGTTAAAGAAAATTGTGACACAGGTAATATTTCATCCCTACACTAATAACTACAAAAATAGCAACCATCTCGACAAAGATGCTTTTAAACCATACAAAAATGGCTACTACAATAGTTCTATGAATCATTTAATAAGTAGTGCATTCGAAAATATTTGACAGCAAGCAACCAAATATGATGAGGCTGAATCAGTTCGGAGATAATTCCAATTAGCTTTTGCACAAATGAATCTCATCAGGGAATAAAAGTTTCTTAAAAGAAGGCTTGTACCTATTAAATAAGAAAATAAATAAGAACTTTTTACATAGGTCCAAGGTACACTACCCTTGAAACCAAAGGTACACTCCCGGTGGTGTACCTTGATTTAAACCTTCGATAATTATGTAATGAAATACTTCAATTAAAATTACGAAGTATCGAGGGAAAATTGTTTCATCAGTTTATATCCGATAAATAAAAAATTACAGGGTAAAAATAGGTTCGAGGTAACATGATCTTCTCCTATAACATAAAACAATAATTGTTTTATTCAAATGTCTTATTAAGGGCATATTTTAAATGTTTTTTTGTACTTTGAGTCTAAAATTACTTTCGTTTTGCCCTAAAACGCCATGTTTCCTAGAATTTTGATAACTAGATAAAATAAGTCAATACCTCAATATAAATTAAAATAATCATGTAAATTTAATTTTTTAATTTTTAGTTTTCATGAAAATCATTAAACTGAATTGGATTCATTTTTACTCTCTAAAACCACTTAAACTTATTTTTCATTCAAGTGAGGCTCCTTTTACCATGCATGATTAAAGTGTTCCAGAATTTTATAACATTCACCACTTAATCATTTTTAACAAATAAGTAATATACAAGTTTCAGACACGAAGCAGCAGCAGACGCAAAAGCTATAATGATTACATCGGGAAACTACGCACGCCGATTAAGTTGGATGTGCGATTATACTGACAAGAAAGAAATTAATGTGGGTAGCAGGATGAACCATACCACTCAACTCCGCTCCTCTCCTCTTTACAAAAGTACAAAAGATGTAAAATTTTCGAGTGTAACGAATTGTACAAAACGAGTGAGATGTTCTTTGTGTAGAGTAATTCGTTATCAGTTTTATACACATGTTAAAATTGAATGAGCTTATAATAAACGGTTCAGTTCCCTCAAAAAAAATTTTTTTTACCAGGGTGTGAATTTTATGTCGTTTGATAGCAAATACCTGGTTAACTGATTTTATTTTGATTCATATTTTAAAAATCGGGCCTGGTCCGACCTTTGGCTTAAATTAAAATCATGATTAAAAAGTTTTCCAAAATTTTATAACATTCACCACTTAATCATTTAACAAATAAGTAATATACAAGTTTCAGACAAGCACTAACACGAAGTTTCGCATTCAGTTGAATGTGTGATTATATAGACAAGAAAGGAATTGGTGTTATGATTCCGGGAAGGTTTTGGATTTAATTATCAGTTTTGACTGTCAAAATCTGATTATTTAAGTTAAACCATAACTCTAAATTGGAATTTCTTGAGATTAACGCTTTACAAAGGATGTAAAATTTTCGATTGTAACGTATTTTACAAAACGAGTGACACGTTCTCAGTATAGAAAGTTTCGGTATGCGTTTTATAAACATCTTAATATTGAATGAACTTATAATAAACAGTTCATTTCCCTCACAATTTTTCTTCATCAGAGTGGGATATTTATGTCGTTTGATAGCAAATATTTGGTTTACTGATTATATTTTAATTAATATTTCAAAAATTGGGCCTGGTTCGATCTTTGGTTTAAATTAAAATTACGATTAACCCATTAAGAACGACTAAACTAATAAAGATAGAAATTTTTTTTCTTCCATATTTTGTTCATTTGGACCAATTAGTGTAATAATAACCGTTTTCAAATTTTTCAAAAACCAATTATGATTTCTTTTTTTACTGGCTACCTTTCCCTGCAAACGGCCTTAGTGGGTTCCAAACTATAAAAAATTAAAAATCGAAAAAAAAATAATTAGATAGTTTACAACTTTGATAGAAAATTTTATCATACTTAATTTAAAAGGATAATGCACAAATATAAGTAAATGTGGACTCTATTGCTGATAGGGGTCCAGAGGAAACGGCATTTCACCCTTCCTGCCAATAAAAACAAAACCTTGTTGTGTGCAATTTAAGTACTATCATTCCAACTGTAGTTGGTAACTACATTTGAAAGGCGCGATAGAAAAAAAAGTCTCAAAAATTACAGTTACATTTAATTATTTTAGTGTTTTCTAGATGATCTCCCAGCGGTCTCCGAAATGTTGTAAAACTTTCTCATTCGAACAGCGCGATTTCACCACTAAAACGGTATGCAAGATATAAATTTCTATATTTTTATCTAAACAAGTATATTCTTTAGAAAAAGGTATCATTCTTTTAAACTTTTTATGCCCTCTATTAGGGGCAGTCTTCTTCTTCTTAATTATCCCTCAGGTCTGGATCAGACCAGATCCATAAGATAGTTCTTTTTTAAACTCTCCAACACCACACCAGGATTTTTATAGAGTTCCTCCTTCGCCAGTCCAATGCAATCCAAAAGATGTTTGGCGGTGGCCTCCTCTAAATTGCACTTGGTGCAAACAGGAAAGGTCCCTGTTCCATTTAAAAATTTAAGGGTTTTTGGGTTAAAAATTTAAGGGGGGACCAGTGCACAGTCGAGCCAGAGCAGTCTGATCTCTCCTATCTCCGACAAATCTAATCGATGCCCCAGGACCCTCTCTAATGTACCATGGGTGTGTTGGTGGATTCCTCCAAGAGATGTTAATAGAAGCTTTGCTTCTTGAGTATAGTTCAAGATATGTTAAGGGATCTTTCTCGATATGAGGCATGGCAGTCTTTGGCCAGTCCATCAGCCATATCATTATACTTTAAATCCACATGGGATGGGATCCACTTCAGATGTAGGATAGTGGTCCCGGAGAGGGCCCTGGGCTTCTCTATTATTCTAATTCCTTTTCTATTAGTAATTATTCTTTTCCTTTTTCCCCCTTGACCAGGGATTAGGGGCAGTAAAAAATTAAACGTCTCGTGACAGCTTTTCGTATCAACCCTCCCTATTGGGTTAAAGGTTTGAGAAATTTTAAAACATTCACCACTTAATCTTTTAACAAATAGGTATTATACTAGTTTCTAGACAAAGCATTGCGGTAGAAGTTCTGGTGCGATCCACCGTCATGAAATTCCGCTTGACCATTTAGTTGGATAGGCGGTTATATCGAGAAGAAAGAAATTAAAGTTGTGATTTCTGGAAGGATTTGAATTTAATGATCCCTCTTGATCACCAAAATCCGATTTAATTTAAACCATAACTCTCAATTGAAATTTCTTGAGGTTACCCCTTTACAAAATATGTAAAATTTTTCGAGTGTAACGTATTGTACAAAACGAGTGACAAGTTATACACATGTTAAAATTGAATAAGCTTATTCAGTTCCCTGTAATCTATGCGCAAAAATGTAAATCAAAGGAATGCAGTTTTTCCAAAGAAATAATTTCTGATAAAATTCACTTTTAAATTTTACTAACCAGAGATTATTGTAATTGGCTTTAACCACAATTTCGAATAGCATAGCAATTTTCACACATTCTTTGCATTTTTAAGTAAATAGTCTTCAGTTTACATAGCATTAAATGCATGCTACGCAAAGGGGATATTTTTGAGGAATCAAGATTTAATGCTTAATTACACAGGTCTGCGCAAAAAAAAAAAAAAAAAAAACCACTTTGAAAGCTGTTTGCGTTACTCCATTTAGGTGTGCTGAATCCGAAAATGCCCTCCGTTTTATCATAGGACTTCACCTTTCTCGACAATTTAGGTAAATAAGGCAATTTTTCAATAAAAATGAAAGCAAATTTAGAATATAAATATTTTTGACTCTAACTTTATCTGAATATCATTTTTTTGATGTTTTTTGGTGCTTTGAATCCGAAAATGACCACTTTTGATTTAAGAAATAGCATTTTTTAACAAATTGAGAAAATAGAACTATATTTTTTTTAAAAAAATGAGAGTATCCATAGCATATTAATTGTTTTATTCAAACGTTTTATTATTAAGGTCATTTTTTTAAATGTTTTTTGGAACCTAGAATGCAATATTGACTTTTGCTTTGCCCAAGAATGTCGTGTTTCCTGGGAATTCTGATAACTTTGTAAAATAAGTCAATACCTCAATATAAATACAAATAAGAATATAAAATTAATTTTTTATTATTTATTTTCCATGAAAATCATTATATAACTGAATTGGGTTCATTTACAAAGTCTAAAACCATTAAAACTAATTTTTTACCATGTGAGCAACAACAAGAATGCCTCCTCGAAGTACACAGCTAAAATCTGTCATTATTGCACTTATTAATCCTCCCTGGGATTTTCTATTCATCTTTATAATATCCAGGTGAAATAATTAACTATGTTCTTTACTCACAACTCTTGATTTTTTTAAAGTAAAGAATTTAGAAATGTACCAAAACTGCGAAAAATGTGCAATTTTCAAAACAATTTTGCAATTTGTGAAAAATCCTGACGTATAGGAATTTGTTCAATATTTTTTTTTTGTTTTCAGCACACTGATATACATGGGAATTTGATAAACACTTTTACACAGCATTTTTGTTGCAGACCTGGGTATGTTCTTAAACTTTATAATAAACACTACTTAGTTAATTTTACATGGAGGTGTTTTTGAAAAGACGTTTCTAAATTTAAAGGGTGTGTAGACTACCCTAGATAAACGCACACCTTAACCACCATAGAGGGAAAACAATTCCAGATGAAATTTAAAAGATGGTTTGTTGAATGAAAATGGTTGAGTGTAGAATGAGGGGGCCAGTGTTAATTTTCATGCTTTAACTTGTTATAAAAACTTCAGAGATTTTGTCTTTAAGAGTTTGTCTTTGAAATGCTTCAAACTAAAAAGTCAAAAGTCCTATGTCATTTTTTATTGCCTCATTACACTTACTATCGCAAATACACTTGTTCTATTCAAAAAAATACTGATGCAATGTGAGTGTCAAAAACATAAATTACAAATGACCTCAATAACGAATTTTTTGTCCACATTTTCTGTAAGAAAATATTCGTACTACTGCAGTATTAAAATTAATGGTATTTGCACGTCTTATGTCTTAAATTGAGCTCAATGTTTAATACTCTACCTAATACTCTAATCTTTGAACTCTTAAAATTTTAAGAAACTTTTTAAGGTTCAAAGGCTCAAAGCAATCTAGGTAATTATCGATAATTGAGAAATATTTTTAGCACCAGCCAAAATTCTTAAATTTTTATAGGCCTGATTTCAACGTTAGACTGAAATATAGTAAACAAAAAATTTTTCTATACTAGTAAAAAAAATTATTTACAAACGACTTCACTAATTAAGATTTTTATAATCAATCTGTGTATTTGACTAATTTACTTCTACTTAGGTGCACCCGGGCTAAGTCCGGACCTTGGTTATTCCAATGCAAACCTTTTGTGAAACTCTTTTCTCAAATCACAATGAAATCCCTATTGTGCTGACATCTGGTGTTTTTCCATAGCATGTATAGCTAGATGATTTACCATATTTCATATTATTTTTTATTCACTTTTTAACTTAAGTGCCATGACATTTCACTTTTTATTTGCTTTGTTAACAAAACTAAATGTATTTTAGTGCTTAATTAAGGATATAGGGAAGATATTTCATGTTAAAAATTAAATTTTTTTAAAAAATATAAGGTTTGCAACTTTAAATTAAATTACCAACAATGTGTGTCTTACTTAGTAGAATAAGTAGAATATCCCTTCCTTAAAGGTATTAAAAAATATTATATTTTCTAAAAGAAATTTTTAAAAAATTATATTATTGGTTTATTACTTGTAAGTATGATACATGTATTTATTTTTTTATGTGCAAAAATTAAAATATTTCATTTCAATTTATTTTCTATATTTATCTTATGATACAAGATGGCGCTTTTATTTGAAATGAATCTTTCCCTGCTGTAATAATGACTTTTTAAGATTGCAGTGGCTAAAAGCGACTTTTAATCATAAGACAATTTCTGCTCAATCGATTAACATAAGAAAAAAATAAATTTCATTTCAATAAAGGCTAAGAAAGTGGTTTAAAAAATTTACTTCGTAATTTCCAAATAAAATATAAGTAATTAATTACACTTTGAAGCTAAATATTTCATAATAGTCTATTTAAAATATGTTTTTTAATCTTGTATTCATCTAATGTGAAAAATCTCGCTTGTTAATATAAACTATTTCGGGAAATCATAGGATTTAATCAATCATTAATCATAATTTAATCAGTATTAATTGTAAGAACTGCGGGATTTTTTTTTTAATTGAGGACATTACATCATCTGAAAATTTTACTGTTTTTGGTTCTGCCTTAATATTAGTCGCAACCCCTAGATGACAACGCTTTAAAAAGTGCATGTAATAATCTCTAAAAGCTCTCTGAGTTTTAAATTTAAGATGGAATCCTTTTGAGGTTCTCTTCATGGATACCATATATTTTCCAGATAAGTTTATGCATTATTCAATCAGAAATATTTTTAATTTTGCTTTTTAAGTGTGAGATTGTATATTCTTATCATCTTAATTAAATTAACTGCACCAATTTTGCTTTTTCATGAATTTGTGAATGTTCTACAAAAAATATGTGGACTGCTATATAATGTATTACCTAATTTTATAACATGAAAAATCACTCAGATGAAAACTATTTCAACCTCTTAAAGAAAACATCTTTTAACAAGTTTGAAAAACAATCTAACTAAGTTGTATCCTATTTCAATTGGTTCTAACGTAAACTGTTCGTTTGAAAACAATTCAAGCCATCCTTATACATTTCGACTCTATTTGAAGAGAAAGGTCTGGATATAGTACCCATGAATAAGGAATCATTTTTCACTAGAAAAAGTTTCACCTCAATAAAATTGGTCAGTGATGTGAAAATTTTTACATGAAGGATTTTTTACTATCTTGTACCCATTTATGAACTGGAACTGCATCAATAAAATAGTTTTCCTCTTTATTTCAGGGCACATAAAACGTTTGAAGTGTATTTCTAATGTCTATTTATGTAGTGCATTTGAATTTCCACTAATGAGATATAACGGGCTAGAGACCGCACCCAGAGTGGAGTATATGATCAGGTGTCCTAGTTCCAAGAGGCCACCAAGAAGGACAGTCGGAACCGTCCCTCTCAAAGCGACACAAAAGGTCCCTCAACACCCAATCACCCCACCGGCACGCGCAGCTCTAGACCGTGAAAAAAAAACTTAAAAAAAAATGCATTTCATAAATCTACAGTTGTTCATATAAATAACCTTCATAATTTGGTGCCAGCACAAACTGTGTTTTCGAATGTAGAAACTTCTCCTTTCTTATAAAGGCAGTTTCGAACCATAGGTAATTGTCATTTTAGTATTTTAATTAACTTTAAATATCTTGAATAAATTTCATTTAATTGAATCACTTTTACTCCATTAATTAATTACACTACAATAAGTAACCCAAAAACCGCTTGAAATTCAGAGTTCGACGCTATGATGGACGTTTCTATCCCTTCGTAGGATATCATAGGTGAAAAATTTGTTTGCATAGTAGTATATTAGGTGTAGGATAGTACATCATTTTAAAGGGGAAAGTCCAAGGAAAAGTATTTTGTAAGAATTTACATATGAATTATATTTTTCTTAAAAAAATAAGCAACAAATTGGACCTTTTCTGACAGCAGATGCATGAATTTTGTACATCATTTCTAATTCTAATTTACTTAGAAGTTGTGATTATTTTGTGAATTGTTTTATTTATTACAGTAATTACTATAAGTAGTGTGAAAATTTTATATGCAAAATATGTGGTAAAGATTATTTAGTTGTAGCAACAGTAACCATGAGTTTTGAAATTTTTATAGCCACATTCACCTATTAAAGGTATTATATTCAGTTCCTATAAATTTCTTTAAATTTCAATGAAACAATTCAACTCAAATTTAGCATCTTGTGTATACTCATTACTAATTTAAGACGAAATACTATCAGCTCATTGGCAACAGGCACAAATGAGTCTCTTCACAGCAACACTTTGGTATGATGGGGATATACATTCAATTAATTGCATTGGTATCAAATGAGTTAACCCATAGCAAAGAAACAGTAATTGCGTACATGGATATTATTTTGGAAAAAGTTCCAAAGCATGTTGAATGTGTATATCAGTGATCTGGTCTGATGGACCTGCATCGCAATTTAAAAATCAATCAAAAATGTCCTCGTTGAACACCTAGCAAAAAAAGCATAAAATCTCTTATTAAGATGGAACTTTTTTGAAACGTCCCATGGAAAGGGATCAGTCAATGAGATAGGTGCAACATCTAAACGGGTTGATGATATTGAATTTGATGATATTGAATAATTATGCCCTTTTACATTTAAATGTTCTCTTAATTTAATAAGGAGCTTCATGTCTAGTCAAGAATTCACACACGTCTAGTCATTTTTATATTTTTAAGGTAAAGTGAAGAGAACTGACAAAAAACAACAAATGGCCAGTTCTGAAGAATTTAAAAGAATTCTGAACCTTAGTGTTTTGGTTTATGAAAGTAGATCAGCTGAAGATATTCCAATGCAAGCTCTGCATATGCATAGATGAATACAAAATAATGCATAGGAAAGTACCAAAATGATTTTTTTCTCACACCACAGCAGTCAATACTGGTCAAAAGAATGATATTGCTAAGCTCAGAGACAATTGATACAGAAGGATTTAGTAAAGCCTCAGTTATATTGAATGTGAGCATCATATTCTCAACTAGGTTCTACGGTTTTTAACAGGTTCCTTTTTTCCCTACAAAATTAGGTACCCAACATCAGCTATGAATTTATTGAATATGTTTTGGGAAGATAGGTGAAATTACCATAAAAGTTATCCTGGCTCAAAGTATGAACTAAAATTTGAAAATCATGGATAGAAAGATTATTTCAAATACCTCTTTGAAGAAGAGAAAATGTGGCCACATATAAAATGGCTTTAACTGCCCTTGCCATCAGATGAATTTAATCTTTGCTCTGATTGCTTTTTTCTTCTCCCAAAATGTAGAAATCAATCAGAATTTCATTTGTGACTGCTGTTTCTGCATGGGCCAATGCTTGGTTTTACGAATCATTATTAAATATTCTGAAACCATCTATAATGAGTTCTATTCACCTGTATCAAAACTTAAGTACCCTCAGGCCTTAAAACACTCTTGCGAAACCTGGATATACAAGAACCATTTTGATGTGCCTTGATCCAGAATGGTTGTCGA
This sequence comes from Tetragnatha montana, assembly GCA_963680715.1. Taxonomy (NCBI): domain Eukaryota; kingdom Metazoa; phylum Arthropoda; class Arachnida; order Araneae; family Tetragnathidae; genus Tetragnatha; species Tetragnatha montana. Next base: position 5,430,211 of record OY796684.1, on the reverse strand, counting down.
GTGGGCTGTTAGGCTTGCTGATGAAGGAGAAGGGGATGTCGATGTAAAAACTTTGAAACTATTGTAAAACCGACAAATACCTAAATAGCTGGTTCATAAATTCTACATAAATTCTAATTTACACAGTTAAACAATTTGATTTACTTTTATGATATAGTCCACTTCAAAAAACGATATTTCTTAACTACCTATCAGTGCTTCAGCGTCATACAACATCTTGATAGGTGCGCAAGCTTTTTTTTACAAATTCCAAAAATAAAAGTTATTTTCTAGAGTTTTGGACCAATATTCATTATTTTTCAATACAGCCTATTAAATCATTAAAAAATCATAACCCTTATCTCTGGTTCCATAGCACCCCTCGACAAAGATGTTTTCAAACAATAGTTCTATGAATCATAATAAGTACATTCGAAAATGTTTGAAAAGAAGCAACCAAATATGATGGGGCTGAATCAGTTCGGACCTTATTTGGAGAAGGGAAAAAATTCCTCCCTCATGGAAAGAAGCGCAGATTGTGAAGATCCCCAAGAAAGGAAATCTCACTGATTGTAACAACTGGAGAGGAATCAGCCTACTATCTGTACTACATGGAAAAATATTTTCGAGGATAATCATAAGTAGGATAAATAAAAATATTGATGACATTCTCTGAACTGAACAGGGGGGTTTTGAAGTGGAATAAGGACTATAAATCAAATATTTATACTTCGGAGCATCATATTATAGCACTGTTTGGAAAGAAATGAGACATTATATCTCAACTTCATTGAATTTTCAAAAGCGTTTGATAGTATTAATATAGAATGCCTGTGGAAAATATTAAGTTTCTATGAAATACCTAGGAAAATAATTAACATCATAAAGGATTTGTGCAGTAGTGCACAAGTACTTGTAAATAGTGTGTTGACTCTTAAAGAAATCATCTTTCTTGCTTTCTTGAAGTTTGAAAACCAACCTAACTAAAGAGTAACCAATATCAATTGCCTCTACTGTATACGTATACTGTTCGTTTCAAAATAATCCAAGAATTTCTAGACAATCTATTCACAATATAATATCGAATATAAACTAAATGTTTAAAACATTGAAGTAAATTCAAAATGGTGCTTTATCTTTCCTGCTATTGAACTAGTTTTACAGCAATAATGCTTTCTCGATACAATTTTAAAACAGGCTGCAAAACAATAGTTAAATGTAGAGAAATTGTAAAAAACCTTGAAACCATCATTCACTTTGTTCATGTAACTCAGAGCTGATTCATGATATTTAAATCTAAATCCCACTTTTAATTACTTCAAAAGTATTTGTTACTATAGTAGATGTTTCTATCATGTTGGATTTATTTAACTGTGAAGAGTAGAAAAATAGCATTCAAAAACATCTGCTCAGATCATATTCATTAAGAAACTATTGTCAAAAAGTAGTGTTGTACTAATTGTTTTTGGAAAATATTTGACGAAGATAATATTTCAACCACCCATGGAGTATTTATTAAATCTCCTCCATACATTGATCAAAATTTATTCAAAATGTTTTTTTCCGAGTCATATGAAATTGTTCTGAACTTAGGATATTAAAGGCAGCTTTCAAAAGTGTTTTTAGCTCCGTGGAAAATTTTTATAATGCGGATCATAATAGATAGAGTTGACGTGTTACTTATAAGTATTTATGAAATATTTTTTATTAGATCATCTCTCTCTTTTATAAGATTCTTCTCTCATTAAAAAGCTAATATTTTTTTTGAAATTCCACATCAATACCTATGTTTTTCTATTTGTACCCGAGACACATCATAAGTCATTCACTCTACCTGAATCAGCACACAATCTGTTTAAAAGTTACATTTTTTGAATAGCACAATGTTACGAAAGAAGTTTTTGTTTTAGGCTGAAATTATTCTTTAATTGGATAATTGATTAGAAGTAAAACGCTTTTTTGGAAGAGTTCAAGGATTAAACACGTTTCCTTGGCAACGTAATTTTTTTTATCAAGATTCAAAGGTGAATATGGTGTAAAAAAGTAAGTTTTCTGACAGGGATGATATTGCTTTCATTCCAAAGTACTAATAGACTCAACTCGTCTGACGTCACACAGAACCAACACGTGACCTACTGAGCTTGCAATTGGTTACAGATACTCCACTAGTAGAGTTTGTAATAAGATATGGTGGTAGTGAGATATGATTTGATAGTGAGAGTTTGTTTACCACAGTCACCTGACTTTGTTGTTTAGTTGTTATAGCGCAGGGACCATAAAGGCCATTATGCGCCAAACAATACAGCACAACTAATAATACACTTCAAGAGTGTTAAAAAGCTCTTGTTAAGAGGAAATACACACATTCTAGTTTAGATATATGAAGAAAGGTATGTTAAAAAGACGTTCAAGTATGTAATTGTAAACCCGAGTACCCTTTTCTGAGAGTACAGAGATTGGGGCAAAAAAAGCGTTTGAGTTTCTGAGCAGCTGCCCGAGTGTCCTGTCGCCAACCAACCAACTTGTTGACGAAGCAACTGTCGTCTCAAGCGACCAACCTTGTTTCCTCTCAACTACATCTCAATAAAAAAAAAAGCTCACACATCTCTAGTGACTCAATAAATTACTATTTCAGTCATATTACTATTTCATATTCTCAGATCTTAACAGTAAAAATAGAGTGGAAAACTGCAAATATTCCTTCTCACAAATTCATACACAGCTACTATTTGCAAAACACACACTTAAATTTTATTAAAAAATGACTGACCTTTAATTCAAAAATTCTTAACGACAACATTCAAAAAGCTATTCTAATTTAAAGCTTTATTTAATACTATTGCCAACTTAAGTATTCAAAAAATATAGCATCTAGTAAATTTTATCAACATAGTAGTTTGTATACCTATTTTTAAAAGATGTAAGATAAATACTTTTAAGAACTCAATTTTTCCATAACGAAAGAGTGATATATTATTTTTTTCTGTTAGCAAAAACCAATGAAAAAAATATACGTTTTTATTTATTTCCCATTCTTTCATTTTCTCTCATTACAAAGAAACATATTACTCGAAATGTATCTGCAATATTTCTAGAGGAAATAGAGACAAATAGAGAGCTCGCTTAACTTGATGGACATAAAATTGGGATGAAAAACACAACTTTAGTGTATATAGACTTTTTGTTATGCAACCTGAGTTTCAGTACATAAACAAGTAAAACTTTTTAAATAATTAATGGAGCAATGCTACGCAATTGGTGAATACCAGCTAGATATAAGTAAAAGACCTTTAGGAACTGTTATGCATATTAATGTCAATTAAGACTAAGTTTTAAAAAGGCTTAAGTTTTTAAAAGTTCGACATTTTTCAGCACAAAATGACAATACATAGAACATTAAGCTTGTTTAAAGATAATTAAAAATATACATATTATATCTAATTTTATAACACCAGCATCTTACGAAAAAAAATATTTCTGCTTAGAAAATATAAAAACAAAATTCATAACACAAACAACAAACGAACACTAACAAAGGGATAAATGGAGCAGAGAAAAACATCTGCCGTAAAACGCCACGCCAATGCGAAAGGCAAATAATTACCCCGCTAAATTCCAAGCTTAATTCGGAATCACCGTAAATAGAATAAATTCGAAGTCAAATTATGGAATTATCGAAGAGAATGGGACACGTGGCTACGAGCCATTTTACAGCAAGAGAAACGAGACAATCATACGAATTCTAATTCGAATAAGTTAGCAGATGCCACCGCTTTTCTCAGACTTAAAAAGTTTTCTCAAAGTTGATTTTAATTATAAAATAATAATCAACGGTCTCGAATAAATTTTTATTTCAAATCCTTTATTTATAAGCTGATTAAAGAGAAATATTTTTAAACATTCAATGTAATAAAATTGAAATTAATTTAATAAATTAGTGAAAATAACTTTTGATAAATTTAAAGATATTTTTAAAAATTTACTCTGTTTACAAATTATCGGTTTTCAGTATTCACCGATGGAAATATTTTGATTCTTTTAAAAGATAAAACTTTTACTAATACTTCTGCTTTTATGGAAATTTATTTTTAAATGCAGAAATAAATTTGTTATTCAATATAATACGTACAACCCACACTTTTAATTTAAAATCTAAGGAGGAGTTTTTTTCTGCATTTTTGTCAAGTAGAGAAACCTAAGTAATACACCAAGTAAATTTTTGATAGTTATTATTTTGAAGCTGATTATTAAACCTTTATGATCTAGAAAACAGGTCACATTTTTTTAGAACCAGACCGGTTAGTGGTCCAGGCGAAAGAGATAATTCTGGATTTTTTAGGTTACTCCTCATATACGTATTAAACCTTAAATCTTGACTTGATTATAATTTCAAGTTCAATGTCATTGTAAAAACCATTTCGATAAAAATAATAAAGTAAAAAATATTTTTCTGTAATTTTAGGTCTTGTGCTAGGAAAAGTTTTAATTTATTACTTTAATGCTCTTAGATTTTCAAAATAAGATTATTATAAAAAAGTTTGTACCAATAATATTCTGTTTATTTCTAGGTTCTAATCCTCAAAATTTTATTTTATTTCGCATCCTAAATTTTCCAGTAATTTAACTATTTAATTGACGCATCTATTTTTGAAAAATTATAATGCTAATTAATTTATAAATGCTAAAAAGTATGGAAATACTATTTGAAAGGATTACGTTAGGTTATTAAATAGGTTAATATGTAATAGGGTTATGTTTATACCAACGTAGAAATGTAGTTTAACACAGCTAAACATCATACATAATTAATCTATATTAAAGTCAGCTACACGCCCATATATCCATTAATTGAGTATATCAATAAATAAGAAAGAGTGTAACAATATCAGGATAACAAAGAATGGAATTACTTTTCAATTGTCCTCATAAACCTATCAACTAAACATGTTTTTTTTTATTCAAATGGTTTCGTTGCAAACAAACGAGCTCTTACTTCTTTAATAAGAACTGAAATGAAGGAGTAGTTAGTAACTGATTTAATTAGAGGTAAGCCTTCTGTAACAATGCTAGAAAACAAATTGATCTTAATTGCAGTCAAACAATGGGTTGAGAAAGGTAGTGTACTGTGAGTTTCGTTATTGTTTTAAGAGTGTGAGTTGATGACATTAAGACGGCCTATAATGACCTTGATGTTGAATCTCAATTACAGATGTTCTCAATAACAAAAAAGAACGAATAATATCTAAAAGGCATCGTGGTTCTGAAAGTTAAAAAATTTTCAGAGTCAACATTTCATATTTCGAATTCAAATGTTAATATTGATTTGGTATCATTTATTTTCATATAACTTTTCAATGAAATTATTTTGTTAAATCACAAGTTGATGATGTTTGGATTTTACTTTAAAATGTTACCTTTTGTGTTAATTCATTTAAATGTTTTAACTACGCATTAGAACTAGCTGAATATACTAAGCCCAAAGAACTATGCTACTAAGGATTTCTTGTTTTTCAAAGAGTGAATTTAAAGAAGCCTGTTTCTCCTTTTCTCAAGGTAATTTATTTTATCAAGTAACAGATTTATCCTATGGTGAACCAAATTCAAAATGATATGTTTCAAAACTTTCCAAATTCAACCAATATGTTTCATAAATTAAAAAATAATAAAAGAAAATAATTGTAAATTGAAATTTACTTGCATTAGATCTTACATAAATTATTTTACAGACAATCCTTACCATCACCTGTAATTTCAGAATCTAAATCTCCAATGTTGGACACTTAATAAATTTAAAAAACTTTAAGTTTTAATTATATTCCTTTTCATTATTGTATTACATCAAACTTTACTAAAGAAAATATAATAGGTGCTTATTTATTTGTTAATTTATTTATCTGCTGTCTTATACAGAAAATAAAGTTCATATTTGTATGACGGGAATAAAATTCACAACAAAACGCTTAAGACATAGACATTTAGACATACGTAACATAGATAACAGAGAAAGGAGTAAATTAAAATCATCTTTCAGTTTGGAGAATTTATCAGAAAATGTCAAGATTGAAAGGTAAACTGTTGAACTGTTATAGGTTGGTTCTGTGAATATCGTTTTGCGATTCTAGGTTCCTAGAATACAGTTTTGTTACGCGTTACATGTTTCAGGAACGTTAATTTCTTGTAGAACAGAGGGAAAATCACATATTTGTGGTTTAAAATATTGTAAAAGAACTTAAAATCAGAAATACTATTTCTACGTGATTCAATTGTTAAACTTACGGAAAATTTCAGTAAAAACGGGCTCTTAAGATTTACCTACAGTTCCGACGCTTCCTTTTACACAAAATTAAATACATCTCAATAATCATATTACTTTTTTTAATATGGAGTTTTATAAATTAGTGTCATTATGTTGCTTTAATCTCTACATTAAATTATACAAAATTTCTACAGCAAAAACTGCCATAAAATACCAATACATCAGAAGAATTATCCCAAAAGAAAATTGTGTATTAAATTACTAATTTCTGTGGTAAGTGTTTATTTTGTCTCTCGGCTTCATTGACCTTAGTGAATTTCATTTTTCCTATTTGATTCAATTCTCACGATACAGAAAAAATACTTGCGTGATGAGAAAATGTGTGTGTGATCACGCACTTCCTTGAGATTCAAGAGTAAATCAAAATCATATTTCAATTCTTTTAAACAATTGGAATTAAGGAATGAGTTTTCCAGAAAAAAAAACTAAATACATGTATATGTATCTGGGAGAATTGTGTTTAAAATCCGGGTATAAAACAAAAATTAATGTATATGTGTTTGTTTCCGACTTTAAAAATAATGATAAATATCATGAGGTAAGGTTCATTTAGAAATGAAGAGAAAAATTTACTCTTTGGACCAAAATAGTTTCCAAATTAGTTTTGAACATAGTATATTATACTTATTTAAAGTTCACTAAGTTTTTAAAATGAACTCTCAATCTTTGAAATTCTTTTTGATTAACTCAAACATTATATAATCCATTTATTATTAAACAAAAAACATGCACTCTATTTATGACACATACAGATGGATTTAAATTATGATTGGAATTCAGAGATAAATCTTAAAGTGAGCTCAAATATTCATAAAAAGTTTCCTACGAATATTTATATTGGTAAGTGAGATAAATTACGAAATTGTATTTTACCTTTCCAACTCGTTTTCCCTTGTAATGTATTTAACGACTGCAGAAAAATACTAAAGAAAGAGGAAAGTAAAAGGCTTTCTGAAGAATTCCAAACCATTAAAATAATTTCAAGATCATTATAAGACTTCCCAGATGAGATTAAATTGTAAGTTGCTTCTTTGAGTTCATTTCCAGGATTATTTCTTTTTTACTTAACCTCAATCCCAGATTACGTACGTCATTACTCTTCTTCAATCAAACATACCCCATCTAAGAATCAGAGTAACACAGTTCCTCTCTCCCACAAACATCGGGAAGAACCATGTGCTTAAAATTCCTCTTATGGAATAATCCCCTATCATAAATGGTTTTATAAAACTCTGAAGGGAAAAGTTACATAATAAGAATTTTATCATCGTAATCTGGATAACACGCGTGGAAAGTGTCAAAAGATCCCTGAGTTTTAAGGAAAGTGAAGTTAAATACACGGTTCATAAATCTATTGCATATTTATGGGATATTTTCCCGTCTCTAAGAAGTTCAAGTATCATTCATTGAGTAATTCCTTTTTTTGTTCTGGAGAGTTTTTTTTAAAGATTAACTAGGAAATGTACCAATTATTAATTTTAAAAATCTGGTTGCTTTGACTGATGTGTGTGATCTGCTTTTAAAAATTTATATCATTCAAACCTGGCCTGAAAACATTCTTAAATGCATAGGTTAAGACTTTTTAATGAATATAACAGTTATTTTCTTCTATGTGTTTAATATGTCTTTATCTATTATGCTTTAATGTCCCCACTCAAGAGTAAATGCAGATTTATTTATTTCACTGTCTGTAAACTAACTTAATAGGTCGTTTTCTTAAGAACTAATTCCATTTAATTGTTAAGGAAGTAGAATAACTTAGTAAGCTCTTTCAAGTGTTATTTTTTCTAAGTTAAATTATTCAAGTTATAAGAAACATTGCAACTAAACGAGATCTGCAAACAAGTGAGATTAGAAAATTTGTGAAAAAGATAACAGTACTTTCACAATTGAATGCTAGTTTTGCACAAACTTCACTCTTAAAGCTCGTCATTTTCAAAACTGAATAAAAAATACTTAAATCTGAGTATGTCACAAACTCAAACTGGCTCCGAATCAAATTTATTCTAGTTTGAAGGTACTCAAAAATGATACATCATGTCCTCATTTTTAGGCAACTGCATGTTTTAGGAATATAAAGTATATTGGCCAGTATCTTTATGACAATATCGGTCTTTGCCAAAAGTATCCCCAGCGATGGTACAGTATTTGATCATAATGTGATTATCATGTAACGATTTGGAAATAACGAATCTACTTGTAACATGAGTGTGATGCCGCAACTGGTTGAAGCGTGCTATCACGCTTTTAAATGCTAAAACCAAATTGATTGAATCAACTTCAATACCAGCAAAGTTCATAATAAATTTAAGTGGTGACTATTGAATTGTTTGAAACTGAGTACTTCTGGTATTTCAAAATTGAAAGAATCTTGTCTTCATACTTGAAACAAAAAGTTTAATATCAAATTGAAACTATCGATGTATTCAGATTTGAAATCGTCATTTCTCTCAGTGTTCTTGTACATGGAAATAGCCAAATTGGTGTAAATAAGATTTTTAAAACAAAAAGACCCCAACAGATGTTATAATTACTTATTAATAACCCATTACTATGTATTTCACTAAACACAAGCTACACAGAATTCATATGCTTTCCATAAGCAAGTTCGATAATTACAGCTTACGGAACCTGCATCATCGAAAATCAATTACAAAAGTAAAACGGTGATCATTTCTTTCATGGCGCGACTTATGACGCATCTTTCCCTGCCTTAGGGACATTCACGTGACGTTATAATTAAAGAAACACGTGTCCAATCACAGGGCTTCGATCTTGGTAGGTAAGAATCGCGCGGCTCCTTCAGTAGCCTTTTCGCCATGGGTCATCTGAGTTCAATAAGAGTTGCGTAATTTTCTGTAAACAACTCAGAAAAAATATCAATGAGTGAACTCCCGGATTTAAGAACGAGCTATTCTCTATAAAACTGTAAAAATATGGGGTTGTCTTCACCAGTGTAAAGTATAGGCAGTAATTGAAAATTTTGGCGCTTAGAATGAACTTGTTAAAATATTTTGAGATTATTCGAATAGGTAAAATTGAGTAGGGGAAAATGAAAGAAAGATATTATGATGGAATATTTTTTTAAATGAAATGGTTATACTATGTTTTAAACATTTTTATCAATTTCTTTATTAAATATATTTTTGATAAACCTTTATTTAAAGTTGAGCTATGGAAAATGTGTGAACGTGCCCTGCTACGATCTAAGCGCAATGAAGTTAAGCTATCATTTTATGTAAAAACATATTAACAATTAATTATATTCATAATAATAATTAGGTTCTCTTACATGTTAAAACATTTTGAAGAATTGGGATAAAGTTTGGAAATCTGTTCAAAGAACTGGCAAATACAATAAACCTTTGGAAGCAGAATTACAACCAAGCAGGTCACTGAATTCATATGTTAAAAAACTTTGGTATTTCCAGGAAATATGCTTAAGAAATATAAATAAGATAACATGCAAAAAAACTCTGATCGGAACACGCAATAAACATTTCGCTTTTATATTCTAGTTTATTTTTCTCAAACTATTTTACCCCTTTACTTTTTGTTAAGAAGCTATTTTAATTATAAGATTTTTAAGATAAAGAAAACTACGAAACATTTTCTTTTCAATCTATCGTTCAAGCAATGCTATTCAATTCTATATAAAAACATCCGGAGCGTTTCTAAAGTGGAATAAAGTCGTTTTAAAAGTGAAATCAGACGTTAACTTCCTGAGCATGCTTTTTATTTGGAAAAACAATGCGAATACGATTCCGAAACAGTAGCTCTAAACAAAACGAATGCAAACCTTAAAAAAACCTCATAGAAAGCAAAATGGAAGATGAGTTAAGGGATAAGTGAGAAGCTTTTACTTATTACTACAGTTGTGGGGCTCATTATTTTCTACCTGTTACGTAACACACTTAGCGGATGCCTCAAAGAATGCGCTGTCACGAAGGCAGTGGAGTGTGCAGCAGATTGCCTCAGAGAGATAGCCTCTATTCATTAGGTATGGTCTTCAATGAACTCATTAGGTTCTTTCATAGAAGAGTTCATTTGACTGGAAATGTGTGTGTCGCAGCACGAAATCCGAAAAAGCTTTCTTCATAAACATCGTGCCCTCTTTCTTCCACAAAGATGCCAGTGTGTCTGTGGTGGCTGGGATTTCAGGTCCAATTGAGGCTTAAGGCTGACATTGTATTTTGGATGGGATGTTTACGTGTAAGCACTGAATAATGTGCTACAGATAGTCAGGTATACAGCTTAAACTGTGTCTATGAGTTTCTGAGACTATTCAGCGAGTACTAATGGACTCTTTAAAAGTAGAGAGCTTCGAAACAGTTTATATGGACTTCCCAGCTGTATCGTACCTATTCCCTACCAAATATTTAATATGTAGTATGGGAAACAGATAAAAATATCAATACGATAAACACACACACACAACACCACCTATTAATAAAATATTACACATTCAAATGTTTCGTTATGCTGTAACATTGAATTCAAATTTGTTCCTAAAGATAGTCTTGTAGATTATGCATAAATTTCTTTACAATGCTTATGATCTCACACACTGTGTGAAGTTAGGAATCTATAAATTCCATCACTTTTAATACAGTTATTAGTTCTGTAAAATCAGGATTCTCTATTATATAGGCCTGAGGATTCTGTTAAATTTAAGAAAATCGGTGTTGCCCTTTTGAATGTAGTCAATGGTTTTTTTTTTGCTTCCCTCATTAATTGGTGATAACTAGGGCTAGGATTTATATGTAATTAAAAATCAAAAATATGTACAGATAATATGTGTTTATTTTAGCAAAATATGTATTAAAAATGCCAAATATGTAATAATAAAAAGAAAATGTTAAGTAATTTTTTTTAAAGGGGCTCTTCAAATATTACGCAAGCACATAGTAGGGAAGGGTGGTTTTCGCTATTTGCCGACAGAGAGAGGAGTGAAGGATACATAGGTAAGACATTAAAACACTGTATTTTGGAAAAATTATAGTAACTTTCAAAAAGCATTAATGAAGTGCAAAATATGTCAAAGTTAACTGTTAAGAATAATACATTTTCTCATTCAAACCCTAGGTAGCATAAATAAATCCCAAATTTTTTAAATAACATTATCACTCTTAATAATTCATACAAAAGAAAGAATGTACTACATGCTAACGTGATATTTGAACAGATTACAATGTTTTCTGAGAACAAACAGAATTTAAAACTCTGAATTTTAAAGTTTTTCTAGAAAAGTATTCGAGTTTAGCAGTGAAGCTTTTTGCTTTGATTTCACACCTGCGTTTAACTAAAACCGCATCTAAAAAATAAAACAGTCCTCTCTTGCCATGTTTCTTGCTCGTGGTTGCTGGAACAAAAAATCAGTCTCCATGTGAGAGACACCTGCTTTTTTGCTTTAACAGCTCATTAAAATTCCCCTCCACCTGTTGATCGCGAAAAATGCATGGAAAGATGCAGAAAAATGGTCTTTGGGAAGGAAATGAATCTCTCTAGATCCCGACTTCACAACCTTTTAAAAGTTAAATTCAGCATTGGGTGCACTAATTTTAACTACAATTTGAATGTGTATTTCCAAGTTTCTTTGTTTTTTCATTGAAATTCGTCTTAATTTAGCTGAAATAACTAAAAACTATATGGTAACAATGAAACACTTTTTCTGAAAAAGTGCTATTTTCACACTCTAATATCTCCCCGAATATCGAAGATATTTTCATGAATTTTTCTGCACATTATTTATGATATTGCCAACACCCTTTTTATTGAAGTTTTCGTTCTATCTCTTTTAGTCCTTTAATTAATTTATTAAACTTTCTTATTTTTCCACTATGAGCGCTGTAAGTCATCTCAATGATGACTTTAAGAGACGTTGGTTCCAAACAAAACCCTCAAAACGGACTTTTGAAACCCTCTGCATACTGTCGTAACACATTCTCATTGGTCAGAGTCCTCAACCTTATCCCCCAAGTCGGGCCCAGCCCATATAGAGACCGTAGAGTCAACTAGACCCAAAAGCCACACAGGCAGGCAGATAGGTAGTGAGCAGCCCAGTTATGGAAGGGGGCACCTGAACGGGGGGACTGACAGCTCTAACCCAGATTCCTGCGAACGGTGGAGAGTCTTCTCCGAGTCTAGTTCAGTCGGTCGAACTGAGGCTGACTGAGGCAGTTGGCTTCACTTTGGGAGATCCCAGAGAACAAGCATGGAGTTGTGTTAAAATGGATGGATATTCGCTATGTACAAGTAAGTCCCATCAACACATCTAATGTGGGTGTAAAAATGTTTTTTTTTCTGCAATCAGAGGGAGGGTAACTGGTGTGTGAGAAGTTTGTGAGAGCATGGGGGGTTGGTTGGTATAATGAATTTAAGTATGTGATAATTTGGTCTGTTTGAGATTATTATATGTTTTTTGGAATTTTTATCCAGGCATTTTTGTACTCTTTTGAGAGAAAGTTAGGTACTGGGTAGCACTTTGTTTTACTTAATACCCTAAGGCTCATTTGGTAGTTGAAGTTAACTATCTTTACAGATGGTAGTTATTCTTAATTAATAATCTGTTTTCTTAAAAATAATCAAAGAACGGGAACTCTCTAGGGATGACTTTTATATGATGAAAATTCTCATTTTCTGAAGGTCTGAAAAAAAAACATTTTAAAGAGAGGAAAAATATTTATTTTTTGCCATTTATGATATTTTCCTCTTGGTCATAGCTCTTAAACAAAGCTTTATCTTAAAAGTAATATTAATTTAATGCTCTAAAAGCACCCTTTTTATCTACATAAAACCAATTAGGAAAATACTCTTATACTTTCAAAAATAAGAGAGTCTTCAAATTTTCTTCATTCTTTTTTCCTAAATTTGTCTCCAAAAAAGTTGAACTCCTCTTCTGGACTTAGTTTTTTTTTTATCGATTTTGAGGTTTTTATTTTAAACATCGAAAGTTTATGTAAACCGCACTTGTAAATTTTAATAGTTGTCACTTTTCTCATAAATTTACCCCTATTTTCATACATTTCACATACCATTGTTTAACACACATTCTGTTCTTTTCTCAAAAGAAATACAAAAAAGTAGAACAATAACATATGCCAAATAACACATAGTATATCTTAACTGCACATTTTGCCCTGGACTTTTAAAAAGAGTGTTATTTTTGTTGGGAGGCATTTTTGCAAAAGATCTAGGGGGCATTACATGGTCAAAATTTTGTAACATGCACATTTTTTTTTCTAAATTATTGTGTCTGAAATTTTGTAATACTTTTTTTTTCATAAACTTCAAGTTACTATTCAAATTTTGATTTTATTTTTTTTTTAATTTGTTGTAAAATTATTCTTGTTTGTTGTTTTAGGCTGCATAGATAAAATCAAAAGTTATAACATATATAAAACCTTAGTATTTAAAGCATAAAGCCGTACACCGAGTGGCCCTATCTTTATTTTTAACAAAAATCAGTGATTATAAAAAATGAGCCAAAAATATGACTGTATTGATAATTCTTACTATTACCTAAAATATATTTGCTTTAAAATGTTTCACACCTTTTCAATTCATAAATATTTTCGTTTAAAAAATATACATCATACCATCAAGTTACTTTATTTAATTTTTTTAAGTATTACAATTTTTATAATCAATAGGTATACATTTGTTTTTATGACCTTTAATTTTTTCAATTCAGAAATAAAAAGTTTGACTTCCGTTATTTCTTTGAGAATAAGTTGACTTCAATCCTTCTTGAAAATTTCCTGGTGAAAATCGGGTTTTTAAATTCCTCTCATAAATTTTAATGTCAAACAACACAATAGACTATTTCATAAGCTAACATTGAAAATTCATCAATTCCGTGTGAAACGCAAACGTTTTTTCATTACCTTAAAAAAAAGATTGGAGGTGACCTGCGTAATTAATTCCCACGTCCAGTTGGTTTTCTAGATTTACAATTCAAAACTTTTCAAGTTTCTAATGGTACGCTTGTGAAGAGATGGGCCACATGCTTTTCTCACATTTCTAGTCATATTTAATTGCTATCACACTCGAGAATTTTAATGATAAAAGTAATAAAAGAGAAGAAGCTATTAGTTCCTCTATCTAAACGGATGCAATTTCACGCGTGTGTAGCTGGACAAAACTGGCACATCGGTGTTCACGGCTTTGATTCCTTAACAATAACAGTGATACATCGAGATAGACTTTGGTCTTCCGATGTCATCTGGAATGACACTGGCGAATAAAAGAGGTGTTCTTACAAAGGAACCTTTAGTGGTAAACAAAGAAATTTCAAGGTCATCCAGCGAGAATTGGAATTGTAAAATTGGTCATCTTCTGATCAGAGACAGCAGCAAAAATATAGCATATAATATCTACTTTAATCGATAAATTTCAATTAATCATTACAGATGTAGTAACTAACATTACTTCCCATTACGATTGTTAGTTTTTAAACTATATACACGGGTGTTTCTACAAATCCGCCTAAACTCTGTACTGCTAGATACTTTGCGTGGAGTACCCAAACAATGTCCAAAGAACTATACTTCTACGAATCATAATTTTCGTGAAAACCGTGAAAGAAAAGGGTATGACGTCACATCCTGTTTATGCTAAAAAAAGATTTATGGAAAACGTGATCAGGGTTATTTGGATATGTTTGAACTCCAAGATGTTGAAAATAACAATTTCGGATGCATTTGTGCACAATGAAATGAAATTATTAAGTTTTCTTTAATATGACGTCAATTTTTTCGAAAAATCCTACATCGATAAAATCTATCGGTATAGTTCTTTGAAAAAAAAATTTTGTACTCCACGCAAGGAATCCTTCTGTGCAGAGTTTTGGGGACTTGTTGAGACACTCTGTAGGTAAATAACAGCAATGTTTTCGAACCTAAATGAAAGGACTTTCTCTTTATATTGTTGAATTATTACTTCTAGTAGTATACTACTTATAGTTTAAGCTTTTCAAATCCTAAAAATTCTATAAAATCAAGCTTAAATGCTCGAATTGAGATTCTCATAATATGGCATAAATAAACTTTCTGATTAGTACCAAATCCTTATTGAATCCTTCCCCCTTACTACTTAATAATGAAAAAGTTTTTTTGTGCAAAAAACGCATTTACGATTTTCTAAACAAACAATACCTATCTCTATACTACATCCCCATCCACACTATGTGAGATGAACTTCTTTAAAAATTTACATATTCTAACAGTAGAAATATTCAAAGCGAGAGCGCGGGTGATGCAAGCTTTTAAAAGTGAATTTGTCTCAAGTTAAAACCGCCACAGAACTGCGAACCGCCTCTCACGGAACAGTGATTGCGTGCCAAATGGAGCGATACCACTCCAATTTCAATAAAGAAGTGTGATCTAACTTCCTTTTAGTAGCAATTAGCGATTCTGATAATCCCCATATTAAATTAGACTCCAACGGTTGGACGCTAATCTTTTTGGATTGGGGTCAATGTGGCTGTAAGTTTGATTTTCGCTCTTAGACCCTCTTTCTGTTGCTGAAGTAGCTTTGAATAAAAACTGAGTTATTTTTTTAATGAAAGGAGCAGGATATTCTGCTGGTCATGTGTTAAGTGCTTTTATAAGTTGAAAGGACAAGCTTAAGAGAGAACAAATGTAATTTTTTTAAAAAATTAGTAAGGTCTATCGTTTAAGAAACATTTAAAACAAATGCTTGACCAGGATTTGCGATGGTATATTTATTTATTGAGATCATATAACGAACAAAAATATTATACGATTAAAATCATTTACCCAGTAAAGTTTCAATGGTTCTTCTATACATATATGCATTCAAAATATATAATTTTTAATATTTCATTAGTTATTTACATTATTGTTATGATAACATATTATAACAACGAAGCATAAAGTATTATTGCCAAATAACTATTCCCCTTAAGAAAAGATTAAGCATGAAAAATTTTAAAAATCAAATAACTTTAGTTTCATAAATTCACATCTGCCAGTATCTCTAATGCTTTTTTGTGAAAAAAAAAATAGTAATTTCGTCTGAAAAAAACTGGTGCAAAGATTTCTTAATTCAGCACTTTCATCTAGCATCCAGGTACATAATTAGGCTTTTGTTTCAGGGGGAGGCCTTGACCCAAATATTTCGAAGAGTCCCCCGCATATATGAGATATTAAATGTAGCACCTTTACAGGTAGTATTGGAACGGTGTGGTGTAAATAATTTTAAAACTTTATGGGTAATACGGATTTCCAAATAAATAAAGAGGATTTTAAGGCCCTCTCCCAGGAAATCAAAAATACGTTTTAATTCATTTGGGGAGTTTGGGACCTATTGGTTGATATCCGGGATGGATCATCCTTTATAAACCACATAAAACTTCCAAAGAAAACACCGGCCTGAGCATCTGTAGGAATAATCATCAAGGTTTTGAGGGAGTTTAATCTCTCTTAACTGTTAAGACTCTTAACATTACCTATCCTATAGTAAATTTATTATTTTTGGGTATTTTTAATGTTTTTCAGAAAAATTAAAGTTAAGTTTAAAAAAACACCTGTTTGTAATTGCTATTGGTAAATACAAATTACCTTTTAATTATATGTACAGATTGACTTTTTAAACAACCTGCAACAAACTTCCATCCCAAACAAGCAGCAATTCAATTGATACTATTATCAAATTAACATTCTCTTTAACGTTGCGTATCAATGGTTAAATATATCAATTACTCCAATAACGAAAAAACCTATTCAGTTTAGAAACCCAGTTCTTTTTTATTCTCGATTGAAAAAAAAAACTCAAAAGCGGTCAACGACCGAAAAAAAAAATTGGAAAACCCTGTTTTCGGCAGCAGCACTAACTTTTCAGTTTCGAGACACCTGCAAAATGGCCTTCAAAACCAGTTGAACTTTTACCACCCAAGAGCCTCGCGGCTGATGTGAAGGAAGTCTTAAGTAATCGCTGCTCCTCAGAAAAGGGACTAGAGCGTAAACACGATGCTGAAACAAAATGCCCAGAAGCGTCTCGGCAGTGGCTACGATCAATGACACGAGTGGGACGCACCATGTCCATGACAATAACCTTTAATCACGCGCTCTTAGCGCCAAAAAGAGAATAATTATGCATCAAGTATGCCTTGAACAGTTGTTAGAACGTGATCGCTTCTCCACTGAAAGGAATTCAATCACTTTCAATGACCTGTATTCCTGGGAAGGCGCAAACAAGGAAACTTATTCAAATCAGCTTTATAAATAAACATGTAAAGATAGTACTACATCCCGGTTACGTCGTTATTATGTGCTTGTGTTTACTTTTTTTATGAACATGGAGTTCCGATACCCTAAATGGATGACTGAGGCAGAAACAAAATTAGCTTTTGGGTGGGTTTAATTTGAATTAGGTATTTTTTTTTGTCAGTTTGACATGTGGTCCATTACGCCTTCTACTTATCTGTTTTTTACATACTCTGTTTTTTTTATATTTCCTTAAACGTACTAAATAAAAATACGATCAGATTTACCCTTATTATATTCGTTAATTACAAAGATTTAGTTCGATGTTCACTTAAAAATTTGTCATAAAGTATCTTTAATTCATCTGAATACTTGTTTTATTTCTCATTTTAACTGTCTTTTATAATTTGTTGTATAAACTATTTGTTATATAATATTCCATATACTTATAAATTTACAAAAATCTTATTAAATATAATACTTTATACCGGGGATGAAGCTACGTATCTAGCGTATTGATGTTACCATGGAATTAAAAAGAAAATTTGGGAAACCAAAATAGTCTCCAAAGAGTAAAATTAATTTTCAATTTCTCATGACATGAAAATTTCAAACAAATAAGCCTTTGTATGTATGAAAAATTAAAAAGCCGGGATGAGAAAATTTACAAGTTGTTATATTTTTTTATTTTAAATTTGAATTTTTAATTTTCTTATAATTGTAATATGTTTCCATCACTCATTTATCACAATGTCTTTTCCTTTTATCTCTTCATTATTTCATTATTTTGAACATACTTTTGTCTCTTTAAGAGTTTTTGAATTTTGTGTCTGGAAAATTATTAACTTCATAATTGTCCCCAAAAAAGTTGTTATTGATATTAAAATTAAGTTAAAATTCATAAATTCATTTATTAACTCATTGAGTTGATCATGTTTTTACATTCTCTTCAGTTCTTATTAAACTTTTCTTCTATGAAGTTAAATCTAGATGAAACAACCAATTTTTTATGTATTTAATCGGTTTATTTTGCTAAGATATCATGTTGTTTAAAGCACTGCATAATTCCATTGAAACGAATTTTAGTTTCTCTTCTTCGAAATTCCCTAAAAGTTCCCAATAGTACTTAACACGCTTTTCTTTTTTTTATGGCAATAAACCACATAGTAGAAACAGTAATTGGGGCCTTGTTTCAAAAATATATCGGTGTCATACCAAGACCCAAATCTCTTCTCAATGGATATCTTCCGTTTTGAGTCAAGGGAAAGTGAATTAAAGTCGGAGGCATTCAAACCCCGAACTAGTTCCTGGATTGCCCTAAAAGGGAGGCAACACTTTCCCCATCGCCACTTCCGCTTGGTTTTACCGTGCTTCTTCCAATTCTTCTTAGGGAATTTCAGAAGGTAACTCTAAATAAAATACGTAATTAGGTATAATTTGAGTTTTGACTTAAATTGGATCAATTATTGTTGTTGTGTTTGAGAATTGTGTAAAGTTCTTTATTGAAGGATCATTTGTATGTTTTTGATTAATTTCTCCTTGAAAGGGTTTTCTTGTTCTTTCATTACACTCTTATAAAATCTCATTATTTTCTCCTGATTACTTATTTCGCAACTCTAGAAAGGAGTCTCTTAATTTTAGATAGAATTATATCAATTTATTTTAATTTAGTTCTTCCTTAATTTATTATTATTATTTTTTTTTTTTTTGCTTTTAGTTTTTATTCACATGATCATCATTGATAATTCTCGTATAATTTGTCAGCTTTATGCGCCAGTGTCTAGAGGTTAACGTACTAGTTAAAATTTTGGGACTTAAGAAGAAATTTTTCTCCGACATTTATATTTCAAAACATAATTGGGTCACTGCAATAACAAGCTTACTCCAACAGCTTTACATTGGAGTTAGCAACGAGCTAACTCCAATGAGCAAAGTGTAATTGTTGTTTGAGCAAATTTTTTTTGAGCAAAGTATATTAGACTTCTGGTGACGGTCCACAAACCAAAGCAAAATTTTAGGTAAAGTGCCATCTATGAGGGAACAAATTAACTAAATTTTTTGTTTAACAAGTCCCATCCCTTCAAAATACCCTCTCCAAAAATTCAAATATTTTTTACCAATAGTTTGTTGAGAATTCTCAAGTAAAGTCGTTTTTTTATGATGACCAACCTGTAGAATAAGGTCGAAACTTCTACTTTGAATAGTAGGGAGTAGGGAGCCCCCCGAACTAGTTCCCTGGATTGCTCTAGAAGGGAGAAAGCGCTTTCCCCACTGCCACATCCGCGTGGTTTTTCCGATATTCCCCGATATTTCCAAGCAGATGGGCCAATCTGGTCCCCCGGAGACCACTTTCGATTCGAAAGTGGAACAGGCCTCGAGAAAGTGGAACACGCACGCCTCGGGGGCCGTGAAAATCGCAGGGTCCCCATCACAGCCAGCAAGGTTTTTCTAAAAAAGACGTCCCAAACAACTTCGGGTCCGGCAGGTTCACGGACCTGCGGAGAAACTTCTTCCATCTGGAAGGAGGTCAGTTTTCTCGAGGAAAAGGAAAAGCGCGTTTATTTTTGGTTCGTCCCTTTGTAGGTGGGGCGGGAAATGAGTCAATAGAATAATGCAGAAAGTAGAATGACTTTCCTTGATTTTCCTCCTAACCTAGTTTCCAGCTGCTCAGCAGATCCTCAGACCCCTTCCAAAATTCGATCCCCATCAGTCTCGGTTAAATAGCTCTATTGCTGCACTGCTGCTGTTGCCTCGTTTTCCATTTCACTGAAGGTCAGCTTTCTCCGCTGCGACCTTTTAGCTACGCGCAATCGCTAGTGCTTGGTTCCGTCCGTGGATACTTTCCAATGTGTGTGTTTTGATGTTCAATGCAAGAAAAGTGGATTATTATCTCTAACGGACTTTTTGATTTTATTCGTGAGTACTTATTTCACTTTATGACTTTACATTTTTTTTAAATGATTTGTATATATTTTTTATTTTAAATGTAGTTCATACCTACCGATTCATCAATATGATTTCATTATGTTATATTGGTATTGGATTGGATACATATGTTTTCCGGTCTGTGTGCTTTATCTCAAGGATCCGTCATTATGTTGTTTTTATTACATTTTAGTTTATAACGTTTATACATTGTCTTTATTTTATTTCTTTTCAAATTTTGGAATCCTTATGCCTTAGTTTTATGCCCTATTTTCAAAAAAAAAATATTATATGGCTATTCTTTTCCGATGATATTTTAAAATATAATAACAATATAAGGTGTCAATATCAAAACGAAACTTTTACCGGGTCAGTGGGGCTTTTATACTTTTGATCTAAACATTTGAAGTTAGTTCCTTTGAAGTATGTTTCTCGTCTTAAGCAAACTTTACTGATAAATTACAACCAGTTAAAAAGAAATAAATATGTTTTCCATTTGGAAATAAGTTTTTTTTCGGAAACTAATATTACTAATAAAGTTCCATGGTTAATTTGTCAATATTTTATAGAAAAACAGGGGTCATATTCGGATTCCGGAGGTCATTTTACATAAAAATCAGCCGGAATTGTCTCACTGGCATTTCAAGCTATTTTGCCGTCGGTGTTATTAAAATTTTTCAATTTCAAAAGATTTTCAATTCATTGCTCTTACTCGTCAGTTTTATGCACTAGTATAAAAGAAAACATAAAACAAGTAAAATCGTTATAATGTATTTTATTCATATGCAACATTTGATTTTTGAGAGTTGGTATAATTTTGTCGTTAGCTAACCACAAAAGTACCTGAATCCTCTTATAATAAGCAAGTTATTATTGTTTCCAAAAGAAAATTTAAATAAATAACTCTTCCACTTTACTTTTTCCTGTCAAACCATCTTTTAAGGTCGTTGACTCGAATGTAGCACTTAAGCCGGGTTACTTTTGAAGACGCTGGATTTGCATATGTACGAGCCTGGCATGTCAATCATTGGATGATTCTGAAAACAAAGGAAGGATGATTTGGCATGAATGACTGTTACGGATATATTTTGTCGTAACTCAAGCATCCAAGTTTCCGTAACTTTCAAACTACTCTTGCAGAACAATGCGTCAAATGAACCGTTACCTCGTTTTTTTAACCATTAACCATTATATTTCTTTTAAACGAAGCATCTTTTTTGATAATAAACTATTCTTTTAAATTAATATAAATTACTTACTACTTGGTACATATTGCATCTTAATTATAAGTGTAACTTATTAACATGCATTTATTTCTCTTCATGAATTAACCAATAATTATTTCATTACTCATCGAATTTAGATATTTTCTTACACCCCCCTCTTGTATTACGATAAAAAATCTCCAATTCCCCCTATAAATATGAATTTTAATACAATCAAAACCCCTTTTTAAAATACTCTTTTTTATGAACACTTACCATGAGTTAGTCCCAAACTGTGTTCATTTGACGTAATTTAATTTTAATTCCCATTTACAACTACACTGAGAAAAATGACGATTTCAGATCTGAGTACATAGATGGTTTCATTTTGATGTGAAACTTTTTGTTTCAAAATGAAGAAATTTTTTTTATTTCAATTTTGAAATACCAGAAATACTTAGTTTCAAACAAATCAATAGTCACCACTCAAATTATATGTATTTTTGTTTCATGTTTGTAGAATGACAATTCATGACACTTCAAGTAGTTTCCTTGGTTTAAAAACGTGATAGCCCATCTCCTCTAGTGGAGGCATCACATTACTAACATTATAAGTTGACTATACTAGAGAGCAACTTAAGTTGACCCTACGACGTCACTAACAAACAAAGTAGTTCACTTCGCGGTGTCTGAAGTTTGAGTGAAATGAAGAACGTCAATTTAAAAATACGATTATTTTTTTAAACTTATGTATGTATATAGAGCTTTTCAATCACGATTTGCGTACTGAAACTCCTTCTATCAACCCAACAGGCTTCGTGTTTACCGATTTCTCCTTCCGCATTTGTGACGTACTGGGTTCAAGAAACGTTGCAGTCGAGTAAAGTCACTTCCCCGTGACGTTACATTGTGGACTAGTCCCATTCTGATCAAATACTGTACCATCGATGGGGGTAGTTTTGACAAAGTCCGATTGTGACAGAGCCAGTGATTTATATTCCTGAAACATGCACTTGCTCAAAAATGAGAACATAATGTATCATGTTTGAGTACCTGCATATTTTCAGCAATAAGTTTATACATGTTTCAAACTTGAGTAAATTTGATTCGGAGCCAGTTTAAATTTGTAAAACCCTCAGATTTGAGTATTTTTTACTCAGTTTTGAAAATGCCGTTTTAAGAGTGTAATAGTTCTTTTCGAAACTTCGCCTGGTTTCCTGAGATTTCAAACCACGTGCTAAAGATTTTTTTTCCAAAAATATTTTAATGAATTTCGGGATGGTTAACTGCAAGTGGGTGAAATGTCTCCACCGAAATCTGTGCATATTTTACTAATTTATGTTTTCTGAATTTACGAACTATTTTGGCACAGTCTACCTTTGGTGGAGACGCCTGGCTTTTTGCCCCTTCTTGTATTTCTAATGTGCGAACTCTTTGAGTGTTTCTTACGAGTTTGTAAAAATTAGTGTCGAGTGTATATTAATTAATATGTTTACAATGTTTGCTTTAAAAACTATTAAAATTTATTAAAATTTTAAAGTAAGAATGACTAGCAATGGTTTAGTTTAAGCTTTTTTAATGGGTAGTTTGGTTTTACTGTGATTTTTTACATATTTGTATAAACTCTGATATACTGAGAAAGTATAATGCAATTTTTAATTTTTTTAAATTATCAAAAGTAATATGTTTAATTTTAACAATTTTTTATTAATGTAATTGTATTGATGCTCTAAACATCAGGCCAGTATGCTGGTACTACATTAAAAAGATAAAAAACTTTTCATCTATACCTGTTGTTTTAGTTTAGTGATTACATTTTTTTGTCACCTTCAGAGTGCCACGAGTGAGGGGAAAATAACATTAAAAAGTAATATTCATTCATATGTAATCCACCTGAAGTATGAAATAGCAATTACTTTTGCTCATATCGTTGCGGTCAGTTTCAGTTTGGTGCTTCCCTGTACCTAATACATAATTGCTAGGAGAAAAACTTTTTCAAAATATTTCTCATTACAAGGTTTAGTACTTCTTTTCAAACTAACTATAATTTGTTGATGTATAGTATCATTTACACGTGTAGGTTTTACTTTGATTTAAAAACATCGGGATTTTCAAAGAGAAATTATTGATGCGATTTATAAAAGATTCGTTAGTTAAACGTATTTTTAACGCTAATATTGTTTTTGAAAGTATACTCGATTTAGAAGCGTTTGTGAAGAGCAATGTGTTTGTGAAGAGCTTAATCAAAAAAAATTTCAGTTAGAAACATCCAACTAAAATTGATTCTAAAATGCTATTTTAATAATAAGCTAAACATAAACTCTTTCAAAATAACAGTAGTAATTACATGCAGAAATTAATGGGGAAATAATATTAATCCCTATGGGGAAAAGTATTTCATTCGGGAACAGATGAATTTATTAAAATATGATATTACAAACAAAATTAAACACCAAAGGTTAAAACACAAACAAAGATACGTTCCTACAACCTGTATGTATACATACAAATACATGAAAATAATAAAACACAATAGAAAACACAATGTGAATGTAAGTAATATTTATTACTCGTATTCAATAGACATGTCCAAGTGTCTAAAAGTAATTTTACCCATCATCACATAAAATATGTATTAAAATACGATCAACAGTTTGAGAACTAATGAGATAAGATATTAAAAGGTTCGGATATCTGGCAGTTTAAGCATATACTTTCACCAGAAGCTACATTCTTCCTATGTTTTCCTGATAAATATTTGTAACATGTTTCTCTACATGCAAACCAAATATTTTTACAATGTATGCAACAAGGGATACTATTGTCAAAGGAATACTTTATACTATTTTTTTAATATTCTTCTATGAATGATCTTGATATTTTTTTAAAACTTTTTAATTCAGATATCTCAATCTATTAATCGCCCTTTTTTTAAATATACATATCAACTTCTTTTTCAAATATCAAAACATTTCACACAAAAAATAAAAATATGCTGATATTTTTTTTCTATGCTAGATCGCAACGTTAGTTGGCCCTATGACGTCACTTACAAACAAAGTAGTTCCCATCACGGTGTCTGAATTTTGAGTGAAATGAAGAACGTCAATTTAAAAATATGATCATTTTGTTAAACCCATGAGTATAATACTCAGATTTGAAAGTGTCACTCCTCTTAGTGAATGTGTTTATAATGCGATTATTTTCGTATAGAGCGTTTCCAGTGTGTAAACACTTAAACCTTGTAAAAAAACACTAAGATTGAAGGCCAGATTGAAGTAAACAAAATATATATTTTTTTCTTAACTCTCCTAAAATTTCATACTATAAATGGTGGTCATTTCTATGCTGTTAAGTGGAAAAAACCTACCAAACTTGATGATATTTTAGAAGATATTATGAGATTTTATTTGCTGCCAAAAATTAGTTAGCTCACCAGCAGGGGGAATGGTGCTGTATGAAATATTTCTAATCAGTATCAGTTAAACAAATACAAATATAGTCGATCAACTACAGGCTAAAAGCCCAGCAAGGTTGATCCAGTCTATTCAATTCAACCCACCCGATTTCCAGTATTCGTCTATTTTCTTTTAAACTCGTCCACCCCACTTGAGTGAAAACATCGGTTGAATATGTGTTGTTGATTGTTTTATAAACATGTCAGATGTGCTCAAAACGATCATTATTCCTACTATCTGCTTTGTCATACTTAGTATGACCAGCAATCGGGACAGATTTGGTTTAAAATCTAAATATCATTAGTGTTAAAAGTTATATGTAGTAGTATTATGTTAGGGTGTTTCGAAAGTCTATGGTAAAAATTTTTTTTTCGATTTTCCCAGATGCCCCCCCCCCTCAAGTTGTTACAAATACTAAAACATTATTACCTGCAAATTTTCAGGTCTCTAAGACGATTTTTGACCCCCGCGCCCTTCAAAAGTAGGTTTCCCATGTTAAAGTATAGGGAAAATATTGAAAATATCGTCATTTTTGGTTCTTTTCAATTCTACGAGCCTGAACGCAATCAATATCGAATTAAAACCTATACATCATCTTTGGGACATCATTGCCTCAAGATCCTATCGGAAAAATATTCCATGACACCTACTGGGGGGTAGTTACACGGGGGTGAAAAGCGAGCTTTCACCAAAAAACGAGGATTCTTGCCGCGGGTGCTGGTTATGCTCGCCGGCGTTTGCGGAGGGACCTGGATAAAAGCCTATTTAAGTGTTTATTGAACCTTTTTCCTAAGGTACCTGGTCATTTGGAACCCATCTGGCGGGAGTTGTGTCTGGACCCCCATGAGAGGCCTTCATCCAGCTCCCGCCGCAAGCGCCGGCAAGCATCCTCGTTTTTCGGTGAAAGCTCGCTTTTCACCCCCGTGTAACTACCCCCCAGTAGGTGTCATGGAATATTTTTCCGATAGGATCTTGAGGCAATAATGTCCCAAAGATGATGTATAGGTTTTAATTCGATATTGACTGCGTTCAGGCTCGTAAAATTGAAAAGAACCAAAAATGACGATATTTTCAATATTTTCCCTATACTTTAACATGGGAAACCTACTTTTGAAGGGCGCGGGGGTCAAAAATCGTCCTAGAGACCTGAAAATTTGCAGGTAATAATGTTTTAGTATTTGTAACAACTTGAGGGGGGGGGGGCATCTGGGAAATTCAAAAAAAATTTTTTTTTTGAAACACCCTAATGTTATGTAACTTATATTTAGAGGTGTGGTGCCTATATAAAAATTAATCAATGATTACATCAAAACTAATTTATCTAACAAAATTTATTTAAAAAGTTTATGAATAAATAAAAATTCCAAGAGGATTTTTATCCAATATCCATCGGAGTTTTTTGAAATCAAGAGTAACTTATTTGTCAAAAATATTTAATAGGAAATTCACCATTGTATATAAGTATTTAATACATATTTACTTTTGAGAATTGTAGTGTCTTTTTATCACGATTTGCGTGCCGAAACTCCTCCTAGCAACCCAACAGGCCTTGTGTTTACCCATTTTCTCCTTCCGCGTAGTGACGTACTGAGTTCAGGAAACGTTGCTGTCGAATATATAGTAAAGTAATAAATCATCGTGTTTAAGACGCATCATATTTCAGCCATTATGATTATGCATAATTTGACACGGGATCTCTTGAAGTAAACAGTTTTGCGCAAAAACTAACTCGAATCGCTTAAATTAGCAATTTTGTTATCGTTCCATCTGTAGAGGGGAACTTTAAAGAAAGCTAGTATTTTCATGTCCTAAAAAGTTAAGAAAATTGAGTTGAGTTCCATGTCATATTGTGGCCTTAAGTGATGAAATTGGGTACTTTTGCTGCTAATTTGTTTCACTGATTAAAATAGTAGCAGCCAATCTGTCCAAGTATGAATTTTAAAAAAGAAGAATCTTTATTTACACGCACAATAACAAAACACTAGAAAATACAATGTAACAGGGAAAAAATAAAAGAAAATAAAAACCAATTTGTACAATGCTAGTCCCGAAATTTTATGCACACTTCTTCAATTGTTCGTTCAAATTTGTTTCGTTAAAAATATTTAGTAAAATGCCTTACACATTCTAGCTGCTTTTCATAAACCTTAGGTAGTATATTATATTTTTTCAAAGTTTTATTTCGCTTAGTATAAATAAATAACATTGTCTGTCTCAAATCAAAAACATAAAATTCAAATAAAATGCCAAACTAAAAATATTTTTCACTGCTTAATTTTTTTACGAATCATTAACATCTCCTACATACAACCAAAAACTTTTGTAAAAGCATTTGGGATTTCGACAATATTTTAAAAATAGCGGTGTTATACTTAACTCTAACAAACTAAATGCTTTCAGAATATTAATGAAAGTTAATTTTTACAACAAACACACCACACACTCGCCATGTTCATTCTACATCTCAAGAAATAAATATTCTTAAATGATGCCACTAGGTTAGAGCTGCGTGACAATACTGCTGCCTCATACCCAGGAAGCAATTTATTGCAAGCGATGCATTCAGGCAGTCGAAATTATTACTCTTGTTACCAAGAAAGATCTCAGATAAGCGGATGCTCTTACGTGGTCATTAAAAACTAAACTTAAGAAGTTTCTTGTGGCTTAAAAACTGTAATATCGTTTTTTGTTGTTATTTTAATAACAAACAAATGGTTTTAAGCACAATAAACACTTTCCCTTTCCAAACTAAAAAAAGTATTTTGATTAATGACTGGTAAAATTTGAAAACATACCTAGATTAACAATACTACTCATAATTAACTAACCATCATATAATACAATCGATGCTATTTTTTGCGAACCACTTTTTTACGAACTCTAAACTTATTCCGAACCTAGCCTCATAGGAATAAGAAACATTTCCATTATCATTTACGACTTTAAATTTATAATAACATCAATGTGTCAATTAATTTTAACTCTTCCCGGCTTAATTCACGTTAGACAACGCTGAAAAACTTTTTCTATCTCCAAAATATTGTAAGAAATTTTGGTACCAATTCCAATTGCAAGTATTATGATTGTTTTTGCATTAAAAGAAAGATTAAAGTATTTTTGTTGTAATTTAATTATCATAATTTCTATTTAATTTGAATGTAATTCTTTAGATATAAATGTATAACTATTTGGTAATCTGCATTATAATATTAACAAAAGTAAAAGAAGGTTTGTCAAAAACGGGCCCAAAATTTTATAAAGTTATACCGTTTCTTTTACTTCACGAACTATTTCAGTATCCCCTACAAGTTTGTAAAAAAAAAATTTTTTTGTTTGTTACATATAAACCAAGTTTTAAAAAATCACAACTTTCCCTTTATTAATCAGATTTTAAAAATCCTAACTTTTTATTTATTAATCCGATTGTATCAAATAAGGCATGAGTAGAAAAAGAGAAATCCCTAAGTTTCACAGTTTTTGAAAAGTAGAGCTAACGTTCTATTCTTCCCCTTTAGATTTTGTTTTGATTGCCTTTGCATCTGACAGTGTCGAAAAACTGTTTTGAAAAGTTTTTTTTCCCACCAGTTCTGTATGTTTATATTTTTTGGAGTGAATCCTGTAATGAACTTTGCCTGTGAAAAAGTTAGATAGTAAAAAATCGAAAAATATATCAAATAGGTATTATATAGGTAATATTCCTTGTTTCCTTTTTTCAGCTAGTAAAAGCCATGCATTTGAAAGAAAATCGCCAGTACAAAAATTAAGCTGGGCAAAATAAGTTTTTTAAAAATTCATCTCAAACTTTATATTTTTTCAAACTATTAGGTTGGCTTCTAGAAAACGCTGAAAATCTGGGAATTATCTGCCGTTTATCAAACAGTAAACATGCTGAATACTTTTAATTAGTTTTGTAAAAAACATAATGATGTTCCATTAAATTTCTCTTCAGTTGTTTTGTTCGAAATTTTCATTTTGAATAACCCTGTATTTTAACCATCCCCTCGTATAACTACATAATATTATACAGTTTCATAACTTAACACAAGACCTACAAAACCTCCGGTATGCAAGAAAAACCAGGAAATTGGAACTTAAATCAAACATTCGTGAGCTCAATTTATGTCTGAAACCGATCAATTTAAAACCATTTCAAGCATCCAAATACAAAATCGACAACAGACCCCAACCGGAATTCCTCCATTTATCCTCTTTGTAAAATTTATGCTGTCTCAATTGTTGTCATCATCATTCCACTCACCTAACATTACAAGGGAAACCCTAAGGACATGGATCTCAGCCCCATTTGCGATCCAGAAACCTATCTACAGTGCTTTGAACACCTAACTCACGTAACCTCAGCACGGTTCTAGCGCTGTAGCTCAAATTGTATGGAAGAGTACCTAATAACGGATCAGCTAAACAACAGTGGACCTTCAACTTGACTGAATGACTCCAAAGGTCGTTCAACGAATGCAGAGAAGCCGGGGATCTAATGGTTGGGGCGTCCTAGACCTACTTTCGCGTCTTTTTACTGATGATGATTTCTCTTTAGAAGCTGGTCTTGGTTCACTGCATCCTTCATTTCCCTTTGGATTCTTTTGTCGGCTTATGCAATTTTCTCTAAGTAAAATCAGTGGCATTGATTTGAGTTCCTATTCAAATTATGTCTTCTTTATTTGAGGTTTTTACCATCCAATATTTTTAGGAGTAGAATATTTATTATGTGTCAAGTACTATTTAAGTGTAAGATACTTACTCATCGTTAGTACTTTGATTTTTAGAAATACAAATATGTCTATCAATTACAGATTTGAAACCCAGCAAAGTTAGTCCATTTTATCCCATTAATCCCAATTCCCAGTAAATGTGAATATTTCTCTTACACTCATTTTCCCCCGTAGAGTTCAATTTTATTTCAGGCAATGCATTCTATCATCTCCAAGTATTACCCTGTCATAAAAATAATGCTTGCTTGTTCTATTATCCTTTCTGAAATCAAGGCCTTCTGTGTCCTCTTGTTTTATCAATTTAAAAGTTGAATCAAATCTCCCTCAATCCTTCTTTTTTCAAGAGTGTATACATTGTAGAATTAAACTTCTCTAAACGCTCATTATATCCTAAATTAAAAATTCCCTTGACCATTTTAGTGTCCCTATGCTGAATCTGAATCCTTTCAATGTCTTTCTTAATGTATGGAGACCAGTATAATTGTACAGTATATTCAGTGCCTCTTGTGGCAAAATAATATATTAAACATTTTAAAGAAATTATTTTTTTTCTAGTGTTAGGAGGGGGTTGCAATGATTAGAAGATTAAATAAAATTTAAATGTTAAATGATGTTTAGATGTTAAAGCCATTCCCTTAGGGGGAAAGCTTGAAACCCCTAAAACTACTTAACTAAAAAATGTATTCCTGCATATTGTAAAATTCCTATTGTTCCTATCTAGCTTTATTTTCGTGTACTTGTTTTCGCGTTTTCAATACTCTTGGCTAGTTTTCTAAAAATCTTTAGTTTTATGTGATTTTAAGCAGTTTTAAAAGTAAAATTATTTTAAAGAATTTCATTTCTCTATAACAAGATATAGTCGCTTGGGGTAATAAGATGTAAATAAGTAATTCCTTTCCACTTTTACTGAGCTTATTTTTTTACATAAATAATTGTAATTCTGATTCAGTTAGGCGATTTTTACTTTACTACATTTTTAAAATATAATTGCGAGCCCCCATTTTAACCACCCACGAGCAGCCACTGTAAAGGTGTATTCCCTTCCTACGCTTGGCTTTTCTTCCAACCCAGCCAACTAATACGTTTCACTTTTCATTAGCATAAACCTTTACTGACAGAAAATTTTTTACAACCCAGTCTAGCTGAATTATTAGTTTTGTTTTAAAACATTTGATTTTACGGTCATACTTATTCAACAAGAATCCTAATTACGTCAAATTCACTCTTAAAACGGCATTTTTAAAACTGAGTATAAAATACTCAAATCTGAGGGTTTTACAAATTTAAACTGGCTCCGAATCAAATTTACTCAACTTTGAAACATGTATGAACTTATTTCTGAAAATATGCAGGTACTCAAAAATGATACATCATGTGCTCATTTGTGAGCAAGTGCATATGTTTCAGGAATATAAAGCATTGGCCGATATCCTTCTGACAAAATCGGACTTTGTCAAAACTACCCCCATCGATGGTACAGTATTTGATCAAAATGGGACTAGTCCAGAATGTAACGTCAGGGGGAAGTGACTATACTCAACAGCAACGTTTCTTGAACCCAGTACGTCACAAATGCGGAAGGAGAAATCGGTAAGCACAAAGCCTGTTGGGTTGCTTAGGAGGAGTTTCGCTGCGCAAATCGTGATTGAAAAGCACTAAATATACATGGGTTTAACAAAATAATCACATTTTTAAATTCTTCATTTCACTCAAAATTCAGACACCGCGACTGGAACTACTTTGTTTGTTAGTTACGTCGTAGGGTCAACTTAAGTTGCTGTCTAGTATATAATCAATTTGTAATGCGATGCCGCCGTTGAAAGGAGTTAGGCTATCACGTTTTTAAACCAAAAGGCACTTGAATCTAGTTGTAATTCACAGTCATTCTACAAACATTAAAAAAAAAAATACATCTAATTTGAGTGGTGACTATTGAATATTTTGAAACTAAGTATTTCTGGTATTTCAAAATTGCAATAAAAATGTGTCGTCATATTTGAAACAAAAAGTTTCATATCAAAATGAAACCACCTATGTACTCAGATCTGAAATCGTCATTTTTCTTAGTGTACTTTAAACTTTTGGCTATCGTAACTGCTGTATTGTGTGTGAACTAAACGTAAATTTAAGCACATGTTGAAAGCCATCAGTAAATATTCATAGTAAAAATACCGTCTCCTTCCTTAAAATAATAAATCGTTGACTTCTCTTAAATCGATTTCTCTCGTATCTTAAAACTCTTCATGTTTGTTGAATTTTTACCTTTTAAAAATCCCGAAAACTGTTTAAATAACATTTTCATCTATAATGAATATAACTTTCACTTCTAACTTATAATATGAACAGCACCAGCATTGAAGATTAGTGTCCATGGGTACAACTGGATTTCTCCTTGGGAAGAACAGCTTGTTAAACCAAAGGAATCAAATTTCGTCAACTTATTTAAAATAATTAAAAATACAATTTTAAAACATTTGATAATAAACAAATGTATCACTCTATTGGGCATTTTAAATGGTCGAAATATGAGTTTACCTGTCTTCGAAAAATTAAAACACAGTAAAACTGTCTCTCCTATAAATAATGGAATTTTCATTGTATAAACACCACATTTTTACTGGAAATTCAGGACCCTATTTAGAATACCAGAATAATCATTGTAAAAGTAGGTATATTCAAAAATATTCTACAGTTAAAAAAAGTTGAGGAACTTATTCCCTTTTTTCAAACTTTTGAAATTTTAGCTGAAAAAAGTCTTAAAAAACATTTAAATTGACAATTAAATTATGTTTCTGCTTTGTTCACAGCACAAAAGTGTATAGAAAGACTACGACGAATAAAATTCAAAAGGGTTATGAAACTGAGTTATTAAGGTAGTGTAATGAATATCAGTGGAGTATCTATGGAGTCAAACATTATAACTTGATAAAAAAAAAAGAGTTAAAACACTCTTAAATTAAAAACAAATTTTGTTTGGCTTAGTTTACAGCACAAAGAATCAGAAAAAAAAAGACAAATTAACTTAAATTTCAAGTAATTAAGTAAAAAAATATGATAAATGGACATTGATTTCACCATATTCAAGGGGGTATATCTGCTTATATCTGATATTTTTCACTCTTCCCACTCATCTGAAGAGCAATGGTTGGAGATTTTTTTAGCACAAAATGTCAATTTGCGCTTTATTAAACTGTCGATTCAGTTTTGAAAGAGATACAGTGAAAAAATTGACAAAAGTCGGACCGAATCTTGTCTAAATTTTTAGAAGTTTTAGAAATGCTTATTCCTTTATTCTAGGCCAACCACTTCCCGGGTATTCCCTCGATCATTGTTTTGCATGGACTCCATGTCCTCATTCGGAGGTGCATCTATTGAAAGTCTCGAATTTCATTTTTCGTCGTTTCTTTCATTAGATCTGTGAAAAAGATTTAAAAATAACTATGTAAATCGAGGGCTGACTGAGTAATAATAGTATCCGAGTCGGTCAGGGAGTCGCTTTGCTATAACTATCTCCAGGGTTCAAATCGGAACAAGGGTTAGCTTTTATTGTTGCGGATACTAGAGATACTGACCTCCTTTTTGCAAATGTTGAACTCGGACTTCTTTCTAAAAAAAGATTGGTCGGAAACTTTGGTCTTCTTGTGAACAATAACCAGCTTGAAATTTTCCATTTCAGATTCATTAGAAAGATATTTCAGCCAGCGATAGCTTTGAGTAAAGTAAAGCGCTTATCCTGATTATTATAGTTTATCATATCAAAGGTTCTAAAACAATGAGAATCCATCTCGTAACTTTTTTTATTCATCATAATCTTCTCCAACTGATCGTATTTCATTACGATGGAGGGAAAGTTATGGGTAATTTGAACCAGGGACATACTGTATTGCACTATAATAGACAGCAACGTTAGTTGACCCTATGACGACGTCACTAACAAACAAAGCAGTTCCCATCGCGGTGTCTGAATTTTGAGTGAAATGAAGAACGTCAATTTAAAAATATGATTATTTTGTTAAACCCATATTAGTGTCTTTTTATCACGATTTGCGTACGAAACTCCTACTAGCAACCCAACATGCTTTGAGTTTACTCATTTTCTCCTTCCGCGTAGTGACATACTGGGTTCAGGAAACGCTGGGGCGGTCGAGTATAAGTGGTAGGGTGGGTTGCCCAGTGAATGAACACTCCCAGTGAATGAACACCTGGTCGTATAATCTCAATTATTAAGCTATTTGAACTCTGTAAAGACTGTTACTAAAATTCAGTAGTTGCAATGAGACCTCCTAGAGGCCAGGCAATCGTTAATTTAACCGTATATTCCGATTTCAGTCTGTGTAAATTTTTTTACTTATACTCGAGCTTCAGACCCATGAAAAAGTCTCCGGTAAGTTAAGATTTGACTTGATTCATTCATATTTTTCTGACTTATAATTGCGCTTATTATGATTTTTGTTGTTTTTTATCAAATGTTAAAGACTTAATCTTTGATATGGCATAATTCAGAAAGCTGTACTTTTGAAATTGCGATAGATAAGGGGGTGTTCACTTACTGGAAGTGCAAACTGAGATTTCCCAGTGAATGAACAGGTGTTCATTTACTGGGGAAAATGCATATTTCGTAAAACCTCATGATTATAGTTTTATTTGATTCATAATGATGTAAGCTAAACTATGTAAAAATGCGCGATGATCAAAATTGTGTCCTTCCAGTAAATGAACGGGGTATGTTGATTAGAAAGTACAAGTGTTCACATACTGGAAAGAGTAATTAAACTAAGATTTACCAGTAAATGAACAACCTTCATACTATGGGAAACTGCTTATCTCGTGAACCAAAAGACCTATAGGCTTATTTGACGGCTTAAACTAGGAATAGGTTATGATAAAGATCAGTATTGTCTTTAGATAGAATAAGTTTTTCATTTAAAAGTCTAGGTTTATACAGGGTGTATCATTATGAATGGGAAAACTTCTAGGGGAGGTAGACATTATAAGGGTTCAGAATTGCATAGGAACCCATGGTCCCAAACGACAAGCATGGACGTATATAAGGGGGGGGTAGAGGGTCCAGACCCCCCCCCCCCAATAGCCTAAACCTTATGTCAGCCAAACAAAAAGGTTCCTGTCCCAAATATTCAAAAAATGAGTGAAAATACAACTTTTTGGATCACATTTTCTGGGAGAAGACCCAGACACCCCTCTTTTGCTTGAGGGCATGTATTAACCACACAAATTTGTGATTAAGTTCACAAAATTTCACAT
Source organism: Tetragnatha montana (assembly GCA_963680715.1). NCBI lineage: Eukaryota > Metazoa > Arthropoda > Arachnida > Araneae > Tetragnathidae > Tetragnatha > Tetragnatha montana. The sequence goes on along the minus strand of OY796684.1, from coordinate 5,395,111 downwards.
TTGCCCTACATTTTACTCGGAAAGGGAAAACTATTAGAAACATTTTGGGTTACAGAATCCCTTCAAAACAGTTTAGTAACGGCTCCTTTGGTCCTGAGGTCTTATAGGTTTTGCCCCCCCCCCCAATCAAAAAGTTTAACTTACTCCTATCGTACTCCATTTTGTCCCCCCTCGTGATAAAGGTTAACCTAAGCTTTTATAACCCCTTGCTACGCTCAGAGGGAATTTCAAGGTATACAACCCCTCTTTCGAAACCTCAAACTTTAAAATTTTTCCCCATAGAAAACGACCAACCAAAGTTACTACTTAATGAAAAAGTGGGTAAATAGGGTTCAGGGGTCCTCCTCCAAAAATGTTTAAATTTTAGTATACTAAATAGTCTTCTATATAGCTACTTTTTATGGGTTTTCAGGGAGCTTCGCGGGCCGCATGTGGCCCGCCAGTTGGAAAACCCTGTTTTAGATACACTTTCATTGCCCATTGCGACCCCTGAAAGAAGTTTCTTGAACCCCCCCCTTGTAAAAGCTATAGCTACGTCCGTGCTAGGAGGTATTGATTATTAATTGTGTTAAGATGGAATATGCAATTAGTATAACGTCGCAATCGATGTTTGGCAAGATTTGCACCCACCTCCTAAGTAACTTTTTTGTGTGTGTGCGTGTGTGTATTGAAGAAATTTTAGAGTTTTTAGTAAAATATTTTCTATTTTATGTAACGCAGGCTGATCAGTTGAAAAAAATCATGGTATTTTTCAGTGTTCATTTACTGGAAGACACTGTTCATACTTAGGGCAAACTTTGTTCATTCACTGGGTCTATCGCACTTTTTTCACTCAAATCAGCATTCCTTCAAAACTATTGATTTCTAAGATCTGGAAATACTTCGATCATATTGCCAAGAAAAAGCCAGTATGGAAACATACCTTATTTTTAGAAATTGACCGAGAAAAAGCCCTGAAAAAAATTTTTGAAGTGGGAAAATCGCAAACCCAAATGCTAAGTGTTCATTCACTGGGCGGTTCACCCTATATTGTAAACTCTATCACAAGGTTATTTATTTTACAAATTAACAAAATATATGCCTGTTGAAATTAATTTGATTTGAAATTGCGCTTTTAAAATAAAATATCTTTATCGCCACTTCAAAAACGCTATCTGTTTTTTAGTCATTTTTAAGTAAGTAAATTCATATTCACAGCCATCAGCGTCGGTGTTAAATTCTTGGTCAAAGAAGGATTCCACCAATCAGAGTCAGTGAAAAGCTAGTTTTCCTTTCTATAGCTGCGATGCTAATGGCTGTGAATATGGCAATAAGTATACTGCATATGCATACCATAGCCAATAATTGTTATTCCCAATAGAATTGTTAAAAAGTTAAGCAATCATTTTCGGCGTATCTGAAAAATCGCTTATTTTCGACAAATTTTGAACTCTCGAAACCAGGAAAAAGTGATATGGTGGGTACGTTGTGCGAATACACCAGATGAACTTCGTAATTCGTTCACTTTAAATTTATTTTTTTTAATATTAATCCCAAAAATTGATTTAAAATAGTAGTATTTCAAAATAGATGATATTGCGACTACGATTGAAAAAATTTTATTTGAATTTAGAATTATACTTTTTTTCTCTTTCTAAAAACCTGAAACTTAATTTCTTCATAGACAGATGTTATATGATGGGGCATAATAACCTAAATCATAAAATATATTTACAAATACAGCTTACGATAAGGATTATAATTAGGATTTGGTCAAAATAATTATACTATGTAATATTTACATATATTATCTTAGGAGTGTCATTTCCGTTTCCGTTTGATTATATAACCCAGTTTAAGGAAATTTGAATGTTTTATTTAACAATTATTGATTTTTTTTACTGATTTCATTAATTTTACACAATTTTTATATCTCCATGATTTTTGGTATGAAAACGTTTGATTGGATCATCGAGTCCTCTACGATCCTATTTTGAAACTGAATCTATAATTTAGCATCTAGAAAACAGATAATTAAAGTTCATTTACTTTTCATAAATATTCCAAATACGCTTAGCTACATTTTAAATCCATTAGCAACTGTCATCACAACATCATCACTTTAAAATTTCTACTTTTTTTCTCACTGAAAATGACATGCTTCTCAGCTTAGCCTACACCATGTTTTCATTCATTCTCTCATTACCCCTCCAGCTCAAGTACTAAGACTCTAACAAAATTCACACCTTGAAGCGATAGATAATGAAAAGCATCCGTTTCTTAAATGACTATGTATTACCTCCTTAAAAACCTGCACTTAAGTCATTTCAAATCCATCAACGCTGTCATCATTAAACTTGCATTTCCACAATGGGTAGAGTCGCGATACAATTACGCTTGAGCTGATGGACTCGGTAACATTATATAGCGTGTGTGAATTAACCTTCTGTGGTATCCTGAGGTTGAAGATCACGGGGGCAAGAAGTGTTCATCAGTGGTCCATGGGAACTACTAACTCTCTTTTACCCGTTGGACTCGAGATGCGAATTTCTTATAGGAATGCCCGGAGAACGAACGGCATTTCTACGCAAACCCGTTTCAGCGGAAATGAGGAAGTTGGCTTCACTTGACCCGCTTGAGTCGTCGAACACAAGGGCATCGGTACACCCAAAGGTGCGGTTTGACACACTGAACTCCTAATTGGTCTGCCAAGAAAGTTGCCCCACTGGACTAAAGGGGTATCAGATCTAAAATTAAACCCGGGAAATTTACTCTCACCAAATTAGTTTGGATTTTTATCTCGTTGGTGAACTTTCCTTAATGTTATGATTTCAAGTAAAAATTATCGAGATTGTCATGTTTTGGGTGTAATTTTAACAAAATATTATTTTTTAATAGATGTGCAGAACTTGCATGACATAATGTGCCTGATTTATTTTCTATTGTGTGCAGGGTAATATGTTTTGATATGGTACTCAAATTAAAGGAATTTTAAGGCCCTCCTAAGCTTAAGGGAATGCCGCCACGAGAGAGAGAGAAAATAGAGAGAGAGAGAGGAGAAAGAGAGAGAGAGGTGAGATAGAGAGTGGGGAGAAAGAGAGAGACCGAGAGAGGGAGGAGAAAGAGAGAGACCGAGAGAGAGAGGAGAAAGAGAGACAGAGAGAGAGAGGAGAAAGATAGAGAGAGAGACAGAGAGTGGGGAGAAAGAGAGAGAGGAGAAAGAGAGAGACCGAGAGAGGGAGGAGAAAGAGAGAGACCGAGAGAGAGAGGAGAAAGAGAGACAGAGAGAGAGAGGAGAAAGATAGAGAGAGAGAGACAGAGAGAGAGGAGAAAGAGAGACAGAGAGAGAGGAGAAAGAGAGTGGGGTTAGATGTATATTTATACGTATTTCATTATTGTTTCAATACAAAAAGTATGTAGAGCTTAAAATTATTTTCTACGCAAAGTGGCAATGATTTTAAGTACTATACTTAAACTGGTCGATTCTGTCAAAATTTATTAAAGTTACTTTTCAAATTTAAAATCTTAGAAACACAATAAAAAGGGAAAAGGTTAAAATGTGTGAATTTAATACTAATCCAGATTGATGCTTTTTCGTAAATTTATTTCAAAAGCATTCAACTATTATTTAAGACAATCTTTTAAAGGAGTGCTTATGCGTTCTGAAACAGTGTTCCTGTTCAAGATAAGAAAAATAATACATTGGGATGTTACAATCAAGAGTAAGAGAGGATCTTAATTAGGAAATGTATTCAGTTAAATCCCTGTTATCAAAAAGAAAGTTATTTAATATAAATTGACCCACTATCAAACCTTTTAATAAATAATGATGGATATTTTCAGGGAAAAGTACTGCAAGTGATTCCTTTCAGAAACCAAATAATATTCGTCTGTTTTCCTAATATTTTAATTATGATGATGATATTTTTATTTCCCATGCATAATATGCTAGATTTCAAATGATGATTGAACACTTTCTAATTAGACTTCTAAGCAGGTTAAATACTCAGTAATAGCACTAGCGCCTGAGGCTAAAAAGACGTTTTTCAAGTATTCGTCTTTCATCTTTTCATGAAATTTCACAGTGGAAAACTTATTTTTTAACTTCGTATAATGATTTTAGAAATATTTAAATTTATTTAATTGTGTACAATTAATTATCATCTAAAAAACCTCAGATATACATTTTTAGATGAATAAAAAATTAGATACGCTGTAGGATTGGCAAAACCTTAAATGTTTTTATAAAAAAGGGGGTTGCAACAAATCCCTGAAAAAATGTAAGGGGGTTTCAAAAAAAGTATAATTTTCATCGCTTTCCGCGGCTCTTTGGTTTTCTTTATCTTTTTGAAGGCACTTACGTTTAAGTGTCAAAATAGTCATGCTTATTTATTGTTTGGTTCAGCATCTTGAAATAACAGTTCTGTATGTATCCTAATTAATTTTAATCCTGTTAAAAATATAATTATTTGTCATAGGTCTTTAGCGGCAACAATTTTCAAATACCTACATTTTATGCAAAAGATAAGATCTTTTGTTCAACCTTTTGTTAACCAGTACGTAAATCTACTCCATTTGCTTGGTCTAAACTCTAAACTCTGAGAAAAATGACAATTTCAAATCTGAATACATTGATAGTTTAATTTTTCGATGAAACTTTTTTTTTTTCAAATATGAAAACACAATTCTCTAAACTTTGAAATACCAGAAATACTAAGTTCAAACAATTCAATAGTCACCACTCAAATTATATGTATTTTTGTTTAATATTTGCAGTTTATGCAGTTTAGTTTAGAAGTCCTTTTCGATGAGTGTGCATATGCAATTTAAAACGTGAAAGCCCGTCACGCGCAGATGCGGTATCACACTTTAGTAACAAGTAGACTCCTCACACGTTCTGCTCAAATACTGTACTGGGGTGATTTTGAAAAAGGTCATGATATATCACTTTTGAGTACCTGCATATTTTCAAAAATGACTTCACGCATGTTTCAAACTTGAGTAAATTTTTTTCGGAGCCAGTTTGAGTTTGTGAAATACTCAGATTTGAGTATTTTTTACTCAGTTTTGAAAATGCCGTTTTAAGAGTGAACCTCCCTCGCTTTATTCACCTTAATTTAAAAATTATTATCAAATGCATACAGTATGATTTATGACATAAATGAAACTGTTTCCAATTGATAACCAAATTATATTCATTCATGAAGACAAAACTATCTTAAGTTCCGAAAATTTAATAAACATGCGTTCGTTCTGATTGACTCAAATACGAAAGTATAGAAATTTTCTAAACTGGATAAAAATCACATATTGAAATCTTATCTAATTGTAACTTTGAAAGCTAACTCCAAAGTGGTGTACATTATACAATAATGATGTGACATCCTGGATTTTTATACAGGTTGTTTAGAAGTCCGTTTCACGGCCTTTTTTTGGAATCAACGTCTCCTAGGGTCATAGATGTAAGATGTACCCCTAGGTAAGTGACAATGGGAAATCAAGTGAGATTACTTACAACACCCCTAGTGGAGAAAGTTTAACAAATTAATTAAAAAACTAAAGGAGATAGAACAAAAACTTCAGTGACAAAATTGTTTGCAATATCTTGAAAAACGCTCAAAAAAAGTTTCACGAAATATATTGAATATTCATGGAGATATTAGCAAGTGTTAAAAATAGCAATTTTTCAGGTCTGAAATAAGAATAAGTTCGCAAATTTGGAAGTTTCTATGATCTATATTGTGTGTGTGTGGTGTCTAGGGGTACACCTTACTTCCAAGACCCTAAGAGACGTTGGTTTCAAATAAAAGTTAACTGACTTTTGAAACACCCTGTATAAAAAGAAGAAATAATATATTATTGTATAAATTATGATCTCTGTGTAAACTTGTCCCGGTCTACCGTACTCACATAGATATTTTTAACTCCTCGGAGAGAGTATTTCTCTCCTTAAAAATCGGAATTACTCTTTAAAAAACTAGACAAGAGTATTTTCACTCTTTTAATTTTTTACAAAGGTTTAGCTTAAACCTTCAGCCACGGCATTATCATACTTTTTATTAATTATCATACTTTTTAATTGTGTTTTCATACAGCCATAGTATTTTTTTTATTTTTTGTTCTGATGCTTAGGGAGTTGGATTGGAGTTTGTTTGACTGAAACCCAAAATAGCATCCTCCTTTTTTTTTAATTCCATTTGTCCATTAAAATGTAAGCGTTTTTAATAGAAATCTTGTCTCTGCATATGAAGTTTATGCTATTTCCGTATTTCACTCCTCATAATTGAATTTCACTCCTCCTAAAAAAGTCAAGGAGTATTTTTACTCCTTCAAAAAAATCCTACGTACTCAACTTAATTGTTTAATATTTACATGTAAAGCAAAATAATTCTCGAGAAGAATTGTTGTTTAATTTCACTTTTTTTTCCTTCAGGATGCTGGGGCGATTGCTACTCGTGCTGCTAGGGCTGTTACAAATACAGGCATCAAGAGCTGCTCGAAAAAATGATCCTGGTCGAGTTCTTCACAAAACACCACTTAAGAACTTGGATTTACCATTGAATAATCCACAAAAATTTATAGACCAGCACTTTCTTTACAATGTGCTAAATGTTGCGCAGTACCTCCAGTGTAAGTAATGGACAAAATTTCGTAATCAATGTTATTATATTACAGTCGTTATTTAAAAATTTCTAAAAATGATGTTTTGTACACAGAAAACGACTGTAGTTTATTGGTTTTTTTTTATTTCAAAAGTTGTAAGAGAATGGGTAAAACAGATATTTTTCTACTTGTAACTTTTTGCCTAAGCCAAACCTTTTTCTGTATATTTGAAATATTTATTAGTCCTTAAATTGTTTGTTTTGAAAAATATTTTCTGCTCACTTAACCAAAACATATCTTATTTTGTCCCCATACAAGATAACAATTATTTTTAAACTTTAGCATTCATAGAATTGCAATTAGTCAGAGAGTATAACTAATAGCCAAATGTAAAGATTTTTAATTTGTCTTCCTTTTTTGTCCTTTGTTTGAACACTTCAAAGATTTGAAAGGAAACCAGAGTTATGTTTAAAACACTCCATTTAAAACTATTTTTTAAAACATTTATTGTTTTAATTATTTTTTTATTGATTTCTGGCTGTAATTCTACACTATTGTTTCAGTAGTTTAAAATTTGTACTATTTTCTTTTCTCCTTTTTTTTTACTAAAATTATAATAAAATTAATCTAAATCTTCATTACCTAACTGTAAAAAACATTCTTCATATCCCTCTTTATAAAAAAGATGATAAAACTTCATCACTATATTTCAACGGAAGATCTTAAATTAAATCACGAATAAATGACGATCTACCAAACTGGTGGATTTTATATTCATCAGAAAACTAAATAGAAATTAGTTTTGTCTCACGGACTTAACACATGGTCTTAACAACTACTCCAGACGTTATGAGCGCTTTTATTGAACTACATTTGTTTTCAGCTCTCCCCACTAGCTGCCATTTTGAAGGTACCCGATATTCATGCAACATAGGCCTAGGGTGCATTTTCCAAGGGCAGCGCCCAGTGGATCTATGTAACGGTGGACTCCTCTGGAGTTGCTGTGTCCCTAGAAATGTGGTGCCATCCCTCATCAATCTTGTCAATGAGCCCGGTAAGTAGGGACTTCGAAAGTAAGGATGGACTTGGACACTGGACACACTGGACTGTCTTACTTAGTACGAAAAGGGCGAAAAACAAGCAGGTCAAACTAAACAGAGCTCATCGAAATTTCTCGTGTAATTTTAACTTACTTTAAGATAATCCTTCAGTAATTACCATAGATATTGTGCGAGTTCAGCTCTTTCTGGATTTTTATGGAAGGAGTGTTAGATAACCCTAGTAAATTTTAAAGAAAGCTTTTTTATGGGTGAAATGGACTTTTGAGAAGTTTTAATACGGTTTATATAAATTTTACTTATAAACTTTATTAAGCTGATTTTTTAGAACAGGCTTTCTTCGTTTCACGAGAAGCTGCTTATATTTTCAGTACTGAAACCTGTATAACACATATTACCAATTAAAAAAGATATTGTGAGAGATGTGCACTATTAGTGGCTTGCAGTTATTAAATCCTGCTACAGATTCCCACACGTGAGAAACAACGCCGTTCTAACTGACACATTTTCAACCGCATTTCTGAATAATCAAGTTATGATAATATTTCGGTTATTCTTTTCCCGACAATGTAGTAACTTCTAGCTTTTTATGTAATAAGGAACCTCTTCCACAAAAAATGAATAAATATTTTTTTCCAAGAGTGACGTACTTAATAAAGATAGTAATCTTCTGAATTTATCACACGTGATAATCTGATCGCACTGTTATAGGATAGCTCTATTAACCTCTCTTTATGTAACATATTTTCATTGGTTTCTTGAAATTAAAATCTAGAATGTTTAAAAAGGTAAGTTTTCAGGAATCTATCCTATTCCTGAACTTGCTTCATTTTTATTTCGAGCCCTTTCTGACAAATTAATTATAATCTTGAGTATAATTCTGATTAATCTGCTTACTGACTTATATTTGTGTTGTAAACTATATTCTGAAGGAAAAGCGTAGATATTCTTTTTGTTTCCTAATTTGATCATTCAGTTGTCCAAAAACGAAGAATTCTGTTTAAAAGGTAAGTAAGGACTTAATAAAGCGTACAAAACGCTCTTTATAAAGACTTACGAAACCCATGAAGAAAGAGTAAGTAATGTATCGGGCTTATCTCTTAAATGTTGAAATAAGTAAGAGACATAATCAGAAGACACTCACTGCTGGAAGTTTCCCAGATCAATGTCCTTTTAGGGTATGCATTTTCTAATAATTATCAGTTCCTTAAATAAAAAATCATCAAATAAAAAAATTACTGGATTTCCGAAAACAGAAGTAAACTGTAGACTTCTGAGGTGGTTAATAAGAAGTATAATTTGTAATTAGTATATCAATATTAACTATCGTAACTTTTTCTAACGCCGTTCCATAAAATCGAGTCCTGATTATAAGGAAAAGAATATTTAGTTTTCATGTATTCACCCCCCCCAACATTCCATCATAACTCACAACTCTTGTATTTCTTAAATATCAAATTTGTCAAACTTTATGAATCTATTTCTAATTTTTTTAAAATGTAACTCTTTTTGGTGTTCATGACTTCACTACCTAAAAAATGAATATCCATGTTATTTTCTATTCTGAACACTTTTGTACTATAAAAAGTTACTGCTAATTAAAAGCCAAATTATGTATTACTATTTCAAACTCACAATGTCTATCCTTTTATAGTACAATTATGAAGGGCTTATTGATGTTTTCTTTTATTTTTTTTTTTTATATTCTTGTTCCTTTTAGAATGTGGGCGAAGTCACATGAGAGACAGTAAAATAGTCGGAGGTGAAGATGCTAATTTCGGAGAAAACCCGTGGCAAGTGAGTGAATATACCTCTTTATTTTATTTTCAAGGAAATCAAAACCTTTTAAACTTTGAGTAATATTTATGAACTTTATCTATCTAACGAAAAAAGCGTTCACATTTGGTCGGTGTCAAATTAAAACTACTGTTTTGTACTATGTGCATCCTACTAAAGATAGCTAAAAGTTTTAGTAGCCCGTGATTAAAATACATTATGAACAATATCTTGTTTTTTCAGGTTGCAATAGTAAAGCAGTCATTTTTATACAGAAAAATATCTTGTGGTGGTGCTCTTATAAATCGTCAGTGGGTAGTCACAGCAGCGCACTGCGTTGCTCGGTAAGTACATGATTCCAAGCAATGGTGGCTCGTGTACAACCTGTACAACACTATAAAAAATATCTGTAAAATCTTTCGGAAATTACCCATATTTTTGCATGAAAATCTGCTCTTAATAAGGAAAAAACTATTTTTTTCTGTTTTCTATTATTTTTGATGTATGTTAAAGCTCCACACTCACCAGTCAAATAATCAAGAACGGCTGTATAAATAAAGCAATTAAGTGAGCACGTGTTCTGTAATTTCAACATACTTAACGCACTGTGGCACAGCAGCACTCTCAAGTCAATATTCACTGTTAATTGATAATATTCAACATCATTTTTTGTCTTAAAGTCTTTCTTTAAATTCATAATGTCATTAGCCATTCCCCAAGTTTAAAAAAAAATGCGCACGGCTGTCAAACCCCCTTCCAGTGGTACGGTAAAGTGAAGATAGTTTTTTTTACTCCGTGTACTAAAAGAACCGCTTTTCTAAAAAGCACTGCGAATTCAGTAACCTTTACTATGCTTGTATAAATGGAGGAAAATTTCTTCAGATAGGCGAAAATTATTGATATTTTAGAACAAGGTAAACACAAGAGGAATAGATATCATTTCGAAATGAATACATAAATCTTAAACCGGGACAATTAAGATCTATAGAGAGTAAAAAATGTTTCTTTCATTATAGGATATTAGGATTAGTATCAAGTAATTGGATGAATTTTCTAAGACAGATTTTTCCTTTCCTTTTACATAATTTTAAAAAAGACTATTAATTTTCTGGGGCATCAGAAGATCTTCCCCCATAATTTTTTTAGCTCACCCACCACTGCTTTCAAATATCACTGTAGAGCTTTACATTCCTTTATACTCTTTTTCATAAATCAATTTAAGAGTCTAGACCTTAACGTCAAATCCAATACCTTCCAGGACACAGACTTCCGGACTGAGGGTTCGTCTGGGAGAATACAACATAAAAGAAACGACGGAGAGGTACGCCCACGAAGAAATGGCAGTCAGGAGAAAAGTTGTCAACCCTGGCTACAATCCTTCCAACTATCAGCACGACATAGCTCTCCTACAGCTTCAAAGGCCAGTCAGATTTCGCAGGCACGTCATTCCTGTCTGTCTACCACACTACGCTGAGAACTTCGCTGGGCAGAAAGCAACTGTCACGGGATGGGGAAGGACAAGATATGGTAAGAGTCCATACTAAAACAATAACCTATTGACCATAGACCAGTGGCGTATAGCGTATATAAGGGGGCGAGGGGACCCTGCCCCCCCCGAAATTCGGACTAGGTGTACCAAAACAAGTTAAAACACTGTATTTTAGGGTCAAATTTCAAAAAAATTTCTGGGGGATGACCCCCAAACCCTCCTTTTGTACTTGGAATTTTATTATTAATCATTTTATTATATATAATAAGTTCATCAAAATCCAAATCCTACCAAAAAATATATCTCCAAAATTCGGACTAAGTGTTCCAAAAACAAGATAAAAGCCTGTTTTTAGGGGTAAAATTTTCTGGGGAAGGACCCCAGATCCCCTTTTGTACTTGGAACTCTATTTTAATAACTTTTTTAAATATTAAGTTCATAAAAATGTACATCCAAAATTCGGACTTAGTGTACCAAAACTAGTTACAAACCTGGGGTTTATTTTAGTCAAACTTCCAAAAATTTTCTGGGGGAGGACCCTCAGACCCCACTTCGGTACTTGTATTTTTATTACTAACAACTTTTCCTATATTAAGTTTTTAGAACCTAACTTATCACCTAAAAAGCTACATTGGACCTATTAAATATGTGGGGGAGGGGCTGGGGAGTAATTTTGGGACCCTCCCGAAATAAATTCCTATATACGCCACTGCCATAGACTTTTAAGATATGAGAAGGATTAAACATACTTGGATCGTTTTTAGGGGTTCGAGATTCTCCGGGCGTTCTACAAAAAGTCGAGCTAGAAGTCATCGATCACAACGAATGCCAAGAGTGGTATAAAAGTATTGGAAGAAAAGAAACTATTTTCCCCACTATGGTCTGTGCCGGGTACAAAGAAGGTGGAAAAGATTCGTGTCAGGTACACTATCAGTATTTGTATTTTTAAAGACGCTGATTAATTTTTCCATCTTATCTTCTTTTTTAAGTTTCCGGATTGATTAAATATCTTAAGGGTGTTTTAACTAGTCTGCCCAAACTCTAAACAGAAAGATTCCTTAAGTATTTCATTCCACAGTGTGCGCATACATGCTCAGCTAATATTTTTAGAGTGACCCAAATAACCATGACCTTAAGTCAATTCAAGTTTAGTTTTCCCGTTCTCACTACATTATTTACTATCCCTAGTTAGTAATTAATTCATCTGCTTACAATGTTAGCTTTTCTCACTGTATTATTTATCATCCTCAATTAGTATAAGCTGTTTCTTTATAAAACTTAATAATTAATTTATCTATACTTATAATGGAAACTTTTCATTTTTATCCTCGTCTCTATTCATTGCCGTACAATTTAGAAACCCATGCCCAAAGTTATCAACACCCCTTCTAAAAAATAGTACCGATCAAATAACATTCTGAAATTTAAAGCGTTTTAACTGAAAATTTGAATATGTCCTTTTATTCTTTTAGGGTGATTCTGGAGGCCCACTCACAGCAACCAATAACGGAAGAGCCACCCTCGTTGGATTGGTTTCGTGGGGAGTGGGATGTGCAAGACCAAAATTGCCTGGAGTTTACACGAAACTTTCCGAGTACGTTGATTGGATAGAAAAAGTAACCAAGTAATGGTAGAATTGAGTCTCTGTTATCAAGAGAGAGTGTGTCATACATCAGCAAATAAGAAGGCAATATTACCTCAAGTGTTGCGTACACTTTTTATGTGCTTCAAAGAGCTACTAGAACTTCCCATAACTCTGAAACCTCATAAGAGTTTCAGTTTTTAACAACTTCTCATCTTGTAACTAAAATCAAGAGTATGAACTCTTACTGCTCATTTGCTAGGTCTTTTAAAACGATCCAATGGAAAAGAGAAAGTACTGCAGCATTTCTTTTAAAACCTTGTGCTGGGTGGTAACCATAATGCAAGCATTGCCCAGAAGAGAAATCTGTACAATGCGTAACTGCTTGCCTTAATCGTCAAAGTTTTCCTTTCAATACCAAATCTATTTTGGAAAACATTCAAGTCAATGTAAATATGACAGATATGAAAAATAGCGAGATTAGGAGAGATCAAGGCAAAAGTTTTTTTAGGGCAAATTCTACTTACAGAAGCTTATGTTTGACTGATTGGAATCAGTTGCCAGACATTCAATTACGATTTTACTGTAGAAAAAGTTATGCGTATTTTTTACTGATGTTTTAATTCCATGTGGACACGACTTTCTTAAGAAGTGCGTCGACAGTTCAATTTTAGATAGTTATCAACATTTGCCCATGTGTATACTAATTACATCAAATGTTGAAGACGAAATGCATTCATCATCATGGAAATGTATAGTCATGTGTTAATAATGTGATAATGCACTATTTTCAAAACCTTGTTTGAATCAGTAAGATGTACCTAATAGCATTTAGAGTTTGGTACTTTGCCATTTCTAATACCTTGTTAAACTGATTTTTGTTTTGCGTTTCTGTGAAATCTTATTCCTGTTACTTTTCAGTTAGGATATTATGTTTTCTACTTGAATCATCTAATGAATAATATTTCAAAAATCTTAAACCTGTGGAAACTGTCCATTAGTCCATGACTCACCATCAAATCCGTTTATGAAAAATTAAGCTGGACTTAAGTGTTTCTTCTAATGTAAGATGAGGAGTTTCGGTTTTTCGATTAATTTTACAGAATCATTGACATTAATCCTGTTACTACAATTACAAATATCGCATATCCTGAGAATAAACACTAGAACCGAACGTAATGTTCCATAAACCGCTTGATTGGCCCAGGATTAGTTGACGTTTTCCACGGGCGTATAGGTTTATTAAAATATCTCTAAGCTTGGTCTCAAACGCACAAGTGAAGCTGACTTATATTTTTGTAGCCTTAACTGAACATGAAGAGACCTAATGTTGTTTTCCGGTGGTCCCAATAGGATGAGATACAATTCCGTATGCCATATTGGCACCTCACACAAAGGAAGTATATACTATGTTTATCAAAACAATTAGAACAAAGACTTGTTTGAAAAACTTCTCAGTTTTGAAAAAATTGTAACTTTTTCATAAAAACGCAATTTTTGTATATGGTACAACTTCAAATGTTCAAGTACCATCTGGTGAAAAAAGTTTGTGACAAATCAATGATTAAGTAGATGGTTATCTATTTTCTCTCACGGTTTTATCATCACATTAGGTCCTTAGAAACCAATAATTGTTTCAGCTAAATGATATAATTTGCGTTAATATTTCAACGCATAGAAAGAAAATTATCCCTTTAAAACGACCTAATAAAACTTTTAACGAGGTACTTTTTATTTTATATTTATGGGCAATTTTAGCAAGTTTTAAATGTGAACACAAAAGATTAAACCTTGTGTTTACTGCTTTCAAGAACTAACTTTTTCCTTGTTACTTTTATAAGCATAAAGAACTTTAAAGAGTTAAAGATGTTTTTATGAAAGAACAGCCAAAGTGTGTTTGTTATGTAAAATCTTGTAAAAAAAACCCTTCGTTGTTATGTTTAATTGTTTTCCTTGTATATAAAGTACATAACATTTTAATAAAAATGTTTTCTTTAATGCGTTTTGTTTTAATAATTGTTTGAGAAGAGTGTTATTGTTCACAGGCCCGTGGTGTCCAGGGGGAACAGGGGGGGGGGCTTATCCCCCTGCGCCCTTCTCTCAGGCACCCTTTTGAAGAGACACTTTTAAAACTATGAAATATGATAAAATATGAAATAACGCGGCAAGGTGGTGAATTTTCAATATGCCAAAACAAGTTATGACTAGAAAGTGTGAGGGTGGACTAAGTGCTCCTGTTTTTACACGCTAAAAATGAAAAGTTCATCTGATTTTAAGGTTACTTTTTTTGTTGAACACGAATCACAAAATTGTAAGGCCGCAGCAGCGGTAATTTTTTATTGGGCCCTTAATTAAACACATTGAAATTGCTAGGTTGGGGCGTTGATAACAGGTAGTTTCTTGTTTAATGGACACCCTTAGTAAAAAAAGCAATACCTTTTAGAGTGTTTCGTTGCTGGGTGGTGTTTTTTGCACTTGGGACACACTTAGCAAAGAAGTAATACCAGTGGCGGGTCGTCCACAGTAGCACGTGAACACCCACAGAAAAAGTAGAACAAAAATCGAATACAAAGATAAATAAATATTAATGGAAATATATTCTCAATTTCTTTTTTACACTCAGAATTATGTTTCTCCCCCCCCTTCGCTACTCAATAAGAAAAATTTACTACCGGAAACGCGAAAGCAATCGAAAAAAAAATGAACTCTTATTTTTCTATCCTTTTTCGCACGTGTGAGCGTAAAAAATATGGGATTCCGAAGAAACCCCGACTGCTTGCCAGGGGAATTTTAAGCTTACGGCCTCATAATTTGGATTCCCGCTAGCACAGATTTTGTGTGCCGGGGCTTGCGTTTTTGAAGCTCTGCTTGGTTTTTTTGAGGTCTGGATTTTTTCGGCTTGTTAGAAAATAAGATAAGTACTTTTTGAAAAGAAAATTATAATCTTCATGTCAACTAATTTTTAATAATTAATAATTATAAAAGGTGTTTGTGAGGTATTATGTTATGTATAAGTATTATGACTTTCCCCTCAATGGTATTATAAAAAATGAAAGGAGTATTTTATATTCATAAGTGCTTGTGTATTTCCATTAAATGCATATTTTTTCAAAATGAAAGCGCATGCAGTGAAGAATTCAAGCATTTAAAACTACTCTCCTAAGAGAGATAATTTTTTTATGCATTGGTCCAACATCCTTCTGTTTCTAGATCTTGTGTAAATTTTAATTTTTATAAAATGGGTGTGAACCCCCAGTTTATCAACTCACGAGCCGCCACTGAGTAATACATACCTTGATAGTGCGGTGTTTTTAAAGCGCCCTTCGAAATTTTAAAAGCTTCGCTTTTATTTAAGGACCGATTATATACACACGTAAATGGTACAGGAGGTGATTTTACGAGTACGGGGCGGTGTTTTTCATCAGACGCCCCTCTTCAGAATAGAGTCATGCACACATTAGAAAATTGCAAGGATGGGACATTAATTTTTAGGGTGCTCTTATTTGAACAGGCAATTCCTTGACTAAGAAAATGATACTATGGAGATTTAAAATGTAAAAAAATAAAGGAGTGACCTTGGCTGAATCTAACAAAAAGTAGCTTTTTTTATTACCCTACCCCTGGGTAAATAATGAATGTATCTTCAAATCGAAAACCGCATTGATATTTTAATAGCCGCATACAAGCCCGACTGCGGGTTGTACTTAGAATAAATTTCTGCAAGACTTACTCAAAATTACCTACTACCCATTACAAATGACTACATAATTCTGGATTTTTTATATTTCGACTGGTGAGCTTTAATTTTAAATTTGGTAGTTAAATTTTAAAAGAAAAAAGCACTAAAACATCAAATAAGGATCATTCCATGCCAAATCATCCAGGGTGGTTGCCCACCTACCGCAGATTTTCATGAAATTTAATTTGCTCAAATTATGCATAAAGATAAGGGGAAATGCCAATTTTTATACAATTCTATCCATTAGTTTCAGTGATACGGCTGTCGAAAGTTTTACTCATCTTGACTTTCACCCCTGTTCTGAAACATTTAATCTGCTTTGGTTGTTAAAGATATTAGAAAGTGAAAGCATGAAAGATGTGAACACTAAGAAATATTAATGAGAAATTATTATATATGTATAGGTGGATAAACCATTTTAAAGTTTGATCTCTATAGGGCTGTTTAGCTATCCAGTTGTAATCTTTATCACAGCCTGGGGGCGCAGTATCGGATCCAGGGGGGGAGGAACGTGCCCCCCCAGAGGACCTAAAAAACACACTGCATAAAAAATGGTTCAAAAGCGGTCAAATTTCAAAAATTTTCCTGGTGGAAAACCCCCAAACCCCCTCCAAAACTTTGACGTCTGTTAACGGTGTTCTGTATTTTTTGTTAGTGACTATCATTTTTCAAAATGAAATTTAAATCATTCATTCATAGTGAAGAAGAATGAGTGATAGTTTTTTGAGGGTATCATGGCTACCCCAGTTTGGGCCGTAATTTTAACATAAATGTTTATATTGCTTTCCCATGAAAATTCTGCAATTTATAAGGAGAAATCCTCTTTGGGTGCAACCCAAAGGAGTAAAAACAATACTTTTTAGCGACAAATTTCACAAGTTTCCCTGGGGGAGAACCCCCAGACACCCCTCCAAAACTTAGACGTCTGTTTAACAATGTTTTTCCCTAGAAAATTTTGCCACTTACAGATGCGGTTCCTTCGGGTGTTTCCAAAAGACATCCCAAAAATGATGTAAAACACTACTTTAAAGGGGGAAATTTCAAAGAAAAATCTGTGGGAGAACCCCCATCCCCCCTAGAAATTTGGGCGTCTTTTTAAATTTCTTTTCCTTGAAAATTATGTGGTTTACAAGGAGTTGTTCTCTTTCTATCTAACCCAAAGGGTTTCAAAATTAGATGAAACACTACTTTTAGGGACAAATTTTCGAAATTTTTCGAAGGGGACCCCCAGAACCCCCATTTTTACTTGGAGCACACATTATTATGTGCAATTTAATTCGATATACTACTTTTAAGTGATCCTAAACTTAACGTATAAATGTATTCGTTAGGGGGTACGTTAAGTCAATCCCCCGAAACAAAAGTCTGGTTGCGGCCTTAGAGTAGGGTTATGGCCTGTCTCCCTGTCCCATGTATCCTACATGAGGGCTAAGAATCCCCCCAAAAGAAAATCCTTAATCCGCCCCTGCGGGATTCATGACAAATAGTTGAAATTGAAGAAGAGCAAAATGTGATAAAAAGCCAAAGCTTGCGCCATAAAAACTCCTAAGGTCCATGTTTCTAACACAACACCACTTTTATTTGGTTGACACTTTTTAGAACTTTTTCCATAAGTTTTGTTACTAACCAACTAACCAACGTACTACTTTCAGTTTCGTTATCTGCTAAAAGGTAAACAACGTAGAGAGAGTAAAAAATCTACATTACCGGATTTTTTTGCGACGACAGCGACAGATCGGAACGATTTCAATATTTCGAATGTAAACAATATCATAAATAATGACAAGGGATAAAAATTTTTGCCGAAATTTAAAAGTTTGGCACTATTTTCTCCAGAATTTGAGAATATTCTACTAATATTTTGAAGAAATTCCAAACGCAGGTGTTTGTTTAATCATTTTAAATTGTTTAATATCATGATTTGGATAAGTTAAAATTTTAGTTTTGATTTTACTTTTCTAGACGTAAGATTTTTTTAAATTTATACTCGTTTGCTTGTTAACATTGTTGTTCTTCATTGCTGGACTTTAACGCTTGATTATCTCAGAATTATCTTAGATCGCTTACAGATCTGTAATTTTTTTTAAATTTCGTTAACGGCCAAGAAGTTTTCTATCAAAATCTGAAATCAAGTTTTAGAAATTTCCCTAAGTCGAAATCTTAAATGAATATTATGTTTTATGCCAAATAAAACTTAACTCTTTCCAGATTAAAAATGTTCAAACTTGAGTCCTACATTACTCCTCTGTTGCTGAGTTATGTTGACAAGTATATAAAGAACCTTAAGCCTGAAGATTCACAGGTAATACAATAAATCTAAGTGTTTAAGTAATTTTTTGGAGGGGATAAAGGTTACATATTATTGCTTGAAAGTTCTTTGTGTGTTTATCCCATTGGACCATCAGTTTAAAGTTATCAGTTATGGCTATGCAGTTTTGTTTTTAGCGGCATGGGTCGACGGGATAATATGAGAGTTATGTACCCAATTTTTGTTTTTTTGCAAAATTTTTAAAGTTTCTTTGAATAACAGATAGTTATTTAACATGTAAAGAGCAAAACAAAGTCTATTTAAACCTCTTTCAGATGTACTTTTCTTAAATAGTTGTATAGAATTTCATTATATTTACTATGCCAGGGCTATCTTATGAGGTATGTCTGGTCTTATGAGGTAGAAGCCACTGGGTACATGTGTAGTATGGTTTCATACTACTACCGGGTGCCACTTAATTTTTTGCATTGCCAACTAGGGCGATAAATTCATTTTTTTAGCAACCCTGCACATGTAGTAGATTATGATACTGAGAATAGTGCCAAAAAATCGCCAAGAAGAGTGGCACCCATAGTAATATAGCACCAAACTGCACTTGTTCCCCTTGGCTTCTAGGCTCCTCATATGTACTCATGGAGAAAAAACTTTGCCGAGAAATTAAATAACACATTAACCAATAATCTCTTTTAGATAGTCATATTATAGACATATATATTTAAACTGAGTTGATGTACATGTGAAGCACAAAGAGTGGGGGAATACCTTCTTTGTCCATTTTGAAATTTTAGAACAAGAACTATATTCTTGTCATGCCCATTTGTTTCTTTTAAGAACCTATAGTTTTTCTCATTTATTTTTTATTTAGGCCTGAAGCTAAATAGTGTTTAAATACTGTTGATCAAATGTCATTTGCACAGTTTTCAGACTTTTTGTTTTTTATGTCAATCTCTATACAGATCTTAATATTGTGCTAGATGATTTTCTACTTTATAGTTATACTACTTGTTGATTATTTCAGTTTTCTCTTTGGGGTGGAGATGCTGTGTTTTCCAATTTAGATCTGAGATTGGACGTCCTGGAACAAGAACTTCAATTACCTTTCACCTTCATAAATGGGCATATACATGAACTTCGTATCCACATCCCATGGACGAAATTAGGCTCTGAACCTGTCATAATAACCATCAACACTATTGAATGCATTTTGAAACTATGTACTGATAAAACTGCTTCTGATTCTGACGAGTCAAAAAAGACGACGGGCAGCAAGAACATAAGAAAACACGACATAACTGAAGCTCCTCCTGGATATGTTCAAAGTCTTATCAATCGTGTAATCAGTAATATTTGCATAATATGCAATAATGTCATTTTAAAGTATGTTGAAGATGACATAGTTCTTTCATTAAATATTAAGTCAGTTGAACTCTTCAATGCTAATGAAAAATGGGACAAAGCCTTTGTAGATACAAATATTGCTGATACTGTATCTAGAAAAGTGATATATATGCAAGACTTGACTGTGTGTTTAGACAAAGTAAGTTTCTTTGGTTTATAATCAATTAACTTCAAAGAATATTAATTTTTACATGACATTTAATGTTATTAGTAGAAAGTTTGTCTTTTCTCGCTAGGCAGTTAGTGTAATCCCAAACGAGCTTGGCCATTCACTCCCTAGGGTTGGGGAGGTATACAGTGAGAGAGCTAAACTGGTTACTTCTTGTCAGTAACTACCCTATCTCTCTTCCCTCTATCAATGCTTAAATACCCAAGCTAGCTACCAAAATTCCCTGCACCCCTACTAGATATTGGATTTCCCTGTTCTCAATCCCCTAGTGAAGAAAGACAGACTATATCGTTACCACCACGCCAAAAACACGAATCTGCTCTGTATAAGAATAGCAGATTCGTGTTTTTGGCATGGTGATAGCGATATAGTACTTGAATGTTGTCATTGGAATGAAGTCAAAAATGTTGTTTACTAAATCACATACTTTTACTATTCAGAGAGATGGCAGTGGGAAAATAGAAACTTATCAAGATCCTTTACTCTATCGATGTTCCTCTACCTGGAGAATGTATAGTGTGTATGATTTTCCACATTCCAAGTATCCATCCCTCACCAGAATTCACATGTATTGTGAAAATTTAGACTTCTCCTTAACGGACCAGCAACTGCCTATGTTCCTAAGACTTATGTATCTTTGCTTGGCTTTGCACAATAAGAGTAATTTAACAGATGAAGAAAATGTCAGTAAAAGTACAGACCCAGCAGATGCAAAACCTAAAATCTCTGATGAAGAGTCAGGTATGATACTAAGAAATTATTGCTCATTGCGTTAATCAAAAAAGTCTTTTTTTTTTGCATTCACATGTCACAATTATAGGATATCTTATTTTTCAGGTGTTATAGATTACAGGTCTCAGGACGAAAGTTGGGGATCATGGGCGTGGTCTTATCTTCCCGATGTTTCTCCTTTATGGTCCTATCCAGGTAGTGAAGAAGAACAAGAAAAAGAATCAAACCTTTTAAAGCTAAAGAAAATATTTCAGTTCGGAATATATATTGGGAAAAGTTCCTGCATTTTAAAGGTAATACAGCAACTTTCATTTCAATTCAAGTCCATATTCTACAATTATATTAACTCGTTTTCTATCAGTCAAATTAAAGTTTTAATTTTGTTTAATAGTTAATTTTACTTGCAGCATACTGTGGTGCCTCAAGATTCCTCCTACTGCAGCCCATCCAAATGCACATTTTCTCCTTTGATGATTATAAAGATGTATGGCTGCTGCATGGAGTTGACGTTGAAAGGAAAAGACTTTGTTAATGTTCAGAGTGGTATATGCGGCATAACTGTTACTGGTCTTGAAAACTGTGTTTGTGGTTATCAAGACTTCTCTGGGGATGAACTGGTAAGTACTTCAAATTTATTATTAGTATTATGTGTGAACAATAGTTTGAAGTTTGGTACTTTGAAGTTTTTAACCTTCATAGTTTTTTTTCTTAGTTATTGTTTCAATTTCCGAGAATTTTAATATTTTAAAATCTCATAACTTCTTTTAAAAATTGATTATTTATTTTATGGATAAGATGATATTTTATGTACCTATTTACATTATTTTTGGTTAAATATGACCCCTTAAGATTTAAAAATATGATTGAGAAACCTCATTCAGATCTGTTTGGTTTAATGGAAACAGTTTTTCTCAGTAGCATGTATTATCCATTTAATACAAAGTCATTGAAATGTTCAATTTGAACAAGTTATATCTCTACAGGAGTTATCAAATGATTAAGCTCAATCATGTTTTCTTGCTAATTCACCTTACATACCAGAAAATTTTACTTTTTAAATGTTCCTTTAGCTTGTTAAATGTTTAAATGAAAAATTTGTTCTGTTTGTAAAGTTTGTGTTGGCTTGTTTAAATGTTCCTTTAGTTTATAACTTGTGTTTTTATCCTTTGCACACCCAACTGGTCTGTTCACCTCATTAGTGCTAAATTTGTGAAGCCCAGACTGGTTTTGTGGATCATAAATTATTTCCCTTTTGTTATAAAATTAGTGACTAAGAAAGCAAACTGAGATGGCTCTTGCAGGTAAATTCAGAAAAAGGTACAACAATTGAATCATCATATAGTATATTAATAAAATATAGAAAGAAAGTAATAAAGACAAATCTGTGAAAACACTAAAATTAAAATATACCCCCTTGTTTTTATTTCAAATACACATAGCAAACTAAAGGGTAAAAATAAATCCTAGATATTTTAAATAATAAGGGTTCATTCATATTCTTAAATTCAGTTATTGAAAGTTGTTCTTTAAAATGATACCATTGTGATTTAATTATTTAAAAAGTTTTTTTTTTCCTTTCTAGAAAAATGTGTTTCTTAAGTCTGGAGTTCCTCCTGGAAGTGGTCATTCTTACAGCTTCCTTTCTTCATCCTTATTTGACCCATTAGCTCCTGAAAATTGCAATCAAGAACGAAAGTACTGTTTCAATTCTTCAGAGCATGTATCTACATTTACAGAGGAAGTTATGGTACAGAGGTTTCCAGCTTTTGCATTTGATTACATTTATGAATTGGAAGTACCTGAAGAGTGGATTGGTATGAATATTTTTGTATAGTTATGTAATTTTAACTGTTATATTTACAATGTTACTTATTCTTTTGTACACTATAAGATTAACCAGAAAAGTTAACACCATTTCTGATTGTTTCAAGATTAATTGGTAGGAAGAAAATCTTAAATAAAATTTTTCCCCCTTAATATTTAGGTGGATGGGACATTTATTAGTCATTATGATAGTTTACCAATAACAATTCATATAACTTCAATACATGATTTGTACAGAGTGTTTCAAAATTGATTGAACCATTTAAAAAAAAAACTAAAAATGATAAAATTTATTTGGTTTGTTGCAATCTAATTAATAATAATTCATTAGTATTCAAACAGATGGTGCCAGTGTTAAAATGAGGCTATATTCAAGTTTTGTCAGAAGTTAAACTGATCTATTGACTAAGATCCATCCATCTAAACTCACCCTGTGAATTGGAATCAAGAAATTAAATCCATGTTTTTTATAATTGTTTTTAAATTTGGGAATGGTTTCCACTAAAATTTTTGATATCCCATTGGCAAGGCAAAAATTGGGATTATCAAGAGTGTTTTGCTTTTAGTTTTCATGTTTTTTTGTCTGAATAACTTTCAACTGAAACTCTTAAAATCTTCTTGGTCTTCCAAGTAAGTTGCAGCAAACCACATGAATTTTGGAAATCACTGTCACCTTTAGAGCACCCTGTAGTTCTTTGCCAGTTTCTAATGTATTTAAATTACTTGTCAAGTCTTTTTAAAAACTTTAAATTTCAAAGGTCTCAAAATACTTACATTGTTAATTGTAGAAAAATATAGCTTAAAAACAATTTTGTTGGACACGCAAAAGGTGTTTCCAAAAGAGTTACAATGTTAATTATATTTATAAAATATTAAATTGAAAACTTTAAACTTATTTTTTATTTCCTTTTCAGATAGAATTTCAAGTATCACTTCTACCTTCTTAGAGGGAAGCAATTGGCATGAAACATCAATGCACAGAATTGTATTTGGCCCTTTATGTCTTGACATAACTAGTAGTCTTATACACAGGCTTAAACAGCTAATGATATCTGCTCAAGATTATGATTATCCTTACTATGCTCAATCTAGTAAGTAAATAAGTTTGAAAATTTAATTTTTAAAACTTTATTGTTTAGTTACAGAAAATAACCAGACTAGAGTAATTAATAGCTATCAAAATAATGAGAAGATTAACCTGTTGGCTAAAAATTTCAACAGTTTGTTAATTTGGTGTGTCCTTACTTTGCAGAAGACAAAACATTTGAATTAACCATCCTTAGACTGTTCTCTGTTAGCATGTAATCCTTTTTTATTCTATTGTATTGTTTTTGTAAATGAATCAAATAGTTTTTGATGACTGCTGTAGTTATTCATTCATTTTGACTTATAATACTCTTAATTATACTTTATTTAGGGAGATTATTACTTATGTTTTACATGATACAAAGCTAAATATTATTTTAGGAAAACCAACTGTTCATCAAGTTGAAATCAATGAAGATATGATAGAAGAAATGGAAGAATTTGTTCCTGTTCGACAGTACCATGCAACATTTTTCAAACCTGTTTTCCGTGTTTCATTTGCTGACCATTCTTCAAGCTTAATACCCAAAAGTGATTCTAAAAGGGCAAAGAAGGTATATTTTATGCTTGACTGTTTCTTAGTAAATTTTTCATGAAGTTATTTTCTTAGTATTTTTTTTCTCTTTCAGAGACATCATAAGTCATCAAAATATATGAAGTCTAAACTTTTAGAGCCAAACTTTTGTTTTGAAATCTATGCTGATTGTTTGGATCTGCTTTCAAGCTCTCCTTTGTATGCTAATAAACTTTTAAAGGTTGTAGAATCTGTGTCAAACCCAAGTCAGTTTCTCATCAGTCACTGTTATGATTCACAGTCAATGAAGGTAGGAATCATTTCATTTTATTTGCAACTAAGATTTTCTTTCTCATAATTTTTCCTTGACTTATAAATACTAGTTTTGTCTTTAATTTATGTTATTAAGTATTACACTTCACTTTTTTTTGTTTAAAAACTGTAAATTTTCTTCATGTTTAGGTAGTTAAAAATTATTTATTAATAATTAAATATGAAAGAAAGTTGGAAAAAGAAAACAAACAAATATTTTTCTGTTATTCTTTCACAACTGTAGTTTTTTTACTTAGTATGTAACTTAACCAAATGAAAATTAATCAAGATATTATGTAATATTGTCATACATATAACCATAAATTGTTTCTTTTTCCAGTTTAAATTTGTCTTTCTAATTTGATTTTTAAAAAAGGAGTTAACTCTTCTTTATTTAGGTATTAGGCTTGGAAGTAACTCTACATTATGAAAACACCAACATTTTTCCCGACTCAAGTATAATGCAACAAACTTGCTTAGCTTTCTTCTCCAAGTCTTTAATTTTGCCTGAAAATTGGACCTCCATAAATGATCTTACTTTGAAAGAAAGTTCCTGGGAATGTAGCTCCTTTCAATTGAAACTCTCTCAAATCAGCCTTCTAGCAATTATTGGTATATATCAATCTTGGGTGGCTAAGCATTTTAATTGGAATGGACTTGAAAATTTGAAGACAGCTTTTAGTGAAAGTAAAAAAGGTAAAGTTTTGTACTTATGCTTATGTTTAAACTTTGTTCCTTTTAGTTTACCACTATAGTTTGTGCTGTATAGTTAAAGCCATAACCCGAATCAAATGAAAATTTTCTTTTGTTTTGAAATATTACATTTATTAAGCTTTAGCTATATAAAGAATAATTACAGTATCCAAATAACTTTTTAATAAAGAAACACCATAAAACAGTGTTATGATCCTTTATAGAAAGGAGGTTCAGATATTGTAAGAATCCTTCATTTTTATAACCTTAAGTTGTAGTGTGCTGTTTCAATTTCTGGACTCTTTAAACAGTTTTAAACTTTTAAAAAATTTGTGGTTTAAGTATTAAGCTAGAATGAAAATTCTTAACTGTTTTACTACCACTTGGATATTTAAGTCCAGTGACAATTTTAGATTGTATATGAATGTTGTGTTGAATTAATACAAGTACATGACCAACTGTTACTCTAAAAAACACAGTAACAGACAGTAGATTTTGTTTTGTTCCCCACCTCAAATTTTTGTTAGAATTTAATGGCAAGTGGGCAGTCTAGGATTAATTTCAATTTGACTCCAAAAATATTAGTGGCAAGAAAAATTTAAGTATTTGTAATAAAACAAGGAAACACACAATAATGGACTATAGTCTAAAGTGTTTGAAATAATGCAGTAAATGTCTTTATCATTACAACTTTTCAATCTGCAAATTTCTATAATTTATTTAACTTATTTTAATTTTAGGCTCTCCATTGATATTTGCTGAAGTTAAAGATGTTACATCATTATACATCATGAGTGAAAATCTAACTTCCTGCAAATTTTCTATATCTAAAGTGTGTGTAAAGTTTCTGTGTGATGGTATGCCCTTTTACCTCATTTTATTTTTTTATCCCCAGATTTTGAGCTGATACTCACTTTATTGTGTAAATTTCAGGTCAGTCAAGTGTTTTATTCAATGCCCCTGAATCAACCAGTTTAACTTACACTGGCATTGTCCCAGAAACTTGTGACTGCAATACAAATATTGATAATAACAATGAACCATTTGTGCAGCTATTGCTTCAAATACCGAAGCTTGAAAAGAATAAAGGTCAGTTAGTGGTATTTTTCCCTTATTACACTAATTTAATGTTAACAAATTCAATTCACATGAAAATCTGCATTAATTTTTAAATAATAGTTTTATTTAATTGTGCTATTCAATATTAAAATTGTTACAATTAATAGTATGAACGTATTGGAAAGTTATAAGGAGTATTTTCCTCTTTAACTAATATTTATCAGAGCCATTTTCTTTGCTTGTATTAACAGTGTGATTCAAATCAAATCAAATTTATTACAACAACAAGACACATAAGAATACAGATAAACCACATGATCAATAAAAATAAAAAAGAGTACAGAGAAAAAAATAATAATAAACATTGATCATATTTGTCTATCCCAAAGGAGCAACTGATTAACATAGTAATTGCTATCTTTTGTAATACTATTATCTTAATAGCACTTTTAGAGTATTTTAAGTTTTGTGTTTGATCACTGATGAAATCATCTAGTGCATTCTTATGTCAAAAGTGACTGGCCTTGTGATATTGTTTTATTTTTCATTTTTGATGTTCACTTCAGAGGAAAGAAGAGTGAATGAGTTGAACCATTTCCATTCGTCATTTTGGATGATTCCTCTTAAATGAACATCAAAAGTGATAAAGAAGCAAACAGCTTTAAAGAATAACTTTTTTCACTTACAATGTGTTTTAAAGTTTGTACTATTTTCTAAATTCCGGATAGCTTGGGATAAAATTAACTTAAAACTAGAAAACTGTCTTAAAGTTGACAATAATGCAGTTGATCAACTTAACTCTCAACAGTATATGGTTCGACTTTAAATCCTTTTGTCCCCACTGTATGGAAATGCCATTTAACCCTTTATTCTTCAATAAATGCAATATTGCTTGCTTTTTGTCTCCTACTGATTTACTTCATAAATTTTTAGACCCAGCATTGTTGATTTTGCGAGTCAGTGGTTCTACTGCTTGTGTAGAACCTGCTATGTTTGAATGGATGTCGTCTGCTCTTTTTCCTCACCTTAGTTTAAAGAAATCTTTCCTTGATTTGCCATCATCTGGCTCCATCGATATCGAGGGTATGTTTAGTTTAATGTAATTTATGTACTTTGATTATTTTATGGCAGAGTTGTGTTCATTTCCTAAACAAAAATGTTATTCTTTCAAGATACCTCTACATGTAGCAGTGTGACTCAAGAAGCATCAGCTAGTCAATCATTGAGCAAATCGAACTCATCCGCTGTAGTGAAAGTAAAGAGAAACTTACCACAAATGATTGAAGACTTTTTACTTGAATATGCTCAAGCCCTAACCCCCTTAATTATTGAGGTATTCAATCTTTATGTTGAACAGTTTGGCATTTCTTTATTGAATTTTGTTTTATTTTTACTTCAGTTTTTTTAGTTTGCATGCTGCCGAGAAATGTACAACTTGTTTAATCTTCCTATTCGACTTTGAACCCTATGAGTTTATCTTCAATTTATTTATCATGGGTATAATCTTGTTGAAATTGAAATTGAAAGTTGTTAGAGGTATTTGCTTGCTCTATAGAGCCGCTTAACCTTCTTTCTCCCTAACCTACTCTAACTTTCTAATTCTACAAGCTTTTTTTATAATCTTGTTACTAATTTTTTTTTATAGGTTGAGATTGGTAGTTTATGTGGGATTATGCCTCAAAGAAACTGGTCTATCAATCATAAAGAAAATGTGCCAATATTAAAATCATGGCAAGAGGCTGACTCCAATGGAAATTTAAAGGGTGCTTGTGTGATTTGTCTGCCAAGCATCAAAATGCAGAACAATAGTTCAGTGAGTGATTTCCTACAAACACTGAATGTTGGAAAAGTTTCTTTGCCCTATAAAATGCTACATACTGAAAATAAAGGCAAGTGTCTCATTTAATCATCAAACTTTATTGTGCTTAAGTTTGTTAAAAGAAAGGTTAATAATTGTCAGCAGAATATAGAAATTACTGATAACTTTTTTATGATTATAAATCAAGTTAGACTTTATTTTCTTGGTTATAAAAGGGGATAGGGTTAAGATAATTGCTTGCACCAAGCTTTCAATATATTAATTTACCACTACAGTCATTATTTTTTTATTGTTTCCAAAGCAATTTTTTGAAGCTCTATAAAAATAGATTTATTAGTATTCAGAAATTAAAAGAAATTCATTTTGTAGAGAAAAAAAAGTAAAAATTCTATAAAATAATATGAAATGCTTGAAAAACAAAATGTAGAAATGTTTTAGGATAATAACTCAGCAAGAAATTAAGTTTTATGTGTTCGACTGATAAAAAATAGTAATGTTTTAGTCATATGAGTAATTTAAAATTGCTTTTCATTTCCCACAGATCATGATTATTTCCCTTGGACTCTACAAATCACTTCATCTAGTATTTATACAGTTGAAACTAACACCAACCCCAGATATAGTTACCTGTTATTTCCAAGTACTGTTTCTGCAACTATTGGTTTATCTTCTAAGGGCAACCAAAACCAACTGGCATTATGTGTTCATATGGATAGCAAGTGTGTAAACCTCAATCTGTCTGCTTTTCAAGTAAGTATTTCCACTAAATTGTTTTATGTTGGAATTTTTACTATTATATGCTAGCAATAAACCAATTAACTTTGTAATTACTTCATGTTTGTCTAAATTCAATGCTGCATAAGTATAAATAGAATTAAAAATTTAGATAATTTGACTAAAATACTGATTTAACTTTTCATTATAAATCAATGAGCTAAACATTTATGTTTATGTCTCTTCAGGCTGACTTGTTTGTGAATTGCTTTGAGACCATGTCTGTTTCTGCCAAGTTTATGGAGAGACTGAATTTATGGACATCTCATTTTCATATGGAGTCATCTGATGCTCCTGAATATGACGCATCAACTTCTGAAGTATTTGCTGATGAATATGTTGATGCCAAGAAAGGATGTGAGGCAAATAGCCAGTCTAAGAAAGCTTCTTTAAGTGATGTGGCTATAACTGAAGAAAGAAAAAAATCTAATGGATTGACACTTTGGACTCAACTTACTCTGTCAAAATTCTGTATTGTTTTGAATGGAAAACTTCCTGGAATTGCAGACTATGAAAGTAAGTTGATTAATCAAACATTCCAGGTAAATTAGTGTGTGAATTGTGTGTTTTTTGCATTTAAAATGTGCTAACTAAATCCTACATTTCCACATATCCTTTTTCTTTTCAAGATTTTAAAGTGCAGCTCGATGGTGAAGAAATAGTTTCCTCTCTCGATATTCAGGATGTTTACACGAAAGTAAAAGTGAAGCTGTCATCTTTAAACATAACCTGTTTTACTAAGAAGTATGATTTACTTTTGATTTATTTAACTAACTAGTTTAGGAGTATTTTGTTATGATTTTAAAAGATATGTTTAATAGTTTTTACACTATTTTTTTTTTTTAATTTTTAGAGGCCCTGACTGTGCTTGGCAGCCTGGACCATATGAAGGAAGGGTTCTCTTTTGCAATAATGTGATTTCAAACAATGTAAAACCAAAGCCTTTAGCTCAACATCCCCAAACAAAGCCAGATAATCAACCCTTCATGGTGGCTACTTTCACTAGAGCTCTGCATTCAAATGTTAAAGAAAAGCTATCTTTCAATGCAAAACAAAAAGCCAAATTTCCAACAGATGACCTGAAATATATTAGTGAAATTGATTTAAAAGTGAAATCTTTTGGAACCATTTTGTGGATGTCTTTTTACGATGTACTGAAACAGCTGTTCTATCCGTTTTTGAAAACATCCATTTTAACCTCTAAGAAAAACATGAGCACAAGTGAAAACTCTCCATTAATAGGTGTTGGTTTCTGTACTCAAAATTTGCCTTTGTTTTATATTGAAACGAATGCTATTCAGGTATATTTTCCTGACAATAAAATTTTAACTAATAATACTGCAGAAGGTGGTAATTTGAAAGAAAATGATGAAGATGTTTTATTGTTGCAATTGGATAGCATTACATTGACATCACAGGTGGAAAATCCTTTGCCTAGAATAGTTTTAGATACAGACATTTATTCCACTGCTGTGAATTCAAAGACTATTGGAGTTCCTGGCTCTGCAATAGAAGACAGACAATACCAATTGGATATTTATGGCTTCATGTTGGGTACCAGTAAGTAAAGTAGTAATTATTTCATAAATCTGGATTGTTGTTTCCATAAATTATTTATTAATCTCAACTTCTATTTAAATATATTACCCCAAATTTGGTTCAAAATGTGCCATTATTTATATTTAGTTTATTTTTTGCAATTGTGCTATAAAAATAGTTTTTAAGGAAAGTAATATTCCTCTTAAGTTTAAGCATTTTAATACCATCATTTGTTTTTCTTGGTGCAACTTTAAAAGTTAAGGGCCCACCAAAAAATACTTTGAATTTTCCAAGACATCAAATTTTAAATAATTTATCTTTTAATTTTATTTCTATGTAAGCTATAGCACATTGCAACTTATATAACTCCTAAGTCATTTAATTTGAAGTTGTGGATAATTCAAAGTGAAAAAAATCAACAAAGCCTTAAATTTTAGTCACTGGGTAAAGCCTTTCTTATTGTATTAAAAGATAAAATCAGTTTTTTTTAGTTAATTGATGTGTGATGAATTTTGTTTTATATAATTAATTGCTGGTTAGACACTTGCAAAACATTTTACAACTTTCAACTTGCAGCTAACTTAGAAACACTATCTTTTTTAACCTTTTTTCAGAAGTTGTCATGAAATTATATAAAGTTAACTATAAATTAATTATCCCTTATTTTGAATTAAAGGACATCAAATTGCAATGTTGCATTATATTATTTTAATAATCATGGAATGTTTTTGTTTTTGGATTATAATACTTTTAAACATATAAGTGTAAAAAATACGTGAAATCTTTATAGATATCTAATTATTTTACTTTTCAAAAATATTTACATAGTACATTTTTAAATGTTTTTAGTTTGTGGATCTAACATCTCCAACCGAAGTGACCTAAAAAGGGACATTATTCCTCATTATCATCTAACAATGGGTGAAAATCCAGCTCTTGAATGGAATATAGGAGTTATTCCTGAAAACAGAACTCTTTCTAATAATTCTGTGACAGTTACTCCTATTTTATCTCCATTCAATATTCGAATTGCTGTTGCACCTGCTATTGTGATCAACCCAAATAAGGAATTAGATTCAAAAGTAAGTTTTGAATTAAATAGAGTGTATTCCATATTTATTATTTATTAGAATAACTAGCTACACCATTTGGTGGTTAATATAGGTAAATTGTGATTTATTGGAAATGGTATTGTTTTTAGAAAGATTTTGCTGCTTAAATATGTTGCAAAAATCAGTGTAGAGTACTGAAACTGCCTGTAGTAAGACCCTAGGGGAGGAAATGTTTTGATTTAAATCTTAAAGAAATTAAACTAAAAAATTTTTAAACCAAAAGTAAAGCTTTTTCCCATTTCTTGAAAAAATATCTCTTTTTTGCACTTTAGTATTTGCTATTTTAAGTAAACTAAATTAAAATTAGCTAAGTAATATCTTAAAGGTTAATTTTTTTCTTAAATAGTTTTAACAACTTTTCAATATTAAATCATTTTTATTTTAAACTTTTTAGTGATTGTCAATAGTTCTAAATTTTAGAATTTTTCTTCTCATTTCAGAAAATTATTATTTCTGGCATATCTTCTGAAGTCAGCATTACCAATGAAGTATGTGTGTATCTGAACATTCATCAAATGTGTATAGTTCATGCTTTGTTAAAAAGTAATATGAACTTTCTCTCTGAAACTTTCAATGAATCACTGAACTCCAGTGCTACCATAGACTCAGCATCTCCCCAACAACCTTATTTCTACTCAGCCTTTGGATTTAATTCTGATCCTAGTTCACGGCCAGATGGGGATGAGAAATATTTGTATAATTTAGTGCCTTTTGAGCTGTTGGTCACTGCAGAAAATGTAGCTGTGATGCTTTTTTATCATGAGATTCAGTCAAAAGGTTCTACTGATGATCATTTTGAACAGCATTCAAAAACACTGTCTAGTCAAAGCAGTTCTGAATTTTCATCTGATCACAAAGTGAAGTATTTCCAAACTATAGATGCAAGATCAAGGATTGGTTCCAAAGAAAAATCTAACAGTGATCCTAAGAAAAGCACTCTTATAAACCTTCACCCATTTCTGTGTTTATCAATTGTGCAACCTCATAGCTATGTCCTGTGCCATCCATCTTCACAAAAATTTGAATCATCATGCTTTGATCTTCTTTTAAATGGATCCCCTCTTGGATATACTGTTGAAAGTAGGTGTATTGAATTTATGAATCCTTTATTGTATTTAGTTGTCTTCAAATCAGTCTTTTGATGCACAAGCAATTGTAGTTGATGTTGCTTAAAAATGATTTTTTTTTTCTCTATTTTTAACAATTTATTCAGTTAGGTCCAAAATTTAGTCTTCAATTAAAATAGTTCAAAAATTTTTAGATTCCTAATTTGTTTCAATTATTATTTTTACATTTTAAGTATTTAGAAATGTTGTTTCATCAAACTAACACAGTGGAACTTTAAAAGAATGTGTACTTAATCAAACTATTATTTACTTCCTACATAAGTAACAATTTAAATTTCTTCATAATTTCTTCCTTTCAGTAGGGTTAATTAACCACTCAAAAAGAGTGATGGTCTTATTAATGATTCAAATAATTCATACATTCACACACTTGATTAATTTAAAATAAATCCTTACTGATCTCAAACTAAAATGCAAGCTTATTTTTAAATAAGGGCAAGGTTTAAGATTATTAACATTATTGTGTTATAGCCTTGTAGTTATTAACATTAGTTTTATAAGGGAATAATACTATTATAAAATGTTTAGTAGACTATTAATAAGACAAATTATTTTAGAGCCTCATGAAGTGTGTACTCCTATTTCTGAGGATTTTACTCTTCACTTTCTGGAAACTAAATCTGGTGAATTGAACGAAAAGACTGGGATCCCACCTGCTTTCTTCACAGTCACATGCACTGATATATTTAGCAAACCAGGTATATAGGACTAGTTATTAAAATCTTTAAATGTTTGGTTCATATCAAACATGATCTCTAATATTTGGTTCACCTCTCTTATATATAAAGTTATATTCTTATAGTTAAATTTAAAGCTTATTAAGTTGTTTGTAAGTTGTGATAT
The DNA here is from genome assembly GCA_963680715.1 of Tetragnatha montana. Classification (NCBI taxonomy): domain Eukaryota; kingdom Metazoa; phylum Arthropoda; class Arachnida; order Araneae; family Tetragnathidae; genus Tetragnatha; species Tetragnatha montana. The sequence goes on along the minus strand of OY796684.1, from coordinate 5,361,615 downwards.
TGTTACTATAATGTTCTTTTTCCTCTGTCTCTCCTTAGCCAGTGTCAAAATATCTGTTGAAAGGCCCGTGAAAATAAATTTGAGGAGTGAAATCTGTGATTCCACATTGGCCTTTCTTCAATGCTTTAAGCAAGAATCTTCCCTATTTTCTGCTAAACCTGATTCTGGAACTGCATCTGAAACAAAGAACTCTACATTTCAAAATACGATATTACCTTACTTTAAAAATATAGTGTTAGAAACTACGCAGATTGTTTTGGATATATCACCTGCCTCCAATTCTGAAAAGCTGGTGTTTTCTGCCAGTAATGTTGCTGTTGATGCAGATGTTGAAGGAAGTAAAGGTATATTTTTTTGTTATTTGTTACTTAATAATAATTTTCTCTGTTCTCTGAAAATGGATTAATAAACAAAATTTTTGTAAAATGTTCAATGCATTTTATTGCTTATAATAATCATGTATTGAAATGCTCCATGCAGTTCAGTTATATATTATTTTATGACATTTTATTATTTTGAATGTGATGATAAAACAACTTTAATAGCTTCTTTTTTCCATAATATTAATTTCTGTACCACTTTCCTCAAAACAAATGCTTTTGAACTTTTTTTTATTAATATATTGATCTTTTCAGATAATGTGAAGTGTGTAAATTTGAAAATGGAGACATCTAGTTTTGTGTTTCTGACTAGTGTGAATGATCAAGTTTGGAATTTCATACAACCGCTTACTTTTTCAACTTTAATCAAATGTCATCTGACTCCTTGTTTGCAATTTGAGTTAAACCTTTGTGCTGAAAGTTTGATACTGAACTTGAGTCTTCATCATGTGTTGAAATTGAAGAATCTAATTGAGGATTTAAAAAATCTTGTTGAAGTAAGATCTTTTTTTATAAGTTTGTTTTTTATTGGTTAGTTAAAACTTATATAGCCAGCATTGTGTTTTAAAAGTGAGATAAAAGCTATGGGTTGTTTTTTTTTTTTTTTTTTTTTTTTTTTTCAGAAGAATTTCTTAGGCTTTCTAAATTCAACAAATATTGAAACCAATTCCAATGCAGTGGAGATAAATACTGCTAGTCCAAAAAGAATTCATTGGAATGATGATTTAAGAAAAGGAGCTTTTCAGTTTGTGCAAATTACAGGTAAATTAATTCCTTTTTTTCCCCCTTTTTTTTTCAAAAATAAAACCAATGGTCATTCTTTTAACTATTACATCACTTTTTTATATGGATATATCAGCTATTAGTTAAGATAATTTTTACCAACTATTAATTAAGTTAAAACCTTCATCTTTTGAGATTAACAGAGAAAAGTCTAAATGAATATTTTTCTCATTTAATTGGTAAATGTGTTTTAAATTAAATGACATAGTTAGTTAATTTAAATCCAATTTACTAACATTTCTTATGTTCAAAGAATTTATTCAGGGGATACTGATTTAAACATTTTGTGAATGAATATTTTTCGTTTATGAGACAAGTTTTTCTTTACTTTTTTTTCTTAACTGGGTTTCTTTCTCCAGTATGATGAAAAAAATTTATATTGTCAAACCAGTTCAGGTTTCCTCTTCTATTTTTGCAATTTAAGTTATAACAACTCTAGAAAAATAGTCTATTTTTAGTTGTATTAAACCCAAAAGTTTTTTTTAAATCTCATAAAAATTTGTTTTATATTACCATTTTATTTTGATACTTCTATGTTGTACTTGGTTATTAATACCTAGTAAATCTATCTAATTTAAAGAATCATCTGATGTTCTTCCCAAAACAAATGAAATCATGTTCTGTGGTGCCTCTGCAAACCAACCAGCATACATGTCTTGGTGTTATCCGGAACCTAGAGCCTTAACCAAAATTGAGGTTTCACCTGTTCCTTTTCAATGCGGTGAAGAATCAGATAAAAAGGTAGTGTCATTTTCATGATCTATTTAATTAACTCTTATGGACTTATAGTTGAAAAATTCATTAACCTAAAAATACCAGCAAAAAAAAAACTTTTATATCTTGATGCTAGCTTATTATTACATGCCTCCCTTTTCTATTCAGGAGATTCAAAGTTTTCCTTAAATTTTCATTGTTTGGTGAAAACCATTACTTGTACATTTATATATACTCTTTTGCTTATTAGACTATAGTCATACTGCCAGGAGAAAAACTTTGACAGAAAAACCAAAACTCTGAAAAGAAGTACAAAGCCTCACAAATTTTGCACAAAACACTTGATCATCGCTTATGAATTACCATCCCCCCTGAAATTGAGTGGGAAAATCTGTTCCCATAACAATTGCAACAATATTGGAAGAGGTCAAAAATTTTTCTCCTAGCAGTATGACTAGTCATGTTACATTTTAACTGTGTCTGGTAGTAACAGTTTTCTAGATATAATTAACATTTAAGCTACTGTTATCCCAGATTATAAGTGTCTCAAGATTTTCAGCTTTCTTATTTATATAGTACTTCAATACCCTTCTAGTGGAAATATTTGGCTGTTCAGGATCTTTTTGTAATATAAGTGAAAGTCTATGAATCTTTTTTTTATGAAATTAATCCTATAAAACTAGTTTTAACTGATAGCTATTAATATAAATTTTCTCCTTATTAGGCTATTAGTTGTTACCTGCAATATTGGAATTCATCCCTTCAAGAATATGTTAACTCTTTTGAGTTTGTGTTATCTGAAACAGAACACTGCAGTCTGAAGCTCCCTGACTTAAATTCTGACTCTCTTGCTGTATCTGATAAGTGGAGAGTCTTATTGGATAGTGGTAGTTACATGTGAGTTTTAATTTTGCTTTACAACCATTATTGCAATTATTTTTGCATATTAAGTGGCTCCATATACTGGGGTAAAATCCCCCCTATAATTTATTATGCATTTACTCTAATGTTACTTATAATAACAATAAACTTTGTCTTTCAGTGATGATGAGGGTGTTTTGGAAAAAGAGAACCCTTATTTATCGCCCCTTGCTTTAGCTGCTTGTATGTCCATTGATTCGTGCTTTGATCCAAATCTTGTCCCATCATTGCAAGTTAGATCTTCATTTGAACTAATTAAGATTATGCTGTATTGCTCCTTTAAGAAAACAGGTATCCCTTTCTGCAATATTAATTTAACTGTGTTTTTATTACCTTGTTTGTTTGGGTAGAATTTTGAAATCAGTTTTCATTTTTGGATGAGCTAAAGTCATGAAACATTACACATTTGGATAATTCTTGTGAGGGTTCATTTAAAGTTCCTGAACCCCAAAGGGATACAAATCAATTCTCAACTCTCAATTTTGTTTTATAATGAGTTAGGAAAAACTTTTTATACTTCATATTCAAGTTCATATGTTCTTATTTCTCTAAGTTTGGTTTAAATATACTAAGGTACTTTAAGTCTTATTATTTTTTCTTGTATGCTTTTCACTATTATAATTAACAATTGTTGATATTTCTTAACTTTAAAATATATATCATTAAGGAATTATTTTAGGATAATGTTAATAAAATTACTTATGTCTTAGGTTACTCTCCTAAGTTATATCCATTTGAATATGATGATGAATCTCCTTGGATACAAGAGTTTTCTATTTTGTCCTTCATTAATCCTTCAATTTTGTATGTCAAGAAGACATCAAAAATAAATGCAGAGGTAAATGAAATTATGTTTCTAAAGTTTCATGCAGCAAAGTCTTAGTACTTATCTTTCCTAAATATATCTAAAACAGAAAGAGCGGTCTATTTTTAATGTTACTTGCAGATGTATTTTACCTTGAGAGATGTACCTAAAAACCTTAAAAGTTAAAAAAATCTTAATTTTTTTCCCTTTACAATAGTAAAGTAAATACAATTGTATCAAAATACATATAAGTGTTCTAATATGTTTTTAAAACTAAATAGTCATCAATATGTTACTTTTTAGGTATCCTCTGGCTTAAAGTGTGAGGTATTGGAGCACAGGAATTTAACCATGATTCCATTGCTTAGCCCTGTTGACATATATTCTAATACAACTTTAAGTTTTGGCAAGAGTGTAAGTTATGCAATCCTTTTTTAGTGTTTAGTTTCCTGATTTTCGAACTGTTGCATGTCTTGCTTCATTAAAACTAACCAATTCTCTCCTGATTAGTGATAACTTTTTATTTTACCCTGTTTTAAATTATTCTACTTTAAGAACCTCTATCCTACTAATCTGCTTTGTTAAACTTTACCTTTAAATAAAAATGTAAGAAATTTTTATTTTATTTATCATAATTTATAATATTCCTATGGTTTGGATGTATAAGGGTGTGATATAGCCACTCTTTTTAAAAGTTTGTTTCTTTCTATTTAATATTTTAGGAAAAACTGTAGTTCTAATAATATACTTTTTACAGGTTCCTGTATTTGATTTGGAGTTTGTTCTTAATCCATGTTTTGTTCGTCTCAGTCAGTCAATAATTCATACTTTAACATACACTATACATTCTGTTTCACAGGTAAGTTAGTGCTACACTGTTTTTACTATTGAAGGCCTTTTCAGTGGTTAACTAACATTTATTTATTATTTAACTATTTTAATACTGAGTTATTTTTAAAATAGGAATTGGAAGAACATCCCTCACAATGTGTAGAATATATGCTTCCAAACCATTACATAATTTGCAATAATCTGGAAGAAAGAATCAGATTTGGCCAAGTGAGTTTTAATTGTTTAAATATTAAAGTTTAAATTATTAAGTTTTTATGTTATAGTTATTTATTAAGTTTAAATATTAAAGTTGTATGTGTATTTTATGTGTTGTTTTCCCTCCATGACTGAACAAAATTGTTCTTGTTCTATTTTAAACTAGAAGGACTGAACTTAGACATTAACTAGAAAGATTGAACTCTGGAATTTTATTCTTATTTTGCCAACAAACAATTCAGTATTGCCAAAATGCAATTCATTTTCTCCAATTAGAATAATTTTGAGAAATTTATATTAACATTTCTTCTGCCTTTCACAAGTTTCTATGGTAACATTAGAATAGTTGAAAAGGAAAGAAGGAGAATCAAAGTAAAACAGGAATCAGTGTTGTTTTAAAAGATTGGTATTGCAAATTAATTCACTAAAAATGTTCAAATCATTTGATTAATTTTCACCCATCTCTAATTACATATTAGCTTTTTCATTAATTCAGATCAAGCATTTCACTATTGTTACCACTATTTCTACTTAAACTTTTATGACTCAGCAAAACCACATTTTTAGTTAATAAATGATTACTTAAATTTTATACTTTTAGGCTGGAACAGAAGAAAACATAATATTATCACCATTAAAAATGCATTCTTATAGCTGGTGGTGTCATAAAAACAAACAGGTATTTTATAACTTCCAGACATTTTCATTAGTATTGATGTCAATGTTTTAAATTTTTTCCTTCATAATTGTTAACTTTATCTAAAACACCTAGGTTATATTACAAATGTAAAAAATAAACTAAGTAAATATTTTTAATTCTTCATTTTTTAAACACATGCATTGCAACTCAGTGCCTATTTTATTTGGGAATTTTTTGTTGCATTAAATCATTTGTTATTAATCATCATTATGTTATTAAGTAATCATATTGTTGCATTATTTAGATTTTTAAAATTTTAACTGTTAATGGATACTTTTAGCTGCTATGGTTAAGTGTTGGAAGTTTACGTTGGAAGTGGAGCAGAGAATTCAGCATTGATAAAGAAGGCATCTATTCTGTCTTAATAGATAAAAGTATCGCTGTTATCATCAAAGTGAAAAAATTGTCAAATCTTCAAAAACAAGTAAGTGAAAAAACATTTAAATTTTCTCCTTTAATTTTTTTTCCATTTGGCTTAATCAAATCTGCCAAATATTAAAGTTTCAAAACCTTTTATAAAGTTTTCAATAACTTGGTCTTACTATAACTAATTAGGTTTTTTTTCTTTTATAGATTGCTTTAAACATAATAATATTCTATTGTAAAAGCTTGTAATTAACTGTTTTTTATGAACATGGTGTTTTAAACTGATTGTGGATTTTTGTAATTATAACTAATCTTAATGGTGTCAAAAAGTATTGCTTTTACATTACATTAAAGTATTGCATTAAGAAATGTGTATTTATCTTGAAAATCTCTTAAGAACTTAGGATAGAATTCACCTATTCACCTTTGAAAAATCTTTAAACTATTTAGTTCACCAACTACAAATACAAATTGAATAGGAAGCTTACAAATGGTTTATAAAAACCTGTAATTGTCAAAAAATTGAAGTTAATGTACAATCTAGCCATATGTTTTGCACATGTGTAATATGTGATCCTTTCATGTAATATTTAATTATTTAAAATATCCCTCAAGATCATAAGCAAAAATTTAGTGTATTGTTATTGGACTTTTAAGCCCTTGAAATTGACCCTGATATTTTTTTGACCCACAATCACTGTAAAGTTGTATGGTCTTGATCTAAGATGGGGGAGTTTTGACTTGCCCATTTGACATTGGCAAGCAAATATTTCAGGCTGACTAATAATTTTATCATTTAAATAATTGAATTTTAAATTTAACTATTTACACTCAGTTAAGGAACCTCAATCTAGTGCAAGTTAGTACTTTTAGAACTGAAATTTCATCATGGTCTCCAATCTTCAGTGGAATAATTCATGCTTTAAAAGTTCTTATATAATTTTCTATGTTTAAACCAATTAACTTGCTTATGTTTATAATATGAATTCAATTGTTTCAGGTTATAATTGATGGACAGCTTGTCATCCATAGTCAACTTAACTTTCCTATACAAATGAGATGTGAGTTTCCTGTTAATGTTTCATCCAAAGCTCAACAATCCAGCACCCTCTTTGTGAAATGTATTGCATCTGAGCATAGCTCCCCATCCTTTCTCCTGTCTGAAGATCATTTGAAAACCATGCACTTGTCCATAACTGGAATTTTGGACTCTCAACTGTGGTCTGAAAATATTTCTTTTGGAGATAATAAAGTGTTACAGGTAATATTTCTAAAAAAGAATGATGTTATTCCTTAACTTGATTAACTCTTCTAATAAGTGTATTGGGGTGGTCCTTATTTATGTGGGGAAATTGTTTTTAGAATTCAGTATGCAGTGCTTTTTTTTTATCTTTCTTGGGTAAAAAGTAACATGTGTAAAACTTTAACTGATTTGGCAAAAAATAACCTGTGCCTCTAGACTGTTGAAAGTTAAAGACTTGGTGAAATATTTAAATTATTTAGTTTTTGGTTTATATAGGATTTAATATCCTTGGTTTCTTAATTTTACAGCAGCACCTCAATAAGAATTTATGAAAAACTATTAACTTTAAGTTCTACAAACTAAACAATAATGAAACATAGTTAAATTTATTTTTCTGAATGTTTCATTTCTGTTCTCAGAATGTTTTTTTATTTATACCAGCAATGTTAGTTAACTGTTAGTTAATGCTATTAATTTAGCCTCTCTTTAACATCATTAATAACTTTCATTTTTTTGTTTAAATCATCTTTAAAAAAAGCTTTTTTTATTTGTTTTTAATATACAAAAGGAAGTTTGAAATCTCTTATGGTTTTAATCTCTTCATTTATATCTAAGCAATTTTTGAAAGTGACTGCTTCTATTATCCAAGTCCTGCATTTATGACTTGCCGACTTTTTTTTACACATTATACTATGAAAATATATAAACATTAAGAAAAATGATGAGACAAATTCAGTAAAACATGAGAATCTTGGCTTCAAAGTTCCCAGTTTAAGAGTCTGTTACTGTTCTAAACTTTCTTGTCATCTCTACAGAGGTTTAAAATAAAGAAGAAAATAAACATAAAATTCTTTATTTTAGATTCCATGGAAGACAAATGGTATGTTTCAGAGTGTGTGGTGCCAAGTACTGAATCAGAAAATTACTGATTCTGCTTTCTCAGTGATGGTAAGTATTTAATATTTTTAGATGGAAGGTATATAAACACAGTTTTTAAATTCTGACATCCTTTCAAATTGAACAGCTGGTAACAATGTTAAGTTGGAAATCACAAATATTGAAGTTCATTTTATCAATATTGACACATTGAACTTCTTAATAACCAGCTTTAAAAATAGTACTAATTTAAGACTTCATGTTATAAGTTTTGGGGTTACTTAATGTAAATTGCTTATTCTAGCATAGATTAATCTGAATGTTTATCTTATAGGTTTTTGTATCTCCTCTATATATTCTCCGGAATAACTTCCCAGTCCCATTTAAAGTAGAACTTTCATATCAGAATCAGTGTGAAATGGATTATATAGAATTAAAAGGAGAAGGAAATGAGATAAAACTGCCTAAATCTTCTGCATCAGATCTTGTTCTCAATATTCATTCAACGACAGGTATGCTTCAAGTTGACATTTAAACTCACAATAAATAAATTGAAACTACCTTCAAATTGAGGCTTAGGTTGCTTGGATTTTTATCTTGGACTTCAGAAGGTCTTTACTTTCCTTTCAGCTTTAAATAATCCAAATTAAACTACATAAGAAAGTATTGCATAGTTTTTCCTAAAGGGGTAAATGACCAATGTAATCTTTATGTGTATGTTAAAACAGTTCAGTTTTTATTAATTCTTTACCATTTTTGACCTAATTTTATTAATGTTTTAATAAACATACATCTATTGAAGTTAGTTTTAAATATTAAGGTGAATAGTTAATGTTTATGAAATAAATTAGAAAGTAATACTTTGAAATTGGTGTAGAGATATTGTGTGTTTTTCCAATTTTTGTTTTTCTTTTTAAAATATAAAAGGGGAAACATTCTATAAGTTATTCTTTCTCTTGCATTTTCATTATACATGGATTATAATCCTTAAAAATTTAATGATTCACAATTTATGTATGATATCTTGACTTTTTTTTCTAGATTTTAACATTACAATACCCCAGATAGTTACTTCATTGTCTGATCTACATCATATACCCTCTGCAGACAGTCAAAATACTGATCTAACTCAGCAGCTGTTAAAGAAAGAATCTCTTGAATATATTTGGCCATACAGTTTTCTTGAAAAGTAAGACATTTTCATTTATTTTAAGAAAAGAAGTTTAGGTTTTTACTGTATGAAAGTTATAATTTTGAGAAAAATCCATTCAGGTGAAGAATAAAAAATGAAAGGTTTCTTTAATAACTTATTTAAAATAGTTACTACTTATTGAATCTTATTGTATTTGTTGCATTCATTTATGGTTAATAAATTTTGCTTTAGCATATAATAGTATTTAAGATTTCTCTCTCAAATTTTAGGCTTCAAACTTCATGCATTATATCAGTTTGTTTATCCACTTAATGTTCTTCATGATTTATTATTACAAAGGTTTTACCTTCATTGTTACCCTTATCATTTGTAAGAACTACTAATTCAACATGGAAAAGTTAATTTTATAGAAAAAATCTAATTATAAATATTTACAACATTTTTTCCTTTTATATATTCTAGATCCTCAGTAGATCCATTGTATCCTTGTTCAGAATCAAATAAAGTCATTTTACCTGCAATACAGTCAAGTGAATTTGAAGTTCAAGCAAGGGTATGGCTTAGCTTTTTAATTTATTTGAGTACAATTAGATATTGGTAATTGCTGTTTTGTAACTTTAAGTCTGTTATGACAACTCAATTTAATGTCATTTTTAGTCACAACATCAATCTTTATTTAAAATTTGTTGTCCCATCACCTAAAGTAAACATTTTGCATAAAAATAACTCAGATATAAATAGCAAGCATTTTAATCTCCAAGTTGGAAAAATCAAATTTATCATGAAGATTCCTAAGCAATGATTTTTAAGGAATTAATGTTTTATAATTTTTAATACTTTTATTATATTTTTAAAAAATTCATTTATATTAATCACCTTTTATTTACTGTTTGAAAATTGTTCTAGTTGTTCCTCTTTTTAAAGGACTATATTTAGATCCCTAATTAAATAATATATTTATAAGAAATATATTTCTTTCTTTTATTAGTTTTTATAAATAAGCTTGAACTAAAACAATGAACTATTAACTGATTTAACCTTTTGCTCTGTCAAGTGGAATCTTTCAACATACTATGTTTTCTTCAGTTTCTCTTACATATATTTATGTTCCAAAGGTGGAGAAATCTTTTTGTTGGAAGGGTTTGAATACAATCTTGTATGATATCAAGCCTGATGTCATGATGGTTAATAGACTACGCCATGATATATATTTATTTCAAGAAAATGAATTGCAGTGGAAATTGACTCCAAATTCTGTTGCTCTGCCATCCAAACCTTTTGTAAGCATTTCCCTTTAACTTTTTTTATTATTTCTTAAACTTTAAGGCTATTTTTGTAATGCTACATAGTGATATATTTCCATGCAGTTCCTTTGTATGTTTTCCCCCTTGTCATTTATTTTAAAATTTCTGTTTGATAGCATTTCTTTATATCTCTTTAATTTAGTGCTTTTAATTATCTTGGAACTTTGTGAGGATTTCTCAAAACTTGCCATAGGTGTCTTAAAATTTTTGAAAAATTTTTATCAAAAATAAGATTTAGACTACTTAACTAAATAATTTTTTTACTGAAGGAATTCATTTCCCACTCATGGGTGTATTTAGGTTTAAAATAAAATGTTGCTTTTTATAATAATCAAATGTAGTTTCTCAAGTTTTGTGTTTTTATTTCACAGGAAAATTTCCACCTGAGTATTCTTGAAAATGGGAGACATTTTAACAGCTGTCTCTTATCAGTTCAAAAGTTTGGAGAAAGAAAAACTAGCATTGGAAAAACTCTGGATTCAGCTCATTTTTCTTTAGAATCTTCTCAGAATATTCCATGTGGTGGCTCCATCAATGTCATTATAAGAATGCAATTAGATGAATTCAAGGTATTATTTTAAATATCTATATCTTTCATGTAATTTTAAAACAGGGGCTTTCAAAGTATTTTATTCATTATTTTTTTATAGATATTTTGGATAATTGTAAGGAATGAGTATCTCCTCTGTGAAACTGTTAAAGCTATGAGAGTTCTTAATTTACTTTTCCTGTATTTTAACATCATTTTTTTTTGGGGGGGGGGTTCCAATGGGTACTAAAAAAGAAAAAAAAATAGCCAACAAAAACAGACAAATCAAGAAGCTACTTTCAGCTATGTAATACAAAGTGATGAGTGAGTCAGTCAGGTCATGTTTGGTTGCATCACTGCCACTCAGTTATATTACAACACTAATGCTGAGACCATTTCTTTCTGGAATTTGGCAATTATATTGTTTTCATTTTTATAATGCATCTAAACGAACATAACTGAATTGAATTGATAACCAGCTTTTCAACTGTAACTGTTTATTTGAACATAAAATTTAAGTGTAATTACTCCACTCCAAAATTTTCTTACTTTTAGATTTTCATTTAGATTATTTATTGAAGACACTGTTTTTTATCAATCAAAACACAGAGCAAAATATTAGTTTTACCAACCAATATTACGTGCAAGAGAAATATTGTTTCATTTTTATCTGTAATTCTTTTTGATGAAACCTATGATGTATGTATTTTTTAATCTAATTTTTTAACTAATGAATTATAAATTTTTGGTTTTAGGTGTTTTTATTCAAGCTGACATCTGAGGTTCATCAAGATATTATTGTTATCACTGCTTTCCCATTGGTCATACTCTCTAACAATATCAATCAAGAACTCCAGTTTTCCTTATTTTGCTTACCAAACATGAATGAAAATGTAAGTTTAAAGATTAACCATAAAGTTCTCACACCAATTCACACTTCAATATTTCCTGTGTGCTGCATTTTGTACAATAATATTAGGCTAATCCTCTGTATAAAAATATTAGTGTTTTATAACATTAATTTTAAGTCAAATATAACAACCATGAGTTTCTAAAAATAACAAACACTTCAATCTATTTATACTGGTTCTATTATTATAGTTGTTATTCATGTTCCTTAGTGTTTCATCCTAAACTATATTCTTATAAGAGCTTTTGTTTTCAGGTTATATTTCCCATTAAGAAAGAATCTTTCACTCTTAACAACTCTTTAGAATGCAATCCTTTTCTACTTTGGCAAGCTGACAAAACACATTTTTCTTCAAAAGATTTTGATTTAGGCTTCTACCTTTTTATATCATCCCCTAATCAAGAAACATGGAGTTATCCTGTGTATTTAGATCCAAAAACATGTGATTTCAAAAGACACACAATCTATGTTCCTATTCATTCAAATCTGAAAACAACTACCTTACCTTTAGTTATAACTAGTCATTGGAGTAAAGGCATCCTGTTTTTGGTTTTGAACATTGACCCCTGCCCACTCTTGCTGATACATAACCGCACTACTATGAACATCTTTTATGGTCAAAACTTCTCTGGCACTGAAGGTAAGAAATTAAACCTTAGAAATAAGTCAAAAGCTTTTAACCTTGTGTTTAGTTTTATTTATATCAATTTCTTTTTCTGCATTTTTAGGAAAATGTGTGTTTGAAGAGCACAACAAGTATTCTGAAATCCCCTCTCTGAGTCCAGACTCAAGTGCTCATTATTCCTTTCCTGTGTTACAAAAATCTTTTCCTCAAGTTCCTGAAAAATCCCCAACGCTCTGTTTGGGCTTGAAAGAAGATTCTGTGTTTGTCTGGAGTCCCCCTTTCAGAACTAACATCGACAAACAGTTTGTTCATATACTGGGGATCTGCGATTTCATGGTGTACAGTGAACGCGTTGGGCATACTGTGAAACTGTTTATCGATCCTGTCAACCGTATTGAGGTAAATGCGAATGAAGTGCGCAGTCGCATTGCTCTTGCCACTGACACAAACCATTCGGAAAAAACGGAAACCCAAAAATCTAAATCAACTAGTAGAAGAATTGAAATGAAGGTGAGGAAAAAATCTCTGAGCAGAACTTTGAAGAACTCTGATGTCCAAGTCTTTAAAAATTTGACTTCTTATTTCTTAAATGTTAGATTGATTCATGTTAGCTTTATTGTTTGTGATGAACTACAACAGGAAAATACAATGATTGAAGTTTTGAGATTAAATCTGACGAATGCTATACTTTCGGCGAGGCCACAAAAAGAAAACTGTTTTGCTCAGCTTCAAGATGTGTCGCTTTGTTTTGAACAAGTGCAATTAGACAATCAAATTGAAGAAAAAGAAAGTGTGTGGTGTGATTTTCCAGTTGTTTTTCATAGATCAGCTGCTCCCAAATCTAGTCAACAAAATGAAGACTGCAATAGCTTCTTACCTAACAAAATCAGAGAAAATTCTATGCTTGTTTTTAATTTAATTATTGTGTTACCTAGTGAGCTACACAATTCCTTTGTTATACAATCTTTCAATGTTGATGTGCTTCCTGCATCTCTCCACTTAGAAGATAAATTTTACTACCAACTATTAAGTTTATTGAAATCATACTCTCCAATCAATTTTCACCAACATGAATCTCCATGGTCTGATCTTCATTTACCTAAGAAGGTGAAATACAATTCTTTGGTCCTTTTGCATCCACTTCATTTTCAAAGCTGTAACATCAACATACCAGAAGTTTCACTAAGCTTACATGCTTCCTTAAAGTTATATTTGTCACTTGAACGATCATTACTTCGGTTTCAACCATTTGTTAGAGAAGAATTGTTTACTACCTCTTATGAACTTGGCCGACTGCTAATGTTGCACTATTTAACTGGAGCTATATTTAGAGCAGGTAATTACATTTCTTTTATCAGATTTTTGTATTTTCTTGTTCCTATTAAGGTCAGTCCCTCCCTTTGTTAACTTTTGGTTCTGATGAACTTTATTAGTAGTCACTGTAACTTTAATGTTGTTCTTTTATGCTTTTAGAAATTAATGGAAGTCCTCTTGTATTTATTCATTAAGTTTTGGTTCCCAGGCATTTTAATGACATTCTTTGACTATAAAGTCCATATATTACATTAGTATGTTTACTTCAAACTATTTTTTTTCTACCTCATTGTAATTTAATTTTTTTTTCTGTATCTATTGTGTTTGCATAATAGTTTGTAATTTTTCTTTTGCCAAAACGGCGGTTTTCCTCCTGGAGAATCACAACTGTTTGTTTTTTTGTTCAATCTGTATACCTATAATAATAATAATAATAATAATAAGTAAATTTTAAATTTAAAAAATTTGAATTTAAATTTAAAATTTATTTGTAAGTCCCTATTTTTAGAAATGTCTCATTGCTCTGTATAGAATTCCTAAAGCATTATTCTCCAATCTGTCCTCACTGGTCAACCCCTCTTCCTTGAGGGCTATTTTACAGAAAGTACTCTTTATGGCCATAAGCTTTTTGGAATTCTCAACATGAATGTTTTTAATTAACATGTGTTTTCTATTGCTAGAAGAAGAAGCCTAAATCTGTAGTGGCTTAGCAGATAATTTTTAATTCTTTATATCTTAGTCACACAATAATCAAATATCACATCTGTCCCATATACCAAGCCCTAAGTTACTTTACATGGTTATTAGCATAGATTTTTTTCTCTATCGTTTTTTAACACATTTTTATGATGAGTCATCTAACTTTGAGTACATTCTTTTTGCAGGCTGGGTTGTTGGTTCTATGGATATTTTGGGAAATCCTGCTGGATTTGCTCGTGCTGTTACTGCTGGAATGTCTGATTTTGTGTATCTTCCATACCAAGGATTATTTCAAGGTCCTAGGGCATTTGTCTCAGGTTTAACTTCTGGTGCTATGTCCCTTTTCACTCAAGTATCATCAGGTATAATGGTTTACCTTGAATTCTTAAATACTCCTTTAAAAATGTTGCATAGGTTTTGTTTAGAAAACCCTTGTTAAGAAAACCTCTTCTAAAAAGATTAATGTGCACTTGCTACATGAAATGTTAAACACAGCTTTCTGAATTATGTAAATTTAAATGACTAAAGACTGATAATTTCAGACAAATACTTTTAAAATAACTCAAATGTGTTGTGGCTTAAATTTTTTTGATTGTTAGATCATTAAAGTTTCAAAACTTCTAAATTTTAAGACTTACAGAAGGATAGAAAAATGTGAGGAATATAAAATTCTTCTATGATAGTCTGTACACAACTTAAGCCACCTATAACTTTTTCATTGGGGACTAATGCCTTTATAAATTAACCCTAGTACCCAACTATATTTTTCTCATCTGACTAAGGAGTATTTAAATAACATAAGTATCATTAAAAGAGCTTTTAATTCATAGAAAGGGGGTTTTATTCAAGTCATATGGTCCTAAGTTTTGATTAAAAACCCATGCAGAATGACTGAAAATATGGATATTTTTTTGTTCCAATTGATGTTTAAAAGCCTGTTTTATGTTACTATTGCTTTTATGAAACATAGTTTACTGTGATATTGATTTAATAAAACATGATTTTCCTATGTTTTTTTTTTTACTTTACAGGTGCTATTAACTGTGTGGCAAGTCTTGCTTCTAGTATCTCAAAAAATATGGATTTTCTGTGCTTGGACAACGAACATTTGGCTCGACAAGAACTCATACGACGTCACTTACCTCAAGGTGTTTCTGATGGATTAGTACAAGGGTTGAGTGTGTTTGGTTTGAGTATATTAGGTAAGATTTTTTAGTTTATCATGGATCATGTCATCATTGACTTACAATAAAAGACTATGTCACTTTTGGTGAAAGTTTTGAAATTGGTAGAACAGTTGAACCAAATTAGAAGATCTCAAAATCTCAACAAACTTAAATGTGATCAGTTGGTTGGTGATCTATTGATGTGTTGTATTCACCTTATTGGCAGTTAGATGGTGTATTCATCAAAAGCAACACATTGGTCATAATTCAAAGGCTGTATTATCATTCTTAAAAGTTTTATGTTTTAAACTTTTTTATAAAAAAAGTATATGTAAAGTAGTAGATTCCAATTTTGGAATGTGAATTTTCTAAGAGTCAAATCTGTGCTTGCCTGAGAGATGTTAATTTTCACTGTGTATCCACAAACTTTTGATCATTACTTACATACAATATTTTTTAAATAATCAGTAATAATTTTGAAGCTATACTCTTTAAAATAGAAAGTATTTTTTACCAACATAATAGATTGATTACTTTGTAGTCGTAGAAGGGAAAAACACTATCAACAAAAAAAAAAACATTATCTTTATTTGTAGAAATAAGTGTAAAAATTTAAAAGTTGAAAAGCAAACTAAAAAAGATATGAACTAGATTTAGCTAGCCTTTCATTACCAGTGATATCATTTCGAAAAGAGTTAGACAAACCCTCTAGTGTTATGCATACATTATTCCAATTTTCAAAGTATTCATTACTAAAGTGAAACAAAATATATTTTCCACTATCTAAACTAAAAATTAACCACTCATCTGTTAGATAATTTTTAAAAATTACTTTTTTTTCTAAATTGACACAATTGAAGAATTCAAGTATGTTGGTTTGTATAAAATGCACAAATTTAAAATGTATGTTTTTAAAACTTTACCTGATTCATTTTTTTAAATGTATCATTATTTCTTATAGGTGCAGTTGCAGGAATAGTAGATCATCCTTTGCAAGTTCTGATGTCTCCTACCACTCCTATGAAAACAGCTTCAGGTGTAGTTGGAGGTTTAGGAAAAGGAATTATTGGTGTGTTTACTAAGCCAATTGGAGGAGCTGCAGAGCTACTGTCCCAAGCAGGCTATGGTAATATGCATTTTTACTTATTCAGATATTTTTACTGACAATAATTTTTTATTTTGTTAATGAATATACTCTCATTTTAACTTTTAGAGGTTCCCAATCTTATCAAAGTTGCTTAACCCTTAAGTTAATAAGAATAATCTTTCTTATGCTCTTAAAATTTTAACTATTTAAGACATAAATTCAGCTTCCTTTCTATTATTTGGTAACAAAGGTAAAAAGAACTATCATACCTGGGATTTTCAACAGTTCAGAAGTTTCCAACTTTCCCATAAATCTTATCTTGGATAATCCACCCATAATCTCCCTTTAATAATCCCTGCACCAACTTTAAAAACAATTGCAAAAAAAACCTATCAAATTCATTTATAAACCTAATTTATTTTTGAAGAAATATCAAGCTAAGTTTGTAGTTAACTTACAGGGATTTTTTCACCTGTCTTTATCAGTTAATAATGTAATTAAGATAAATTTTTTAAACTAATTTGTTCATTAAAAATAAAAAATAATTTTACCTTCTATACTATCTTTATTAATAAACAATAATTGAGTTAATAAACAATAATTTGATTTAGAAAAAACAAATAAATGAATTTATATCATTTGAAACCTTTTAATATTCATAGGACTTTTGCATGGTGCTGGATGGCTTGATCTTCCAAAAAGGCAGTACCAGCCAATGGCTATGTCCCTAGAAATGTGTTCCAGTAGCATGATTAAATATGTATGCAAAGTTGCCTTATGTCAGTCACTGGGTGATGTTTTGCTGTCTGTAGAAGCTACATATGTTAATCAAAATTCTGAATATGAAAGCAATATATTACTGTTAACATCTGAGGTATGTAGGTGTTTTTCTCAATTGTATATTTTCAATTGTATACAAATGTATTAATTGTATATTGTAGGATAATAATACCTACTTAATATACAAGTAACTTGTATATTTTCTTATGAATTTAAATTTCCCCTAAAGCTTTTTATTACATTTTTGTTTTAATTTTTATCTTCTAAAAATTATTTTTGATCATAAACAAGTACAAGTATAGTAATGATTTGTATTAAGAACTTTAAAATGAGATATTTTTGGTATTTTTTTTTAACAATTTCAGTCCTAGCTGCCCCAAATTTACCATAGGATTCAATGGTAATCTGGGACTGAAAGGGTTAATTCTTATTATTTAACTATAAAGCAGTCTTTATTTTAAGTTAGCATTAAGTCAGTATAAAAGTCTTTTTTTTCACCTTAAATGAACCAAAAATTAATAAAACATGTAAAAACAAATAGAAATTTTCATTAAAAAATGTTTCCTACTTTAATATCTTTATAGGCCCTGTGCATATTAACTGATGATGAAGTTACTCTTCAGCGTACATTTGCACTGACAGAAATTAGGTGTAAAAATGCTGAAAATGACAGAAGTACCATGATAATAATACCTAGTCGTGCTCCTCATAAACAAGTACATTTGGTATGTAATTTTAGGTTGCTCCATCAAAATTTAGTTTCATTTTTTATGTTCTCATATTATTGAGAACTTTCTTTTATAATCACAAGTCTCAAACTACTCTCAACTATTTGTTGTTATTTCAACGAATAGTTGTTGTCCCTACTATTTGTTACTCTCAACTATAGTTGTGTTTGAAATGGTTGTATTTTAATGTGAGTGCCTTATAAGACAATAGAGAAAATCAGTAGAGAAACATTGAAAAAAAATTAAAGTCATTTGTTTATATATTTGCTGTCTAGGCATATAATATTCTCACATTGTATATTTTTCTTTTAGGAGTCTAATGATGCTTTGGAGAGAGTGTCTGAATACTTGAAAATAAATAGAGCATCCATTAGCAGTAGTGCTGAAAATTCTTCTCATCAAGATGTGATGCCTGATTCCTTAGTTAAATCAAACTCTTCCAATCATATATTTTTCTTATATCCTAAAGACAGGAGTTTATTTTTGACTTTATTTAACCATGCAAAAAGTAAAGCCCTTCGTAAAGGGTTTTGAACCCTGTCCATTGTCCATGTGATATCCAGATTTAAGCACAACCTTTTGGGTAAAAAAGAGCTTTAAAACAAATTTAGGGTTTAAAATATGGTAATGGTTGAAGAAATGACAGTTTCATGTGTGCATTTATAATTTTTTAAGATTAATTTTATAACATGGTTTTAAAATTATCTTCTTAAACCATTAAATGTGCCGCTATATGAAGCACACTAAA
Source organism: Tetragnatha montana (assembly GCA_963680715.1). NCBI lineage: Eukaryota > Metazoa > Arthropoda > Arachnida > Araneae > Tetragnathidae > Tetragnatha > Tetragnatha montana. Next base: position 5,342,737 of record OY796684.1, on the reverse strand, counting down.
ATTTTTGAATTGTTGTATGTTGTTTAAGATTTAATATAGGCCTCCTAATCATGTGTAGTTTTAATTTTTAAGTCTTTATTTGTTTAAAAGATATGATGTGATCCCAAAATGGGAGAATAGCTGCACATTTTTTTTTTTGTTTTCAAATTTTAAAATGTCATGTTACCTACCTGAATAATTATTTAGTTAGGCTTATAAATTTTCATTTTTTACTGTCTATTTATCAAATTGCATTTCAATTTTCATGCTATGAATATTGTTTTTAGCAAATGTTTCAAACAAAAAATTATGTTCTAATTTATTATTTGTATACTTTCCTTATTTTATTTCGTATTACTGTAGAACCTTGATATCAAAAAAACCTTTTGATGAAAAACCACGTATGATTTATAACGAACCAATATAACCAATCTCTCGCTGGGTCTCCATCACTTTGACCAACAATCACAGTGGCTACAACAATCTAACCATGCAATCTGTAACCAATGTACACTTCCGGCAGTCACCCTTGTTATTTGCATCCATAATTCCTTCGTGCGAAACTTCCAGGTGAAGTTTCGGGTCCATTCGAATAATTTTGAACTGTCTTAAGAGCAGCTTGACTCCCGAAAGGCATTTCTCATACTCTTACCCTTGTAAACACTCCACAAGGTAGATGTGCACTAAAGCACCAACCAAGGAAATCACGAAAGGGACACACTACACCAGTGGTTCTCAACCTTTTTCAAGCTACCGCCCCCCAAAGGTGCGGAAAATTTTTGAACGCCCCCCCAGTTAGAAAATATTGTAATTTAGGGCAGCGGTTCTTAAACTGTGGTCCGTGGACCCCCGGGGGTCCCCAGCACCTTTCTAGGGGGCCCGCGAAGGTATCTCATTTAACCCCTAACAGTGTTTACTGAGGAAATACCTATTTTAGAGAAGTGGGGGGGATTACCTTTGAGTGTTCCCCAAACAGTTTCAAAATGAGATGAAACACTAGTTTAGAAGGACCTCAAAATTTTGAAGTCTGTATATAATTTTTTCCTTGAAAGTTCTGTGGTTTTCAAGGAGCTGTTCTCTTCAGGTGTCCAAAAATGTCTCAAAATGAGCCAAAACACTACTGTTAGAGGCAAATTGTCAAAATTTTTCTGGGGATTACCCCCCATTTTTACTTGGAGTAATCTTAAATTTTACAATGTGCAATATAATTTAAGTACTACTTTTGAGTGATCTGAATTTAACATAAAAATGATGTATTTTGGAGATACCTTGGAAATAACTTTGAGTAAATCCCACCCCCAAAACAGCCCTGAATCCTGGGTGTTCAAAATCTTGGGGGGCCGCAATGTGTGGCTGATACATAAAGGGGGGTCACGACGATCGAAAGTTTAAGAACCACTGATTTAGGGTATGGGCAAGGCCGATTACTTAATATTAAATGAATTTTAAGTATATTATTACTAAACTTAGCCACACCAAATTTGTTAAAATGGGAACCCCGCTGATACCCTTCCAAGTAAAAACATTCATTATTACACATTAATATGCCTACAGAATTATGTGTTTTATTCTTCCTTACTACTCAAAACTGATAATGGGCTGCTAAAGTAGCGAAAGTTAGGTGTAAAAATGAGTTTGTGAATTTTGTCCTTCCAACAACTTCATTAAATTGCAGACCACTTTCGAAGCTCTTAAGAATCATGTATGCATGGTCTGCTGAAGACCACCAGTTTGTAACACTGCCATAATAAGGGGGGTATGGGGGTTCTCCCCCAGAAAATTTTTAGCACGAAATAAGTGAATTTAAGCTATTTTTATAGTCCTCCCTCTGGATTAACCACTGCCTCATACTCATTGCCCCCTTACCGCCCAAAACAGGCCCACCGCCCCTAAGCATCCTCTCACCCCCCACAGGGGGCGGTAGCGTCCCCGTTGAGAATCACTGCACTACACCATACGACTGCCCGTCTGATAATAAGAGAAGTTATTCAATGAACAAATGGTATCATGAACGAGTAGCAATAAAGAGAAGGATACATACATTTTTGTTACAGATAGCAAATCCCTCCTAATGGCTCTGACTAACTCGACAAATAGACCTCCTGCGATAGTCTTGCAAATCAATAAAGTCATACAAGAGGCAAGTTCAATAGCAACCAGAATATCTTTTATTAGGACTCCTAGTCATGTTGGGTTATTCAATGAACAAATGGTATCATGAACGAGTAGCAATAAAGAGAAGGATACATACATTTTTGTTACCTATAGCAAATCCTTCCTAATGGCTCTGACTAACTCGACAAATAGATCTCCTGCGATAGCCTTGCAAATCAATAAAGTCATACAAGAGGCAAGTTCATTAACAACCAGAATATCTTTTATTTGGATCCCTAGTCATGTTGGGGTAAAAGAAAACGAAGAAGTTGACGTTTTGGCTAGGGTCCAACCTCAATGTCAACGCCACAAATGGTTTTCACAAACGACCTTGCCAAACAAGCTGGGATTTTTATGCTGATATAACGAAGAGAGAATGGCAAAGCTCTAAATATTATCCAGAGCTTAAGGCCCTGGATGAACCAATAAATTTTAAATGGTCCAAAAATAGGGAGATGGACGTTTTAATTGCTCGCCTGTTTACAGGAATGCTTCCTACAAACGGTTTACTATACAAATTTAATCTAGTAGATTCTCCGCTTTGTTCCTCTTGACTCTCCTGAACATCTCATAACTACATGCACCAAATTTTCTCACTTAAAGAGGAAATTGAAAGAAAAGACTGATTTCAAAGATCAGGGGTCCGTTAGAAGAAATTTGGGTCCTTTTTCGGACCCTTCACAATATATTTCAATGTGAAAATAGACCCTTCACAAAACATTTTACCTTGAAAACGGACCCTTCACAAAATATTTTTGCCTTTAAACAGATCGGGGTTTTTTTCGTAATACTTCAAATATTGGACCCTATTTTCACCAAAACCGGATCCTGGCTGAAAAACAAATTTACGCTAACTTCAAATTCACAAAATTATAAGTAGATTTTCACAATTTTTACAAAAACCGGACCCTTCACAAAAAGTCTGCAATGACCCCTGAAGATAATGATATTATCTTTACTATTTTAATGGACTGCATCATCAAATCGAGACGATATCTGCAAGCTATGGGTACTTTCCTTAGAGTTGTATACAGCACTTAGTATCTCCTTTCGTTTTTTTTTATGTTGGTTTTGGTTTATGTACCCCAAGGGGGAGGCCTCTACACTATGAATTAGGATTGGGCTTTTCTGGATAATATTTCTCCTAAATTCTGTTTCTTACTAATATTTCTGGAGGAAGAAGACGAAACGACCCGAGTCGGGCTGCATATGTCTCAATGCTTTCCGTCAACATCAACAAGAGTAGCAATGGATACTGATATTTAATACCCCTTTAATGATACATGTCATAACAGTTTGATATTTTTATAATAGAAGATATATTTTTTTAAATATCAAAGTCTGGAGTTTAAAAGTATTATAGTTAAATCTCAAAAAGGTTTTGTAAAAAAGTTTTCAAGAAAAAATGGTATCATGAAATAGTAGCAATAGATACTGATATTAAATACCCCTTTAATGATACATATGTCATAACAGTTTGATATTTTTATAATAGAAGATATATTTTTGAAATATTGAAGTCTAGAGTTTAAAAGTATTATAGTAAATCTCAAAAAGATTTTGTAAAAAAGGTTTCAAGAAAAAATGGTATAGTGAAAGAGTAACAATGGATACTGATAGTGTCTAATGTAAATCTTCTTTACAATATTATATTAGATAATATTTTTATAAAAACTGTAAATAATTGTTAGTATTTGTTATAAAGATGTATAATATTTTTACTGTATGATTTATAATTCTGTTCACAATTACTCTTCCCTGTTAAGTTTTTAAATGTTATTGCTTATTTATTTGATCCCTAAAATTTGTTTTAATCATAATTGCATTTTGAAGATTTATTTGTGTTAAAAACATTTTGCAAAAAAAAACTTGTTAAAATTAGAAGATCTATTCTGTTTTAAGCATTTATTCAACTATTGTTTTAAGAAAACAATTTTTGTTTTTAATGTTATCAAAATATTGGTTAATAATTTCATACTTCAAGATTTATTTATATTCAAGGGTATTCACTTGTTTGAACATTAGAACCTCTATATAATAAGGATCCCTACCTAACGAATTTGGAAATAAAACAATTAGAACAACAAAGAAATGAAATTTGTATATAATACCTAGAATAACATATTCTAGCCAGGTGCAAAAATGTAAGGCAATCTTTGCAAACATTCCAGACATTTAGAATGGAGTAATGGAGATTTTTAATTGGAGTAATTTAGCTTACGGAAATTCTTCCCTCATCTCTTTTCTTCAGTTCTAGCTTCTTAATAGATTTCTACGAATTCTGACTGAAATTGGCTGTTGTTATGAACAACTCGTGTTTAGGGTTGCTGTAATGGTTTAAAAATGACATTTCTGTGATGAAAATAATACTTCAACTACTGGTCATTATTAAGAGGTTCTACTGCATTATATTGAAATGTAATGACCATTTTGATGTTATAAATATTGTTAATTTTTTTTATTTTCTTGATTTTTTCCTTGGGAATACAGAATCAAAAATTTGGTTGGTACTCTTCTTTATTGAGTAGGATATAAATTATTTTTATGATATTTACACCCGGCTGTATTTTAACAGCCAGAATCCACAAATATTCTTAAATTAGCCTTTAGATCTTAATACATGTAAATACTGTTGTTGTTAATTAATAAAAAACATTTCTACTTTCTCCCATTCCATTTTAATTTTGAATTGAATAATACATAACTTTTACTTTGGTGGTGAGAGTCTGAGCACCACTAGTATGTAAAGTCTGTAATATAATATACTGTTATTTGTACACTGTAAATAAAATTTCAGTTGATTATATGCATCGATTTTAGGTTTTAATGAACAATTTTATTTAAAATGGTGAAAGATGTGATGAACATACTCATCTGTATAAACATTTTTTCTTTAAATATTTTGCTCTTTTTCTTTTCTGTTTCCAGAAGACTGCATATTCATTTTTGAAATATTTATTTTAGTTTAATAACCCCAATAAAATGCCCAATAAAATAATTTTAGCACCAGCATTATAAAACTCTTAAACTCTCTTGGGTTAATAAAAATTTAAGTAATAAACATTTATAGAAAGTTTCTTTTTTTTTAGTTTTGAAATAGCAAAATAAGGAAAAGCTTCTGAATTTTGTCCAAATCTCTAAAAAAAAACTTATTCTTCATACCACACTTAGCTATTATGCTTTTAATAAGCTTCCCTTTATTAATAAAAGAGTGCAAGATTGGATTTACTGATACCCATGTTGGCAGCGTATTTCGAGCGAAAAAAAGAAACAATTTTGACCTTAATTAGCATGGGTAACCAGAAATGGCTGATATGACAGTGAAAACTCGACAAGTATTGGCAACTGAGAATTAAGGCCTCGTTTCTTGAGGATCGAAGTGAAATTTCTTTCGACAGAGGATTCAGGGGAAAGTTCTGAAACCGGCCAGAAATACGTATCAAAGTCGGAGTAGACAATTTTTTAACGCTTATAGTACGATCGCCACTACAGGGGTAGAAGTCGTCCTATATTTCCTATAAATCCTATATTTTCAAAAAACATGAAAAAAACGTCCTATAAATCCTATATATCCTATATTTCAAAAAATAATCCTATATTCCATAAAATGAACCTACTTTCAAGTTCAGCAATTACAGAATTGCCAATAATTGGTGAAGTTTCAACCATGACTCGGACTGTAAAGTCATATTTTTTTTACTGCAATTTGGGAAAAACAAACTTGACTTTTATCGGGAGATATTCTTGGTTAAAAAGCTTGCTTTTCAACGGTTTTAGGTTGTTGCCTTAAATACCTTATAAGTCTTTGAATTTCAAAATTTAAATTTGATGCCTTGGAATGTCCTTGAAAAATATTTTTCAATACTTACCAAATGCCTGGAATTTTAATTTTTAGATGGCCCTATAATTATTACAGGATGTTTTCTGATCATGCAGTAGTTCTGATATCGTGCTCACGGTCCGGAATTCTCCTGAAAAATACTTAGTTTTCAATTATTCTTCAGGCTCTTGCCTAAAAAGTTGATTTTTCCGTTTTGATGAGGGCAGGATACAGGATACTTAAACAGCAATACAGTATTGTTATTTTAAGTATTAATCAACAGTTTTTTTTACCAGGAAAACCCTCTTAAAAATATTTTCTGGGTATTTTTGGAGATTTTAAAAATACTGGAATTAGTGTTTTTTTAAAAGAGATGTTAGTTTTTTAGATTTTTCATTTAGTACAATTCATGCATTTTTACTTTTTGAATTTTAGATTAAATTAACTACGATTTTATTAAAAAGTATTTTTAATTAAATACCTTTATTTTGTGTTCAAGGTTCATTTGTTTGAAAATTCATTAAAATATTAAGTTGCTATACTTAATAGTTTGAATCTATTCTAGCCAATTTTTGTAGCTAAGTACAAGTAAATTTGTGAGTAGTTTGGAATATATTTATTACCTGACAAAATTTTTTATGTGTCTAATCAGAATACTGTTATTCGTAAATATTTTATAAGTGTTAAATTACATTGGCTACTTATGAAGTCAATGAAAATCCTTCTCCAGTAAGCTTTATTTTTGCGTTTGCACATGCTTTATTCACATTGCAGTATTAGGTTTTGTTCTTGTTTATGCGTCGTAGTTACTTATAATTTTATGCCTGTTAATAGTTTGGTATATTCATTTTATTACTAAACTAAAGGATGGTACTAAAATGCAATTTTCCCTGCTACTAAATCGAATAGTAACAAAAATGTTGTGAGCACTAATACAAAAACACTTAATTTTACACCCCTTATTTATAGTTCATTTCTGGTTTTGTGTCCTATATATATTTTTTAAAAATCCTATATATTTTTATTTGGCCACTTCTACCCCTGCCACTAGAAATACTGACAGAAAAGCAAAACTTCGAAAAGAAGTTCAAATTTGAAGGATAGTCGCACAGATTTCTTCTATCAGCTTCCTGCCCTATTCTAAATAAAATCGCATCAAGGTAAGACGATTTTTCCACAACAGTTAGATACGCAACATTTTAAAAGACAAAAATAACTCGCCAATGTCGAGTTTGTCGCATCGTAAACCAAGGCGATAAGGCTTAAGACCTGATCGTGAGGCGCCTATAATTACTTTGCGGCACGAAACATCAATGAAAAAAGGACAATTTTCAATAGACCTTGCGTAGTCTTTATCTTAATTATTTTAAAGCTCCCCACTCTTAAAACTTTATCCATAAAGTAGATTTTTCTTAAAAGTAGATTCTTAACATATGGACATAAAGTAGATTTCTTCTAAAAGCTTTTGGCGAAACGAGGCAATCAGAAGAAATTGAAACTCAATAAATTATATTTATTATATGACGCGAGGCATAGCGTGCCGCTGGAGGGAGAATCGCTCTCTACCCTTTCTCACTAGGGGTGATGGAGCGTCACAGCGAACCGAAACCTAAACTCGGGGCTGCAAGCGCGAGGTGCTGAAAAGACTGAAAAGCGCTCGGGATGCTACCGCGCGCTTTCCGCAATTTTTGTGGGCTAGCGGGAACTACCACGCAAGGGCGGTTCCAGACCAGATTTTCGGGGGGGGGGGGCCATGTCAAAGTCGGAGGGTATTACATTCGAAATTTTCAGTGCCTCAGAAAATTTTGCTTTCAAGCAGAGAGTGCTTGAAAAAAGAGTGCTTGCTTTCAAGCAGCTTTTTAGGGGTTTATAGTAACTTAGAGGATATCCAGGGCCCGTGCCATTGTTTTAGAAAGTGGGGGGGGTGAAACATTTTTGTAAGGCCATAATAATACTTGTGTTCGCGAGGTGTTTGGCTCCCAAATTTCCAAGTATAACATAAATAAAATGCGAAACTTTGTTAAAGTTATAAAGGTTTCTTCAGATAATGCTAGCTCGAAAGCAAATGTGGGGGTGGTCTGGGGGTCCTCCCCCAGAAAATTTTGTGAAATTTGGCTTCAAATAGAAGTTTTTTTACTCATTTTTGTACATTTGGTATCCATTGGATAACACCTAAAGAGGGGAACTTCTTGTACTCCTAAAAGGAGAGGAGAGAAACAAGTTCAAGGAGAAAACAGTAAATAAGTAACCATGAGAAATTAATAGGGGGTCTGGGGGGTGCCCCCTAGAAATGTTTTGAAAATTTGCCTCTAAAAATAAAGTTTCAGCTCATTTTAAAAGCATGTAAACCACAGAATTTTCAAGGATGAAATTATAAATAGATGCCCAATTTTGAAAAGGGCCGGGGGTCCTCTCCTGAAAATTTTTGCAAATACGCGTATTTAAACTATAGTATTACCGGTTTGAGAGGGCTTGAGGCCATCCAATGTTAGCTGAAGGGGGGCTAAGCCCCCCCCCCCAATATTTTGTGATGTTTGGACATTTTCTGGTTTGGAATCCCCTTCAAGAACGGTTATTTGGGGAGAGGGTAACCCACAAAAGGTCTCAGAATGTGTTAAAAATTTCTTTTAAGGGTTAATTTTTAAAAATTTTCTTGGGGAGAGCCCCCAAACTTTGGAATTAAGCTGCAATGCTACTTTTAAAAGAGAAATTTCTAAAATTTTTCTGGGAGATCGCCCAGACCCCCATCTTATTTCGAGCTCGTATTATTACACAAAACTTTTACATTAAATGCACCTCAAAATATTACACCTTGGCGATATTTAAAGGGACATGTAACGAAATTTAATCTATACATCTGATACAAAATTAGGTAATTAGGCACGTAAACTTAATGGTTGTTTCTTTTAATTTTATGTTTTTTAATGTCTTGTACTGGCCTTCCCCCCCCCCCAATATTTTATAAAAGTTGGCGCCTAAAGTGTTTTTTAAGCTATTTGTTAGGGTTTCTCGGGGGGGCCATGGCCCCCAGGGCCCGCCCCTGGCCCCACGCAGAGTGACTGCTACAAGCTTAAATACCATGAGAATAGACGCAGAAAGCAATGGAAGGCCCGGGATAGAGCGCTGCCTGCGATTTTTATAGGGAGGATGCAGAAGAGCAAGGAAAGACCAAGGGGATGGAGCGCTCCCTTGGTTCTTGGAGATAATACACAAATGAGCTCGCTACGTCCTCCCTACAGAAGCGGATCCAGGAGGGGGGGCACGTGCCCCCCCCCTCTCCAGAGGACTAAAAAATACACTGCATAAAATGGCTCAAAGGGGAAAAATTTAGGGTCAAATTTCAAAAATTTTTCTGGGGGAGGAGTTGTTCTCTTTCTATGTAACTCAAAGGGTCTCAAAATGAGCTGAAACTACTTTTAGTAGGAACACATTTTCAAACTTTTTCTGAGGTGACTCGCAGAACCCCCAATTTTACTTGGAGCTCACATTATTGTGTGATAATAATGCACAATTAATTCAGTATTCTACATTAAGGAAGGGATCTAAAACTCAATGTATAGATGTACTCGTTAGGGGGTACGTTAAGTCAACCACCCGATACAAAAGTCTGGTCACGGCATGTCCCATGTAGGGCTAAGAATCTTAGTGGTGCCCCCCAGTGGCGTAACTAGAGTTGACTCATGGGGGGTGTTACTCCGACCAGTCAACCCCTCCAACATATCCCTTTTAAAAAATGTTTCCTAATATCAGGCGTGGATCCAGCACAGCGCCAAGGGGGGGGGGCACTTTTTCGGACCATCCCCTTTACCTTTTGAGAAAAATGTCAAAATTTTGGGAGATTTTCTGAAAAGTATCACTCAAGATCCCCTTTTGATACCGTGGGGGGGTCTGGGGGTCCTCCCCCAGAAAAAAAATTTTGGAATTTGACCTGTAAAAGTAGGGATTTAACACATTTTGAGTATTTTTTGGACTTTTTTTCGTACTTATAAGTGATTTTTTGGGTCCAAGGGGGGTCCCCCCTGGATCCGCCACTGCCTAATATAGGTATAATATATATATATTTTTTTTTGCAAAACTTCCAAAGGCAAAACTTCATCTAAGAGGCTTAACTTTCAAGGGAAAAACACAGTATAACAGACATAAAAATTTTAGTGGGGGGTTTGGGGGTTCTCCCCCAGAATTTTTTTAAGAATTCGTCTCTCAATGTAGTATTTTAAATTCATTTTGAGGCCCTTTTGGGTTACGTCCTAGAAAAACAGTTCCTTGTGAACCGCCTTCCTTGTAAAGGAAATTTTTTTCAGTTTTTCATGTTTTAGAAACCGTGGATGTAATGGGGGGGGGTTACAACCCCAATAACCCCCCCCTCGTTACGCCTATGGTGCCCCCCAGAAGAAAATCCTGGATCCGCCCCTGCCTCCCTAGTAGCACAGATCATACCAAATATGTCAAGTTTTCGCAAGAGAAGTAAACGAAATTTGGCCATACACGACAAAATTTGGACGAATCTTGAACGTTTGTGTGCTGCTTGGGCTAAAATAGCCACAGGAAGCTCGTAGATTGAGTCGAGTCCTTTCTGTTTTGGAAAGGATGCAGATTGTAGAAGAGTAAGTGAAGTCATAAAATGGAGTGCTCTTTTTTTTACAGAAGATTAATTAATAAGAACAGAAGATTAATATGAATTATAAAAGATGCCCCTGGGGGGAACGCTCCTTCTGTCATGTTAGAAAGGAAAGAAGGGCAAGAAAAGCCCCGTGATGAAACTGTCCTTAAGGCGTCCGCATAGTAAAATGGAAAAATCTTGATGAGAAACTCTATCCAAAACATGGGGTCCCACGCGTTCCCTCGTAGCCTTCCCAATACAAGAGACGGGGTCGAGAGCGTCTTGTTTACTCGACTGTCCCAGAAGGATAATTAACGTTCTCAACCCCCTCTCTTGTATTGGGAAGGCTGCGAGGGGACGCGTGCCGGACACCTGTTTTGGATCGAGTTTCTCTCTTCGTGATTTTCCTTTTCACTATGCGGAGGCCCTTAATGTCCTTGGAAAGCAAAAAAGTGCCTTTACAGATGATCTAAAAGAACGTGGTCCGTAAAATATTCGAGAGGATGCAGAAGAGCGAGAAAAGTCTGATGCAAAAGGATGCAAGAGAAGCTCTTGGGTTACACTAACCGCCTACTCTAGCGAGAGAAGACAAAATTTGAAACCACAGAATATGACCATCCTTCTCTATGATTGAACTTCGGAGTTTTGCAACCCTGTGATAATCAAGTAGATTATCGTGAGGCAGACCACCATCTTCCTTTGCTTTTGGGGGGTAAGTTCATACAGTTCATACTAAAGGCTGTTTCAGTCGGTTTCATGTTCATGTCTTTAGTTTTGAAACAGTGCCTCTGTAGATTTTTCCTATTGAATGTTGCAGAAATGTAATTAAAAATTGTGATATTTTTTATACAGCTATTTGTTCTAAAATTTTAAAACTTAAGGAGTTCTTGCTGCGGCTGCGTACCCTCCACTTTTCATCAACCGCGGCGATCAACTTTGCGTTTTCTAAAAAATTCGTTTTCATAATATTATGTTCTCAACACTGAACTATCCTCAATAGTTTGTTTCTTTTTAATTAAACAAATTATTGAGTTACGGGATAAGATCAGGATAAGATGATATAAATTAGATCAGATAAAAAGTAAAGTTGAGATTCTATTTTAGTTCACAGTAACCTGGATAGAGGGCAGGACAAACCCGCCGAATAAGAGCTTCGCTTACAGATTCATCAAGATTCAGTTCATTTGTTGTGAGTTTACTAAAGTACAGTAGTTAAACATCTCAACACATTTGTTGTTATTGTCAATTTCTGTTTGTTTGGTTATTAAATTTGTTCGCGCTGAATATCAATTGTGAAAAAATGCTCTCGTTTTCGATTAAGTAAGTAATATAAATTTTGATCATCCGTCTAAATGAAATAAATCCCCATGACTGATTGTTTCAATAATGTATTTTTCAGATAAAAATGTTCCCCGCTTAAATTTGACCTGAGATTGCAACATCAAGATTTTTGTGTTCCGGTTTTGCCGCTTCTAGAATCTCATGAACTTTATCGTTTTGTCCTGCAGCCTAAAAAAAGTGGTATGTTGGGAAATATTATTTTTCTCGAAGTTTCTTTTCTTGAACCCTGAACCATTATTGTGGATTGACTGAATTGTTTTACATTCGTTTTCTTTGATCAAGTATTAACAAGTATCTTAAGTATAATTTTAGCTTATTATGATTCCCTAAACTAAAAGATTATTATATTTCCTTCAATTTTACTCATTTAAGGTCTTTCTATGTGAAATAGTATTAATTGTATACTTGTTTAATAGTATTTTTTGTGATAGTTAGACTAATGTATTTTCTCTAATTGGTAATGAATGAGTTAGATGTTTAAGATTTTTCGTTATAAATATATTTTTAAAGGATAGTTATCTATTTATGATAGTTTGCTTATCATTATAAAATTCAGTCTCAAAACTGGGCTAGTTTTCGCAGAGTGTCGACCGAACATTGAATTCGGAGAAGAGTCAAAAAATTATATTAATATGGGAAAATCTAGGGAAAGTCAGTGATATTCTGAAATACATTTGAAAAATTCTGGGGAACTTATCAATAAGATAATTTTTATGCCAAGTATGTGTGTGATCCAGTTTCAGATTTAGAATCGGGATTTGTTCATATTCCGGAAGAACACAATGTAACTGCAAAAAATGGTGCAGGAGCTTGGCAGCAAGGTAACTAGAATTATCCTGAGGTCAAAAAGTGAAATCATGATTTTACGAAGTTAGCTATTACAGTATACTCTCAATGAGACCAACTTCGTTATGGTTAAAACTAAAACCTCTACTATTTCTCAAAAAAAATATTTTCTCCTATATATTAGGTATTCCTCTAATCTTAACCACCATTCTTATGTCGAAGGCTTATCATTAAAATCCTTGCTTCAATGAAATTTTTTTGTATATAAAAATAATGGTACTTATCCGTTAGTCGGGCGCAAATGTCGCCAATTGTGAACCAAACGCTCGCCAAGTGAAGCGAATGACTAAACATTCAATAGAAAACGAATGCGTCTTTTGCAGGAGACGACCAGAACAGAGAATTCCTTAATTCATTCTACATTATTTGTCGATTTTTCGCTTGCGCTCGGATAACGGATAAGTACCAAATAATTTTTGTAACATACATAGCATTATTTGGCCAAATATTTGTCGGACATCTGTCCTTGTAGCAGTAATGTGACCAGACGTCCCAGTTTTTGCCTCGCTGACCGGATGTCCCGCTTTTTCAATAAAGTCACACCTAAGTCCCGCTTTTCCGACTAAATTTCACCAAACGAGAAAAATGTTAGGAAAAACTTGGATTTTTTTCATTTATTTTCGAGGGGTAATCTTTTAAAAGTTCTTTCTGACGAATTATTACTCATTCATAAGTTGTTATTTAAAAGTTAAAAACAATGGATTTAATTTAATCACTACTAAAAGGTGTGCGTTCAGAGTGCTCATAATGTTCAACAGCCCCTTTTCGGAAGTTTTGTACAGTTTTTCCCCTTCAAAAATTCTGTTGCGTAGGAAAACGTCAATCCATCCCAATTGTTTGAAAATGAGTTGAAATAATCTTTCAAAGAGTCAAATTGAAATGTCCCGCTTTTTAGATTGAAAAATCTGGACATATTATGTTGCAGATGTTTTCCCTAACCAGCTAATGAAGTTTCACTTGTATTTGTTGCGTTGTAACACAATGTTAACTGTCAATCTGAAAATGAAGAGATGAAAGGAATGACTTTGCCATATTTTTGGATCGGAAAATTAGTTCAGATACATTCTGAAAAATATTGTCAAATGCTATGCTTTGCTAAACATTTTAAAAAAAGTTAAAAATGTGGAAGTGAATTTTTAAATCAAGCTTTAAGTTTGGAAATTTTATTTTAAAGAGTTTTATTTCAATTTAAATATTTGGTACGTTTTTCCAAAAAAATATGTTTTTGTATTAAAAATGAAAATCGAGCTAAATTGAGATGTTTTACAATATGTCTGCCTTCTAATGACATTAATATGGGGCCCATGTTCTGCTTGTTATCGCTCGCCAACCCCCATGCCAACTGTTAGGAAGTTCACTTCAGATTTCTATTTAACCCCCAGCTCGCTGCACTCACTTACCATGGCCAGGAGCAACACAGCTGAAGGCAGTTTCCTTCGATGCACAAAATGCAGCCATGGCAAAAGCAGTTACCTAACTATACATAAAAATCAAATGCAGTAACGCAGAAGCCAAAGAAATTGTTGGAAAAATTGTCTGAGTAGGAGATAAGTTGGCAGGATACATTTCAACAGTCTCTCTGGAACTTAGTTTTTACAACAAACTACTTGCCAAACACATTGAACCACAATCTGAATAAAAAGCGAACGTAAACTTAGTAATGCTGATTCCGTTCATCGACCGACATTCAACTGCCTGACAATTCAACTTCCTTCGATCTCCTTGTATTGCATTGCCGATGATGATGTCAGGTAAACATACCTGTCGGGAATCTGATTGTTGGAATTTCGAACCAGACCCGCATATTGGGCTGAACATTCGTATTACAGATGATTCCGCTAATTGTAATCATGGTTAATGTTATCAATCACATAATATCAAAATTGACCAGTGCCAATCACTCCTATTTAATTTAACGTAAAATGTATCATTTTATGTGATCGGCACTTCGCTTAATGTTATCAAAAAGTGTTCATATTCCCTTAAAATATGTCCGTTTTTGAGTTTATTTTCGAAGTTCAAGTTTTACAGCGAACATCTGCCCTTGCATCTGGCACTTTTTTCCGAAAGTCAGCATGAGTCAGTTGGAACCATTGCGCCTTTATAGTTCTTTGCTTTAATTGTAAGAGAAATTAAACATTTCAATGCTCAGTATCATACATTCAAAATGAAGGGTTAAGGGGGGATCTTTGTTGGTGATTGGATATCACAGCTGCATGCACCTGGCAGATGTTTTTGTTTTGATTTGTCCCTTTGATTATCGGAATTCAGATTAATTTCAGTGGGAGGTCTTAGAGTGAAAGAGGAGGATTTAGTTAAGAAGAGATGATAGGTTGGCAAGCGATAGTGAGCAGGGGGCGACACTGTTCTAGTAATACGAAACGTTCTGCCTGAATCAGCATCGCTCCTTATTAAAAGATTACTCAAAGCTTAGAATATGGATGAATAGGGTTCAATTTGATTTTGCCATGATGGCAGCAATTGTGCTTAGTTCTGCCATGTTCCCTTAAAAAGGACAGTGCACTACAATTGGGGTATTCGATGGTCATAGATCCTATTGAGAGAGCTGAAGTTTCATAGCTGAATGACTTCCAAATATTGCAGCACTGAATTCTGTTAGCATCTCTTGCTCGCAGTTCCCTTTGGCGAGCGTTTTCTCTCACAATTACTTTCATTGTCCCGATTATCTTCAATACAGGCGATATCAATGAATCTCCAATAACTTGGGATACAGGCATATCTCCAATCACTTGCTGAGCTCTACTGTGGGAATAAAGGCACAGCTGGAATAAGAGTCCTCCACTTGGCGACTCGCGTTGCGGTCGCCAAGTTGGCAGTATATCACGTAGTTATAGTGTATAGTTGGCGATCGCCAAATTGAGGACTCTTATTCCAGCTGATTCGGAATAAATTCTGAGAGCATTGTTTCGAGAGGCTGCTCCTTCATTTATCAAAGAATGTATGTTCATGGAATAAAATAACTTTGGGGGGGAAAAGTGAAAATTTACTATTGCTTTTCATTCGGATCAGCATGTAGTTTGTTGTTAAAACAAAGTTACAGAGAGACTGTGTTGAGTGTTATCCCGCCTACTTACCTCCTACTCAGACAAATTTCCCGATGATTTTATTGGCTGCTGTGACACAGCATTTGATTTTTCTATATAGTTGAATATAACCATATTTCATAATTTTTTAAGTTTTCAAGGCCTAACCTTGTCATGTTGAAAATTCTTTATCATAAAAATGTTTACCTCTTCCTTCGACTTTGTGATATCAAGAGTATTGGTACTGTATATATGCTATAATTTTACACGAATGCAAATGTTTTGAACATTCTCAAGGGTACTGATTAGCATTTGTTTACAGATAAATCCTCCCTTCATTAAGTGTTAGCTTTCAGGTTCAAATCCTTTATTAAACCCAATGCTATAATGCATTGGCATTTCTAAAATTATTGCATTTGTTGTGAAAATTGGTTAAGGAAACGAATTTCGCACCCTTATAGTACCATATATTTCTCGAAACCAAGGTACAAGGCTATCAGATGATGTCAGCGATATGATGTCAGCCTAACCACACAGCCTCTACCAAACTAAACTCCACCCAAGGCTCGGTTAAATAAACAAACATGGTTCCGTTAACTGTCCCATTAAATATCGCCAAGCTGATTCAAATGCCAATTACTCAAATATCACCAAACTTTAATAGTTGTCATTGGTATCACTGTATAATTTAATTCATTAGTTTGCAATTTTCAGCAGTATTTCTATTAATACAAAGTCAATCAATACTATAAAAATTGTACACGCTTACTGGCCATGGTTACTGGTCAAAACTAAAACCCGACATTTTGTCCGTTACTGCAACAGACATCTTCAGTGTTTTTAAGCCGCTGCGCGCTGGGGTAAGTTATATAAGTAGGTGTTGCTGTTTAACCTACTAGATGGTGCTGCAGGTAAGGAACTACTCGCTTCTGATTGGCTGAAGTTTGTTTATTGACATCTTGTCTTCTTTAGTATAGTGAACTAAATTCTGTTTATAGATAATCCCTCTTCTTTTCTTTTGATATTAAATGGGTGTTTGTTAACCTCAATTATCTCTCTTTGGAGACGTGTATAATACTGCAATGTTGTATAGAGAACTGAAGCCTGATCGTAGTTTATTTGATGGTCTAATTCTGGCATCGCCGATTTCCCAGGCATTATGAGCCTACAGCAACATTTATGTTCATTATCTTATTCAGAAATCTGCGGTGGCAGAGAATGTTTGGGCAGAATCACAGGCAGATATCTGCTGTAGCAGATTTTTAAAAGATGAAAAAGGGACGGAAAGTAATAACTATAAACTAATTAAAGGGTAATACAAACATTGTCTTCAATGAGAAGATAATCCTCTTTTACTCTGGAAAAATTTCTAACTTTCACCCATGGCTTTGGCCCATAGGTCAAAATTTATCGACCCTGTACTATGTGTATGATTTCATATAAAACAAAGTTTAAGAGTTTTAGTATTTAAGTTAATCAAAAGTCAGTAAGTACTATATTGTAAACCATCAAAATCTGTCACAAAGTAACCTCACCTTTGACTAAATTATGGTTCATTTATATGTCGTTGGCTTACAGGAGAGCTTCTAGCTCAACTACTCTATGATGTTACGCCAAATTTGGCAATACCTTATGCTTTCTTTGACGCTAAGCAATTTTTCTAACCAACTGATCACTTATCATCGTGATTTTGGGATCCGCTTGTACAATGGCACCACTATACCACATTCAAAAGTTACTTAGTTCCTATCTCCTGTGAGCCAACAGTATTTTAGTATGTTCGTGTGTTTTTCAGTGTTTGACGCCAACTCATCAAACTCTCATTAACAATATTAGTTTACAGAATGATCCTACTATTGTTTTTTTTTTTTTAATGGCAGGTAATTTTGAACCGTTACAGCTGTAACTTAAGTCCATTAACCCATGTCATGCCGAAGCAGTACTTACTTTGCGTTACCCAGTGGGCACCTGTGGACCGAAGCCACGGAGGTGAAGCACTGTAGCCCACGCCACACACACATTCACACAGGCACAGCCCCTTTTTACAGGGGGGCCACATTCATTCCTCACACATAAGGACAGAAACTAACATCCATGCCAAACGGGGATTCGAACCCCAGACGTACGGCTTCGCAGTCAGATGCTCTAACCACTAGGCCAGTACGTCGGCACTATTGGTTGTAAAAACCAGGAAAAAAATCCATAGTGAATGTTTAAGGTACAACAGGTTCCTCTACTATGAAACACACTCTTTTCCATTTCTGGTGTTTTTGTAATGGTGACTTGTGTTTTTCTGGTGTTTTGTAAGGGGACGTATCTCTTATTGGAATTACTAGAAACATGAATTTCTCTGTTTTCCATTTATGTTTTGAAATTCAACCTTATCCATTTGCTTAATAATTTTCTAATTCTATTTTTAAAAGCTTTTGTTGACTTCACCAATTTTATAACAAAATTTTGTATGTCACGGCCAATACCTTCTCCTAGCAAAAACCTACTCCTGGCTCGAGGAAACTAATGTTTTGGGGAGCAAAACACATGCTCGAAACAAGGAGGAAACTAGGAGGTAGTTAGTGGTCCAAGGTTCTGGCCATAGCTTATTCTTCTTCAAGGTTCTGGCCATAGCATATACAGGGTGTCTCAAAAAGTCTGTACAAACTCTGCACAGAAATATTCCTTACATGGAGTACATAAAAACACCCAAAGAACTACACGTCTACAACACAATTTTTTGAGAAATGAGAATAATTTGAGATAAAAACTTGATTACTCCATTTCACGCTGTGCGCATGCATGTGCTATTTTTAACATTATGATCTGCTAACCTATCTGAATAACTATATTTTGTTTCCTATAAACCTTTTTTTAGCCTAAACGGGTTATGATTTCTCGAAAACTATGAGTCGTTGAGGTTTTGAAGTTTTCTGAGTATTTTATATCTTAGTGCAAGGAATCTAGCTGTGTAGATATAAAGCTGACTTGCTGAAACAACCTGTATATTTGTTACACCTAAGAAAGGGATTAGGGAATTAGAACATTGAACTATTGATATTGAGCAGACCATTGGGTAGCATGGGGCATGTTTTCTCCTGTATAATTTCACACATTTACTCTAAGCCAAATTTTAGTATTGAATTGGTGCAAAAAAAATTTTTTCCATTCTCAATATTTCCCCAGAACACTTTTTCTTTTGTCCAAAATTTCCCCAAAAATAACTCCTTTAAATTAAAAAAATAAGGAAATGATGTTCCTTGAAGCACTCTTGAAATCTTTAAAAGTTCTTATATTTTCTTTTCCATTATCAACACAAAAAAAATATTTTCTTAAAAGTGAGTTTTTATTGTAAAATACATTTTTTAGCTACTCAACTTCTGTAAGATTCAATAATTTCCAAATTTTTTTAAAATTGTTTTTTGTCTTTTTTAAATTATAATTAATGTTTAGATGATATATTAGCAAATATTGTCAGCATATTTCCTGTTTCACTTGATTGAAGGATTTTACCTGCATTTTCAAAGTTCAATTTAATAAATAAATTAATTAACTAATGATTTAATCATCTGTTGTGAGGCCAAAAAAAATTGAATATTTAAAAACAATTACATTTTTTACTGTCCGATTTTTTTCCAATTTTAATATGTCATTGTTTGAGTCATTTCTAAGGGAAAACCGTTCGAATTACTTCTTTTTCAATTATTTTGAGCGATATTTTAATTTTTTCGAATATCCAATTTTTCAAATAATTTTTAAAAATTGATATTTTAATTTCTTAAAATTTTAAATGGAATATTCGTATTCAGCGCTGAAAAGTAGCCTATAAACATGTATCATAAGTCTCAATTACTATTAATTGATTTTTTGAAAATTTTAATTAAATTTAAATTTTTAAATTTTAATTTATAAAAAATGCTCAATATTTGCAGAGTGGCATCCACCGGTTTTGAATTCTACACTATTAACTCTATCAGAAACCAATCAAAAAATTTTCCTTATTCGCGATTTTGCACTTTTCGACTTGGCGCCCTGACTAAATCCCTGACTAAATCAGTTTCCCGACATTATAATCTTCAATACGAAACTACGGGAGGGAAGGAAGGAAGGAGAATTTGTCGGGAAAATGAGCGTGGGGCAGTGGAGCGTCGGGGAAATGAACGCATTCCGTTCGGATCTTCCTTTCTCCTCCATTCCTTCTTTTTGCATTGCAGAGAAAACAACTTGCTCGAACGAGCGACGCGACGGTCGAATCGGTTTTTTTTTAACGTTAATGTAAATTGGTAAGATAAATAAATTTTCCACTCATCTTTTCAGTTTTAACAAATTGAGATAATTTTTTTTTGCAAGCAATGAATTTACGCGAATGAGATTGAGATTTTGTTTTACGGATTTCTACATTTTTTGCGAAGTCCCGCGAGTTACCACACCGAGCATCTCGCCTAAAGTCGGCTTTCCCTTCAGACTCGCTGGTGTTGCTCGGCAGTAATGACGGATGGCCATCGCCAATGGAGATTTTCCCCTTTTCGCACCATAGTTGCTACGAACTCAAAAGGTACCGTACGGTGCTGTCTTCATAAGAACGCATCCCACTGTAAGATGGAATACAAAACGTGCCAAAATAGTCTTATTTGGCGATTTTTCGCTAATTTGAGGAGAAATAGCATTCGATGATTTTTTTTAGTTTCTGAAGCGAAAGTGTGAAATTTCTGGTTCGTTTCGAATTGTATGGATTTCATAGGTATGGATATTTCATTTTTAACCCTTGACCACAGGTCACTTCTCCCATTTTTAAGGCTAACATGGTATCTTATCTCTCTCTGGCACATTAGAGGTCTGACCTGCACAATTATGCTTCATATTATGCTACCCTTGACCACTGGTCACTTCTACCATTTTTAAGGCTAACATGGTATCTTATCTCTCTCTGGCACATTAGAGGTCTGACCTGCACAATTATGCTTCATAATATGCAACCCTTGACCACTGGTCACTTCCACCTTTTTTTTGGGCTGACTAAGTATTTCTTCACTTTCTGGTACACTAGTGGTCTTGTTCTGGTCAGTTGCGCTTCATAATGTGCGACTCTTGACCACTGGTCACTTCCCCATTTTTTAAGGCAAAAAATGGTATCATCGCTTTGGCACACTAGTGGTCCGTCCTGGTCAATTGTGCTTGATATTATGCTACCCTTGACCACTGGTCACTTCCCCTTTTTAAAGTTTGGGCATTCCGTAGCTAGAGGGGGGATTTAGGGATATCCTCCCGAAATTCAGAAATTTACCTTTTTTGACCATAGAAAAGGAATAAATTTCTCCATATCCCCTCCTGAAATTCCAATTTCCCCTTCCAAAATTTTTTTTCTGGCTACTCTACTGGCCATCATTAATGATGTTTAGTTGAATTTAATAACTCATTAATTCCATAATTAATGAGTTTTAATTCATTAATTATTTAATCATTTAATTAATAAGTTTTAGTAATTATTAGTATAAATATAGCTTCAACTATAGAAACTCAAAACTCATCGGGGAACCGAAAGCCCGCCAAAGAGATTGATTTGCGCAACAGCGCAACTCAACTGTCAGTTTGGCACGTTTTGAAATTCACCTGTAGTGGGATATGCGGTTTTTTTTATGTCAGCCGCATCGCAGCCGTAGCTTTCATCACCACCATCCCATTGATGGATGCTTTTGCGCATGCGCCCGAGTTGACACATCCAATCAGAGCTCAGGATCATTCTCAGTAAAACACGTGAAGCCATAACCGTAACCCCGGCGCATTTCGTTTTATTCCATTTCTCCGTGAACTTCGCTGCAGGAAGGTGTCTCGAGAATTGGTAAGACTTCTTGATTTTATAAATTTTAAAATTCATTTAATTTTTTTAAAATGCACTCCTTTCAGTCTCATTCTTGACTACTTCTTTAAATTCTTTTGATATATTCTTCTAATTTTATATATTCTAGTACTTCCCTCTTTCATAACTTTCGTTTCGTTTGGTTCGTTTCTTTTCTGGTTAAAATTGATTTATTAGGGAATCATTATTCTAGTGAAATTTACGTAATTACGCTTAAATTTAATTAGGCAATCTTCTGAGTGAAGTTTTTGTATATTTCGTTTTCATTGCATACTTGCATACTTAGTCGCAACTGATTTCCAGTATGTTCGTTTTTCTTTCGATTCCGTATTCTCATATAGTTATTGCTGTGAAGTTTGAATATTTAAAATTAGACTGTTCATTAACTATATTCACTCTCCTCATTAAATTCGCCCTCATATTCGTTATTTTAATGCTTTGCTCTGTGTTGTAACATGTATTAAGGATGTTCGTTTTTCCATTAGTTCTGTTCCATTGGTATGAAATTTAAATGGTACTACATACACTTTAATGGACTCTCCTTTTTAAATTCACCCTCAATTTCGTTATTTAATTGCTTTACTCTGTGTTGTAAGTTGTATTAAGGATGTTCGTTTTTCCATTAGTTCTGTTTCATTGGTATGAAATGTTTTAAGACTTACTATCTCTATGACTAAGTTTTTCTCCAAGTTTTAAGATTTTACTGAATAGAAGAAATTAAGAATTCACATGAGAAATTAATCTGGACATAAAACACGCTTGGTCCCTTGGGCGGATTTATGGGTATTCTGATATGTCACTTGACAACCCTAACGAGTTACATGACCTGAATGACACTGGTCTTCCTTGTTCTGGGGGGCTAAATGGCGGTGATTCTTTTCGGGGAAAAAGGGACTACGTGGGAAAAACCTGTTCTACCATTGTTCTACTCACATTTTCTTTGAGTATCGAGGCTCATATATTATTTTAAAGGAGCTTGTGACCCAGCGCATAACCAGGATTTTTCTTCCGAGGACCGGCAAAAAGTGTTGAAATATGCAAGAAGTCGAAATAAGCAGGCGCGCTATAAGCGGATAGTTTTTAATTATAAAAGGCCTATAGGTCCCAAGGACCAGAGAAAAACGCTTAAATATGAGGGAAGCCGTACTTAAGCGGGGCTTATTAATGAGAGTTTAGTGCAAATTTTTTATTGATTAATAACACGCTGAATCTTCGTTGGTCGCTTTGTTTCGTCGAGATGCCCAACTTACTCTTCTAAAAATATCGAAAACGGGTAGCTAATAAACTGCGCTTGGGTGAAACATGTTGATTGGGTGGTTGTAAAGTATTTATTAATAACGTTTTCTCTTTTACTTAAATCTTCAGATAATGTGATAAATATATCGAAAAAATGAGTGTCCTACAAAACTGGGGTATGAACCGAGAGTCCCCCACTGCCAACATGTCCGAATGACGAGTCAAAAATATTTATTAATAACTATCTGATTTTTTTACACCGGCTTGGTAATTGTTTTAAAAATTAAATGGCCACACTGTCCTACAAATTAAGGGGAAGGTTTTCCCAGTTGTACACTCAAAAAATGCCAATTCCTGACTCTTACTGAAAATTCTTACTCTGATGGTGGATTTACATCACGCGATTTGCGACAGCGATAGCTGAATTGCGACAGCCGCATATTCAAAAGAACCAATAGGAAGCCTTGAAAACTGTCGCTAAGTTTTTGCGGCTGTCGCAATTGCAGCAGTCGCTGTCGCAAATCGCGTGGTGTAAATCCACCATTATAGTGGTGATTAAGTTTTGAGGCGAGCTTACTTGTCACTATAAGAGTCAGGAATTGACATTTTCCGAGTGTAGGACTGGGAAAACCTACCCCTTAATTTGTAGGACAATGGGGCCATTTAATTAAACAAATATTTACCAAGCCGGTGTAAAAAAATCAGATCGTTATTAATAAATATTTTTGACTCGTCCTTCGTACTTGTTGGCTCTCTCTTATGTGCTTTGACTCGTCCTTGGGGACTCTCCGTTCATACCCCCAGTTTTGTAGGACACTCATTTGTTCGAGATATTTATCACATTATCTGAAGATTTAACTAAAAGAGAAAACGTTATTAATAAATATTTTAAAACCACCCAATCGACAAGTTTCACCCATGCGCAGTTTATTAGCTACCTGCTTTCGATATTTTTAGCAAAGGAAGTTGGGCGTCTCTACGCAACAAAGCGACCAATGAAGATTCAGCCTGTTATTAATCAATAAAAAATTTGAACGGTGGACTATAACTAATATATTGACCTAATTGCATTTTCAATTTATAATTGTGAACATCTTTTTGGACTACCAGTACCCACAAGCTGTCACTAGAGTTACACTTACACTAATCGTCGGCTTACGGGAGAAAAGCGCGAAGTCACTTTTGATGAACTTTTAGAAAGCGATAGAACGACCCCAATGAACGAATAGTTTTAAAATCTCACCAAACTAAAAAAAAAATTGGTTGTTTTTGAAATTGCATGGCACAAAAGAAAGTGATCAGGTATCGCCAAATGTGGCCGGGGGCGTAGCCAGAGGGAGAAATTTGGGGGTATTCCCCCCCCCCCAAAAAAAAAATGGGCAATTTTCTTTTTGGACCACAGAAAAACATTGAAACTATCCTTTATCCCCCGAAATACCTATATACTCCTCCGAAATTTTTTTCTGCCTACGCCACTGTATGTGGGTACACGTTAAACACGTAGAACAGCTACTTATTAAACAACTCTTTGGTCATTAATTATTATGAAAGTACTAGTCATTTGGGAGCTGTGCTGGGGTTTGGAAATCTTTAACACCTTTAAATCAGCATTAGAAATTGGGATAAAAAAAAACAGTGGTCCTGCGGACCAGTTCTTCTCCAATCTTGCTGATGGTCCGCAACAAAAATCCCTGGTCCGACAAATTAAAAAGGGCCGATTTAAATATTATAAAGTAACTATAGTACTGAATGTGAGTAAAAAATAGTAATTTTAAAAATTAATACATATTCAATAATACTTTTTCTTTTTCGCCGAGGGCTCCCCTTTCCCATATCGCCACATTTAGGGTTCTGTCAAAAATATGTACTTCCGTCACCAAATGCAATCATCAAACGCACTTAAAATACCGCTATCACTGAACAACTCGTCTAAATATTTTTACACGTGCTCGAGAAATTTCTCGAGCATGTGAGTCTCAAATCGTTTGAACTGCCCAGCAAACAGCACCGAACAGCTTTCTTCTCCAACTTGAAGCGAAAAAAAAATCGCTGCTAGAACTGGAGGGTGGGATATTTTTTCACCACACACACACTGGTCCGGCGGACCAGTGATTTTCTTATTCCACTGGTCCAAGCCATTTTTTTAGTTGTTCGGACCAGCAATCCACCCCAATTTCGAACGCTGCTTTTAATGTAAACAATATGCCTTCTAGTGACCTAAGATTTCTTTTCAGCCAATTAAAACAACCCATTTTTTAAAACACCGTTTTACAGGAGGCTGAGATTTCCAACCCCCAGTTGGTCATTACTGCGGGACACCTGTCACAGTTTGTTGGGTGGTCCTTTGGGGCTGTGAGATGGCTCCTTTTATATAAGATGGCTGTATTGAAATGCTACGACAAAACCTATCGGGTAATGAGCAAATTACCATTGTCGAAACTGGGCACTTAAGATCTATTCACAGATAGTGGACAGCGGCGCTTCGCTAGGTGATAGGCGAAATTGATATCCCCTTTTGTTAATGAGAGTGAAAAACTGAGCCGTTTTGGCTATTTCTCGTCAATAAAAGGTTAAGCTTTTAACCAAGACATGGGCGTAGCCAGGTTTCATGTTGGGGGGGGGGCTAGGATACTTACCTTTGCTCTTGATGTTACGAATACTAGAGACTATATAGGGGTTGACTCAACATTATTTCCCAGGTACCCCCATACCCCATGGCGAGTACTTTTACACGCTAGATTTTGGGGTACTTATACAAAGGATTTGAACTTTTGCACACCTAAAGTAAAAATTTGGGTAATGAATGTGAGCTTAAAAATGGAGGGTCTGGGGGTCCTTCCCCAGAATTTTTTTTAAAATTTGCCCCTCAAAGTAGTGTTTTAGCTCATTTTGAGACTCCTTGGACCGAATAGAACCACTTCTTGTAAGCCACACAATTTTCAAGGAAAAATATGTACTATTGCTTAAATACACTATTGCTTTAATAGACGATATTAGTGTGACGTCACTTGCTTGTTTGGAAACGTTGATTCCATCCGTGATTGAAGTAATTCCGTACGGAACCAATTATGGATGGAATCAACGCTTCCAAACAAGCAAGTGACGTCATGACTAATGTCGTCTATAAAGTTTTTCAAAAAAAATTCACAAACTGAGAACTTAGGGGGGGG
Organism: Tetragnatha montana; assembly: GCA_963680715.1. Lineage (NCBI taxonomy): Eukaryota > Metazoa > Arthropoda > Arachnida > Araneae > Tetragnathidae > Tetragnatha > Tetragnatha montana. Next base: position 5,316,699 of record OY796684.1, on the reverse strand, counting down.
GGGCAGATGCCCCTCCCTGCCTCCCCCAGGCTACGCCCATGAACCAAGAGACTTAGAATTATATAGTATGGAAAGGTGATAATTTAGAAAAGAGCCTGCAGAACAAAAGGTTCCAAAATCAAGCAGTTGTCTCGAGGCTTAAATTGTTGGTGTTTTGTGTTTGCAGATTCCTTTGAGTTCGCAAGATTTAAAATGGAGAGTGAAAACTTAAACGATCCAACTGTCTTGGATCATGAGTCCAACTCATCTGCTTCTAGTCAGAAAGAAACTGATGTGCAAAATGAAGTAAGTTTTACTTATTATTTAAAAATGTTTTATCTTTTAAATTACGAAATGTTATGTTTCTACATGTTTATAATTGTAAGCAGTGCTGCAGTTGGAACAAAATATTTGGGAGAGACTCGCCTTTATCCCACTTTTTAAAGTTTTTTTTTTACCAAAAACCTCCATTTTGGGGGACGGCCCAAATATTTTCGGGGACAGTGACCTCCTTTGTCCACTCCCAATCTCAGCACTGATTGTAAAAATACAATTTATGTTAGATTAGTTTTCATTTTCATGTAATGAAACCTTCAATATCTCGGTAGTCGAAGGCTAGCTAAAAATATTTCAGGATTGGATTTTTACAACAAAATTAAAGTCATTCCATAAAATAGTTTTTGCTGTACAGTTTTTAATGAAGTTTACGTTATTAAGAGTATACAAAATTTTTGTAATTAAGGCGCTTTTAGCAACAGCGAGCTAATTCCAACAGCTTTACACTAGAGTTGTCCCACTCTTTCTAGAAGGGCCTCGACTATCTGTAGAGCCTGATAAAACTTCAAAGGAAAATATTGGAATTTAAATATGATGTTAAATGTGGGTAATTGTCAAAACTGAAGGATGTTAAATGAGGATTTCACTGTACTTAACAATTTCATTTAACATATTTCTGAGTTTTTAATTTCTGAATTGAATATCTGCACTCTGTTTCCTTAAAACTACCTTTGAAAGCTAAAGGAAGGGAAACTTATAAATGTAAACCCATGGGTGAGCGTTTTCTGTCTGTGGATGAAAATCCATCCTATCTGTTGTCTTTAAGACTGAACAGGACAGAAAAATTAAACACAGCTTGTAATAAGTGAGTAGTAATAACCTGCCGACCGTTCAACGGTTGTCTTGATCAGCGGCAGGGCTTTGATAACATTTTTGGAATTAGTGGAACGGTCGCAAAATAATATGTAAACAAGAGGATTCTATCCATTTCTGTCTTCAAAAATCTTCTGGCTTTCACCCATGCTTTTACCCCATAGCTTCTATCCCACTGTTTATTGAATGATTAAACACAAGAACTGCTGCACTTTTGGTATAACTAGAAATGTAGACTGGGTCAAATTGACCCCGACTCATAAATTAATTATTTCTTTTTTAATTTCTAAAATGTTAATATGATCTCTTATGCTTTCTTGTAATTTATTGTTGTAACAGAATAGTTGATGACCAAACCCCCACGCGCATGGAGCTAAAGTCTTGTTGGGGGGGTATTATTCGAAGATGAGGTGGGTCGCGTTAGAGTTCGTTTATAAAAAGTGGGTCGTGATCAGTAGCGGATTTCTAAATAGGCTAGCTAGGCTGAAGCCTACGGCGGCAAATTTTTGACGGTGGAATTTTTTTCCGCAAAAAAAAAAAGGAGAAGAGAAAGGAAACACAAGCAATGGAAGGACGGAGAACGCTCTTTTCATATAACCAAAATCTCAACCCCCCCACCCAGAAGTTTTGAGTAGTTTGATTCAGTAAAGTAAATCTATTATTCAATGCTTTGTTTAGAGTTAGACCACATATGGGCAACCTCCAGCCTGCCTCTCCATTTGTTTCGGTCCGCAGAACATTTTAAAAATTGTCATGGAGAAAAGTCGAAAGAAAGACTTCAAAAAGTCTCAAAAGGACTTAAAACACTATTTTGAGGTTCAAATTTCAAAATTTTTTTTGAGGGAGGGAGACCCCAAACCCCCTCCACAATTTGGAAGTCTGTTATATAGTGCTTTTCCTTTGAAAATTCTGCCGCTTTCAAGAAACGGTTCCCTTTGCGTGTTCCCCAAAGTGGTTTCAAATGAGATAAAAAACTAGTTTAAAGGGGAAATTTTAAAAAAAATTCCTGGGGGAGGACCCCCAGCCCCCTCGAAATTTAGACGTCTATTTATAATTTTTTTCCCTTGAAAATTGTGCGGTTTACGTTCTCTTCAAATGTTACCCCAAAGGGGCTCAAAATCAACTAAATCACTACTTTTATAAGCCAATTTAAAAAAAAAAATCTGGAGCTGACCCACAGACCCCCATTTTTACTTGCAGCTAACATTGTAAAATTTTGACATTATGTGCACACTGTAAAAAAAAATCCCGTAAAATTTAGGGTTTTAAACTGGCAGCTTGGTTGGTTGTGGAAAACCGTAAGAATTACGAAGTAAATAGTAATAAAAACAACGGTGTTTTCCCTTGTAAAACAAAAAACATGGATTAAAATGGTAAAACACCTTTGTTTTTACGGATTTACTTCGTGATTTTTACGGTTTTCCACAACCAACCCAGCTGCCAGTTTAAAACCGTAAATTTTACAGGAATTTTTTACAGTGTATAGGCGGCAATTTTTGGTTCAGCCTATAGGCGGCACATTTGGAAATCCGCCACTGGTCGTGATGTTGGAAAGTTTGAGAACCCCTGAACTAGATGATTAATCAAAATAAATAAAACAGTTTAAAACTTTATTCCAACTTGAACCCTTTTTAGGATGGGCTTCCAATCTTTATAAAACGTCAAAAAGAAAATTTTATTAAAAACATTTTGAGAGCCTTAATGCTTTGTGATTTTCCCACCACCTTCCCTGGGCTTCCCGTGAGAACACTTGGTGTGTGCAGCAGCTGGTATTTCTTCTTTTTAATTTACATTAACTACTGTACCAAAAGTAAGTGTTTAGTTTCAAATTTATTTGATTTAGCGAGATTTTTGTGATTGGTTTTTAGGTGGTAGCAGCATGCCACCCTTCTGAACCATCTGTTCCTGTGCAAAGTGCAGAATTCAGTTCATCGTCCAACGTAAGTATTATGTTATTAAAGTTATATTTAATTTACTTGTATGTAAATCTTGTTTTCAAGTTAGGAGAGTTTTGTTCTTAATAAATTATCTGTTTCAAAGAGGGATAAAAATTAATAATCGCTTGAAAAACCTCCTGTTCACTTATACTATTGAAATCATTACAACTTAAATTCCTATATTAGTTTAAGGACTCATTATTTACATTAACTACTGTACCAAAAGTAAGTGTTTAGTTTCAAATTTATTTGATTTAGCGAGATTTTTGTGATTGGTTTTTAGGTGGTAGCAGCATGCCACCCTTCTGAACCATCTGTTCCTGTGCAAAGTGCAGAATTCAGTTCATCGTCCAACGTAAGTATTATGTTATTAAAGTTATATTTAATTTACTTGTATGTAAATCTTGTTTTCAAGTTAGGAGAGTTTTGTTCTTAATAAATTATCTGTTTCAAAGAGGGATAAAAATTAATAATCGCTTGAAAAACCTCCTGTTCACTTATACTATTGAAATCATTACAACTTAAATTCCTATATTAGTTTAAGGACTCATTATTTACATTAACTACTGTACCAAAAGTAAGTGTTTAGTTTCAAATTTATTTGATTTAGCGAGATTTTTGTGATTGGTTTTTAGGTGGTAGCAGCATGCCACCCTTCTGAACCATCTGTTCCTGTGCAAAGTGCAGAATTCAGTTCATCGTCCAACGTAAGTATTATGTTATTAAAGTTATATTTAATTTACTTGTATGTAAATCTTGTTTTCAAGTTAGGAGAGTTTTGTTCTTAATAAATTATCTGTTTCAAAGAGGGATAAAAATTAATAATCGCTTGAAAAACCTCCTGTTCACTTATACTATTGAAATCATTACAACTTAAATTCCTATATTAGTTTAAGGACTCATTATTTACATTAACTACTGTACCAAAAGTAAGTGTTTAGTTTCAAATTTATTTGATTTAGCGAGATTTTTGTGATTGGTTTTTAGGTGGTAGCAGCATGCCACCCTTCTGAACCATCTGTTCCTGTGCAAAGTGCAGAATTCAGTTCATCGTCCAACGTAAGTATTATGTTATTAAAGTTATATTTAATTTACTTGTATGTAAATCTTGTTTTCAAGTTAGGAGAGTTTTGTTCTTAATAAATTATCTGTTTCAAAGAGGGATAAAAATTAATAATCGCTTGAAAAACCTCCTGTTCACTTATACTATTGAAATCATTACAACTTAAATTCCTATATTAGTTTAAGGACTCATTATTTACATTAACTACTGTACCAAAAGTAAGTGTTTAGTTTCAAATTTATTTGATTTAGCGAGATTTTTGTGATTGGTTTTTAGGTGGTAGCAGCATGCCACCCTTCTGAACCATCTGTTCCTGTGCAAAGTGCAGAATTCAGTTCATCGTCCAACGTAAGTATTATGTTATTAAAGTTATATTTAATTTACTTGTATGTAAATCTTGTTTTCAAGTTAGGAGAGTTTTGTTCTTAATAAATTATCTGTTTCAAAGAGGGATAAAAATTAATAATCGCTTGAAAAACCTCCTGTTCACTTATACTATTGCAATCATTACAACTTAAATTCCTATATTAGTTTAAGGACTCATTATTTACATTAACTACTGTACCAAAAGTAAGTGTTTAGTTTCAAATTTATTTGGTTTAGTAAGATTTTTGTGATTGGTTTTTAGGCTGTAGCGGTTTCTAGCCCTTTGTATTCTGATGACTCGGATACTGATAGTTCTTCCGATAGTTCCTCCGATAGTTCTGATACTTCCGAGGATAGTGCAGAAAGTTTAGAAGAAATTGGGACTTTAGTGACCAGGAAAGAAGTTACCATGATAGAAGATAACAGAAAAGTGTCTGAGAGTAATGAAGCCAAATGTCATGAAGGCACAGAAGAAGATGCAAATGTAAATACTGATAAAATTCTTGCTGAAGATAAGGAAGAGGATGTTTTGGCTGAAACAAAAGATGTGAATTTAGGATGGAGTTCCGCTGAGCGTGAAGCAGTACAAAGTAGGGAATTTGATGACATTTCTGATGAAAAGAAAAGTGCTGAAACAATCCAAGACACTCCCGACATTGTTGTGATCAGCAGTGGAGAAGTAAGTTTTAAAATTTTAATGCAATGAAACGCTGCTTTAAGATTCTGTCCAATTATAGTTTTAGTGTTTTTGTGTGTTTTAATAACCCAATTTTAAAGTTATCTGCAGACTTGACTATAGTCTGACCGCAACGAGAAAAGCTTTGACAGAAAAACAAAACTTTGAAAAGAATACAAACCTAAATGATAGCTACACAGATTTGGCACAAAACGTTTTTCAGTGTTTATGAATTACCATCACCCTCAAAATTCAGGGTCCATTACCATGACAACCACCACAATATTTCAAGAGTTCAAAAGTTTTTCTCGTGGTGATAAGACTATACTTGATGAGGTTGTGTGTAGGGAAAATAGTGTATGCCAGAGTTTCCCCCCCAAAAAGTGTACAATTTATCAAAATTATTTTCTTTTTGTAAAATTGAGCTACCAGGCAAAATATGAGCGCAGTAAAACCTTTTTTTATTTATTCTTGAAGCGTGGAAAAATGCTTAGAATTAGGGGCATAACAAAAGCAAAATTTTCCTGTCTCTCATGTATCAGAATTACTTTTAATTCATGGTTCATTGCATATATTTTGGTAGAATATTTTTTTCTTCTTATTGATCTGTTAATATTATAACCAACGCAATCAACTAAGCTTAAATTTTACCTCCCATTTTTCTTAAAAAAATAAATTAGTAGTTATATCTTATGCCATCTTTGAACTAAAAATGTAATTTTGATATCATTTTTAGGATGTCTCTTTTGACGAAAATTTGCCTTATCCTTGTGATAACAGTGTAAAATTGGTAAGTTTTAATTTCCTCTTTAACCTGTTTACTCTTAAACCTTGACTTAAACATGACAAATAAATTTGCATAAATACAAATATGCCTGTACTGATTTTTTCAGTTATGTTTAATAATTTTCAGAAACTTTTATAGTTGTTTAAAATTTTGCAGTGTTAGTTTAATTAGTTATTCAACTACTGTACAAAAATGACCCAACTGCAGACCAAACAAGGTGTAATAAATTTTCCCTATGATGTTCATATGTTCAAGCATTTTGTGTGTTACATATACACATCATAGCAAAGTTTTTGAGCTCCAGTATATTTGCAAGTTCCTTAATTAGGTTACAAGAATTCACATAAATTAACTAAGCCTCTGGTCTCAAACTTATCAAGGATGGTTATGTTCCTAGGGTACTCCAGATTTTCTGTTTTTTCTTTTGACATTTCAGTGTTTTTAACTGACCTGATTTTGGGTTTTCTCTAAAAAGGCTATGAAATATCAGTGTATTCAGAGAAGTATTTGAAAATATAATTCCAAAATTTATATGCTCTTTACAACAATTTTGGTTTGCAAGAACTTTGGAAACATCTATAATTTTTGTCTGCTACTCCTAGAATTTCTTTTAATGTTTGAAGTGTTTGCTATTGAAGTTACAATTCAAAATCAGATTCCCCTCTGAGCCAATAGAAATAATTTTGTCTTAAAGTTCGCACTGAGATCAAATCAGGAATATTTCCTCAACTACAGTTTCTTTATTACTGCAGGGTGGTTTGAATTTCCATCAATTTTTTTGACAGTTTTTATTTAAAAATTTTCGAATGTTACTTCTGGGAATGAAAATAAGAATTACATGCAATCTTTTTTCCCAATACCTTAAATTTTTTGGTTGCTTGAGTCATGTCGCTAGTATTTTAACAATGTATTTATATTATAAATGTTTTAACAGTTTGATCACTCTGAAAGTGCTACGAATGAAAGCCGTAACGAAAAGACGAGAGCAGCGGAGGAATCCTCAATTCCTTATTTTTCGTTGCCCAAACCCCTGGAATATGGGTCGTATAAGTCAACTGTGACAAAAAGCTTGAAATCAGGGTAAGATTTTGAATAAAAATTTAATAGGTTAGTAAAATAGCTGTTAAATGAATTAATTTAAAATATTGAAAATGCATTTGTGCATGTTTTATCTTTTGTGCTTAAAACAACATATAACTATATAGTAGAACCTCAGTTATCTGACCTCTTATTAACCGTCTCATTGGATTATCTAACCGTTATCCATCCAAGTTTATTACCGCTTTCCTTTGGATTCTAAAGTTGCAGAATAGTTTTATACACTTTTTTTTTGTTGTGAGTTTGAAATTTAAAGGATACTGTGATACTAAAAAAAAGGGGCTACAAATATTATTAGGAAAAGTGTTGTGATCCCAATCAAACTGATATTATGTGTTTTGCCAAGGTTCAACTAAGGGGAAATGAGTTAGTGAATTTTATATTAAAGTTTGAGTTTATTTATATTCATTCTCAGCACTTAAAATACTTTTACTTCATTAGAAATATTAATTAATTTTATGCATCATTTTGATTCATTACATCACTTTGCTCATAGTAGAGGTATGGATCTGGTCAATTGTTTAAAACTGCCCACTTCCCTATTAAAGACTTTTCTACTTCTTTCTTTAGATTTTTCTTTGCCTACAAGCCTTAAACCTAAATGCGCAGATTTTGTGATATGTCCCTTTGCATGTGTGCAATGCGGTGCTCTAAGGGGTTTAAACCTTACCATATATCTCCAAAATTTCAAAAACCAAAAGTCTTTGATGAAATTAATAAAAAACTACGCAGTGTGATAACATAACTTTTAATAAATCAGAATAGGACAGCAGACACATTCTAGATTCAGTTTTCGAACTGGAATAACTAATCAATCATAATAGAACAAGAGTAGAGAGTTGAGTGGTACTGTTGCTTTCTTAAATTGATATGTGGAATAAATAAGTATACAGATATAACTTAACACCCTCTCTCAATTTTTTCCTTCGGAAGATAAAATTGCTATTTACAAAAAAGAAATTTAAATGCTAAAATTCTTCCAATGCAATCAACTTAAAGCCAAAAGAATACATACATTCATAAACTCGAAATCAAAATTCATACATGTAGGCACTATATATACACTCAAATATCTATCTATTCTAAAATTTTTTACAAGAAATTGAAATTCCTCATTCTTATTTCAAGTTCATTAACCCTTTAAAATGGTTAAAAGTCACTGTTGACAAAGATTTAGTAAAAATATCTGACACATTATCCACTGTGGGTACATAATCAATCTGAATTTTTTCTTTTACAATTAAATCTTTAATAAAATGATACTTAATGTCAATATGCTTAGAGCGCTTGCTGTTTTCGTATCCACTAGCGAGATGAATTGCTCCCTGATTATCCAGAAGAAGTACAGGTTTACAGTCAAAACCTGGATCAAAGTCCTGAGCAAGACGAGCAATGGATACTATTTCTGCAGAAGCCAATGCTGCTGCTACATACTCGGCCTCTGTTGAGGAAAGGGCCACGCAGTTCTGCCTTCTCGCATACCATTGTATTGGATTCCCATTATGGAACACAACACACCCTGACATGCTTTTACGAGTTGCTGGATCGCTTCCCCAATCAGAGTCGGAAAATCCACTGATACCCTGAGTCCCTTTTCCATACAGCAGTCTATGAGTTTTGGTTGACTTGAGATACCTCAGGACCTTTTTAGCTGCTCCCCAAAGTGAGTCCGTTGGCTTGTCTAGATATTGACTCAAGTAGGAAACTGCATAGGTGATGTCTGGTCTGCTTCCCACAGATAAATACATCAGACTTCCAATCAGTTCACGATAAGGCACTTCCTTAATGATCTGTTCTTGATCGGGGACTTTAAAATTCTTCTCTAGAGGAACCCCTGAACCCTTGCAATCTTTCATCCCGAATTTCTCAAGAATCTTTTCAACCATCTTTTCTTGGGATATTTCAACCTTGTCTCCACATCTCATCACCTCGATTCCAAGATAATTCTTCAGCTCTCCCAAATCCTTGACCTTAAATTCTTTCTTAAGTAGAAATACTGTTTCTTCTATTTCTGATCTCTCGCCTGTCAACAGTATGTCGTCCACATAAATAACCATGACTAGATCCTTTTTTGTATAGACACAAAAGTCATTCAGAGACCTCTTGAACTGATGCTTCTCTGCAAATTCGTTGAACCTCTGATTCCAGCACCTTGGTGCGCATTTCAGTCCATACAAGGCTTTGTTGAGCTTCAGTACTTTCCCTCTCTTAACTTTGACACCCTCTGGTGGCCTAATAAAGGTGTCTTGCTTAAGTGTTCCGTTCAGAAATGCTACTGGAACATCCAACTGACGAACAGTCCATTCCTTCTGGAGGGCATAGGATATTAACATTCTAATTGTTGACAATCTAGCCACCGGTGCATACAGCTCTGTATTTACATCTTCTTGAAATCCTCTGGCCACCAATCTGGCTTTTTTAGTCCCATCGGATTTGCTTCTGAAGACCCATTTTGTGTCGATAACCTTTCTGTCAGGTGGACAATCGCTTTCTCTCCAGGTGTCCATTTCTTTAAGAGATTCCAGCTCTCTTTTCAGAGCCTCATTCCACTCAGGATTCTGGATGGCCTCTCCATATGTGGTCGGATCTTTGATCTCTGCTATAAAACTGTAAGCTGAGTAGAGTTCATAATCTTTAAATCTTTCCGGAAGTCTTCTCTCTCGAATTGGTCGACTTTCATTTACTTGACTGATTGGCGAGTCTTTGTCATCTTCAAGATCCGAGGAATCCTCCTCTGGCTCATGTTCGTCTCTCACATCCTGTGTCTCACTGTCATCTTCACTGTCAGTATCGTACTTTCTAGGACCACTGGATTCTGCTCTTTGTCCTTCATCTGACTTCATTGACTTTTCCCTCTCTTCCTCCTCGATGGGATCTGATTTATCGGGCTTAAATATAACATTCCTCGACACTTCCACCTTTCTTTCTTCTGGAAGGTAAACTCGATACCCCTTTATGTTCTCTCCATATCCGACGAAAATTCCTTTCTTGCTTTTTGGATCCCATTTTCTTCTTCTCTGTTTGGGAATCAAGACATAAGCTTCAGATCCAAAGACCTTCAAGTTGGTGACATCTGGTTTCTTTCCGTGCCATAATTCAAAAGGTGTCACTCCTGGAACAGAGCTAGATCCACTTAGGTTTAGTACATTCACGGTTGTAGCGACTGCTTCTGCCCAAAGCTCTTTTTCCAAGTTCTTTGCCTGCAACATAGTTCGAGCTAATTCCACAACAGTTCTATTTTCTCTTTCGATCTTTCCATTTTGTTGAGGGGTGTAGACGCACGACTTTTGATGCTGAATCCCCTTCTTCTCTAGAAATTCTCCAACTGTGTGATTTACTTCTTCGAGTCCTTGATCAGTTCTGAGTACCTTCACTCTGTGTCCAGTAACGTTCATGGTTAGGTTCAGAAACTTGATGATGTGAACCTTTGCCTCCGACTTGTTTTTCAGGAAATAGACAGCTTTGAAGTGACTGTAGTGATCCTTCAGTAACAAGAAGTACTTTGAGTTTCCGATTGACTGCACTTCCATCGGTCCGCAAACATCAGCATGGATTATCTCTCCACAGGACTTGACAACGGTTTGGGACTGTGAGAATGGCAAGACATGTTGTTTTCCCTTTACACAGGCATCACAGAAAAACTCCTTGGTATCTACAAACTTGATGTCATGCTTAATCAAGAATTCCCTGACGTGCTTTACATTCTGATGTGCAAGTCTTTCATGCCACTGCACCAAATTAGTCTTCATGTCAGACGATAAGAAGGCTTGTTCATTCGGGTTTGTATTCATTTGATACAACTTCCCCTTTCTCTGCCCCTGAATCATTACTTGGCCATTCTTAATTAGTCTACACTGGTCACTTTCAGTTTCGAACACATAACCCTTATCTGTAGCAGATCCCACAGAGAACAAGTTACATTTGAGATCTGGAACCAATAAAACATTCTTTAAAACTCCTTGAGTCCATTTTTGTCCATCAAATGTCGAAATTTCCACATCGCCCTGTCCTAATGCCTCTATCACCTCACCACTAGCAACTTTAACCTTTATCGGATCATCAAACTTTTCAAACTCCTGGATCCAATCCTCACGAAACGTCATATGCTCGCTAGCACCAGAATCGAAATACCAAGTGTCATTCAAGCAATCATCATCCAAAATCAGAGCAATAGATATGTACGCTGACCTATGAGAAAGACCCGGCTTCCTGTGTTGCTTTTTGTTTTCATTTTTTCTTAAGTAACAATCTCTAGCTTTATGATTGGGCTTGTTGCAATTAAAACAAAGGTTCTGCTCGAAATTTTCTTTAAGAGGGCAATTATTTGCTATATGACCCTTTTTTCTGCATATGTTGCACTGGATCTGTCTCTCTCTTTCAACTGCACCTCTTCTTTGCCACCTCACACTGGCGAAAGCCTCCATCTCAGAACACTGTTCTGAATCACTTGACGCACTTTTGATCCTTTCTTCCTCTATTGACAATCTGCTGATCAATTCGTTGATGCACTGTTTTTCATGGGGGACAGAATCCCAAGCTGTTATGAAATAATGAAATCGCTGTGGTAATCCCATCAGAATTTTTGTCATAAACATCTGATCAGTTATTTCTTCCTTTCTCTGTTTTAGCTGAGTGCGTATGTCCTCCAATCCAGAAACATAATCAGAAATATTCTGCCCATCACACTTGAAGTTAAAGAACTTCTTCTGAAGCATATGGATGCTCACCTCGGACTTGTGCTCATATACGCTGCACAATTTCTCCCACATTGCTTGTGCTGACTCACAGGTGAGGAGATGCGCCATCGGACCATCGTCAATTCTGCTAACTATCACCTCCTGAGCCTTTAAGTTCTTTTTCATAAAAGCTGTCTGTCTGGCAATAAATGCCTCCTCAGTCTCTCCGTTCTTTCTTGGCAACAATCCTTCAATTGACTCAAACAATCCTTTACTTTCCAAGACTATCTTCGTTTGAAACTTCCAAACATTCCAGTTCTGCTGTCCTTTCAGAACAATCGATGTGCCACTACGTTCCATTACTGCTGTTCAAACGTTCTAAGTTCAGTTTTACTTTCAAAATAATTATAAGTTACTACTTTCCCTGCTGCAGGCCTTTTTACATGAGCTCTGGGCCCATAACCTGATGAAATTAATAAAAAACTACGCAGTGTGATAACATAACTTTTAATAAATCAGAATAGGACAGCAGACACATTCTAGATTCAGTTTTCGAACTGGAATAACTAATCAATCATAATAGAACAAGAGTAGAGAGTTGAGTGGTACTGTTGCTTTCTTAAATTGATATGTGGAATAAATAAGTATACAGATATAACTTAACAGTCTTACCATACTTGTTCATTTGATTTATAAGTTAAAAAATTCTCTGAACAGTCTTTTCAACTTTATGGTTTTAAGTAGTTAATTTTTATAAAAATTTGACTTTCAGAATGGCAAGATCTCCTGAGAAAAAGCAAAATGATGTGGCCGAAAATCCTAAAACAGAGAATAGTGATGACGATGTCATCTTTTTAGGAGTTTTTGAAACACCTCCCAAGATACATCCAAGCCCATCCAGGCCCTCTATTAATAGATCAAACCCAGGTATGCCACATGAGTTGAGCAATCGTGATTTACCACATCCACATGGGAATTCGAGCAGGAATTTTCGGTCTAATGTTTCGAACACTGGTATTCCTCCACGATCTGTCTCTGGTGGGGTAGCACCAAATGTACTTCCAAACAGTGTTATTTTCCCACTTTTAACCTCAGGTTTAGGTTTGGTTTCAAGCAACAGAACTTGTTCAGAGTCCTCCTATTTAGCACCAAGTGCAGGAGGTAGGGACAATGACTTTGGCTCCTCAGCTATGGCACCAGATGCTTCAGCTTCAAATGACTCAGATCAGAGCTCAGCTTCGACATATGCTCCTCAATATAAGTTTTCTGCAGGTCCGAGCGAATTCAGTTCCCGACCAATATTTACTACGGACAACCTGAGCTCGGGATCTCCAGACATGGACGTGGTGAGTTCAGACAGTGAACCAATCTCACCTATTGGATCTAATGATTCTGACTCCGATTATGATTTATATTCAGGACAAAATACTGAACTTTCTAGATATGATTTTGCTTCTGGACAAATACAGACAGGTGTAGAAATCAATACTATAGTTTCAAACTATCATTTTTCATCAGGTCCAAGCGGGGCACCGAGTGCTAGAATTCTGAGCTATGACATCCCCTCAAGAATGCAATCCCCTGCAGATGCTCTTCCAAGGTTTGTTCAGGATTTTTCACTTATTCTCAGACTAATCATTCTGATTTGTAGTGTTTGGCAACTAGTTTTCAAAAATAGTTAACCAGTCTATTTATTTTCATAACCTATTTTTTGCCCAAATTCTAATATACATCGTTCTTATCTATATCACTCAAAAAACGTTTATGCTTCACGCAAAAAGGGTTTTTATTTCTGGTTATGGTATTTGAGTACTCTACCATCTTAATTAAATTTGTTAAGAGTTGCCACATTTAGAAATTTATCACATAAAATGACTTTGTAGATTTAGATGGCAGTACAATTTTTATTGTATGTTTTGATAAAAATTTTAAATATTTTTAAAAATTGAAACAAAAAATTTTTTTAAGGTAGTTGAAAATTTGAAAGTAGTTATAACTAGTAGTTATTAAAAAAAGAAGTTAAACTAGTTTCAACCAAAAGTAGTTTATCGGTAGTTAACTACTAGCTGCAACTAGTTATAATTAACATGTGCTGAACACTACTGATTTGTGAATGGCATGTGAATATTTTTACTAAAAATATTGAATAATTTGATTTTGAACTTTGTATGTGTTTTATCCTTTTTAGGTATCCCAATCGCCCGCATGCTACACCTTATGAGACACCTGGTAAGAACATTTTTAATACAAAGCACATTAAATTATTCTTTTTAAATTTTATTATCTAAACTTAGATTTGCATATTTTAATAAAAATATCAAGATTTGTAATCTTACTTAGGCTAGTAGTTTTCCATCTAGTGAAAAAAAATCTTTTAGCAATAATTTTTTTTCTGAGAAATATTATAAAATGCTTAAATGATGTTGTTTATTTCTTCCAAATATGACTTATGAAATTTTATCTCTGCATTCTTTCTTTGCTAATGTGGAAAAAAATATTCTATTTAAAGTCTCGGTTAGATTTTCTTTTTTATTTATGTTCAATCTACAAGTATTAGGCATGTGTCTTAAAAATTTTACTTTTGGGTGCTTGTATCTGATTGTTGTGTTGTGCTATCTGTAGTTCTAATAAATTAATATTTTTTTATTATTTAGGCGCAAAGCACCAGATGCTGAAGCACAATCTAATGGAAAGGATGAGGCGTTCCAAACAGGAGAAATTTATAAGACAAAAGCAAATGGAAAGTGTTGACAGTGAAGATGATGATGATTGGGACGAAGAGGAAGAAAAGGACGAGGAAAACCTGTTGGAAGAAAAATCCGAGGAAGAAGGTTTCCTAATGGAAGAAGAAGACATCGAAATTACTGACCAATCAGTAAACACTCAAGACAGTGATCTTGATGTAGGAGCTCCTCATTCACCTTGTGCTCCTTTTGTTGATAAAAGAGGCAAGTCTTTCAATATTTTATGCTTTATCTGACATTTTCCGATTTTTTCTAGAGTTCTCTGAATTTTTTGATTTGGACAAAATATTAATCCAACGCTGTTAAACAGCAATGCATTATTCACCATAAAGTACTCAATGTGATTCTAATCCGTCAGCTAACTGTCTCAAAATAGTTATACATCTAATAATAATAATTTAAGTTTAAAAATAAATATAGTTTAAGTTTTCATTTATAATTTAAAAACTGTTAGTATCTAGATGATCTGAATCCATCACTATAAGTTATTTAGTTTAAATTTTTATACTTGCTGTTTATCTAGTTCATGAAAGCAAAAATGGCTTTCCTAATTGTCGAACCAAGTAAGAAAATGCTAACCTCTCAGACTTTGTTGTCTACCATAACAACATCTTAGCTGTTGCTTTATGACAAACAAATTTTCCGTTCTTATTACCAATCTGTGTATATGTATTTTATTAGCTTTTTGATAGTTAAAGTTCCCTTAATGCGTTTTGACTCATCATTATTCTTCTTTGTAGACTCGGATTCTCCAATCATCTTTTCGTCTTTACCATCTTACCAGCCGGGGGGTGGTTTTCTAAGTCAAGAATTAAAAGAGGATCGAACCACCCAAAAGGAAGTCATTGTTGATTGTGATGTTGCCCAACATATGGAAGTAGAATCAGATTCTGACAGCTGCCAAGAGGTTCGTTAAAATGTTTTTGTATTTTCAGAATAGAGCTTTTCATATTAGATACTGAAGTTCTTATGCATATATGCTCAAAACGAATTCATAATAAACTTGAGAAATCAGGAAATCTGGCCTGGATAAGAGCAAGTGCTGCTGAACCCTAGGACAAACAATTTTAAACATACTTAGCAAAAAAAAATACTTAGCAGAAATTTTGAAATCCTTTCTTACGTCATAAATTTCAATGTACTAAATAGTGTCTTCAATTTTGATTTAAGGTCTAGATAGTCTTATGTTTTTTATTGTTATTAATGATAATAAAAACGTAATTGGGGACATAATACTTGTTCTTTTATACATTTTTTTATTTTTTAAAATTTCTTTTTGCCTAGTATACTTATGCATTTATTCGATTTTCTTTCAGGTGGACATTGCACCAGGGTCTTCTAGTGAATTGGGAGCTTCTTTCAAAGGGTAAGATCAAATTGATGCTTAATAATTTTTTTCTAAGAATCTCTCTATTTTGCACCAATGCTTTACAGTATTTAAAATCTAAGGGACTTGGTCTTGGTACCCTGCATAATTCTTCAACAATATTTAATGCTTTAATTTTCTCAGCCTTTACATAGATGCTAAGTTTTACAATTCAACCATTATAATTAGAACAGGTTCACAGCAATAAGGTGTTATTGGCATTGATTAAAAATTACCGAATTTTAAAGTTTCTTCACCATCAAACCAAATTAAGTTTAATTTCTTATTTAGACCATGCATAGTTACTTTTAGAAATTTTTATTTACTAGTAATGATATCCATAGATTAGGCACAGTTATTTGTAGCTTTATATACATGACTATGCAAAGGGTATGCATATTGTATGATAAGACAACACAATATTAACAAATATTTACTCGATAAGTAGTTGTATTTAACAGCTAGTACTTAATTTGAATTCATTTTATTTATAGGAAATCTGAAGCTCTAACTTCCCCCAAAGATTGTTGGGGAAGCCCGATTTATTTTGATGATGACAGTGTGTCAGAAATTTGTTCTGGAGCCTTTCCATGTATGTAAATAATTGATTTCTATCTGAATTTTTTATTCCAACTTACTAATGCTCTATATTAGCGACTCTTTAACAAAAAACAGCTATAGTTTTAAATTACAGTGCATCCAATTTACATGAAATTATACTAATATTTTTCTCTCTTTTTTTTACTTGTAAAATTTATTTGTAAGAAGAAGATAAATATTATGTTCTAAAGTATTTAATACTGTACTCTCTAAAAATTTATTGTTTTGTGGAAACTGTTGATTTAAAACTTTTAACTGATTTTGGGTTTCTTAACTGCTACAGAACTTAAAAGTTGTATCTATTTTTAACATGCTTCCATTATGTTCAATGAAGGTTTTTAAGTAAGTCATACTTTATAAATTTTTTTAAAATGTTTTAGTATTTTTTTATTACTCAGTAATGCATTGATAATGCCACTGAATGTTATTAAAATCAGCATAAAAAAAATTCTTTTTAGCTACAAATATTTCGGAGCCTTTGTCTGATAATTCTGTCTCAAGTTGGAAATCTGGCCATGCAGTAGACCTATCCAGTAAGAATATTTGTTAAATAATATAATATTTTATTGATATCATTTTGACATTTATTAATGTTTAAAGATAGCAAATTTTAACTCTTCTTAAGTGAATACATTAAAGCCTCCCTTAAAGGATATCTTCAATTAGCAAACAATTTCCTAGTCCTATGTACAGATGTTTGTTATTTCATGCAGAAAGTGGACAGCAAAAAAGCAAATGTGTTCCCCCAACAGCAAACACCTTTATTGGATCGAACATCCGATTTCTTCCCTGTCTGCTATTGAGAGGTTTTACTGTACAAATTAACGTTATATTTCAGGGTCTTTTTAAGATGTACCTATTTTGTGAAAATTAGTGCAAAATCAACCTAAAAACATTAATTAATAATTATTTTTTTTAAACATTAAAAACAAAATAAAATTTAGTCCAGCATGGCTAAAAATTTAACTATTATGAGAATATAGCTTACTAGAGAACTTTCTTTAAAATGTATTTTGTGAAGGTACCTATTTATCAAATGATGAATTTGTGAAGATACCTAAAAACGGTAGTATTATTGCCCTGGACAGACCACTGTATTTATGCAATTATGAGTGACAATTAAAAGAAAGTATTGAAAGTTCTGTAATAAGTTACCAATTAAGGGATGAAGAGGTTAATAGAGCTAGCTCTCCTAATAAACGTTGATAAAGTAAAATTATATTTTGTAGGTAAGGGAAAGAATAAAAAACTTATGGCTGGAAATTCCGGAAGGAGATCCCCATCTAGTGATGAGATTTATTATTGTAAGTCTTTTTTATTTAATAATTTTAGTATAAATGTAAAGTGTTATTGATTTGATGAGTTATTTTTAAGTTTAAGTGCTAACAAACTAATTTGAGTAGCTAACATAATAAATTATGTACTGTAGCCTCCAGTGAGTCAAAGGAATGTGACGATACGAATGTAACAAAAAGTTCTCAACTTGTGCATGAGCCAACTTTTGCTAGTAAGTTTCCCTGCTAAATAGCATGATATTAAAAACATTATATCGTTTTGAGTTTTTTTTAATTAAATTTTATCCTTTGCAGATCAACTGAAGAGAAAACGCATTTTGTAAGTATTTACAAAATAAATTGTTCTCACAAACTAGAAAACTTAAGCAATATTGACCTTTAATCATTCTTTATATTTCATTTAATGTATTCCTTTAAGTCTTATTTTTGTATTTAATCTTAAAACCTGAGGAACTTAAATAATTAATACTGATTTTTAATCTTGTGAATGTTTATTTTACATTTTTATTTAACTTATTTTTATATCAATTGCAGATCTGATGATTCAGATGATGGAAATGATGATAGTTCTCTTGAATCAGGGGAAATCAAAGATGGTGTGTTTCATTTTTAAAATTTTAGTTTATTCATATTCATTTTTGTCTTAGCCACCATGTTTACTTGAATCATGATGTATTCTAATTTTACTTTTAGATTCTCCAGTGCCTTCTCCAAAACCCTTCATCTCTAAGCCAAAGAATAGGAGGTTGTAAGTATTGGTTTTTAAAGGTTATTGTTAATTGCTAATTTATAGCATTAATGTGGGTTAATATGCTGTTCCATTCTGTAAGTCATGCTCAATTCTAACAAGTGATAATGCTATCAATTTCAAGAAATATCAATTTCAAAACTTTCATCCAAGTTTGTCTTTTCTCAAAAATAATTTGTTTTTGATTTATTAGAAACAGTTTCATTTTAAATACTTCACAGAACACTTTAACCTATTTGTTCTTAATTCTAAAATTTACCTGTGAAGTTCTACTAGATTCAGACTTGTGTGGTTTTTACATAATGTTTGCTCATAATTTTAAACACTCTATCAAAAATTGATTAGACCAAGGAATACAACCCCTTTCAAAAAGCCCCTAAAATGCCCTATTTTTGGTTCCAATGACAGGATGGAAACCATGCGAATGTAGTAACAGTTTTGGGGGTTATTGAGTTGAGGTGAGTTTTGTCTCTGGAATTAGTGGTTAAATTTTGTCTTTCTTTTTTCAGTGTGTCTGATTCAGATGACTCTGATGATGATGAAGTAAATGAAGTTGTTGATGAAAGTATGTTGAAAATTTTTTTTACATTTTTAACTCTTAACTCTTTTTTAACTCTTAATAATTAGCATTGAATGAAATCAGCTTTAGGATTATTTAGGATTATACCCAAACACTTCACTGAAAGATTCCTTGCTTGGAGTCCATTTTCCTCTTTGTGATTTAACTCTTCTGACACCCCTGCCAGTAAAATAAAGAGCATATAACACAACTGAGAGAGTTCTTGAATATCTATTGTTTGTTCTTCCTTCAAAGTAAAAACAAGTCTCAGTATAAGAAAAATGAATTGATTATATAACTAACTTATATATAACTAGTTTTTCAGACACTAAAATCTAATCTAATTTTCTAACTCCATGCCTCCCTGCAAGGCTAGAACAAGACTTGGTTAGATTTGGACCTCAACTATTTTTGGTGGGTTGCTTCAAGATTTTTTAATTCATGTCAAATTATCTCTTCATGTTTTTTCCAAAGGTAATCTGGGCTTTACTAAATCTTAACACATATGTATAAGTAAAAAAATTAACTCAGTATCGAAAACGAAAGAAAGTTTAACCTCTATTCTGTAACATATAAAACTGGAAAGTAGAATAAAACAAATAAACTAGTTATTTGAACTTGTTAAATCCATTTTTAATCTCCATCAATTCATCAAATAAATTCTTATTCAATAATGTATGTTTGGAGCATAAAACCTTTCTGATTTTTCTGTGGTATTTATCTCTGAAAAAATTTGGTATGCTGTGGAAGGAGTAGTTTCCTTTATATTTTGTTTTTAAAAAGTGGGTTGCAGTCCTTGAAAGTTTGGAAATTGCTGATTTAGCTTTTCTGGGTCATATCAGTAGATATGTTGCAGTGTGTAGTGTATGTTATATTGTAATTTTGTGTTATTCTAATATAGTCATAAATTTCACAGGACCCCCAGAACCCCAAGAAAGTATGGATTTAAAAAGGAGAAATCTACTGTAAGTAAATATTTTTTTTATTTTACTAGTATGGCTATTTTTACTGGTTAGAAACTACAATACTGTGCAAATAAATGGATTAGGACAAAAAGACAACTTTGCTTAAAACAAAAAATATTTGTAAGCTAAATATTAAGCTTTAGAAAATTTAAAAAAGGAAACACCATAGAAAAAGGTAGTCATCCCTTAAAATTAAGAATCCCTGACAATGCTGGAAAATGTTTATGATGGGAAACTGGAAAACTCTGCCTCGAACAGAAAAAAAATATTTATGGCCGGGAAACCCTTTTGGCTTCGGAGAAAAACGAAAGGCAAGAATGATGGAAGGCCGTCGGTTGTAAAAGAAGGAAGTGCCGAGAAAGGCAACTACAAGCGAACTCACCTTATCACCTCTCCTTCATCCAAAAGACCACCTGCCAAAAAGAACACCGATAATCCTGGGATAATCCAAAGAAAGGGGAGGAGGGTAAATCCAAAAACAGCCTCGGAGAACGAGCACACACACACGCGCATAAACTACACAGACGTTTTTCACTGCTCCGGAGATCGTTCCGCTGCGGGCTCTCCACACCGCGATTCTGTCTGTGTGTCGGCCGCCAGGTAGTTCGACCTGTTGCGCTCCCCCCCCCAGGTGTTTTGTTCTTCTTTTGGTAGTCAGTGATAAATTCTAACATGAATTAATTTTTTTTTATCCTCACTAAAGGTAATGAAACAATTGTTAAAACTGATTGTAAAAGATTTTGTTCTGTCTTTTATGAATAGTACTGCTCTTCTCAATAATGCTCTTCTCAATATATTTTTAAATAGTTATTTACATGTTCGAAGATTGTTCTAATTTTAAAGCTATATTATGATTTTTAGCATCAAATCAAAGATAAGAAAGAAGTTTATTTTTAATAATTATGATACCTTATCTGTACTATTATGTTAAAGCAGATTTTCCATAATGATAATATAGATGCTGAGTTTTGTAATATACTAAACTTCATCTTAACTGAAGTAGTTGGTGAATGAAAATTTCCTTTTTAAAAATAAGACATGCTTAAGAGTGTTTTCTAATTTTAGATACCGAGATCTTATTGATGATGAAGCAGAGTTATCCGGAGAAGAGGCCAGCTCTGATGAAAATGAAGATGCCTTATCTATGATTGAAGAAGCAGAAGAACCCGAGGAAATTGAGGTTCCTGAAAGTGAATTGCTTGAAATGGGCAAGATTCACTTGTAAGTTTTTTATTTTACATTACTCAAAGCAATTTTATCAATATTGCATTGTTTTCATCCTGATTAATTTTCAGGAAAAAGCTGAACGATGACGATGATAAGATGTTGAAGAAAATTAAAAATGATTTTCTCGATGAAGGAGAGTTGCACAATGAAGATGGAGAGAGGTCCAAGAAGTTTAAATGGAGTGCTCCAAGTACCTGTAAGTTAGATTTAAATTTATGGTCCTTTAAAAGTTGCCAAGATGTAGGCTTACCATATTTTCTTGAGCTCAACCCAGGACACTTTGTCGACCTATCGGTACATCAAAGATTAAAAAGTAAACAAACATCCAAACTGAACAAAATTAAACATTTAAACTGAAATAACATACTTTATTTAATCATTTGTACTTTTCACTTGACATCACTTTTTTCAAAAATTCTTTGTTAGATTTAATTAAATCATAAAATTCACAACAATTAAGTTCAGAGTTAATTTTCACATTTAAAAGGTGTTTGACAATACAAATAGAGTCTGCCCCTTTCAGCAGTCTAAATATGAGTAAAGTGAAGCCTGAGAAGTAGGTAAGAAAATGCAGTTAGAAAATTTTTATCGAAAATTTCACAAAAAAAAATTCTAGTCTTAAAATTACAAAAACCCAGGACATTTTGGGACCCAGGACATTTCCCAGGACAGCCTCCGACCCAGGACTGTCCTGGGTAAACCAGGACATATGGTAAGCCTACCAAGATGTCATCATACTTAAAATTAAAACTGATGTGAACACCACATCTAACAATACTTAGGTAGAATTATCTCATCTATGAACTTTGGAAAATAATTGCGTGTTTAAATTAAAATTGCCACTTTAAAATTACCTTACCCAGTTGCCCCCCTAAAGAAATCTTTATATAACTGCAATAAAGAATCTTTATGAATCTTAAGGTTTTTTGAAACCTTGGTAAGATTTACAGCCCATTTTTAGTTCTGGCTCTTCAAAAAGTTTTTTAAGCTGACTAAAAATTCTCCCATACTTCAGTAGTTACAAAAGGTATGGATCACCTTGGGATTTTTATAAGTTTCAAAGTTCATAAGTTTTTTTTTTGTTCGTCTTAGGCATAAATAAGAAGTTTGATACCTTTAGTCAAATGTGTTAAGTCTATACACATGCTATTTAGCAATAAAGTTTTATGCTGCACTTCTCACATTTCACATACTAATATCCTTGTTATAAAAACTGATGTATATTCACCATTAACCATGGTTACACACAACTGTTTTGTCATTCTTGCTTTCAATGTTTTTTTCATGTTGGCAGACTTAACTCCAGTTTCTGTGTCACATTTGTTTTTTATAGCCCTTAGGGTATTAGTTCTAGTGTTCTTTTGTATACCATAAAATTTTAAGCAGATTTAAAGTATTACATGTTAGTGGTTTTATTTTAATTCTTTAATAATAAATATTAAAATAAATCGAAACTTGGGTGGTGAATGTAACATGAGACTTTCTAATAATTTGTTCTGAGAATATATTAGCTGCTAATACTACCTTGTTTTTTTTTTCAAATGTAAAAAAAAACAGTTTGAATACTTAAAATATTTATTATGATTCACAAATTTTGGCTTTATACTGGGTAGCTGTTTTTGTTGGGTTCTGAAATGCTATGTTTTCCCTGATTTAATAGTTCAATGTCCCATTTGTAATTAAGTAATGATAAATTAAAATGAATAGTATTATTTATCAACTCTTGAGAAAAGTAAGAGCTAACTTGCAGCTTGAAATTTGCCTTAAAGATTTAGCTCATTTCCTGCATTTAAAAATTACTTGTTTGGTAAATGGAAGTGTATTTAATTAATTCTAAAATTGTATTTTAGCCCAAGATGCAGCAATAACAATCGAATCATCTGATTCAGAAGATGAGAATAAAGCTCATGTGGATCAAGAGAAGTTAAAGTGGCTGAAGGAAGCGTCTGTGAGTTTTCTGTTGATTTCTTACAACTCCAATAATCATACTTTATAAAAAGATTATTTATTTTTTGAAACAGTATGTCTAGTAATACTCAAATGTATTCAGTGGAAATTCATATTGTTAAAAGCTCTTTTTATGTGGTTTTAGGCTAATGCTCCTGATGTTGAACCTGAGGAGCAACCTGCGAGTGATAAGAAAATAAAGCTGAACATTCTGACCAAAAGCAACAGTATGTATTTATTTTTTGTTTCAATTTTAACACATACATTAAATTAAGTACTTTGAGTGGCTTTAGTTACTACCTAGACGTTGGTTTGTAACATTAAACAGGACTGCATTTAGGTAAGAGTAAACGAAAGCAGAATTTGGCAGGATTTATTAAAGTGGGAAAACAAGGCCAGTAAAAAAGTAATGAGGGTATTTGTATTTTCTAGTATAATAAATACTTTATTTTAAAATTTGTTTGGTAGAAATGAGACAAAAATAATTCTGCACCTTAATTCTTTGGTCCCTGGGTGTAACATTCACCACCACCTTCTAGCATATTTTTTACAAAGTTTTCTAGACCGCTTTAAGCAGCAGAAAACCTACTTTTTTAAGATTTCATTCTATGAGAAGTGGAGGCTAGATTGCTCTGTTGGTTTTTGTAGGTGGGGAAGCAACATTACCAATTGAGGAAATTTGGCACTATATAATGGTTAATATTCCACCCTTTTAGGGGGAAAGTTTGCATCAGTTTACTCGCCATGTGTATGCCCTTTTTTACAACATCAAAGGACATCAACCTAAAGGTTTAGCTACCATAAAAATATCCTCAGAAAAGTCACCTTGTTGTGGTATATGCATATTCTGTTGCATAAGGATTCAAATATATAAATTTCTAATTTTTATATATTTTTTTGGCTTTCTCAATTTCTTACTGTGTATTCCTAGGAGTACTGAGTATTAAAATTAATGCTGGAGAAAAAAAAAAGAAAGTTTAAAGGGGGGGCAAGAAAATAAGTGCACTTGGTTGCACATATTGTAAATAATGTTCTTGTTGTAATATAGTCCAAAAGCTATTAATGATTCTTTTATCAATGTATTTTATATTAATATAAATTCTCTTTCAGTTTCAGTTAATGAAACTGAAGCAGAAAAAAGAAAGACTGTCAAGGTAAGACCTTTTCTCTAATGGAGTATTGTATAGTTCTGAGTATCAGCCTAGTACATCAATGTATAAAAACAAACCTTTCATTTAAAAGTCGACTTTCTACAGCTGTGAAAAAGTTAGCTTTTTTTACTTGTGCATAGAAGTATAATATATTGTATGGATGAAAATGTTTGGTTTCGATCTAGAGGTTATTAATTTGTCCGACATCCATTTCCTATTTCATCCTTACAATTTATTTTATCAGTTAAGTAATGTAAAGCTATGATAGTTTTAGTAAATGTAATGAAAATTGACAAAATGATTAAATCCTAGTTTTTGTCTGTTAAGAATGCACTAGAAGTCCTGTCTCGCCTCTTTAGCTTTCAAATGCTTGCAACTATCGCCATAAAATTTGTTTGTAATGTCCACGCATGAATTTAGGTTACACTATTCCATGAGTGGCCCACACTGCCTCGGCAATTTGGAGGCACCTTTCTGTGTCTTTTTATTGGCACCCACTAATCTTCAATAATGTTCACTCTGGCTGGGCAGGAAAATGATGCGTACAGATCTCAATTTGATGTCAGGGCAATTTTTACAATATCTAGAAGTTCCTGTTCCATCCTGTATTTTCATCCCCTTTCTCAGATCTCAATCAAACAGGGACTTGATGATTTCCTATCAGGCATTTAATTTGCAGATCTTGTATTTTGATCCAAACACGCCATATCTGAGTCTTGACCCAGCTATCGAAGGGATTCCTTGTTTAGTTGTCTAGCTTCCTTGGCTAAGGTGTTGTTTACATACAAAAGAAGTGCCTCTCTGCATTCTTTGAGACTACTTGTATCTCTCCTTTGTGGAAAGTTTTGAAGTTACCATCTTGATCTTAAAGATTCAAGATACAAGAAAAGTTCATCTACAAAGTTGTAGAGTAGTTTGAATTTTGTAAGAATAAGCAAACTATGGTATTGAATGGCAAAAATGGAACCTATAAAACATTTGATCTATTATTACAATTTGCTAGTTATTACTTCTAGAATGCTTCCTATTTCCCAAAAGGCTGAAATTTCATGATATGGTTAATGGGGAAAAATGGTACTAGAAATAATGTTTTTAAATGCATAAATTTTCGTTCTTTTGAAGATTTTACACCAGGTTTAAAATCTGTATCAGGATTTTTATCTGTATAATTGTGATGCTTGCAGCATTAATGATTTGAACTCCAATGTTAAGCTGTGGGAGTTGATGTTGATGCTTTTGATTTTTTAACTACGTTTTTAAATCAATCATGGACAAAGACTTTTTTTAGTATCACTTGAGGTTATCTTACTTCTAGACACAGCTCATTTAACCTTAACATTTCACAATTGTTCAGTTGTTCCTAACTCATTAATAAATTATAAAATACTTGAATTGAATGAATGATTGGAGTCTGAAATTTCTTGTAGGTAAAACGCGGATCTTTTTTAAAAAAAGATGCTGAAGTGAAAGAAGCCTCTAAGGATTCGGCCAAGAAACCCTCAAAACCTAAACCCAAAGGAACTTTTTTCAGTACTACTGAGCAGAAACCACCAAAATCTGATGCCTTGTAAATCCTTTTTGCTAGTCATTTTAATGTGATCACCTGTATAAGATGCATCAATTATGAAATTGTTCATAATTTGTAAGAACATTGTTAATAAACTGTCATGTCATCAGTGTTTTTGATTATATTTTTATGTACCTCATTTTTTTTATTACTTTTTTAAATAAATATTTTATTGCATTCTTAGACTGATTACTTAGAAAAACAAA
The DNA here is from genome assembly GCA_963680715.1 of Tetragnatha montana. NCBI lineage: Eukaryota > Metazoa > Arthropoda > Arachnida > Araneae > Tetragnathidae > Tetragnatha > Tetragnatha montana. The sequence continues at coordinate 5,290,593 of OY796684.1, read as the reverse complement.
AACACCCTTTTCTCATAACCACAGTCACATTTCTCATTCATCATCTCATTCATCATTCTACATATTCACATTACTACAGCTACATATTCTACATACTCAAACATTGAGTGCATAGAAGTCGCATATTGTGTTCTAAATAGTTTACTTTTTAAGAAACTGATGCAGCAGAAATCTAGATTTCAGATGGAAATTTTTCAAGAGATCAAGAAGGACATTATTGGGTGAACTCTGCTCCCATCAATTTATTGTGAAATCTCATTTTACAAGTCTGCATATCAGAGGGTTTTTTTTGCTTAACACTCGAGTTTTCAATTTTCAGGATTGCTTTTGGTTCTAGTTAGTCCAAATAAACGAGGTTTTACTGTACTCTTAAGCTAGACTTGCAAAGATTGTAGAAATGTTTATAAACTCAAGGTTAATAAAACCTATTAAATGAATCTGAAATATTGTAGAGACTTAACAAACAGTGAAGCCCGGTGGCTTAGTGGTAGCACATAGCTCTTCTGTGCCACAGGTCCGGGGCTCGATTCCCGGGCTGGGCAAGGGCCTCTCAAACTTTCATCCCTTCATTGGGTCGATAAACTGAGGACCAAGTGTGCTTGTGAACATATGCTTTGCACCCAACAGTCAAGAGAATGAAGATGGGCATCGTAGTCCTTGGCCCACTAGGGCTGTTGCGCCAATGAGTTTAGTCTAACAAACAGGTAATGAAATTATTGTTATATCCTGATTTAGGTTGTATATGCCATTAACTTTCATTAATCTAGTTTGCAATGAGTGCTGAAACTGTAAGGGGATATTTGGGCCATCCCCCAAATTTTGACTAAAAAAAGCAAAAAAAGAAAGGCAAGTCTTTCCAAATATTTTTTTTCCAGCTACAGCCTGTTAAATCTTAAAAAATTCCAAAATGTTGTCTTGTTTTCCTCGCCCTTCGCCGAAAAATAACTGAACAGTCAACAATTGAAAACTGATAGTTCTGAGTAAATTCCTTGCATTAAAGTGTTAATTTTCAAATATTTTCTTAGGGGGTTCTCACAATTACAGACCCCTTTTCTGCATGTAGTAAGTAGATTGTCTATCTCTGGTGTCATCCAAAGGGTCTGAAATGTCCAAAAATAAGTTAAAACTCCAACTCCAAGTGTTAAATTTATGAGTATTTTTTGGAGGAGTATTCCCCAGACCCCCTTTTGTACATGGAACTTTTCATATCCTCGAAATTATCATACAATGTAACTTTGATATCTCATAATCCCCCCAAAAAAATTCCAAGATGGCAAGTGTTCGAGATAACAAGGGAAAATAGAGAATACCTAATTTCAAGGGGGGAAATATTTTTTTGAGATAACGAGGTTATACTATTGTAATTAAGATATAACGATTCAAATCCTACCTATAAATGTTTAAGAAGCTATTTTTAACCTATTATGCAAGGGGTGGATAAACTTACATTAACTTTTAAACTTAACCACATTGCTCTTCTCCTGGGAAGGTTTCTTAAAGACAAATAATTAAAATCGAAGCATCCAAAAAATTTCTTTTTTGGCCTATTTCTGCTTTATAATCTAAATTTCATGTTGAACATCATAAAATACAAAATGCAGTGGAAATTGTTTTAGGTAAAACATTCATAGTTGTAGATATAACCCATTGTTGTAGGTGTTTTTGTAGCTAATCATCTTATTTTAAGAAACATATCCTCCCAAAACTCTCCAAAAATTAATCTCTCAATGTTTTTATAGTGGAATTGTAGTAAAATAAACCAATTCATCTACAATGGGGAGAATCTTATTAAGTAAATAAGTCTCTTCCTAGAGTTGAGAAGTTCTGCATTTCTGAGACAGCAAAAGGTAAGAAATTAATCTTACCTTGATCAGTCTATCGAACTGCAACAAGTGTAACATCCAGTGTTGTAACAACTTCATACTTTTATTGGAACCATTTCGTGTATAAATTTTTAATTATTCAAAAAACTACTTTTTTTCGCTCATTTTCCAATTTAACTTCTCTAAGTCAGAAGTGTAAGGAATTGTTGGAACGAGCTGACAGTTTTTACATGTTTTATTGAAACCCTTTGGTCTAAAATCCAAATAGCCATCCGTGGAAAGAAAAGTTTAAAAATTAAAATAACTTTTTTTTAACCAGGAGCGAAAGTGGGCAGCAGAAAGAATTTCGTTTTTAATAAAGTTTTCGTAATGAAGAGAAAATTAATAGGGAGAAACGTTTTTCAAGCGCGGTTTTCTCAAACTCTACTTCGTTGAGTTTGCAATCGAAACCCCTCCTGTGAGTTTCTTTTCCTGCCGTGACTGCTCTCCTGTAGAACCAGTTTCTTTGCGATAAGACTCTTAGTGCAACGAAACAAACTTTACAGGGAGATACGGCAATTGTCCGTTTGGAAAAACGAATGAAGACCAGAAACAGAAAAATATCTTATGTACTCTAAAGCAGGCATGTAAAAATCATTTAAAAATCGGGCCAGTTATTTCGTCTGTGAAGATCAACGTGGGCCTTATTGACACTAACTAAGCCCATTCAATTCACGGCAAATTGATGAAATAATGATTGTAAATCATAATAAATGCAGCAATAAAAATAAATATTCCAAAAATTAAAAATTATATTTATAAGCCTAAACTTGAATTTCAAGCTACTAATAAACTAAAAATGGAAGGAATTCGTTTTGATTTAGCTTAAAATGTAGTTTTATTTCTATTTACAAATTAATTAAATGTTTTATTACTAGGTTTTTACGAAATTTTGCAGTCAAATTTGAAGTTTTATCAGTGGTTACATTAACCTGATTTTTCTAAACATCCCAATACACACGAAACGAAATCATACATATTCCTTCCACGCATATTCCACACCCTCGGATTTTACTAAAAATGTAATACATGTTATATCTTTCAACTACCATGCCTTTACACAGGATGTTATACTGCTTTTGGGGATTGGCCTAATTCTAGTCTTAAAAATGTAGCTCGGAATATTAATTTCTTGATTTGAAGCTATTCACAATCACCACTTTTAAAATTACTAAAAATATTTTAAGTTCAGCATTCAAAGTTTGAAATGATTTGAACGAGTTGCTGGCGTCATGCGGTTCTTTAGAGGTAAGTGCATATTTTAGTGAAGAAAATTAAACTATCGTGCTTTAAGCCTTTCCTTTCAGACCTAGCCGCCCCAAAGTTTCCATAGGATTCAGTGGTAATCTTGGGCGCCATAGGCGTGAAAGGGTGGTAACATGTTGAATATCACGTCACCTTAATATCAAACACTACTATCTCCATTCGACAAACGTGATTATCCCGATCCTTGGCCATGATCGTTGGAGAAGCTCATTTGATTGGTTTTGATATTTCGAGCTCGATGATGTCAGCGCTTACATACGAACCAATCAAATGAGCATCTTCAACGATCTGATCGGCCATGATCGGGATTCCCGAAGTTTGCCGAATAGAGATAGTAGTGTTTGATATTAAGGTGGCGATCACGCTTTATTCAGAAACCAATCGAGATCACCTGACTGGTTTCTGCGTTAAACCGCAGGGAATTTCGTTTATGACGACGTATATGCCGTTTGGTTGGCACCGTTGTTTTTTTTAATCAATTATTACATACAAGTAGATACCTTCGATTAAAAATGTTGATTTTTAATAGGCACGATTCATCAGGTCGATGTAAAAACGATACGATTTAAGATTTTGTGTAAATCTCTATGACAAGGACTTTTTGATAGTATTTCTTAGAAATTGTGACCACATCTGTTTATATGTGTATTATTTCGGTATTCTTGCAGTACGCGATCAACTAGTTTAGTTATCTGGATTTAGAGTAAATGGCGACACCGCAACTGATGTTTTTTGAATTAAATATTTTTAATTATGAAGGTCAAAAACACTTGGGATTCAAAAAACATCAGTTGCGGTGTCGCGATCTACCCAAAATCCAGCTAACTAAACTGGTAGATCCAGATCGCACACTGCAAGAATACCTATTATTATTTCCATGTGGATTGACTTAGGATCTGAATAAAATTTATTAAAATGGTCGATCGAATCTCTACCCCAGATCAGAATATTAAACTGATTTTGAAGGCCTTTAAAATAAAATATTGTTTTACTGTCAATAAGGTTACATTTAAACAATGCTGATTTGGTTATGGAAGTTTTAAAACTAAATTTTTGAATCCACTTTTTATGAGTGTAATAGTTGAAATGGTTTATAAAAACGAGTTAAAGTTTCTGCACTAAACCAAAACAGGAAATTCGAGATCTTAATAACATGGACGGATTTAGGTGGGGTATCCTGAGTTGCGCATCCAATCAATGGATTTTTTCAATTGTTAATTGTGCAATCAACAATTCAATCGCGATTGAATCAGTTGCAATTGAAAGTATTAACAATTTATTTTAATTGCAACTAAAGTTAATTGTCTCCAACGATTGAAAATTAAACCGCTATTAACTTTAATTGCACATGACAACTAATCAATCACTAATAATTCACATAAATTTGATTTAATTGTAGCAGGTACTTATAGTACGATTAATTTAACTTAGTTCTTAGTGTAACCCCAAGAGTGATGTATTACATATCGGGGGTGATACATAACGTCTCGTGGGTTGGGTGTACGAACTTGGCGTTGGTGTTTATCATATCAGGGGTTATATGCATGGACGTGCATAAGGGGGGGGTTAGGGGGTCCAGATCCCCCTCCTTAGCCTAAACCTTATGTCAGCCTAACAGAAAGGTTCCTCTCCCAAATATCCTAAAATGAGTGAAAATACAACTTTTTCGGGTCAAATTTCACAAAATGTTCTGGGGGAGGACCGGGTCTGGACCCCCATTGTGCCTGACCTAAAAATTTTTAAACCCTATTTTAGGTGTTAGAATTATGATTGTCCACTCAACAAAGGACGTCTATAGCCCTTAAAAGTGTCTGAAAAACACTTTTTTGCTTGTTAACCCCAGTACCATAGGCCAGAGGCGTATATAAGGGGGGGGGTTAGGTTCCCGGCCTACCCTCAGAAAGTCGGACTAAGGGGATAAAAACGAGTTAAAATGCTGTTTTTAAGGGTCAAATTTCCAAAAAATTTCTGGGGAAGGACCCCCAGAGTCCATTTTTTTCTTGGATTTCTGTATACTGCCCACAAATTCTTTACGCCCAAATTTTTTAAATTTAATGTGCCCCCCTCCTCACTTATTTTTAAACTTATTTTATATCAGTTTAAAGTCTCAAAACAGCGCAACAGTACTAGATTTAAAGATATTTTTAAAAAATTATCTCCCAGGGAGGACCTACTGTAAATTAAATATTCCATCTAACCGCCCCCACTCACAAAATTGCATTAATCCGTCACTGAGTGCTATGTGCCAAATAGTGCTGGGACTGAAAGAGCCAGTTATTACGTTTGTGATTTTTAAAAATAATTCTTTTTGTTATTATCTACCAAAATTTGTATTGTTTTATCCTCTTTTTAGACATTTTGAACTATTTTTATCTCTTTTGGAGGGTCCCCTATTTGCACCCCACTTTTTCTAGAACCCTTTTGTCCTGCTTTTTTTACCCAGTGGTTTAATTAATATAGTTGTCAAATAAAATAAAAATTGGGGTATACTTTTCCAGGCATTGATTTTGATGAATTAAGCACATCTTACCAGAAGTACTTGTATGACTGATGTTAAATGATATGAACAGTATCTATAGCTCACAAGTATTTTTCATGGATAAATTACTCAAAATTATTCATTAGTAAAATTTTATAAAAATCACTGAAAATGTTAAATTGTTCTTTTTATGTGTTTTTTTTTTACTATTTTATTAGTATCGTTTAATGCTAAAAGATAATTTCTCTCAAACGAATGGCAGTAAAAATATTAAACTACTTAAGTGCACAGCACAGGCAATGTAGTACATTATCTGAGAAAAATTGTGATACAGGAAAGTTTTATCGTGGTGATTTCGGTCAATTTATCGAAAAATGAAAACATTTGAAAGATATTGGCCCAATTTCCGACACATGCCTAATATTTTTTTATTATGTTGAGATTTTTTTCGGGTGTGTGATCCCTGAGCTAAAAAAAACTTTTTTCAATGGAATTTTTGAATTTCCAAAAAGAAAGTTTTTCGCGATACACCTCCGTGGAATAATACTATACAAAATACTGAGCATACGGTTTAAAAAAAAAGTGGTAAAGATTTAATTCTTACAGATTTTCAAGCTAACTGTGATTTTATTAACAAGACGAGGGGATAGCTAGAATAATTAACTTCAAATAATTTAATTTGCGAAATGATAAACCAACCGTGTCGCCATCTATAATCTCTTGTTTTATCTATTATCATGCTAGTAATAAATGAAAATTCCATTTGCGTAATTTTCACTCGTTTTAAGTGGCTTTTTGAAAAAAAAAAAATATTCGTAGTAATTTCACAACTTGTAATTTTATTAACATCATATGGGTTAGTAAATGTATAATGCTTAATTTCCTTCTCCGCTGACATAAACACCGTTACTTTGCGGTCCTTTCCTTATACTTCTATAGTCCTTTCAATCCTGTGACCGCTTTGCCCAATAATCATCACTTTATTAAAATCTTGTAGACCTCTTGGGTTACGCTCAAGCAAACCGCGACTCTCATCAAAATTATTTGAATTAGGCACTTCTGCTTTATGACTTTTCCCAGCTCATCTTGCTGCTGTCATCCAATTTGGTTTGGTTTGCAAATCGGGTTCCCGAGATATTAAAAGGACTGCCTAATAGAACCCTCAAAAGTGGTGGTATTGACCGCTGAGTACTTTACGTAACTTCTCTCTACTCTATCGCTTAAATTTTGTTAGTATTCGGTTCTAGGAGGTGCCTAAGGGGGTTCCTTTACCAAATTAAAAATATTTTATCATTTTGACTGTAGAAAATCATAATATACAAATACAAATTAAGTCGACCAACTACAGGCAAGCGCCCAACAAGGTTGGCCCGGTCCATTTAACTCAAACCACCCGATTCCCAGTATCTGTCAATTTTATTCTTGAATTCGTTTACCCCACTTGAGTTGATTAATCGTTTCCGGTAACCCATTCCATCTATCCACTACCCTGTTAAAAAAATAATGCTTCCTACAGTCCCGATTAAAATTTGCCTTGTTCAATTTAAATCTGTGACCCCTCGTTCTATTACCCGTATTGAAATCCAGTCCCTCTGTGTCCCCTTGTTTTATCATTTTTGAAAAGTTGAATTAAATCCCCTCTCTAATCCTTCTTTCCTCTAGGGTGAACATATTTAACTTACTTAATCGTTCCTCATAACTTAAACTGGATATACCCTTGACAATTTTGGTCGCCCTAAGCAGAACCTTTTCAGTTGAATCAATATCTAATACATCTTTATTTTGTTGCTTATCCCTTTCTAAAGCTGTTTATATTTCTCACTCTCGCGTTTTATCATTTTGATTGAAAGATTTATTATTTCCTTCTTCGGAAAACGAAAAATTCAAGGCTAAACAAATTTAATATGCTTCCAGAGCTTTTTATGTGTGAAAATACAGATACATGCCAAATATCTGTCAAAATACGTAATTTTATTATAAGCAGAGAATTGAATCATTGAAACGCACTTAGATCAAGTGTTAAAAAGCTATAAAAAGTGTTATAAAAATGTTTTTCGTGAATATGAGTGTCTCAGAAAACAATTCGACTAAAAAAAGTATTTTATACTGGATTTTATAAAGTGGCCAGGATATGCACTGTAAGAGCCGGAGATCGGGACGATAGTAAAAGTGAGATTTTGGGTTACGCTCAAGAAAATCGCTCCTTGTAAGCCGCAGAATTTTAAGGGAAAAACATGATAAAATTTTTTGTGGGTCCTCCTCCAGAATTTTTTTTTGAAATTTGCCCCTTAAAACAGTCACAGTGTTTTAACACTCTTTTAGACCCAGTGGGCAGGGTTGCTACCGACTATTCCACTCAAAATTCCAGAAAACTGTTAGAGTAAAGAACCTTTTATTTGGAATCACAAATTCCGGAATGCTCCAAAATCCGAAACGTTTACAGATTTTAAATATGTTTCTTGTTGTAAAGGTATTTTTCTCACAAAACTAACGGCGCGACCGATGAGACAGAACGGCACTTATTTTGATCTTTTGCATTTTCTTGTTAAGTTCAAAATTGAAAAAGTGTTAAAAAAACGTATTTCCAGGGAACGTTCCCTGAGAATAACACCCCTGTTTTAAGTGGAAGGGAAAGATGCTTCGCTTTAAAATTTTTAATTACATAAGTGGTGACTTTGAATTGTCTCAGTAACAATCACTCAAATCAAGTATAAAATAATCTTATCATTTACTTCAGCCTACAAAGCAGGACAGTATTAAGGGAAATTTCGACATAAATTTTTATAGTGTTTTTTCCTTGAAAATTGTGTCTTTACAAACAACCCATAGGATCTAAAAATGAGTGAGTTAAAACCCTACTTTTAAGGCTATAAATTCCAAAATTTTTCTGGGAGAAGACCCCTATACCTCATACTCCCTAGAAATTTTGAAATCTACTATGTATTATTTTCCAGTGAAAATTTTGTGACTTCCAAAGAGTATTCCACATTGGGTGTAACCTAAAGGGTCTCAAAATGAGTTTAAAACACTACTTTTAGGGGTAAATTTCCAAAATTTTTCTGGAGTAGGACCCAAAACCCCCCTTGAAATTTTACCGTTTATAATACTATACTGTTTTCTTTTAACATTCTTAACATTATGATTTTTGAGTGCAATCCAAGGTGTCTCAAAATAAGCTAAAACACTACTTTGAGGGGTGAATTTCCAAAATTTTTCTAGGGGGGACCCACCAGACTCCCCAATTTTACTTGGTATTAACATTGTAAACATTCTTGTTACAAAATTTAAATACTACGTGTAAGTCATCTAAAACTTTATTGTATGAAAGTACTCGTAAGGAGGTCAGAATTAATGTGAAGTAGGTAGGAGGGAAAGATGCTTCACTTAAAAATGTTTTACTAATTGAATCGTTTATTTCAGAAACATGTCAAACGCCACTTTTCTTGGTGTGAGAAAAACGAAAAAAGAAACCTGAATTCAAACATATTACATTTTTATGAAGGTGTTATGTAATTTTTTTCTTAAAGTAGAGCTCATTTGGGTATTTCATAGACCAAAAGAATTTTTTTAACATTTTTAATCTTTGCAAAATTATTTTTGAAATTTTGTACTTGACATGTTTCTGAAATAAATAGCCTATTTTTATAGTTTAACCCTCATTTTTTAAAGATTTGGTAATAAAACTGCGAATATTGGTGAAAAATTACATTTATTTACTAAATACTTACCGAAAAAGTTATTACATAGTTGTTATTTTTCTCTTTTAGTTAGTAGATGTACTACAACTACCTGTTTTATAAATGATTTCAACTCTACACTCTGAAATAGTGGTCTGCCATAACACCAATAGCTCATTTTTGAAAAAAAAAATGGTGTTTACCATGTTTGTGGCCGTTCAAATATTACGTAAGCATGTTTTTGGTCATTTTTGACCCCCCGTCCCCCCTTGTCAGGAAAGATAAGCAAATCGGTAACCCTCCTCATAATTACGTACGAAAACTTCCCAACCCCCTGAAAGTCAAAATGCTTAAATTTATTCCTAGTTCATTTTTTTTCTTATAAAATTCATTTTTGGTTGAATTTTGAAGGTAATTATGCAAGAAACAAGAGATTTTCGAAAATGCAGCGTTTGTAGCATCATTCATACCCCCTCCCCCTTGTCAAGAAAAATAAGCAAATAAACCCCTCCCCCTTAGGTGCTGTCAAATCTTATCCCCCACAGAAGTAAAGGACTCTCCAGAGCATGAACACTAGGGTGGAGCGAAACTAGCAAAAAATAACCAATTTCAGAAATTGAAAACGCCTGTGGTGGGAATAGGTGCCATTTAGGATAAAACCTATAAATTCAAAACTTGAGTTCGATTAATTAATATCTTCAGGTTCCACATTCACGTTGAAATTTCGAAATTTCATGAAATTTTACACAAAAATGATTATAAACGATTCCCACACAATTTTAGTTCAATTTTCAAACCATAGCTGGTTAAATCTATATTCTTATGATGCCAAATAACAGTTTAAGACTTTCCATGGACCTGAAATGGAAGAAATTTCCAATTTTTTAAGCCCCAAATAAGGGCGCTTGCCATTAAAATAGGCTAGCAAGCGAAAACTAAATTTTTGAATATCGGTGCAAAATAGAGCTCAAAAGTTGCGTATTACCTTGCTTGTTCAAAGAAAAATAATAAAAAAATTCGTAAAAAATAATTCAGAAGTGTTTTGGCCCTAAAATTTGAAAAAATTGATATTTTGCCTAGCGCGTAATGGGTAAAGTTTTAATCATTCAAATTTAAGTTTTAAATGTTCTAATAACCTTAATTGGATTTTTAAGTGGCCAATAAAATTGTGGCCAATAGTGGTTTTTGAAATATATTGTTAAGTTGTTTGAAAATCAAGCTAAGAGCCTAGAATCGCAAATTTGGATGGAAACAATTTTGAAAAGCCAAAAATTTATAAATGTGAAGTTCAAATATTTTATTTAGACTGTACTACACATTCTTGCTTACGTAAAATGCTTTTCAAACCCTAAGCAACCCTAAGTTTAAATTTTTTAGGAAAAACAGATGAAAAAAAAGTTACATTGCACTAGAGGCATTTTATTCCTAACTTTTACCAAAACTACTACTTTTTATAATTAAAATCTTCTAATTAGAATGGACGAACTGACAAAAAATATTATGATTTGTGTTAGATATAATAAAAAAAACAATTAGGAAAAAATTATAAGTAATTTTAATACTTATCTGAAAAAGTAAACATAAATAAGTATAAAAATTATCTTTTCTCTCATTTGGCATTTCTAAGCTGTATGCCTAAACTCAAATCACAGATCAAAACCCTTATACATATTTTTTTGAACATTCAGAAACCAATATCAGGTAACTATTAGCTTCTACATCATTTAAAACTTAAATTTGAATGATTATGACTGTTTCCATTATGCGCTAGGCAAAATATCAATTTTTTCAAATTCTAGGGCCAAAACACTTCTGAATTATTTTTTACGAATATTTGTATTATTTTTCCTTAAGCAAGCAAGGTAATACGCAACTTTTGAGCTCTATATGGCGCCGATATTCAAAAATTTAGTTTTCACTTGCTAGCCTATTTTAATGGCCTGCGCCCTTATATGGGGCTTAAAAAATTAGAAATTTCATTCATTTCAGATCCATGGAAAGTCTTAATCTGTTATTTGGCATCATAAGAATATAAACTTAACCAGCTATGGTTTGAAAATTGAGCTAAAATTGTGAGGGAATCGTTTATAATCATTATTGTGTAAAATTTGATGAAATTTCGAAATTTCAACGTGAATGTGGAACCTGAAGATATTAATTGATCGAACTCATGTTTTGAATTTATAGGTTTTATCATAAAAGGCACCTATTCCCACCACAGGCATTTTCAATTTCCAAAAGAAGGTTTTTCGCTCCACCCTAATGAACACAAAGTCCGAATAAAATCTAAATTATATTTATTGAACTAACAAACAGCGGAGAAGAGAAAGAATAAGAAGAGATCTAAAATGAATATGCACAGTAAATACGTTGAGGTTACAGTTAATCTTCTAGCGCTGGCTTTATACGTATTTCCTCCGCTACAGGTGCTTACGCAATATTTGAACGGCCCGTTTCAGAAGTAAGCGATTAAGTTATTGTTACTATTATGACCAATTTTTCGTGTTTCTTTTTCAGTATTCCAGAAGCCATGACATAGGAGAGCTCCGATACCGGTGGTAACTAGAGAGTCCATTGTCATAGGCAGTACTGGAAATTGGTTTGCCTTGTGATAGGGGCCCTGGTGGGGCTGGGATCGCATCTACTACCCGTGAAACTTACGCTTCCCTTGTCATGTCACGAGAGGCGGAGAAAAGGAATCTCAATCCTCTCCAAATCCCAGCCAATTATAGCCGTAGCCACCAAATTGTACTGCTAAGCTCACCCCTCTGTGAATCGCAGACATTTGCAGGGAGGGATAACATAAGATGGCATTTTGGACCCTCTGTTTGGCCTTTTCTCGGTAGTATCTACTCTGACGAGGATGTAAAATAAAATGTTTGTGAAAGTGGTGAGGGTGAGTTTTGAAAAAAAAATAGTTTAAAGTGAAACGTCCTAAAATTTTGAAAGCTGAAATAATTAACCTCGATGTTGTTGAGAATAGATTTGGTTACAGATCAATCTATTAATAATTTCAGGATTCAGGGTCCTAAGAATTTCTAAAAAATCACAGCAGTAGTATTGTGATCCGATGGTATAGTGTGGTGGAGGGTTGGAGAGTAATGCTTAGAGTGGTAAGGACGAAGGATCGAACCAAGTCATTTACTGAGTGGTGTTTCTCCTGGTATATTTTCTCCTTCTTGAATTTTTCTATTAACTTTACATTAAAGATGTAAACTAGTATAGTAGTATTTTGTGTTCTCATTTATTTGACTACATTGTTTAGAACTTCCTTTAAAAGGTTGTGACATGAGACAAACAGTAACTACACCGGTTTAGTAAAAATATAAAACTTTATTTATTAAAAACCATCATAAAGAATTAAAAACTCATGTTAAACAAACATGAAATCTTACAACAGATGCAGCACTCCGCTTTCATACAGTAAAGGATGTGACACAACCGCAGCCTGGAGTCTTCTTCTCTTGGAAATAATCTCAATCCCTAATAGAATAGCTTGCCAGCAGGTTCTGTAGAAAATTAGACTCTACTCTCAGTCACTGAGATCTCAGTATTTCCCTTTTCACAATCTGCAACACTGCGCCTATGTCAAAAGTAAACCCAATAAAGATGTTTTAATAAGTTTTAGAGTTACTGAATCCCCTCTGGAGCAGTGGTAGGATGCTTGCGTAGCATGCGGCAGTTCCTGGATTCAATCCCCAGTTATTATTTTATATTAAAAAAAACTTAATATATTTCAAAAGAAATTTCAACCAACCAACCAAGTCTTTTTTTAATCGATTACGTCAAAATTCAAAGTAGTATTCAGTAAATCTTTAAACTGCCAGCAACATGTGACCCGATGGTCTGGTGGGCTGGAGCGTTATGCTTCGAATCGGAAGGTCCAAGGTTCAAACACTACCTACTACTGTTGTTTATATATTGAATTTTTATAATATTTTGTATATATTAACTTTAAATTAATGAGGTACACCTGTGGTTGCAGGAACGGATGGCACAGTGGTTAGTGCACTCGACTTCCGTGCGGCAGGTCCACGGTTCGGTCCTCCTCTAAAATAATTTTTTAAATTGTGAAATATATTAACTTTAAATTAAAGTAACTTATGCGCAGTAGATGCGGCGCAGCAGCTTAACCATATACGTCATACGATGCTGGCGCCATCTATGATATAAAAAGTATAATAAAATTTATAACAACATGGTGGAATATCAACTTTAAATTAATTAGAAGATTATCACAGCTGCAGGAACGGATGGCCTGGTGGTTAGCACACCAGACTGCCATCCGAAAGGCCCTCAGATCGAACCCTGGTTCGAGTCTGAGCCTTCTCCCCGGGTATAGCACTCGGACATAAATGCAGTTGGGCATTTATAAATTTTCCTGCGCATCCACGGGGGGTCTTAACGATTTTTTTTCCAACTCTTAACTGTAACCGTAACGGTCAAAATCTTTTAAAATAGTACTATTTTTGACTATTTTTCTATGTTTTTTAAGTTAATTTGTCATAATTCAAGACTCTATCCTTTTGCCTCGACGGAAACTATGCAAATTTAAAGAGTCTTGGAAGACTAATTAACAATAATTGTTAATAAATAACAACTATGAAAATAGTCTACCATCCACAAACCCCAACCACCTGCCCTGGCCGTCGCATTTAACTTACCAATTTCCTTGACATTCTTTAAGTGGTGACTTAAAATCGCAGGTACCGTTAGATTAAATTGAAAAATGCTAGACTTAAACTATTTAATTTAATTCCTTAAGCGGTGACCATGAAATATTTCAAAGAACCTCCACCAATCTTCAGTAGAGCTGACTGCTTAATTTAGTCTGAAACAAAATTAAGTTAGTAACACATAAAATAAATCTCATTATAAGGAATAGGGGGGGTTGGCACTACAATCTCTACCTCGCTTTTATGGAGGTGCATAGGACTTGTTAGCCCACCGAGCAGTAGATACCCAATGAATTCTCCCCTGGAAAAAATTAGAATTTTAGCATGCTAAAAAGTATTCTGAAGCTACTTTTGGGAGGTGCGTAATCTCCGGTACAGCTGGCTTCTTAGTTTAGCCTGAAATACAGAAAGGTTAGTACATCAGATAAAACTGAAAAGAGAGAAGGCGGTTTAACGCTTACTAACTCTATCTCGGCATAAAGGACGGGTAAGCGGCCGTTCAAATATCAGGTAAGCACCTAAGAGGGGAGAGGGTTTGCTCTGAAGGCGTTGTCTTAGATACCGTCTTGCCAGTAGATACCGTTAGATGGGAGGGAAGAATGCCCGAGTTAGACTATTTTTCCTTATTTTCTAAGGTGAATGTTGATTGCTTCGAATAAATCCTAGCTATAAAGCCTAATAATTAAGCTATAGGCTATAGGTATCCACTCTAGTGTGCATTGATTAGGACTATCATTTAATAACTTAAAGCAGGGTTTGAATTGGATGATCACGTTTTGATCGCAAAAACCGGTTTTTCTGAGGGGTCAAGGGCAGGGAAGCACACAAGTAATGTTGCAGAGAAACTTCCAAAACTCAGAAATTTTCCTTCTTCGTCCATAGAAAACTACTAAAACCTCCCACTACCTTCCCCCAAAAATATCCCGTCCGAATTTGTTTCTGGTCTGGTTTCTATACTGTTTGGAAATAAAGGAAAATGGTTATTATAAGTCAGGTTAAAGCTATACATTTAAATCAGCTTTATTTTCTGAAGGATATCTAAAGAAGATTTCTCTCAGCTGACAGAATATTGTTTTAAAAGTTTTCCTTTATTACTCTATTTTATTCCAGATTTCTCAAGAAATATAATACTTCGACTCAAATCTAGTAAACTTTTTAACGTTTCTTTACACATAAAGTAACTTAAGAAGTGTTAAAATTTTGTGGATAAGTTATTTTACAAATGAAAACACATTAGTTTATACATTTCTTCGTTTCAATAGTGTATATAAAATTAATTCTTAGTTTTAAAATCGCCTAAACTTATACACAGGATGTCTTAATGTGGTCTGGGGGCGTAAATTTTTAAAAATTATGTTCATGAAGCTAAGAAACCACCTTACTTTGTCTTTTTCCGTTTTGAAATAATTTACTGGTTTGATGAAAAAGATTATTTCTAGAATATCATTTCACCAGAAATCCACCCCCCAAGTGGTAGCCTTGGTTTAGATTAAAGTTTAAAAAAAACAAACGAGATGGAGGTTTGAGGTAAATTTTTGTTGTAGGAAATAGGCAAGAAGCTTATTTAATTAAAGAACATGTATCATTATTCAAAGTTCTAATCTAGCCTAATAAATATTCTCCAAACTAAATTGACAATTTTAAATTAATAGCATTCTTAGAATATTTTAATAAAATGCAATACAAGTTTTATGGTGCAGTTCAATTAAGGAATATTAATTTATAGGTAAAGAAAAAAAACTGTTGCACATCTTTTATGTATGTAAGACCTACATGGAAACTTTTTCACCAATTCTTTCTTCTCATGTTAATATTTTTAAATATCCCATTTTAATAAAAACAAGTAACGCAATTTGTGCCCATCTGTTTATAGGGTGGGTTGCCCAGTGAATGAACACTTAGCATTTGGATTTGAGATTTTCCTACTTTAAATATAATTTTCAGGGGTATTTCTAGATCAATAGTTAAAATTAAGGTATGTTTCCATACAGGCTTTTTCTCAGCAATATGGTGAAAGCACTTTCAGATCACAGAGATTGCTAGTTTGGAAGTTATTTTGATTTTAGTGAAAACACAATACGATATACCCATTAAATGAACAAAGTTTGGCCTAAATATGAACACAGTTTTTCCCAGTGAATGAACACTAAAAGTAGTCACCAGTTTTAGTATTTCGGAAAAGTCTAATAGATTTTTTGGTTTATACATGGTAGAATAGACCAAACAAGCCTTATAAACTTTTCCAAAATACTAAAACCGGTGACTAATTTAAGTAAACATGTTTTCTAAATGAAGTTTTTGTAATTAAATTACTAATTTGACCACTAAGAGAGCTGTAAGCCATCCGTTCATTCACTGGGATATGTCAGTTTACCGTTCCAATAAATGAACACTCCCTTATATCCCCCAGTTTCCAAAATTGTAGCAGCGATCTACATTATTATTTAACAAAGAAAAACACTTAAATAATTGATTAAAACTAGAAAGGGCATAAGCTATAGAATTTAAACTGAGAAAAATATGACTGACAGATGTCAATTCTTAACCTACAAGTTTCCTTTTCGTTCACATGCAGCTGCGTTTAAATTGATATTTTTTTACAGTTAAAATTAAAAGATTACACTTGAATGAACGATTGTTCCACATTCATGAGATCTTCCTGCAACTACTGAATTTTATTGGGAGGCTTCAGAGGGATTAATTCACCTTATTATTTGAGATTATGAGGTCGACTGTTCATTCACTGGGCAGTTAGTTCACCCTATTCATTCCTCTGGTAGGTGTCAATATCCGTGAAAAATCTCAAAGGAAAAATAAGTAGGCCCTAAGAGAACAGGAAATCAAGACAAATGCTACATAAACTAGCTAGCGCCAAATCAATAGTCTACAGACAAGAAACTGGCATATAGTCAGACGAGTATCAAGCCTCAAATGGGAGGCTTCTTTAAATTCTTTGCAAAGCACTCTATACTCAACAACCAACGTTTTCTGAACCCGTCACTAACGCGGAAGGAGAAAATGGGTATAAACACAAAGCCTGTTGGTTGCTAGAGAGAGTTTCGGTACGCAAATCGTGATAAAAAGGCACTATATATGCATGGGTTCAACAAAATAATTATATTTTTAAATTGACGTTCCTCATTTCACTCAAAATTCAAGGGTCAACTAACGTTGCTGTCTAGTATAGACTGTAACGTTACTTGGCCCTGGAGAAACAAAAACAAAATAGTTCTCAGCGTGGTGTCTGAATTTAGAGTGAAATTAAGAACTTCAATTTAGAAATATGATTAGTCTGTTAAACCGACGTGTATACTATAGTCTTTTTATCACAATTTGCGTACCGAAACTCCTCCTAGCAACCCAACAGACTTTCTGTTCGCGCAGTTTTACCTTCCAAGTAGTGACGTCACAGGGTCAAGAAACTGCAGTCTAGTATAGTTGCATTTAAGAGCAAATAGTTCTTTTAAGTAAGTTTTAAATTCGCTCATTCCGCTTTCTTATAAAAATTCATTGTTGTAAAAAATAATAAAGTCAAATTAATTATTTTGGTGTTTAAATATAAGCATTTTATTTCTTCATCTACACACGCTTGGTCGGTAATCTCAGTGTTTATTGGTAAAAAAATCGAATCATCATTTAGTAGTTGTAGCAATTAAGTAACGCGAACTCTTTGCTTTGTTAGACCGGCATAATTTTATTTATCGAGAAAATAAGTACGCGGGGAGTGGACCTTCAATTAGATTGTTTATCCTGACAGTTTGTGACCATTTTAATCCATGTGTTCTGTTTTACAAGGTAAAACACCGTTGTTTTTACGCATTTACTTCGTAATTTTTACGGTTTTCTACAACCAACCCAGCTGCCAGTTTAAAACCGTAAATTTTACGGGATTTTTTTTACAGTGCAGACATTTTTTGAGCAGCTAGTTTCCCTTTTTGTGCACTTTCAAACATACAAAAATATGTCATTTTCAATGTTTTTTTTTCAGAGGCTAGATCTAAATAAAGATGGAATTGTTACCATGGAGGGATTTATGGATTCTTATTTTCAAATAAGAAGTTAACGAATTTTCTAAATCGCTATATTCTGCATTTTTTAAGTTTATTTTTCGTAAGCATTTCTTTTATCTTGCCCCCAAACTATATAACAGATTACCTTACGATCTTCAAAGTATTCCATGTTACCACTTTTAAACGATTATTACATAATTTTTTAAATGAAATAGATAATTTAGATGTATTTTTTCATTATAGAGAAGCAAGAACGCCTAGCTGTGCCTGTTACTTTGTATGTTTTATGTTATTGTTTTATTATTGTATGCTTTGTGTAATATGTTTTTTAATAATTTAATTTTTGTTCCAAATTAATTATATTATACTCAATTTATTACTGTCACCTAAACAAGTTGTTTTTCTTCTTGGTGACAAATATAATTTTTTCTAAATTTTTGTATCAAACCTGTAATGTAAATAAAATATTATTATTATTATTATTTTAAAAACATGTTTCTTTTGTAAACGGATTTCTGGTTTTACGATTGTCAGGAAATTAACTATCATTGACTGAAGCAGGGATAACTACTGACTTCAACTCAAAATCCCGGAAAACATTTAGAGAAATTAACCTTTTATCCGGAATCCTAAATTCCGGAATGCTCTAAAATCCGGATTGTTTTAAGTTTTTTTTTTTTTTGCTCTCCTCAAAACTCAAGACGCCCCCGATGAGACAAACGGTCAGGAATGTTTTAACTTTACTAGACTGCAACGTTACTTGACCCTGGAGAATAGAATAACCCATAAATAAATAAACAATTCATTAATTTCACGATAATTTTTTTTCATCAATTTCGGATCCTGATCACATCTTAAACTTTATTTACCACTTCTTCCTAACGTCTAGAGCCATGATATGGTAATTATTTTTAACCCCGTTAATGTTTCCTAGTATCTCACAAATATTTTTTAGGCAATGTTGCCTGGAAGATTGCAAAAATCTCGCATTCCAGCTCCCATCAGGCGTACAAAGTATACCTCCTAGCGGCTTAGGATATAGCCTGGGACAATGGGTTCCTATGCAATTCTGAATCCTTAGGATGTACCCTACCTCTCCTAGAAGTTGTTCTATTAATAATGATACACCCTGTAAAGCGTCTTTTATCACGATTTGCGAACCGAAACTCCTCGTAGCAACCCAACAGGCTTTCTGTTTACGCAGGCGGTAGAGAGGGAGATGTGGGGATCAAGCAGCTGATAGATCAGGGGTTTCCTACTTACAAGTGCTCGGGGGGGGGCGCAATCGAAAGCACAAGTCTAATAGTGGGCCATAAAGTAATCGGGCTCCTTTCATATCCTCGATATATTTTTGGGGGGAGGGTCTTTAATATGGAACTTTTCTGGAGAGGGAGGGACGAAGTTCATTTACTTAGTGTGGAGTATTATAGTATTTTCAAAAATTTTAGAGGGCTATATAGAATTTTGGTCCTTCCTCTTTAAATACTGAGTTTTACGTAAAAGTGGAGTCTACCTTCAGATTTTTTTTTAAGTTGCTTAAAAACCAGTGTCACCACATTTTTGGAAATTGGAATCCCATTTTATAAGGTTGACTTAAGCCCAATAACCCCTTGCTACGCACTGGGGGAATTTCAGGGTATACCTCCCCCAAAACATCTCTTTTTTTTCACCATAGAAACTCCTCCATAACATGAGAAAGAGGAAAATGGGTAGCTCCTCCCACGAAAATTTTTTGAATTTTAGCATGCTAAAGAGTATTCTGAAGCTACTTTTGGGGGTTTTCAAGAGGGCACATAAAAGGACTCCGAAGGCCACCAGTTGGAAATCCCCAGGTATCAATACTGATATACACGACACGACAGCAATGTTTCCAGACCCTATGACGTCACTACGAGGAAGCAGAAACTGCGTAAACAGAAAGCCTGTTGGGTTGCTAGGAGGAGTTTCGGTACGCAAATAGTGATAAAAAGACTATACAGGGTGTATCATTACCAATGGGAGGTAGGAGGGAGGAGGAGGTAGGGTACATGATCATAAGGATTCAGAATTGCATAAGAACCCATGGTCCCAGACTTCATTCTAAGCCTCTAGGAGGTACTTTGTACCCCTGACGGGAGCTGTTAAGTATAGAAAGCTAATAAGACAGGAGGAAAGATCAATTGGTCGAAGCCTGTATAAGTTACCTAGAATTACGATCCGACATCCTGAAAAGGTATTAGGAGTTAATAACAGGGTTTGAATTTAATGATCACACTAGATCGCCAAAACCTGGTTTAATTATTAAATTTTGAGAAACTCATGATCATATTTTCCATAAAACTCATGATCAGATTTTAAGTTTAATTGGTTTCGATTAAAAATAATGATTAATGTTGAGCGATATGGTTTACTAAGATAATAATCATTAACTCAAGATGAAAATATTTCGATCAAAAATGAAACTCAAACAGTGCTAAAACAAAACATATCGTTCACACCTCGCCAAAACCGCCAATCTAACTTTTCGAGGATAGGCGTTCTCTTCAGTCTTCAGTATTTTTCAGAGTAACCGAGATTGGCAATCTTTCGCGATTTTTATTTTCCGAGCAAAATATAGAAATCAAGAAATAATGCTCACAGATAATCATTAAAATAACGATCACCAGTAATGGTTACATCGCGAGATTATCTTTTCTGATTGCCAAACGATGATCCGTGTTTTATGAAGCAGGCTGATTTTTAAAAGTGGCAAATAAAAATTTCGATCAGATTTTGAGTATTTCTCCAGCTGCGTAATTATCAATTTCAAACCCTGGTTAATAAGAGAACACTTTATGAATAATAGTCTAGTCAAAAAACATACACTGAAAAGGAAAAGTTTCCAGATTATTAATCTTTGTCCTGAAAGAAAGCATGTCAGGTTAGTTAATACTTATCATACGTAAGTCAATCGAATCGTCAACAAATAAACCAGCTTCTTTCCCGGGATAGACTGCTAAGGCATGGGTAGGTTAGGTTGAAAGGATTCTACACTTAAAAGACTTTTTGCTAATATTTTTAGTGGTGACTTCAGTAGCCGTGGGTAGCCTAGTGGTTAAGGCATCGGCTTCGGGATCGGAAGGTCCCGGGTTCGATTCCCGTCTCCACCGAGTACAAGCTCGTTAAATTTGTGGGTCGAGAACTCCTGTGGTTGGTCATGGCGCAGTTTATCATGAGTCCAGGTCATCTGGAGTTCTGGAGACTATTTCCCTCCCCTTCAGAGCCATGGTAAGATTGTGGAGGTGGCGATAGATCGTGGCGCCATCTATCGTCTGAACTCAGACTCCTGCCATTCATGGGTCTCACTTTCTCAGGAGCGACACCCCTCCGCCTTAAATCCTGTACGCTTTGGAGATGGAGCTTGGATATCCCAAGTGGCATAACAAACAACAACAGTAGGGACTTACAAATTTCCTTCGTAAAATATTTTGAAAATTCTCAAGTAGGAAATAATCTCACTATTGTCATGAGGATATTAACTTTTCTTTTGACAGCAGCAGGGGGTACTATTGCATATTCAAAATACCTACAAGGTTTTATTACTTTGATCCAATGCACATGCATGTGGACCAATTTTTTTTTTTTTGGAAATTTTAATAAAATAACTAGGGATAGAACCCACGAACTGCCACATGCTACGCAAGCATCCTACCACTGCTCCAGGGGAGATTCAGTAACTTTAAAACTTATTATAGCATGTTCTTTTTTTGTGACGCATGAGCCAACCCAAGTGAGCTTTGTAGGTATTGTGAATTTGCGGTACTACTAACTTCAAATCAAAATCCCGGACAACTATTAAGTGTAACGAACCTTTTATCTGGAATTTCATTTTGATATATCGAGTGTCTCCAGGTGCTCCAATATCTTTGAAGTTTCTTTGGCCTTGCTGTACTTACCTCTCTCATAATACTGTTAAAATTAACATAGCATTGTAACTAGATAGAGAGGGAAGATAAACAGAATCCTTAAATTTTAGTATGTTAAAAGTAAAGAAATAACCATTTAGAAGGGGAATTGAATTTTATTGAGATATGACAGCCAAAACAGGAACACTCTTGACAAAAATACACCTCAATCGCAATGCAGTTGCAATGACAACAGCAAAGTTTCCATTAAAATTAGAGACTAGGCAAGGAAACTGAAAAATGAAGAGCGAATATGCCTAAAAATTCACATACATTTTGATTTGTGATCTTTGTTTTTCAAACATTCAGAGATCTTTTCAAACTAGCTCTACATTCTTTGTTCTCATGACAATTAAATTACACTGTTCAATGTTCGAAAGTGTAAAAAAGGGCACAAAATACTGAAATTCTGCAGGTTCTTAATTTTTAAAAAATAGTTCGGGAATTTTAACATGCCTAGCATTAAAAGAATGAAGAGTAATAAAAATTATTTCGGAAATTATATACAGAATAAAAGTACTTCATTCTAAGAATGATTTCTCTTCATTTTTCTGCTGAGGTCAAAGCCCACAATTAACTACAAATAACTGTTTGTACATGGCAACAAATTTTACAATATGAATCAAAGTGAAGATATTGCTACAGTAAAAATAGAACTGAAAAATTTGGCTATTGAAATGACGTTTTTACATGGAAAATGGTTGGACTTACATATTTTGAGCTAAATAGTACAGCTTTACAGTTGAGATTTCCTGCTTAATTTAATAAAAAAATCTGTCTTATTTTCAGAGAAGAGGAATTTTTACAACAAGGCAGGACCATATCCATTTTTATTCATCATGGAATTGTTTATAACATATGTACAAAAACATTAAATCCACTTTATGTCTATGAGTATAATAAGTAAAGAAACATAAAAAAACTGAATAATTTATTTTAATTAAGTAAGTCTCAAAATGAAAATTGATGAAATACCATACACAGACAGAGATAAAAATTGCCCAATGTTTCCAGTATAAAATTTCAAACATATGATTTAAAATGTGAAAACAGTAAGCCATATTTTTTCCTGTTTGTATGTATTTTCAAGATGCAAAACTTAAATATTTGAGAGTTAAAGGTATTGCACTGAAGTTAATTTTATGAATATAATTATGTCGTTACAATATTTTTGAAAACACTAATATACTAGTATAACGAGTTCAACACACTTACAAACCAAATGAGACTTATTGCACAAGCGGATGAGGTTTGAGTGCCATATTAACATAAAAAGAACATCTTTTTGTCTGTTACAACAGTAAAAAAGAAATTTATAAAGTAATATAATTCCATCCTAAACTTAACGAGAGTAAATATCTACTAAAAAATCAGAGCATTTATTTGAAATTTTTTACCTAGTTCCATCCAAAAAAAATAATAATAATTAAATGGCTTAAAATGCTTTCAAATTAATTTATATGAGTAATGAAATTCCTTATAAACATTCAGTTATGCCCAAACTAATTTATTTCTCATATTAAATATTTATATTCCACAGATTATTTACAAACTAAAGTATTCTGGTTTAACTGGAAAACAAAGCCACATCTAAGGCATTAAAAGCAAGAAAAGTTTGGTTTATGAAGCAATATCTGAAGAAATGCACACCAATATAGCCTTGAACATTTAATCGATATACAATAAAATCAACACTATCACACTACTCACTTCTATTCGCCTAAGATTTATTGTAGTGCGAGCAGTGCTAGTGTTATCAATATTGCATTTAGAGTGATTAGATTCACGAAAAGAAAACTGCAGTTAAAACATACCAATTGAAAGAAGGTATATTGCATCAATGTATTGCTTTGCTAGTGCTTATAGCCTGATTTATCATAGACTCCCATTTGAACATGTCAAAGTTTTACACATCCTTCCCATGTTCAAGGCTATTAGCACTATAAAATTTGTATTGATTTCGGCTGGCACTGAAACGGATTTTGAAAGAAAAATAACTTTTTATTTTTATAATCTACACCAAGCAACTTGAAGTAAAAATAGACATAATCTAGTGTCTATTCTCCAGTATTTCAAGTATTTTGGTGGCTAGTGCATGTTTTTTTATATCAAAAGGTTTGATTTCTTGTTGATTCTTCAATTGAAGACTAGTTATCAGCCCTTGGAGCTTAAGAGAATGCTGAATGAGAATGTCATATGCGATTGAGACTTTGGTAGCTATCTGTGCATAACATTTAGGGATGTAAACACTATCACATTTTATCACATGACACAACTCTTAATTTAGAAAACTAAGATGGAACATCACTTTTTCAAGTACAATTTTGGCATCATATCACTAAATGCACTGATTGTTGTTTTCTGTCAGTTAAAGATGGTTTCATTGTTCCCATTTCATTGTTTCCTCCCTTCCACAAGTCCAGCTCATATTCCAACATCTGTTTCCGGCAAATAAATGACGACTGTAATCACAGATATCTGAATCAGGTATGGTACTGCAGATCTCTGTAGAACACCAATATTGGATTTCCCCTATCATATATATATATATATAGCTATATATTTATATCATCTTTATTGAACAAAGATGAAGAGAGAACTTTAGTGTGTTCGTTTGCACTCACAATCAGCATACATAGTTGTTTTTTTAGGGAAAATGTTTTCCGCTTTAATGAGCAGGAGATTATTTCAAGTGATTTACAAAGGTTAAGCTCATTCTGCACTTCATTTTATACACACGTCCCCAAATTCATGTCTTTCAAGTTTCCGGCCTGAAGCTTTTGGTTTTGAAAACCACTGAATAGGAGTTCCTTGGGAAGAATGCATCTTGTCTCCTGCTGAGCACCACCTTAGGAGGTTCCCCTCAAGTGAAAGATCCATCAGAAGTTTAACGTCTGTCTTTTATTCCTTCGATAAAATCAGACTGCTGCGCTGGTCACTGCGGACTAGGCAAAGGTGGACGTCTAGGACTTCCATAGAGCAACATGCACACACAAAATTATTCACAGCACATCGCAAACTGACCATGTCAGAGTTGAATTGCTAAAATGTATATTTATGGATTCAAGAACAAATAATCACAGACATTATTCAGCCAAGATTTCAAGTTCTCAATTAGTTTTGGCCCAAATCCATGATTGGAAGGACTTTAACAACAAGTTATTGCACACAAATATTTTATACTGCACCAATGGAATGGATTAAACCTCCTGCTCGATATAGAGCTCTCTATGCAACAATATTTTTTTTTTTTAATTTCAAAACGCTTTAAATTATGTTAAATAACTAGTAACTACCTTTTGGAGTAAAAATAGCGAGTGTCTCTTCTGCTCGGCAGCACGGAAAACAAGGCTAATATACAAAAAGCTTTAAAATCGAATTAAAATCGGAAAAAAACATAAATAAGGAGACGTCGTCGCCAGGGAGTATTATCATACCAAAGAGGGGCGGGGGGTGGAAACAAAAATAAAAAATAATTATCTACAACAAGAGAACGGTCCAAGTTTGGTTATAGCGTCGTTAATAATTAATTCTAGTAATACTGAAGGCCTCAGTCCATTTTGTAAGCGTTGTTTGGGGAAGAGGGCTCTTGTTTGATTCCTTTCTGAGAAAAGGCAAGAAGGGCGTTGAGACTGTTGGAAGCTCCTTTCCCCATAGGTTCTGGGGAAGAAGTGATGTCGACCACGGGGGAGTTGGAGCCCCCAGACCCCCCATGCTGCTGATGATGATGCGGGTGGTGGTGGTGGTGGCTGAGGCCGTTCGTTCCATTCGTCATTGGCATGGCAAACCCATCCACCGAATGAGATGAGGCACTGATTGGGATGCTGCTGCTGTTGCTAGAGTTGTTGTTAGAGTGGGGCTCGGCTGGACCGTTGAGAGCCATGCGTCCGTTTTGAGCAGATGGGGATGACACGGGAGCGTTGAGGCCACCACCTCCGTTGTTGGTACTGTTAGAGTTGTTTGTGGTGGAAGGAGAGGGGGTGGAGGCCGGAGGTGGGTGGCTCATAGGAGTGGGAGCCCGGGAGCCACCTCCAGTGGCCGAAGCAGTGCTGATCGAGTAGTCCCGGTCCAGTCTCGGAGGCCGGCCCCTGGGCCGACTGCCGGTCTCGGCTTTGTTGTTGTTGGACATGGGGCCGTTGGAAGTCGTGCTGCTGCCGCTGCTGTTGTTCCGGGGAGGGCTGACATTAGGGGGGGCCAGAGCGGAGATCTCGCTCTCTTCCTTGATCTGGTTGGCCAGCTCCTTGACCACTCGCAAGCCCTCGTCGATGAGTGTCTCCTGCACCAGCTGCTTGGTGATCTGGACGCTGGTCTTCTTGACCATCTTCATGGTGCCGAAGACGTCGGTGGTGTGGACCGACTGGTTCGAGTCTTGCGAGGGGGAGTCGTGAGCGTCGTGGCTCAGAGTCGGGGAAGATGCGTTGCTGTAGGCTGAGAACTGGGAGTCTGGAAAAAAGATGATAAAACGTTAATGTTTTGAAAAGTCTCCTTCAAACCAGAGCAAATAGTTTTCAGCAAAATGTGCGTTTAATTTTAAGAAATAAATATTGTATTGAAGCAAACTTAGGACCATATAAATTAATAAAAAATGTAGTGAAGTAAGGATGTAAAGGTAAGTTAGTAAAGCAAGGATATAAAGGTAAAGTAGTAATAGTAAAGCAAGGTTAAAGGTAAAGTAGTAGTTAAGGTTTTTTTTCTATCTTGCACCTAAACTATATAGTAATTTACCTTTTGATTTAAAAGTTATTCCAAATTTATGCACTTTTAAATGCTTATTATTTAAATTCCTAATTGAAATATAAAATTTAGATGTTTTTTTCCTCAATATCTTAGAGAAGCAAATTTTTTTGTTATTGTACTCGCTGTGCCATTTTATCTTATTTTGTTTCAAAAATGTAAAATGGTTTCTTTGTTTGATATTACCTAATATTTTGTTATGTATAACAATTATTTAGTAATTTATCTTTCGCCTATACGGGTTCTTTCCCCTTGGCGATTAATATATTTTTGTTTTTTTTGATAGTTTGTATGTTGTTATTGTAATTGAGAATAAAGATTAAAACTAAGTAAGGTTTAAGGTAAAGTAGGATATAAAGTAAATCCTTTTAAAAATTAAAGGTGTCGTAATAAAAAAATTTTATTCCAAGTTTTGTTTGAGTTCTATAAATAAAATGCCATTTATAATCTTTACATAGTTAATTTAGAAATATAGTAGTAAAGAAAAATAGTTGTAAGCTAGGAAAATTGTAACAAATTTTGAAATTCATACCAGTATCATCATTGTCTATTTTGTCAGGATCAGAACAAGATGACAGCCTTCCACATCCTTTTCCACTTAGGTAGTACCTGTAAAAGTAAAAAACATATAAGACTGATAAAAAGAAATCTCATGAATAATGAAAAAATAACTATAACTTTTAAGTTTTTAGGTAACTCAATTTCAAAACCTAATATCTAAATTTGAATATAAAATTACTTTCAAATTACAAGAAATGCTAATTAATTTTCCTCTTGTAATGAAATATAATTAATATGCTTTAGAAAAATCACTTAAAAGAGATATAGTTCAATTGTTTTACATTTTAAAACTTTGTAAGCTAAAATCTTTCAAAAAAAGCTGCCAGTGTAATACAATATTAACTTCATTTAATTTTGTCATTTAAAATTAACTTCAGAATGCTTAAAATAGCATAATATCACAGCTATTAAAAACAAACAGTTAATATTGATGAAAAATGAACGAAAGGAAAAAGCTTTAGTCATAATGTTAGAGAAAACAGAAAAAGGCCACCATAAAAAGTTAAATAATTACAAGTTCCTGATCCACAACAACTACAATTAAAAAAAAAATAGGAGAACTATATTTAAAACATTACAGTTGGAGGCTAACATACAATCCTGCATTCTTTTATTTCCCATAGAATAGGGTTCATAGATACTCAAGGAAGAGTATAGAGGATGTAATAAAAGATCCAGAGTCATAGCCTAGGCAGGCATAGATTTAGGAGGAAGTCTGTTGGGCATTTTAGAGACTACATGGGAAAAAATTCCCTGATTGTTTATGAAAAATCATTTATTACTCAAGAAATTGAATATTCTGAAAAGGCTGAGGTTATATTGTCACTTCTAAAAAAATTCGTTTATGGTTAGCCTTCAGTAATGACCATCTTGAAATGGACAGCTCTGACATTCATATCTCAAGTAACTGAAGTGAGATGAGAAATCTGCCCCAAAACTGGTTATTATCATAGATTGAGATTTGGATCAAGTGTATGTAAAACCCAATACCCTCTTTCTTGCTAAATGACAGAATCAACACTTTTGTCAAATAATGCTAAGTGCCCAATTCATTTTCCTGTTCAAGTCCCAAACCAACTATTTTCTTTACTGTAAACTCCAATATAAACGGTTCGTAAACGTTCAAATTTGAATTAAGAGGGTCCAGTATACAGAAGGCGAAGCATTTCGAATAAAATCCTCAGTCCCTCCCTATACAACCAAATTATTTTTGAGATGTTTCTTTTAAGTCCCAAAATAATCACAAATAAAAAAAGTTACTAGAAAATAGTTAAAGAGAGTTCTCTTTAGTTAAATGAATCACCATACTCTTTTTCTACCAGTAAAAAATCGTCCGTTTTCGTATCCGATTCAATTCAGAAATCGCCAGCCATTCAGAGGGTTACGATCCATGCGCTCTCTATTGCATTTTTACTACACGGTTTTCACCAAGAGAGTAATTTCTACTATTTTTCTTATCAAGTCCTGCGTAAAATTTTACTATTTCGCGATGCTAAATTTCGCTTGTAGAGAGTATTAAAACGCCTCATATTTAATTTGCATACTGAAAAATATCATGGTGGAGATAAAAACTGTAAGAGAAAAGGCTTCTAAAATTCAAAAAAGAAATATATCTCACAAGTGAGACATTATACGATGGATCTGCGTTTTATATGCGCGATAGCACAACAGCTGACTAAAACAAAACAAAACCCGACCCGCTAAAAGTGATCGCTTGTTACGTCAGGAGAGTACGGCGGAAAAAGCAACTACCAGTGTAGACGACCTTGTAGAAATCAGAGACGAAGTGCTGCGGCCTTCATAACTGAAGCCACCGCTAGCCTAAGTTTTCTTTCAAGATTCTAAGGTTTCGTTACCTTAACGTTGTTTTTCAATAAAATTACGGCAAGGTACTGTAATATAGTACTCGTCCTACTCTGATTAAAAATTTATTTTTCAGAAAAAATATTATTCAATCTCCATAAGAGACCTTCGAAACATCTGCACTCCCCGTTGGCTGTAACAGTGTAACACCTTAAAACGCACATTTCTAAGCATATACAAATGTGTCCGCTTAACAAAAGTTATTTAAAATTAACTACAAAATTTTAAGCCCAGTTATACTCGAGTATCAGGAATTTCTCTATTCAGCTTCAAATATGATTAGTCTACCTAAGAAATACCTAAGAGAAAAACGCGGTGAAGCCTCGCGTTCATAACTTCCGCATTTCAAATTCTTTTATGCATTAACTTTAACTTCATTAAAATTAGTACAGAATATTTATAGCATATTAATCCCATAACCACGGACCTTTCTAATCTCCTCAGCTGTTTGTTGATATCGCTCTGATCATTTATCAATTGCATTTGCTGAGCAGATATTTGTTCCAGCTGGGCTTGCAAGTGGGTGACGACTTGGAAATCTTGGACTTCCCGAGCCTGTTGAAGACGAGTTTTCAGCTCCTCTTGTTTGCTACCGAGTAACTTTAGCTGCTCCGAAATAGCTTCGAGCCTTTCCTGGAAAACAAAAATTGTACCTTGAAATAGACATCAAGCACAACAAATTCAATCCTGGCACAAACAACTCAACACTTTAAACAGACATCTGGGTATTAATTTGGCTTCAAGAATAATCAGAGTTCTATTCGACATTAAATAAGCTTATTCCTGATAGTTAATCAAGAAGCCTCAGTTGATTGCCTAAGTCCTTAAAGAACTGTTGATAATTTAAATAGAAGTTCTCCCAAAATAAATAGTAAGAAGAATACAATTGCATTGAAATACATACTAAATCTTTAAAACTATGTTTTATATTCCAATGAAGCTTTCGATAGCCACATAAATCTAAAATAGTTTTTATGCCTAGAGTAATACGGAATGGCGTAAGAAATGCAGCTTAAGTCATTTGATCCCAGACTTAACTTTGAAATTATCTAAATTTCTAAAATTATAAAAAAAACGTTATCAACAATGTCAAGTAAAATCTCTCAAAAGAAAATCGAAAGCTCATAAAACAAGTCCCCACCTCAGGGGAAGTTAAAACTTTCAAAGAGGAGGTAGTGTTTAAAAAGCTTTGAAATGGTAAAGGCAAAGTGAGGTTTTTCATAACACAAACTAATTCTTGGAAAAAAAAAACCAAGGGGACTAACTAGCCTCACTGGGTGAGGCTATGAGTAGAGCTGTAACTGAAAGTCAATCAGCTAAATGGCTCAGCTTGGTGCTTATAGCCCCGTTTCCCCAAGCGAACCCGGTCCTCATTTTATCAACTCTGGGATGAATGGCTGAGTCTGCCTTGCACAACCCAGGAATAGAGAACCCGGGTAATTCTTGAAATTGATAGTCACTGTTACCAGTGAAACGCAAAGAAGTGACAGTACTAACTATCTGTAAGTGAAATTTTCCCATAAGGGTAGAATTGTTGCTGAGAAAAAAAACTTTTAACACATTATTGTGTTTATAACACAGATAAAAAAACACAGGTTCAGAGGCTCATCCTTGTCAATATTTATTATTTGAAAACACCAATATTTTTTTACGAAAATAACTCAAGTTATCGATATCCACGTATCTATACTTTCAAGCAGAGGTTCCCAAACTATTTACATCATTAATAATTTTTCAAGAGATAAAAAATACGCCTCTTTTTTCAGGACATTAATTTGTTACAGAGAAATTTCCCGGCGAAAAACTCAAGTTCAACTTTTTAGGAGAGAAATTTAGAGAAGATAACAGTATCTCCGCAAAACATGTGGAACAGTTTGGATCCACAGCCTGAAAGTATTCATTTTTCTTATAATTATTTGGTTAAGAACTCAAGGAAGGGTAGAGTGCTTTTGCAGGTGTTGAAGTAATAAAATCCTTCTTCGAAATTCTGAAAGAGAATTGATAGGCACAGGAGGGCAAGTTCAATTCGCTAAAAAGTTAAACAGAGACTTTCTTATTCATGCGCAAAAGAAACGTCTTATCAATCATCATTCCAGACACTCACATTTTCATACGAACCTTTTAAGCACAAGGAAATCTCATTAAATGAGAAAAGTTAGCGGTCCAGTCTAAAAAATATTGCATACCTGTCTCTTTTTTCGTTCTTCGTCTAGTTGTGACTTATCGTTAGCTTGACCAGGGCTGGCGTCCAAGCGTAATCGTTTGCAAGTTTCTTCATCGAAGGATTTATTGTACATCTGAGACCTAAATAGAAAAATTTATTTGAAATTCAACCCAGGGGTTAAAAATTATTAACATTACTTCTTAAAAGATGCAAACTTAGGGCTAACCATTTGCATTTGAAAGGAAATTGGATGAGGTGTAAGAGGGAAATGGGTAAAAAATACACAAAATTTTATTTTTAAATATTTTTTTAAGTTTATGAGTTTTATGAGCACGCACATTACACATGTACCATGCATGAGGTTTATAACTTTTTAAACTAAATTCAAATAATCTATTTTCAATGGTTAAGGCGATACATTGACAAAAACTTTTTAGCTCGAATAAAAATATAAATAATTTAATTTAGACTTATACTTAGAATTAAAAGAGATCAATTTAGACTTATTCGTTGAGAAATTATTGTTTGCCATTGGTGGGCTCAAAATAACTTTATTTTTTGAAATTTAGTATTTACTGAAAACCACCCATTTATCCCCTTTACTTTGGGGGACTCTTACTTTTGTTTTTTTTCTTTTATCTTATTTTTGATCAAACCCCCTTCCAAAATTTGTTGAGGACTGCGTCCCTGAGTCAAACTCCAATCTCAGAGAACTACTTAACTCATTTCCTTACCTAACCCAAACCTTAAAAAGTTTGTAATTGAAATAATAATTTTGATATAGTATTTCTAAACTGTAAGATGATGATTTGATAAATTATTATAGTATCCAGTATGCAGCAATTATCCTCATAAGTTTGTGATTTAATTAAATGAATTCATAGAATAACTTCCAACAAAAACTTCAAAACAAAAAAAGAAAGAACACCCAACCCTGTAATATCCATAGCGCAAGTTTTTATATGGACTTTATATGTGGTTTAAAAGTCAAGCGGTTAGCATTGGTTCTAGCATTTTCAAAATGAGCCCCTGAAGTCATTCATTCAGTTTCAGCTCATATTGATACTCTTTGGTTTACATTTGAAGAAAACTTCTCCTTGTTTTTTTCCTTAACTAAACTAGGCATAAAGTTATTTTATAAACTGAATTTTAATTAAAAATTAAAGTGGATTTTTTAATTAGATTAGATAATTACGTAAAATATTTTTATTTCCAAAATATAGGGGTCTTTTTAAAAAGAAAATATTTCTTTTGTATTTTTTATATCAGGGAAGAATGGGATAATAAGAAACTGTTTATTTTGCTGCTTTGTATGTAGGCCTAAAAATCCGAAAAATATCACAGAATATCTTTATGTAAGACATACTTTATATCCTATACAAATTTTATCATTTTAGAATAATTATTTCAGAGAAAAATTCTCGTTTGAAGTTGATGCAGCCAGCAAAATCAACTACCTAGTCACGCTTTTTCAACTATTTCAATTTGTTTCGATTTTGCAATTATTTCCCTTGAAATTTTTTCAGTGACTCTTTATTATTTCAATAATTTATTGTTTTTATTTTATTTATTAAGTTAAAAAGTAAAATTCAATTAAGTTTATTACTACTTTATTTTATCCTAAAAACTGTGGGGTAAACACATAAACACTTTTACTCACCACTTTAAGTTTTATTGAAAAATTAATAAATACATTTATTAAAATTTAGCATTTTTGTTTCAATAACGATAACTAAACTATCAATAAGTTGGGTTTTTATATTCACGTTGCCTATGAAATGCCTAGAAATTAAGTAAAAACAAAGAAAGAAGCTATAAAAGGATCCGCATAAAACTGATTTAATAATGCGGGCAGCAATTCAACGCTATTAGCTAATAACTAACTCGTTTGTGCTTCAAATGGTGATGGTTTGACTCGAAGTAATATTTTACAATTGATGAACGATTTTGTTCAAACTGTAAATATTGAAACACAGAGGGGGGAAGGATAAGGTTATGGGTATATAATAGTTTCGAGGGTTTCTACATAAGTATTCTGAACCATCCGAACCTGAAGGAAAGGTGAAGTGCTGACTTTTCTAAAGAGGAAGAGGAACCAAAACCTCTCTCTTTCCTCTTGTGCAACTATTTATAAAGTACAAACTAATATTTAAGAATTCAAATTACTTCAAAATATCTTCCTTTTAAAACTTAATAACTTTAAAAAAAAACTCTCCCTTTTAAACACAATTCATAAACATTAAGAGTAAAGTATAAATAAAACTAGAAAATTTTTAGGTGGAATCGTCACATCTTCCTACCTACACCATATCGCATGGATACCCTATCGCAGTTTTAAAATATCTTTTCATTGCCAAGTTCAGCCAAATATGACTAAAAATTACAACAGATCTAGTTCTAAAAATCATAAAAATAACTTTCAAATTGTATATTGTCGTAAAGTTAGTTTTTCTGCATATAGCCTCTTACAAAGGAAAATCAAGTTTTACAGATATCAAAAGCGTAACTTCGATTTTTAGAATTTCTAACAATCATACTTAACTAATTTCCTTATATTGGGCAAAATAGACAATGTGAACAAAACTCAACGTGACTAACCCAATTTCAACGTGAACTATAAAAGATATAAAACCCAGCTATAAAAGATGTTTTAAAGTAATGCATATTCAAATTCACTGAAGTTTGTTTTGCTGCATACTGAATACTTTAAAGGTAAAAGTCGTTTTACAGGTATCAGAAGCTCTAGCTTGGAGAGTATCGAAGGTCCTCATAACTTCGTAAGAAATTATAGAGTAAAAGACAAACCCTAATTTTAATTTGTTGAAGTAGGAATGATATGAAGACTATAAATTTCCTGAGGAAAAACATCGAAATTTTTTACGTTGTAAAGCGTAAAGCGTCTTTTCATTAAAAAGCATGATAAAAATGACCCTTAGAAAGTTTTTGCTTTTGATTTAACCCACAGTGTGACAATGGGGAGTCCCCCAATGGGGTTTCCTTCTCACTGCTCTTACAATTTCCTTCACTTCAACTTTAATTTAACAGTAAAAAAAGGGTGACTAAGTTCTCAGGTAACGAATGTAGTGGGTTAAATTTCAGTTTTAAAAGTGTGACATTACTATGAGATGAAACTGAAATATGAAAACTGAGTTAATGGGGCTGTATTTAGGCATGTGCAACAAGTGCTATGCCACTGGGAGCCAAAATTACAGTAAGTCTCGAAAAATTTGCATTGTACAGAAAATGTAGGTTTAAATTTTCATTGATGAATTTTCTCTAGGCATAAAATTAAATCAAGTAAGGGGGACACTATATTCTTTATTTCTAGGAGGATATGCCAGGTGTGTTTTTTCATAGTCCGAGTTTATCCGTCTTTCAGTTTGTTTATGAAAGGATAGCCTTTCAAACCTATGAAAAATATCAGAATGATTTGAACCTTATTTTTATAGAAAATGACTCTTTGGGCCAAAAATAAGTACAATGAAGAAGGTTGACTTCTGATAAGAATTACTAAGTAAAAAAAAAGGTTGTTGTTTCTAAAAGGAAAGAAAAGTTGAAGTAAGAGTGGCAAGAACATAGTAGTAAAGGGCGGTAAAATCCCTAAATAGGGCCAGGGTACCCAGCCAAAAAATTTTGCGAAATTGCTTAAAAAACCTTTTTGTCTGCAGTTGCTTTAGAAAATCTATTTTTTAACCGCTGAAAAGTCTTTTAGTTGCAAAATTGCTGTAGAAAAAACTGCTGAAGTTTACTACTAGGCTACAAAGTACTACAAAATAACTGCAGACTTATTTAAAGAAAACTGCACTTAAGACTTCTTTTAAAGCAATTCTGCAAATTGTTTTTTTTTTTTGGCTGGGTAGGGTCGGGGGGTAAAATAGGTCTAGGGATTTTAACAGTTTATATTTATGAAACTTAATATTTTTCGGCATGCTGATTTTTATTGAGACTCAAGTAAAATCAACATGCCAAAAAACATTAAACTTCATAAATATAAACTGCTAAAATCCCTAGACCTATTTTACGCCATTACGCCCATTTTTCTCACCACCCGACCCTGTAAATCAGTGTTTCCCAACGTAGGGCACACGCCCAACCGGAGGGGCAATATGAATTTCTAGGGGGCCAATTTGAAAACTTGGCCCCAAATTGCCCCCCCCCAGGTGGGGAATGGACCACCCGGTTTTATTAACTTTTCAAGAAGGATTTTGGAAAAAAATAAAGGACATGGGGGGCATGGAACATTTATAAAGGCTTAGGTGGGGCATGGACCGAAAAAGGTTGGGAAACACTGCTGTAAATGGTAAATCATAGTTATGGAAGGCAGACTTACCTCGA
Source organism: Tetragnatha montana (assembly GCA_963680715.1). Lineage (NCBI taxonomy): Eukaryota > Metazoa > Arthropoda > Arachnida > Araneae > Tetragnathidae > Tetragnatha > Tetragnatha montana. The sequence goes on along the minus strand of OY796684.1, from coordinate 5,255,043 downwards.
GTGTCCCTTGGAATACTGGTATCCACTGTCGCGAACCACTTGCCTCGCCAGGGGAAAGAGCTCGTCTCGGCGCGTCAGCAGAGCCGGGTTGTGCTTGCAGATCTGAGCGGCAGCCTCATTCACACACACCTGGAACCATTCCTTTGGCATTATTGTACACTACTATGGACAACAACACTAACCATAACCAGAACCATAAAATCATAAAGAGGCATCAAATAATAAAAGCACATAGGCAAAGAGAGAAAATGTACAGTCACTCATACAGACACATAAATAATTTGATAGTAAAATTAATTAATTCACGAGACAAAACATGAGTTTCAGAGGATCAGAGCTATACTGAAATGGAACTAAATGGAATTTGATGAAGGCCTCTGCATTCTAATAATTCATAGTTAAAAATGGTAGAAAGAAAGTTAAAGAAGAGAAGACATTTTATTTTAAAAGCAAATGCTTAAAACATTTAAGTTGGATCAGCAGAGGTAATAGGTTTCCGTATTCTCTATGTGCAAAATCATAACATTATTTTCTTAAAATACAATTTTCCAAACATGATTGCAACTCCATGATACTAGGGGAATATAAATCAGTAGGTCAGTATAGGGAGAGAGAAATATTTTCTCATATTTAAGTTTTCGACAAAACTTAAACGAGACAGCTCAAGTATAAATAATTTTCAAATCACGAAATAATTTATTCCATACTATAAACATCCCGCTATTTTAGCTTTTAATTAAATACATCTCTATTAGTGCTAAAAATACATCGCCATTGCGCAAAATAAAGCGAATATATTACTGACTAAATTTAAATAAGACAGCTTCGAAGCGAATAAAAAAAACCTCCTAAAAGCGATCAAAACACAGACTTCAAGTTTCAGAGATAAAGTCAATTTACATTAGAAGTTTTTTTTTTCCACCGAAGCAAGAACAAAAACTCACGACTTCGAAGTTGCAAGATTTGCAAATCTAAACAGACAGCAAACAGCAAAAACTTAAAGCTGTCAAAAAATGAAAGCGTCTGATCCCGCTTTTTACCAATTGGGTAAAAAGGAAGTCAAAAAGCGAGAAGGGGGGGAGGCGAAAACCCCAACACTCCCTAGACAGTAACGCGCCAGGGTGTCATAATTTTTGACGTCACTTACACATGAATGGGACGTATAAGTACATCGCAGACAAGTATTAGCGGGTCATGGTGGGTTTTGACTGAAGCTAAGAGGAAAATTATGACTATAGTTGCGTAGTTAAGAACATCTCTTTTGCTCGGTCAATCAACCGAGGTTTTTTTTTTCGTTCATTTTAACAAAAACACCCGGGATATAGCCAGCTGGGCAGTCAAAATTTAACTTAGAAAACTTTGGATTTATGAAATTCTTTTAAGCATTAAAAGTGTTATGAAAAATAAGAGCTGTGATGCGAGTGGCTGAAAAGGCCGATAGTTTTTTTCTTTTTTATTAGGGTTCTCATGTTGGGTTTTATCAACTATGAGAGTTAATAAAGTAGAAGAAAAACTGGTTGGTGTTTTTAAAGGGGAATGCTAATTAAAAGCTTAGAAGCTAGTTTTATCAATCAATGGTTTAATTAACATATTTTTAATAATCTTGAATTTGGATTTTTTTATTCAGTTAGATGACAGATATTTTTTTAAGTAAAGGAGCAAATTATTTACTAACGAAATAATGCTTTGGATCAGGATCGATAATTTATGTAATTTTTAATACGTATTGCAACGATAGAAAATTCTAGTAAACAAGTCTGAGCTGAGAAACCACACAAGATTGTGTTAAAGCCTCACTTAATAGTGTTTGGGCATTTGGAACTAAAATCATGAATGAAAATTTTTGATAAGTGATTTTTATCAAACAAACGGAAAAGTCTTCTTCATTTGTCATTTCCCAAACCAGAAAAAGATAATAGTTAAAAAAAATACGTCTTTCAAAATCAAAAGTGCTTATTAGTTCCAAAACTTTTCCAGCATGCACTGCTTAAAATTTCTAAAGATTGAACGCAATTAAAATCATATTTAACGGTTGGCAAATGAAAGAAACGATTTCCAGTGTTTAAAGATTCAACCCAACACAAACAGGGTGAAAACAAAATTTCTCAATTGATCGAAAATCCAGACGTATTACTTAACGAGGAAAAATTCCAGAAAAAAAAAGATGAGTTTTTCTTACATGTACTAAAAGTTGGCTCTCAAAATACTTCAATAATCGTTTTTAATGAGTTCAACAAAGCGAAAGGGTTAAAATTTCCTCGACTAATTTCACTCTTGAGTGCATCACACTAACCGAGTGGACATAACACACCACGGTAGTGTTATCTCTTAATATGCATGATTAAGACTTTTCCTTCGTTAATTGAGATTTTTAAAGAAAAGCAAGAAAAGGGAGTGTGTAAAATCAGAACTCGGAATAATGAGTTTAGTTAACTTAAATGCTTTCTAAGTTCAGTTTTGCTTTTTTTTATTTTAATTTTACTTACCAAAAAGTGATAATAGGAAGTACGTTTTTTTTCAAATTGAGAAAATTTACTCATTATTTTGCAAATTCAAAGTTAGTGTTCAATCGGGTTCTTGTTTTTCATTGTCTGCCTTGTTTTTGTGAAAAAATGTGCCGTTTTGATGATATTGTAAAGTTTATAAAGAAAAACATTATAAATAAAATAAAATTATGATGGAAAGGCTAAAAAGGGTTATTTAGATTAAAAATTTAAAAGTTAGCTAAGTTTTTTAGATAAATAGTATGTTATTTTGATAATTTATTAATGAAGGGTCCGTCTCTCCGATAAAATATTTTATGAAGGGTCCTTTGACGGACCCAAATTTCTTCTAAACAGTCCCCTGAATCCACTGGGAATTTTAAAGACAGTAATTGAAATAAAAAACCTCAAACATTTATTATGTGATTTAGTAAGAATACATTCGGAATTAGTTTCGAAAAAAATAATTAACAATATTGGAACTATATTAATATCTCTATAGAAAAATAAATAATATTTAAATTAAGGCAAAAATAAGTTTTGAAACATAAAAAATAGTAAAAAAAAGCCTTTAAATCTCAAAAATGAAATACCAAGAATTTTATCCTCAATCAAAATGACAACAATTAAAATAACAAAATATAGGCAACTTCGGTGTTAAAATGAATAAAGTAAATCGAATATAATCTTCTACTTATCATATATTTTGAATACTGAAATTTTGAAAGTCCGAAATATTTCAATGGTTCAGGGGTTCCCTAAAGTACAGACCACTCCACCTCCAATAAAATTAGGTCCGAAACTATTATAAAGTGATTTAACTACAAAATTTTTGAAAAAAAAAAAAAAGTAAAAAGTAAATTCTTTAAAAAGAGGAAAACGGATCATAATTCAAATCTCAAAATATTTCCGCCATTCGACAGACAGCAAGGTAAAAGCGACCTGCCGAGGAGAAATCTCGCAGTAGCTTTTAGTCCCGCGGTTCTCCACCAGATGGGGACTGCACAGCTCACAACCGGAGGAGCGCCGGCAGCACTTTTTGCCCCGGCTTCAACCCTTTTTTCAGAGACTCGCTCCTATCGATTGCGCGAAGAGAAAAATAGTGCACGTTTTCCTTTCCTGCAACAATGGCGCCACTCCTAATAGCGGAGAGGAAAAATAATGAAGCGAAAATTATGGCAAAAATAAAACCTCGGAGGCGGCGCTGCTGCCGCGAGGAGGATTCTTTCTTTCTTTTTTTTTAAAGATAGGGAATTTAGAATGAGAAAAAGAGCGCCGGAGGCCTTCTCCATTTTAATCGCGTTTTATGGCGGAAAGCATAATTGGAGCGGAACAATGGTCCTAAAAAACCCGTTCAGTATAGCTCCGAACCACAAGGTAGCACTGCAAAAAAAGTAGTTAGCACACAATACTCAAAACCTTTTTTTTTTCACTTCATGAATAACAACAACACAGTCATATAAAACAGGTAATAAATTAAATGCGCACTGTAATTACGCAATACCTACCTGGATTTTACGCAAAAAATCGAGGCCGACTCACGTTCGATCTAAGACCTCCCGAAAAAAACGAAAAATCTTACCTCCCTCATCTTAGAAAAGGTAGCTTTCTCTGAGAGCGATACTTACGCTTACCAACACACACTTACAAGCACTTTAAGATAGACAAAATGCAACAAAAAATATTTTTTTTTATAAGGAACCATCGCCATTTTTGAGTTCCGTCACAGTTCGTCAACCTCTTTTTCGACAACACGGCGAGTCCTGGGATAATAAAATCATACAAAAGTTAGTAGCACATGGAGAGACAGAAACTCATGTTTCAAAGTCAACAATGCTCGGCCTATCATCCTTTCGAGCATATAAAAAAGAGCACTTCTGGAAGAAAAGACAATCTTTCACACTCGCACAAGAGGAAAAGAACACACGCTCAAGCATTGGACGGACACACAGAGAAGACTATGAGAATGTAATACCTCGTGCAGAGTCAGTGGCTTCTCCGCCTTCCGTTTGCAGTCGAATCTTCCGTAGATGGCCGCGTACTTCCGAATCTCGTCCATGCGCCTCGGATCGTCCTCAGACATGTTCATCACGTACTGAAACAAAGAAACGGCTCCGGTCAAGACAACAGCACCATTCAATACATATCAACTCAAAACACAGCAACTCAACTATACTAGACTGCAATGTTTCTTGACCCTATGACGTCGCTACGCGGAAGGAAACACTGCGTAAACAGAAAGCACGTTGGGTTGCTACGAGGAGTTTCGGTACGCAAATCGTGATAAAAAGACGCTGTACATATGTTTAACAAACCAATCATATTTCTAAAGTGAAGCTCATAATTTCCCTCAAAATTCAGACACCACGCCGGGAACTACCTTCTTTCAGCTTGTTTCACCAGGGTCAAGTAAAGTTACAGTCTATACTAGACTGCAACGTTACCTGACCCTGGAGAAACAAAACAAAGTAGTTCCCAGTGCGGTGTCTGAATTTTGATTGAAATCAAGAACTTCAATTTAGAAATATGATTAGTTTGCTAAACCCTTGTATATATAGCGTCTTTTTATCACGATTTGCTTACTGAAACTCCTCCTAGCAACCCAACAGGCCTCCTGTTTGCTCAGTTTTTCCTTCCGCGTAGTGACGTCATAGGATCAAGAAACATTGCAGTCTAGAATAAATTAGCAACTCTAACCATTTAAATTAAACTATAGCTACTAGGTCAAATCAGCAGAAGACCAATCCAGTACAGATTCAGGGTAACAGATCAATACAAAATCATTGTAACTACAGGCTAAGTAATGCAATTATGTCCATGTGTAATGATATCAATTACGAGTATGTTCAATACGTAATCACGACCAATTAATGATGGCAGACAAATAAATTAATTTCCCATTGCAACAAGGTCGAATGTAAAACCTGATCAAGTACCGATTTAGATCTATTCGAGATATCACGAGGTCAAATCATCAGTTTGATATTGCAATGAATGTTTTACCATCTGATTATATAAGAAGCTTTAAGTAGATCAATAGATAAATAACTTTGCCGATTTTTATAATTTATATAAGTCTGATAGGTATTTTGCAACGGAATTCAGTTTTCAAAATATCCAAATGACAAAATAATAAAAATAGGCTCAAAAACATTTTATAGTTTCTTTAAATGTGAGAAAACTAAATAATTTTCTTTGAAATTAATTTTTACTAGTTAGAAACGGCTTTTATTAACATGATAGATAGCTTAAAAATGAAGATTCTTAATATTTACAAGTATTTATGAGAAATAAAATACTCAAACAACACAAAGAGTTTTAGCAGAAAAGCTAACATTTGAAACAGCTTTTTGTTGATAGTACTCCATTTCAAAAAGACAAATTAAAGAGAAATTTGGCGTAGGACCATCAATTAATCATGATTAAGAATCGTGTCTTGGTTTTTAAGCTCGTTTTATTTTTGTAACCAAAAGTTTTCAACCGAGACAAACGGTTTAAAAATTAATAAATAATCAATCAAAGTTAGGATTGAGTGCCTAGAGTGAAAAACTTATCTAAATTCATGATGAGTGAAATCTTATGCATAAAAAAATATTTCCCTCTGTAGTGATTGATATAGGAAAGAAAACTGGGTGGGTATGATAAAGTAGAATATTCAATGGTAGCAAAAAAAAATGTTTGTATGTAAAATTATGTCTTGAAGATTTTTTACTCGATTTACGTTAATTAAAAAATAACTACGAAGCTAAAAACTTTTTACTATAAGTACTTTCCATTTAATTGGGTACGAGTCCTCCTCAAACATGAGTGCCTCCAGATATGGCAGTACGTTCCACAGTTATTACAAAGGAAAGTTATGAGCAAGAACTCGATTTTTATGGTCAAATTGTTTACAAGAAAACACGTTTTTGCCGGCGCTAATGGGCGACCGGATAATTGGACGTCGGAAAATCGACGAGCAAACGGGAAAAAGGACAATTAACCGCGGAAAATATGATTCTCCGGGAGCCGGATCCTAATGAACATTTTAGAGGGGATGCCTTCATTTCCATTTTTTCCTCCGCCAGCGCCCGCCGAAGCATGCAAAAAGCTCATTTAGGGGGGAGAGCGCACAGCGGGGGCGGGGCCCGCTAACGAGTGGTTCCGCTCAAATGACGCCGAAAAACACTTTTTGTTTCATTCTTTTTGGCGCGGGCTCCGCCTCGCAAGGGCTCGAGACAGATATCGGCCGATATGGCGCGGCAAAAACGGTCTTAACGGGGAATAAAAAAAAAACGGGGCGCAGAAATTGAAACGATACATTTCGCGAGGAATTCCGACAATTAAATATCGCGGGGACCATCTGGATCGTCGCTGCTTGCTGCTGTGATGAATGAGCAAGCGATGGGGGACCGTCCCCACATCATCAGTGAGAAGACGGAGAAATCGGGCGATACATTTTTTTTGTCATTTTCTCCGTTTCCCCCCTGAGACACTCCGAAGATCAGTCTAACGGAGCGAAAGCTTTGATTATTAAGTATATTTTTACTATAAGCTCTCTATTATCTGTAAAAAAAACTTGCAAAATTAACCAATTTATTAATTATTATGAATTAACCATGACATTAAGTGAGTAAAAAATTAGTTAAATCCAACACGATCAAAATTCCAATTGCTTTTAAAGTAAGAAACAATATACTTTCAATAAGACGAACTTTGTTAAGTCGAAAACATCTTTTTTTCCCGAAAAAATATTTTCTCCCTAGACGTTAGGTATTCCTGTTATTTATAACTTCTTATGCCCGAAAACTGTTATCTCGAAATTTTTTGCGCGTCCCTTCGACTTCGAGACTATCCTGCAATACCTACTACAGTTTAAAAAAAAAATAAGTATTTAATTGTTATGAGGTTATTGAGCAAACTTTTAATATTAAGTTAAATACCTTTCTGTGCTTCCAAGTCAACTTTTTTTTTTTATTTTTCCAGTAGTTTCTACTAGTTTTGGGGGACAGAATAAATTTTATTTCAGGGATTCACAAAAGCCTCAAGCTATAGAGTTGAATATCTCGTAGGAGGTGGTTACCAGATGATAAACAAAAACAAACAAGATCAGCCAATATATTCCTTTTAATTGTTTGCAGTCTTCAAAGAATTAAGTTCGTTTGTTTATCGAAATAAAATATTTAACCTTTTTAATTACTTAAAAATTCACTCAAAACAGTAAAGGCGGAGAAAAAAAAATCCAGGCGTCTCCTATTCATTTATACATAAATCTTTTATTTAAAAGCGTCTAGCTAGAGTAACAAAATCACATCAAGATAAATTTCCCATCAAAAACTTTCACGACAAAAACAATTTTTATCATGATTTTAATATCTGACGAACTTCGATTTTCTTTTCGGTTTAAAAAGGCAACAGAGGGCATTTAAACAATAAACTAAATATTGCGTTTACGAAAACAACAAAAAAAAGTGTTTAGTTTATTCCAGCCTTCAAAAAAGCATTATCGAAACACAAAAATATTCCTTTAAACACGCCTGTGCATTATTGATTACAAAATTAATTAATCATCTTCATTTTTATAAAGAGACTGCACCTTCAATGCCGCCCCCTTATAGAAAAAAAAACCGGCTATGGCTCGAAAATCTTCAAGTCATGTTTTCAAACCAGTTTTGTTTTCGGCCGCATCTTTCGGTTCCCAGGCATTTTTCCGTTTTAATTCTTTCTCCGAATGAATTCCGACCTCTTCAATGCGAGGTTGGCGTCCGGCGATTTTATTTGCTCCCATTTTTATACCGACGCCAATAAATTCGTTACACTGGCGGCCCCCTCGAAAAAAAAGGGCGCAAACAAAAATGAAGATCTTCAATCTTCCCAGTCGAGAATTGGCGGAATCTGTCCTCCAGGCAGAGACAAAAAACGAACCTTTCTATAAATTATGAGTTTTCATCAACGCCGGGAAAAATCTTTCGGTAGCTGAACATTTCGTTTGCTCTTATCAAGTCTAATCAGCATATCTATTGGCATTCATGTTACACTAAAGCTTTAAATGTTACTTTCTGATTTATTCTGAATGAACTTAATGTATAAACAAACTATGAAAAATAACAGTTCTACAATCTACAAAAAAATATTAAGGAATACCAGGAAAGCAGAAATGTGTGGGCTGCATTCCTCAATAGTATTAATGTATATTCCAGATAGTAAAAAAAGCATATTTTTTATAGAAGTTTCGAGACTTGTCTTTATGAAGTTTTTTTTTTTTTAAATAAAACCGTTTGAAAATAACTCCCCAAATATTTGAAGTTTGCTTGAGTTAAAAATGTATCTTTTTTGTCAATTAAGATGTTTTCTACCTCAGTTTATAGAGCAGTTCTGAAAATTAAAACTTCTTACCTATTAAAGCGGCGATAAAATTTTAAATATAACTCAAACAAAAAGAAAAAGGTTGTACATTGGCCCGTCAAGAACACACGAATTTGTGGGCAGAATTCCAGGAAATAGTTGTAGCATTTTACGGTAAAAATAACAACATCGGCTCAAACTCATTTTTAGAGGGTAAATAAAATAGGGTTCCTGCTTAAGAACCTCTAAAAACGCTGCATATAAAATCATCTCCATAACTCTAAAATGCAATTAAATTATCGGGAAAAAAGCCTACGTGATCCAGTTAGGGAGGCAAAAACGAGAAAGTATCACGAGGGCAAACAGTGTTCATTGGCAAATTATTTAAAAGCGAGATTAAGAAAGCCAGAAAAAGGGCGAAACTTTAAATTATTCCGCTCGCAATCTTTGCAAGACCTACTCTTCATTAGTATGCCATGCTTTTAATTGTCTCACCACTCCGCAACGAAAAATTTGCATCAAATTACAAGGCGCCACAGCCTTGAAAAGACCCCACAAGCCTTTGTTTCAACCAAGGATGGGAAACAGATATTGAAAACTTCGCGTGACACTTTTTCATGCGAAGGACTTTTTTGAGGCCAAATAAAGTTTCATTTCGTCCAACGAAGGTAAGAGTGAGCTAAAGCCAAGAAACGGACCCGAGACCGAGATTGGCTTTATTGACTCGACTCGGTTTTTCTGGACTCTTCAGTTTCCGCACCGCACCAGCGTTTGATCAAATAACCCTTTTTCATTAGCAATGCCAAGAGTCCACATCCAGAACTGAGAGCCTGCACAAAAACTTCGCGGCGGATCTTGGATCTGTGACTTGAACCACTTTTGGTCACATTTTTTGTCAAAAGGAAACTAATTTACTTCGCATTCAATTTAGGTTCCTGAGAAGAAAGGCAGATTTTTTTTTTCGGGAAAAGAAGTTTGAGCCGTATTGTCTGTGTGCAGGTGTAGATGTATAAAAGTAAACTCGGCTAGTTTTCAAACAGTATGCTAATTTTTAAAACAAGTAAGGAATTTTTAAAAAAATCTAAAACATTACGCATTTTAAAACAGATTGCTCAAAAAGTCTTTTAAAAATCTAAAAAGCGTAAAGTAGCATCGAAGTATGGTTATGACAGAGACGTCAGTTACCAGGATAACAACTAATATTAAAATTTAACACTGATATAATGACTTAAACCAAATAGACCTTTAAGCAATACTTTTTACATCATTATTTTATTTCTAAAATTTCATAATTATTTCTCAAATTTTGATTTGACTTACTACTTACATATATTTAGATTTCAAAAATAGGAAGCATTATTACGAATTATGTGATTATGTCAAAACCAAAACTGTTGGTTTTGAAAGTAATTGTTTTAAAATTAAACTCTTCAGTTAAAAGTAACTTAAGACATAAGAATAGATTAATTTTGCTCTTTCAATATTAAAATAGTTTAAAGTAACCAAAATACAATACTCTTAATATTTTATTTTTTTTTCTACGTTTTGAACAATATGTTTAAGGGAAACAATGTTGGCGTTTTGAAATATAAAAAAATTTAATCTGACTTATAAATTAAAATATGAAAAGTGAAGCAGGAGGACATTTACCACGTGGCGTGGAATATTTCTAACGCGTCTGTTATATTTTGCAGATAGATAATATTGCATCAGATATTATATAACTCAACTTCCGTGAAAAAAAAATAAGCTTCTGCTATGGTTTCCGTCGCTTCGATAAGTTTGAGTATCCTTAACCTAAGCATATTGAAGTTGGACGTTTTTCAGAAAGCCATCACTATCTATTATTGCTCAGCTGTTTCACAAGAGCATTTTGAATACTTCCCATGTATGTTCAAGTGAGAAATGGGATGGGGTTGCATTAAAATTTAAATTAAATTTAAATATTTTAAGCCTCAGGGACGAGTAAAATTTAAATTTCATGCAAATTTGGTATAAAAGGAGCATTATCTCTCAAATAGGGAAAGATTGATTCGGTGAAAAAGAGCTTATTAAACTTTATTTGGAAACTGAGCCAGCATCAAGAAAGTTGCGCAATCTAAAACCCAGACGAAAAAATTAATCCCTTGGTCACATACTCGTTAAACGAAGCACAGTTTCAGATGATAAAAATCTTCGAATCAGAGACTGTTACGACATGATAGAAACATACTTAAGCTGATTCATTTAGTAGATTTTTTTAACTACTACAAGGACTTGTATTTACATCGTTTTGTTATCACTATAAAGCACAATTGAAAAGGAATTAAATTTGAGTTTCATAGCTGCCTTAGCCCATTAAATAACAAAAATTTTACTTTATTGATAGTTATACCGGTATAAACTGAATTTACAGAGCGGGAAAGAATTACTCAAAATGATTTTAACATAGTCAGTGAGAGTCAAATTGTGATGTGTAATCTACACAAATTAATATGTTTACAGGATTTTAAGATTCAACTTATCTGATGGTTTCCTTGACAGTATATTAATGACGCGGTTAAAGATTCCAGAAAAACATCGCCCTTTTAAAATTTCATTTCAAGATAATCAGAACTGCCATACAGACTTTTCAAAACAGCGGAGCTTTGGATTTAAAGGATTCACTGCTATTACTTTAGAGCCACAGTATTTCGTTACACCTCGACACTACACAGGGTTCCCCACTCAATTTCAGAAATAAAATCCCCTGACTTTTCCAGGTCAATTCCCTGACTCTTCCAGGCTACTTACGGCATTTTTCAGATATTTTTTGCTCTTATGAACATACATTTTCAATAAATGGTCTATTTTTTTCCACTTTCCAAAGCCAAATTGACACCCAAACATTAAAAATTGTTCATTTTCCAGGTATTCTGTATGATTTTCCAGGTTTTTGGCCAAAATGAGCAATTTTCCCTGACTATCCCTTGACTTTTTAGGTAAACTTAAAATTCCCCGACTTTTCCAGGTTTTTCAGGTATTCCCTGACCAGTGGGAACCCTGACTACATTCGTTCTAAACGCAACCTTCAGTAAAACAATTAATACAGCCAACAAGCTGTGGTTCGTGATACGATTGGACCAAATCAATCAAAGACACAAGAAGAAAAAGGAGAACAACAGACAAAGAAACAATGGAATTGGAGAGAGTGAATAGGTATAGGAATGGACCACAAGTAGCGCCTCCAATAAGAAAATCCCATACCTCTAATTCTTTACTCATCCTCTTCTTACTATTTGGGGCTTTGTGGTCAAGCTGCATCAGGAGGAACGGGAGCATGGTCTCAGCGGTCTCGGACAGTCTCTGGATTTGGCTCTCGGCCAGAACAGGAGACATGGGGTCACCGGGAGGATACTCGCCGCAGCCCTTTAAGGGACAAAAAACATCGTGTCAGTATCCACTGCCAAGATGCCAAAACACTCAAGACCGAACCTTGCTAGTGAACCTCCGTCAAAAACCGGAGGTTAGCAAGGCTCGGATAGGCAGACCTTACTAGTGAACACCCAAAAGGGTTAGCATAGGTCTGACTATAGTCGGGGGCTGCTTGCAATGGAAGCTTGACCGAAACCATCACGAGCACGGTCAAAATAAGACCCAACTTGGCAGAAATGGGCAGTAAACATCCCAATAGACTGCATATCAGGGTCAGTAAGAAAGTGACTGGTGCTCATGGACTGCAAAATGGCTCAACTATAACCATACTAAATCTAATATACAATCAAAGTCGTTTTATTTTCTTAACGCCCCACCTTAGATTTGTGATACCATTATGAGTGTATCAAAGTTTCATAAATAACACTTTAAAAGCAAGAAACCATCGAGGTAAGTAGATATAGAAGATCATCTCGTCCTTGGTTTATTCATGAACCAAGATTACTTTGAAAACTGATGCTTTTTTGTTTTAAAATTATTTAATAATCGGCGCATTGACGGTGAACAGTTGTTTTCAATTTTAATTAAATTAATCGTCACATATTCGATTACTTAGTTCACTGACGTGCTAAACACTGAGAAAGAACCTAGAGTTAGGTATCAAAAAAGGTTCTAAAACCTTTAAGCAAATCAAATAATCAGGTCATATAAACTTAATGTCATTTCTACACGAAGAAAAGTATTTCACATTTTGGGACATATTTTGAAGCCTTGATGCAAAAGATAAGAATTTGAAGAGTTTTCGTTTTAAGAAACATCTATTTATCAATTGTTTTTTTATAGTTCACTAGTGAATAATTCTACCATAAACACGTATTCCACCCCATTAACTTAAAAATCAAATTGAAGTTTTTAAAAAGTCGTTTCTTTCATCCACATTGAGAACCTCAATCTTACAGAAGACCTACCTGCAAAGGGATTTTCGAAAAAAGAAATCATACTTACATGATTTTTGCTTGTACTTGTCTTCAAAATAGTCCCTATAAACCTGTCATCTGCTGATAGTATCAAATCTAGGGATATGATTATTACAACCCTCCCTTTCAGAGTTTCAAACATTAAAAGCTTTAAAGCTAGTTTTTTAGCTGAAATTGTCACTACAGAAATTGAATCAAACGAATATCAGTATTGAAACTAATTAGCAACACTTTATGAAAGATTTCGAGTTATCCATGGTTTATCAATTCAGTCATGTTTCCCACTAAATCTGAACATCTGTATGTCCAACTAAAGGAAAGAGAATAAAGCCTAATTTCACGATTTGGAGCAAAAATCAGGTTAAAATCGAACGTTTTATCCTATTAAGAGTAGAAAGAAAGGTCAAATATAGAACAGTCAAAAAATAAACGCTAAGGCACGCAGACATTTGAATATTCAAAGTAAATCATTTTTTTACTAGTCTTATCACATACGTAACGGCAGATGAATAAACAGAGGCATAAAAGCATCCTCAACCGCTACAATCCGAGATATCACGATATTATTACATGGCAAAAAGCTCAGAAAGTTGTATAGAAAAGTATCAAATTGATTCCCTTTCAAATCAGACACACTCCTTTCAAATAAAACCACGAGACAGAGTTAATATAATTTTCCTAAATTATAAAACATTTTCATGGATGATAACAAGAAACTTTACCAGGCAGCCGATTTAGGAACTAGAAAGTTCTATTCTGTGGCATGCGAATGGAAATGGAAGAGTTTAGAAAGAAGTTTTAAAAAGTTTAGAGACCAATTTTAAGTTTCAAGCTTTGACTGTAAAAAATTCATTTTAAGTAGTATTTTCTTTTGAAAGTATTGCAATGAATATATATGTAAGTATATGTATTTAAATCTGTTAACCTAGATTTGTAATCCTTTCAAAGTTATGAAATTCTAGTTAGTGTTAAGATTCTAGTTAAGAATAGCATTTATTTTGGAGTTCCCTTGAAACTGTTTATATTAAACTATTTAATTTAAATGCATAAAATAATCTTAACTCATCAGGAGGATTTTTTTTTTCAATTTATAAATAATAATAAATGGGCAATTCAATTATTTAAAAGAAATTTATCTATATTTTTATGTTTTAAAACTGTTCATTAAAAACTAAATTCCATACATAAATTCTGATTAGAAAACTGAACTAAAGTTAGATATGGTATTAAAAATTGAGGATTAAAGGGTAAGTGCAACAATACCCGACCATATAACCAGTTTCTGAGCACCTCAGTAGTAAAAGCATCTAAAGTGGTCAGAAAAAAATGCGTTGGGCTGTGTACCGGTGGTTTCACATTTATCTAACTTTTTGGATTGCTAGCCAATGCCAATCATCTTCACTTTTTTTACCTAGTAAAGTGCATGCATTCAAGTTGATTTGCTATTTTCGTATACTTAAGGTGTATTAATCATGATTTGGATTGATAATTAAGAAACAGGAAAAGGATCCTCTCTCTAACCTATTTTCAGAGAAAAAAAAACCATTCAAAAGTTCAAAGCAAATTCCCTCAACAGCATTACTCTCTAGCACCGATTCAGTTAAGTCCACGTAATGAATCTGCCCTACTTTAAAATGAACCCCACGCATTAGCATAGCGGCGACTTTTTTTTCTCTAGCGGCGATTATGCGAAAGAAGGGGGAATATTTTAGAATGAAATTTCAAAAATGCTAATGCGCCGGCAGGCGCAAAAAAAAACCGGCACCATAATTCCAAAAATCCACTGCTATACTTCAGCGGCGCTTTTTCCACGCCGCCAACTATATAAAAAAACATAATGAAGTGGTTGACGCCCTCCAAGCCTGGGCGCCAAAAAAAAAAAGCCCCCATAAATCTGCGTTAAGGGGCGGGCGGGGCTTGGTTTTGGAAGGGGGCGGATAGGCCACACCCACTGCACCGGGGCGCATGCGCCAGCCTGGCAGCGGGAGCTCTGAAAGTGGGGAGACACCTGACTGAGGGGTCGGCGCAACGTGGTTAACAGCTGCGAGAGCCAACACTCTCAACCCGCGCTTCCGGAAACAGTCAACGTCCTCACTGGATACGGAGGTGCAATTCAAAGAGAAGCGGAAAGTACGGATATCAGGACGTTAACGTGGACTTTAAATATGGACATTGACAGGGCCGTATACAAGGGGGGCTTAGGGGTTCAAACAATTTCAACATCAATTTTTATAGTATTTTCCCCCTTGAAAATTGCGTCTTTACAAACAACCCAAAAGGTCTAAAAATGAGTTAAAATCCATCTTTTAAGGAAATTCCAAAATTTTTCTGGGGGAGCACCCCCATATAGAAATTTTGAAATCTACCATGTGCTATTTTCCAGTGAAAATTTTGTGACTTTCAAGAGTATTCCACAGTGGTGTAACCTAAAGGGTCTCAAAATTAGTTTAAAACACTACTTTTAGGAGTAAATGTCCAAAATATTTCTGGAGTAGGACCCTAAAACCCCCATGAAATTATACCGTTTATTATACGATACTGTTTTTTAAACATTCTTAACATTATGCTCTTTGAATGTAATCCAAAGTGTCTCAAAATAAACTAAAACACTATTTTGAGAGATGAATTTCCAAAATTTTTCTGGGGGAGGACCCACCAGACTCCCCAATTTTACTTGGGATTAACATTGTAAACATTCTTTTGAAATTTACTGCAACAAAATTTAAATACTACGTGTAAGTCATCTAAAACTTATTGTATGAAAGTACTCGTAAGGAGGTACCTCAGAATTAATTTGAAGTCAAAACCCCTCCCGAAACAAAAGTCTGGTTACGGCCCTGGACATAGATCCAATGAAGTGTGGGACCAGAATAAGCAGAGATCTGATAAATACGAACAGAACTACCAAACAACTGGAGCCGGCAAAAAAAAAAGTCTAAAGAGATGGATTACCAAGAAATAGGAGAAACTCTGTATCTATACACAAGATGAGCTTGGAGGAAAGGCGTGAGAGGACCACATGAAGTGTTTAATCATATCATTTAAAAACTGGCTAAACTGAATTTTTTATAGCGTAACTAATGTTACGCATGAATTGACAACCAGTGTAAAAAGTAAGAAATGCTTGGATGAAGCTGTTTCACGCTAACAATAGTTTCGATGTAAAAAATAGAGAGAAAAATTAAATTAACTGAAACACCAAGGTTTAGAATGTGTAAGATTTGTGCCATTTCACTAAATAATTATTTGGCGCATTTCAGAAATTTAGAGAGAAAAGACTTAGAGAAGAAAAAGAAAGATAGAGAGAAACTAAATTATTGAAATGGTACATAAGAAAAACTTCTATCAAAACGTTTCCATATTATTTTAGATCTATATAAATATTTTTTCCTTGCATCTACTAACTGCATTTCTACTTTATATTTTAACGGTTCATTTAGTTTCATATTCTCAATCAATCAGCATTACAAAAACGAGGGTTTCTAAATTGAGAACATGGTACCAGCTATTTAGTATCTCATTAAAGAACGAAGTATAAAAAATTAAGTAAGAAAAACAATTTCAAAATAAGGTAGGATTCAAAATAAAAGGGGTAGATAAGCATGGAATTTTAATATTTCATTACAGAGCAGAGTAATGAAAGAATAGTTATCGGCTGCTTGATAGCCTATTTGCGATTATTTTCAAATGGGAATTAAAAACCTCTTACATCAATAAAAAAGAAAATATTGAAAGGTATGAGAGGGAAAATAATTCTGTTTGAAACTCTGAAGGGATGGATAAGCAACAAAAAATAAACATAAGCAAAAAAAATATCAAGAAAAATATAAAATAGCACAACTAAAATAATAAAGGATCAGTTAACTTGAGGGCATGTTAAGGGATAGATAGCATCTCAAACGAAACAATACTCGAAAAAAGATAAAAACAATTATTACTTTTATTTACAGTTATATACATTATCTACAAAACAAAAAAGAAATAAAAAGGACCACTATCCTGAAGTAGACTGACTAAGCTCACAACTTCTGCTTCAACCGCTCATCCGGTGATCCCTCGATCAACTAGTGTCCTAACGATGGAAAGAACAGTTCGAATCTTACTACATTCAAAACCTGAACCGATCAGTGCAGAAACCAAACGAGCTAACCAACCTTTACCAAAAACTAGCGACCGCCACCATTTTGAAAAATCTAAGCCTCTCGGCAAATGTTACAGTACAAGACCGTCAAGCTTGCAGAAACCACATTTGTTTGGTCTTGGTGGAGATTTCTCCAAACAAGAAGAGGTCTGAGGAAAATCTAAAGGATTTCTCAACATCAGACATACCAATTATGAATGCTAGTTTGCAAATATACTATTACGTTAAGTCGGTATCATTTGCAAGCAATAGTTTCACAAGTTGAAACTTTAAACTAAAATACTGCTGCTAAGCAGTACCGATTTTTGTTGAAATACTAAACAATATACTTTTAACAGTGTAACAATTGACAAAAAGGAAGTGACAGGATAGAATTTGGCCTGCTCTAAGTGTTAAATACTTTTTCTGCAAGTTTTCAATTAACATAATTTTGTTTACGCTGATGAAGGATTTTCACATCCAAATAGCAAAGCTGACAGTCAGTTCAAATACTGTTCCGGTTTATGTAGATTTAGAACCCAAAAATATGAAATATTTCGGGTACTGTAAAAAAGCTATAACTAAAGGGTATCAAATTATTTTGTTAAAAACTCGTGTGGTTTCTGCACTCACCGATCCAACTGTTTTTTTTAAACATAAAAACAAAACAAAATAACAAAAAAAGAGAGAAATCAAGGCAAATAGCTAAACTTCATGCATTATGAATATGCTGTTGGTGCCAAGTGAAGTGAGATAGCAATAAAAAGAAAGAGTTGAAAGAGAGAGAGAGAGAGTATAAAACTAAGACCAAGGTAAAAAAAACCCTCGTAAAAGTACTGTAGAGTCCTTCAACACTAATCATTGTTTTAAAACAATTGAAATATCTTTCCAAACCATTACTGGAAATGGAATAAAATCAGGGATGGGAATCCATAGATTCAATTTCGGTAAGTCATGAGTAGATGAAATGGATGTTTTTGAAATGGAGCATCATAAAAAGAAGTCACGGAAAAAACAGTTGAAGGTTTCATATTGAAGGCAAATGGTATGAAACCAATCCCAAATTGAATATTTCATACTCTCAAAATTGTGAGAATAGATTATTTTTTCTTATTGTTTGAAAATGTGGTAAATTCAGAAATGGAAATTTAAGCACATTTTTGAACTATTTAACTCAGTTTTCTCCAACTCTAGACAACGGAGGAATTCGTAAAAAATATAAAAGTTAGAAGCTATAACTATAGTTTTTAACAAATTCAATTATAATTTAAGAAATGCTTTTGATACCCACTAAATAATCGAAACGACACGTCATAAACTTAACGATTCCCACAAAATCTATAAAATTAAATTGACAAGATTAAAAAAAAAAAAAGAATTAGCATCCATAAATATATAAGAGAGAGCCTGATTTAAAATTTCTCTGCTCCACGCACGTTTCAAGTACTAAAATTTTTTTAAATTTAAAATATCCCCGGAATCAAAAGTGAATAAAAACTGCACCTAAGCCAGAGCAAACAAACTCACAGCGCCAGTTTTAAAAATTGAAAAAGCCCTAAAAATGACGAACAAAGTCTGGGAACTTACCGGGGTATAACCATAACCAGCCATTGTCAATAACTGATCAAGTTAGGGCATAACAGCCTTGTTTTACAGCCGAACTATCGATTTTCAAAATTAAAAGTGAGGAACATCTTAGCGTTAAAGGAAGGCCCGAGACATTTTTTTAAAAATAACCCGGGATATAAAACATCGTATTCCTGGGTATAAAATTTAATAGGCAGTCGACTATAAATAAATCATCGCATTGTTCAAGTGCAGCAAGGCTAAAAGGAACAGCTTATTTTATTTGTCAAGTTAATTTTTGTCGCCTTTATGATACTAAAATCGATAAGGACACCGTAAAAATTTTCTTCTTGACATAAATCAACTTTAATGGATAAAACAACTAATCCTCTTAATCTGAGAGGAGTGCTTTTTTGCATATTTGCTTTTCTTGGGGCTCGTTTCCTCCAGAACAGATAATCACTCACTTAAGAATGTGAGTCTAGAAACACCTTCGTTCTTTGATTTCACCCATAAAAGTTATTTAACTTCGACTTTTTTCCCCCACACTCAAAAATGTGCAGCGCGGGTCAGTTTACCAGTGAGCAGTTATAAGCCCCAGCTTTCATAACTTCCGACATTACAAGAGATTATATTAAGAGATGCGAGAAAAATCGAAAAATTAAGAAAAAAAATTTGATATACCTACTAATTACGGGCGTAAATTGTAACTGAGAATTAATTACAGAATCGTTAGTGTAATTGATTTCATAAAAGGTTTTTGTCATTTTTAAGTAACCATTCTTTGACACGAAATGTTATGCATAAATTATCTGAAAAGCGATTAAGGAGTGACATTAAAATTACGGTGGAAAAGTTATATTTTATGAGGTAATGGCGGATTTTAGCATTGTAATGTAAATTTAGACTTCACAAATTTGCATTTGTGATATTATAATTAGAGAGAAAACCCAGAAAACGGATAAAGCAATATCAAAACCGAATCGTTGTTTTGGTATTAGAATTTTATGTTTTAATATAACCCACCGCCTGTTTTTGCCATATTTTCACTACTGATCAAAATTAAGAACTACTAATAAATCTACGTTAAAAGATAACTCTGATGACAGAAACTACATCTTTTTTGGAGTTAAAAACCTTGCAAAAACCCAACGAAAAAATTTCACCTGCTTCCCATTAAAAACAAAGAATTTCCAGAAAGAAATTCCATTTTATTTCATCGAATTTCTCAGTAATCACATAATCTGTTGTTGCCTGAAAATGAGTAATATTTTAACTGAGAAAAAGTTACCCATACACCGGAAAGAAGGTTATTCACACCTGTTTTTAACTCTTTAAAAAACTCCTACCACCAAAGATTGCATTTTTTGTTGGAAATAAACATCCCATTCACTTGTAACTGTCGGAATTTAAACTAAAATTGACGTTTCGTGCATTCTAAAAACTCGATAATATTTCATTTCTTGTGATGAATGAAAGTGCTGAAAGAAAAAGTGACAAAGGAAGATTCACCTAATGCATAGTAAAGGAAGATTCACCTAATGAGTGCACCTAAATTCATAGTACTAACTATTAAAGTGAACATTGAATTTCAAAAAATGAGGGAATGAGTATCTATCAAACGCTACAATTTAATTATAAAAAATGAGTTTATTTCTCCCTTAGTTATTTTATTTATTACAACAAATAAATTGAAAAATCAATAACGGATAATTTTAGACTATGTGAAGCTAAATTAGTGAAGGTAATAATTATACTATTTATTAGGATCTATGGGTTTAAAAAAATACGTTCACAATATCCAATTATGTATCCGTAAATGCTCGTGAATAACGTAAATATATAATTTACTTTTTAATGACCCCAAAACATATCCTGGTTCAAAGAAGTATTGAGTTGTTGGTAACGGATAGTTTCCATGAAGAAACAAAATACCTTTATTAGGTTCTAGTACTAACACTCAAGGTTTGAGCAGATATTTTGGGCGAAATAAAAACCTAACAAAAATAACAATGACATCGTAATTTATAGTACATTTAAATGAGTTTTATCAAGTAATTTAAAATGTCAAATGCCATCATCAAACTTAGGTTGACATAAACAAAAACAGGTTTTAAGTTTACACAGCTGCTGGCTATAATTAAATAGTTTTGAAAAACGATTTTATGAAATTATGCATAAAAAGGTGACAGTTTTAAGAATGATTTAATAACCAAATTTGGTTAAATCTAACAGGAAATTATACTGAACTATTTTTTTTTAATTAGAAATTTTGCCCACATACTTAGAATGAGTTAAGAGGTAAGGGCAATGCTATTTTTAAGCACCTTTTTTTGCTTTTGCTTGGTTCCTATACGATAAGTATTGAAAAATGCGACTAAAGAGTCACGAAATATAATATAAAAGCAGCTTTAGAATTTTACTGTTTCTAGACAGTATCTGTGAATTTAATACTTGATATTTGGCTGATGGTACGATAACACATCCATTAAACTAAAAGACTGATTTTAATTTTTAACTGTTCAAAATTTAGTTTTCACAGAAAATCAAAAAGAAACTAGCTATATAAGAATTTCTGTAGGGTTTAAAATTTAGCAATTAAAAAAATTTAAGCCAAAAATAAAAAACTAAAAGTTTACACATAACTAAACGCATCGAGAATCTCTACATAACATCGAATAAATATAATAGCGTGAAACGAATAACTAGGTTAATTATTCTTGACGATTAAACTGGGGGGAAAATCGATTCGGGTGGTTACCAAATTACTCTGACTGGATTAGTCAAAAGAATGCATCTTGACCTACCATAGATAGTTAGTAGACACAGTGAATATCTAAGAAAAAGGAAATTTGGTGGATATTAAAGTGCGGAAATAACTGTAGCACTCGACAGTCTTGTTATCTTGCTTTGAGAAATAGGTACACATTTTATGTTAAACAACACATAGTGGACGGTACAGGGGGAAACTGGTGGATTAGTCTTGCAATTCGTATGAATGTAGATGAAGCCAAATAGTTAATGTATTAGATTACAAGATGAAAACACATGGCTCCTAGAATGCTACAAAACATTGAAGAAACTACAGTGTTTATTTTTGAGTTTTTTCCTGATAATGACTTTGAATTCCAAAGAAATGTATTAATGGTTCAAGATATTTCGTACTAAATATAGTCTTACAGGTAAGGTTTACCAAAAAGATAGACAAGGATATAAAAAGGCCCTTTGTAACCAAATTGAAAAGGCATTGGTAAACTGTGCATTGCATAGGTTACACTGTACTCCATCATTGTAAGGCGCTTAAAGCCTCCTGCCTGGACTTGTTTTGATGGGCCTGGAGTTTACTGAGGGGACGAGGTGGTACAGTGGAGCACAACCCACCCAAGTTCGATCCTGCTGGTTCTGCTTGGTCAGTCCTTTATCCATCCGGGGTCAATAAATGAGCAGTGAGAGTGTTTAGGAAATAACCTGGGGGTCTACCACAGACACAAGCTAGGTAACTATTATCCAAGCACAATGGGCAGAGCCTGATAGGCATATTGAAATGCACAGATATTGAGCACCGAGATTGTTAGATTGTTTGGGGAATAACCTGGACGTCCAGCATAGACTCGAGCTAAGTAGCTATCATCCACGTCCAATGGGGACGCCTGATACGCCAATAGAAATGTACAGATAATGAGTATGATGTTAGATTGTGTGGGAAATAATCTGGGGGGGTCTAGCATAGATACAAGCTAGGTAACTATCATCCACGTCCAATGGGCAGCACCTGATAGGCCAATTGAAATGAACAGATACCGAGCCATAACCTGGTGTCTCGTCACAAGCTAGATAACTATCATCCAAGCCCATTGATAGGCCTAATGCCCTGGACAGGTTTAATTTAAAGGCAATAAGACAGTTCCACTAGTATGTCCGTACCGTCCATGCATATGTAAAGAGGATGCGTAAGAGACTTACCGGCGGCAAGGACTGCGAGTACATCTGCTGCAGCTGGCTGTGGGTGGGCGGAGGCGGTTGCTGCTGCTGCTGTTGCAGCTGTTGTTGCTGCTGCTGCGAGGACTGCTGCGCCGGCGGCGCGTGGTGCGACTGCTGTTGCTGGTGCTGCTGTTGTTGCTGGTGCAAGTGCTGCTGCTGCTGCTGGTGCAAGTGTTGCTGCTGCTGCTGCAGCTGCGAGGGCGGGCTCACGTCCTTGGAGGCGGAGCCCTGGCCGGGCGAGGGCGACGAGTGGGCGTTGTTGCTCAGCATGGGTGGGATGGGCGGGCTGGGCCGCATGGGCATGGGCGGCTGCGCCTGGCTCATGTTGGCCTGCAGTCCGCCGCGAGACACTCCGCCCCCCATGCCGCTCATGTGGTGGTTGGGGTGACTAGGGGGCAGGGCGGGCACCAAGGGCGTCTGGAACATGGCTGTAGAGAGACAGAGGTAAGAAAACCTGCCAAGACGTCTCCAAGTGTACTGTTACACAACAAAGCTACAAAGAACCATGATGCTCAGGAAGGCCCATTTACACTGTTTCATGTCTATCCCAAAATGACAGTTTTAAAGGCTCATTCAGACTTATTACTTTTTTGTGTTCATTTTGGAGGAATCATTTAAAGCGAAAACTGTGAATTGGCACTTCACTCTTTACTTTTTCACTTTTTTGTGCAAACTAGCGATTCACAGGAGTGAATCCCTCAGGATGAACATGAAATGAAACAGTGTGAATGAGCCTCAAAAATTGTCTTTTCACTCTTCACTCCTCTGATTTAATTCAGGAATGAGTGATGATTCATCGGACAGGATGACTCATAATGAACATCGAAAGTGAAACAGTGTCAATGGGCCTTTAACGCCTGTATTTACTGCTATCTGACCAGCTGTTAACCAGCAGTTAATGAAGAATTTCCCCGATAAGAGTCGGCGATTCCTCTTTGACTGTTGGTTAACAGCTGGTCAGGTAGCAGAGAATACGACCGTTAAAAGAGTCGAGGACTTTTTCCCCCTACTAAATGAGCACATTGGATGGTGACTGACAGTTCAGTTTGGAGAGAAGGTATAAATCCGAAACTTGAAGAAATTAAGTGTCAAAAGTTAAAACTCCTAAATGATAACTTTATTCCTAAACTTCGTGAGAATGTTTCAGAATTTAAAAAGGTTTGTTTGGTCTATAAACATTGGAATGAAATAAGAAGGAACCAATTTAATTGTTCACAATATTTCTAATTTTATCCAAACTGAACAAATATGTTAAATGTTAAACACTACTGCATGAGGGAAAACACGATAATTCCTTACCATAAAAAACATTAGGTATTTGATTTTGCAACTGTTATAACTTAACTAACTGCACACTATTTAAAAAGTATATAAATCCCAAGAGCCTATAGTATGTATCCAACCAACCTAACAAACAAGTTTACAGTCATAAAACGAAACAATTTAAGCAACCCATTTTTTTCAACTCCTTCTTTCACCTAAATAAACTTAATGAAATTCCTAATACCACCCAACCAAAAACTTTCTTCGAAAGAACAATTTCCGAACCCATTTATCACCCTGGTTAATCCCAAGTCCGAGCTTAAAAAGTCATTAAAAAGGTCCATAAATCACGATGGATGGGGAAAAACTTCGAACCCGTTCTACCCATCCAACCCGGAAAACAAAACTCAAACCGATCCCTAACCAGTCCACTCAATTGCGGAAACGAATCCTGTTTATCAGCCGCCACGAAAAAACTCGCTCCCTCAAACCACCACATTCCGGGCGGTGTGGGCGGATCTAGCTCCGCCCCCGACCAATGGGGGAGAGGGGACGCTCCACCCACCTGGGGCACGTGATTAGCATTGAGCTGAACCTTGACACCCGTGTGTGGCGGACCGATAGCTATTGACACACGATTGACTGACAAGTCCACGTTGTTTACTTTCCTGCCGAACACGGCAGCCTGTAAAACGTGCTTTTCCGTTTTACCCTTGTAAAGTTTTTTATCCGACAGGACTTCGCAGAACTCGCCGAGTGTTGGACTTCGTTGTTTTTTGACGATTTCACGGTAGCCAATTTTAGTTTTTTTTTTGTTAAGTTCTAAATTTTTATAAGAACATGGGTTTTTCTTAATTTTATTATTACGAAATTTACTTTGTAAAAGAATTGTCACAGGAAACTGATATCAGACTTAGAAACTGATATCAGACTTAGAAACTGATATCAGACTTAGAAACTGATATTATTAAAATCACTAGAGGGATAAAGTAAATGAATTTTTATGTTCTGCAGTTCCAAAATACATTTAAATCTCTATAATAGGAACCTAAAAAACAAACTGCGAGTATATATCCTGGCTTACTAGCAGGATAATGTTTTTACAAGAGTACCCTTCATATTTCTTAAACAAATATTTACTCGTAGGCACATCTTAAACTGAAACAAAAATTTTGAGAGTTCCTAATAATTTATTTTGAATCATGTAAAACTTTTGAGCTCTACAAAGGAATATAACCTTTAAAGATGTCAACATTTTTTTAATAAATGGTATTCAAATCCTTGAGTTCACTCTCATCCAATAAACAGATCTGAAATTAAAATTCTTCGAAATTGAATACTCTTCTCCCAATTTTATCACTTTAAAAAACCCAGCAGAAAAATCAAAAATTTTATTGTTTTGTTCACCAATCTCTTTTTTAATGCAACTTAGCTTCAATCAAATAACCTTAAATTTTTAACCAAATGCTAAATCTGACACAATTATGCCTTTTAATGACTTTTAATATTAGAATAAAAGCGAAGTGTATATTTTTCAAAGCACTCAAATATCATTATTAAAACATCTTAACAAAATTTCTACTCCGTCTTATTATAGAAAATAACATTTACTTACTGGGATTGCTAACCCATTCTTGAAGAGCCTTCTGAAGCCTTCTCACATGCAATGGCTTGCTGGCCATCCCAACTAAAGCCATTATTTCCAAGAATTCTTCTTCACCGGCTTCACACAACTGTTGAACATCGTCTCCTCCTGCACGGGACAAAGCTAAGATTATTTTGCTGGGACCAGTCGAAAGAACATCAAAGTCAAAACATTCAAAATAGTCTTCAATCTATTTCCCACTTAATCCCAAATTATCTATTCATACTTATTTAATAATATTACACACATGCAAACTACAATTGTATATGGGGCTGCCGAGTATTAAGTAAGGTGTATAGAATATTGTTATAAGGTAAAGTTTGTAGTAAATAAATTGAAATAGCTATTAGTGATATTACACTTTTATTAGCTCTTACTTAGTTCTGTGTTCTAAGTATATATTTATTAGTTTTTTTATAACTAATTGTAAAGACAATTTATAGGATAGTCAAGTAAATCAAAAGAGGAATTTTAAAAGCCTTAATTAAAAAGGATGAGTAAACAAATTTTAAGTTAAAAATGAAAATAATTTAAGTGAATTAAATTATTAAATATAATATTAATGTTGTAATAAAATGTTATTACACTGGATTAGCAGAGTAAAACCTTTGGTTTTCTTACTACTTAACATATGGCTTATGTTACAAACATGCAGTGTAGATTTAGCTTATAACACTATTAGTACAGTATTTAAAATTTATGCATTTTTATAGAATGAATAAAGATATTCGAATTTTAAAGCATCTTGTATTGATAAATATTTTATTTATAGTGAATAGAAATAAGTTTGATCCCAATAATCAGGTTTATGACACAGCCAAGTTCTTTATAAAAGTTGTAAACCCCATTTTAAAAACACTGAATAATTGGCATTTGTGGCAAGATTATATGAACACATTATCACAATAAAAAAGCAACATAATTTAATCGCAGTTTGAACTATGTTATAGGAAAGGGGAAACTGTGAGTGTGTGAACGAGGACTTATATAAAAATAAACTACAGACTTTCTATTAAAATAAACTATAACTATCTCATACCAAAACGCAATGCAATTAAAAAATTAATGGTCCCTGTCCCAATAATAAATTCTTTTAAAACCATTTCAGCTAAATAGGTCGAAGATCAGCACAAAACCCACAAAAATTAATTTAAATTTAAAGAGTCTAAAAAAAAAATAAAACCACGTTATTCTAGGTGAAAAACAGTTTGCTATAAGAATCAGGTCACTGAAGAAAACTTTACGGCCATTGCAGTATAAGGTGGACTAATAACAGAGAGTGAGAGATGATAAATCATAAACACGAGGGCTTTGTTCATTAAAAAATTGGAATAAAAACAAGCAAACCTCCATCATGTCCCCATTCGTTTCGAACAAAACAAATCGATTGGTGGACCTCAGTTCACAAAGAAACCCAAGCTCTGGCACACAAGAAAAAAACCCCTCCGATTCAATTTCATTTTAAAGGACTCGTTTTCCGCGGAATACATTTTGCCAGGCATTCATTTGCAAATGGGAAAAGGCCTATACCTCTCCCAGCAAAGAAGAGATCCAGGTTAAGAAAAACTTGTTTTCCAAAGAGGTCAACTCCTCTCCCTTCAAAAACAAGAGGATCTGATGGGAAAAATAACCACACAACTGGACCTCACTCGAAATAAATTACAACGTGCTTTTTCCCCCATATTCAAAACTCATTCTCGGATTATTCGGAATATGCCGAATACACTGCAAGGAAAAAAAAGGCAAGATTTCGAAATTGAATTCAGCAGCCGGATGGCAAAACCTTGATTGATTAGACCGAGAGATAAGCCTTCTCTATTTCAGAGAAAATGGTTTTTTCTTTATCTCCGGAGGATCGGGCACGCAAAAGGAACATCGAATCAATGATGTGCTGCGCGCAAAAACGCCTTTACTTTCCATTACGAGGTGGGTGGGTGAAGCATATGTGGAAATCCCATTTGAATGAGTGAAAATTTCACAGAAAAACAAACTGTAATTATGAAAACCTTTTTAGATCTGTTGTTGTTTAAAACTTGAGAATGCTTGTCAATATCAATTTATCAATACAATTTAATGTTTTTCTTCTATTTTTTATAGCGTATGTGTGTTTTTGTTCTATGCATGTACATTTTTAGTTTAGTTTTGTTTGTTTATTGCATGCTTTTATTAAATTATTTTCAAGTTTAAATTTATTGGCAACAGTGTTTTCTGTAAATAGAAATTGATTTTCAAAATAAAGAGATAAATAAAGAGATGTCCGATATCAGAGTTACATACGAAAAACGATCCTTACATATTTGGCTAAATACTAAACATTTAACCTTTTATCCAACTTATATTTTACTTAAAATTTTAACAAGTTTACCTACCAATATATAGAGAACATCAAAGGCTTTTGCCAACAACTTAAAATAATTTATTGTGTATGTCTGGCGCAATATGTCCTGTTATGGGCCTTGTGCCATTAAACACTAATTAACCAACAAACCAACCAGCTAGCTAAATATTTATTTTCATATTTTTTTCAACAAGTATCTACTATAACGATATTAACATTGTAAGCATTAAAAAAGTATCCATATTTTACCTATGGTAATACACTCACTATTACTATATCAATTTTTTTCCAACAAAAGTAAGACACCCAGGGGCAGAAGACTCTCCCCACAAAATAATACCCAAATAGTTATACCCCATGGAAGAACTTTTGGCTCCTTTGGGATATTATAACCATTCAATGTTTTTTTCCCTTTACTTTTATATTTTTCCCTTACTATTTTTTCCCTATTTCAATTATTCATGTTTCTTGATATATATGTATTGTATTTATATGTGTGTCGGGAATAAACTTTGATTTGATTTATCATTTAAATTCGAGAAAGATCCTAAGGTTGATCCATTTTTCGACTGATGAAAGATAAAAAAATAAAGGCCATTAGAGAAAAGCGGCAACTAACACTTCCCTTGGCTTTTGCTCCCAAACCTTCCAATTTCTGGCCACAATTCAATTAACAACCTAACAATCCTTACGTATAATAACAGCCTATATCGATATCCCATCACGAACTTCCTAGCCCAAATACCTCACTCACCCACGGGTTCAACCGCACAGGGTTGATTGACACAACCCAGGCATTCCTCCACTGCACAACCACAACCCCCAAGGGTCGAAAAACTCCCAAACTTGCGCAAGAAAGGGTTCAAGTCGGGGAGCGAAACCCCGGGTCCCGAATAAAAAAAACACCCTCCGAGAAAACTCAAGAAACAACAAGAAGAAGATGAAGAAGCGAAAGTTCCCAAAGAGCGATAGCGAGTTCAAAGTTCGATCATCGGCGGTTCACAGACCGGGGTTCACAACCCTTTTTGCGCAACCCTTCCGGAAGCGCACCTTGGGAAAAACTTGAGAACAGGTCCCCGCATGGGAACGAAGGTGCAAGAGCTTTTGTTAAAGGGGGCCATCAACCCAGGGGAGGGTGCAGAAAAGTGCCGCAGGGCTTTCACCTATGGAAAAGGGTTAGGCCTCCGATGAACTCTTTTTTACTTCCCGATCCCAACCAACTTGTCTTCCTTCGGAGTTCAGCAAAGGGTTGAACTCAACTTTCTTGACGAGGTAGATGTACTACAAGCAAGCGGGGGATTTTTTTAAGGGGGGAATTTTTCTTTGCTTTTTTGAAGAAAGGGGTAGCCCTGATTGCTTTATTGGACTCCTCGCTGACTCGTCTTCGGAGTTCAATTCAAGGCTGTGTTGTTGGAAACTGAAAAGGGTGAAAACCCCCTTACCGTCTTATTTTTTCTTAGTTGTGGCAGGGGAAAAGCCCTGTTGCGAGAGTTTGCATTGAAGACTCGAACCTTCATTTTTCGGGCATCTTTTTTCTTGCCTCCTTTATTATTTTTGAAGCAAGGAAAGGGTAAGGCCTTAGGAGGTATGGACTTTTTTTATTTTCCCAAACATAACTTATATTGAACGGACCGATATTCAGAGAAGGGGTAAAAAGAACCGCGACATGGGAGCAAGTGTTGATGGATCGAAAGGTTGGGATATTTTATGAGAACTTTTTAAGAGCAAAGGAGATGCTGGAACCTTATAATATGCATAAGGATACACTTTCCCACTTTACAGTTTTTGAAACATAAATCAAATGCTTGCTAAAGGCAACGAAAAGAGGAAAAATTGAGAACCTTATTAAAAACTTAGAGGAGGGGAAAAGGTTCACGGTACCGTATAAAAAGTTCTTATATTTTCAAAGTGATAAATTAAAACACCATCAGGCAACAAATAAATTATAAACGAAATTAAGAGTTACCCCACTTCTATAGTAAAAATTAAGGAATTTTTTTTTCTTCAGAATTGTTTAAAAACTTCATCATGATTTAAGAGATGTAGTAATGTGTGGGAGATGTCTATGAAGAAATATTTTTAAAAATATCCCAAACTTTTGATACAAAATCCAAATAAATCAATGGAATTTTTCGAAAATGGTTTAGGAATGATTTCAAAGAGATTTAAAAATTGTACAAAAATATCAGTTTTTCTAGGATGAAAAATTAAAAAGATATTAAGTTAAAAAAATCAGCTAATTTTTTTGACCAGTAAATTTTGAGTGACAGTCTTAAGTACTTTAACTGTGACAAACTCTTCAATTTTTCAAAAATGGATTAGGAATGATTTCAAAGAGATTTATTTAAAAAGAATTGTAAAAAATATCAGTTTTTCAAGAATAAAAAATATTAAAAAAAATCAACTAATTTTTTGCCCAATAAATTTTGAGCGACACTCTTAAGCACTCTTACTACGACATAAACCCTTCAGAAAATAAACGATATAAACGTATATTCAAAGCAATAAACCTTATATAGCCATGAATAAATGTCACCCATTTCCCTTTCAAAAACACGCATTAAAACGGTGTATCCTACCACCGCACCCAAACAAGTTTCTGCAGCTGTCTCCATTGCACGCACCTTACAATGTATAAAACTCCTCCAATGAATGCAATGCCCTAATAATAAAACAAAGTTCCGATATACCTCCTCAAAACAAAACCTCAACAAGTGTTTAAGGGGGGGGGGCGACCTTCCCATTGTGAAGCGAGGGAGTAATTAAAGCTGATCTATCAAATGCCTTTCTCTTGGCGCAAGACTCCAATCAATCAGCGCCAAACAGCTCCGACAATGCGATGCGCTTTGCACTGGGAAGATGGATCGGAGGCAGGCGCCTTTTATGAGCCAAATTGGCCCTTTGTGGGCTCCGATTTTTATCGCATTCCGCCAAGAGACACCGCGCTGTGGGAAAAATGATCCGAATGCCAATAATATTTCTAAACAATCGCCGAGCTCAACGTTGCGAGACTCATTGTTGATGCAAGGGGATAGATATCAAGTGGGGTGTTGGGCAGTTCGTTCGGTTGCATGTTTTTGAAATGTAATATGGGTGAAATGCTTTGAAAAAATTCAATTTCGTAAGTAAATCCACTTATCAGTAATTTTTCTGACTTTTGAAGCTTTTGATACAATTTTGAGAAATTTATTATTTGTCAATCTGCGGAATTTGATTCGAAATTGTTATAAATATAGAATTCTTAAAATATTTAGATTTCATATCAGTTAATTTTATACAATGAATGCCCCTAAGGATAAACATCAAGTATTATAATTCTGGTAAATTATTCAAATTAATATCGGTAATTTCAAAGCTACTAGAGGTTATTTATTTATAATTCTACTAAAACAAATTATCTTGAACTCTGTTCCAATTTATGAGAAAATTTAATTTTTTTTGAGAGCTAACCACTAAGAAAGATATTTAATGGGTGTTTCCTTTTGTAAACAAAATACTGTATAATTTTTTGAATTTTAAAAGTTAAAAGTTGGTTTAAAATTTGACAGTACCTTAACAACTTTTTTCCCATATTTCCAAGATCTTATTCTTGAAGTCTTGAAATAAATATATGAGTATTTTCTTTGGAGGAAATATTTTTTCCAACTCAGCAAGCCATTTTCTTTATATTTTTATAGAGGATATTATTTAGTTATTAACTTGGTGAAAAGTGTAAAAAACAAGATTGGGTTTATAATGCTAATAAACTACCTTTTATCGATACATTAATTTTTGACCTACTGAAATTCACACAATAAAACAAAGTATAAAAATATCCTCAAGAACGATAACCTGTTTAAAAGGGTATTACTGATGCAGTCTAAGTTAGACGACTTCAGAACTAACATTTCCATCCCTCTCACAAGAAAAAAAAAGTTACTTATTCCGTTAACAAAAGGAAAACAACCATAAATATCTAACCCACGCGCAAACTCGCAAATCGCCTCCTGAATCACCGTCAACCAAGGATTATACCGGAACGAAAAATGCCAAGCCTTCAAACAAAAAGAAAAAAAAACACGCCATTTCGAACGGCGCAGAAACAAAGCAGCATACTACACGACTTCCATTCCCAATCGAATTCAAATCTATGCCAAGAAGACACAACCGCCGATGCCACGTCACCTCATCTGGTCTCATAAAAATGATGCCCATCCGTCTCCAGTTTTTTCCAAGGAAATGACACACTATTTGCAGACCGAGTCCGGTTTTTTCGAGCATCGGTATAATCCCAGGCAGCTGCCCGCACGGCAAACAGCCTCTTGCCGAAGCGTCCCCATCGCAATTAATTCGCCCAAATGATCTGCCAGCCCGATGCTAATTTTCGGGCATCGATTGGACAGAAAAATGCCCGCTTTAAGTGAGCATTGTGGCAGTTTTTTCCTACTGTAGTATGGATTATGCGCTGGACGGTGTCAAATTGCCTTGCATATCCTGGGAGATTTGGTGTGAACTTTTTTTATATATAATAAGGGTCGCAAATAGCTGTTTATTAGAATGGGCAAAGTTTGTGCTGCCACAGATGAGCCTATGTCGTAAAGTGAGCATTGTGCAGAAACTTGTGTTTTGTATCAGGTGTTATAAAAAAACTTCGAAAGTAATGGTCTCTTTATCGTGTTTCAATCATATTTAATGTGGGAGTGTGATAAACCAGACTTTTATCATAGATTAGACTTTAAGCCGAATGTCGTTGGTTTTTTAGAAGCGGAATCAGGATAAAGTTTGCAATTTTACAGAGATAGGAATATGTATGGAAAATGCAAGAAATGGGAAATTTCACTTGACAGAGCTTAAGGTAGGAAATAAAAGTAACAGAAAAATTATTTTAAGTTGATGTAATTCTCCTTTATTTAAGTTTTCTTCACCTACTCATACTTGTGGAATAAATCAAATAATCATTAACTAAACTAGTTCTAAAGATAGGACAGAGGACCAAATGTATGACCAATATGAAATAAAGAGAAGATATTTTCAGATTTTATGACTAATCAAAACATGAAAATTCAAGAATAAACTTATATAGTTCATTTGAAATATATTCTTCGAGTAGGCATAACTGACAAAAAATTATTAAAATTATCTATAGAAAGTTTTTTTACAGCTAAAAATATTTTTAAAGTACACTTTAATGCTTCGCTGAAAATAAGTTTATTGTACTAAAATTGAAAAATCTCAAAAGGAACGAACTGACTACCTGTATAAACTTAAAAAAAGTGTTCTGTTAGTTTCACAGTATTGGAATGAACAGAATGCCAGCAAATATAAAGCAATAAGAAAAGCAATGTGGACCTTTTCAATAATATGGAAAAACGCAACTTCACATCCTTTAAAAATACTGGGAAAAACAGCAAAAAATGAAAATTCTTCAAGGACAGAACATAACCACACAATAGAAAGAAACCTTACATATTAAGATCGTACTATACCGAATATGAAATTTGAAAAATCAAATCTTGTAGGGTTTCAGTACTCCATTCATATGATCCATATCAATAACGTGACGAAAAAAAACTGTTATCAAAGAGTTGGATGTATTCTAAACAACAAGACTTGTTTTATAACGAGGCACTCAATAGGGTTCTATGTAAGTAGGAATACCCCCAATTGGGTTTAAGAGATCATATAACCAGGTAAAAAAAGAACAATTTTTTAAATGATATTTTTTGGTTAAAGAATCTTAGTTCCATTCTATGAATATTTTTAAATGAGCATAATCATTAATTTTAAATTATAAAATCAATGCTCATTAAACCGTAATATTTAATGGGACCAAAATGTATAGAAACTTCCATGCTAAAAAACAGGTTTTTATTAAACCCTTATAAGTTTTAACAAAATAACATATTGAGTACATTGGCTTTCTAAAGCTATTAAAATTTATGTTATAAAAAGGTAAATAAAATTTAAAAACTACATTTGTTTTGAAGAATTATATTAAAAAAGTTATGAATGTTACAAAGACTACTTTTAGCAATAAAATTGTGCGAGGAATTTATTATTTTAATAATATTACCATACATTATTATTTATTTCTCTAAAAAGTTCATTTGATTAATCTTACCGTATAGCGAAACTACACCATACAATTTGAAGATTTTTAAAGATAACACATATTTTCAATAGAAATCAAACAATTAGCCAATAGAGGAGGTTTATTACCATTTTCTTTAGCCTAATAAGGTAAAATGCAGACCTTATAGATGACATCAATTCTTTTAGAAACATGATAGAGAAAATGGTAACATTCGCAAACAAATTTTGTAGACCTGAAGTTTCGTTTAGGTAAATAAAAACTATCCAATAGGGGAACTGAAGTCCAATAATTACAAAAAGTAACATCTGCATGAGAGAAGATGATTTTAAGTTTCATGAGAATGCCCTCAATCCACGGACAACACGCGATGGTCAAGCTCAACAAAGAAAGGGTCTCTTGACCCTTTCTAGACAGCGAAACCCAGAACGCGGCCATCGGTTGATGGCAAAGGGTAGGATTACCAACATTAATCACTTAAGCTGCAGACTTCTCAACAGCAAACAAACTAGCAGAAGGATCAAGAGTTTTTTTAGTCGCTTTTTGAGCCAGAGTCGTCACAAGACTGCTGCGAAAAAAAAAGTCGCAACGGCTCCTGTGGTCACGTTGGCCGCTAGCCAGCAGAAGAAGGGGCGGGCAAGAAACGATCTGACTGAGCAGGAAGTAGGCTCAGGACGGACTTTTCTTGGTTTTGTATCCAAAGTCATTCGATGATGCAAAAACTAATCCACGAGGGGGCATCCATACATTACGTCAAACAAATATGAGGGAATGAATACCCCGAATTATGGATTTCAGTAATTTTCTGTCCTCTTCATTTTCAAACTTCTGAACCGATTTTTCGTTATTTTTTTTTTTTGAAATTTGAAATTGAGCGTTACTTCTAAATAAATTTCAAATCAAGTTTTTTTTTTCTTCAAATATTATGTTAAGAATAAGAGTAATTTCGAAATTTCAAATTATGGTGAGTCACATTTATAAAAAATTTCAAATTAGAGTTCCCTTATTATTTTCAAATTTCAAACAGATATTTCATAATTATTATTTTTTTTTGAAATTTCAAATTGAGCGTTAGTTCTATATAAATTTCAAATTAAGCTTTTTTTTTCTTCAAATATTATGTTAAGAATAAGAGTAATTTCGAAATTTCAAACTATGGTGAGTCACATTTCAAAAAATTTCAAATAAAGCTAACTCTTATTACTCGTACTTTCAAATTTCATCATTTTTTTTCGAATTATGAATGAAACCTGTTTCATTAAAGAAATTTTGACACCAACCTTACGTTTTTCAAACTAAATAGTCTGACATACATTCATAAACAAATCATTCAAACTTTTCACCTTAAAGTCTCCTATCAATAAGGACTGAGATGTAGTCCTGTTTAGCATTGAAAAACAGTCGGCAATAAATTATCTCTCTCTCTTTAAGTTACAGTAACTAAGTTTACCTACACAGTTACCTGCTATAATAACATTTATATTATTTTAAATTTAATTTACGAGACAGAAGCAACGAAACAAATACAGCGAGCCAGTTTAGTTTAGCAGCAACAGAGCACAAGCTATTATACAATTTAGACGTTTATTAAATTTATTGCTCCTTATAGACACAGTTGCATAACTTCCTTCTACGATTTCCTTCAAATACATTTCATGTAAAAGTATAAGGAAATATACTCATTTCTGCGTAGAACAACTTTTGAGTCATTTGAACACATTATTTAACTGTTTACGAAATTGATGCCAAACTTCATCAGGCTGTCTACACACACGAGACCACTTCATTTTAAAAACTGACGTAACTCATGAATGACCCCCTTATGCAAGTCTACTGATTGAAAAGTGAAAATTAAGCACTTGATATAGGAACCACAAAAGTTTGGCTTTTTACCGAACTTAAGAGATGAGTTAAGACACAAAAACAGCTGGCATAAGGCGCCTGACATTTTTACTAAGTAGGAATTGAACAGTTTGGAGGGAAAAGCGACAAAATCCCAGCTTAAACTTTCACAACAAAAAAAAGGGGGTTAAAGAAGCAAGACTTAGAAGATCAAATTTGAAAGGCCCACTTTTCTCCATTGATCTTTGGCGAAACATAGTAAATACCAGTTATTTGCATTTATATATAGTGAGCAAATAAAAGAAAAGCAGCGAGACTAGGCCGTGATCTGTGGGGATATTGTACCTCAATTAAAATTGAGTCTACTTGTCAGGGATATTTTATGAGAAAGTGTCTATGAATTACGACAATTGTCATGCATAAATAATACACGATTTCCAATCAATATGACACAATTTAGGCTGTTTCGTATCATTCTTATGATGAAAGCTAACTAAAAATAAACCTATTTAACATTTTATATGAGCTTTATTATGAAATAATACTTTCATTTTGATGCATGTGGATGTTATTTACAATGAATCTTTCTTTTCATAAATAGGGAACTTTGGGATAGTAATAAGAAATTTAAATGAACCTAACTTTCTTACTTAATAAACAACACATAAATGCAACAAAATAATCCAACCAACCAACCAAAAATAGGAGAAGAAATATATCTAAGGTTTAAATTTCAGCGTTTCTTGTTACTCCCTCCGTATACCTCATTATTATTTTATATTATTAAAAAGAAGCGGTACATTTTAAAAAATGGTACAAAACCCTAAATTTAAAAATAAAAGTGATTTAGTATTTAAACTACTTATTTGCTTAATTATGTTACCCTTAATAAAAATCACTAGAAATTGTAAAAGAATTTATAAAAAAACATTCATTCATTCAACGTTTCATTCAAATAACATTAACATTAAGCTCACAACTCTGTGACATCATTTATTAAAAAACTACAAAAACTTCCGTAAAATGTTTATGTAAAATGTATGTAATGTTTATGTAAAATGTATGTAATGTTTATGTAATGTATAATGTTTATGTAAAATGTAAATGTCCCCCAACCTTTTTCGGTCTGACATCTGTTAGAAAACTGAGGGTTACCCCAAGAAAGTTGTTTTGTCCCTTCTTTAGAAGTGAGAGAACGAGCAGACAGTAAAAAAAAACCCACTCAGGTCCAAAAGTAGACTAGTTTCGAGTAGTTAAATCAACCCCACTAGGAACTAACAGCTCAAGAGACTTAGACCTCCCCAACTGTCGTCTATTTGTGGAACTGATGCACTATCCCCAACAACGTTGGAGACTGAAGAAAAGCATCAAAGCAAGAAAATAGCCATTGGAATCTCTTTTCGGGGTTCCGATTTGGAACTAGGACTAAAAAGCTTGTTTGGAGTAGGTTGTTTAGGTAGGCTTAGGTCTACTTATGGAAATTAGGAATATAAAATGAAATTTGAGTTTCTAATGATAACAGTCAGATACAATTGAAATGGAAACTTTTCTTGCTCTGAAGAAAAAATAATATAAAGATAAAGTAGACGAACAGCTAATTCTTAGGGGGTTTAATGTTGGTAACACTTGAAGAAATTTGTAACATGTGCTTAACTTAAGTGTAATACTTGCTTACAAAATTTTGATTCAAAGGTAAAACTAAGAAAGGT
Organism: Tetragnatha montana; assembly: GCA_963680715.1. Classification (NCBI taxonomy): domain Eukaryota; kingdom Metazoa; phylum Arthropoda; class Arachnida; order Araneae; family Tetragnathidae; genus Tetragnatha; species Tetragnatha montana. Next base: position 5,217,332 of record OY796684.1, on the reverse strand, counting down.
AAAAAAAAAAAATGAGATGTTGCAGTAAGATATCGAGGAAAGAAAAGAAACAATGTTGTATAAACTACCAATTCCATATTAAGTTAGAGGTAAAAAAGGTTTATACTGGAGCTTTAGGGGGATATAGGGTATAAAAGATTAAAAGATTTATTCTAATTTAAAATTTTACAACAGTATGTAACGGTGAAATAAGATAATAAAAAACTACATAGCCTCCAAAATTTCAAAATTAATTTAAATTCAAACAAATGGTAAAAATAAGCTCAAATTTCATAATTTAATTTAAAAAAATGATTGAAGCCCAAATCATAAATACAAGCCTAAACTTCATAATTTAATTTTAAATGTAATGGAAACTTTAACAGCAAAAATATAGAATGTGGAATTACGAAACTCCCAGAAATTTAAATGAATATTAAAGATCCAACACTTACATGCATAATTTCAATTTGATTAAACGACCAGTTTTTGAAAAAGCACACCTAATGCCCCAACTTGAAAACATCAAATCACCCAATTTTTCAAAAACTTATCCTTGAGAACTTAGAAAAAAAAAGAGGTAGCAACGCCATCATAATCATTACATTTGCCACCAGACATGATTGATTAGGGTAGGATTTCGAAATTTCGCATTTCATACGGACTTTTTCCCTCACAGCATTAAACGGGGATATATAAGAAGAAAAAAAAGCTGAAAGTAAGAGCTAACTAAGAAAATAATGCACAAGTTTACCTTGACAAATGAAGGTGTCGTAATAAGCCAGAAGATTAGCCCTCTGCAGGACTCGATACAGTTGTAGCTCCGACTCATTCGTCGGTTGTGACGTCATGGCGACTGAAAGAAAAAAAACCACACATAAGTAAACAGTCGAGTAAGTCATTTCAATACAGCCTGGATCAAGGCAAGAGCAGAAAAATGTAAGAGTTTCAAATTTTCCCCAAGAAGTTAACGACGGATATACATTTAAGGTAGATTTTAAAGAGGTCTTAAAAACACCATTTTTTATTCAGTTTATAATTTCTGAACCCTTCCCATATTATTTTATAAAGATAGCTTCATACAGGGTCATAAAATAACGACCCTACTTTAAAATTCTCTACAGACTAAACTACTGGTAAAAAATATCTGAAATTTTAAAGGGGGCATTTTGAAGGGATGGAAATTTTTTTTAAAAATTAATTAAAAATTTTGAAGGGATGGAATTTTTTTTAAAAATTAATTTAGTAAATTAATTAATTTACTTAAATTTTTGCTTCAGATTTCAGACCGTCACCAGAAGTCAAGAAAGTAAATGTTCATTCTAACTATCATATCAAACACTTAAGAAAAAAAATATAACTATCCCTTTGCTCAACAAAATAGCATACTTTCTTAGATATAGTTATAATTTTTTTTAAGTGTCTGATTTGACAGTTATAATAAATATCTATCTTTAGATTTCTGGTGACGGTCCAGAAACTAACACAATTTTTTTTAAGTAAATTACTAATTTACTAATTTTAATTCCATCCACCTTTAAAATACTGTCTTTAAAATTTCAGACTTTTTTTTACAAATACTTTCATCTGTAGAGAATACAATAATTTTATCACCCAGATTCCATGCTTAATGTCACTACTTTGGAACAGAATAGATGTACCAGGGACCATTCAAATATTACATAAGCACCTAAGGGGGAAGGGGGATGTGAGTGATGCTTAGAAAAAACATTAAAAACACTGTAATTCTCTAATGTCAAAAATATCTTGCTTTTTGCAAAAATTTAAATTATAAGTTCAAAAATCAATTAGGTATTGATTCAGAAAAAAGTATAAATTTTTTGCTTCGATGTTCATTCAGATTAAGTTCTGAGTTTTCAAATTTAGATCACAACTGAATGTTTTGTAGTAAAAAAAACAAGCAAGGGAGACCTTATAGCAACGTCATGGACAGTTGCTAACGTTATTTTATAAGAAGGGGGTTTGCTAAATTCTGCTGACAAGTAGGGAGGGGGTCAAATATCACCAAAAAAAATGCTTACGTCATTATTGAACAGTCCCCAATAATTAATAGTAGGCAATAATTGTCAAAAAAATTCCGATTCAAGTAAATTTTAGGGAGGATGTGACTACATTAGTCCCTACATGAATCATGTCTACCCCCTTCGCCAACATATTATACTCGACAGCAACGTGTCCTGAACCCAGTACGTCACTACGCGGAAGGAGAAAATGGGTAAACACAAAGCCTGCTGGGTTGCTAGGAAGAGTTTCGGTACGCAAATCGTGATAAAAAGACACTATTATACATGGGTTTAACAAACTAATCATATTCTTAAATCGACGGTCTTCATTTCACTCAAAATTCTGACACCGCGATGAGAACTACTTTGTTTGTTAGTGTCGTCATAGTGTCAACTAACGTTGCTGTCTAGCATAGTTTAATAGTTGTTTCAAGCCATCTCGCGTATTGACGATGCAGAAAGCATCAAGCAGGGCCATTTCGCATCAGCAAAAGATGTCGACGGGGCTGGCAAATCCCTAATTAAAGCTGCGGCATGCCACGCCTCTCGGAATTTTCAAAACCGAGGTCTGTTTACTTCTCGTGTGTCATTAAAGAGAGTGCGTGCGCTTTTTGCGACGAGCGGAAAAAACCCCTCGGATTACAACAAAAGAAAAAAGAGCTTTTTCAAACCAGCGCGTGGTGAGGCTTAATTTGAATTCCCGGGCTTAATAAGCGCAGTAAGCAAGACACTCGCAGGTGAAGGAGGTCTAATTTGTGAATAGCGTGTAAGGTGGGCGCCAGCTGCCGAGGGATTCATTAAGTTTTGAAAATTTTTCTTCTTCCCCTTTGACAACTCTCATAAATGTGACAACTGCTTCACGCCACCGACAATAACCGCGAGACACGTCGCGAGGTCCTCAGCCGCAGAAAAAAAGGTCCGTTTTTCCGTCAGCGCCGGCTACGTCGGGTATAGCTGATCACCGGTGACACTTTTCTCAACTTCGTTATGTGAGTTTTTTTTCCAACTCGGCTTATAGTGATGATGAGGACTCGAGATGATGGAGTTAGTTAACACGATGGAATGGAGTCGGGAAATGTTAGCGGAGAATCCGGGAGATTGTCCGGTACTTGTGAATAGTTTTTCCGGGAAAAAAAATCGTCGTTTAAGGCGCAGAATGACAACTCGATGTTTGTCAAATTTGAGTTACGCATCAATGCATTCGAAATTTGACTCTACTTTTGAAAAAAACTCCGTAGAACTTTGAGAACCAAAGAATACGTAGGAGGAACTAGTTTTAAATTCATTTTTTCGCAACTCAAAATGAAAAGAAGGAAATGTACTAAGAAAAAACATTATGAAGTTTACGTAAGAAGTAAACGAGAAAAAATTTATTTAAATTTTGTAGATTCTGGTAATATTGTAAATTTTCTAACTATAACCTAACATGAAAATATAATTGGATAGAATCTTATCTGTAGAATTTTCGTACGAAAAACGACACTGATTTTTAAAAAGGATGTCAAAAATAAAAAAGCTGAAAGCAGCAAAGAGACGTGATAAATTGATATGTTAACAGATTACGAATTTAAAATATGTTTAAATCAGAATATTGAAGATTCCCTTCAATATCCAAATAAAATATCTAGTTTCACCTTTTCTACAGCACTTTGGAACACATTCGATGTAGGACAAGGTTTTCAAATGAAACTAAATATTCTAGGTCATTTAGACAGAGTGTATTATGATGTTTCCATTCGTTCATCACGCCATTTCTACTACATACTGCATCACAAATAATCTACATTACGAACACAAAAGCAATACAATAGAAACTATTTAAAAATAAAACTAAATAATAAGGTCCACAAAAGTAACGATACACACTAAAACTCTGAAATGGCGTGTAATTTAGCTCAGGGTAACTACACAGCACACTTTGCCGCCGATTTTCAATCCCATAAATACAATGGCGAATCCCAGAAAAAAAAAACAGTCAATAATAGGATGTTATGGAAAGTCTGGACATCAAAACTACCCCGAAAACGCCGATTCATTGATCCTAGACAGTTTTTCCTGGTCCCAACACCTAGATCGCGAAAAACAACACATCAGCATCCGAAGGCCATCACCGCGCGGCGTTTCTCAATTTATGTAATTGCAAACAACTTCCACACACTTCCAGCAGGATTCTTTTTCGGCTCCAATGCCAGCAGCAGGCGTGAAAAAATTAATTTCAATTCGACGACAGCCGCAGAGACAAAGGAGTGAGCGGCGATTTATGCCTGCTAGGGCGGCCTTGGCACCGAATGAGCAGGCTTGAAAAAGTACTACAAGACACACTGATGGGCTACAAAAACTGGCAAAACCTGACGCGTGGCAAGCGGAGTGGATGTGGGTAGCAGACGCTAACCTAACTTAACTAGCATTTTCTTTAGTCTGTGCATAACCTAATTGGGAAATATATATAATTTGCCTGACTTGATGAATTTAATTTATTTATAAATTAATTTATAAAATTAGGAGTTTGTCAAAGCGACATTGCTTAGGTAGTTTTGAGTGTAATCTTACCACAACGACTGATAATAATAATAAACAGTTCAGTCTGTGTATAACCTAGTTGGGAAATATATATTTTGCCAGACTTGATGAGTTAAATTTATTTATAAATAAATTAATAAAATTAGGAGTTTATCGAAGCGACATTGCTTTGGCAGTTTTGAGTGTAATTTTACCACTATTAATAATAAATAAATAAAAAAAATTGCGTTAATTCTTTTTAAAATATTAATAGTACGTTATAAACTGGAAAATACATGTAAAAAAAGTTTTTCGAGATATTTAAGACAATTTTAATTTAAACTTTTGTTTAAAAACAATAGCGGAGAAAAATATGTGACAAGTAAAGAAAACTGAATTTGAAACCCATATTCGTATAATTACATTTTATAAATATATAATATTCATTATCTTTTAAAATATATTTTTTTATAAAATTTCATAAAAGCATTTTCTATTTGTGAGCATTAAAGGATATTAGGTGATTATTTTTTCCACGAAGAATTTAAGCTCTTTAAAAACAATCACAAAGGAATTAGAAATTAAACACAAAAATATTTAATTTTAGATTACTCCCTACAAGAAACATTGAATTTGGGTACAGCTATTTTTTTCTAAAACAAAATAAAATAATTAGAATACTTATCAGAATTTCAAGTTCAACCAAAACAACGCAAGTTTTTACGACAAATTTCACCACTAGATTTAGTGCTATTTCTGTTGGTCATTCACTGGTCAACTACTGACAGTGACATTTTTAGCAAGCCGTGAAGCTTAAAGGGGTAATAGGAAGCTTTGAAGTGTTTTTAAAGGCTTAGCTTCTTTTCCCACATGCAACCGATTTCAAAACGGAACGTTTTTCCCGCCAAGGAGCAAACACACCGCTCAGGAGGGAGGAAAAGGAACTCCCAAGTTGCGGAGACTATTGTAGAGGGCGCTGTAGGGTGTGGAGAAAGTAAGCCAGCCACAAGTGAAGATTCCTTCTCAGAACGCCTCAAAAAGTATCGAAAGTAACAACAGCAACTCACAACGTTCCATTCATCAAAACCAAGAGGCCGATCGGTCCAGATTGAATTCGAATTCTATAAACGCAACCGCTCTTTATTTTATTTACTAAGAGGCGACGATTGAGGAAGATTCTGTTCTTAGTTTGGTTATTGAAATATCGGTTTCTTCCTTTTTTTATTAAGAACAGTCTGACGTGACAAAACTGGGTGATAGCCATCGATTACGAACAAAAACGCTCCGTCCCAGAAAAATGAGAAAATAATCATCCTTTTCAGAAATCCGATATAAGTGACAGGAGAAAATCGCGTTTGATTTCTTCCCCTCCTATTAATCATCACTCGGACAGACAAAAACCCAGAACGCGCGATATCTCCGGAACATGTTTATTTTCAAGAAAGATGCGCAACACATCCCAGATCGGGTCCGGCGAGCAGCCGACGATGAAAAAAAAAGGCAGAAACGCGGAGCGGATAGTTTATAGATATGGCCCGATTTTTTTTCTCTCTCAACAGCGCGCCGCCATGTTTAATTACTCCGCCAAAGCCGAGTCCTCGCTAATTTCGCGCTTCCTTAAAAAAGGGGCAAAAAGCGGTCGATAATTCGGGCGCGCAAATGAAGGAGCGAAGCGAGTCACAAAAAAAAGGCGCAACAAAAAAGGAGCGGCGAAAAAGCGCGCAGCGGCGCATCGATCGGCGCGCCTGGTTTTTTTTCCCTCCGTTCACCTGCGACAAGATCTCCGCACATAAACAAGCTCTTTTCAACCCTTTCGCAAATGGCGGAGGTTAAAAACGCGCGGGGAAGAAAAAAACCAGCGGAGAGCGACGCGTACATAGCAACGTCACGGCGCACGGTGCTGCCACCTAGCGAGGGCGTTCGCTCCTTTAACCCTTTGGGCACGCGATTCCTGTCCGGCCGCTCTCGGTCATCCGGACTTCGATCAACCGGACAAGACTGGAGGTTCATAATTCTCCAGACTGGGGGAGAGGGTTTTTGAAACTTTCTAAAGAATATTTGGAGGGAGGATTCGAATGAAAGCCAGGTGTTCTAGTAACGAAAGGGTTAAGGTGTCGTTAACCCTTTCACGAAAGGGTTAAGTGCGTTGTTTCGTAAGCGGTCGCTCCGAAATGAGTCAAATGTCTCGGAATTAAGTAGTTTATTCATATTATCGTAAATAAACACAGAAAACAGGAGAAAGTACAAGAAAACGTGAAACAAGGGAGAAAGGAGTTCCCGTAACGAAAGGGTTAAGGCCCGTGAACCCTTTCGCGGAAGGGTTGAAAGCGCCGTTTCAAGAGGGGTAAGACTTAACGGGAAAGAAATTGGTAGACTTTTTCGGTTTTCTCAAACCATGGAAATAAAATAGAGGAGGTTTAGAAACTTTTGAGGAAGAAATGAAAACAACGTGTTTTGGTAGCGGAAGGGTTAAGTCCGTTGTTTCTGGACGAAATAAATAGCGATAGCGCTGAAATAGCTTGATTTTTTTTTCTAATGTGTTAAATTAGTGAAACAAAAAATTAAACTGGATTTTAAATTTTAAAGAGAGACTAAAGAGAAGAAATGAGTGTCCGGTGGGGTAGTAACGAAAGGGTTGAGGATCAGACAAGATCAGGCACTCTAGTTATATAAAGGTTCTTTTACTTTCTTCAGTAAGCGAAGTGGTAAATCAAGAAAGAGTTAACTCTTAAGAGAAAAAACACAAAGGGATAGAATCTTTACCTATAGACTTTACGAAATATTTTTTTTTTATTTTTAATTTTTTAAACTTTAAAATGGTTGAAATTGAATTGTTATTTTAAAATAAGGCAGATTTTTCACTTGAGATAATTCAAAACAAATTTGGAGACCCATATAATGTGCAAATAAATAATGTCCACAAATAAATAGGAAAAGTTTTTTTTTTCTAAAGCTTGGTAGTAATATAAAATCAATAAGTTTAATAATTAGTTAAACTTTTTTTCAAAATATGCCAAATAGATGCAACTCAAATTTAAATTTTTAAATGTAACACAGCTTTGAACATTCGGATAAATGGTAGTAACATAAATTTCAAATTTGAGGTTTTTATGACAGTTGAATTTAAAAATTAATCAGTTTCAAGAATTCAACTATTTTAATTATATTGGCTTTAAATATTTAAAAACTGACACATAAATTTGATGAAATGAGATTAAAAATATATTTAACGAGGTTTTATTAAAAAAAACACTGCAAACAAAACACAAAAGCAACTTAAATATAATTTTTTACATGCAATATTTGTACTATGACGAAGTTAAAATGCTTGAACTTTAAGAACAAAAACCTTTACAAATATTTCTAAGGTGTTAAGGTTCACTCAAGTGAAAAATAAAATGGATATATTGGGTATTCGTTCACATTTGTTAAAAAAAAATGAGAAAAGCAATATAAACTCTAAGTATATGGCTTATTCATGAGAATGTATGTAAAGGAACTTTTTACAAATAGTATCTATCGCTATATAAACATTCATGTTATGTTTATATAGTGCAAAAACTACTATACTTTAAAAAGTTATTTCTTTATGGGTACCGAACCGTAAATTCACATTTTTTGCGTGTGGATTTAATAGTAATCCGATACCTCACTTTTAAAGAAATATAGGCTTTAGAAAGTCTAGTTATCGACCTTTTTATATTTGCCGAACTCCTTATTTTTTTTTTTACATTTTAATACAGGATGCCCAACGAGCAATAATAACTAATTTCTAAACCACTAATCGTCATAAATGCATACTTCCATATTATTATAAAAAAGCGTTCGAAATAAAGTAAAGAATCTTGATGTGTAAATTTTTTTTTCAAACATGTTGGCAACAGGAAGTATGTATCTGTAACAATTAATTAATATACTACTTAAGTTATCAGTCCTAGTTAAAAGTAAACATCCAGTAGAATATGCCTTCAAACGAAAAGGAAATGTCTCAAGATGTGTTACAATTACAGTGACCTTTAGGTTGGTTATAAGACGACTTCTAAAGATGTACTTATTTAGGAATATCAACCATCAGGCAAAAAAAGAACATTGATAGTTAACAAGCAAAGAACATGTTTTGATTGTGAATCGTCGGAAGCAACATTAAATAGGATATTAGGTAGATGGCCAGTAGCCAACATTTTCAGATAATTAAACTCAAAATCACTTCAGGAAGGATTGAAAGTGTGGTTTATTTATGTAGACAGGCATTTTTTAAAGGCTTTGAAGTCGCCGTGTCACTGTTCATGTTGTTTAGAAAAGACCGAACGTTACAAACATTTCGACACGATTTTTTTTTAAATGCATTGTGAAGCAGGATAAGGAAACTCCAGTTCTATGCCAAAGTAAGCGATTCGGGTAAGTGGACGTATACGAATAATATCAGAACCGGGGAGACATCCCAGAAGTGAAAAAAAAACAGGGAATGAGCAATCTCGTAACTCTCCAAGACAAACACTATTTGCTCTGAAATGTCTTGCAGTGCACAACAAAAAGGAACCGGGAGTGAAATAATCAGAATGTTTCTGTTTAAATGATATGTAAATAGAAATCTTGCTCATTCCAAGTGCCACTCGAAGCAGTTTCTTAATATGCTTTTTCGCCGGCTTCGTTTTTTGCGCAGTCGTAAAAATTAAAGTAGCCATAAACGTTTATTGACAAGGACTTTTAAAAGACTTGGGTCTGAAAAGCGCTATTGGGCGTTCCTTAAGGCAGAGGTTGATTTTTGCCCTAATGGCAGCCATTCGAGAAAAAACGGAGCACGAGCGAAAAATATTAATTAGCTCTGCAAAATTCATAAGCAGCGCAAAAAAATATTAAACCAAATTAAATGAAAAAATTTCGCGTAATCGAGGGTTTTTTTTCCAACCGGACTTTCTGCTTTATTTATTCAGAGAGAAAAATTAATGCGCTTGTTTGCTACCAATAAGAATAAAGCGCGAAGCTCAAAAAATGCGGCTTCGATAAAAATTCATACCGAGAATCGGTTAATTTTAATCATTTCTGAGCAAATACAAAAAAGGCGCCAAAAGAACAAAATGGGAACGGATAAAAAGGCAGATGTCGATTTTATGCAAACAAGCTCCGGCTATCTAATAAAAGTGAAGTGCGGATAAAATCGCTGCTTAAAATGGCCTATTAAAAAATTATAATTTATTCTTCCATCGGCGAGTTATTTACTTCAAGAGCATTCCGAATTGGCTATTCAGTCTGGGATAGAAACTGCAAATAGTGCTCAATCGCAGCAGAAAAAAAAAATCGAAAAACGATAGCGCGAAAATACGTTAAATAATTCCCGGGATTTTTAATTTGTAAATGCCCATACGTTTTTATTAGCACTATCTCAGTCCTCCAACAAAAGTGGTCGGCCAGAGCACAGATTTAACTTCAATGTAATTGTAAATTCGTAAAAGGTAAAAGTGCGAAGAAAAACTCGCCAATACAGCAGAGAACAGACGAAAACTGAGCGCACCGCTTTTTTCCTCTCTTCCGATGTTGACGCATATTCAAATTTCCTCCATTAATTAGAAAACCAGAACAATAAGCTGGGCGAATAAACAAGTAAAGTAGAAAATACCATTTCAAATGGAACGCAAAAAGTGCAACTTCCTTTTGAATGGCGAAAGAAAATAAACAGATGAGGTGCTATTTTTACTAATAGATTTTCAAGCAACAACAAAAGTCTCTTTAAAAGTTTAGTATACAATGAAATACTGCTCATCGTTTTGTCGGAGATTATTTTTCAAACACAATTATTTGCATCAACAGTGTGAAAAAATCGAGTTCAGTTTAAAAGTTAAATACAAATCTAATAGGAACGGTTGATTTTTCAACAATGTCAACAAAACCAATGCGTTAGAGCAGTGTTTTAGGATAATTATTTTGTCCACTTTTAAAAATTACATCTAAAAAAACACCCCAAACATTTTGAGTTGTTACAAACAAGATTGAAGATGGAAAACTATCAGGAGGTATCGGGTTCCCCACAAAAAATAAAAATTGACTGATTATTACATAATTTTTTAAAAAAAATTAATATCTTCAACATAGGGAAGACACGACCCCTATTTCCCTAAGGGAATGAAGAGAACATAGGGACAGTTCTAACTTATGTTATTTATTTAAAAAATATATATTTACTTTTACCCATAATAAAAAGTATAAAAATTTTTTGCTGAAAAGATCTTCATGTAAAAGCATTTTTTAATGAAGGAAAAATAATCACATACCTCAAAATGAATATTTAACATAAAGTGGTGTTTTTTATATGCATGATGAATAACTTAGATGTCTTTGAAATAAAAGGAAAAAAATTCTTATTTTAAACAATCGGGAACAGAGACTCAAAAACCAAGTTGGCACCAGGAACATGCTAAATACATTGTTAGTCTCTGCCAAAATCAGTGTTTGTGACCTAAAAGCTAACAAACACTAATTCAGGTTAATAGATCTAGGTACTGGGGGATCTAAATCAACAGTAACTTAGTTAGCTAATATCAACGGTATTGAGGATTTTACTGTAAAGTGTGTTTTAATAGATAGAAAAATATGAAATGTCTTTTATGAAAATTAATATCTTTTAAAAATATTTCGATTCATTTGTGGAATAGGGTTTCAATAGAATTTATAAATTTTGAAAAATATTTCAGAGATTTTATGCCACTTATTTCAAAAGTTTTAACCAATCGAGTAAGATAAGTATTAAATTTAAGGCTATTTAGATAGAATGCATAAAAATTTCGAAAAAAAAAATCATGACATAAGTTGTATTTTATATTATGAACTTAGATATAAAATTTTAGTATTAAAAATAACCCAAAGAAGCAATAAATTCTTATTTTGGTCAACAAATTTCGAGTCGAAGAAAAAATAGTAATCAAAGCATAGGAAAAGTATTGGTAGAAAAAAATTCATATTTAAAAATTTTGCAAAAGAAAAATTAAAAAAAAAAAAAGAGTAAGATAAATTTAAGTCTGAATAACCAAGAGGGGTACATATGAAGCAATGCACAGAGGTTCCTTAATGTAATGAAATAATTAAACAGGTGACCAACTTTGTAGAATCCATTAAAAAAATCCGTATTTAGGAATCGAAACTTTCAAGTAATAAGGACAATCAGGTTAGCAAAAGAACCTTGTTAGCAGACAATCCATAAGAGATGATTGATATCAAAACCAAACAAAGCCTTTTTTAAAAAACAAACCCAACAAAAAGTATCTCATGGTCGGAAGTTGTACCGATGAATCTCTTCAAGGGGCAGCGAGACAATCATTTATTCACATCGTCAGAGAGAGAGAGAACCACTCCAGGGTTTTTTCCCTCAATCCAAACCAAACAGAAAGAAACCCCCCAATAACGAAAGTTCGAATGATGAGATGGGGGCTAGGATTATCAGTAATCGCGCTGGAGAACAAAAGGTTCCAGATAAAAGACGGCTACTTGAAAAGAAAAATAAAGCCGAGCGACAATGGCGGCGATAAGCATCGAGCCCTCTCCACGGAATTTCTTCGAGAATTTCAAATGTCTCAAAAAGCGGGCTGCTCCAAAGAAACGGGACCAACAAGCAAGCACAAAACGATATTATTGTTGTTGAGAGAAAACGGGATGAAAACTCACGATCTATCTCGAGTGGGCCTTGATTCGAAGCGAGGAGCATGCACGAAGAGGGAATAAAAAAGCCGCAATGACGAAGAATTAGAAATTCAATTTGGTAGAGCAACGATCGTAAGAATTTATAACGAAAAATTTTAAGTCCATATTATTATTATTATTGGTGAGTTGATGGGAAGGAGAAGCTATTTTGTTGAATGATATTCTACACCGTGTGAATTAAATTAAGGCTGGTAAGTTCTCTGTAAATTTTAATTTTGAAATGTGAAAAAAAATACCGTAATTTTCTTTTTGAATTTTTAAGGACTCAAGCTTGTATTTGTTGTAAAAATTCTAAATAACTATTAATTAAATAGGTGTTTTGTGGTACCGTAATATGGGCCAAAGATTTTGACCACTGGCTAATTATATTTCAAATAAAATTTTAGAAAGTAATAAAATTAATTGAGATTTGTGTGTATGATAAATTCATACAGAGATGGAAGGAATGGTGAAAATAACTAATAAATTTGGATCTTCAAAATAAATAGTTATAAAGATAAAAAATAAAGTTAAATACGAGTGTAATATTTTCGTTTTAAAACCCTACCACCAAATTGAAAATTACTTTGAAAATCTACCAATGTCTATGATGACAAAATATATTTCTAAAAAAATGAACGTCTTTCATTGATAACTAATTTTCAAGCAAAATAACGATTCACTTAAGCAAAATTTACAAAAATAATGAAAGAAAATGCAACAGAATGTTTTTTAAAAATAAAATTGGTTATGGGTTCTTTAAACAGTAGAATTGAGAGGGTTAACCATGAATTCTTCTAATGGTCGGAGAGGACAGGAGAATTCTGAAGCTACCCTCAATAAAAAGATGAGGAAGGGGACAAACACCGGAGGATTTTGTGCCCCCCCCCCCTTAGTAAACTAAACGTATTTTAGTCACAAGAGAAGAATTCAGCTTTTCTTTACTAAAGATCTTAAATCTATGGCTTTTTGTGGGAAAACAATACAATTGTTTATTATTTTTATTTCACTACCATTTAGTTCAGTGTGTGCCATAAAACTGGATAATTTATGGGCTTTTTTCATTTTCTTTACAACATGCAACTTCATACGTAATGCCTCGTTATTTTTCAATGAATTTCTGAATATTCAATATTGAGGCAAAAGTGCCTTCTATATCGAAAGAACATCGAATGGTAAATATACTCGACGTCGACAGCAACGTTTCCTGACCCCATGACGTCACAAGTAGTTCCCAGCGCGGTGTCTGAATTGTGAGTGAAATGAAGAACGTCAATTTAAAAATATGATTACTTTGTTAAACCCGTGTATTTATAGAGCCTTTTTATCACGATTTGCGTACCCTAACTCAACCTAGCAACCCAACAGGCTTTCTGTTTACGCAGTTTCTGCTTCCGCGTAGTGACGTCATAGGGTCAGGAAACGTTGAGGTAACAAATGAACCTAAATAACTCGCTTAACAGACACGAATCTTGAGTAAAGAAAGTTCTTACACTACTTCAGGGGCATTCCAAAGGGTAAGGATAATTGAAACTCACTCAGCCGACTCACTCAGCAAAACCAACAACAAGAAAAGTGGGTTTGTGGGTAAAACGTCCATCACAACTCTTCTTCCCGCTTCCATACCCAAAACGGAAAACGGATTTGGGGAATCAATTCTGGCCAAAAAGCGAGCAAAAAGCCCATTCAACGGCCAAGCGTGAAAAAAACGCCTGGCTATGAATAAGCAAGCGCTGGCTGTCTGTGAATGAGCGGCGTGATGTGAGTAGCGAACACGCAACCCCGCAAACGACACGATGACAAACATTTACGCTTCAACAGCCCGCTAAGTGAAAGTTCTCTCAGCACAGTTACAGTTAGTTGCAGCAGGGAAGCAGACGAGCAAGGCCGAGAGAGATGAGGTTATTCAAGACGAGGAGCTGCATTTCTCAAGACTATAAGACTTAAGAATACTGGGATAAGTAGAAGCACGTGTCTTGTGGTTAAGTTACAAAGTATAGTTAGGGTCAGTTTACTGTTAAAACTTTCTCAAAATAAACTCATAGTAAATTTTAATTTAATTAAATTAACTTAATAGTTAGGGTCTTAGGTTTTTTCGGTGTTTACAAACATTTTGGAGTAACGAAAAATATTCAGATTTATTACTATTAATAACATCAGAAGTATTTTTGTTATTTGTGCAGTACACACAATTTTTATTTAAAGTTTTAACTGAAAAAAATAAGTTGTTATTAATATAATATGCCATGGAACTCATACTTCCACCATATTAAAAAAACTATTTATGTTTTTTGACCTTCACAAATATTCCAGAGTAACGAAAAATATTTAGATCTATATTACTATTAATAATATCAAAAGTATTTTTGTTATTTGTGCAGTACACAATTTTTATTCAAAGTTGTAACTGAAAAAAATAAGTTGTAACTAATATAATATTCCATAGAACTCATACTTACAACATATTAAAAAAACTATTTATGTTATTACAGAATTTTTATGAGAACAGTATCACAATATTTTTCTAAGTATTAAGTACTCTTTGTCTTTATACTAAAACACTACGCCCAAGAAGTTAAGAAATTAATAAAAAAATCCTTGCAATGTAACTGTCTCTCATTGTCAAGTTTTCTATAACTTACGTTGAATTCTTGTTAATTAAAATTCAAGTTTTTAAAAGGTAAATTTGTTAAAGGAAAACTCTAGGCAAATCTGCAGACTGCTTTATCCGTCATACGTTCAGTATAATGATTACAGTATACCCTCGTTATCTCAAACTTTGATAACTCGAAAACCTTTATGCAAAGAAAAAATATTTTTTCCCTTAAAATAAACTACTAATTAATTTTATATTTGAAAAGAGAAAAAAACCTTTCTATTTCGAAAACTCGATACCTCGAGTTTGATTTTCAGGTCCCTTCAATTTCACGAAATCGAAGCTATATTACATAATAACTCGATGTATCAGTTGTTAACAAATTTAAGAATTTAGTTTTTATGCAAACTTAAGAACAGATGGGTTAGAAGAGTTCAAGTAAGGGCCAGTCTGATCAGAGGATCCATCTCAGCAGGCAGACACAAGAGGGAACACTAGAACTAACACACAATTAAATTTTGTTAGATGCATTTGACCTATCCTTAACATACCATCTACTCAGAGAACCATTATTTACATGTCGTTGAAGTTTTACTCCATCATTACATTAAAATGGCCAATTAAAATAAGCAGAGGTGGAGCCAGGCTCTGCGGATGCTAATCCTATTAGGTGAGCAATTAGGGAAAAAAAATCCCTCGGAAACAAAGGGACAAAACAAATGGACTCCTCCTTTAAGGAAACAAAACGGACCTCAAATGCATATTTCAAATAACGCATAAATGCGCTATAAATAATTATCCGCAATTTGCTTAAAGAGAAATTTTGAGTTGGAGGTTGGGTTGGAATATCAATATCTTTTTTTATCCGTTAACTTATTTATAAGTATCTAACGTTCTTCCTTACGAGTTCACGTGTTCTTGCTCGGTATGATAATGAGTGACTTAACATGGCGGTCACGTCCCATCCCGGTGCCCCACGTTTCTTTTGGTTACAGTCACAGTGTAGTACTGCAGGGCTTTGAAATTCAATAAAATGGCGAATTAGGATCTAATTGTTTTAAACTGGTTGGGACTAAATTTTAAAATTCCGATTCTTACTACTGTAGGGAAAATGTGTGATGGGGTGACTTGGGATTTTGGTGTATACTTGTGAAGACGGCAAAGTGTGTGACCTTACAAGGGGAATTATAGAGAGAATTTAAAGGAAAAAAAAATAGAAAATAGTTCTGTTGGAGGAGGATTGTGATTTTACCAACTAATATAAAAATAAATGAATAAAAATTGAAGGGTTTGGTGGATGAAGGGGCTATGTTACATTTTTTGAAAATACAATCTAATTCAATGGATGAAAGAGTTATGCGCAGAAATGCTATGTAGCAAAATCTGAATATTTTAAAACAGGTAGAAACAAAGATATGAAGAAGATGAAGGGGCTATGCAACATTAAACATTACGTAACAATAAAACTTTGAACCTAAATTAGGGTTTTGTTACATAACCCCTTCATCTTTCAAGCCCTTCAATTGTCCAATGTTAAATAAAGTTTTAAGATCCATTTTATTTTTAAAAACAACTAGAAATAAGATTATGCACTTGAAAGTCAAATCTTAGGCGAGGGATCAATTTTCACAATTTATTTTTTCACGTATTTTTAAAAAAACTAATTTCTCATAAAGAAACATCCGAAAGTTTTTCTTATAAAATAAAATCTTTTGACAAAACCTTAGATAACTTGATACGGGCCTCCTTTACCATCAATAGTAAGAAAAAAAGATAAAAGTCGTAAAAAAACCTCTGGTGATGTTAGTCACCAAAAGGATTTAGACGACTATAAAAATACTACAGTTCATACTAGATGTCAAAATGTATTAAAATAACAGCGTAATAAAATTCAAATACTCATGTTTAAGCGGTACTTAACTTAGTTATGTGGTTTCTCTTATAAAAGTTTAAAAAAAAATTCAGAAAAACACATATAAAGAAGGCTGGATCAAGGTAATAAGGAAAGAACACACGTCAAACCCTAGAGAACACGCCTATAGTTAGGTTATTATAGCAAAACGTTAGCAAAAAGGTAGCAGACAATAACAACTTCTAACATAGTTTCCTTTAACTATTATTATGTTCTCAGGTTGATATTTGAGGTTTATGACCTCTATTATAAGAACTCTTTTTGTTACTAAGTACATGGGAGTGAAAATTAAAAATATTTTTTTTTTTACGTAAATGATAGCAAAATATTCATTTAATCTCAAAGCAGAAACTAGCCTTAAACAAAAAGGTTAAATATAATATGTTTTAATCCATGAAGCTAACATTTAATTTTGATTAATTTCATAAATTGAATGAATTTCCAGATAAGATATAAAGATTTATTTTTTTTTCTTACTTCAATTGACTTTTCGGTACCAGTTCCATCTCATACCCATTTACTTTGCGAAAAGAGTTTAAATTTAGAACATAATATCTTAAATCTCAAATGTTAACCCCCAATTAATAGGAAGGCTATTTTGGGAATTAACAGGATTTAACTTTTATACATTAATTTAAGTCTATGACGTTATTTTAACATAACCCTTTCGAACTAAAAAAAAATTAAGGGAAGATATGCAAATTAGATCCAGAAAACACGCTTCTAAAAAAAAAGACTACCTACATTAGTTAAGCAACTTTTTTAAAAAATATGAAGATATGAGAAATAATGAGGACTGGACCATAAAAAAATACTGATAGAATTGATTTCAACTGATTATAGTAACGGATTTCGAAAGTTTTTCCCCCCTTTTTTTTTGGGGGGGGGTATGACTGCTCAGTTGATGTTAAGAAATATTGAGTAAAAAATCATTCAAGGTGATAAAAGTAAAATTTATGACTAAAAATCTAACGCCAAAAATCCAGGAAATGTACTATAGAGAACTACTATTCCCTAGCAACTTATTGAGGGGTTTAAAACAAAGAATCTGAAACATCACTCGTCAATTCTTCAAAAGTTTTCTAAACTTTGGACTGAGATAATTTTTGAATCATCATCGACCCATCTGTCAAAGCAAAACTCACTCGAAAGACATTCGAAAAGAGGTAAACCGCACCTCTAACTATCCATAAGAAACAAAATCATCAACCGTTCGATCAATTAACGCATTCGAAGCCCAATCGAACCCCCTCGGAGACGTCAGATATCAAAACTTCCCATCATCTGAGCAGAAAACTGTTCTTCCGCAAACTAAAAATCTCGAGAGTAGTCCATTACACAATTTACTCCAGCAGCACAGAGAGAGCAGAGGGGGAAAAATTCGGCGGTCCATTAGGCAACCCAAACTCGTGTAAATATCGGCCTTTGTTTTCGAACACAATGGACAACCCTTTGCTGGAACAGCAGATGGTGTTCGCGACGCCTTTCCCGCCGTTTTCACAGTGGACACGTGACAAGAGGGGTCCACCTTTGTTTGCTACTTGATTACAGAGTACTGACCAGCGGTGAAAGCCCCTTAATTAAGTTGCGTGATTCGAAAAACACGAAGACGTCACCCATCCAATTAAAAAACCACCCCTGCAACGGTCGATGATGCGAGGGGTTGTTTTTGGGAACGGGGAAAAAAGGGTTTATTTGTTTGTGTTTATTATTTAAACAACGAAACTCGTTATAGATTGAATCGCGCAATCCGTTTGGCTGTCAGTTGGGCGGTATTCGTTTTATTTTTATAAAGCGGCAAAACTGTAGAATTTAGAGAGGTTTTTTTTGTACCTGTCGCTCTTCCAAAGAATACATTTTCCTTTCCGAAGAAAATATGAAACTTGGAAAGTTAATAGAGTTGAAATGAAGTATTATTGAACAAGAAAATAAAATAAAAAAAACAAAGTGAGTTTCTCAATCTATTTCCCAGGCTTCTATTTCCTCGGATAATGTTTTTTCTTCATCCCTATCAAATGAAATGTAGGTTTAGAGTTCGCGCAATTCGCGATTTAAATGCTTTTTTTTTCTTCGTGGATGTTAAAAATGAAGTTTTGTATAGAGCTTTGATGCAGAGATAAGACAGAATTGTTTTCTTTTCATAGAACCTTTTTGGTGAGTCATGAGTCATATTTTATTTGATAATGTTGGTAAGGAAAAAATAATAAAATTTATTACCATTTTAATATTTTTATCAACGATGCTTAACAACTGTTATTAGTTGTAATTACCTATTAAAATAAATATTAGAAACAATCACTTTAAAATTTATTGAAAATTAAATTAAAAATTATTTATTTCATTTTTATGGGATTGCCATTATTTCTAGAAATGAGAAATAATTTAAAATATCAAGAATTACGCAATTATTCATTAATTAATTGAATTATTTTATTATTATTCTTTCAAAGGTTTTACCTTGTTTTATCTATGAGTATCTATGGTTTTGTTAACTGGAAATACATTTTGGTACTGAAGTATCGATACTTCAAACAAATGTTTTTTTTTTTTTTTTTTGAAATGGGCAAAACATAAGTTCAAATATGATCCAAATTACTCCATTATACTCAAACGCATGAAAAAAAAATCAAGTTTCGATAACCATTTAGGCACCAGACAACATTTTAACATCGATTTAATTCGATATTTTAACACTCGATCCCAAAATACTCGATTCCCAAGTATCGATCTTAAAAAAATATCGTTTCTGTCCTTCTCCAGCCAAAACCTTCACTCCCTTTCAAAAAAAATTTCAAATATTTATACGATTAAAAATTCGATTTCACAAACCGGCGGGGGCATTTAACTTTTAAAACATCATCACAACCCACAAAGTGCATCAAAAAGCCTCGGGTTTCCATGACAACCGCCACTATTTAGACTCCCAGTCTGAGTGAAACTCTTCCCATGATGACTAAAGGGCGCATTTCGGCCAGTGGCCGGCAAACGATAATTAAACTTTAAAAATAATCGCGCATTTTCTCGCTGGCTGGAGTCGAGAGTAGTCGAGGCAACTTCCAGAGCCTCTTTCTAACCCTTTGATCCCAAGTGACAGCTAAAAATACAGCCAGCGTTCTTCTCACGTACGCATATGTTGTGAGATTAAAAAAAGCGCCAAAAAAAGCGAAAGGGTTGCATGGCCGACGCCAAGTTGAGGTGTTTTTTCGCCGCGGTAAACAAGCGGGCAAAAAAGGAACGGGCGGAAGGAACCGAGGTGGATAGGAAGGGGTGAATAGAGTAGGTAGGTTCATCCCCGGTGGTTACGATGAACCCTACCAGGAAATGGTTAGGTGGTAGAAGATCCATCGGTAGTTGGAAATGTTTAACCAGGGAGCAATACAGAATTTTGAACTTAAACGCCATTTTTGTGAAAAATTTACACGGTATTTTAATTTAACAGCTTTTTAATTTATGTGAATTTTTTTAATGGGAACTATAAAATAAATGTGAAAGCAGGATTAAATTAATTTTTTTCTTCAGTTTTATAGCAATTTGAATACTCAATTAAGTATAAGCGATTCATATAATTTAATAATAATTTTAATAAGTCAATAATTTTTCAACAATTTCGTTTTTAGAGCTCTATTTGTTAATGGTAACATCATATTATATCGGCAATATTATTGCGATTTTTTAGAAGAACCTGTAATTTTTTTTTAATTGTAGGAGATTTAAATTTTTAATGATAAAAAGTAAATATTTTTCTTAAGTGAATGAAAAACAAATATTTCAGATAATGTCCCTTTGTTGTATTTTTTTTTATTTTATCGAACACATTTTTAAAGATGGAAGGATATTATTTCAGATATAAGATTAAATTTATGAAAAAAAAAATAAAGTGTACTATTACAAATTAAAAAAAATATTTAATTCTTTAAAATTTTAAAAAGGGCTCCAATAAGAATACTGAAGAGCATTTCAAACTTGCATTGTGGCGTAACGACTACAGTGAGGTGCCAAACTCATGTTTTTTTATACAAGAAACAATATGAAATGAACTGTAATATTTCAATTATTTTTATGCATTCAATAACATTTAGGTGTAGAAAAACAGCCTCGAAACCTAAATACTGACATTTATTAATTTTTTGCCTTTATAAATAGAGATAAATATGAAAACGTAGAATCCCTCGAGATCTACCTTTTTATATTTACCTTGAGATCTACCCTTTTATCTCTCTTTCATTACTTAAAAGAAATTCATTTTATAAAGAAATCTAAAGGACAAATAAAGACAAAATTATCCTTATAGATATGTTTTAATATATATACTTTTTATGGAATTCCACCGGGACCAAAAAAAAACATTTAGGTTGGTTTACTGGTTGTACGTAATTTTATGTGCACGGTTCGATTCATTAAGCGCATTATTTTTGTAAAAGAAATAAACTAACACACATGAGAGTACTAATGCCTGATAAAGATATGGTTTCCTATAAAAATGTAACGGGATAAGTAACCCCACTCGAAAGATGAGTCGAATCAGTAACTTATTGCCTTAATCAATTGCCTAGTTCGAGAGCCTCGACAATTCCAAATTAAATCTCAACCCTTTCACTCGACAACCCTTTCGCAAGAGACCCAAGTCTCCGAAGAGGCCAAGAAAACGGGGAGGAACTAAAGATTTTCTACTTCTCTTTTCCAGAGAAAAGGAGGAGTTTTTTTTTCGGGCAGAGCCAACGCAGTTTCAACAGCCGAAGTAGGGAGGAAAAAAGTCATATTTCGCGAAGGAAGGAGCAAAAGTAAACAGCCCGAAATTTTCCATTTTCGGAAAGGATTAAAATTCTAAAGCTAATGATAAAAATGAATCCGCGGAATTCTCGCGGCAGGAAAAAAAAGGGCCGGGATGAAAAGAAACATTATTTAACAAGAGCTCTCCTTAAAAACAGGTCACATTGATTTCCTACCCGGTTCTCTCGTTTTTTTACTCCCCGGTCCGCTCTACTGTGTACTTACACCTAGAAAGAGTTCGGCTCTAAATCAGTTGGCGGGCGCCAAGCGGAGCGCGAGGCGGTCGATAAGCGCGCCAAATGGAGCGCCGGCGCCGTGCGAGACAAAAGGGGTAAGAGAAAAAAAGCATTAAAAAGAATAAACGAGTCGTGAAAAAAACGCGAGAGAGAAAGAAGCAGCTCTTTCTGAACTCTTCTGAAACCCCCTTCCTTCTTCTTGGCGTCCAATCTATCCTTCAACGATTGCCGAGAGCAGCTGGTGTATAAAGGGTTAGCTCTTTGTCTACCAGCTATCATTGTACTCTGGAGTATTTATTATTCTACCTTGGGCGGCCACGCCTGAGAAAGAATTACTTCGCAAATCATCTCATAATATTTATATCAGTAGGTTTTTCGCTTTTGTTGCTGTTTTTTTTTAGGCTGAGCGATCTCTTCGGAGCTGTTTATTCCACAGCAGAAGTCGCACAGCTGGCGGGCGAGCGGGGCAGCTTTTTTTCTCTCTTTCGGGCTTCTTTTTCTTATTTAGACCGCAAACACGAGTTTACAATTTCAGAAGATAAATGAGAACGCGGCCAAACATCTGCATTGATGAGTAATAATAGGTCTGCCGCTGCTGCCTTAGCGCGACGGAGAGAATTGAAATTTCACACGGAACCCTTCCCTGGGAAGAAATCCCGATCAGATGAGTTCAATAGTTCGAACAATTAAAATAAGGCGGATGTGTGTCCCAGTTAATACTAGCCTCAACACAGAATGAAATTAGAAAATGGACACTGCGCTCTCACCAATTTAGGTAGTAAATTAAATTTTAACCCTTTGATTCCACATCCACTATTTCCCACCACACTGCTCCTTCCTTGGGAAAAATTGGGCAGCATGGTCGCCCATTTTTTTTCAAGCAATGTTCAGGGAAAATTATACCCAGTATACCAGTATTTTACGGTAATGTTCCTGTTATTTTCCCAGGGACATTACTTGGATAAAATGGGCAACCCAGATGCCCAGTTTTTCCAAGGAAAGTGACTGAATTTTTTTACAGTGCAATGGTACATAATTCTGGTATTCATGTAGTGTAAGGCTTACCATTTTTTTTTTCGTTATTTAATTTTGCTAAGATGGGGACACTGAAATTGAGTGAGGTTGAACTTTACCAAGCAACCAGTCAATCTACCAATCATCAATCAATATTTTATTAACCAACTTAATAACCGAAATCCAACTAACAAAAAGTAGTACACTGCAAACTATAACTTTTAATACTACTGAACTCCTAAGATATCCCCCCAAATAAAATCCTATTTAAAAAATAAACTAAAAAACAAACTGTAGACAAACCGATATCTGTAGTCAGCTCAAGAATACCTACGGAAAAAAAAAATTCCAAGAAAATGACGTTGTACATAACATGGGGCATAGGTGTCGATATAAATGTAGAGTTTTAACGTCACGTAGGCCCAAAGCATAAGGATTGTTTTATTTTTCTTAAGATTTCACGTCTACGAATTTGTTCTAGAAAAAATTATATAACTAGTATTACTTCAAAGCGTGTTTTCTACAAAAAATGATGTTTTTAAAGTAACTCAAAATAAATTTAAACTATGTGATGAAAATTTACTAATCCATAATTAACTTATACGATTATCGACATAGAGAAAGTAAGGCATCATGAGATTATATACATACTAGAAGAGGGTTGGGTGTAAGTACCCCGATTTTAAGTTTTCTTTTCCGAATTTACATATCCGTTCAAAATCACACGGTACTTAAAAAAGACTTGAAAGGAAGCCGAAAATAATGAAGAAAGAATTAATTCTCTTTATGAGATTAGAGATTTCCTCGGATAAATTCTAATTAATGATTCATGGCGAAACCCAATGCAGGTGAGTAAGAACACAAGAAACACACTTTTATTTTAATTGACCCGAGAAGTAGAGCATTTTATTATTTAAAAGACGTAGGAAAAGCAATTGAACGAGTTTTTTTTTATTTATTTGAATACTCTTTAAGCTACGATTACCTATAAGAAAGAGCGGAAAATCTGTAAATATGCAACAGATAAACATTCGTAACCGAAGCATTTCATTATGATAATTATCCCAACTTTGGCATTTAAAATGAGATTGAAAAGCTGACGTAGTCTTGAGAAAAGATATTTAGACATAAAAGGGATTAAATCATCCTTGCATAACTAGGTGGTCAGGTTAAGTATCGATATAAAAGGCTTGAATTACCAATCAGGGGAATAGATTTCTTAAAATGTTATTTTTCAAATGTAAAATAAAGATACAACTTTTTGCTTATGTTTTTGATTAGCAGTAAATCCAGCTAGCCTATATGGTGAAGAATCAACCAAGCCTACAATGAATGTCTAATGGATTCACACATTTCTCCAACTTCTGCAACAGACCATACCGGAACATACTTCAAAACTAAATCAACCACAAAAATTTTATCAAGAATTTCTTCCTCGAAGGCCAATACCATATAAGGGAGAAAGAGTAAAGAATATTTTTTTTATATAATTATTCTTGAAGGAAAAAAAGAGCAGAAGACCCTGAACAAAGAAATGAAACCAAAACGTTTCTCAGAAACCCTCATCAAAAAACTTGGGAGTAGTATTTCGAAATATCCTTACAAAGCATCGAAACTATCACCATACGGATCTAGTCCTGGAATGTTGCCAAAAGAGAGAGTGGGCCACGTGCTAGGAAACTTACTACAACCAGTCCTGCTATTAATCACCAGTTAAAAGCTTAACAATGCATCCACTGAAAAAAATAAGTATCAATGTTTGAGATTGACAAGTCCCGCTTTTACGCCGATAGCTGATTTATACTCTACTTTCATTGGGCTTAATGGGGGTACCATAAAACTAATTGTATTTGCATTTCAATAAGCTCACAAATATAATACTTATTAACTGAAAACATCTATGGATCACAAGTACAGTAATACATTTCTAAGCGGTTAAAACTTTTTTTTTTTTTTTTTTTAGAATTTTATGTCGAAGGTAGTCATAACAGTAAGCTATTAAGAAATATCAAAATCAACAGAAATGAGATCTAAATTGTTTACTACAACATTTTAAATTTCCTATTTTTTCATGATAAAAAAAAAGTAAATAAACTATTTTACTTTCATTTTAAAACCTCACGTCAAAAACATACTTAAAAAAGCATATCTAATAGTAAATAGCATGATTTTCAAACAAAAAACAGATTGTCACAGTATCAGCCGAATCACACATATTTTGCAGCCTAACCTATTATTTCTTTCTAAAAAACTTACTCATTAAAAGTGAAGGTAGACGTAAATTTTTTAGTACCATTCGCGAAAACAAGCCCGATGTTCTTTGAGGTGGAACACATTGAAGCTTGTTTTCAATAATAGCAGTCTATTTTGTTTTTTTTTTTACTAATTGCTAAATTAATTTTATAATTACACGAAGAAATTTGGTTACTTACGCCACTTCATATGCAAATTTCCTTAATTAAGGGACATAATTCTCTATAAAGCACTCAAACATTACCTTTAAAATAGGTTAGGTTTTTCAAACAAACATATAATTAAAAATTAGTCCAAAGTTCAACGGAGCAATCTTTTTTATATAATTCTGAAGCATAAAAATGTTTTAATTTTAAAAGACTACACAAGACTTAAGTTTCTGTTGCCACGTACGATTCTTAATTTAAACTAGTTTGCAACAAGCAAATTACGCGCTCACTGGTTAGATCAGTAGGGAATAAGCTAATCACACAAAATACTTTTTCAATTTAAACTCATCAGAAACATCGTCCGGAGGTATTTTTAGTTTATTTAGACGTGAAAGGTAAAGAACACAAGCTGAGAATTTAAGTACGTCAGTTCTTAGACAAACAATATTAAAGTCATTTAATAAATTTTATAAATTAAAGCGATTGAAGTTTTAAAGGAGTTGGTTTGTGAAATTAATTTTGGGTTGCCATTAGATAACGCGCAAGTTCTATGTGATTCATAAGTTCGGAAAAAATATGTTTGGTCCAACGAATATTTTCATTCACTTTTTATATGACAAACAGATTCCCAAACTTGCCATACAGTATCAACCTCATTAAAGAGTTTACCTTTCTCTATTCTTTACTTTAGTTTTAAGAAAAATTAAATTTTTATTCAATTTTGAAAGATTATATTAATATACTCGACAGCAACGTTTCCTACCCCTATGACGTCACTACGCGGAAGCAGAAACTGCGTAAACAGAAAGCCTGTTGGGTTGCTAGGAAGAGTTTCGGTACGCAAATCGTGATAAAAAGACACTATATACACATGAGTCTAAATAAATATTCATATTTTTAAAATGACGTTCTTCATTTCACTCAAAATTCAGACACCGTGCTGATAATTACTTTGTTAGTGACGTCATAGGAACAAGAAAGGATCTATGATCTAGTATCTTAAAATGCTTCTAAAAGTTAATAGACCCTCCAACGGCCTCTATAACTTTCTCGACCCCTTGGGGGACACCCCTCAACCCTAAGGAAGCCACTTAATACATACCAAGATCTTATCATGCAATTACTACAAAGTCTATTTTATTTTTCTTATTCTTAAAACGCAACTGAAAATATGTATATAAATATTGATTTTCAGATCTTTCATTTATTTCTAACATTCAAAATTATTAATTTTCGAAAATAACACAACAAAGAACGTTTTTGTATCAATTCGTAGTAAAATCGAAGAGTTCTTGATATCATTAAAAATGTAGCAAGAGACAAGAAAGGGACTATTGCTGAGAAATATATCAACATTTTTTAACAAGAAACCCCGATAAGTTAAACCACCATTTGAATGAATGAGCCCTCTACCAAGTAGGAAGTAGATGATGACGAATTTATACTAGCCATGTCAGCTTATCGCTAAGCCTTTTTTGTCGGTGAGGAAGCGAAATCTCTCATCAGCTCAGATGTTCACTAATAGTCTAAGATAGAAAACAAAATTTGTTATGAAGAAGCTCGTTAAAGATGACCTCGTAAACTGGAGATACTAGAGCTGGTAGTAGCGGGGCCCGTTATCAGATAGAACATTGCAAATAATTTGCATCAAAAATAACACTTTTTTGAAAGAAATACTGCCAGGCTGTAAACCTAACGACAAAAGCTACTGTTGTATCTAACGAGACAAGGAAGTGACGAGATAAGTTTTTTTTTTAACAGAATGAAGAAATTGAATTTTTAAGACGAGACCAGGCTATCAAATGAATCGTCAGTTTGATAAAGGGATTAAGTTTTGAGAAAATCGAAAAAAATATAAGTAATGGAATTTTTGTTGTATAACTACCAACTTTTTGCTGGAAATTCAGGACCCTATTTAGAAAACAGGGCAATCATCGAAAATAAAAAAGTTCATTTAAAAATATGTTACAGTTGATGGGCTTGTTCCCTTTTCAACCTTATTAAATTTCAACTGAAGAAAAATCTTAAAAGCCACTTAAATTTAATTATGCTTAGTTCACATCACAAAAGTGAGAAATAGAAAGACTAAGACAAATAAATTTAAAAATTATAATGAAACTGAGTCATTAAGGCAGTATTAATGGAGTAAGTGAATATGAATGGAGACAAACATTCACTGTATAAAAAAGTTTAAAAAAAAATTATAAGCAAATTTTATTTTGGCTTAGTTTAAAGCACAAAGGATAAGAAAAGAAATACAAATTAACTTTAATTCAAAATAAATTAAAAAATACAATGAATGGACAATGATTTAGCAAATTCAAGGGGCTATATCTGCCTATATAGGGGGTATTTATTTTTTTCCCACTTTCCACTCATGTGTCAGAGCTGGGAGATTTTTTATTTGTACACAAAAAGTCAATTCGCCATTTTTTGGGCTTATTCCCTTTTCAAACTGGCAATTCAAATATTCTCTGGATATTGGGAAAAAAAAAACCTCACGAGTTGTACTCTTACCAAAACAAGCCATGGGCCTATAAGTCTCTTTCTCTATCAGTATTTATTATAAGACAAGCAACTAACTATATTTGGGTTCGATACCATATCTGAATTATGCAAAAAGCCTTAGGATGTTGGTCTACTATTTTCACAGAGAGATGTGGAAAATGATAAAGCTGAAATAAAATAAAGAAATAAATAAGGAGAAATAGAAAGCGATTTACTGATACAGCGATGGAGATATTAATAGTGAAGAATAGAGATAAAGCATTCTATTTTCTATTTCTCTTCTATTCTATTCCTCTTAACTTAACTTAAAATAATGCTTAAGACTTAAGCATTATTTTTAGTGTAATAAACAGTTTTTACCAAGAAAAATCTTCACTCCAAAGGACAAAAAATATTTTTTAATTAAAAAAAAGTTTTTAAGATGTCTAATCTAATCTAATCTAACTGAGTGAGTTTTACGAGACACACACAAAATTATACCAGGAAACGTGAGATTGCATTAACACGAATATTTATCTGACACATGTAGACCGACTAAACTGAGAGGTTACTCAACGTTTCTGCCCTTAATTATCAATACTATCCACAGAGAAACAAATTTAAGATTATTTCCAACAGTTCCTCAACGCGCAGAACTATTTTTTGGTCAACCCAAGAAAATATACAAAGCAATATCGTTTATCGATAGGTTATTAGTCAACATGTTATTAATCAACATTGATAACTATATCTTTAGGGTCACAAAAGGATGACTTTTTATAAACAACCCACATTTTCCAAAATTTATAAAAAAAAATTTCAGTAAAAAAAGGATGATTTAGGACGCGATAAGAAAGGGGACTAAATAAAGAAATCAGGAATGGTATTAAAAGCTTTTGACATCAATATAAAAGCAGTTACCAAAACAAAGCGTTTCCAGAAACACAAAACCAGAGTTGCTCAAATCGATTTCTACTTAAGTGTATTGTCTGAGGAAAACCCATTTTATTTGACATGAAGAGCACATTTTTTTTTTCATAATCCAACCCTTTATGTCCTAATCGATGTATTTCGAGAAGACGAAAATCACTCGAGAACAGTACGCACTCTTTTACGGAAGGCAAAAAGCAGAGATATATATACGCGCGATTTGGAACCATCTCGGGAAAAATAAATCTTTTTCGAGTGATTTTAAAAGTCTGCCAAACAAGATACTATCTCATAGAGAAAAT
The DNA here is from genome assembly GCA_963680715.1 of Tetragnatha montana. Lineage (NCBI taxonomy): Eukaryota > Metazoa > Arthropoda > Arachnida > Araneae > Tetragnathidae > Tetragnatha > Tetragnatha montana. The sequence continues at coordinate 5,188,510 of OY796684.1, read as the reverse complement.
ACATACACAGAAATCGAGGGGGGACCAAATCTCATAATTACGGGCAGAAAACATCGAATTTCGCAACGATAATCAAATTACCATTCCCCTTCCCTTACAAATTGAGAGCGGGAGGAAAAAAAAACCCTCGAAAGAGCGCATAAAAAAGGAAGCAAAAAAGCGGCAGGGTGGGGAAAAAAACTAACAGGCGCGTGTCTATCGTTGCACTATAAAAACACAGATCGATATCTGCAGGGAGCAATACTGTCTGGGATTTTTTCTTCATTAGTCTAGGAGCGATTTTTTCCTCCCTCCCTGGAGATGGCTAGAAAAAGCGAAGGAGGAGGAAAGAAAAAACTCCAAGACGGAGCGAAAAAACGAGAAGCACATATATAGATATATTTATAAGTGCAGGGAAAATGATTCGAGGGAAAATAACGATTTCCCGAAAACTCAATCTATATAACGGATTTTTTTCGCCGAGGTTTTTTTGCTTGCATCCTCCGGCCCCGAGGAGCGCGTTTTTGTTCGCTTTTTTCATCTTCTTTTTAGCCGTTCTTTAGAAATATTGGGGAGGCTCGGGTTCTCGAGAGCGTCATGGCTATTATTTTTGTTCTCCGTCTAGACGAGCGCTTGTTTTTTGTGCGTCAGGCAGACGTCTGCAAGCAAAAAGCCTCGAAGGTCGCAGAGGCAGCAGCGATCTAAGAAGAAAAACCAGACGCACAAAAAGCGGAGCAAAAAGCCGAAACGCAAGAACAAGGAAGAACACGAGAAAAAAAGAGCCAAGGAGAAGAGAGAGAGAGCGAACAAGGAAAAATCGTCTACGAAGCATTGCACAACCACCGAAAGAGTTGCTGGCGCCAGGCTCAACCGGGGTTACATACAAACGCAAAACTATAAACCTAAAATTTCACGCGATACCATTACAATTAATACCGAAAGGGTTAAGGAAGATCGGAAACGCCACCGCGGAGAGATAAGATTAATACAATACAAAATGGTCGATTACACCCGAAATACACTTAATCATTCCGAGTGGCTCTTCATTACATGGATAATTCCTCAAGGCTGAACTATGACTATGGGAGTAATGAGTTAAGCATCTTATGCAGATTAATTAGCCTCAACACGTGAATTACCATACAAAAAGGAAAACCACTTAACGCCGATGACTCCTTCTCCTGCAACTCGTGTGTGCGGCGGAGAAAGCCGCTTTACAGATAATGGAGGAGCTAGAAAAATTTTCGGGGGCAAAGAGCAGTGTGTCAGTTCGCGGGATGGCTAAATAGAGAAAGTTGGGGTGAGTGACAGTTGAGAATGCATACGTGTGAAGCATCGCACTCACGATCATAAGGGGTGATGGGGCAGTTTAGAGTAGTTAAAAAATAATAGGGGAATAAAATTAATACATTTAAGAGAATGGAATGGAAACTAAACAATCAACCGTCAAAATAATTAATCGCGAAAAATATTCTGAGAACCCAACTCACAGTTTAGTTAGTTAAATATAAAATTTGCATATTTTTAAAATTAGCTTTGATTTTAATTAGCATTGAACACCAGGAGAATATTAGTAAAAGTAACGAAAAAAACACCTATTAAATTTCAAAATAGTAGTAAATTAATTAAGAAACTGAAATTAAAAAAAAAAATTACATTTAAAAAACCTCCACCGAAAAGGGTATTAGAAAACACACTTTCCATTACTACTTATTTTATTTAGTAATCAAATTTTTTATCGCATTCAAGTAAGAAGAAAACACGTAGTTTTTTGGGAAGCGAGAGAAGGGAAATAAAATACGTAATATGGAGAATAAAAGCCATCGCGTTTGTAAATGGGTAATAGGAAGTCGTGCAGGAAAGCGAAATTCAAGGTCAGGCTAAATTTACATTGCATGTGGGTACTTTGAATCACTTCCTAAAAATCGTAAGCTTGATTTACAAGAAACGCGCTTAAATATGAATCAAGAGAGGAGACTCTAAAGGAATTTCGCAATCAGTAGAAATATAAATAATAAATCACTACTATACTATATTTTTAAAAAATATAACTTAATTTTAAAATAATAATTTTGAAAAAGTAATAAAAATAAATTTGAATTTTATATTTTTAAATTTTAGTATTTTTCCATAGAAGAGAAGCATTTGGTCTCAAAGAATAATTAATAATAATAAAATAAATATAAAACAACAATAATAAAATAAAATAGTAAATTTTTTACCAAGAAGAACAGTTTAATTTAGAATTTTATCCATAAAGTATATCTACATAATTTTAATCTAAATATTAAAAAAAATTAATAAAAACCATTATCTTTCTTTTCATGACTTTTAAAAAATTAAAAAGTTTTGAGCAATGCACTTTAAATTTATTCGAAACTAATCCATTAAAAATTGAATAATTGTGGCAAAATTCTTTAACACAAAATATTTTTCTAAATTTATCGATAAAAACTATTTTTATGTAAAATGAGTTTGTTTTGTTTAAAATTTAATTAGAAAATTTATATCTATTATAATTTACAAAATTAATTATATTTTAGGGGATAAAATATGGCGTTGGTAATATTTATTTTTTCAATCAATGGGTTTACAAATGAAAAGTTAAAGGTATTTTTTTCAAAACCAATAATTGGTTTTGAGAATGAAATACAGCAAACAGCAAAAGTCAGAACTTAAAAAAAATCTTGGAATTTGATAAAATTTTAAATCTGAAAAAAAAAATCTTAGTAAAAAAAATTGAATAAAAGTTATTTTAGCATTTAAAAACATATACTTAATTCATATTTTTCTTTTCTCACATTTCATTAAATTTCAAAAATTTACACAAAAAAATGTATCATTTTATAATGTATTTTTGTGATGTGAAGATGAAAAATTTTAAAAGCTTAATTTATGATTTAAAAGTTAGTTAAAATTTAAAAATCATTAATTAGGTCGATAAAGCATTTTCCTACATATTGGCATTCTAATTACTAATAAGAAAAGTGATTAGAATTTTGTATATGTGTAAATAATACTTTTTTATTTATTCTGTTATAGAAATTTCTTATGATGGTTAGGGGAATAAATAACAAGATATATTCATTTATTACATCCAAAATATGTATATTGATCCAAAAATACATTTTTGCTGGTGCGCCTATTTTAGTCTAAATTTTCCTTCCATATTTTCAGCAACGAATCAGAAAAAAAAGAACAGATGCTCACACTCAAAAATTCGTGTGTGCCGCGCCATTTCAAAAATCAAAACTTCTTGAGCAAAGAAGATGATACTCCCACAGAGATGATCGAATAATTTCGCCAGAATGTAAACACAGAATAGACTTTTTCAGCACAGCGAATGGCCGAAAAAGCCCATGCTCCCTTAGAAATATTTCTTTAATTTTATAATCGCTCCTTAAACTGATAGAGCAAGCTTATAAGGCTTGTTAGCTTTAGAATATCAGAGATTTTGTGAATAAATTATGCCTTTCTCCCATCCAAAATTTGCTTTTAATAATCATACGAAATAGTAAAAGTAGTTTCGGCACACTAAGCATAGGCTGTTCGCCAATTCTTAAAAGCTTTAGCAAATATTAAGATTTTTTAGAGTTTGGGGATAAATATGTTTAATCTCGCGATGAGAGAAAGAAAAAGTGTATTGTGTACGGCGCTAAGTAGTTTTTTAAACAAGGTAATATTGTTTGTTTTAGAAGGAAAGTGTTAGACAATTAAGATGAGGGAAAACTCCACTGTATTAGCATTGTTTCCCAACCAATTTTGTGAAAGGCGTTTTTCTCGCCAACGAAGAAAAACGCTACAAGATTGGATTTCGCTAAAAACGCCGCCGTCATACTATACAGGTTTTAAACTAAGGCTTTTTACTTTCATCAATATTCAGAAATGAGAACTATCGAAAGATAAGTTACAGCTTCATTTATTAAGCAATCATTTTATTCATTAATTATGAAGTTACATTATTATGAGATGCGTTTTTAAACAAGTCGTATTGAATAACACATGCCCTTTATTTAGCGAGGTGATAGGTTTTAGCTAAAAGGTGTGAATTAGCAATTTACACATTTTCGAAGTTATTAAAAGGCAAACAAAAAAAAAAAAAAAATAATAGTTCGTTACAAGATAGGGACTATTTAAATTGTTTATAGTGAGAAGATTATTTTTATTTTGTTTAATAGTGGAAAATACTGGTGTGTTTTAAATCATTAAGTCAGAAGCCATCAGTTTATATTGAAAAATAAATCAAACAAATAAAATAAAACAATGGAGATTAAAAGGGTTGGATTTTTTCTAATATTAGATATGACGGTTGTATCATGAATTGAGGAATAAGTTTCTCAGGGAAGAATACTTTTGAAATAAAATTTAACTTTTCCACGTCAATTTCCCATAATATAGATCATATATGACCATATTTAAAATTTTCATTAATTTTTTTTGTAGGCTTAACTATTTCAAGTTCAATCCTAAAGTTAGTAGAAGTATATTAAAAAATAAAAAAACTTTACAAACTAACTGGCTTGAGTGACGAAAAAAAAACCATTCAGAAACAATTTAAAATTAAAATAATAACTTCATTATATTTTCATTATTTGTATAACTTAAAAACTTAATAAGATATTTTTGTAAAATTTTAATTGCCAACTATATTACGCGAATCATGGTAGTTATCTCTACGTCTACACAATTTTAGAAAAATCTGAAAACGAAATCTCATGGCTGCAGATCCAATCGTAAAAAAAAACACATTTTTCAAAAATACCAACCGCTGTTAAAATTTTTAAAATTCAAAGTCTCGCTTTTGTAGGGTTCCCCACTTGTTAGAAAAAAAATCATTAAAAAAATAAAACAATTAATTTAACAGTAAACCTCAAGACACAACTAAAATCCAAAAGAGAGGGTTTCACACCCCACGGGATAGTAGATCACGGGACAGCATCTTCAATGTACTCAATGCACAATGAGTGAATGAACTTTCCCCAAGAAAGGAAGTAGAAGGGGTGAACGGGCAACGAACCCCCATGTTTGCTACCTGGTCGGTGCGCCAGGGGCTCTGACCCCTGAAGGGGGGCTCGAACCTGCGCTCCGATACACGCCAGAGAAGGGGTTTCGTAGGGGGGCAACGCATGCCTATGGAATAGGGCCCCCTGTGAAAGGATAGGGAAGCAAAAAAGGGGTGAAACCCTTTGGTGAACGACCTCCCTGAGTTCCTGCAGAGCTCCCGAAAGCGAGTTGGGAGCTCATGCTGCTACTCATGCTGGATCATCGGATAGGTATAGCATCGAGGTGCTTCCGTAACCCCTGATTGAGCTATAGGTATGGTTGTCGGAACATTTGAATTGCAATTTCGGACATTGTTAAGGATACACCATTTTTTGGAAAATTTTCGAATTGGGTAATTTTGTAAATGGGTATTAATAAAATCGATAAAAATTAAATAGTAAGAAAATGTGTAATTAGGGGTGTACATTCAAAAATGTACGTAATTTCTGGGAAATAATAACTGGGAAATTTTCAGGAAATACATTCACAAGGCTTTTAAAAATATTAAAAAATAATATTTAAATTAAGAAAAAATTATTTTATGAGAATTTTAAAATTATTTATTAAAAATAAAATTACAAATGATAAAAGATCTAGACTGAGAAATTCCCAGGAAATACATTCACAAGGCTAATAAAATATTTAAAAAATCTTTAAATTAAGAAAAAATTAATTTATGAGCCGTTTTTAATTATTTATTAGAAATAAAATTGCAAATGATGTAAAATATTTTGAGTTATTTTGTTGATTGAAGCAATCGTTTTGGAGAGGTGCCTGAGAACAATTTTAATCAAATACGACGAATATAATAAAATATAAATATAATAAAATTAAAGTGAATTAGCATTGCACTGATAAAAGAAATAAATATGATTTTCCCAGGTCAAAGTTGATTTTCAACACAGCCATTTCCTTGAATACTAATTACGTAACAAAAATATTAGAAGGAAATGGATAGGTAAGAAATTTACGAGGAAATAAACGGGTACACAAGAGTAAAAATTTTATAATCATTATAAAAGGTTATCAGCCCAGCTAACGAAATTTAAAATATATATTATTTATTTAATTATATATTGGAAGATATAATTTAAAAATCCAAAGGTTTATTTTTCATTTTGTTATTTATTTATTCATTTGGGGGGAAGTCAACTACTTTAATCATTATAATACGTGGTTAAATATTCGAAAAAAAAATTAAAAAATTAAAGATGTTTTGAAACTATATAATTATTAGAAATGCCTACTCTATAGGATAGTTAGTGAAAATATTTTATAGCAAATTTTAAAATGTTTTACTCTGGAAAAGTTTTTTTTTGCATGAAAAACAAAACATTCTAAAATCCTAGATATTAAATGTTAGATTTTTTAAGGGATGCTCAATGATCTAACGGCTAATACCAAAGGGTTAAATCCTTTAAAAAGAACACACAAGGCTAAGTTTTCGAGGGTCATAATTTTAAAATTTCAAGTGTTAAAACTATGGACCAATATATAAAATAAAATCAATAGATTCAAATGATTAAATTTGAATAATTAAGTACGCTTAATAATCTTCCAACTATATGTCTAATATCCCCATGAAAACCATATTGGGAAGGGTCATTTTCTTTTTATTTTAATTTACACAATCCAAAAGCTATAAAATATTTATAAATTCACTAATAATTAATATTAAATAAATTACAACGCTTAGTAAGAAATTTGATACAAAATAATCCTTACTCAGAGAAATTTATGATATCCTATATCCAAATCCATAGAAGATTTTCTCAAATTTATCCAATTTGATGTCTCGAAATCCCTATCGTTATTTTGCATATTTTTATCTATTTATGTAATAGAAAAAAAATCAATCAGATCCATCCTTAACCCTAACACTTGTCAACATGAATCTTGAGATAGTTAAGTATTATATCAGATCCCTTCTTTTATCAAGATCAGTTTGGAATATTTTCTCATAAAAAAACGAGCTGAACACATCATGTTAATATTGATACGAGAAAGAAAAACGTTGAATTAAAAAAAATACAACCAATACTTGGGGATAGTAAACACCCAAGAGTGCGAAAATGTTGTTGCCCCATTTGCAAAAAATTTTGTTTAATATGACCCTTGAAAGCACAAAATTTGGAATTAACAACACAAGCCATTTTTTTTCAGGGGTAAAAACTTTAAATTTGACTTTAACTAATTAGAAAACAGAAAGCCAAATAAATATTAGCTATTAATTCAATTGAAAATTTGACAATGAAAGTAAAAAAACACAATAGAGCCATAAAGAAGTGATTTTTGATTTATAAAGACACTTTATCAGTTATTCAAAATTTCTTGTTATATTTGTAAAAAGGCAAATCTTCACAAATGAAATAAATATTTTAATAAATAATAAATATTTGAAATTTAAAAAAAAATCAGAAGTAATTTTAATTAAAATTAATTGAACGGGGGTAGAAAAGACTATAATTCAATAGACTCAAAATAAATTTAAATAAAATAGATAATAGTTCAATCAAATAGTTCAATCCCTACCACCCAAAGTGTTTTTCCACGATTTTTCGACGTTTAAGACTTTAAATATTTCAATAACTTTGAAACTAAGGAATCTAAATAGAAACGGATAAAAGACGATAAAGATGGTAACACTGAAGAGAAAATTTACAGTGTGTCTGAAAAAGAAATACAAACTCCTGATAAATACGAAGCCCTTAAAACTAAAAAAACCTAACTGACTTACATCCAAGTATGCAAAAATTAATGTTCTTTCCAGAGTAATTTTAAATATGAATAGATAGCCCTCTCCCACCAAGAAGAAAGTATTAATTTCCATTAAAAGGGGCAAAAAAAGATATCAAATTGAAGCAGCTTGCTCAGGATTTTATTGTAGGCTAGAAAATCGTTTAGGAGATGAAAAATACCTCGCTGGGGACCCTCTCTGGGGTTAGGCAGAAATGCCATCTCGTATTCGAAGGAAAATCTCGTGAACTAATTGAGACGCCTCCGTTCACCCGGAAGCTGGCCAGCCAGACTTATTTCATTTTTTAATCACAGTTGTTGCAGTCGCAACAAATTTACCCACTGATCCACATAAGAAACGAGCTCTTAGGTTGCTGAAAAGACGTCGGCAAGTAAAAACCCGAGTTAATGTGCAAAGAGAGAGTGAATAAAATGGGATTTAGCATCTGAGAGGTACTTAAACCTAGTGCTGGACAGGGGAAGTACCCAAGGCACTGATGACATTTTTGGGATATCTATTTTTTATGAAGTGTTGGTAATAAAGTTTAAAAAGTGATAGTGTATTTGGTATCATGATTAAAGGCAATATAAGCGATGGCCAGTTGGAGTCATTTACATAGGAATGAATTTTGTTGCTTTGAAGTCTCAAGTCCCAAAACCAACCACATTCAATTTCTGTATATGCTTTTGACATATTTCTAGTGTTTTGATTTTGAATGATGATGTTACCATTAAGTTGTCTTTTTCGATTTATTAATGTTAATCGGAATAAAATAACGCTATTTCATAAAATTAATGCTAACAAAGTTGGTGATATATCAATTAACAAAAAAAAAAAAATACAAGTTTAATTAAGATTTCTTAAGAAGGGGAATTGGCTTCCAATAAGAATATTTTTTTACAGCAAAGAGAATAATGGTAAAGTCTAGCTAGAGAATGGACACAAGAAAAAACCTCATGATATGTCCATTTATTTTATTGCACAGTCCTTTTAGTTTTAAGTAAACCTCAGAAAACTAGTAAAATAAAACTTTATACCTAAGCGTATCGAAAAAATTTAAACCTGGAAACTCACAGGCAACAAAAGATAATGATGTTTCTTGAAAGTCAACTACGGATTTATATCTTTAAGAGCAAGACGCAGATACATGAAAGTAAAAAAATTCTACATTTCAAATTGTAAAAAGAACTGTCGATAAAAGCAAACATTAATAAAAATTTATTGAAAGCAATAACCCTCTTCCTCTTGAACGAAAACCTTTCGATGGATACCCAGAATAAAAAAGGGCTTATTCGAAAGCTGAACAGATGGATACATTGATGCACATTTTGATATGAAAGAGTTTGGATTTTAAAGACCTTGTTAATTCACAGTAGATAAGATAAAAAGTAACGAAATACACGAATGATGCAAGAGTACAGTCTTGGATCTAAGCAAGATAGGTAGAAGATGTAAGCATAAATAATATACTTTCTTAAGAGAGAGCTAAAAAATTTTATCAAACTTAATTACGAAATGAGACAAATTTCTAACGAGAGGATTAATAACTAGTAGTTTCCCGAATAGTTTTACCAAGTTGAAGCCCAACCCCTCAACAAAAAATTTCGATGTGTCGAGTTATTGAGATTATGAAAGACAAAACAAACGACATAAAATGTCAAGGGGGTGAAAACCTTTTTTCTTTCGAGTTTTCGAAACATCAGATTTCAAGATATTGAAGGTACATATTAGGCACTACCTATATAAATAACACAATAATTTAAATATTTAGGTAAACCAAATAGCTGATGGAAAAGCTCGCCTAAGGTTTTTCTTTTCTGAAATTCTTCAACAAAACTAACTTTAAAAATTTTATAAAAATATTAAAATTTTAAATTTAGATACTAAGTCAACCAGCTGTTATAATTAGAAGACTGACAATACAAGTTTAGCAAACACGTATAAACACTATTTGTTTATATGAAAAAATTATTAAAAATAATAATTATTAAAATCATGCAATATCCCAATATTAAATGCAGATAAATACGCATGAAGAATAGGTAAGAATTTTAATATAAGACACGTTGCTCACAATAAAACGCCAAAATTTATTTCAATTAAATACTAGTCTATCTTGGCTCTGTACGGCTTCTTAAATATTATTTAATTAAAAAAATGCCTGGTAAGCCTATTTTTGCTCACTGAACGTTATAAGATATAATTTTAAGGACACACAAAGCTTTACTTCGTTTAAAATATATTTGACTGGTAAAAATTAGATCAGACATAAAATTACACTAACAAATTAATTAACGCAAATTTTAATGAAACGCAGTGGAGTAAGATTCGACAACACAAGAATAGCAGTTTATCCACCGACCACAACATCTAGAAATCTTTTTAAGAAAGTTCATCAAATGATGAAATTGTTAAGAATTAAGTCGTTAATTAAAAACAACGCTGTCATTAAGTACTTTAAAATTTCAAATCTACCTTATATACCCGTATGTTTTTTTAATATTCCCAACAAAGACTTGCAGCAATACATAATTTTAAAAGAGTATGAAAAAAATACTTTAATTAGTTTATTAAATTTATTTGAAGAAAATAGGACAATTTAATATTTTTTTTTTTCAAATTTAAAATTTAATAAAATAACTTTAAGTAAAGTAATAAAAAATAAGTAATTTTAAATAGACTGAGATATAAAAAAATGATAAAATAATTCATTATTAAAACCAAAGTACTACTTTAATGAATCACCTCTATTATGGTAAGAAATAATAATTTAACTCAGAATTAGGTGTTTTTAAAAATGATCTATGACAGAAATAAATTAATTTTTAAATAATTATTTAAGAGTTAAATAACTATTAATTGGCATTTTGTTAATTAAAACTCTTTACTTTTTAAGTAGCATTTAATTGATTTTGAATCTCATCAATGGATAAAATAGTCTACACAATTATATAAATAAATATTGAGGCGAAGTAATCAAAATCTATAATTAAGGTCAATTTTAATTTAGCAACTCAATGGTTAGCAATAAATTTAGGAAAAATTTAAAGGAAAACTCAAAACTTTTTCTTTACTTTTTATGTATTGCTGCAGAGTCTTAATTACATAACCCAACCCAAGATAATATAAAGTGGATGCATGGACATTGGCGTGTTTTAATATATTTTATTTCACTTTTAATTTTTTAAAATTAAATACTTCTGAAAAGTATACAAACCATAGATAATGAACAGCTGTTTGGATACATAGGTAGTTAATACTATTTACCTTGATGTATGTTGTGGGAAAAAATGACTGTGACAGAAGTATGTACTTACACATACTGAAGATCATGGTCAGTATGGTATTCAAAACTGCTGAAAAGTCACTAACTATTTTACGCAAAGTGCATGCTTTTAAAATACTGTTTACTCTAATAAGTTTAAATAAAAATTAAATAATATCAGCAATATAGTTTTTATACACATGCATGCATGCAAATTTAATTTTAATTTTACCAGAATTATATTATTGGTCGTAACAAAAATTTATTTCAAAATGGCTAAGTTAACGAATTTAATGAAAGAGTGTTTGTATTATGTTTGCGTTGTTCGAGAAGTTCAACTGAAAGATCTTAAATCTCCCAGATCAACTGTTTCACTTAAAAAATAGCTCTGACTAGATATAATTAAGACATTGTAATGTAATTAAAAGTAGAGTAAGTACACCAATACCTAACTACTGCATGAATAAATGATGATATTCATTTATATTTTTCAAAAATATTAATTCTTAATTTAATTTATATGACATTAACTGATACAGTAAATATCCCTACAAATCTACAGATTTTTTTACCTTTTACACACTTACAAAATTGAGGAGGTCAAAAACTGGTGCACATAGTAAAATAGTATTGATGCACTTACCCAAGTGTTAAACAGAGTAGTGAAAAGTGTTTTTCGTGATATTCATATTTTGACACTAGTTATAGAAATGATTGGGTATGTGTAATTGAATAATGAAATAAGTGTAAGTTTTTCATATGACTACAACGTAAATATAAAAACCAATCGTAAAAACTGGCAAGCAGGGAAGCAGGCAATAGTCGAAGTTCATGCATCCAAGCGACTAAATTTTAGAAGCAGATTTACCAGGTACCTGGGAGGGCATTGCCCCTCTCAAACATTTTGAATATTTCATTGTTCCCAATGGTTTGGTAAACGATGTGCCCAAGAGCCCATTACGAAGAGTATGTCCCCAAAAGTCTCGAGCCAATCTCTCTCCTAAATCCGTCTTTACCGAATTTGATATACTAATGTAGTCAAAACCTATTGTAATGAAACTCTGGATACGTTTTATCTATTCCGACTGAGCACCCAACATTTTAATAATGAAATCTTTGATTTTAAAGAAGGTTATTATGATGGAGTTTAGCTGTACCACCCACATCATTTGACTGAATAAATGAGAAAATAATAAACAGAAAGAAGTTTACTTAAGCTTACTAAAGCAAGGATGATGATAAATCATATGAATACCCCAGTGGCGTATATAAGGGGGGGGCGACGGGGCCCGGGCCCCCGAAATTCTGACTAGGTGTCCTAAAATGGGTTAAAATCCTGTTTTTTAGGGTCAAATTTCCAAAAATTTTCTGGGGGAGGACCCCCAGACCCCCCCTTTTTGTGCTTGGAACTCTATTATTCACAATTTTTCAATATTCACTTCATCAAGATGCAAATCATGCCTGGAAATATATTAAAAAACTACATTGAATCTATTAAATATGCATGGGGGGGGCTTAGGAATATTTTTGGGTCCTTTCCCCCAGTGCGAAATTCTAGCTTTCGGCTTTTTAAAAGCTAATTTTTTTTGAATATATTTTTCCCGAAATAAATTTCTATATACGCCACTGGAATACCCTCTTCTAGCCATAAAAGGTTCTACAAAAATCTAGACTGGTGAAGAAAATAATTAAAAATTCTTTGTTCATAGTATTTTAGTTACCGGGGCAAAAACTACAGTTTTGGGGGAAGGGTGAGAGTAGTGCAAATAAAAAAATACTGCGGGTTTGAAATAACAAAATTCTATGTGTAAAAAATACATAGGCATTCAATAAGTAAGAAACTAAGGTTCTACAGTGATATGTCCAATTGGTTTTTTGTTTCTAGTGTTCATTCAAGATATTCTGAAATATGTAAATAAATGTGTGTGTGCTGTTGAATTCGTTTATTGCAAGCGCAGATATAACAAAAACTCAGTTGTTACAAGAAAAAAAGAATCAAATGGTTAGTACACTGTAAGTGCAAAAGTTGGTGGCCTTATCGAGCTTGTTACAGCTGGTTAGCAATACTATCCCGTTTGTTAAAAGAAAGTTCAACGGTATATTAGGATTGATACGTGTAGGTTTGACACAGTGTCAACATCGAAACAACAATTTCTATGAATGATAGTTATTTGGTTGTTATACATGCATCAATGTTTTTAAACGATACTACAAAGGTAAACATGCAACAGTGGCGGATTTAAGGGGGGTCATATTGGGGTACTGCCCTTCCAACTTTTTGAGAAAATTCCATTCTTATAAGGATTAACCATGTTTTGAAAGCCATCAGGGACAACTTGGTCCCCAAAAGAGAGTGCTGCCCCAGGGTGTATCACCAAATCTGCCCATGACATGCAATTCAGAGAATTATAGAAACTAATAAACAAAAAGAATAAGTACTATACAACTTAAAAGACAAACAAACAACAAATAAAGTGTGAAATTGTGAAGTTATCATGCTATATGAGTAAATACTCTCCATGATTACACAAACACAACAAACAATGTTACGTAAGAGAAGAAAAACATGCGTTAGGCCACCAGAAAAGAAAACAAAAAGCATCAGTAGATTATCTTGTGGATATAAAAGTATAAAGAGTGTATTGTAAAGGTATTCGGAGAGTATTGTGAGTGGAGTTTTGATTCAAGTGTATAAGAAGTTAAGCCATTTCAGTTTTTTGTTGTTAAATTAAGGCAACAATAAAAGATTCCTAAGCATTTGGATATGCTTATGATTTGCCATGACAGCTAATAGAAAGCTGTTACTAACCTTAGACGAAAAGCTAAATTCATAGGATATAAGGACGTTGAGTCCAACGTAAACAAAGAGTAAGAGTTTGTTCAATACGTAACGCAAAAATACACTACGAAATATGCATTCTTTCTTGTCATCAAACCACAATTTCGTGAATGTGTAGGTTGTTGTTGTGGATAGTTAGGGTGAATACAAGGGTATATCATGCTTTCTAGCACTATGTTTTTCTTTTAATACATTATTATTAAACTTACTTTTAGTAAACAAAACACAACATTCTAAATCTATTACTATGTAGAGACATACACTTCCTATAAAATCTAAACTTATGCTAAGATTGTATTTGTTTACTTCTGGTACTACATACAGCATGCTGACAAACAATCGTAATTTAACGTAACAGCATACAGAAATTCGAATCTACTATCTCATACAGAGCATGCATAATATTAGAAGAAAAAGTGCATCATGCAGCATAACAATTTGTGTGTATACACTAGCAACAAGCACAATTTAAACTAACAAAACAACAATATACATAACAAGATTGAAATGTAAACATGGTATGTCACACTAAAGGAAAAACTAAACGAGACTACTAAAACTATAGAAGTGATCCAAATATACTAATGATTAAGATTTAAGCATGCACAATGGCGGAAATAGCTTCATAAAAGTAAAGCGCACATAGTTGATGTACGTTACTCCGATATAAAACATGCTTGTAACGCGTTGCATGCTATAGAAAAACAATAACATTGCAAATAATGTATGGACTGTTAGCTCGAATCATAACAAACTCTTAAACTTGGGTTCAATGACGACAAACTATGGTTTGGTGACGAGAATGGCAGTAACTCTCTGCGTTGGTTATCGCAAAGTAACGTAAACAATGAAGAGATTTACGAAAGGAAATTCAAAATAGTACACGTTGCAATACAGATTTGGTGTGTGGATGAGATGCATAACAGTGGAATGGTACAAGATTTCTATTTAGGTGAATGAAATGTGTGTTTGTTTGCATTTTGTGTTCGAATAAAAAACATAAAAATACTCACTCATTTCTGAGGTGTTCCTTCACCAGAAATATGAGACTGAAGATGTAAAAGGAAGAGGGATGGGTTGGGTAATAAGTGGGGATAAATATAAGGTATCTCAGAATATGGTATTTTAAAGAAGAAATTAATTAAAAAATTTAAAAATAATAACAAGGAGGTTTTTTATTAAAACACCAAAAGCGTCTATATAAATAAACAAAACCTCATAGAAATCAACTGAGCAAACAAGGAAGAATAGGAGATCACGTAATGACAAAATGTATCCAAAATAAATGTAACATTAATGGTGATGAATGACACATGTCGATGGAGTGTCATCGGTCACGTTTCATCACTTTTATAGGGTCATATAAATGATCGAAAGGAACGAAAACAAGGGAAAGGAGTCTGGGATGAGTGGCAAGCAGAAAAGCGGAACACAACTCACGTCAATCATCGGCGGGAGCATGGACGGAGGACGGACCACAACAAACAAACAATCAAGCGGTACTCACTTGTCCCATTCGCATTGCGTGACAGAAGCCGTCCCGCCGAAAGAGGAGTACTGGGCCCAGAGTGTCCCCCACTAGTCCCCGAAAGCTGAACGTCGGACGAATTCGAGAGAGAGCAAGGGTCTAGAGTAGAATTATTTTCCCGCATAGGCCGCTCCATGGAAGGACCATCGAGACCAGTAGTTCGCCGGAGCCGCCGCCGATAAACAACACAACTAACCGTCTGGCAGGAGTTTCTCCACTAACCCTACTTGGACAGTCCACTTGGCGTTTCCGTCTGTGGCCGCGGGCCGGACACATCGTCCATCTGACATCGGTCAGCTTTCGGACACACTCATCACCGACGGTCGGTTCGCTGCTCGTGGTAAGATCGCGCGCAGTTCAGTCCTCTCGCTGCGAGCACGGCCGTGCGTCTGAAGCCGTCTGGCTGCTCTAGCCTCGAAGCGGACGCCGCCTAGGGGGCGCTCGCGCCGGCTTTCGCATTTGCATCTTTTTAACATTGCAAATGGGATGGAAATTAAAATTTACGCGGCCTAAGCCAATCAGGTAAATTAATCTTCACTTTCTTGTTAATGAGGCTGCCGCGTTTGGGTTCGAGAGGACGGCCGCGGCTCCGGCTGCTTTGTTTTTAACCCCCGGATAAAGTTGTTTCGCCGCTGAATAGGAAGCGGTTTAAATGGGAGCAGCGCGCTTTCAATAGGTGACATTGAATTGTTTATTTACGCTGGAGAACATGTGCGAGATTTGGGGGGGGGAGAAATTCACACCTTTCGAGACAAGGTCCGATTATCTTGAACCCCTTCTTCAGCGACGTGTAATGCAATGCGGTAGCTTTGACTGTACTGCACGACCCCAATAAGGAGAAAACTACGAAATCAAAGAGAAAAACTTAAATGTGATCATCCTCTTTAAAAAAAATTATTATTTATGTTTGAACATCAGAAATATATCCGACTTAATTAAAAGGTAATTCAAGCGCCCTAATGCTCTCCTTTTCAATATTTCATGTCTTGAGGACATGTCACAACATACGTGTCTGTTACCATAGTACATAGTATGAAAATAATGCCACTCCAATTATCGTGACCAAATTGGTTAGTAAATAGAGACACAAAATTTAAGTTATAATTCAAATATAATCAAATTCTACCCAGGAACCTAGGCCTAGTGGCCTATCAGGCTGTGCCATCTCCGTTTGATGTGACCGTAAGATGATGGGATGAGTTGACCCATGACCAGCTACCCAAGCAGAAGCCGCAAGGCATAGAACCTGGGTCGGTAATGCTCGTAGCCAAACACGCTGACCACTACACCACTTCGGCCACAAAGTTATTAGTTAAGTTAAAATTTAAATTAAATTTAAATTTTCTCAACTTACTTTACAATACCAGACTGAAACACTTCATCTAGTATTTTTAGTGTTTTTATAAAAATTGTAATCCTATACCGAACACCTATACACAGCGAACACACGAACTACCATAATATTGGTAGGTTAAGTCAACTATTTTTAATAATAAGAATGAATCACGCCCGCAACTTTACTCTTATAAAATCTCTTCGATATTTTTAGAGAGAGAACATTAATTAAGTACTGCAGAACTCCCTGATAAAACTAGGATGTAAGGAGAATCAGATAGTTGGTAAATGAACCTATATCAAATACAGTTTTTAAAACCAGCATTTAAGGAAGACTCACATTTAACAAGTAGAAAGGAATTAGATAGTGGGTAACAAGAACCTGAAACACGTACCTATAGTTTTCAGTATAGTACTTGGTTATATCGAGGACTCAGATTCAGCGAGCATAAAATGCTTATTATAAGAGAGTTAGATTACATTTACAGTGAAGAGTTATTTTCTTATTATAGTTTGTATATCACAACAAGACAAGTAGAAACTTTTAAATACAGGGTACCCATTTCACACTCTAAAATTAATCTTCCTAACACTTTTATAATTGACCGTGAACCATTTGTAAAATTAAGCAAGAGATATTTAGCATTAATTTCTTTTTATTTCACAGTGTTTTTCAAACACAATTTTAAAAAATAAAACAAGATATGTGTGGTGTAAACTGGTAACAAATTTTAGTTGTTTTGAGACAATTCAATTAAAAAAATAAGATAAAAGCAGTTAATCCCACATAGATCTCAAAAGTTTATAATATTGGAAAATTGTAAACGAGGTATATAGAATAAATTTAAAATAAAAATCGACGAAGAAAAATATACTAAATTAAAGTACCCAAAAAACATGTTAAACAATGGTTGTTTGTAAGGCATATAATTCTAAATAAAAATATCATAGTTAATGCTCTTTAAGTATAGAAAATAAGCTAGTATTGGCCAAAAAGGAGAAAAAAGATTGCAAAATGTTTTCTTTCAGCTAAAAACTTCAAACATTAAAATCCTTAGTAATTTTTAAACCTAAACATTTTTTAAAAATTTATTTTAAGTTTTTAAAACCATTTGAGACTATTTAAATAAAATTGTAGTTTCAAATGTCTGTATATTCTTCTAACCATTTTCAATATCATTATTTTGTTTCACTTTGTAGTTTGACCATTAAGGAATTTTTATTTTGTCAGGGTAACCTTGGCCCAATGGTAACTGTTAAAATAATTAAAAAACTAATTGAATTTAAATAAAAAATAAACAAATATGGATAAGAAATTAAAGTTTATTTACTTATAATCTGCTGCATATTTTTGCGTTAAGGATTAAAGACTGCATGTTGTATACGGTATCATTAGGGGCCGTCCATAAATGACGTCACGCTTAGAAGGGAGGGAGGGGGTTCATCAATTTGTGACACTTTGTGACAAGGGGGGAGGGGGGGGGGGTTTCAAGAATTGTGACATCACAGATTGAAAATCAAAAATAAAACTAAATAAAAAAATTTTTCTGGAAAATGTAGCTTAAATGACGTTATTATAAGATTCATACCAACGAAGTTGAAAGAAATTTCCCTTCTCAAAAATGGCTTATAGGGTATCCTTTCCCAAATTACGTGAGGAAGCACAAAATTCAATAGTAACAGTCTTTATTCAGCCCAACATTCCAAAAGCCATCAAACAAAACAATAAAACACTTCTATATATAATCGTTAAAAACATTGTTGCCACATAAAAAATGTATTACATCATCAATATAAGAAAAACTAAGAAAATATTAAAAACCATTATCACATTATCTGGGAATCGAACATTAAATAAACACTAGAGGGGAGTCGAACCCACAATTTTTGACATCCTCCCCCCTTGCAAGTGCAAATTAGCAATTAAGCTTGCAAGACCTAATTAAAGTATTAGTTTAACTTAAACTCATGAAAATCCTATCACATCTAAATCTAAAAACTCTAAAACACCAATTAGCCTTTAAATTGAAAATTAGCAATTAAAGCTCAAAATACAATTAATCATTACCACTGAAATATTAAATATCTCTAAAATAAATTAAAGTTCAGAAAGTTCTCAGTCTTTGAGCATTTCTCCAAAACCTCCGGCTGAGGTTCACTTTTGGTTTCTACAGACGGGACGACAGGGATTTCTCCTCGTCTTCGGGGTCAGGTTCTTCAACATAGCAGGAAAAACAACGGACACAATCAATGGATCAAGTCCCCTGACCACTTTTACCTTCCGCATGTAGTGAGCCCGTGATACTGCTCCTCTATCCACTCCATCTGCCTCTTTGACGCATTGCAACCGATGAGTAAGTATTATAGCATTGGTTCTTGGCTTGATCAAAAGATCGGGATTGTTGTAGACCTCCCTCAGAAAACTCATGACATAGACTCCCACGTGACCCTTCTTGCTATGCACCTCCATCACCAGTCTCCTGACGATCGGATGCTCACCAAGCAATATAGCAGGTGTCTCGAATTTCGCAGTATCGTCTCGTTGAAATACAGCTGGCCTGATTAAAATTAATCCGCTTCTGACAAAAGGGTTCAAGTCTTTAAGTCGCTTATCCTCCACGCCGTCAAATGACTCTGTCTGAAACAGACGTATCAAACAATTTTCAGATGTCTCAAGCTCATTGACCTGCAAGTCCGTTCTTCTACCATCACGTCTAGACTTCCTATGAAGTCTGTAGATCCAAGCAAACACTATCAGTATCCTCTTGTAGTCCGATGTTCTGGAACAGGATTCATCGCTCGCCAGTAGACACTCAGACGAATCCATCCCTCTTTCATTATCGCCATCAATATCAGCTCTGTCAAAGGGCAATTCCTGTCCTGACCATTCCTCTGGATGTAGCCAAACCCAATTTGTTTTCTCACACCAACACGATCCACACAAGCAACGGGCAGGACAGCATCCTCGATTGCACAAATCAGCATCGGGACCACGTCTCCAAGCAATAACGCGTTTCCTGACCTTAACTCTCATTGCCTGAAGTAGCTCCAGTCCAAGTATGCACGCCAGATCCGTACAGTCTGTCCATACACTTCCAAGATCAAAATCCCTCAAGACTTCAGCGTGAAGACGCGAAGATTCAAATATTCCAAGAGGCATCAGTAGAAACATAGTCCTCTTTTTACCAGCCAGATTTACTTCAGTTTTAGCCTGCAACAAACTCAAGAAAGGGGGATTAGAGTTTGCAAAACGAACAAATACAGTAAATGAATGTGCCTGTTTACGAGCATCACAGAAAAGTTTCGATAAACGATTGGTATCCCCAGGATCCCACTGCAACCATCTGGAAAGCATCAAATTCCCTAAAAGTTCAACATCATTAAAATATTTCCCAAACTCACGTTCAGTCTTCAGATGCATCTCCAAACTAATTACAAGGTTAGACAACAAAGTTACAGGAAAGAAAATTTCAGGATCAACCGCTTTACATGGGATAGCCACAATCACCTTACTCGAAACCTCTGTTAGCAAAGCATCAATATAAAAAAGTTTCAGATCATATGTACCTCGACTAAGATCCCAACTCAATCCCAATACGTTAGTAGGGGCTACTGAATCACTTGTGCTATCCGCACATTCCCATCCTCTCAGATCAAGTTTCTCATTAGCCTTAACATTAGTTGACATATCAATAGACCTAAGCAATTCCAGTTCACCAGAAACATTAGTCAAGCAACTATCCTCGTCCAAACAGTTGAATTGTTGCAAAATACAAACAAGAAACTTCAACTCACCCTTTTCGTCCTTTCTAATTAACGATTCCGAATGATATCTCAACATCGACCCCAGCAGGAAAGGACCACTCAATACCTCAGAAATCACTCGGCAAAATCTATAAGGTGTCAATATACCGTCAGGTCCGTACCATGAAAACATGAAGCAGTTTACATCTTCCTGCATACCAAACTTGAGAAAAGCCTTTCGGTCGTCTGACATGACATCAATTCTTTTCACTCGGAATCCATCTCGCATTAAGGAGATCAGCTCGCTGACTTCCAATTCTTTACCTGGGACATCCTTCTTCTGCTTTGGGGCATCACCCAGCCTCACTGAAGATTCAAATACGACCATGGCTTCCTCGGTGTTTTCCTCTACCACTTCGCGATGAGGCAAGCATAGACATGCTAATTCATCCCCAGGCCTCTCTTCACACTCGAACTTCAGGATGGCCTGTCCATGTTTTCCAGCCTCCCGTGGCTCTTCCCTATTCTTCTCTGAGGAATCCAGAGAATCCGACGACCACAAATCCGATATCAGGATATCTTTACTCAACAAAGATGTCAAACAGGTGGTAGCCTTTGTAGGGTTGTGAGTATTCTTACCCATAACAGTCCATCCCAAGAAGGTCTCAACTGCCACTAACCCACACGAAAGAACATGCATCTTCCCGGTGAGCAATCTTCCAGCAACATCGGCTCCAATGAGAAGATCAATCTTTCCTCCGTCGACTGTGTCTGTCAAGCGTATCCCCCTGGACCTCAACTCGTTTACCCAAGGACCATTCGCTACCGAAGGAACGGTGTCGCATATTTTCTCTTCGTCAAGAACATCAAAGCAGTATTTATTCTCCCTTTCCAGGTCTCCCACAGTAATTCTGTAGACTTTATGAATTCTGTTGTCAGTTCTTGCTCCTCCAAACAGGGAATGCACAACCTCCTGTTGAACCGAAGAACCCATGGACAAAAAGGAAGCCACTTCTTTCGTAATGAACGAACTTTGAGATCCACTGTCATAAAGTGCTCTGACAGAGATCGTGCCATTCCGGCTCATCAGGCTTACCCTTAAAGTTGGCAGCAGCACTCTCGGTGAACCACATAAGGAAGTGAGGTTCACAGCACCCTGACCCTCGGCCTTCGAGGAACCCTCAGCGTCAGACGCATCAGAGGAAGATAAATCAGAAGATATCTTGCTGCACATGAGAGAATTGTGGGGCCGAGAGCAAACCGCACATCTCACGTAAGAACGACACTTACTAGCAATGTGATTCCTCTTGAAACACTTGAAACAGCAACCTCTTTCTCGCAAGGCCTTTTCCCTTTCAGCATGTGTCATCATCTTTGCTTTATTACAACTAGTGCTCTCATGAGTCCCATCACAAAAAACGCAATCCTGCCTATTTTCGTTTGCATTCAAGAGAGTGGAAGCGCTGGGTATTCTTCCCTGCTTTGCTCCTGAGCAGTATCGCTTGCCTCCATTCTCAAATTCCAAAGATCCACGAGGAGTCTCACTGTAGTATTCTCTCCCAGATTTATACTGGCCTCCCAGACCTGATCTAGCCAAACTTATCATTTCTTCTCCATTCACCTCTTGTCTTAAAAATAACATAAGCCTCTCCAACGATCTTTGACTACCTCCAGTGTCCTCATCCATTCCAACCCTTCCCGAATTTTCCATCTTGTTGGTGTCCGTAACCCGGTATCTTTCCCAGGCTCTCAAAACTCTCTCTGGTAAGCATGATTCCACTAGGGGGCATAAAAAATCAGCAAATTTATCCCTTGATCGTCCTAAACTGTCCAAAGCTCTTAGATGAGATTCAATTTTATCGTAGAGTGCTCCAAGATCAGAACTCTTCCTTCCGCTAATTGCGTTTTCCATTACTAATCCCAAAAGTTCTCGTACATAAATTTGAACCAGCAGGTCTTTTCTTCCAAACCTTTCTTTCAGGAGTTCAATCGCCTTTGGGTAATTCTCTGCTGTAGGTGGAAAACTCTCGATCAGTCTAGCAGCTCTTGATCCAGGCACTATAACTTGCAGTAGGTACTGGAATTTGTACCCATCAGACAACCCCTCGTCATCGTGAACTCTAGAGAATTGACTCCAGAAACCCAAAAACGACTTCGCATTACCATCGAATTTCCCAAGCTCTAATTCGGGTAATCTGTACCTTGCAACAGAGGATTCCGATAAGCTGACATCTTTCTGACTTTCTTCCGTTTTCTTACTGCTTTTCAGCAACTCTTCAACTTGTGTCTTTAGTAGTATCACTTTTGAGCTATAATCCTCTACAGCTTCATATTCAGCGCTTAGTTCATCACCGGACAACCCCTTCAAAATTTCCACGTGGGTCTTTTCCAGGCAATCGGCTCTCGACATGAAGACACCAAACTCAGCCCTCAGCTCCGAAATGTCAACATCTTCAGCCTTGCAAGTTTCCTTCAGCCGGTTAAAAGACCTTGTGAAGATATTCCTCTGAGTTTTTCGGAGAGTCTTCAATCTTTCAATTTCGGCCATTTCACTCTTCTGAAATCTCCAATGCCGGGCCAAACAAAATCCACTTCCTCACGTCCTGTCGCGGACGCCAGATGAAAGAAATTTCCCTTCTCAAAAATGGCTTATAGGGTATCCTTTCCCAAATTACGTGAGGAAGCACAAAATTCAATAGTAACAGTCTTTATTCAGCCCAACATTCCAAAAGCCATCAAACAAAACAATAAAACACTTCTATATATAATCGTTAAAAACATTGTTGCCACATAAAAAATGTATTACATCATCAATATAAGAAAAACTAAGAAAATATTAAAAACCATTATCACATTATCTGGGAATCGAACATTAAATAAACACTAGAGGGGAGTCGAACCCACAATTTTTGACAAAGTATTAGTTCACTTTGAACTTATTAGGTATGGTGCACCTAAACTTAAACAAAAACATTGGGTCCCAAATTCTTACCAACCTTATTCTTAACTTATTATTCGTTCGTGACATGTGACAAAGGGGGGGGAGGGGGTATGGTGAAGTGTGACACTTTGTGACATAGGGGAGGAGGGGGTCAAAAATATTGAAAAAAAAGTGTGACATCATTTATGGATGGCCCCTTAGTATTAGTATTAGTGTTAGTAAATCGATGGTGTTCAAAGAAATATCAGTTTTTTGTTCCTAAATTGGGTTTTTATCCACAATTTGACAGTGAATTCATCAAAATATATACCATAGATGTTAAAATACTGTCTACTGTTCATCTATGCCTTTTCTTTGAAAATTTCTCTAGGTAACTCTAAAAATGAAATCAGTTTTGTAAAAGAAAACATTTTTATTTATGGATTTTCTTAGTAATCAAGCTTGAAATGAACTTGGAATAGATTATTATTATTCATAGATAATTTAGCACTACATCTGAATGATATAGCATTCGCTAAAGCTAACTCGGGTTTTTAAATTTTTGATTTATGATGACTGGGCCAAAATTACTCCAATTCAAGGTAACTT
Source organism: Tetragnatha montana (assembly GCA_963680715.1). Lineage (NCBI taxonomy): Eukaryota > Metazoa > Arthropoda > Arachnida > Araneae > Tetragnathidae > Tetragnatha > Tetragnatha montana. The sequence continues at coordinate 5,164,511 of OY796684.1, read as the reverse complement.
TGGCCCAAAATTTCAAAAATGTTTTAAAAATATCTAAATCTTAAATCCACACTTTGAAAACGGTTTATATTACAGTCGAACATGTCAAAAATAATATAAACCACTGACCTTGTAAAATTTGTTTTGGTTAACCACTTTTATTTGCTTTTAAAGTTAAAAAATACTCCATTTGGGCCAACGTTACCCCATTTTACGGTAATTAATTAGTGAATATCCAAACAACAGAATGGATATTAAACTTTCTACTTGAATTTTCGCTCTAACATACAACCCTTAAATGTTTTGCAAATATTTCACGCAATCCGGTAAATAAATTCCTAATTTTGCTTAATAAACAAAACTCAGCCCATTTTTTGTAGAACTGCCATGCAATGCTATTTGACTAAAAAAAATAAAGACTACCTACACAAAATTATGACACTTAAGCATTTACACACACGCACGCGAAATAACATTGAAAGTGATACACGTTAGAAGATAATGCATTCACATCTAAGTGGTTAATAGCCGTCGTTAATGATACTTCTTGAAGACAGAATCATTTGTTCAACATCAAGAGAGAAAATTAATACCAAGTTCCAACTGTCGTTTCCGGTTTCTTTGTCCGCTTAAAACCGCTAACGTCCTTTTAATAAAGAATTAATAAATGGACTATCCACATTTATGACGCAATTAGGCTTTAATCGAGAGATTTATATGCATCAAAGTGATTATAGTTTCACTGGAAGAATATTTTGAATACAAAAATATCGAATTGTGTATAGAAAAGGAAAGAGTTTTAAGTAATACAATTGGAATAAAATTATACACGAATAGATTTGGTGTTTTAATATAATTTTTTTGTCGATGGTAAGCTTTTTAGTGGAGTTTTAGGGGTTGAGATTGAACCCAGAAAACGATTTTATCATAACTTACCGGATCTTGTAAAGAAAATAATTACATATTGCAAAATTACAATTTTAGAGAAATAAATTATTGGTTTTAATAGAAAAATTTAATTGAATTTATACTTAGCTATGAAAAATAGATTTATTGTCCTGAATTTATTTATGTTAATGAAAACTATCAAGTGAGTTTTAAGGGTAAAAGAAGGACCCAGAAAAGTATTTTATCATCATTTCACAGACTTTTTAAAATAAATTATTTACAAATAGCAAAACTTCAATTTTAAAACACTGGCATTTTCTTTTTGTCTTATCCATCTTAGAAATCACATTCAATAATACATTCAGTAGAAAAATGAAGAATTTCATCAGAAACAAAAGCGTTTGATTCTTACTTCTTTTAGCTAGATGAAGAAAAACACAACTTGTGTGGCAAGTATTGCCGGCCGACGGATGCTTTTACGTGGAAATGGAGCGGTTGAAGATTTTAGGTTTCGTCCTCTACTCTTACAAAATAGCGGGTTTTTAAAGTCATTATTTCGAAACGGACGTGAAAAACCAGATTCGGCACCTTTATCTGAGGTTTATGAGATCGAAGCTTAGGCGTGAAATAAAGTGTTTTCTTTCTCAACCGAAAAAAAGAATACATCCTGACTGACTGTGGACGCAAGGAAATGCTAAAGGAACCCCAAATTTAAGACTGTAATGTGCAGTGGTGAACTGTAATTAAAATAATGGTGTGTGAAATCGCGTGAAGGTTCCCACTTCACAGAAATATTAAATATAGCCCTTTTGCAACACTAAACATAGTAATGAACACTTTATTTAAAAGCGTTTCTTTGATTGTATAGCGATTGTGTGAGAAACATGTAGTGTTTTGAAAGTGTTGTTATTAATTACAAAGACAGAAAATGTGTTTTAATATGTTTTGATCTAAATTTATAAACATTTTCAGATTCTAAATATATTTGGCGACACTATTTCTAAACATATATTTCTGGATAGAACACATTTCTAGCACTTTTCAAACATATTCAGAATGTTTTCACAACGCAATAAGGTGATACAGTGTTCTACCTAACAACACAACTAAAGTGTTGTTAAGCTGATGACAAAAAACAGTGTTCAAAATGTGTTTATTTTGTGTGGAGCATTTCCATTCATTTTATACAAAGCAAAACGACCAAACATTAAAGCTTTTGCAAAAGAAGGAGTATTTCAACTGCTCTAAAATATAATTTTTAAGCTATATTATTTGTTTTTATAAAATTTATAGTTTGAATATTATGTATATTTTTTATATCCTATAATTATTAAAATTAATTTTATAGTTTGACTATTTGATGCATTGTTTTGATTTGGTGTCTTAACCAAAAGTTACATTAAAGATAATGTTTTGGATAGATTGTAGTTGGAATTATCTGTACACTTTTATAGAAAACTGCGAATAACATTTCAAATATGCTCAATTAAAAACTTTCTTGGTTTTAGAATCATTCTAAAGTTTAATACATTGAAATACTTTAAAACTATTTGTATAAGGAGTTTAATACATTAAAATACTTTGCAATTTATTGTAAAGAGATTTTAATATATTGAAATATTTTACTATTTATTTTATAGAGTTTTATGTATTAGTATTAAAAATAAAAGAATGAGTTTCTTTCACATTTTTGTACACATATTTTTAAATATTTAAGAAATCAGTTTCTGTTTTTATAAGTAGATTTCTATTTCAAAAGTATCAATCATTTCTAACCAAACCATTTTCATAAAAAGGAAAGCTTCCAAATATATATTTTAACAAGCATTGAATTTCGAAACTACTCCCTTATCAGGTCAATGAATCCTATAAAGTCCCTCTTTTTAACTATTATTTCATGATTAATTATAAAATATCAAAATAGGTATATTTTTAAACAAAACATTGTGATATAAACCCTCAATAAATACATAATATCCTGGTCACCATGTTCAGATTAAAATTATAAAATAAGGCGTGCTTTATTAAATATTAATTCAAATTTGATTTTTTTAGAAAACATAAACATTTAATAACAAAACGGAACATAAATGATTAGAATATATTTTAAAATTTAACAATGTTTTAAATGCATAAAATTTAAAACTAAATGAAGTAAACGTATTTTTGAAGTGGACAAAGTCTAATTTTAAAAACGGTGAATAATCATTACTTTCAACTAAATAAAAACATTACAAATTAAAATCCAATCCAAACATTTTGTACTAGACTCAAACACTCGCATTCAAAATTGGGGTGTAAAAATTTCAAAGTATTACAATTTTATCAAAACATATACAAAATAATGAGTGTCAAAAATATCAACCTCATCTTAAACAAATTTATAGGCATAATATTGATATAAAAGATAAAACAGTGTACGAAATATCAACGTTAGGTACGAAAATCGTAGAAAAAAAATGTTTACCTTCATCTTGACCCAAAACAAAACTGACCGCACTCTCCAGCTTAGCTAAAGAGGTTAATGTTTGCCCAGGTCCCAAACCGACTCGTGTGAACTCCTTTTTCTTAAGAACTTGGTTCAACTTTCGCCCAGAGTTCAAAGCCATCGGTGAACCCATGCGCCCGTTTTTTTCGATAGGGGAAAATGTAAAGGGTTGGAAGCAGGAAACAGTTGGGGTTGCGCCAGTGGCAGGTGGGATTCACTGTTACTGCGGGAGGTCAAAAACCCTCCTATCTTTCTTAAGCAACCCTTTCCTTACCTACAGTACACTAGACCATCTCTGACTGAGGTGGTTAAAAATTCCATCTCGGGCAAGTCAGTAACCCCGAAAATTGAGGTGGGTTTAAGACTGAGCGCCGTGAACCCTTTTTTTTTTTCTCTATTAATGTTCGCATGATTGTTTGAAACATGATAGGAAGGCTTAATGAAAGGTAATGGGTCATGCATTAAAGATTTTAGTTCATGAATTTTACAACTGAAAGTTTTTTTTTAAGTAAGTAAAGGTACTGGGTTTTTTCTAGTATGAATTGCGCCCATAGTTTGAACCCTTTTTTATGCATGGGAGTGCAACTCTTATTTGATTTCCCATGATTGTTTCAAATGCTATTAGAATTGTTAATGAATAATTTTAAATGTATTCTAGATTCTGTTATAGTTTTAGGTATTTAATTTCCCACCAAGCGTCTTTTTAAGTGAAGGCATTGCAGTTTCTCGACAAAAATAACGTCTAAACTTTAATAGTATTTTTTATCTCTTTTACTGGTGTTCCAAAGAATGTTTAAAATATTATACTTAAAATATTTTATAAAATTTAAGTATACCAAGAATTGCCTCACTCTGAAAAGTCTCAAGAAAACAGCAAGATATGATGAAGAAGTTCTTTCTCAGAGAAACTGACAACCTAATTTATCAGTCGCAATTATAATTTATAGAAAACATTTCAATTCATAACATGAAAAGCAGTAATCTTAAGTTTTATCATGCATTTTCCGTTCATTTATCTTGTTTTTATTGGTAAAACGATAAATATCTCTTTATAATCAGCTCCTAAAAATGATGCAGCAAGTCTTATGCCTTAAGGATCTTTCATTATTTGAAATTGTCTTTATTCTTTACATGATTACAATTTAAATTTTCCTTTGCTCATATAGGCACAAAAAATATGAATGCAAGAGCTTAGAAATTGTTCCATGCCGCAATCAGATTTCATTTCTTTGCCAAACTGTCCACTTAAAAATTCACTAGAACTACACCCTCAGAAAAAATTTAATAGTTATCAATCATGAAGCAAAATAGAATAACTCTGTATAACTATCTCCATATAGACTCTCTGTATAAAGCATCAGTCGCGAATTCCATCCACTTAAAAATCCACTTAAACTTAAACTACACCCTCACAAAAAAATTAATAATTACCAACCATGAAACAAAATAGAATAACTCTGTATAACGCATCAGTTGCAAAAATTCCATCCACTTAAAAATTCACTTAATCTACACCCTCACAAAAAAAATTTAATAATTATCAACCATGAAGCAAAATAGAATAACTCTGTATAACTATCTCCATATAGACTATCTCTGTATAAAGCATCCGTCACGAATTCCATCCCTATCAGTCAATAACCTCGGAAATTGCTCCGCAGTCACACGCTCCCCTTTGAACACCACGACCCCTTTTTTATGTGCAGGAGCGTACCTGGAGGAACGTATGCTTCATTACTGGATAAAAAAAGGGAGGTTAAGAAACGAAGATCTCAACAAATACTTGCTTGAGGCTATTTTTATACCAAAAAGATCTTGGACAGTGTCCACTCTGGCTATTAAAGGTCCGAACCCTTGGAAAATTCTGTCACATTAGTTAAAAATGTGTTTTTATTAAATTTTCCAACTATAGGTATTATCTTGTCCATTTGAGGGTCCTCGACCAAATATGGATCTTGTCCTAATGTCCACTCTGATTCAAGATATATTTGCCAAAGTCAACAATTGATATCCTCTTTTGTGAATAAATATCAGGTCACTTTTGGAATCTTTTGCCATAGATCCTCATAAAAAAAGATTCACCTGCGACAATTATCAAATCCAATATCACAATTCCATATGCAGAATATAGATATTTCTTTAGAGTCCACTCGAGTATATATTATCTATTTAAAGATATGTTGCTAAAACCAGCTTAATTTTTGTGTCTACTCTAAATGATGATGGGAGCATATGGGACGAGGGATTATTCTTGAAAAAATGTATGGTTAAGAAACAAACATACATATACCAATTTTGATCTTGAAATTCTATCGAATTAAGATCTTTATTATTGTTCACTCAAAAAGGAATCTGCCGTATAAAAACATTTTTGCTAGAGTCTACTCTTCGCACGTTTTGCCAAAGTTAGCATGTTTAGTTTAGCATTTTTAAGTATTATTTTCTCCTAAATGAATAGAAGGTCTTATTAGAACTAACCATCAATATTTACAATTTGATCGGTCAAAGTATGGAAGGGGATAAATTTCCTTATATGAATACCAGACATTAATAACTATCAATTCAGAAGGAAGAATCAAAATTTCTTTATTATCCTAAAGTAATTTTTTTTTCAAAAGCATTAAAGTTATTTAATATGTACTGCATGAAGATTTGTATACGCATAGACAAAATAAAAAAAGTAATTATGTTTATCCTCTCATTTTCTTACAAGATTTAAAATAATCACTAAGTTATTTTTATATTTATTTTTAGACTTAAGTTAAGAATCTATTTAGAAATTAAGAAAAATTATACTTTTGTTTATGAATTTTAAAAGTACTAAGTCATCATTGTTTAAGGGGATTTAAAAATTACTTTTTAAATCATAAAAGTGACAAAAAGCTAATATCCTCAGTATAACTAGAAATTTTCTTTTGCGAAAAAAAAAGATCCGAAATAATTTATAGTTAAATAGTAATCTATAATACTACTTACTTTTTAAAAGTAAGTATTATAGGTTACTATTTAACGACATCCTAAATTTAAATAAGATGGATAGTATTAAATAGTATGTTATTTAACGAAAAGATTGGTACTTAATATTTATTTTCGTTTTTCCATTTTAATAAAGTGTAAACAAAATTTTAATATGGATACTATTTTTTTCTTAAATTAGAGCTTAAAAAACTTTTGAAGCACTCTATTTCTTTTAAACTAGTATAAGTTTGAATGTCGAATGGCATAAAAATTAACCAAAACCAATAGTGGATCGTCATAGGATCAAACAAATAAGTTTCAAATAATTCATAATAACTGATATTACTATGAGAATGTCTGTTCAGTGTTCATCTGGGACTGATGAAAAGGTAATATTGTTATTCATTATACCTCGGTTTAACAATATTGATTAGTGTGCAAATATTTAAGTATTTCTTAAGGAAATTTAGTAAAATGATATACAGAGAAACTATAAAAAATAATAATCTATAAAGGAAAACGACAAGATGTGTGTTTGTAATCGATTGTAAATGTAGTATGGAAGTACAAATCCAAAATTTTCAATTAATTGAAAATTATGAAAATATTGCTATATCTTTTGAATACTATATCAAATTTCAAATTCAACACTGAAAATCACATAAAATTCAACATTCAAATATGAACATTATTCATCATACCTCTAATTTAAACATTGCAGGATCCGAGATCAAGTTTGAGGTTGTTAGTATAGCAAGGGGATAAATAAAATATGTGATGTAAATAAATATTAATATGATATAAATTTTTGATATTTGAATGTTGACGTTTTCCGCATCTCTTTTCATTTACTAAAAAATAGTGATGAAGATATTAAAAACAATTTTTAAAGCAAGGTAGTAAAATTTTAAAACTAATATTTTTTAGACAAGAAATAATTAATTACATATTTTGTTATTGAAGTTATTGTTTTAAAAATTTAAATGAAATGCTATTATAAATGAATTTATGAAGTATAGAAGGGAATGCTTATGAATTTAAAGGTGTAATAACAAAAATGTCAATGTTAGTAGATTTTGTAAAAATATTTCCTTAGAGAGATGGTGTATTGAAAAATTTTCAAATCTGAAAGTTTTTGATAACAAAAAGTGAGCACAATTAAAAGGATTACCAAACTAGGATTGACTAGTATTTTTAAATTTTTTGTTTTATCTTGCGCTTTGCATGCAAAAATGTAAAATTTTAGTTTCTCTGCTAAAAATAAATATCAAAAGGGTTAATAATGTAGACTTCCCTCCAGTGTAAAGTCTAGCAAAGCTTTCATGAAAATAGTAAAGTTGAAAAAATACATTGAATGCGAATGATTTATACTTCATTTTAAACTAATAAATAGAAAATAAGTCTATTAATTTAATTTGAAGTTATTCATTACAATCTCTCTATTAAAATATTTAAAATAAGAGGGTTAGTTTTCTCACAGAATTGAATGATCTTTTCTTTTAAGGCGTCCTGATAAAAACAAGGGGAGATACTTAAGAAAGTGCCTAGGCCTTCAAACTTCAGTATAACCAGCTTTACTGGTGATATAGTGCAACAGATTCAAGTTTTTTTTTTGCATGTGTTAATCCTTTATCTATTTAGGGTACTTACAAGTACATCACACTTTTAAATACATAGGATAATCATCCCCACGAATATACTAACGTTATTTTGCGGGAACACTCTTAGTATTACTCTTCCAGGATAGATCTTTGGTTATTTATCAGTTTTAAGAGTTAAAACTGATTTAAAAAGTCATGTTTTTTTGTATTGTGAGAATATTTTAGCCCTCCGTGTACTGACGGTGCTTAAAAGAGTACCAGTTTAACTAAATAGCTTTAGCTCTAACGGATTAAATTTCTCAAAGTTGAGTACTTTATTTATGTATACCTCTTAATTTTCAATTTAGTGACTCAACAAAAAATATTGCACGAAAAAAAATTGCAGAACATCATAATGCTTAAGATAAATGATTAAGGGTTAAAGTAAATCTGGTTGAAATAAAGATAATATCAAAGGGAAATTTTGAGCACTTTCCATTTAATTATCCGATATGCAAAATCTACAATCTACTATTGAGAAAGAATTACAATTTCACCATCGCTTTTCTGAATCTAATTTCAATATTCAGCCTGCTTGCATGACGCAGGAGAAAAAGAACCGATGAATAATAAAAGAACGAATGTGTCTTTTTTCAAAAGAAAATTAACTAGTTCAGGTAAGTCGGAACGCATATTAACTGCGGGGAAGAAGGAAAATCTCGAATCGAAATTAATTTGGATAAAAACAGTTTTCGATATCCTCGAGCACTGCTATAAAAACCAACCGAGCCATCTTGAAAATGCGTGTGATCAATTTTTAAACGCCAGTTCTTTCGCGAAGAAAAGCTTCTCATCTTTGGCAACCGATACTTACTACAGCATCGAGGTGGAGTTGTTGGTTTTTTCTACAGGTCCGCACTGTTGAAACACCCAAGGCGAAAGTACCCCTTCGAGGAATCACAAAGAAAACCGGTGAGAAAAGAAAAAAACTTGTTTGAGAAACCACTTTCTCCCCAAGACGTTTTTTTCTCTCAGGTAAGGGGTTACGCCATGGGAAAGCTACTTCCGTTTGATTCGATAAGGTAAAGGGGAATAACCGAGTGAAAAACTTACCTGTGCGCCAGAGAAGAGGGAGGTTTGGGGACTGAAAGGGTTCAATAACTTTTCCCACCTCAGCAATGTACCGCATAGCGAAAGAGTTTTTGCGTTACTCTATTTATCTTTTTGCTGTAAAAAAAAGAGAGGGGAGTGAAAAAACGAGTGAGAACCTTTTTTTTCGAGTCACGACCGGGGTTATCGAACTGGCATGTTGTGTGGCAAGTGATACCAGAAGACTTCGGCGGAGTGCGTTGACATAATTCCTATAGAGTTCATGCGGCAGCAGCATCTTATTTGGCAAACAGGCGTTTTCCGCTTTGCAAAATCGAAAAACACAAACACCGCCGGGCCACGTAATTGCAGAGCGGTGTTTCTTTTGTCCGATTGAAAAACAATTAAACTTCAGCGCGCGGTAGGTGGACGCTTCCCTCTCATTACATCAAATGGCAGGGAATAATAGATTTTTTTTCAGTCTGATATTTTTGGAATGCATAAAAAGTGCCATTATCCAAAAATGTTTACTTTTGCGGCCCACCTTGAAGGTTTCGGAGAAAAAAAAATTAATTACTTTTATTTAAATTATGTTTATGTCCCTGTAAATGAAGAAATGCTTGGAATTCGGCAAATGCTTAGAGTTCAGCGTGGTCAGGTCAAATCATGCAAAAAGGTTCAAGCGGAGATTCACTATATTCTTACTTAACCCTTTCAGTCCTTATTGCTCCAAATATTTAACGGAAATCTCGGCAGGAAAGGGTTAAAAATCAGGCGTAATGTTTCCTACACTGAATTTCAGTTTAGATCACCACGAATGACACATCTAAGATTATGTTAGAATACCTATTTCCAAATGTTTATACTTCGGAAATTGTGGTATAATAGTATCAACATAGGTATTTTCAATCGCATTTATAAAAAAATTAAGAGCATTTCAAATGCGTGAGTTGCGGATGATTATTTTAATTATATGCGAATAAATTCTAGCCAGATTAAGGAAGTTCGAGCCAAAATGAGTAACCCCCATCTTGGGAAAGAGTAACCCTTTAAATTGTTGGAGAGGAGAGGGTTGGCGCTGTCATTTGGCTTGGTCGTAAAAAATAACGCCAAAATCGAAGTTTTTGTTTTCTGCAGAGAGAAATCAATACTCAAGCTTGATAAAAAGCAGTGTTACTTTTTAAAAATCGAAGGCAATCAGAAATATTAAATAATTGTAGATGCATAAATTTATATATTTTTTTAAAAATTATGATAGGTTTGCTGTACAATACATATAAAAAATTTACCCCATCTTTTAGGATACGTTAGTCTTTTTTTCAAAATTAAATTGTCATTTTTAACATAATCATTATTATTTATGTATTTTTTTATATGTTTAAAAACAAAAACATTTTCGAATAAAATTTTCCTATTTTTTATAACTATATACCTTATAATTATTATCGTTAAGACTAAAATAAATAATTTACATTGAAGGATATATATTTCTCTTCTTATAGTATCATAAATTTACTCGAGTTATCACGAATTGAAAAAATTGTTATTTAGATTTAGTTTTATACCGATTAAAATATTTTCGGAATACCAACACATCCATAGTATCCTCAATGTAAAACTATAGCCATTATAAATTTAGGGTTATTGGGTTATGTTACCAATCCTAATTTCACTAGGGAAGGAAATAAATGTTCTTTAACAGAAAAAAAAACTGCTATTGTTTTGGTCAATCGGCGTCTCTTTCTTTCTTTTGTGAAATCTAATAATAGGCGAAGAAACGAAGAAGCAGATTGCTAAAACTGACTATTCTGAGAAATAGAAGAAATTTATAAAAAACAGCAATTAAACCAAAGAACTGGTTGTTTTATATTATGGTTTTGGGTGTTCTGTCATGAGTAAGTATAATAAAAAAAATCTGTCGTTAGTAAATAAAATAAAAATGTATTATAACCATGTAAAGTTTGGTTAAAGGGGTGTATTTAACTTTATTCAAATAGTGAAGATTTAAAGTATAAATATTTTAAAGTCGATTTTTTAAAAAAAATGTCTCATTAATTTAAAGGAAAAACATTTTTTTCAAAGCTAGAGTGTTTCTGGAAATTTGGACTTATTTACTTTGAAAACTTTCTAATTACACAAATTTCATAAGATAATACAAATTATTTTGGGGTTTTTGGCCCTGTTTTTTATTTAATTTTTGTTCTACATTTGATAGTTTATCAATTAAATTTTTTTAGTTGAAATTATATAAAATATTACTTTAAAATAAAAAGCTTCAAATCATCCCAGTTCATTACTAAGTTTAAAAGAGGTAGAACAATATACATGCAAGTAAGCAATCTTTTTTCAGTAATTTTTTAAGGAATACCTCTGTTTACTGTATCAATGTAATTTTGTAATTTATTAGTTTGGATATTTAAAAAATAATAAACTGTGTAGCAAATTATTATCAAGCTCCATTAAGTTCTTCATGAAGGCAAAATGAGAGAAACTGCAATAACTTTATATAAATTCAGAAATTTTAGTACAAAAAGAATCGAATTTGATAGCTTTTCTATTTGCTGGAATGAATTAATAAAAATCATATTTGTTCAAATAATTATGCGCTGTCAGTAATTGAAATAGATGTTCTCTAATTTTTTGAAAGTAGCGTTAAAAATATTAAATGACTTTTTGAAGAATTTTTCATTACTAGAAATAATAATATAAATCGCTTTTCCCTGACACATAACAAGTAAAACTGTCAATCAAGAATCCAAAAATTGAAGAGTTTTCTTTAACTTGCAATTTGCTCTACTAAATCACTAAAGAACATTCCTCAACACCAAAATCTTGCCAAAGCCACTTAAGAACAAGACATTGACACATTGATCTAAAAAGTGAAACCCTGTTCCCAAAACAATCGAAAAGAGAGCAGCACGCATCTACTTTGGACACATTTACAATACATATAAATCAAAATCATCATATAAACACCTAGTTATACCACAAAGCATTGAACAATCCCACAAACTTAGCTTGTTCAATGCAATTTGTGTGTTTAACAATTCATTGCTGTTGACTCTTGCACGCCATCCTATACCGTGTTTCTCTCTCAAAAGTTCGCATTTGCATCACGTGATGAGGTTTTCACCAAAACTTCAATCTCAATTAGATTCCTTCAGTTGGGGAAACATTCCATTCAAAAGACTTAATGAGTAAATTCAGTTCTTGATTTTAGTATGTTTTTAAACATTGCTGTGATGTTTATGACGTTTTCTGGGATACACTTATTCAGTAGTCTTTTATAGAGTAAAAAGAATAGAGACTATATCCAGAGTTTTTTTTGTTACAGAAGAAAATCTACAAACAAAATGCAGTATGTAACTAGTCTACCCCTTTTGTCCATTTTAATGTCCTTTTGTTTTTTTTTAAGTAATAAGCAAGCGCCAAAGAAAACCTTTTTAATTATCTAAAAAAGTTATTTATCTTTAACAGAGATTACAGATTACTACTGGAAAGTATTTGTTACCTTTATTGGAAGCATTGCTTTTACTTTAGATTTAATCAAAATCTTATAACCTAATTAACAAATCAGGCTTTATAATTTTGTTATTAAGAAATGTTATAAGAAAACCTTTTCTATTTTATTATGATATGGAAATACTACAAGGTTTTATAAACTAGATTTGACTTATCCATCACTTATTAATTTAATTCACATCCCTAATTTTCGTTAACCGAATCAAGCAAAAACCAAACCATTTCCCTTCATAATCTCATTGAAAACCGCTTCCCCATCAACACTCTTATGAAGAAATCATGCATATTTTAAGGTCCCACACACCACTTTAAACCGTGTTTACTTACGTGACCATTTCATCACTTCGCACTTAGCTGTAGTACCGCGTAGTATGACAACCCCTGAAGGCCTTGATTAAATGACACATTAAGTGTAAATCAGTAATGCGCCGTACGTGAGTAAACTGGAAAAACAACGTCGTCGGGTTAGTTATTCGGTAGAAAGTTACTCTCTCTAGACTACTACTTCCTCCCTTGTCATTTAGGCTATTTGAGCGACTAAAGAAGATTTTTTTTATTATTATTTCGCGCGATATCACCTTAATCTTTCTCATGATCGTCCGGGCATTATTAACAGCTCAAACTCATCGCTTCTTTCGCGACGTTTTTCATTTTTTCGGCTTCTCAAAGTTTCCCCAACAAATAATACATCTTCCGCTTCTTGCCCACCAGCAAAAATCCGGCGACAAAAACTTTTATCTGGAGTCCATCGCGTGCTAATCACTTCCGACAAAAACTTGGAGTATCTTCGGCAGAGATAAGCGGCGGCGAAAAATTTTCCGTCGGCCTTATCGTGTCCCTCCGATCTATCCAATCTCCCTCTTCAAATTGGATTTTAATTACGCGAATGGCGACTTGTCGGATTGGGGTCTGTCTTGTATTAAACTAGCCAATCGGATTGGAGGACCCCACTGGGGCATGTGCTATGTCAAAAGATGTCGAGGATGAAATTGAATCGTCAGTTTGAAAAAGGGGAACAACAAAAAACAAGTTTGGAGAAAATCGAAAGAAAATACTGTATGAGTAATGGAATTTTTGTTGTATAACCACCACTTATTTCAGTGCCCCCCCCTTGGACCCAAAAAATCACTTATAGTACGATAAAAAGTCCAAAAAAGTTTAACTCAAAATGAGTTAAAAACCTACTTTTACAGGTCAAATTTCCAAAATTCTTTCTGGGGGAGGACCCTCATACCCCCCAGCAGTACTAAAAGGGGATCTTGAGTGATATCTTTTAGAAAATTCCCAAAATTTTGACATTTTTCTCAAAAGATAAAGGTGATGGTCTGAAAAAGTGCACCCCCCCCCTTGGAGCCGTGCTGGATCCGCGCCTGTCATATTTGCACTGGAAATTCAGGACCCTAACACAATAATCATCGAAAAAAATATAAGTTTATTCAAAAGTATTTTGCAATTGAAAAAAAGTTGATGGACTTGTTTTTTTTTCAACCTTATGAAATTTCAGCTGACAAAAAATCTTAAAAACTACTTTATTCGACAATTAAACTATCTCTGCTTAGTTCACATGACAAAAGTTAAGATAGAATGACAGAGACAAATAAAATTAAAAACTATTATGAAACTGGGTCATTAAGGTACTATCAATGGAGTAAGTGAATATGAATCGAGTCAAATATTCACTGGATAAAAAAGGTGAAAATAATTTTACATTAAAAATAAATTTTATTTTAGCTTAGTTTATAGCACAAAGGATAAAAAAAGAAAGACTTAAATTTCAAATTTAATAAAAAAATACAATGAATGGACATCAATTTCATCAAGTTCAAGGGGCTATATCTGCCAATAGGGGGTAGTTTTTTTTCCCTCCTTACACTCATGTGTAAAGAGAAACTTGGAGAATTTTTTACCCAAAAAAGTCAATTTTTCAATTTTTGTACTTATTCCTTTTTTCAAAATGGCAATTCAATTAGGGTCACTTGGGGTAAGTGGGACCCCTTTTTGGAACAGTACATTTTTGAAGGTTCATAAAATTTTTTTGAAGAGGTTCAATTTGAACTTGATGACATATTCTATTTAAGACACTATTAATAAACAAAAATTTATAATTAGGTTCTAAAATAATGTTCTGCATTTTTCTTAACTGGTCTTTTTGTAAAAAATGAGACGGGGGTCCCACTTACCCCATAGGAAGGGGTAAGTGGGTCCCCCCCTTTTTATTTTGATTGAAAGCAAGCAAAACTTAAGAGGGAGTAAGTGGGTCTTACTTGATAAAGTATAGAAGTTTTAGGTACAAAATATTTTATTGTAACTTAATCCATGTACGAGATATCTACTCACATTTAAATTAATAGGGTTGGTTGGGGTAAGTGGGACCCCTTTTTGGAACACTACACTTACAGAATGTTTTCTTTAGGTTCGGGAGACTTATAAAGAAGCCCTCGAAACTATTTCCCCACCCCACTGTGTGTTTTAATTAATTTCTCGGCAACGTGAATAAAAAAAACCAACTTAATCGTTTTCTATACTTACCACAGCTTATATTAAAATGCAAAATTTATATAAAATTTCAATAAATTACTTCTAAATGTTTCAATAAACATTAAAATGGTGAGTCTAGGGTGTCCCACTTACCCCATAATGAGGGGACCCACTTACCCCTACTTTGCTTAAATTACGGGGTAAGTGGGACCCCCCTCTTAAAATTTTTTAAATAAGAGATTTTGTGAAAATTCAAATTGCAGTATGTATTTTAAGTCAAACCTGGCACAACAGTTGAAAAAACATTAAAATATAGTGAAAACATTCCTGGAAACACTTCTTGGAAAAATGCATCTTGAACTCTCCAAAAAAAAAAATTATGGAAATTTTTTTACATTAGTTCTATAATCTTAAAAAGAAATGACACAAAACTCTAACGTATGCAAAACCCATCAGTGTGACAAAATGTAACATGATCAATGTGAATAAGTGTGAAATGTCCTTTACATAGTTTAGTTTGAGGGGGTGACCCACTTACCCCAGGGACCCACTTACCCCAAGTGACCCTACCTTAAAGTAATTTTTTATATTAGATTTATAAACCTGTAAAATAATACTGTGACCCCAAAAAAGTTTAGATACAAGAAGTTTTTTTCGCACAAAATATTCCTTATTGATGAAAATCATACCATAGGATTCTTAATTAGTGGGAATATGCGACATGTGATCAAATTTATCATAATTTAACACCAATTTTTTTGCATTAGATTCGTAAACCTGTAAAATATACTGCCCGCCAAACATGTGATCAGTTGTATCATAACTAGTCGTTGTATTTTTTATATAGATTCGTTAGCCTGTAAGATTTAATGCCCCCTCCAAAAAGTTAATGAACAAGCGGTTTATTTTTCAATATAGCGTCGAACAAAAATATTCCTTATCGATAAAGGATTATCGTTTAGTGGGAATATAGGTCATGTGATTAAATTAATTTATTATATAAAATGGTATATTTTTATTTTAGATTCATGAACATCTTAACTACCCTTAAAAAGTTAAGAAACAAACTGTTTTTTTCTCGCGCAAAAATAGTTTTCATCATTCCATATTATAGGATATCAAATAAGTGAAAATTTATGGAAAGTGATAAAATATACAAACAAAATTTCTTAAGATACAAAGGACTTCAATTTACAAAGAGAGCTCCTTGGCACATACGAAACAGTGACAGAATCGTTTGTGTGATTTATATTTAGCAAATCATTCCTGTCATTTATGAGGAATACGATTATGAATTAAAATGTGGGTTTTAGAAGTTATTAATGCATATTGGTATGATTGTTCATGTAATTCTCAATAATTTTGAGCAGCATTGTCGTCCAAAAATAAACATGAGACCGAATTACCCTTATTTAGAGAAGTAGGTGGGACAAAAAAACCATGAAGCATGAAAAATCATGATAAACTAAAGTCACCTAATCTCTATGAAAGATGGAGAACGAATTGAAATGAATGAATGTAAAACCGCTTTTATATGAGAGAAGGATTACTCAAAATATCTCACTCAAATATCTCTATTTCAACACCACTTCCCTCTTCAAACCAAACTGTGCATATCTCAGAGTTCCCATCAGAGAGTGAAGAAATTGAATAAAGGAATTAACTTTCAACTCTCCCAGACCTAAATCCAATCAAAACCGTAAGATATCATCTAAAATACGGTAACCTTCAGTAGTCATATCAGAAATGATCCCAAGTATCATTAATAGCTCCAAAATAAATAATCTGCTTTTAAGCCAACACTCGCTCTTAAATCCTGCATTGTGTTCAGGAATAATAATATTATCTGTACTATACTTTAAATTATGTATAGGTAAACTTTATCTTATATTCTTCACACTCAAAGAGGTTCTTATAGTATAGGATTTCTTACCGAAAAACGTTTGTATACCTTAGCTTTTCTACAGTATGACTGAATATTGCTTTATAAGTACTATATGGACAAAGGTATAAAAATAAAAAATTTCCATCATAAGAGATAAAGATTTTCTATTTATAGGTATGAATTATTAAGCTCAAGTGACAGAGTAATAGCACATTTATTAATAGTTAGTTCTATTCTACTATTTATTTTTTAAAAAAATTGCTGATCTGTTGAACGATTGATAAAATTTGATTTACAAAAACCATCAAACGTGAGTCATACAAATTTGTGACCCATAGATCCATTTTAATGTAAAGTTAAATGATGTATTTTTTAAATTGATAAGGGATAATATACGCCTTTATGAAAAAATTACAAACTTTTGAAAAACGTTTAAGTTTCTGTAAAAAAGTATGTGATATTTCTTAACTCCATGCTCGATTTTAAGTACCTGGAATACCTTTAAGTATGATTTTTAGGTGATATTAAGTGACCTCGTCAATCTTCATTTCGGTAGGGATTTTAGCTCTTGATCCTTAATTGGCGGATGGTAACCATACTTTATGAAGCTCTCAAGTTTGTTTCGACTTATGTCTGGGGACCCTGAAAACTGCATTACTGGAAGTAAGATTTGTATCGTTATTCCACCAAAACTCAAATCATCCTTAATTTTTGGACAAGAGTATAGATTACAGCCCCCTTGAAAATTTAAAAATATTTCCAAGATATACTTCTTTTGCCTATCCATGAGTGAATTTGAAAAGAAAAATGCATTCCAATCTCGGTGGCCTTCCTCTGTCAAAACAAGATCCATCATACTTACAGTCAGTCCAGAAAGTATTCGTACACCCAACAAATTTGCACTAGTATACCTATTACGGCTAAATTCCACGTGCGAAATCCAAACAAAAATTATCCTAACATAGTATGTTACCTCTTCATTATAATCTACCAAAAAATAGAGAGCAAAAAATATCAGAACTGTTAGAAACAAATTATTCAGTGCTCCCACTCAATTTCAGAAATAAAATTCCCTGATTTTTCCAGGCTATATACGTCATTTTTCAGATATTTCTTGCTCTTATGAACATATATTTTCGATAAATTTTTTCAATAAATAAAGGTTTTTGGCCAAAATGAGCAATTTTCCCTGACTATCCCCTGACTTTTTAGGTGAAATTAAAATTCCCAGACTTTTCCAGGTTTTTCAGGTATTCCCTGACCAGTGGGAACCCTGATTATTTAAAAAATGAAGCGGTTTGAAAGTCCAAACAAATATTCGTACAGCCATAGACTTAACATGGGATCATGGCATTGCCGGAAAGCATGTTTTGTTCCTAATCCTAATTAAAAAGCACGTGCATGCAATTTTTTTTCTCGAGGTTCATAACACCAACATCTTTCAAATCACTTCATTTTTTAAATAATTATTTCCCAACTGTTCTGATATTTTCTGCTCTTTTATTTGGAAAATTATTATGAAGAATAACATACTATATCATTGACTGTAAGTGACCAGTCGATATATAATGTTCAATGAACATTAAATATTATTCATTGAGCATTAATGTTCAATGAACATTATACATCGACTGGCCACTTACAGTCTTCATTATAATTTTCCGAAAAAAAGAACAAAAAAAAATATCAGAACAGTTAGAAACTGTTAGATCAAAACAGTTAGAAGTTTGATGAACATTGTTCATCATACTTAAGTGGCCAGTCGATACAAGGTTCATGACACTTAACCACCCACTTGAACCAGGGTTCATCTCGGATTAGGGTATAGAGCAGCCTGTGTCGGATTGGGGTGTCTGTTACTAGCAGCTTCGGCGGATGCCTCGCGACCTTGCCGTCTGCAAGTGGCAGTCTCTCCTGCACTCCGTACGCAGGAGTTGTTGAACCCTCGCCGCACCCCTTCTTGCCATCGTCAAGACACTCTCTCAGTGGGGGTATTGAACTACTCTCCTCTTCCCTTCAACTATTTTTTGGGGATTCTTCCCGAAAGGGTTCATAAACCCTGCCGCCGATCTTATAGTATGCGTTTCAAATCTTAACTCCGCTTATTATGAATACGGTTAATGTTATTAATCGGGTAATGTGTGTTATCGAAATTGACCGGTCCCGGTCACTCCTATTTAACTTAACGCAAAATGTACCGTTTTATGTGATCTTAATGTTATCAAAATCTGGTTAATTCCACTAAAAAGCTCCTTTATTTCGCATTTGAAGGCCAATTTTTAATACCTAATCGTACAAAATAGTCACTACTTTATATGTTCCACTCTCATATTTTTCTTTAAGAATGTTAAAGTTGCAAAATGCATTCTAGGTAATCGTTTTAAATACTTCGATTAGGACTTTATAGTTGGGATTTTAAAGCTAACACTCGAGTTACACAGCTTGAAACTTTCTAATATCAAATCGCTTATTAGTATTATCAATCGGATATTGTTATCATTCTTCTCTTGGACAAAAGTGACCATATTAAGCGGAGTTGACTGTATTATATAATAATATTATTAAAATTTTAACTATCTTGGTTATATTACACGAATAATTGAAGCTGATTTCCATGTGTTGGATAAATACTTTGATTAATAAAGTATAATTAATACTTTGATTAATAAATAAAGTATTTATTTTTATTATAAAGTATAAAGTAAAGTTTGATTTGTTTAGTTGCTATATAATTGATGATGACAAGATTTAAAAAAAAATCAAGATTTTACTCCTGATATTTATGAAACATGAAATACCTACTCTAAAAAATCTTCTCTATTTTGAAGTCATTTCTCCCATTTTCCTTTTATAGGACACCTCAATCTTTTATGTCGCATGAAATAGGGAACACGGGGAAATAAATCGCCAATTATTAGTTCTTAGTAATTATCAGATACTTAGGTAGAAATACTTTAAATCTGTTTTCTTTTAAAGAGTTTCGCTAGTAATTAAGTTAAACTGTAAAATCAATCATACTACTCTGATACTACTTATTAATATGCAGAGTTAATAAAAATAGTTTGAAACAATAAATGCAACGTTGAAACCCATCCTGAATGAATTATTACTTCTTAGACAATGTTTTAAATACACGTTTTCTCACAAGTGAAAGATAGACCATCTTATTTGAAATTTTTAAACTAACTCAAAGTAATTTAGTTATCAATCTCAGATTAATAACAAAGCGAAATTCAGAACTCCTACAAAATTTCTTTGAACTAATCAAATTAAAATTTTTAACGAATTACATAAAGTTTATTTCCTATAACTTCACAATCATTTCAAAGGAAATGAAAGAAAACTTCTTATTCAGGTTTAGTGCCAGATACGATCTAGAATAACTTATCAAAGCTAAAGGTTAAAGAACGGATAGTTTCTAAGATTAAATAAAAATTCTAGTAAGAGAGTTTTGAATAATCACGGATATTTCTAAGGAATATTTAGAAAATGTATGACCTACAAAATTTGGATAGTTTGAAATTACGGAACTCCTAACCCATGTTTTATGCAAGTCAAGTAACAATGATATTTACTCAAAGGTTTTGTCACAATTATAAGAAATTTCGTGCAATTTTGTACTATTTCTTTACTCTAAGCGGTTTATTCTTATCCATGTTCAGACCTATGTTCGAGACAAAAATATTTCGAATATTATCCATTGCTCAGACAGATCTTTGCCCCAGACAAAAAATGATGCTTTAAGCTGTCTATTCCAAATATTTCTTTTCACTTTATTTTAACAAATTTAGACGCACAGCACTGTATGTAAAATCTCTCAGTTTGGAAAAAGTCTTACAAATTCTTCAGACTTTAACGTTAACCTTAACTATTTATTTAATTTTTAGACTTAAAACCCCTTCATTACAAACGTTAAATAATTTTTAATTATATTTTAAATGTACAAATTCATCATCACAGGAGTTATTATAAAATTCAAAAATATCACCGGTAAGTTTGCATATTTTATCCTTAATATGTTTTGGTATCCTAACATCATAATTGCATGCGTTTTAGTTTCTAATTCTGTCAAAAGATTCAAACTGATTATTTCAATTATTGCTAACTGATTACAAACATTGCTTTTAGAAATTAAAACATCGATACATTATTTGATATTGATGTTTCCTAGTAAATTTTACAATAACGTTACACAAAGCAATATGCATTTATATCAATACTTTTCTTCTAATATTAAAATCAGAGGACGTTAATATCTTTATATCAATATTTAAAACCATGAATTATTTTTTTCAGAGACCTTTATACAGCTTTGAAAGTTTCAAAGATATTCTTATTGTAAAACTATTTATTTAGATACTTCTAATGGTATCGTTTAAAATTATATAGTAGTTAAATTTTACAAAGAACCGAGTTGAAAAATCTTTTCACACATCCTCGATGTATCGAAACAATTAAGACTCTGAATTTTGAAACTCAATGGAAAAACAAATGATTTCCCAGCGGTATATAAACAAACTGTGTTAATTTTAAATGGTGTACTCAGTTATAAAACTTAGTATTTCACAACTTTTTCAATGAGAATATATTTCCGAATTTTTATTTCGTTATCAAAACAAAACCATTATTTTCCTTGTCGCAACTTGTGAATATCATTGACTTTATATAAACACAATAAAAAATAAACCTCTTTAATCGCTAGTTTTGATTACTTCTGTAACTATATAATATTTATTGAATAAGAATATTGTAAGGCATTTCCACACATTTTAAAGTATTAAAAACATATTCTTGCATACCTAATTTGCAGGCTAATGATGGAATAGTTAAAAGTTCTTTGCCCATGGGAAAAGTATAACCACAGCAACTCTGTGATTAGAAAGAAAACTATTAAACCCGACAGGTTTTTAGAGTAACAAAATCAAATAAAATGCCAGTTTTTGCTTCCATTTGTTACTTAACAACTGAGTGATGGTTCAAAAGGTTTATAAATTATGCAAAGGTTCTAAATGGGCTAAGAATTTCAGGAAAGAAAAAGCCACAATGCATTCACTCACAAGATAATCTCCCTGAATAAAAAGAAAGGGAGAAGTTGCAAGTTTTCGTTTTGGGAAATAATTAAAAATTGCTGAGCAGCTATACGAGTAGATTTCCAGCTTGCTATCTGATACTGATTTGAAAAGTAAAGAATGGTGAAAAGCGAAAAGCCGTTAAAATACCTCTCCAAACTCAAAATGAATCCCGTTTCGGGTGTCTAAAGACTCAAAATGAAGCATTAATAAGAAATTATGAGCCTTCTTTAAAAAAAAACAACGTCAAGTTAACTATGCTCACATTCGAATATTGGAATAAATCACAAACGCCTTTCGGTTATTTTTTGAATTCCTCACCACTTTCCTCTAGAAAACACATCACTCTTTTAACACAATTTGCCCCACGTCAGACTTGGTTACAAAAAAAAAGAGTTAGTTTACAAACTAATCTTTGATCATATGAATTAAATTTAGAAGAAAACGACCGATTCAGAGTGACTCTAAAAAATCGCGTTTTCCACAAGCTCTAAATTCAATATTAATGAGCTGTCCAATCAGCTAATTCATAGAGAAGGCACCGGAATTTTTGAAATCTTTCTCTGCTGTTTTTCTCATTAAAATTTACCAAAATCCCCCCCTTCGAAAGATAGAATAAGAATTCATTTGTAGAAAGATTTTTTTTCCAGTAAACACCTAGATGCTTTTAGAGTAGAAAATATAAATGTCTATTTTAGAGACGATTTGATGGAAATGCAAGTTTCCTGCGACCATATCTAACTATTTATAGTATAAAAATAGTAAAATTTAGTATTTAATGATAAAAATAAGTGTTTAAGATTTGATGTAATATTTAAATAATCGAAGTAGTTCATTTTGCATATGTGTTATTTTTATGGAATATGATTAACTCTTGGTTAGATTTAAACTAATGTATCACTGATTCACATGAATCTTTGTTAATAAACTATAGGGAAAATGTATGGTCGTAGTTTGTAAGGTTCATTACTTTTTGGTCATGAAAATAAAGTGTAAATTCAACTGTTAGAGTATCTTGATGAATTCTATTTTTGGATTTTATTTTCAAGCAATATCGATAGAAAATCGAATATATGTAATTGTTTTCCATAGTTTAAAAATCACATAAATTCAATAATTTCCTCAATAAAATACTTAAGAACTTAAGAGCTCTACAAATTTTTATTTTGGGGCTTTACAATTTAAATTATTACATTTTATACTTTTAATATAAAAAGTGATTCAACATAAACAAAAACAATATACTTGAACACTTAAGAGTTCAAACTCCTAACCTTATCAACATACGTATATTCAAAATTTCAGGTATCCCGCGCTCAAAATATTCAAAAGACATTTCTAAATAGTTAGTTTAGGGTAAACTTTTGAATCAGCTTCAAATATCTTCCATTTGTTAGGAGTTACATCCCTTAAAAAACAATTCTAATTTTCAATTCCATTAAAATTTCAAACTCTGGCATATCGACGTTCCGTCCCGAAATTGGAAAGTAAAAATTCCCATCTGATGCTTCCAAGATCTAATTACATTTTATACTTCTAATCTAAAAAGTGATCTGGCATGAAAAAGCACACCACACCTGGGCAACTGTGGCAGAGCCCATCTTAGTAAACTGAGGAAAGTACGCCAGGAAAAACTCATTTTCAAATAATACCAGTTATTAAATGATGTGTCTTTGGGTGTGGCCCCTAGTTCGAACGACCTTAGTGCAGGTATTTCACCTCAAATATTTTTAACTGATTTCAATTGTTCCGATGTATGAATGCCATGGGTATGATGCTTCACATATCTTAAATTTAATTTAAAATTCTTCAGTTTTTCCCAGAGGCGTTTGTGTATAAATCCGAATTCGATTTATAAAATACGGGGGATTCTGTATCGAAGGATTGTTTTGTTTTGAATAGAGTTTGAATTTAATTGTATAAGTTGATTCTGGAAATAAAACTCTCAATAGGACGTATTCACTTTAAGATAATATTAAACATCCTGATATAAAATGTTTCAGTTTTACTTACATTCGTAACCGAATATGAAGAATTACCGAGTTAAATTTGTTTGAAAGAAATCGCAAGTTTTTCTATCATCTTTTTTTAACCTATATTCATCGAAAAATATGAAATAGCTTATTATTTTACATGGATTATAAGGTAATATGTAAATAATAAACACAGTATAATCTTGAGCATGCCAAGACATGAAACAAGGTGATATTAACAGATATTTTTAGAAGGTTCCTATCTTAATTTAAAATTAAAGAATTATAAGCTTAATGAAAGAAAGAAATAAGCAAAAATAAAATTGGTTTGTTTGATGAAAACTGAAACTTAGTAAACTTAAATGAAGTAAAGTGAGCTCTTAAAGTAAAACACAATATATGAATGAAATATTTTGAGATAAAGAGAGAGAATTATGGTTGTGGTTAGTTGGATTTATATGGTACAAGGGCCGATAGAATTATGATTTAAGGTTAAAATAGTATCCTTACTATTCTTTATATTTGAATATTTTTTCTTAAGATAATATTTAGTTTAATATCAGTACACAATGCCGCCACAAAATATAGTTCTTATACTTTTTCGGGGTGAATAAATTTTCCAAAATATAAAATATGAATAGTTTAGAAAGAGCTGTATAACACAAATACACAAAAAATAGTAATGGAAAAGCATCCAGTTACCCCTAATAAGGTTTTGTGTTCAACGCATAAAACAATTCCTCCTTCATTCCGGATGCATTTTAATTGTGAAAGAAAAAGAAGTATTTTGCTCGGAAATCAGCTGCTAATGTTTCGATTTTCAAAGTATCAATTATGGTTATAATTACGCTTTTACACTAATCTTCGTGTTTGGCGGTTGTTCTTTTTGCGCTAATTTTCCAATTAGGTAGGGTATTTCGCAACTGAAAAAGTCCTAGACTCAAAAATGTCAAAACTGACTGACGGAAAACATTATTTCATTTTGAAAAGGCCTGAACAATGGTAAAGGAAATAAGTACGTTATTTTAGAGTTATTTTGAGTCTTTTTGTATCCAGGTTGTTTTATGATGCTAAAGGTGGTCAGGAATTATTATCAAGAATGCTTCAATAGTAAACATAAGAGCAAAATACATTTAGCGATATTTTCTTAAGCAAACATATCAGGAACACCAAGATATGTTTTGTAAAATTAATTTTTTCCGTTTTTAAGCTATTATTTCTATTGATTTTTTCAATACAATTTCAATGGAAAATAATGCATAGAAATTAAGTAGTCAAGTAGCAAAATCTAACAAATACACCTTTCTTTGTTTTAAGTAAATTAACAAAAGTGCTCTTTGAGAGAACAAAAAGAGATATAAACATTTTTTTTTTTTTTAACAAGAAGAAATATATTATTTTACTAGCTTGATATGAGAATGGTGTATAAGTAATCAGGTTTATATAACAGCGAAACTTAGCATTTAGCAGGATTTTCATTCCAACTGATCAAATAAACGCTTAATTAAATTATAAATATTATAATATTTATAATTTAATTATGTGCATTTCAAAGGCTTAAAATAGAAATGCTGAAACATTTAGAAATCTTTATGTAAAATTTTTCAGTTTTATTTTAAAGAAGGGAAAAGGTCCAAGTTCCTTGAAATTAACTATAAATTTGTTTACACATCATATAAACTTAAAAAACCTCACAAGTCCATATTAAAAAAGCTGAAGTGTTAGTTGAGCAAGAGAAAAAGTCGTATTCTCATCACCTTTCCAGTTTAGCTATGCGGAAAACCGCCTAATTTTGCAATCACATTTCGTGAATATTTTAATATTAAAACATAAATTTGTTGAATCAATTTTATTAGATTACTTTAACCCTTCTTATAATGTAAAACTTCATTATGCACGTAAAACAATTGGGATTTTTATTTGCTTGAATAGAAATATGAAATTCTGTTGGCTATGTTAAAACAAGTTTTTAAAACCATTTTTTTCCCAAAAAATTCTCCGCCAATCCCAGACACACTAAAGGGTCAATTATAATGTTCGAGACAGAATTTTCGAGACAAGTAAATATATGTCAGACCATTCAGAATTACAAGTGTTTCTGAAGAACTTGCAAGTTTTCTTGAGCATGAGCAGAAGGAAGGAAAACTGGAATTCGCCCTACAAAAAGAAATTCTAATCTATTCTGAATAAAACATTACTTCAAAGCTAACATGATCTGCTAAGTTCCTTTTGAATTAGTTATACGAAAACCAACAAAAGATTCAGAAAAGAGTTTTGCTAGAGCAGAAAAGAGGAAAAGGATTTAAGAGAGTTTACGTCCTTTCACTTTAATGAAAACGAATGACATTAAAAATTATTTAATTTTCATATTATTCTTTTTGTTGTTAGGGGAGGGATGCTAAGGAACAGCGAGAAGAAAAACAATTGCGAAGATGAATGACCCAACAGACATTTCAAAGAGAGAAGAGGTATTTACCTCTTCAATCGCCTACTAGGAGCTAAGAAGCACACTGTCTTACAGAAAAAGCTTTAGTCAGGAAAAGAAATGTAGAAAAATCTATACCTTATCAATCTAACTGTACAACATAAAACAATAATCTGATAATTTGAATATGGAAAAAGTTGTGCCATAAAAATATTTCAGAGAATAATTGAGGAAGCCTAAATGTATACTTTATCCTTAATATTTGTTTCAGATCATACTCTTTTGGAAAACAAAATTATCCGGAACATTTTTTACGTATGATCTGATTTTTGAGTTAATCATTGATAAAGAAACAAAGCATTAAATGCCTTCAAATAAAACCAAAATTGTTTCGTAAGAGAAAGTAGAGAAAACCCCCAGGTAGGTTTCTTTTTTATATCTGTGAATTTCATACTAAACTGCAAAAAAACCCAGCTATAAAGAAGAGAATTCGAATTGCATCTAGATTTATCAGATCCACGTGGAATCGAATATGAGGGGATGTTACTCGGAAGGATTAGCAGCGCCTCTAGTGGAGAAACTAATCAAATAACCCTTTGAAACCTTAAAAGGGGAATCTTCGTATTTCTTCTGTCAGTGCGGATAGATTTCGATAGATTGATGGAATAAAAATGTATTAGGATCCGAGGAGGATATTGAAATCATCAAAATATCCATTTGGGGGTCAATTATAGATGTGTTTGACGAATTGGAAAGTGTACATTCGAAATTGTAATGAGAAATCATGGAGCTACCGCACCACTGCAAAATTTCTAATTTTATGAATTCTTGTCATCGAAGGTAAAAAAGTCTTCAGTTTGTTTTTTTAACTCAGGAAGGAAGAATGAGCGAATTGGAGAAAAGAAAGCAGAATAAAATGTGGTGTTCCATCTTTAACTGGCTCGTGAAATACAACTCGCGGCATTTTTAAAGCCTCGTAACGCAAATTTATTTCGTGTCATACAAATTGCTGTCTAGTTTTGGAAAGGAGGGGGCAAAAAATAACTTCCAACTACTGACTCACGAGTGTGAGAAAGAGAAGAAAGGCATGGGAGTGTATATAAATAACGCTGGGCCGACTGGCTTAGCGATGATTTACAGAGCTATCCCCTGCTCTGATATAAAAACAGTGATCACTTCGGTTTTATAAACTTTTCAACTGCAGAGGGGGGAACCGGCCACAAATGTTATTCATCATATTTTAAGATGCGGCATATTTGCATATTTCCATAGTATAAAGAGCCTGGACCAATCACAGAGCGGCCTTTATTTAAGCCCAGGTTGATAAGCTTCCTTTAGAAAAAGAGTAACCTGAAATATGTGGCTCGGCATATTTTCCCTGAAAGCCCCGTTTTTTGCAGCTCTTGCGTCAAGAAACCCAACGGCTAAAATTGCTTCCGGTTCGTGGCAACCTGCACAACACTGGCTCTCTTTTTTCTACGGGGCGGGCGGGGTTGCCAGGCTTGGCTCTTCCTCGCCCGCTCTTTTATTGCTGCAGCCCTTTGCTCTGCTGCTGCGTTTTTTTCGCTCTGCGGAGGCGACTGCAAATTCTTTAATAATGAAAGGGTATTTCGATTACGATTACTGCGGAAAAGGAAATTCGTTTTTTCAGCTGGGCGTTCATTAAAAGGCTTGCTAGATGAAGGGGAGGCAGGCTGGGAAAAAATCGAAAAAGGGTGCTTGTATTTGTTTTAAATTCAACAAATCTTCTCGCGCTGAATTATTTTCCTTCTCGGTATTGATAAGAATTTGTCATTTTTTGGAGCTCCAGCGAACCAGCTTTCAGAAATAGATACTTAAGGCTCAGAGAGCTCAGAAAAACTGGCTATGGTCTTAGGGCTTAAAAGTTCTGGCTCGTTAAAACTCAGATAGAAAGCAAATGCAGTTTTTCAAAGAGACAACGAAACTGGAGGAGACAAGACAGAGCGGACGAGTTTAATTTTTAACCCTTTTTCAAACGCGCACTAAGTAAAGGTAGTATATAGCCCATGTACTTAACTACGAGATATTTTACGGAAATTGAAAGTGAACTCAGACTTTAATAAATTTGTTTTTTTAGAAAGTGTATTTAAGTAAGACCATTAAATGTTTTATATTGGTTAAAACACAGACACCACATTATCAAGCTTCCTTTGAAGTAATTAAAAAGGCAAATGTACTTATAGATCCTATATTCCAGTTTTTTTTTAAAGCGTGAATATCATACGAGTTTTGACTTTAAATATTGTTGTTGCAAGAATGTTTCTTTAGAGAAGGAGTATTTCTAAGGATTGTATTATTGCAAAAGTTAAATTAGTCCTTTATTTACACGACAAATGTTTAGTAAAATACATAAAAAATTGGTATATGAGTTTCATTAGAAAGCATGTAATTTTAGAACTTACTTTATAGCAGATGTGAAAGTAAATATATTTTTTTGTTATGTAATGTATGAAAAATACCCAAAAGCACATTACAGTTTTTAATTTTTTAAAATAATTAGTTGTTTCTTGGGGTATTAAGTTGGTGTTGTTTTTCAAACTATAGAAACTTAGAGAAAAAAATTAAATTTCTGACAGAAAAAGGGAAATATCAACTTCTTCGAAAATCCACTGTGTAAATTTCTGAAAAATAGTGTAAAGCGTAACATTGTAGCATATAAAGTTCTTGTATTACTTGAATGGAGTATTTGATGGGAGAATAAACAAGATACTCTTAAATAAGCTCTAACGTGAATAAACGTTTTAAGAAGTTTGGTTTTCCTCAATGTTACGATCATATGAAACAAATGTTGAGAAGCAATTTTTATGTGATCATTATGAGATCAAAAACATAGAACTTTTTAAGGGGGTTACTTTTGGTTAAAGAATGCCTTCATTCGGGGCTGCATAGAAAATACAATATCCTCCAGACAAACTAAAGCTGAACTATGATTTCAAATGGACAAAGAAATGACAAAGCGCAGAAAACACGCTAACGAGTTCAAAAGCGAGGACTGCAGCAGCAAAAAACATCCATCGAAGAAGAAAGTACTACTATCTCCAAACGAATGCCCCTTTTTCAGATGAGTTTCTAAAACAAACATTTGTTCAAACGACCTTTGTCCACTCCCATCACAAAAAGAACTCATTTTCGTGTCCAAAAAAGAGCCAGGTATTTAATGTCCGAAAAAATCAGTCAAAGATCACGTGCAGAGGATAGACTGGAGAATATCAACGCATTGATTGGCTATTAACTGTAAATGCGTCACAATGAAGACCGAAGTCACTGCAATCAGCAAAGAGGGAACAAAAGCCAACAACTTCCTTTGTGTGTGAGAGAAGGGTATACTAAAGGTTTTCTGAAGCAAAAGCTGTAGGAACACAATGATATCAGTAAGGAGTGATCGGGGGTTGTTTTGATTGGTGTCTTGTTGAAAAGGCATCAAAGAGTTTTTTTGATGACGTAAAAACGATGATTAAGAGAATGGAAGTTGGATTCGGCTTTCCCATTGGTTGTAGTTTATGAGGATTTGAATATTTACGATTTGTAGAGCTTCATTCAAAACTGATCGGAATATTTGTTGGAGGATATCATTATGGATGGTAAAAATTCAGTAAGTACGTCTGTGAAGCATTGATGAGCTAAAAATTTAGTTCGTGTAAGTTCTTTCGCACAAAGGGAAAGAAAAATGTTAGACTTGGGTTTCCCATAGCCTGATTTAATGTAAGGATTTACACTTGAATTGAATAAGTTAAAGTTGAATAAGAATAATCAAATTTTTGTTTAAAGAAAGCAAGCTTTTATTTCATGACGATAGAAAAAAAAACAATTAACCAACAAAATAAATTAAACTACAGAAAATTTGTAGAAAAAAATTCTTTATAGCTAATGAGAACATCGAAATTTTGAATGGAACATTTAATTTTTTTAGTGTTCTCAAAGATTTAGTAAGACGTAAGACCTGAATTTTTAAAAATTTAGAAATTTCAAAATAAAACACTCACATTAGAGTTATTGTTTAACATAGGCGTGAATGGTGTATGAAAAACAAGAATGTATTTAAACCATAAAATTACAAGTACTAAAATTATTCCTGTGTCAAATCGAATAAGAACTTCACACATTTGAAAATAAACGTAGAAATAGCTGATCTTTAAAACAGGCACTATCTCATAGTGTTATATTTTTTTTGGATTGATATTTGAATACTAACGTGTTCTTTAATTATTATAAATGAGGTATTCTGATTTGGGAGCCGCCTGCATATTTTTACTTTACTTTTGTGGGTTACTTTAGCCCAGTAAACAAAAAAGTTATTGCATGTTCTGAAACTAGACAAATGAGAGTAATTACCATTTATTTATACCTTCTTTTTATTAATTGTTTCAACTATTTTTATGTCATTACCCTGAGTTATTTTTGAGTTTTCCTTAGTAATGAGTTGACCTACGTATTGGGGTAACTTTAGTCCAATGTGATGTGATGGGATAAGTGAATAAACATTGGAGTTGGAAGAAAAAAATAGAAAATTCTAGAGAAGAAATTACCATTCATTAATAGAAAAAATGTCTGTACTAAGTAGATTTCAAAGTGCTTTATCAGGAGATTTTAACTTCAACTGAGAATGGAAGGAAAGAAAGATAAATACAAGCGATAACTAGAAAAACAAAATTATAAATTAAGATTTCGAAGAAGCGTGAGTGAAAAAAAGCACATCGAAATTTGTATCAAAGAAGAATCAGTGTTTTGTTCTAGAACTGGTATGTTTCTTCTCCATAATTTTGACTATTTATTAATCTAAACATGTTCATGCTAAGATTGTTAAGTTACTGTTTTTTTGTTCATTTATTTCTTTTCTTGGAATTTCCATAGTGCAATTTAGAATTGAATTAAGATTTTACGATTAAAAATGGGGATTTATACTTTTTTTTTTAAAATTAAGCATGAGATTATCTCATTAGATAAGATATTATTTATATTATGGCAACACGTGGACAGGGTCTAATATTAGCTGAAGGTAACTCAAATGTTTCATTTTTAAGAGTTGGGTCAAAGATTTCCAATTCAAGTTAACATTAACGCAAAAATGTATAAAGAATTGTTAAGAACTGTTGTATGTGTCTTAAACAATTTTTTAATATTGTACAATAAAGTTTTATAAAGTAGCGTATTGTTTCCCTACCAGTGATCCACCAACCCCCAGGGTTTCAAGAGGTGCGTAAAAAGACTTAAAAAATATCAAAATTGTAATTGAGGAATTCAAGAATCGATATAAAAAATACTAATATAAAATAACTGCTTAGTTAATATAATTTGAAAATGTAAATAAGAACTGATATTAATGACTACATAAGGGGTTTGTCAGTTTCCTTAACGCTTTAACTTTTTGGTTTTTGAGGTCTAGGCCAAAGTTACCCCAATTAAAGGAAATTTAGCGCTTAATTTCAAAATTTTTTTAAAATATTTAAAATTTAAATCCACACTTTTGAAGTGGTTATATTAAAAATTAAAAATGATATAAACCACTGATATTGTTAATTTTGTTTTGATTAACAACTTTTATTTTCTTTTAATGTGAAAAAAAACCACTCCATTTAAACCAGTTATACCCCATTTTACGGTACATATATTGTTTTTTCGTTTCGAAGCAGCTTTGCAATTTAAATTTGAAAAGAATATTTCAATAAAAACTTATAAAACAGAAAGAGTGAAAAAAGTTTGGATTTAAAATTTTTAAGTAATGATTGATGAGGATAGTTAAGAACCCTAAATAAATACTTTGAGCCGGTATTCTTCATCTATTTTGAAATCCCTCCAATTCTTCAAGTTGTTTTTACATAACATAATGCTTTTGAGTCATTGAATCTCAGAGTGCATAGTAAATGTTATTATAAAGCTAAAATACTTCCTGAGAACCATACTCAAACCTACACAACACTGCTTGAAAATCTACTCCAGACAACCGTAATGGGCAAATCGAAACCTAACAATTTCATTATCTACCTACTGATTGAACAAAAGGACAACACTAGACTAAATTTCTATTTCCCCTACGTACTTCTTAAACAGACTTTGTTTTTGACTGTATACAAATCACATCAGTTAAGATTGTGAAATGGTCAAACCAACCTACAACTTTTTAAGTATTTATTAATGGACGAAACTAGACCTAAAACTATCTCCAACAGGACAACACTAGACTAAATTTCTAGGTACTTCTTTAACAGACTTTGTTTTTGACGGTAAGATGCCGCCCATAGTGAAATGGTCAAACCAACCTACCACTTTTTAAATATTCATTAATGGACAAAAACTAGACCTAAAACTTCTCTTATTATGAAATTGAGTATGAATATAAGTTTTAAATATATCTTCCGCCTAAGAGTCACTCCAAATTGGATTTGTGAACCTATAACGTACGGCATGGCGGAAGTTACAAGATTCGAAGCAGCTTCAGATGAGCGTCCAAGTAAAAATGTTTTCCACTCACCGCTTCAGGTGTGTAGCGTGGCCAGCGAGCGTTGGGATTTCCACCGGGGTAACCAAATGGCCGAAAGCGTTTATGACCTTGAGCTGGATAACAACTGAAAAGGAACATTGACCTAAATGCATGCAACAATCTGCTGGTTCACCCCACAAGCGTTGGATGAAGCCTTTCTGCTGTTCATGACATGTCCATTATCCAGGCATTGCTGCCAAGGGGAAGGATCAACAATCTGGTGTCGTTTTTTATCTGCCTTTCCTGCTGGACCTTCATTTTAACCCTTTCCGCGAGGAGTTTTTTTTATAATTGAAATGTTAGGTTGAAAAAATTGGTTGTTTTTAGAAGGTGCAAGTTTTGTGTTACCGAAAGGGGCATGCTTGAGGGTTATTGTTCCAAGATTAATTTGGAGCGGATGTCTTGAATTCGAGGTGAAAATTGAGTTATAGTTTGTTCCGGCCATGAATACTCACAAACACCCTAACTACTAATTATTACGATTATGTGAGAAACTTATGATGCCATTCCTTTATATTATAAGTGACGATGAATTTATGGAATAAAGTTCAGCGTGATTAAGTTTAAATAATACGTAGTACAATAATATAAAGAGAGAAGAAGAGTTTCTTCCATGTTTGTCCGCAATTGCACTATGAAAACGTTTTATTCAACTATATTTGTTATGTACTGAACCTTTTAAGTTAATACTATTGATTGAAAAATAATACAGTGGTCTTAATTAGATTATAAATTTGGGTATTATTTCTAGTCATACGCAAATATTCAGAGGAATACATTCGGATACATATAATGGTAATTAATTGAATATTTCAAACATTAATCTCGAATAATTTGGATTCGAAACATTTTATATAATCACACAATTTAAGTGATTGATACTCATTTGAATTTGTATCATTTTTAACTTTCTCTTTGAAATATACTTATCATCCCATATTTGACAGACCGAATGAAGGATAAATAGAGGTAACTTCGTTTATCTATTCCATCAAGGGTATCCAAGAACACATCTTTAAAAATGGATACCTGTATGGACAATAATTTTTATTTCTCTTTCGGACGTCCAATTAGAATCGAAATAAAACCTTCTAAGACGAATATCGTTTAAGTGGCCTTTCCCATTTTATTTCCAAGGAAGGATTGATTGTTAATAGATAAAAGCAAATAAACGTCAGTTCTTAAAACCGTAGCGAGGCTGACTATCTTTAATTTCCTTTTAAAAAGCTCGACTTTAAAATTTCTTGGAATGTATTCCTCGCGAAGAAATGGCCCTTCTCCTCGAAATTTAATCAATCCGAAAACCATGCCCACTTTTAATCAAAGAATTCATTCTTCCGCATTCTTATCTCCAAAAAGCAATCATCGGGCGTTTT
The DNA here is from genome assembly GCA_963680715.1 of Tetragnatha montana. NCBI lineage: Eukaryota > Metazoa > Arthropoda > Arachnida > Araneae > Tetragnathidae > Tetragnatha > Tetragnatha montana. The sequence goes on along the minus strand of OY796684.1, from coordinate 5,130,302 downwards.
TTGGGGCAAACTTCTAAATATTCGGGGAACCCAGACGCATCATTATTCCGCGGCGGACCGACCGGTATAAATAATTTGGGCTGTTAAGCAAAATTTTCTTCCAGGCGAGTATTTCAGGTTTACGAGGAAAGAAAGGGAGACTTTTGAGCTTTACGAGATAAATGAGTATAAGCAAGGATCCTCGTTTGAGCCGCAGCTCCTTTTTTGCTGCTCCCCAGCGAATCAGGGGCCATAAAACGATAACTTCCAACCCCTTAATTCGCCCCCTTTATTTACCCTGGAAATAATAGTTAAGACCCTATGCGCAAATGAAACCGAAGCCGCCCGGCCTAAAAAGATCCCCAAGTAGCCCTCAATGCGACCATTTATATTCAGAGCAGGGCACCGGAGAGATGCCTCCGTAAAAAATACTCCATAAAATAAAACCGATCGCGGGCTGATTACGCCTATTATCTTTTAAAAGTCCGCGCAATAAGTTTATGAGAAGAAAAGATAAGATTTTACGGCGGCGATAAAATCTTTTATACTCGCGTTTCGCGCCTTGCCGGCCGTTTCGCGTTTCTTTATCGGCGCCGAAACACCCGGCCTTTTTCGGGCTCGGGTAAACAAGAACTGCAGCAGCAGGCTGATGCTGGAGAAAAAACAAAAGGACTCGACCCGATGTTGGCTTAATAAGCGGGCATTTTTTGAGACGTGACGCCGTGTGAAGATGACACGTGGCATGCCCGCTTTTTCTCGGGCTTTTTCCGAAGCGGATAATTGCGATCATGTCGATAAACATCCCGGCAAATGGGTCCAAGAGTCAACTGTATTAATCTCCGAGGATGTTCGGGCTTTTTCGGGTTAATAAAATAAAATTAGCGAGGACGTGTATTGGAATGTAATGTCGCGAGGGCTTTTTTCCCACCCAATGTCGGGCAAAAATGCGTTTATGACACCCTAATAAGAATTTAATGTCGATTTTACGGCTCTGGATGTGGAAAGAAGAAGTTGGAAAACATGCAAAAGGAGAAAAATGGAGATAAAAGGTAATGAAAACTAATTATTATGAGAGAGAACACACATTTATTTATTTATTTCTATGAGGAAAGGGAGTGCAGAGTTGGAAAAAAAGTGTGACGAAGTAAAATATTTTACCTTTGCCAGAAGAACTGTGAGAATTGCAGACAGAATCTATTGTAGGGAAAGAGTGACAGAAAAAGAATGGAATTAAGAGATTAGTTTCTTATAAGTGAGCAAGCACCCATCATAATTGATGAGCAAATTTACATGACTACATACAAATTTATATGTTAGCAATAGAGAAATAATTAAGTTTTGTCGTAAAAATAGAAATACTGATAATAATTAGTTATTCACATCAGTTTTTAATGTTATCGGATGTTTTTTAAAGAAGAAGTAAAATGCGTTGCTAGAATTAAAAAATTTAAAGATTACAAGTAAATTATCACCTTCTCTTTATTTAAAGTTAAGGGATAAAAATACACACAAGAATAGGCAAAACGCATTGAGTTAACTTAGGCTTTAATTTTTCTTTTAAAATTTTCAATGAAAGGAGTATAAGAAAATTTTTAAATTACATTTTATAGCAATATTAAATGTTAATTAAAACAAAATATACAATATTATTATTACATTGTTACTTTGACTTTGAAAATATGAACTATTTAACTTTTGTCATTAAAAAATAAAACAGTGAAATTTTTGCATAATAAATTATTTAACGAGTAAAAAGAGTAAAGAAGAAATACTTTCAAGTATTTATACTATAAACACTGGTATTTGAAAGTAGCCGTTTATTAAAAAGCACATAGTTTGAAAGCGCGCTTCAAAGACACAAAAACTAAAAGTACGCAATAAATTTTATAGGAAAAGCAATGCCCATCGATAACGACTTCAAATTTAATGATTGATAAAAAATTACAAAATAATTAAATCGACTTTTATAAAGTAAGAAACGGGTGTCAAATCGGTTAAAAGTAGAAAATATTCAAACACACCCTTTCTCAAAATTTATCAAAGAAAATGAAAATCCATAACAGTAACAGATATAGTAAACAAAAAAGTGAGAACTCAAACTGAAAACGCGAAACATAAACAAAGAAGCAGAAGAAACGGGGAAGAGTCCATACCATGAGTCGAAGCACTTCCGTATAATTTATTCTTTATGGGCATGCGGAACTCAAACTCACCCACCCCAATTCAATTCAAAAGTTTAAATCCATTTTGAATGTTAACGTGCTCTTTTCATGCCGCCAGCACAGCTGCTTATGAAAAGACCGCCCCCGAGCTAAATTTGTTTCCCTTCGCAGGGATTTTTTTTTATGTGGGCGCGCACTGAGGGATGATGGGCATCACGAAGACACGCCCCATGCTCCGCCCCTCATTGGCCCCTCAACGCTCCCTATCTCCCCACTGGTCGAAGCAGCGCGGCCCTGGTGGTTCAAACGGACTGGAAAAAAAAACCAGCGCCTTTTTTGGAGCCATGTGACCTTCTTTCTAAAATGATATGCGGAGTTTTGGCCGACATTAAATTTATTTCGAAATTGTTTTAGATACATTATCCTTTTTGGGTACCGGGTTATTCTGTTTGAAGAATATTTTGGACTTTGGAGTTTTGTTGTTTATGTTTTTTCGGGATTCCTTAATGTAAGTTAGGCTGCCGATATTGCGTGTAATGCGGTGAAACGTTATGTAAGGGATATTTTTAAAAATGTTGGATAATAAGTTCATGCGATTCCACATATAAAGCAGTCGTTTCTTATTTTTGTTAGTAGTACCGAATTATGTGATAGGCTTAAAAATGAATAGAAAGTACTGTTATCATTTAAATAAACATACGCGGTTGATACTTCTCGTCTGTTCTGAAAGTTAAGAGAAAATTTTACTAACGTTGAAGCTGTGTTAAGTTAAAAATTTTACGTTTGCTACAACTGCATTTTAAAATAAAAATTACGAACACAAAACAAAGTGAAAAATTACTATTTATGTATTAAACATCGATACTTAAAACTTTATAAACTCACTAAACTTGTCAAAAGTTTCCTTAGAGGGATATTCGTGATCTACATAATTTAATGGATGGCATTATTGCACAGAAACATTTGTTTTTACGTAAAATATCGTTTTGGATTACATATCTTATAAATTTGAAATAAAACTATCATTTAAAAGGTATTAAAACAGAAACAAAAATACCTAGTTGGTTTTACTCTGACAGAACATTTTCTATGATAAGTCCTAAAAATATCTTTCTAACGTAAATATAAATAAATTTGTTGATGAGTTTAGAAACAAATTTTCTCTTGACTCCCATAAAAAGCAGAAAAAACTATAGAAAAAAAACCTAGACTATCTGTCACGCCACCTAGTTAATATATCAACTTAACGAAAACTGTATGTTTTTGACAGAAAATATTCTCCCGGAAAATGATGGTTTCAGACACGAAAATCTAATATGAACTTAATATAAGAAATATAATAAGGAAGACGTGTTATCGCGAAAAAAGTACGATCAAATCTCTAAAAAAACAACGTAAAGACGGAAAGATTCCGTTTCTAAGCGAAAATAATTGTAAAACGAAGCGCAAAACTACACAACGAATAAGTCGTGAATCATGTGTCAAGGATTTATATTCAAATAGTAGGAAGTATCATTGTATAACCGAGGGATAAAAATATTCTCCTATGCTGGGATTTTTTAAAGCTATTAAGTGCAGATTCAGAATAAAACAGGTGAGCAAGCTGTTCAAGGATAAGAATTGCTCTGAGTTATGTAGTTTAATGTTAAATAAGTCATCGAAATATCAGACATTTTTATTTGAATGATAGATATAAATTTCTAATGCTTTTAAAACGGCTACAATCTTTTAACTTAATTACCATTGTATCTATTTCCGAAAATGGAGAATTAGACCTTCGAAAAAATACTAAAATGTAACGGGAGAATTAATAGAGAGGTATAAAAAATGCATGCCTTTAAACCCAATTTCAGAACTTCGTAGAAATTAATGAGATATACAGCTTTAAAGACGAGCAATCATATATGTAAAGTAAGGTCTGTTAAGGATATGGGTGATTTATATTCCCAAATCTGAATACCAATTAAAAATGTATCTATTAAGAACTGTGAGGGGTAGTAAACAGGTGTTGCTTTAAGTCTCGATCTTGAACTAGGAAGGAAGAAGAAAGGCAAGGCCTTGAAAGGGTTTCTTACCGCTGAACACCTGGCTACGTAATTTTTCCATTAGAATTGCGTAAAAAACGTTGTGAGAACAGATGTGGTAATTCAAAATTTTAAAATATAGGGGTTTTCATATTTGCGGTATTTGTATATCAATATAGTATTTTATTTAGGGGGAGAAAAACAACTCTTAGAACTAAAGTCTCGATTCCTAGGTTCATAGTATTATCAGGCTAAATACGAACTTTTATAATAATCTGTGGCATAGAGTTCATTGTACTTAAGCGCTAAGAATTACTACAAAGGTTGTCATACGAATCTGCACTGTGGAGTTAGTAGAAAATTAATTTTATAAACTGTTACCGGGGTTACTGTTTTAGATTGATCTGTCTGTAGTTTTCGGAAAAAAAAATATTTTTTTTTGTGAATTATCTTAGCTTAGCACATTAAATTATAAAATATTTTTTGATTGGAAAATTATTTCTCCGTTTAAATTTATTTTTAAGTAGTATTAGAAGTTTTTATGGAAATTAATGGAAAAATTCATAAGATTATTTATAAATAAACCTTGTTTGTCTTACGTTTGCATTTTATATAATGAAAAAGTGAACTTCATGTTTTATTTAAAATTTGTTAGAGTCTCTTAGAAAAGTTTGAAAATTTGCTTGTATACGGATATTTAACAGGTTTGTTAACCATGACAAATTTATTTCATGCATGCCAAAGTATAGTTTGACGAAAAGGTATATTTCTATTTCATCGAAGTTCTTAAAAAAATTAAAAGATTAGTCTAAATTAAAAAAATAGTTTTATAACGCCATCTACAAGAAAAATAAACTGTTTCCCGGACATTAACTAACAAGGTAACGTTAAAACCGCAAATAAGTCTATAGCTTCGAGCGAATTTTCCTCTCCATAAAAATAATTCGGATTAAAAAGTCATTAATTCTTCTACAAATTAAAAAATACGGTCATAATCCGTGACACGTAATTAAAAAAAAACTCCCCATCGAGAGCTAAACATTTGCTCAATAAACAGAGTTCCATTTCCTTAAGACGGATCACGTAAAAACAAAAGGATCAACCGTAACGCGAGCCCAAAGACAACACGGAAAGTTTTAAATAACCGCTCTAAAAGCATCTTGAGAGTTCTGTCACGTTCAAGTGAAATGCGCTACCCTCATCTATCTATCACTTTCTGTTTGTGTTGCTGACGGATTAAGTAGAGTAGTTGCGGCGTCGGCCGAGAGAGGGCGCTGCGAGACAAGGAGAGGACTTCTCTTCCGAAAGGATCGGGTTCCCGTTCGGAATCGGATTCTCATTAGCATACGCTGCGCGGGAAGTTTACACAACTTTTTGCACGCACGTGTTGGCAGCAGGGGCCAAAAACGCCGAAAAGAAGCGGAGAGGTTGAAATTGAACGCGTTTGTAATGAAAGAATTTCACATTTTTTTTCCTGTCAGAAAGACATAAGTTAAAAAGGAATAAAAATTATTTTAAAAAATTTATTAAAATAAAAATTAAAAGATATTTTTGAAGGGAGTTAATATTAATGCTCAAAATACGTTAGAAATTAAAATCGGATGGTGCTGTTAGCTTAGGTCTTGTAGAGAAATCAGGAAAATTGTAACTAAATTGAGTCTTTTTCTTAAAGTTGATCATCAACAGGAAGAGGTCAGGCTAGACCAAAAATTTTCAAGTGAAACCTTATGGAAATTAAGAGGGTCCTTTTGAAACTTAAAATAAAATTAAGACAGAAAATGAGTACAAGAAAATTTGTCACCATATTTGTTAAAGTGGTTAGTTCCGATATTTGGTGTTGGTTTAGGAAAAGACATAAAATCGCTAATTTGGGCTTTTCGTCAAAAGTTAAAACCATGGGGGGGGGTGATTATGAAAAAATGAGCAAGTGTACAGTATTTTGACCATACTTGCAAAAAAACTTATGGCATTTATCTCAATATTAACACCTATAGTTAAGTGCCAAAGTAAAATACAATGCAGACAAACTATAGATGAAACAGACATTTATTGAAATGCCGTTGAAGCATAAGGAATTTATTTATTTAATTTAAAAAAAACAACGATGGAAAAATATTAAATTAAGTCTAACATGAGATTTGCATTTAAATGCAATGTTCTTTTATCTCATTGTGATGACAAATTTTCTTGTCCACTTTCTGCAAACCAAGTCATAACAAAATAAAAGTAAGAAAAGGCAAAACCTACTTACGGCAGAGAACTTTTTCAGGTAATCCGTTATAAGGCAAATGATGAACACAACAGCTGGTTTCGTTTAAGTAAAATCCAATGGGAGTATCACACAAATGTAATGAAATACGTTGGTTGAAAAAATTGGTTTCGTAGAACAAGTCGGTTTATCTTCAATGTGCGGACTACTAACTCCTAAGATTTCAAAAGGAAGAAAAATCTCGTCAAGAATTTAAAATTTTCATTTCCGGGTTATGTTAAAGAATATTATAATCTTCTTATAAGAGAATATATTTTGTTCACGTTTAATTTCGAATAAGGGAGATATGCGGATGTTTTCGAGGAAATAATTTTCAAGAAGTTGCCAACACTCAAGTTCGATTTCGAAGAAGAAAATAGTTAAAGTGCTAAAGGCAGATTACCGGGGTAAAAGTGAAAATCTAGCATGTAATAGTGAAGCTAATCTAAGCTAATATAGAAAAAAAAATTAATTTCCCGTTGGAAATAACGAAAATCGCAAGAAAAAGAACTTCTCGAATTTTCAACGTGGGGAAATCTTTTCTTACTTCCTGAAGGAGGTAAATGTCCAAAGAAAAGAATGTCAGCGAAAATACACACTTCTCACGGTCCTATCACGAAAACGGACGAAGTTTGAAGATTTTCTAGGACATCTTCCACTCAAAGGTAATCCCAAGGGAGACGGAGGGCAAAACGAAGGAATTAAAAACAGAAAATGACCGCATCCGACGTCCGAAATTCCGATATCGGACTTAGCGCGCGTAAGTCCCGTCCGTATCCGGTTTTTCGCTAAGTCCCAACGTGGTCACCGAAACGAACGAATAAGATCGAGTGGCGGGAAGACGAAGAAGGAAAAGGATAAGGAAACACGAGAAAATAAAAGTCGGAATTAAACGCTGGAAGATGCCTAAATCGAGAGATCGCGTCAAAAATCCCTAAGTCCGGCGGGAGGGCGGCGAAGTATCCGGCTGGTCACTATCCGCGGTAGCCGCTGTCCGGCGGTAGCGGTCAGCGCTCGCGGTAGGGCGGGCGGAACGCGTTGGCTCGGGGATGCGGGGCATGGCAGGCAGGGATACGTACTTTTGTTGACGATCATAGCAGTAACTCCATTCAGGGGCTGCTGGGCAGAGAAGAGGTCATGCAGTGTCCAGCGAGCGAGAGCGAGTCGGCACAGCTACCGCTTTGGATGCGAGTCGGGCAGCGACTGAACGACGGGAGCTCCGCTATCCGGCTACGACTCCGCCGGCGGCCGAGAGAGGGCGCCACGCGAGCTGCCATCCATTGGAGCGCGGGGGTCACGTGGGGCGGTGACGTCGGCGCGGGCGGGGAAGCAAAGAAATGCGCGGGCCCGCAACCAAAAGAAGGCTGCGCAAGAACGGCCCCCTCAGGAGCCCGAGCGATTTTTATGCATAGATCTGTGTTTTTCCAACGCCCGTTTTTTGGGGGTGGGCCGTCCCTTGGCTGAAATGCCGATGCTTGTAGGGAGGGTTCTGGCCCCTCAACGCGCCGATCGGTTGAGGGGGGTTCCGCCGCTGCCGCCGTCTTATTTTTGGCCGCGGCGCTTCGGGCGCTCCGTTCTCCGTTTTAGCGCCGGTGGGACCTTCTCCGTTCGCCGCTGCCGTTCCCGGAATTCAGCCGGTTACGGCCGGTATCGGCCGTTTCGACCCTTGGTTAGCGCGAATTTTTCCTAAAGATGCACTTTGGGGGATATTTTCCGAGCTTCCAAATTTTTTTTCTGTTTACCTTCGTCTTTCTTTAATTCCTTCGTTCGATAAAAAAAGTTTGAAAAATTATGACCCATTTAACAAAAAGTTTTTTTTACATAAAAAAATTTAATATGGTTGCAAAATTTTTAACCCCCATTCTCGCTACATTATTCTTACGTCCGGTGAAAAAATTTTGTTTGAAAAATTATGACATCTACGACAATTTGTTTACAAAAACTTCAATATTGATACAAATGTTTTCCAAATTCCTACACATAGCCATTTAAAATATTGTCATACTACATATTCACCCTGGTTATTAAAATTTCCTGATTCTGCGGAAAATTATTTTTCGCGCAACAAACTTGTATCTATTCACGTAAATTAATTGCACATAGTTGTACAGCAACAAAATTTGCTTTCATTGTTTGAGTATGATTTCATGCATTCTTTTCTGATTTTTAAAAATATTGTCAAACATTAGTGGTATTTTGCATACTAAATAATATTTTTCTCGATTGAAAAAAGCGTGTAATAATTTCAAGAATTTTGTTTACAATACAGGTTTACATTTTTTTCTTACATTCTTGGGACACAAGTTTTGTTTACAATAGAACTTTACATTTTTAGAACGTTAACTCTGGACCTAAACCGTCAAACGGTAGTGATTATTATTTTCCAAGCCGGTAAAAAATACATATTTAAAAATTAGAGCCTACCATTAAGAAACTTTTTGAAATTTTCACCCAAAAATTTCCCAATTTCCTTGTTTTGATAGTTTTTTGTGTTTATCACTACTCAAAATAATTCCATATACGTACTTAACAAAATTATTTTCCTAGCCTTGAAAGACTCATATGAAGAATTTGTTCATGTATCATTTTAATTTTAATTAACATCTATATTTTTGAGATATTTTTTAATGCAAAAACACATATCCGTTAAATGTTGGTATTAAATTACCAATTTAAATTGTTTGTTCCAGCTTTTAAATAATTTCAACTGCTTTAGAAAAATGTTGTTTTCTATCTCTTTAAATCTTGCCTTTTCTGTTGTTTATAATATTTTTTTTTCTACCAGTTGAAATTGTATCATCTTACAAGTAAATGAAATGATAAACAAAAATATTTTCAGGTATCGAAGAGAAGGAGTTAAAAATTAAATATAAAATATAACTCCCTGCTCTTAGATATATTTAAAAAGGTTTTTGTTTATCATGATAGGACTTTCCAAAATATTATCTAGCACGGGGAATGACATTTTTTTAAGAAAAAATAACCAATTTTAATATCTGATTGTCAAGGATTTAACTTAATTTGGGTAAGTTAGTTTAAAAAAAAATATAATGTTGTTGAGCATATAAAATAGTGCCAAATACCACAGGCAACCATATTTTCAACACCAGTCAAAATAATAGTTTCGATTTGAAAGTATTTTTCTGAGTAATGATTCTTTCTTGTACACTGTAGAACTTAATATTACTATCAAAATAATTCTCCAATGAAAATTTTAATTCTTATAATTTTTTGCTATTTACTAGTGTTTGTTTTACAGTTTTAAAAATAAATCTCCTTATTCCAACATTTTGATTGAAAAGAAATTCCCTTATAACAGTTCAATGTGTTTCTATGGCAGTCAGTAGTTCACTGGTGTTAATTTTCAACATTGTGGACATTAACCATAAAAAAAGTTAATAATTAACAAAACTTTTACAACACATATATGTGAAATTCCTTTTCCTCACTTGACAAATTTTGACTGATTTAACTTAACAACTTAATTTTCTTAAGTATATTTAGAGAGTGCATTTTATGTATGTTAAATTCTTACTTCATATAGTACTGGTTTAAATTATTCTAATTTAATTTAAAAATAGTTTTTCAGTATATAAATAAAAGAAAATCAGCGTGCGTCGTAAGCAATAAGAGAAAATTTTGTACTACATTCTATTGAACTATCTTGATGTATAAAATCGTGATAAATATAGAAAAATCTGTATAATTCCTTTAAAATTTATCTGTGTTTAATATACTGTTCCCAACAAAAGTCAATCTTATTGAATTAAATTTTTGAACATTTTTTTATTTTCTTATAATTTGAAAGTTTTAAAGGTTTACATGCGTTTGTTTGGAATACTTGATAAAATTAAAACTTTCCCCATCATATTATTTTTGATAGTAACTTATGCTACACTATTTTAATGTTGACAATCAGCGTTTAAGAAAAATGTGTAAAAAAATCCTTTAAATATCCAATCCAGTACATATTTTCTATAAATGTATAATAAAATGTGTAACATAAAAATATTCATGTTATAAACTGAAATCTCATGTTACGAGAGATAACACCCACATAACAATATTATAAAGATGAAAACACTTTCATCTTTTTTAGTCAGTTTTGCAATTTGAAAGAAAACTAAAAGATGAACGCGATATTATTAAAAATGGTTATAACTTTCATCATCCTTAATCCAGGTATGGTATAAAACATTTGTTGTTTTTATTTTCTTCAAGTACTGACGAATTGACCTAAATTTTCACAAAGTTTAAGGGATTTTTTTCAACACGCAAAGCAGATAAAATGTGAGACTGTATAAATAACAATTATTATTCTACATAATGACTATAGAGTATTAACTTAAATGATTGGTCAATAACGATAATCTTTGTGACAACTTTAACAGAGGTAACCTGTTTCAAAAGGTAGTTTTACAAATTCCATAACTTAATAACCCAACTTAAAAATTATACGATTTGATTTAGGCAAGGTGTTTAGTTTTTGGTGTTTGCAGAAGTAAATTATCAATTGAAAACCTTCTCACGCCCCTTAATTTCCACCTTTAATTGTTAAAATTGTGCAAGTATTTTTAAAGACATGAGCAATAATAAAACTACAGATTTGATAATGAACTTTGAGATTAGGTTCTCTTATTAGGTTATGTTTATAGAAAACGACAACCTAAAATATTTAGGTTATACTGTTTTAGTTTATGATATTTAATCCACTTAATAAGCAATTATCTTTATTAGACTATAGAATTAGATATAATATGAAAATATGCATCAATTAGCATGTATGCTTATTAACCTTTTCCAATATATTTCGAATTATTAACTCTTAAATTAAAAATATTTGAGGTAATGAATTAACTTCAAAATAATTATATTATTTTAAAGAAACGTGTATTTATATAATGTGTGTAATTTGTAATAGAGAATGAAATTTTTTGTGTCGGTAAAAGTTTTCTATGTAAGAAAAAGTGTCAAGCACAACTTATTTAAAATATGTACTGTTATAAAAATAATTGTTCAATATTTCTCCCAAAACTGAAAACATTTAAGTTAAATATTCTACCAAAATTTGGCATAATAAAGCGTCTAGATTCACCGTTAATTTACTTACTATAAAGTTTATTACCTAAAAATTAAATCATAAAAATTAATAACAATGAGATTTTTTAATACGTATAGTTCATTTTTCTAGTATACTCTAAATCAGTATCATAAATTTATAAAAATATTCATGCTTATCATTTACTAAAAGCCATTATATAGTCGCATTCAATACTTAAAATAAACCATAAACGTTAACTATTGCAAAACATTATACCATAATTCATGGTAAAAAGAAGGACCGAATGGTGAAATGAATTTCGGTAACATGAAATATTTTGTTTTCATTTTACAAAAACAGATTTCTCAAATTTTCACTTCCCTACTTCATATTAAAATATCAAAGAATATATATTTATCCATTTATGTGAAAAACCTGTAAACTGCATAATCATATTATACAGGATTGTTGATCGATTTTAATAGTAATAATAAGTGTAATTTTTGTTGTATCATAGATAAAACTTCTTTAAATATCATTATTCTGTCTATACATAAATAAAATATCGTAGGTTTAATGATTCTATAAATATCATTATATTTCGTTACATATTCGTTTTGGTGCATTTTAAACTATCTTAAGGGGATATTAAGCAACAATATTTAAAATTCGTGTCTAAAGAGGGGAGAATTGTCTATAGTTAGACATATTTACAGTAACAAAACATGGTTATTAAACTATTATTTTCCTCTAACATGACTCTTCAAAATTTAACCATTCAAAACAATCATTAAGTAGTTAAGTTTCTTCCTCAATATTTTGAGTGACATATCAAAAAAGTTTGACAGAATGTAATGTTTGACAAATTAGAATTGATGATTAAATTAAATTACATAAATTCTCCATATTTTTTGCTTTCTTTTAGTAAATTTCTGTTAATAAATCTAGCACTATTAAGGGACATAATTAGTATTTGTTATAATATAATTGAGAATTAAAATTTTGTAATGAAACTTTTCACTGGTTTGGAATCCTCATCAAAAAGTTTTCCAACATTTGACCAATTTTTCTAGTTACATCATTCTCAATTGCTTTTTAGCTTTTAAGTATTTCTTAGCTATTTTACATACAGACAAAATCAAAATTACTTGTTAAAGTCTTCATACTTTTTCATTGGTTTAGACCCCCTCCACAACATTTGAACAGTTTTTTTTAGTTGCAGGATATCACTATTCACTTTTAGCTCTCAAGTATTTGTTGCAATTAACTCTATTCCCAAAACAAAAATTAATTTTAATTTCTTTGTAAATTTCACCGAGACAGTTTCCGGCCCCCCCCTCCAAAAAAAAGTATACCATACAAACTATTTTAGTTTTTGATATCCCGTAACTAAGTTTTTTAGTTACAGTTACAAGATATCACTATTCACTTTTAGCTCTCAAGTATTTGTTGCGATTAACAAAACAAATTACTTTTTGATTTCTTCGTAAATTACACCCAGACAGTTTCCTCCACACCCATAAATCAAACTCTTTCAGTTCTTATAGAAAAAAAAAAACTCGTAATACTCTATCTGCAAAAATGTACCCTGTAAGAAATTTTTATCCACAAAATCTTGGTTATATTTTAATAAAATTATTCAAAATGGCTGTAGTACTAGTAATTAATAAAAATATTGTACAGATTTATACAGAATATTTTTGGAATTTTGGATGTTCTTCGTTTCTCTATGTTTAAATAACTAGGGCTCGATTTAGATCATTGAAATCTTGTAGTATTTATAAATTTCGTCAGGTCATTGCCTAAGAAATTATTTCAATCTAATTTTCTATAGCAAAGAGATAGCTTATCAAAAGCAAAAACCATTCATTGTAACAATATAATTTTAAGGTTTAAATTTGTTTAATACAAGAAATGGTAATATTTAGTACAGATATTAGGGAACATAGCTGTATGAAAGTAACATACAAGCATGTGGAATTTTTTTCATTGAAAATTTGTTTGAGAAGTGGTATAGATAAATATGAATTTTTTACATGACAGCATGCACTTCTCATTTAAAGCTTTGACTTAGTGTGTGTTTCAGTTGTTCAATAAAAGTTAAGGTTCTTTAACAATGAAAAAAGAACTTCCAAATTTTTGTGCACATCAATTTTGTTCATCAAAAAAGCTACTTTAGCCTTCCTTATACGTAAAACAAGGCACGCTCAAGCGGAAAAACCTGTCAATGTTATTTATGCTACCATAACAGTATGACTAAAATATTTCGTTAAATTTTTTGTGATAAAACGATGAAGGGTTACACGGCCAGCCTCAGTAATTAAGGATAAGTCTACCGGGCTGTATGGCCATGATCCAGGAGATGTTATTTTTTTTTTTTAAATTTAAACATAAAGACAATCCGGACGTTGACACGAGTGTTTGACAACATGCATTACAAATAAAACAATATCGAGTTATTTAAAAGTTAAATTAAAATAAAAAGTAAAATAATTACCAGTAACGCCCGATGTCAGAATGAAAGTCTTAGGAGCAAGTCTAAGGCAATGCACATAAGATATACCGTAATTCCTTTACTTATTAATTAAGAAAAAATAATTAATAATTAACTAAATAAGAAATTTTCCAACATAGAATCCAATACCATGCTATAAACAACATTCACACATGTTAAACCAAACACAACCTTCCATCCGATCCGAAATGAGCCAAAAAGGCCAAGAAAATCCTCTCCCAAGTATCGGTATGTGCGGCCAAATCATTGAACCCTGTGTTTTGGTCTGGGAACACCATCGGAATTGGAGGAAGCAGAGAGGATAGGGTTCATCGTTCCCGTTACAGGAAATATTTCCACACGCAGATGTGGTGTGAAAAGGGGTTTTCCGCGTGCAGTGGGGGGCCCCGGTCCCCGTGATTCGCAGGTAGGGGCGACAACCCCTCAGCGCACTTGGTGCAAGGAAGCTTCTTTCTTGGAGGCACTCGCTCTTGTGAACTCCGGTGAACTCCGTCTCAGAAAGTTGGGATCCACCAGATCAAGATCTTTTGGCTTTGCGGTGAGAGGTAAGTGATCTTAATCTTCATAAAATCATCGGTATTTGTTTGCTGAGGGCCATAATTGGGTTAAAATTGTCGCCTAATTATTAATGTTCAAATTCTGGGCGTAATTAAAATTTTGGAACTTTTAATTAGGTTGTTTGTTGTTGGTAATGAGTACCGATATTTGGGGGAGCGTGTAAATTTGTTTATATTGGTGTGGTTAGTTTATGTGGGGCACTCCGGAAATGGGTTACAATGGGTACATTCACCCCAAAATGTCGATTCTTCAAAAATATTTGTTATTTGTTCATTTTGAACCGTTTTACCGTTCATTAAACTTGATTGGAATTTAAAGGAATGGTGGACTGTTTTGCATGCTTTGTATTTAGTCATCCCGTTAAAGGAAAAATTAAAATTGACTTGATTGAAAATTTTGCATATCTACCTTTCTTATATTTTGAACTAAACTGCATGCAAATTCAATTTACTCATGAATTAAATTTGATTAATAAGGACTAGTTTTATGTCTATCGTAAATTTTGAAAGGCAGAAAAAGGAAATGAAATGTTTAAAATTTAAAGATAAACCCAAAATTTTTGTGATTATGGAAACTAAAAGTTAACCAGCAAATTTTCAAGTGAAGGGTAAATATCCTTCATTTTAAATTCAATAACTTACCAGTAAATCCACATTTTTTCATGCTTTCTTTCCTATTAATTCCCCCCTAATTTCTTTTAAAACCCTTTATTTAAATTTAAAAAAATCTCATAATTATTAAATGAATGTAGGGATCAATAACTATTCTTTTATAATTAAATACTAATTGAAGAGTGGGGGAAAACTATTTAAAATTTTATAACTTATTTATCTTATTACAAACAAAATATTTCATATTTTTGCAATGATTTTCTTACTCTGTAAGAATGCTACATTGAAATATGTAATACAATACATGATATTTTTTATCCTCCTTTAACACATTCATAACTGGCTTAACTGAGAGAATCATGATGATTTATGCAAACAGAAACAGAGATCAGTGCCAGAAGGGAGACCTATAACTTTGTGTTAAACTACACTGTAGACAGCAATAAGAATCTTCATAAAAACACGAGTTTACCCTTGCTTTTTAGAATGCTGTCACGGTTCTAAGATATCTATGTATTATGAAGACTGAATCCTGAATTGATTCTAAAACCCCTTGGATCATAAATGTTATTTGTCCATTCTGTAATTTTTTAAATTTGCAATATAAACCTTACAAAATTTAAATTCAATTAATGATGCTTGGTATTTCAGTTTAACAATTGCATTAAAATTAAAAACTGACAATTTTTTCTGAGGAACGTATGTGTACCAGTTTCTTTTAATACATTATCTTTATGTCGATAAATGTTTGTATAATTTCAAGTTAAAATAACTTTTGTTATTTAAATGTATTTTTATATGCCTAAAGTTTAAGGGATAAGTATATGTCTAAAAATAGTAATGGGGTAAAAATAGTTTGTTATTTTTGTCTCTATAAGAATTCGACAATAAGTATGGGGGGTTTCAGACCATATCTTAAAGATAATACAACTATTTCAACAATATTACTTAAAATGACCTTAAATTAATGCCATATACTATACACCAAAACTGATATTGAATGATAGAACTTATGGTTTACCTTATATGTTCTTAGCTCAGAGGTTATCGACCTATTGTAGCTACTATCGTTCTTTTATATTGTAATAAATGTACAATTATTTCAGTCAGTTATTTCATAAACAGATTATAAAGAATATCAGCAATTTTAGCTGTTTAAACATAGACAAATGCGTAATTTATTCTTATAATCAAATTTAAGTTGATAATTTTAAACGTACTTTACTAGAATATTTTTACTTAATACTTTATGGTGCTAATTTTTTTTAAATACTATCAAAAGCTATCTAAATTTAAGCATAAAATATTTTTATTATTTTAAAATAAATCCGTCAGTCCCCTTCCATATCCAATGGTCAGTTTGAATACACGACTTTAAACTAAATAAGGAGGTTAATAAACTTAAAGAAACTACAAAAGCAATATTTGTAACAATTCAACAAAAACAGATAAATATTCAGTCTTTATCATATAATTGTTATTTATTAGAAGTTTTAGTATTAGTTATCATCTTGTATTAAACTTATTTCTGTCTTATGATTACAAATAACAATAGTAATTTTGATATAGTGACTACAAACAAGTAAATCCCTTTTATGCAAAAAAAAATGTCACCTTTTGGTGCTGCAACGACTGAAAAGTCTGAAATTGTAATGAAATTTTAGCCTGATAGAAATGAGAGGGGGAAATGTTACAATCCTACTCACGAACTTTTAGTTTTTTGTGTGTTTAGATGTTAATAAGGATTTTCTAAAGTAAAAAAAAAAATTATAATAATTAGGGCTTGAGTTTTAAAAATTGGTAAAGGGATAACTAACAAGAAATGTACTCTCAAATTTTTAAAATAAATTGGAAAAAATTAAATTTTAAGGGTACTGTTAATTATATTAAGATTTGATTTGATTATTTTATCAGCAAAATTTTCAAAATTAACATGCAACAATGTTACAAAAAGAGGTTAAAATCAATATTTATATAGATATTTTTCCCAAGAATAGGTCATACAAGGAAAGTTTGTGGTTCTTATGTCATGCATATTCAAATTTTTGTTTCCAGTCTTGTCTCCATGAAAAATTAATTTTCAAGGATTTAGAATTTAATTCAAGGTTTTCCTTACTTAGCAACACATTACAAAACATTAGGGATTTAACTAATTCAGTTTTATTTACTGGTTAAAGAAGTCAAGAATAAAAAAAACCCCCTTTATTATTAAACTGAATGATGCAGCAAACCTACTTAGACTATTTACAAAACTATCTTCTCTTATGGTAAACTCAGGTATGACAAGTCATCCAGTAAAATAACCTAATATAGTTGCAACAAGTTTGTAAGTAAAAAATTTTCCAAGAGAGTCGACCACCTTTAGTAAATAAACTAGTGTTACATAATACATGTTTAAAATAGACTTGCTAGTGTATGAAAGTAGTGTGCTAGTAGTGTGCTAGTGTATGTATTTTAAAGAGAACAGGAATTGCATGTTATTTTATTCATTTTGCATGATTTTCAGAAATGATATTTTGGAATTGAGTAAAAAACATCATTAGCTATTCAAGGTAAAACAATTTTTAAAGTACTACATAGTTGTTGTATTTTTCTATAAAAAGATGAATTAAAATGCTTATTTTACAAGAATTTCCCAAAAGTGTTTCTACTACAAAAGCTAATTTAAAAAACGACGAATAGTTAAGTTTTACACAAATAAAATAGTTAAAATATTTTCTACCCAGAATTTGGTGTATTATTTCCATGAATTCTCAAACAAATATCAAAGGTTTAAAATGCTTTGAATGAAATGAATCTGATTTCATACATTTATGCATTTTTGATTTGAAATGTTATGAAGTTTTTTCGGCGACCACATTTATCAAAATACAGGTAAATGCAGAATAGTTTATCTCAAAAATAATCTTTTATTATAGAGAAATTTTGTTCGACTATGATCTTTAATACTTTTTATATTAAATGTTATTCCCATTGCATCATATGTCACATTGCAACCCCATATGTTGCATTATTGTATAGATTGTTGTTAAATCAAAGCATCAGTGTAAAAAAAAAAATATGAAAATACATGCATTGATTCAGGGGAACATGTTTATTAGTCAAGAAAACATCTGAAATATTATACCCTATAATAGATACGTAAAAAAATGTCCACGATATTAAGTTTCAATGCAGGAGGGGAAATATTAAGTTTGGAAAACCATCCCACCTCAAAAACGTGAAACAAAGGAACAAATATTCCTCTAATAATCACTATGCAATTATATAATTTACAACTATCTAGGTAAACTTCTAGTGTCGTTTTTATCTAATTTTCACCTTCATGAACATATAATTTGACTGGCTTAGTCATCCACCTATTAAGCTGGGAACCCTCTCAAAAAGCGATATCATGCACACCCAATAACACCATTTTAAGCAAACTTTCGTGCTTCAAAATCACAAAACGAAGTTTTTTAATTGAAACCTAGAGGTGCTATCCAGAAACTGTAATGAAGGTGGTTTACAAATCAATAGGATAGCGTGTATTTAATCAATGCATCAACTCCCTAGATCATTGGTGTTTTAAAATTTCTTACCGAATTCTTATCAATTTTTTGGTTGGAGATAATAGCTTTAAAGAGTTTTTGAAGGTAAATCTAACCCGATTTAAGTGAAACCTGCACGCAGAAGGTGGGATGGTCTTAAGTTGTTTTGCTGGGAGATTTCACCTGTCAGGATCATTAGGATTAAGCTGAAAATTGCCTTCAGACAGATGGAATAAAATATGAATCGAGATTTGAAAATTGCCCTCCTTCGGAAGTCAAATCAGGATTCCCTGTGTGATTAGGATGGGAATGCCGCTTTTCTTTAAATGAGGAATGGAAAGGAAATCTAGTTCTGAGAAATGCTTTATGGAGGTTTTCCTTTTTTTTCTCGGAGTAAGCAATTGCAGGATAATATGATTTAAGAGCGTGCAAGGAGCATATAAAATACTTCGTATTAAATAATTAAAACTATGATTATTTTTGATTATTTTTCTTTAAATTTTAGGAACAATATCAATCATATACTAAATTAAGTAAAGTATTGAACGTTAAAGGTTTGAAAATTTAAAAAAAAGTAACATCAATATTTTATTTAAAGAAATTATTGAGGGGTTTCTTTAGTAGCAAGTGTCAAGGAAAATAATTTAATTTGAAGGTTAAAAAGGCGTGTTTAATTCAATAAAGTTATGTTTTAAAAAGATTGGAGTACAAAGGTTGTAAGAACTATTTTTGCTTAAGTATTTCATTGTACTTGAAGAAAAAAAAATTACATATTCCATATGTATCATAAAATTTTGAAACTGGATAACACTTTTCAGGTAACATTTTTTACTACAATGAATGTAGCCTATATTAACATTTTCTTTCCTTTTCGAAAATTTTACTTAAGTGTTTTTTTACTATTTAAATGGTTTTTTTTCGTGTGTAGAAAATTAAAGTTTGCATGAAATGTGAAATTAAAGTAAAGAATTATTTTCTTTCATCTTAAAATTTAAAAAGAGTTTCAAATAATAGATTTTTTGAAGTTACTAAAACAAGTGGAAAATTTGGAAATGATGCATCAAACTCAGTAAATTTAATTTTCATTCTTCAAATAATTCAAATAGTTCTTTCAAATAATAAATACGAACTTCTCTTAAACTTTGTTAAAAGTATTAATTTGATATTAAAACAAGCTGTTTATGCATACCTACGATTTTGTAGAAAATTTAACGAAACCTAAAAATTTCGCGTATCAAAAAATTATTTTGAGTTATCCTGCAGAGGAAATTTTGTTATTCAAAAGGAAAACACTGCCAAGATTACAAACTAATAAGTTTTATGTAAATTTTACAGATGAATTAAGCATGTTCAGGTTAATTACAATCATAACTTATGATTAAAATATTTTAGACCAAAGGTTGAATAGATAGTAGTATCTTGTTCTTGAATAAAAGGATTAGAATCTCATAGCAAAGCATAAAATATTTATGAAGTTTTTAGCGTTAAGTTATAGTTTACCAATAAATAATTAAAAATTTATGAAAAGGAGTTACACTTCACTTTTGCAATTTTACTTGCTCATTATAAGGTTTTGAAGCAAAACTATTTGTTTTATCATAGTTTAACTCGTATTATTTTGTATTTAGATAATAATTCGGAATCTGCATTATTTTGATGACCAAAAGACTAACTGGCATTCTTATGAGCTTCTGAAGAAATTTCTTAACACACAGCCCAGATAGCACAGAAAGATTGAAAAAAGATTGAATCAAACTTAAGCGCTCAAGCTTGATAAACCTGAATCAAACTTGAAAATTACGGTAGTTTAGCAGTATTTAATGTGTATAGTTGTACCACGGCGATCTTGAATCATGTATAAAGAAGGATTGAATTTTCATGTTAAAAGTAAGCATTTTTCAAGATAGAAATTTCAATTATTTTTCAAGTTTGAAATATAGATGGAAAAAAGAATACTTTAAAGCTTGAGATTTCAATCATTTTTCATGTTGTAACTTTCAATCTTTTTTCATGTTCGAAATTTCAGTCATTATTCAGGTTTGAAATTTCAATTATTATTCAGGTTTGAAATTTCAATTATTATTCAGGTTTGAAATTTCAACTATTATTCAGGTTTGAAATTTCAATTATTATTCAGGTTTGAAATTTCAACTATTATTCAGGTTTGAAATTTCAACTATTATTCAGGTTTGAAATTTCAATTATTATTCAGGTTTGAAATTTCAACTATTATTCAGGTTTGAAATTTCAACTATTATTCAGGTTTGAATTTCAATTATTCTCCATGTTTGAAATTTCAATAATTTATAAGTTTGAAATTTCAAACTTTTTTTTTTAATTTTTTATGCATATATTTGTACCAGTGATTGCTTGTTTCAGCCTTAAATTAATATTTAATAGCTAATTTTAAGCTTGAATATTACACCGTTTTAAGGTTGAAATAATAGCAGCTTTGAATTATGGTAACGTTAAAGATTAATAAATTAACCGTTCTTAAAGTTGAAATCATAATTATTAATCCAGTTTAAATGCTCAACAACTTATCTGTTAAATTAATTGCTTTAGATTTAATTGAATCATTAGTATTGAAAGTTCACTTTCACAAACACCATTGTTAAAAATAAATTATTAACTAAAATATTCAAAATAATGCTTTATTCACAAAAAAATTTAAACATAAAAAGACCAGATCATAGATCATTTCCATCATTTATTATTTCTTCTTCTCTTTTCCTGTGAAAAAGGTAAAAAATATTATAATATGTATAACTTATAAGTATCACATAGTAAAAGATTAGTGCAACTGGTTTTGTGCCAAACTAAAAATTAAATTTATTTTTCCACCATTGCTGTTACTCTATAGACCTGTCACATGGTCTTAAATGTTTACCCCTATGGTCACTGAGTCATAAACAAAGAGTTATTATTTAAGATGAGATTATAAATACATATTTCTTTAATGTGGATGATACAATTACAATATTTATTAGGCATTGGGTACTATCTGAAATCCAAAACTAAAGATGTATTATGATAAATATTAGATTACTACCATTTATAAGCAAAATTTAAGATATAAAAAAAAATATTTGTACCTCATTGTTATTTGCATTGTATATTCTCTTTCAAGACAAAGGTTTAGATTTTAGTTGTAAGAAATTAACTTATTTCAAACAATTTTTTGAGGGTAGTGCAGTTTAATTCACCTGAAAATTTGACACGATAATCCCTGGACTTCTTAAAGTAATAAAATGAAAATAATAATAATTGAGTAAAGCTATGGGACCCTTTTAGAAAAGTGTTTTTCCATGGGACCTTCTTGAAAGAAACCCCTATATTTTAGTGACATTTTTTTAAACCCCTTAAACACTGCTTACTGTCCTCAAATTCTGATAAATAAGTTTGCAACTATCCGGAAATTAAACAGTGAATTGCAATTTGCTTAACATCTAAAGACTGTCTATTCTAAATTGCTAAATTCCTTTTATTTAATGTGATTGTTAATATGCTCTTTGAAATATATAAATTTCATTGGAATACAAAACCAGATATCAATTGCAAAAATTCAAACAAACATTTGTATTTTAAGAATATTTTAATCTTATTTAAGGACACTTTTATATTCTACAAATATTGGAAAATAAGAAATATTACTGAAAAATTGCACATTTAAAGAACTATTTCTAGGATTGTAAATTCCTCATCATGGGGGCTAATGTTACATGTGTTGTGGGGGCTAATGGGACAACTTAATATGGCTGAATATTTCTTAAAAGAACATTGTAGTGTTTATTTGACTTTGCATATTTAATTAGGTAGTATGGAAACAGAATTAGACACTCATTACCAACATATAAAATTTAAAAAAAAAGTTAATAATAGAATAAGATAATAAGAACTAAATAGTTTTTTAAGTGGACAAATTTTAACATTTTAGGCAAACAAATTAGTAATTTTAAATAGGATCCTTCAAAAAAAATTTCCTATATATGTATTAAGCAGGGTTGAAAAAATAAACAGGTTTTTTCAGGTTTGGTTTAAACTGTTTTTTTTTTTTTAAATTTCCCTTTAACACATAAATATAAATATTTCTGATTGATTTAAATTATGAATGCATTGAATAAATAGTTCAAGTGACTTAACTAATTTATTAATTAAAATTAATTTTATTTAAGTTTTAAAAAGTAAAAATTATATATAAACCATCAGATTTTTTAGCTGCATTAAAAAGTTTCTATAGCATGGAAAAGACAGTGGTTATATGTACATTTTTATAATAAGAAAGGTTTTTTTATTGATAAATAAAAACCAACTGTTTTTTATCCTAGATTCAAATATCTTGTCTTTTTTATGGATTAAAAACAAATTTGGTGTTCATATATTTAAAAAAAAATAAAGAGTTTCTTTTTAAAGCATTAAAAAATCAATTGTGTGGTTTTTATGATGCATTCAAGTATCTAGTTCTAAATGAATTTAAAAAAAAAATTCATAAAAACAAAACAAGGGACTTTTATTATACTTTGTTCCAAAGTCAATATTTTTACCAAAGTCAATATTTTAATAAATTAATAAATTACTTTAAACCCATAAGTTTTACTAAATCTAGAATTATCCATACCCTATTATGATAATTCCAATTAGTGAAGAAATAAGTAGGATTAGTGAAACTAAACACTGCAGAAGACATTGTGGTATTAAAATGTTCAATGCTGAAATTTCATCCACAACAATTTTTGCATATTCAATATATAGAGTAGCATATGTAAATAAAAAAGGCATTTCAAGGAATATTTTTATAAACAAAACTTAAATGTAAATGGTTTAAATCATAAACATTATAAAAATAACTGCTTTTATGCTTTTTTTACTAGCATTTATTTTTAAAAAATGTCCCATTATCTCCCACTTTCCCCTACTTATTAAGAAGTGGTTTATCTTTCATGAAGCTCATTGCTACAGGCAGGTCTTTTAATTAAGCCCATATGGTCCTATTTGTTACACTAACTCTTGTGGTCAAGCAGATGACAATTTACCATAGTATTTTTTCTTAAAATTTTTATAATTTCTACGTCCAAGAATATCGGATTTTTTACTCTTGGTGGTACTTACGTATTATCCCGTCGACCGTGTCGCTTAATCCGAAAACATTTTCAGATCCCATTGATTTACTATTGCTGTGCCGCTGAATTAGACAGCCGCTGAATGGTCGATGGGATAATACGTAAGTACCCTCTTGGCTAGTGAGAAATTTCATGCCCATGCTAGCTACCCGAATTTCCCACCCCCTACCTGAATTTGCATTTTCTCATTCCTAGCCACTTAGCACAAAAAGATATAGACTAAAATAATTGATTATCAATTCTACTAGAATGTTGATTTTATATAAGCCCAGTATCCAAAAATTTTATAACAGTTTTAATGTTCTTAATTTTATTGGTTTCTGTAATTAAAATACAATGACTTACTTAATTTATTCCTCTCGCACTCCATTAACTGGAGCATAGGGCCTCCATCATGTTTACACCTGACAGTTGGTGGCAAGATGCTTTGCTTCTGTTACATTCCAATCTTTTTGTAGCCTTTCCCTGTTTCAATGGCCCTGGGGGTTCCAGTCAAAAACCTGTTAAACAAAATAGAATGTACACAATGATAATTCTTAAATAATTTAGCAAATTTATGTTACAGTAATTGTGATTAATCCGAAAATTATGCATAATACCTAACAATATCACATTTTACCAGTGAATTTTTTTACATGATCCCTACTCGGAGTAGTATGTAGCTTTTCTGTTGTGATTTCATCGAAAACTAAACATTGTAGAGTTATAGTTCAGTAGGCATTTTTAATGCACTACATACAAGGAATCTGGGTGTGTAGAGTTTGAGCATACCTGTTATAATTGTTATTGAGCAATTATAATATTAGGGTATAATTGTTATTGAGCATACCTGTTATAAGTATAAGCATACCCAGTATAAGCAGAAGTGGATCTTGGAATTCATGATGTCCCACAGACAACCCGTCAAAAGCGGTACTTATGGTCACCCTAATATTAACTTCCCTTTAAAACTATGCAAGAAAAACTCTAATTTTCAGTTATTTTTTGCACCAAACTTTCAGTAATGACATTATTTTAAATATAGTACTAAATATCAATGAACAACTTACATGGCTTAAAAGAAAAAATGTCTCATCTCTTCAAAAACATTGAAAATCAAGGACTTAAGGACCTCAACAAAATTTTTCAAGGACCTTTTTTTGCAGACATTTAAAAATTATAATCTTTCTAGAGCAATTGGAGGTGTTTTTAAACTGCCTACTGACTCCAACTTAATTTTCTAACTAGTTTGTTCACTTGTGGAACCGATGTAGAGGGTGTTACTATCACAGTTATATGGTTTCAAACATTGCCGTTAAATGTGGAAAGGAAATTTAGATAATAATTTAGATAACCTTGGTTAATCATCTTAAGTTAAGTTATTAAGTTAGTTATCACAGTTTTATGGTTTCAAACATTGCCGTTAAATGTGGAAAGGAAATTTAGATAAATCAGCGAAAGACGGCTGGAGTATATTCAAAATTCAAGGACTTTTAAGGACCGTGGGAACCCTGTTTTATTCGCAAGAAGATATTTTTGAAAATAGTACACTTTTAATGCCTTACATAAATATTAGGGTCATTCCATGAAAAAGTGGACATAAGGGCTAAATTGATGCAAATTGGTTTATAAATTATACTATAAATTATTTATTATTAAAGGTAGAGATATGAACAAGATGGATTTAAAGAGAGCTAAGCTTTAACAATATTATTATTTGATAATTTTTTGGGGGCTCAAAGTTACTTGAAAACTTTTCAAGTATGTAAAATAGGGTATTTTCATATTGACCAAAAAAATACTAAATGCAGCAGAATTTTCATTGTATGAGCATAATGTCACTATTTTTGACCTTGATTATCCAATAAAACACTCAATTTTTGAAAAAACATTTAAAGAAAAAACATTTTTTGATGCATTTAAATTTAGATCCTTCTTCTGTCACACTCGTCACAAAAAAAGATGGTTATTACACAAGATTCAATTTTTTCACTTGAATACTTGAAGGTTTCAGTAGTTCTGATTGTTGCAGTTCTTAACACATGTAAAATGTTAAAAGGTTTTAAAATTATCATTTTGTATGACTTTTTGTGTGACGGGCGAGACAAATCAGCATGACGGGTATCACGAAATCCCTGGTATCGGTGTGACAACATTTAAAAATATCTGAATGAATACAGGGGCCATTCAGAAAGCGAGTTTTGCAAGGCCCGTAAATAAAAACAAAAATTCATTTTGTAAGATTGGGTACTTATGTATTATTCCGTCGACCGTTCAGCGGCCGTCTAATTCAGTGGCACAGTAGTAGTTAAGTCAATGGGATTTGATAACGTTTTCGGATTAAGCGTCACGGTTGACAGGATAATACGTAAGTACCGATACATGAATCGGAAGAAAGGGAGCACCCACCTGCTGCTGTGTAGCGTTCCATCCAAGAGTGGCGCAGGGGATCTTCGGGGAGGGGGGGCACATAATGAGGAGGACATCCAAGTCGCTGTCAGGTGAAGAGATGCAGCTCGCCGGGATGCCATCGAGAACAGGAAGTCAGTAGTGGCCAATCTCAGTCTATGTCAACGCAGACTCCACCCTCCAACTAAGATTACTCTTATACAGCAATCTAAAATGTGGAATGCCCACTTAAATCTCACACATTTACAGATCATAAAAAATAATTTGGTACAATTTCATTGAATATCCTGTTTAATATTACCAAGCTATTTTAGACATCAAAAATTAGAAATATTCTGTAAAATTGCAAACTCTAATCAATAAAATATACAATTCCTTAAAATAACAAGAATAAAAATTTAGTGATATTAGGCAGTATTTAATGGGACAGTTAAAGGAATTAAACCATTACTTTTTTGAAGGTACAGTCGACTCCGCTTAATGTTATCAAAATTGTCTAGTCCTGATCACTCCCATTTAAATTAACGCAAAATTAATTCAATTGTTTTATGTGATCAGAATATCGTTTAATGTTATCAAAATTTGGTGAAATCCCTTAAAAATCTCCTTTTTCTTGTTGGAAGGCCAATTTTATTAGTACATAAACATACAAAATGAGTCATTAATGTGAAGTATAATATGATCCACTTTTTCATATTTTTCTTTAACAATGTTTAAGTTGCAAAATACACCCTAGAATTTCACTCCAATTAGGACTAGTCTTGATTTTAATGCAAACACTGGAATTATACTGTTTGTCACTTTTTTATAGACTGCTTATTATCATCAATTAGATATTGTTATTGTGATCTTGTACAAATGTGATCACATAGGACTCGACTGTATTGTTACAACAGAACTTGGCGAAAAAGGCCTTGGCATATAAAGTTTAACCTTCATGTTAGGGGGGGGGGCAAGGATACTTACCTTCGCTCTTGATGTTGCAAATACTAGTGACTAGACTAGGGGTTGACTCAACATTATTTCCCTGATCCCCCCTTACCCCATGGAGAGTATTTTTACACACTAAATTTAATGGTACTTATACTAAGGATTTGAACTTTTGCACACCTAATGGGACATCCATAAATTACGTGAGGTGTTTTTTCCAAAATCTGGACCCCCCCACCCCCCTTGGTGAGATTTTTCCAAACCCCTCCCCCCTTTTGACCTCACGTAATTTATGGATGTCCCCTAACGTAAAAGTATGGTTAATGAATATGAGCTTAAAAATGGGAGTCTGTTAAACTAAAGCAGTTGAATCTTTAAAATCAGGCTTTACTATATAGGCTGCTTGTTATATGGTGCACAGGTCTGGAAATTTTATCAAATTTCTTACCCAAAAAATCTTGGGAAGATTAGATTGGATTAGCTGACGCAGCATAGAATATGCTGAATTGCCGAAACTTATCAAATAATGAAATGTAACACCAGGGCCGTATCCAAGGGGGGGTTTTAGGGGTTCAACCCCCCCCCCCGAAATTCTGACATCAATTTTTATACTGCTATTTTTCATGAAAATTATGTCTCACAAGGAGCGATCCTCTTCGGGTATAACCCAAAGGGTCTCAAAATGAGTCAAAACCCTACTTATTTCCAAAAATTTTCTGGGGGAGGACCCCCAAACCCCCTCGAAATTTTGAAATCTACTAAGTATGGTTTTTCCTTCAAATTTGTGTGATTTACAGGGAGTGGTCCTCTTTGATGCAACTTAAAGTGTCTCAAAATGAGTTAAAATGCCACTTTTAGGGGCAAAATTCAAAAAATTTTCTGGAGTAGGAACCCAAACCCCCCCTCAACATTTTGCCATTTATGACAATATACCTACCTTGAAAATTCGGCCGCTTATAATGAGTGGTTCTCTTTGGGAGTTATCTATAGGGTCTCAAAATGAGCTAAAACACTCTTTTGAGGGGCAAATTTCCAAAATTTTCCCCAGACCCCCCTTTTGCTTGGAATTCATATTGTCCATACAATTTGAAATTTAGTGCATCAAAATTTCAATCCAGTGTTGTCATCCAAAAATTAACATATAAAAGTACTTGTAAGGAGGTACCTCAGAAAATATTTGAGTCAAAACCCCCCCCGAAACAAAAGTCTGGTTACGGCCCTGTGTAACACCCTCAAAATATCTCAACTAGCACTATTTATCTATCACTCTCTTAATTTTTGTTACATTCTAATGTGCAAACATAAAAACCCTTGCTTTTAAAGAGAAAATATATTTTAAAAGCATTTAAAAGGGCATCAACAATATAAGCAAATATTTGTACTTACTTGAATTACGCTAGTCACGCTGACGCTAGTGGCTAACCCTAACTAACGCCCGCCAAAACAATATTTCTTGCTTCATTTCACTTGGTTTGTGTGTGGGGTGAAATTAAACACAAAAAAAACCGACAATTAGTATTTTTTATCATTATTTCCAATTATTTCAAGCAAACTGTCCATGTTATTGAAATTTTTATTTTCTTTTTTCATTTAGGATGTTAGTTCGTTGAGTAAATAGGTAATTTTTATGAACTGAATAAGAATCAAACCAATCAAAACAACCAAGATTCGGTAATAAATCACTTAAATAGTTATTAAATATCAAAGAAAACATTTTTTTTTTAATTTTAGTTTAACAAACTTGTTAAATAATGAATTTTCCTCATTAAATGACAACTGTTTACTCTCTGGCATGCCCATGCCTCATGTATCATGGAGCTGTTAAGCCTAAGCCCTGCATGTGACAACTGTGGGAATAAATAAATTTCACACGCCACATTAGTGAGATACGCTGTACGAAGCGTCTCTTCGAGTTCCACAACATACTAAAATTTCATCGAAATCGGTAGGCAGGTTTTTGAACTGGAATTTTTTCCAAGTATTAAAATACACCGGATGTGCAAGTAATTAAGCTAATTAAGGGACTTCCCATAAAGCTAGGACCATGAAATTTTAATATGTTGTTCATGGTGTGAATTCAAACAATCTATTAAATTTTCAGGGTCCAATTTCAATTAGGGGGCCGAATACATAATAAATACAGTAATAAACTTGAATAATTTATAAATCCAGAACTAATTCATCAACCCCTTATTGCGATACATATTTTTGTTCGTCTAAAGGTCTACTACAACATGTTAAAATCTTAAATATTTATCTCCATATTTGGAAAAAATTTCAAGTAAAACGAAAATTCTTTGAACCTAAATTACAAGCGCAATATGTATATATTCCCCTCAAAATTTCCAATTCCTAAAATCATTTTTTATAAGCTTTCTAAATATGTAAAGCATTAAAATCTAACTTTAAAAGTAAACAAACCGAGAACTCAAATCTGGGAAATATTCCAGAGTCATTCGCGTCAAAGACCAGTAAGCTCCATTCTGCTTTCGAAAATTCTCAATTACGTCATAATCACCATGAAAACCCGTAATTCTGGAAAAACTTTGCCATAACGGTCCTTTACTCATAAGTAAAATAAAATAAAAAAATTAAATAATATTTATCGATTTATTAAGCAAAAATTGGACTTGTGTTTTTTAACGATCCTATATATTTTTTAATAAGTCTAATAACTTACTAAGTTATAAAGATTTTTTCATGAAAATCGGATATGACATGAATCTCGATGTATATTTTAAGAATCAATCACCTTTTGAACCATTATTAAAAAAAATAAACCGATTTATATAAGAATTATCGGCGATTTTCGGTAAAACACCGGACATAATAGAATCCGTTTAATTAGAATTCTCGTAAGAAAAATATGTTCTAGAATACCAAAATTAAATATTTGTTGCAATAAATATCCTCTTCGTCTCAATCAACCACCATGATATTGATGTAATCAATGCTATTAATCTTCTATCCTACTGAAACCTGTTGGGGTTTTTTTAGCTTTTTTCTTCTAGTAATTAACATGCGTGTTGTTAAATGCTTTTAATTATTACTAACTGTTTTTATGTCAACAGAAAATTAATATTACTCATTAAAAATAAAGTATCATATTTCATCGTTATCTCATTAGTATTTCAACTTTCAATGACCAGAGATAGTTCTAAACAACACAAACTTTGGGGAAACATTTAATGGAATTTTCAGGGATGTTTTTATGCACTTTTCTCCAAATCTTTAATTATATTGTTTTACGTAGTTAACGATAGTTTATAATAAAATTTCATAAGTCTTTATCTTTATAGGATGAAAATTTATTTGTATATTTAATATTCTTGGTTTACACTGAACCAACAATTATTTATTGAACAATTAAAGAGGCACACTTATTTTCCCATTTTTGTATTGAAATCCTTTAAACAATATATTAACTAGAACAAAAACTTTTAATGAACTTTCAAAATAATTTTAATCATTGAAAAACTTTTACTACCCAAGCAAAAAATCCCTTGCTGGAAAAATGATCGAACTAAGTTTGATCAACTAAAGCTTGTGATTCGCTTGAATTTTCAAGCAGTTGAAATGATTGGAATATATTTTATTACACAAGCAAGAAATCCCTTGCTGGAAAAATGATCGAAGTAAATTTGATAAACTCAAGCTTGTGATTTGCTTGTATTTTCAACCAGCTTTAATGTTTGAAAAATATTTTATTAACCAAGCTAGAATGTCCTTGCTGGAAAAATGATCGAAGTAAGTTTGATAAACTCAAGCTTGTGATTTGCTTAAATTTTCAACCAATTTTAATGATTGGAAAATATTTTATTACCCAAGCAAGAAATTCCTTGCTGGAAAAATGATCGAAGTAAGTTTGATTAACTCAAGCTTGTGATTCGCTTAAATTTTCAACCAATTTTAATGATTGGAAAATATTTTATTACACAAGCGAGAAATTCCTTGCTGGAAAAATGATCGAAGTAAGTTTGATAAAATCAAGCTTGTGATTTGCTTGTATTTTCAACCATTTTTAATGAATGAAAAATATTTTATTAACCAAGCGAGAAATTCCTTGCTGGAAAAATGATCGAAGTAAATTTGATAAACTCAAGCTTTTGATTTGCTTGTATTTTCAACCAGCTTTAATGTTTGAAAAATATTTTATTAACCAAGCTAGAATGTCCTTGCTGGAAAAATGATCGAAGTAAGTTTGATAAACTCAAGCTTGTGATTTGCTTGTATTTTCAACCAACTTTAATGATTGAAAAATATTTTATTAACCAAGCTAGAATTTCCTTGCTGGAAAAATGATCGAAGTAAATTTGATAAACTCAAGCTTGTGATTTGCTTGTTTTTTCAACCAACTTTAATTATTGAAAAATATTTTATTAACCAAGCTAGAATTTCCTTGCTTGAAAAATGATCGAAGTAAGTTTGATAAAGTCAAGCTTGTGATTTGCTTGTATTTTCAACCAACTTTAATGATTGAAACCTATTTTATTAACCAAGCTAGAATTTCCTTGCTGGAAAAATGATCGAAGTAAATTTGATAAACTCAAGCTTGTGATTTGCTTGTTTTTTCAACCAACTTTAATGATTGAAAAATATTTTATTAACCAAGCTAGAATTTCCTTGCTGGAAAAATGATCGAAGTAAGTTTGATAAAGTCAAGCTTGTGATTTGCTTGTATTTTCAACCAACTTTAATGATTGAAAAATATTGTATTAACCAAGCTAGAATTTCCTTGCTTGAAAAATGATCGAAGTAAGTTTGATAAAGTCAAGCTTGTTTTTCGTTTGAACTCTCAAGTTTGAAAATAGTTGGATTTTTTTCCATCTTGAAACATCCAGCTTGAAAATTAATTGAAGTAAGGTTTTTTTTGCAAGTTTGACATGTCAACTTAAATTACAGGAAATCTCAAACTTGAAGCAAGCATACGTGCTATCTGGGAGGTAATACATATTTTAAGATCTTTCAGGTATTTGGAGTATTACTTGACCGATTTTACAGTTTTTATTCATTTAGGAGTGTAAAATATATTCAAGCAAAATGTTAAAATGAAAAATACCACATGTTTCTTATTTTAGTGCATCTGTATTTGTCAGTATACCTATGCAAGAGTTTGTTTATTTATTTTTAAAAATTTCAATTTCTTGAATAGTATATTTTCTTTAAAAAAGTAAAGTGAGTTTTAAAAATGGATCATTGCTCAAGATGAATAGAAATATATATATTTTTTCAATAAGAGGAGGGCCAATTTTAACTTCTTACCTCAAAACATTCATGGTTTTTATATTTTGATAAACACTATTTTTTTTTCAAAGTATAGCTTTTGTATCCACTGAATAATATCAAAATTATCTTTAAAATAATCCCTAAATTTCTGTTCAGTTTCAAATTTAACTGTAGAATTCTATAAAGACCGAATAACTATACATTTTATTGATTCCTTATGCGATTTTGGAATTCATTTAGCTAAAAATCCAAACGCCTAACGTTCGTTTATGTTATTTATACAAGACTGAAGTTCGAGTATAGACTCATAGACAGGTTTTTCTATGAACTTTGTATTACAATTATAAACTAAATTTGGAATATTTTTTTGCAATATTAGGAATATTTTCAAACACCAGATATACTAATTCAAGAAAAACAACGTGGTTTATTTGCACAAAAAGTTAAAATAAATTTAAAAACATAGAAATTTGTTTCTAGAATACTTGGATCCTCTTTGTCCGTGTAAAAGAGCATCCAAGTATCCTAGAAACAAAACTTGTATGTTTTTAAAGTGATAAAGTTATATCATTTTATCCGACTCAAATTAATAAACAGTACTGAACTAAGCATTTGAAGAAAATTTGCATAGTACGACTTGGTTTGTTAGTTTTATTAATTTAATACTACCTTCTCTGTTTAGCTCACCATTTCTTTCCTAAAATTGTTTTATGTTTTACATTAAAAAGAAGGAAATATATTTTTTTGTGATGATATGTTAGATGAAGGAAATAGATAAAATTACAAGAATCGATTTTATTTCTTAGAACTATGACTAGCTAACTGTGATTTCTGTAATTTGAATATATTTCTCGAGTAATATTTAAAATTTAGATAATTTCATAAAGAAAAAAAAATAAATTCTTAGGGAGAAATTTGCACCTGGGAGAGTACAAATTAAAGTGCTCCATAGACCATGATACCAAATTTGAACAAATTTTGAATAATGCTGTATGAAACAAGTCATAAAATATAGTCCTTTTGTTTACAACTCATTATGATTCAGTTATTTTAAAAGCGTTAGTACTGTAAACGGACATTGAATTAACAATTGTTAATAAAGAGTAAAAATTGAAAAAAAAAGGAACTGCAGTTTTGCAGAACTGCAAAAAAGGAACTGCAGCAGAAGGAACTCTGCAGTTTTAATTTACCTAAGGTGTCTAGAGAACAAGAAAGATCCCTTAAAATTAACTGTCTTTATCATAGTTATGAAATACAATTATTTAAGACCTAAAAAGATCTCTTTAACAAAATAATCCCAGTATGTGTACAGAATCAAAACAATAACCTCAAAGTTCTTAAAGGATCAAGATAAACCTCTATGTATGTAATTCATCAATCCAAAGATCCATGGGTTGGCATTTAAATATTAACTTTAGTAAGGCGCACTAATAACGTATTCAATATTTTTTTTTTCTAATAATTAACTCCACTTGGAGGTACACAACTTAACTATTGAACATCACTTCTATGACCTTAGATGTTTCCTAAAGAAAGAAACCGTTCTTAAATGTTAATAAGTGACATTAACTATCTTAAAGATCGAGTTTGTCATTTCATTTAGTCAATAAAAAGGAGCCAATTTTGGCACTTAACCTTTTTACGAAAGAACACCATAAGACAAGTTTAACAAAATGCCTCACTCACCTTTTTTGACCATTTGAAACTTAAAATTTTAATACAAAATTAATAAACCATCCTAAGACAAATTTAATCACAAATTTCACTCACCTTCGCAAAGTTTACAAAGCCTACACCCCACCACGTTTTTTCAGCGTTTATGAATTACGGTCACCCCTGACTCTTCGTGGAAAAATCCTTTCCCGTAATAATCGCAACAATATTGTAAGACGCCAAAAGTTTTTCTCCTGGCGGTATGACTATAAACTGTTTCCACAAAATTATGGTCTAAACCAGTGTTTCCCAACCTTTTTCGATCCATGCCCGACCAAAGCCTTTTTAAATTTTCCATGCCCCCATGTCCTTTTCTGTTTCGAAAATCCTTCTTGAAAAGTAAACAAAAACTGGTGGTTCATGGGGAAATTTGGTTGAAAATTCTCAAATTGCCCCCCCCCCTTAGAAATTCATATTGCCCCCCGGTGGGAAACACTGGTCTAAACGCTTAAGTGTTGAATAAAACACTTCAATCCCAGCATCAAGAGTCAAATTCCACCTATAAATTCCCCACCATCCGCAATATTGATAATAAAACCCCGATACCCATAACATAACACCTAACCCCAAAATCATTTCTACGAGAGAAAACACTCAAAACCCCACAATAACGGCAATAAAGTGCGGAAAAGATCTTCGCTTCAATCATAAGCAGTCAGTCAAAAGGTGACAAAAAGGAGTTCGACAAATGAGCATTAATACACAATCCAGCCAGCAGGAGGAGCGTCGAAAAATGCCCGATTCTTGTTAGCTCCTTGTGAATGGGGAGGGAGAAAAATTTCCGTCAATGTGCCGCTGATGAGTGATATATTCCACAGGTGACGGCAGGCAAACGATTAGCGCTCTCGCAAGTATGAATGGTTGTGATTTGCGGGAAGATCGCTTGCTTTGCGTTTAAAGGAGGGTGTCAAGGGAAGATGGACAGGCTCTTTTTCGTTTGGGAGGGTTCGTGAGCGGTTTCTGTGGGATTTTTGATAGGGAATACCGCAGATTAGTGATGCTGTGACATTTATATGGATCCTATGTAGATATTGTTTGACTATGATACTGTTTAAATAACTGATACTGTTTGATACTGACTGATACTGTTTGACTATATAGATATGTTTTTTAAAAATCTTGACTTTAGTCAGTGATTCTCAAACTGTGGGGCGCAGCCCCTCAGGGGGCACGATATCTCCAGAAGGGGGTGCGAACCAAGGCCCGGGCCCCTCCCAAAATTTGGACGAAGTGGGCAAAAACGAGTACAAAATCCTGTTTTTAAGGGTCAAAATTACAAATGTTTTTCTGGGAGACCCCTAGACTCCCCTTTTGTTCTTGGAACTCTGTATATTTCACCCACACTTTTTTATATACTAAGTTAATCAAAAAATAAATAATTAACCTGAACGGGAAGTATAGTTTATCAAATAAAAGCCAAATCTAGGACTCTCATCAGGGGGTCCACTCAGTCCCTATACCCGAGGCAGTCCCTAATCAAGAGGCAAATACTACCTTATGATTTCTAAAAAGCTACATTTTGTAAGGGCTTTGGAATAATTTCATCCTTTCTGGAACCAAGTATGGGTCTTACGGTATAATTTATTAATCCATACTGGCTCCATCCCGAAAAAAAAAATATTTTTAGGTCAATGGTAATTTTAACTTGTGATATTGTATTGTCTACAAATTAATACTTTTTAAACCACTTTTTAAACTAAACAGGCACCCGCCCAAAACAATAAAATTATGACTAGTATGTTTACATTAAAATTTTTAAGTAAAAATTAAACTTTTAATTAACTTAAAATTTACTAATCTGTACATTACGATTCATTTACGGGACTGTATATCATCTCATATTAGTAACATTTGCTTCCAAACTTTCTCTTTGAAACTTTCTGTTTTGAATGCGTGAACTTATATGGTTTCTCACGTTTATTAAGAAAGTAAATATGAAATTTGGAGTTATTGGTGTCCTATCCAGTTCTCCATGGATCCAGGACCCTCTCCCACTATTCTTATGAGCTCAACCCAGATTTCTCCCGATTGAAGCCATAGAAACGTACACTGGCTTCATACAAAAGTAAACAAATTATAAACACATTTAAGAACACTTTTTTGACCTCAAATCTCAAAATTAACAACACATTAGTTGGTTTGTTAGATACAACACTTTGACACCTCATTGTGTTGTGATGATTTCCTAATTAAGTTTGAAAAGTGTTAGAAATGTGTTTTATCCGCAAATGCGTTCTATAAAAGTGTTATAAAATATGATAAGAATTTGAA
Source organism: Tetragnatha montana (assembly GCA_963680715.1). NCBI lineage: Eukaryota > Metazoa > Arthropoda > Arachnida > Araneae > Tetragnathidae > Tetragnatha > Tetragnatha montana. The sequence goes on along the minus strand of OY796684.1, from coordinate 5,093,986 downwards.
AGTGTTTTTAAATTTGGGTTGAAATAACTACAGAACACATTTTCTGTGGCTGAAAATTTCTAACATCACTTTTTCTCACACAACACATTCGCAACATAATCGCAATACAATCAAATTACCTTCGATTAAAAGTGTTCATTAAGCGTTTCAAAAGTGTTTCATGAAAAGCAGTGTATCTAATCATAAGCAAGGAGATTTCATATCGGTTTTGTTTTTAACCCTAGTAGAGCTAAATACATACATATTTATTATATTAATATACACATAATTCGACATCAAGACCACGGCAACCAAGCCCGGAAGCCTCTATTTTTAATATTAATATACAGTATTAATACATTCTTGTTATTTAAAAACTATGAATGAGTCAGAATAAAATGTTTAAAGTTAATGTCCTTATATAAAAGTAAAAATAACCTACAATTCCAGACGCATAAAGTAATAAAAAAAACATCTAAAAATATATTTCTCATTGTGCTTAAGTGATGATTTGCAAACCTTAAAATGAACCACGATGAATAATAAATGCATTATGAAGGCATACATCTTTAAAACGATAGAAACAATTTTAAACAAGGATTGACAAATTGACTTTATATTATTGAAATCGATAGTGTAAAATACTCAACTTAAGTGACTAAATCGCAATACGTTTGACTTAATTGAAAACAAAACGGTATTAACTTAAAATATTTCCCCCTTCTCCCTATGAATACATGACTAAATCCATGGCCATTGGATTATATTATTTAGTGTATATTAATTAAAGAGAAGTGAGGTGAAACTTTGTAAAACATACTAAGCAGTTAAATATTAAAAACGTTAAGAATTACCATAATTATTACACTTATATCAACCTTTATTAACTCATAACCTCTATTTATTTAATTGCGTAAACTAATGAATTCCATGGGTGGAATTAAATTGGCAGTATAACATGTCCGAACTATGTTTTTCTTAATAGGAACTAATTTTAAGTCTAATTGGTGCTATTAGAATGTAAAGAAATATCGCTAATTTAATTAAAACAGAGCCAAAATTCTGATTTCCCATAAATTATAAACGATTTATAAACCTTGATTTATATATTAATTACACATATCTTTGCTAACTAACATTTAATTTAAATTCTATTAATTTACAAATGAAGGATTATGGACGCTAAATTGCATGCATTTTAAAAAGCTTTGGGTCTTGTAGAAGTTAGGAAAAGATTTACTCTGACTTTAAGAATGAGTTTTTAAAAGTTTTATGTATATTTAATTAGTTTTCCCAATTTCACATGCAAGTCAAGATCATTATACGCAATACGTTTGGTTTCATGTTTTTTTTTCGGATTGGAAACTATAAGCTATTCTTGTTAGTGTCAAAAAGCTATTTTTGTAAGTGTTTTTTATTTTTTAGTTAAAATAAAACCTTAATTGTCCGTATTTACATAAATGCAGATTTTAGAATTTCAATCATTAGAAAATATAATTCTAATACATTTCCAGAATTTTTTTTTCTAAGAAAAGGAAATCTCAACTTTATCTTTAGTAATTGATTTAAGTTATAATATTCGAGTAAAACCAACTAACTCTTATGCAACCCATAACTTTAAATACGATTGGAAATGAATCATATCTTAGTTTCATTTTTACTTGATGCAGTAATACTTGTTAATTACTTGATGCAGTGCATGGAATTCGTTTCAGTTCAATGTTATGAGAATTTTTTTCCTAAAAAAAAGTAGGGAAAATAGAGAGTAAGAAATTAATGGTAATAGATAATAATAATAAAAAAAGGAAAATATGGTTTACAAACATTTCCCGTCTAGAAAAATAAAAAGTCACTTTAAAAAAATTACGATGTCTCTGCATCTCTACCGCAGAAGATGTACTAGGAGGGGTAAAATTAATTACTACAGTTGAAAATTTTCGAAGAAAATTTTTCTTGCGTGGTAAAAGCGGTGCACTTACGCTAGTGTCATTCACTTCCACAACAAACAAACAATTGCAGTGCACCGCCCGACCGAACAATAAATTACTCACTACTACATCTGTCGACTCCATTAAATTCCGCCATGGAGGAGAGACACACCACCGCAAGAGGCTAAAGTGTTAACCCAAATATTGGGAGTGTAATAACGCGAATCAAATTCATTAGCACGTGTTTCGCCAGGGTGAATGAAGAGAACAATTGGGCCCCAAAAAGCAGCTGCGAGGCGCACCCACTAAGTAGCTCTAACCGCGCGGCGGAGAAAAAGGCAAAGTATGAGATGAGGGGAAATGATTTAAAGAGACCTGTTATCTTTGTCGGAGCGCTGACCTAAGAAAGGATTCTAATCTGCCGATGAAAGGAGTGAGATCATTTGCTAAAAATAGCGGATGCATTGTAACACCTGTTTGATTTCGCTGTGTTCAGCTATTGTCCCCTGTTTACGCGGAAGTCACACTATTGGCAGTGGGATCATTACTGTTGAGATGATGCTTGTTGACCTTCATTGGGAATTCGATCAGGCGGTTCGCCCGCCGCCGCCGCCGCAGTTTTGTTTGTTTACAGCAGTGTTGGCGTCTTTTTGCTGTTTGATTGAGTTATGATTTTGAATTGTGCTGGAAATGCCGCGATTTAACGCCTTTCGGGGCGGGAATGTTTAAATTTATTGGAGGCGTTGGGGTTTATTTTAGTAATTCGTTGTCGCACTTGAGTGAACTTCTGAAGAGAAATAGGGCAAGGTTATATTTTGATTTAGCGTCTCGAAATACAGTGAAAATGTTCAGTTTTAAAAACTTAATTTTTATTATCTCTTTGAAAAATTATTTTATAAATTTTTGATGGACATAATTTTAATTAGGGAGAATGATATTATGATAAGAAATTTTTATGATCATAATTTTAATGTAATTTTTTATGTTTTGAAGGTTCTGTATTTAGTTAAATCCCTTTCATTGTTGTAGTTTAATTTTTTTGGAGAGTTGAATATTTTGAATAAAATGTTAATTTTGAATTTTTTTGGCAGTAACTTCAATTGAGTTAAGCTTCAATTTAATGAAATGCTTGAAAAACAGACTCCAAAAAAACAATGAATTGATTTGAACTAATTATGGATACAAAAAGTTTTCACAGATATTCAAATAATCAAAAATATACTCCCCTTTATAATACAAACTTAATCTTGATTTTGAGGTAGTGTTATATTTTTAGGTTAGGAGTTAAAAATTATTTGTGAGTTTAAAAAAAAATCCAATAAGCACTCTAAACTCAAAAATGTATTGTATGACCTAGAATAAAAAATATCAACTTTTATTCTTAATCGTTTACGTATTTTATTTATAAAGACATACTGTAGTGAGGCAGGAGGTATAACGTAACTAATTTGAAATCAACAACTATTGCAAATAAATTCGGCTTTCATGAAAAGATTTTGGCATCGAAATTGAATAACCTATAAAAGAAAGTTTCCTATGAAATCTTAGAAAGGCTTGAAATTTAGTGTAGTGCTTTCTTGAAATAAAAATTGAATATTAAAACAGGATACAAACCTAAAAACATGAAAAGAAAATCCCAATTTTCGTATGTTTTCCATTACAATTAAGAGTTTCTGTGAAAATTTAAAATGTTATCTGACTTATTACGTTGATTTAATAATAAAAGTTCTATTTTAATAGTATTGTTTTCAAAAAATAATTTAAAAAGGAAATATTTTGATAAATTTATGCATGTAAATAGACACAAGTCGAAAATAAGTGTACAGATTCATCTTAGAACAGGATAATAAAATAACACCGTAATAATTTATTAAATTCACAGAAATAACATTAGAAAGATTTCGTACAGAAATCTGAAATGAGAGGAAAATATTCGCTTGTAAACTTTTTTTTAACTAAATGTAACAATGCGTCAACATTTCATCTAAAAAGAAAATTCGTTTTTAACGCAATGTAAATCAGTTAACTGACAAAACTAGTTGTAGAGATAGAATTTCAATGGAAGGTTTAGGAATGAAATTTAAATATGTATTGATTTGAGAGACGAGATCCCAAGTAAAAAATTGACCGCTGACAGCATCCAGATGTGTCTTGGGAATTGGAAACATTTGTTGTATGAAAGAGAAAATGCACGGAAAGAAATAACGTAGTTGAAGGAAATTGTAAACCTGTAAGTTATGTTCTTGTAAATTCAGCATTATATAAGATCCCGAGTTTAAAATATTTTATTCAAATGAAACATGTTTTGATTTTTTTTTATTAAGTGCTTTAAAGTTACTTATTTGCAGGTTTGAAATGGTAAAGTTAAGAAAAAAAAATGTTATTGTTCACAAATTTATCCAAACGTTCTCAGAAAACTCAAAAATTTTAATGTGTAGGACGTTAGAAGAATAAAACATGAGTCTATTTCGAAATGAAGATGGAAGAACTATAGAAACAGAGTAAGAAAATGAAGTAGATGATTTAAAATTGCGTTAAAATTAAAATTAGATAGGGTCAGGTGGGGTAAAATGGTTCTAGGAATTTTAACAGTTTATTTTTATGAAATTTAATGTTTTTTGGCATTATGATTTTTATTAAGGCTAAAAAAAAATCAGTATGCCAAAAAACATTAAATTTTATAAATGTAAACTCTTAAATCCCAATATCCATTTTACTCCACCTGATTCTAAATATCTATAACGTCGCTAATAAATTAAAAATAATTTGGAATTAAAATGATCCAATCCTATATCTCTTTAAAAACGATAAAAATAAATAATTGTCGCATTTTGATAAATTTTTCATAAATAAATGTAAATATTTAGCTACAAAACTTTTAAAATGTCTCGAGATTAACGGTCAAATAAATGTCGAACACAAACGCTCTTGAGTATCAGGCTTTTTTTAAACTATTATTTAATAATTATCTAATTTTTTAACTAAGAGAATATTATTAATTTGATTCATTTCAAATCTTTTAAGGGAATATTTATATCATGGATGATGCTTTACTACTGCCTAAATCAAGTTGTAAAAGGTAAGGTAATGAAAATTGAGTGCTTTGGTACTGTTATAATAGTTATTATCTGTTCTATATTTTCGTTGTTTGTTTTTTTATGGCCCAAGGCCTACAACACAGGACATAGAGCTATATTTTTGTAAACATCCACAAAACCTTGATGTATTAGAAATTATCTGAGACAAATATTTTATTTGAAATGGCCCTCTAACAAAGGGGAGTATTTAATAATTAAAATAAGAACTTAACTTATAACTTAAAAGTCAGAAAAATACTCAAGTGTTGTTCAAATTGTTAAGTAGTAGGTATACTCGTATATTAAAACACATTGTTTTGACGAACGTATTCATATATTTTTACATTATAACTTTAAGTTTACATCACATATGTCCGATAGAATAAGCAAATAAATGCACATTTACAAAAACTTTTTTCCATATTTTGTTCTCCGTTTATATGAATTATTGATAAAAAATGGTTAGATTTTATACTACAAGAACTAACCATTTTATTTGAAAAAGTTAACTTTTAACTTTTGCTTTTTAACGGCCTAAAAATCACTTGCTTAGTAATTTCCTCAGACTAAAAGCTAAGCATGAGTCGTGTGCGTTTCCTTTTACTATTTACTCTAAAAGAAATAAATGATTACACATCGTAAAGCAAATTCTTTTACTATTTTAGATCAAAATACAATTGAATTGTGTAAGTTAACTAAAGCTGAAACACTCGCGCTACATAAAAACGTTAAATCAAAATAGAGCCTAACATCTAAGTTTGAGTTAAAACAGTCTGGACAAATATATCTCCGTTTTTAGGTATAGTTAAGGATCGGTATATTAATAGTATATTATATTTGATGGCTTTTCTTAACCTTGTTTTATAGGTAAGATAGTACTGGGAAATGCGACGGTTCTCGTGTATTTTATATTGTTTTTGTTAAAATAGAAGTTTAAAAGTTTTGGGGGCCGTTCAGTTGTTTAAAATTATATGTTTTTTACGTCATGTGGTTGGTCACATAAATTTTAGTAGGGAGTAAAATACAGCTAAAATACTATGTAAATATTATTCTCTTTTATAACAAATATAAAAAAAGGTTTTTATGATGCACAGACCGAAAAATATATGTAACCAAAATCCAATCCAATCCAAAGTTTTTATGAACCAGAAATAAGCTAAGTTGCCAACCCTTTAAGGTTACACCTAAGGTTCATTTAAGGTTACATTAATTTAAATACAGCTAAACTATCATGTAAATATTATTTTCTTTTATAACAAATATAAAAAAGAGGTTTTTATGAACCAGAAATAACCAAAGTTATCAACCCTTTAAGGTTTAAAAAAAGCATATGAGAAAAAGGGGTTAATGCGCACCCATACTTTCAGAGTTCACTGAGTAGACCGCAGCAACACGAAAAACTACTTCCATCGCATACAATTCGATCACCATATAATTACACACCCTTAAAAAAAGATGCAAAAAATAGGATGAGTGCATTGATTTAAACACCACCTGGTTTCTCGAAATGTCACGAAGAGCCACTTCGTGATCTATTGAAAGCCCCTAGAGCACAGCTGCGTTTCAACAAACTCGGTGAAATACCGGTCAGTGAGAAGCCACTCTTTCACCTATGCTTGGTGGAAAAAACTAAGCTTGGCTTAGTTTCATTTACAGCTGCTTGCTTATTTTCCTCATTTCATTTGGTAGAGATCATATTATCTGACATAGAAACAATTGTTATAAGCATATACTAAACTGTATAGAAACAATGTCCTTCTATCGTGGAATAAAAAAGCAGTGATATCTGATATCTCAATAGCTTAGTTTGATAAACACTGGCAACATATAGGATTCACGTTTGGCTAGCCTGTCCCTCATGTAAGACGATTGAAGTTTACAAGAGCAAACTAGTATTGTAGCAACAACAGTAAAACTGGATAAACTTTGGCTTAAGAAATTGATGTTCATGGATTTAAGGTATGCGAATGATAAACTGAGCTTGTTGGCTTACTCTAATACGAACTGAACGCCCTGATATTACTATAACCAGGTAATACTACAACAAAATCATTGAGTAAAGTGAATATTCATAGGGCGTATTTCAGCCAAAATGATGAAAAAGAGGTGAGGATAAAACCTTTAGACATTGAAGAAGAATCGGAAATATGTATGGAAGTTGATAGACATCAATCTGTAGCTTTATTTGTCAACCTCACCTCAGGTTCAATGCAATAATGTTTTATCGTAACAAAAGCGGTACAAGCATATAAATTCAGGGCCTCGGTATACTTAATCAGATTGGGAAACTTGGGAACTGAAGAGGATATATGAGATTTATTTTTTAGTCGAAAGCCTCCATGAGCCTTAGAGTAATATAAGTACATGAATTCTTATAGAAATGGAGGGCATCAGGTTAAGCTTTTTTGGTATCTCGAAGATTTTAGATAAAAGGTACCTGATAAAAATTGGGCAATTGGAACTTTAAAGTTTTATATTTTATTCAATTTATGCTTACAGTTTGTCTCTGGCAAGTTAGGTAATTCAGAAACATTTTCAATTCTTAGCGTTTGTTATGAGGTAAAATGTCTTAGTCCTTTGGAAGAAAGGTCTACTCAGCCCAGAAGAGTTAATACTGCCTCTAGGGCCTAATTTTATTCCTTAACCCCCAGGGATGTAGTTGGAACAACTTTTTTTTTTGGGAGACTCAAGATTTCTTTTTCCACTTTTTTTTCCATTCCTTGGCGCAGAAACACCATATGTCGGGAAGACAACCAAAATATTTCTGAAAACTGTCCAAATATTTTGGGGGTCAGTGTCCCTCAGCGTTCCCCCCAGCAGCATTGCTAACCTCATCGCAAACTTAAAATGCCATCAAAAGTACCGCTCTTTAAATTATGATTATATAGCAAAAGCATTAGTTTCTTTGAATGGTCCCAAGTTGCTCCCTTATTGGGTGAGAATTTCGGTTACCAAACGTAATGGAAAGTGGTTGGAGGTTACAAGGGAGTGAGGGGGGGAACCCTATTCTAACTCCAAACTTAAAATGCTACTGAAAATATACCGCATTTTATATCCAAGCATTGCCGTTTCCGAACGGTTCTCCAGAACCATAGTTGTTAAAGAAATCTTATTATTGGGCGGGAATTTTAGTTACCAGACTTAGGGCAAATGGTTGGGTATACCCAGTGCAAGGAAGTGGCTTGGGACGTACAAAAACAAAATGAAACGAGGTGACAAATTTCAATTCTCTGCGCAATGCAGGTCAAATTCAAACAGCTAGTTTAGCGGGGAGTCTTAAAAGATCATCTTCTTCCCCATGTAGCGCTCTTAAGACCCAGACCGCAACGCTGCTTCGCTACTTTCCCGCTCATCTCCCCCGGTTTTCTTGTATCCACATTGACGCACTTTTTTGCAGCCGTCGAGATGAATCAGGCGCTTTTCAAATAAAGTTAATACACTTTGTAAACTACCACTGCCTTCTTCTTACGGAGGGAGCCCTGCCTGGGGAGTGCTGGGCTGCACAATGCAGTGCTGCCCTAGCAACCCGTTCTCGCAGTCATAAATTTTCCCGGAGTAAAAAGACGATTTTACTTATTAAAGATTCAAAAAGAGTTGGAAGGGAGCAGAGAAAAAGCGCAGAGCGTTCATTCTCCCGCTCCCCTGCAAAAACGGCTCCGCTAATATATTCAATTAGTTCCCTGCGAAATTAATGCCTTTTTTGTTTTTGCCTTGAAGAACGGCTCTCGCGCGTAGAGGGTGGCATGTGCTAGAGCGCGCGTCGGCTGCGACCCATACGCGGCCATCGCTGTTGGTGGAAAAGAGTTATCCGTAACATGGAAAGCCCATAGACCGACAGTAGAAAACTGCTTTTCCTAAGAAAAATACAATCGGATAAGGGGATGTGATGTTAAGTCATACTGGGGCAAAGAAACTTTTCTATTCCTAAAGCTTTTTTTTTACTTTCAGACGATTTAAAAAACACCAAGGATTTTGAAGGAATCTCTTTAAAAGGAGTTTTTTTGCTTTTAAAATCAGTCATGTAATTAAAAGTGAACCAATATCATTCATGGGTGGATTTAGGAAGGATCTGCATGATGGCTATGGATTCCCCACTACTTTGAAAAAAAGTGTGCCATTACAAAACAGGGAGTTATTGGCCCTGCCCGTAAATCTACCTATTTATGAAAAAATGGTAGTTTTAGTGATTAAACTGGGTTAGAACTGCAGTTAGCAGGTCTTATTAGCGCGTGCATCTACGCAGAGATTTTTCTGAACGTCCCAATGGAAACACAAAAATCCCAAACCCTCAAGGATCGTTTCCACTTACGCGGTCACTTGCGATTCCTCGAGACCAATCGGACGAATCCTTTTGAGCCGGCTCAATATGACGTCAAATCTCTGCGACTATTTCCATTGGTCTTACCACAACAGTGTCAGAGAAGTTGTCACGGTGTCTTGAATGGGGAGCGAGAGGTCGAAAACGCGTTCTAATTGCCCCAACTCTACGCTCTCCCGTGACAAAGCAAACATCGGCCGTCTCTCTTTTTGGAGCGGCTTTTTTGCCGGCATTATCGCTGTCGCAGATTAAGATCTTATTTTTCATTATCTTTTCACAGCTGCGGACTTTTTCCCTGCCGCCGCCGCCGGTTCGATAGACGTCAGAGAGCGGCGCAGTTTAATAAACGCCGGCCCAAATTTAAATTAATCTTCTCATCAAATCCTTGCAGCATGGGAGGGGCATTGTAAGGGACATCATCGCCCCGCTATAAAACGCGATTTTCGAGGCGGTTTTTTCCGAGCAGCGACGATTGCCCTTCCCACCACAAGATGCCGCTCGCATTTTTCGCCTCTTCCCATTAATATACCTTCGTCCCATTAGTCAAACCGCCAGCCAGACCCGATAAATTACATTTAAAATGTCGCAGCTTAAAAGGTTAGCATCCACTGCTTTCGAGTGATCGAATCATGCCTTCACAATACCATTAGAGGCTTTGATGCCTGGCATAAATTATGCGGTACACTTTTTAAACTTCTAATCACAGACCATCTCTAGTCCAAGGCTCCAAGGGGGGCACTTTTCCACACCATCTTCTTTACCTTTTGAGACAAAATGTCAAAATGGTGGGGATTTTCTAAAAAGTATCACTCAATATCCCCTTGTGGTACCGCTGGGGGTATGGGAGTCCTCCCCCCAAAAATTTTGAAATTTGATCTGTAAAAGTAGGGTTTTAACTCATTTTGAGAACTTTTGTTTGGGTCCGAGGGGGGGGGCACTGTCCAGAGTGCCCCCCTTGGATCCGCGCCGGTCTACTGGATCCAAAAACTTCTAGTGTGCTAACCAAGGAATCTAACTAGACTTTTGTTTCGAGAGAGGTTTAACCCTAAATTTTTTCTAAGGCTTCTTTCTTGAGTAAGGTAAAATTTTGACCTTTTAGTGTGTAAAACCAAACCAAAACCCAACGGGACCCCAAGCAAAACGGGGAGTGAGGTCCTCCCCCAGAATTTTTTTGAAATTCGACCCTAAGAACAATATTTCACTCATTTTTGGACATTGGGGAACCCTTTGGTTGACACCAGGAGAGGATCACTTCTTCTACACCGCATGAAAAAATAGCGCATAAATAATCATGAAAATTTCAGGGGGATATAAACCCCTACCCCCCTGTAGACGGTCCTGATCTAACCATACTTCGTGCTTATAAGCTTTCAAGATTTGATTATAAAGTTCAAGAAATGGTTCAGAAGTAGTAAACTTTCTAAACATTCAACGAGTAGGGATGGAAACTTTTTGAACCCACCAACCTGAACCCTACAGTAAAATCTATCCTGACGTTACTGTTTGAGACCGGGGAAGAGTACTGATCCTCAGACAGGTTATCCGTACAAAGAAAGGGTTGAGGAACCCCAGGGGGAGGAAAACTGTACCTGCTAGCTATGACATCCTCCCTTAGAAGTAAGAAAGTTGAACATCCTGCCTGGAATGGTTGGGAGAGCAGTGCCCCCATATCACCCCTTAAATCCACCCATGGTTGTGCAGAGGTTTCACTGTGTATGGGGAACTTCGGTAACAATAATTATAACCATTTTATTGCATTTGTAATTTAGTGAATGATCATTGTATACATCAAGTTTATTTACAGCAACAATTGAAAAATATTTTAAATATAGTAATATTCATTTTATTGCATGCTAGTATTTTGTAAAATAACAATTTTAATGTACCACCATTTTCGACTCTTGAAGTTTTTTATTTATTGTTACTAATTATAAGATTTTAAAATGCTCCTAAACTACTTGTAAAAATTATAAAACCATTTTAAATTAAATTTTACGGAATAACTTTATCAGTTGGTAATGTAAATGATACTCAAGTACATAAAATTTTTTCCAGATTTTTTTTCATTTGGCTTGAATATAGAACGCCTAAGACAACAAACTTCTCTGAGGAAAAGACTGAATTCCTGTCTGGAGCATTGATGTTCATTTATGAAACTGGAGTTTCATTAAAGGGATAAAAATCAGGTTTCTATCAAGTCTTTCTATCTATCAGGTCTTGTGAAGATTTTTATGCAAATATACGTTCAGAAAGACTTCGTACGACTACCATTGGCCGATAGACCAGAAAATGCACAAGAAAGTTCTCTTCAGCAAAAAAATACTCTATCTCAAATTAAAAAGGAAGCTTAAAGCTATTGAAAAACTATTCATAGAAGAGTATTTGTATCAGGATGTACTAAAAACACTATAATAGCTTCTAAGAAGCCCATTTGGAGGGGAAAACAACAACATATGACATTTTCTGACAAATACCTGAGAATTATATTCTGGGACAAATCGAATTAAATGAATCTGACTAATTTAGACACAATGAATGTCATGACCTCCAGAAAGAATCTTGAGGTTTTTATAATTGGTTACTTTGGGGTAGAATTTGTAATTTTTTTTTGGAGGGGTATGATTCTTATCAATGATCCGACATTCCTGGCATTTATAAATGGACGTCAAACACTTAGCAGTCCAGATATTCACTTCTATATGGAAATTTTTTATCAAGAAAATGCATTTGATTTCTTTACAGAACAATGCTTTATTCCATACTTCCAGTTCAATTGCTTACAACAAAGTAACTTAAGTCTAAAAATGTATCAATATTAGACTGGCCAGGAATATCCGACTTCGAAGATCTTTGGTACAAAATACTTCTATAAACATATTAGAATTTAATTTTGTAAATGAAAACGCATGTATACGGAGCTTGAATGGATCATACATTAAGTATTAAATTTTTTACTAAAACTTCACAGAGATAGACTGGAAGTATTTTAAAATTTTATAATTCCTAGCAATAAAAACTAAATTGTATATTAAATTAAAATGAATATTTAGCATTTTATTTAAAAACTGTTATTGTGCATAAACTTTTGACACGCACTATGTATGTATAAAAAAACGTAGGTAAAAACCAAGGTCAAAATTTAAATTTTGTGTGAGGTACACCAGAAACATTTTAGCTTTATTTTTACTTTCTGTGGATTCAGCTAAATCAATATTTAGTATTACTCGTAAAACGCATCAGTAGTGTTAGACATTTTTACAAAGAAATAAATAACATTTCAAACCGACCTTTGAAAAAGAAGTTTTAATAGAAGTGTTTAAGCACCAAGAAAATCTTATTACAGCCAAACCTAACTTCAAAGAACTTCTAAAATACAAACAAAAAAACTAATAACTTACCAGGAAGGCCAAACAAATCGCTACTACTCTGTTTAGCATAAAAATCTATTAACTTAGTTTTGAGTTAGTTGCATGCTTGTAACACGTATCTTTTTGCTTTCCAAAAACAGGCTCCTTGAAATTAAAATTAAACAGCAAGTTTTTCTTACTAAGTTTGCTCAGACAGCTAGCGAATATATGTTAGGACGTTTTTCGAGTCCCAGACAAAAAGGATGTTAAAGCATTTACAGCAGGTGATGTCTCTTTTCCACTAGACTGTGAATGACCTGTATTGAACCAGACGAAAAATATATTTTGCATTTTAATATGCAGGAAGTCTAGGGAAAAAAACGTTTTGCTGAGTCATACTTTGGTCAAAATAACATGACATGTTATTTCAGACGATACATTGTATCGTCTGAAGGTGTTCATTTCTATCTGTTTCTATCTGTCGTAAAATGAATCTTAACTGTCAATACGCACTAAATACACCTCTAGCAAAAACTTAGGATTGAATTTTTTTTTATAATCAAGCCTTTACTTTTATTAATATACGTAGATAAGTTGAGTTAAAGGTCTATATGCTGAACTTATTAATTAAAGTATGCAATAATGTCCCTGGAAATAAGATGTAACATTTGAATTTTGGTTATGTTTTTTTCCTTGTTGATGCTTTATATTTATTTTTTTTAATAATTTCCATGAAAGGAGAAAGTTTAAATCGAGGTTTACATTTTTGTGAAGTTATGAAGCGGTATTTATAATAATTATTATATATTCTGTACTTATAATAATCATTCGAAAAAAACTTGCATAACAATTAAAATTTCAGATATTTTTCTGTAAAAAAATTAAAATTTTAGCTGTCTAAATTCAAAAATATATTTAAGCGTTAAAAAGAAGCTGGGATAATACAAGTTAGTCAAAATATGAAATTTAAGGTTTCCTTCTCTTAATGAAATGGTAAATTTTATTAGGAATTTAGTATACACAACTTATCAGTCTTTAAGTCTCTCTATGACGCAGAGACCAATTACATTATCCTTACATTAATTTCTGTTTTCATTATAAAAACTAACTAAGCAAAAATTTACTTAGCACCTTGATACCCTTTTTGCAAAAGAGAGTGAATGGGATCCCTCTTAGCCTTTAAACATATTAATAGGTCATTAAAAATATTATTATGTTAGTGCCTGACTTTACTACCAACTTAGCGGATTATCAGCGGTGCCCCCAAATCCGCAGTTGGTAAGGCCACCAATTGAGCGGATGACCAGGATTAAGCAAATGAAATTTTAAACAGGGGTTATTTATAACATGAGCTTACAGATATTTCCAGACACTCCTGCTAAGTCAACGGTTTTTAAAATTTTTAAGACCTAACCTTTCTTATTAAGTGCTCTTTTTAACTCTTGTTTAGTTCCCGGGTAGTTTCTTTAAGTTCCAAGACCTGTTAGCAGATATGCAAGGGAGTTGTTATTAAATTAATTTTTACCGATTAGTTTCTGCCATAATTATACCTTACTTCTAGACACCCCCGACAGATCTAAGGTTTTTACCTAGAGCTTTCCCACTTCTCAAAATTTGGCTTTTTAAGCTGTCTTCGTTTACTACCTAAATAGTCTAGAAAATTTAAGGAGCTTTATTTTGCTTCGGTTTGAAGCTTCGGCGTAACCTGTCATTTAAGTCCCAAAAAATACCTTCTTCAATCAAGGCGTTGTAGCAGAACACTATCAATCAAGTGGACTGATGCACTAAAAACTGCAACTCGGAGGCGGAACTTTTTAGGTAGTAAAGGGAAGAGTAGTGCAGAGAGGGACGAAACGGGAAAAGTTATTTCATCGCCGTTGAAAGAAGTTTCGACTGATGAAAAAGACCATTCATCAGACGCTAAGTCAATGGCGAGTGTCAAGAAACACGAGACGACTTCGACATTCTTCGAGTTTCTTGTTTTTATTCGAACTTTATCAATACTTTGGTACTGATTGATGCTATTTTTGCCTCTACTCAGGCAGTTTGTTTGCTTCCTCAGTATAAGAGGTTTCAAAAAAAGCGAATAATACAAAATGAAGAAATTAACGGAAGGTGCCTTTAAATTTCAATGAGTCAAAAGGTTGATCAACTCAGCCCCTTTAAACACAAAGCAAGTATTTATTTCGTTTTAATTTATGTAACATAGTCATGCTGGTCCATTTAGAAGAGAGCAAAAATTCTGTTTAACTGTTGTACTGTAATCAAGGTAGTTTTTAAACATGGGTGGATTTAAAAGGGGCCACCAAGAGATCGTATCCCTAATATTTTTCCGAATTTTTTTAATGGTAAATAAGATTTTCAGTGAAATTTAGGGAAGCAAAACCCACTGAAGTCACAGAGGATCTTCCTCCTAAATCCGCCTATGGTTAAGGATGTAGAGATTTATCTAAGAACATATATATTAGTGAAATTTAAATGTGAAGATGCTTAAAATTGCTTGTTTGCAAAACTAATTCATATTACTGAAAAAGCGAAAGAATGTTATTTTTCTATGAAGACTATATATTTTTTTATACTTTAACATTCATAAAATCAGGTCTCCAATTACCTGAGATGAAAAAGTTGTTGCTTCATTTTATTAACTAAATAAAGTTTAGAACCATAGATTCGGTGAAGCATTTTACCTTAATTGGGACTAAATTTTAGAGAAACAACCTTTTAAAAAAAAGTCATAAATTTTAAATACATGCATATATTCTTTAATCGTTCTCAATTCGATCCTCAAAAACACGAATTCAGTATACATTAAGCAAATAGTAAAACTAAACTAGTGTAGAAATAACATTTAAACAGCTTTCTTCACTCTTATCAATGAGAGATAAAGGTTAACTTCAGCCCAGAAACTAAGTCACGTTTAGTTGGTATCAAAATTAATGAAGCTTATTATTCATGTAGAATAAGCTTGTTATTGGAATGGTGATCTTCGAAACACTTGTTTCACATGTGGCCATGAACATAATTCCATTACCTAACTGAACGTTAAGTGCGGTAGACAGTGACAGAGAGGAATTTATGCGAGATGCTAAGATTATGTCAGGTTGTTTTTACAAAACTTTATTTCTATGTATGATCTGCAGTTATAGGAAATATCAAAAGATAGTTGTGAGAGTCATCTAAAGATAAGACCTATTTTATCGACTTTTTTTAAAATATAAAAAAATTAATTGCTGTTATGATATCGAACATGTTCATGATATGTGAATTAGGTTTTTAATTGGTTTGATGCCGAATAACAAGTATGATAATGCGATAATCTTAACTTATAGTCATGTGTTTTTGTGCAAACATGTCTGATACTTTCAACAACCTAGACTTGTTAGACAATTACACAGTTACACAATTTAATAGCCAGAATTTTAAATTTATACAGATTTAAGTGGTAAAACCTAGATCTAGACACGCTATACAATACCTACACTTTACGAGTTCTATTTAATTCTTAAGGATTATCGTTAAATTAAACGTAATTCATACGTTTCGTAAAACGACTAGGTGAAATAATAAAATATTGTTGAAAAACGAGTATAAAAATTCGGTAATATTCCCCTTCTTATTTTTACACCAGATTTTTTTTGCGTTTTTTTTACACAAAATAGTCATAAAGGACTATGCATGCGACTTACCATCGGATCCACGATTTTTCTTCTTCATCATGAAGATATTGTAGCAATAAGACGTTAAAAAGACCAAGTTTTCTTACCTAGAAGAAAAAAAAAGAAATTTATTTAATACAATTAAATTAGAATACGTATTTGAGACTGCATTTTTATTTACTTTCATCTCGTCTGTGGGCTGCTTTCTGAATGAGTTTTTGAAATCGCTTGTTCCTTAATACTCTTAGTATTAATGGTGACATCTACTTAAAAACAACTTTTGACCTACCTTGTGTTTATAGGAATACCTACTTAATTTTAAACAAAATGAAAAATACTTTTGACTGTAAAATTTCATGCTTTACTTACTATACTGATATCCAAATACTTAATACGCAAAACAGTGTATGAGAAAATCAGCACAATGTGTAACAGGCGTAGTAGATATTTTATTTTTTACTTCTTATGTCTTATGATAAATTGAAAACATTAAGCTAAATTTGCATAACGTATTACGAAAATAAGTATAATACCTAGGCTAAAATATGGTACTTAACAATAACGATGTTTTTTTTTCAAATTCCATTATAACCAAAACAAAGCAAAAATCTAAAATCGACTTGAAAGAACTTTCACAAATAGCTTCCAACTTACACAAATCAGTTTCTTTCTTATAATTTTTTTTTGTTGCAATCATTGAATTTTTATTAAAAAATAACAGGACAATTATAAAATTAATTTCAAATTATTTAAAGCTTTTTTTTTGGCAGAGAAGATTTATACATGTTCCAGCCTATTAGATTGATTTCTAAAATAATAAAATAAAAATATTCGATAGTTCAAATATGAGCTTTTCATCAAAAAACAAATGACAACTATCCTATTCATTATAGCCAACGAAGCGCATTGTTTAATTCTAAATAAGACACTCCAAATTTAAAAACACTGTAAGTACTAAACTTCAAAAGTTATAAGACTAAACTGTACCCGTCAACAAACCCCTTCCTTTTTCCGACTCCAAGTCCCACTTCCATCAAGCCCCCTCATCTATCTTCTCATCTATAAAACTAATTGACACCTACCATTAGGCGGTTCGCAGTACACATGTTCAAAAGTGAAATTAAATCTCTGAAGACATTATACATACATATTTCCTTGTTAAATCAATAGCTCCGAACCTTAGGGGCTTCTTTCAATCATCAGCAGCCAGCGCAATGGATCAGGTGTGATTTATTTTAACCTCATTTGGCTCGTCTGTGTTGGTGTTTTGGTTGGGGTCTCTGGAGACCTGATCGCTTTTCTTGCAGTTGAAGAGAGCAATTACAGTTAAGATCTCTCATGCGGTTGAGAGGGATTTCTTTGTTTTGAGCGGTTTGCAAATTATTTATTGAAGAGATGAATTCTATCCTATCAAAGGTAATTCCAAATAATTGAGGAGGCATTTCCCTGCCACACTCTTAAAACTAAGCCGGATATCTATACGGCATTTTCGGTTCAAAAGTGCCGGATATAATATACGGCGCACTGACTATGTTTATACGGCGCACTGACTATGTTTATACGGCGCGCTGACTATGTTTATACGGCGCGCTGAGCATGTTTATACGGCACTTTTGGAAAAATTGTGCCTTATATATTTTCTGTGCCTTATATTTTGTGCCTTATACTAAGTGCCGTATATAAAAGAATATACGGCACTTTTGGAAAAATTGTGCCTTATATTTTCTGTGCCTTATATGGTTTATAAAGCGTTCCTCGTGCCTTATACGATGTGCTTGCACGTTTCCTTTTGATACATTAATATTATGCTTACATTACATACTTTTTATGGCACATTTGACTGAAACTTTTGAATATGCTGTAATTTACTCCATAAAAGATTTCTTAAATTCAAGAAATGCCTGTATGGCCAATCTCACTAAAAATTTTTTTTCAAACATTTTTGTTACTGAAGTGAAAATTACAACATATTCAGTAAAAGGCACAAAATTACTAAGTGTTCATTTACAAAAATTTATGAAATTTGATAAACAATGTTTGCTAGGAAATAATACATTTCATAGTTTTATAATTTATGTAAATAAATTCTTAAAATTTTGATTCTTAAGCAGATAAAAAAAATATTTAAACTGCATACATCTACAGAGATTAAAATTTAAAAATTTGTAATTACATTAATTTTTTTTAATATGCTATTTACTCAAAGAATGCTGTGACTTAGTGTAGTTAGTTCAATTCAATTTACAAAGATACAAAAAATTAATGTTTAGAAAGTTAACCAGATTTTATGCATCATTTATTGGAAGCTAGTAATTTTAAGGTAATTTAATTAAATTATTGCTATGTAGGAATCAATTTTATAATATAGTATTTATTGCACATTAATACATATTGTTGTAACAAAAATCAATCTACTATAAAAAAAATCAATTTTTACATAATACATAATATGAATAAAAAATGCTTTCTTGAAAGTTATTTCTTAAATAAACAATAAATGTCTTGTTTTGTTACATCAAGCAATTATTTCTATATGTCAGGACACAATCTGCACATATAACAAATGAGAGTTCTTCAGTAATGATCTCCTTATTTATATTTGTTTTTTATCACTTCCTTGCTTGTAAGACTGCTAAAAGAAAAAGAGAAAAAAATAGTAAGTTTTAATTTTAACAACTTACAAACAAAATCATTATTTTGTAATTCTAATACTTCTATGAAAGGAATTTCAGTCAAGACAGTCTCTTTAAAACAGCGTTAGAAATTGTGAAAAAATACCACTGGTCCAGAATAGCAATCCATCGCAATTTCAAACACTGCTTTAAAGAACCAAACCTTAATTTTTTTTTAGGAATTTACAATCTGTTTAAAGTTTGACATACATTTTGAATTTATTCAATACTTTTAATTAATTGAGTCCTCTTTCTTAATATACAGATTTTTCACCATAAACAGCATAATATTTGTAACAATTATTTTGTTCTATGTAACTTTTAAAACTGTGTGCAACCATTTTCCTTGAGTCTGGCGCTACTTGTCCTACCCTTGCGCCATAAAAAATCAATCAAGCTTTTTTCCCCACCATGCAGCATTGTTAATTATTTTTTCATGATTAATAATGGTTTTAACCAGGGGTAATTCTAAAAGCAGAAACTTACAATGGGATTGAGTAGAGCTGGGGGCAGACTCAGGAATGGAAGGAGAAGTCTGCATCTTGCAGAGGCACTGCTGGCTGGAGCAGGAGGCAGTCTAAACACTGCAGCAACGGCAACTGCAGCTCTTGCTTCCTGAAGAAAAAAGATGTGTTTAGATATGATGCTACTCTGTGCATCATATGACAGTATCAAACAGGGTTTGAAAAAAAAACCGGGTGGGTTTAATTGGGTTTATTGCTTAATACAGCAGAGTTTTGCAGCTGGAAGGAATTTAGGTGTTAAGTTTTATTAATTTAAGAGTAAAGGGAAACTTTTATTGCAATAAAATATTTTTATCAATTAAAAAACATCTTTAATGCTGTAACTTTGGGTAATAACAAAGAATTTATTATAATTTTTTACGACATAAGGTAAATGCATGTTACAATGCAAAGTGTGTTGCTTTTTGTTTTTTTATAGGCTTCTCTGTTTGTATTTTATAATTTTTAAAAAATGTATACATATTAAGTAAACAAAACCTGGCAAAACAAATTTAAAACCATTAAATGAAAACCCTTATAAAGTACAGTACCATTGTCAAGGATCAGTGGCAGATCCAAGGGGGTGGCACTCTGGAAAGTGCCCCCCCTTGGACCTAAAAAATTACTCATAAGTACAAAAAAAGTTTCAAAAAGTACTCAAAATGAGTTAAAACCCTACTTTTACAGGTCAAATTTCAAATTTTTTTCTGGGGGAGGACCCCCATACCCCCCAGGGAGCCAAAAGGGGATCTTGTGTTACTTTTTAGAAAATCCCCAAAATTTTGACATTTTTCTCAAATGGTAAAGGTGATGGTCTGAAAAAGTGCCCCCCCAAGATCCGTGCCTGTCAAGAATACATCTATATGATTATGATTTAATATTTTATACCGATTGGGCAGGTTGTGTTGCTTGGGAAAAAGTAAAGGTTTTATCGCACTTTTAATTTCACTACGGTTAAAAAAGTATAAATTTTGTTTATTTAATTGTTGAATTTTCCCTTCATTTACCTTGCCCAATATTTTTTGTGGTAACATTTCTCTTCAAATATTATATTGTGAGATATTTGCATTATTAAAATACTTGATCATGCTGGTATTAATAAAATTTTACCCAATTTTTAAAAAACCCAAAAAAAGGGCTGGTTGATATTGTTTTTTTAAGTGGGTTTTATTAAAAAACACTCAGGTTTTTTTGGTTTGTGGGCGGGTTGAAAACCCTGGTTTCAAATGAGTAATTCTAAAAGCAGAAACTTACAATGGGATTGAGTGGAGGTTGGGGCAGACTCAGGGATGGCATGAGAGGTCTCGGCATCTGACAGAGGCAGTGCTCGCTGCAGCAGGAGGCAAGGTTCAGACATTTCTAGTGGCAGAACTTGTGACTGGATCCATGAGGACTGACGGTGGAGCTCTCTCAGAGATCTATGGAACTGCTGCGGCAGCAAGTGCAGCTCTTGCTTCCTGAAGAAAAAAAAGATGTGTGTTAAGACATTAAGCTACTCTGTGCGTCCTATGACAGTATCAAACAGGATTTCAAAAACTCGGGTTTAAAAAAAATGGGATTTAATTGGGATTATTGCTTAATACAGCAGAGTTTTGCTGCTAGAAAGAATTTAGGTGTTAAGTTTTATTAATTTAAGAGTAATGGGAAACTTTTATTGCAATAAAATCAGTAGCGGATTTCTAAATAGGCTAGCTAGGCTGAAGCCTTTGGCGGCAAATTTTCACAGGCGGCAAATTTTTGATGGTGGAATTTTTTTTACGCAAAAAACAGGAGAAGAGAAAGGAAACACAAGCACTGAAAAGACGAAGAACGCTCTTTTCAAGTAACCAAAATTACAACCCCCACCCAGAAGTTTTGAGTAGTTTGATTCAGCAAAGTAACAAATCTATTATTCTATGCTTTCTTTAGACCACATATGGGCAACCTCCAGCCCACCTCTCCATTTGTTTCGGTCCGCGGAACATTAGGGTGTTTCGAAAGTCTATGGTAAAAACTTCGTAATTTTTACGGTTTTCCCCAACCAACCCAGCTGCCAGTTTAAAACCGTAAATTTTACAGGAATTTTTTACAGTGAATAGGCGGCAATTTTTGGTTCAGCCTATAGGCGGCACATTTTGAAATCCGCCACTGAATAAAATATTTTAATTAATTAAAACAATATATCTTTAATGCTGTAACTTTGGGTAATAACAAAGAATTTATTATAATTTTATTACAACATAAGGTAAATGTATGCTACGATGCAAAGATGAGTGTGTTGCTTACTTTTTTATAGGTTTTTCGATTTATATTTTATAATTTTTAAAAAATATATACATATTAAGTAAACCAAACCTAGCAAAACAAATTTAAAAACATATTAAATGAAAACCCTTATAAGTGCAGTACCATTGTCAAGAATACATCTACATGATTATGATTTAATATTTTATACCAATTGGGCAGGTTGTGTTGCTTGGGGGAAAACTAAAGGTTTTATTGCGTTTTTAATTTCACTACGGTTAAAAAGTACAAAAGTTTGTTTATTTTATTGTTGAATTTTTGCCCTTCATTTACCTTGCCCAATATTTTTTGTGATAATCTTGAGTTTTTTTATACATTTCTCTTCAAATAATTAGATTGTGAGAGATTTGCATTGTTAAAAGACTTGATAATGTTTTATTTTAAATTTTACCCTAGTTTCAAATGAGTAATTCTAAAAGCAGAAACTTACAATGGGAATGAGTGGAGGTTGGGGCAGACTCAAGGATGGCAGGAGAGGTCTCGGCATCTGGCAGAGTAGCTACTCTCTGGAGCAGGAGGCAGGGTCGAGACACTGGGACTGGATCCATAAAGACTAGTGGTCTGGAACTGCTGTGGCAGATGCTGATGATCTTGCTGCCAGAAAAAAGAAAGATGTGTTTAGCCACAATGCTACTACAGATTTTTAGTTCCGCCAATGAATGAAAAGTTTTAATTTTGACACAGCAATTTAAAAAACATGGGGGCAATCTCAAATTTTTTAAAAATACAGGTTTTAATACATTTTTAGGTAGTATTTGAATCTTTATGAATGTAATATAAGAACTTTTTGAAATTAGAAGCAAGAATTAGACATAGTATACACTCTTGGCCAGTGAGTGAAATGGCAGGCGGCCAGTTGTAGGACGTAATAATACCTTAACTTACATAAACTCAAAAGTTATTCAACTGACAATTTTCTTTCGAAAAAATGCTTAAAATTTTAAGTTAGCAACTGAATAGTCAAGGGGTTATCAAACTTTTGAGCATTGCAACCACTTTTTATAAACAAAATCTAGCTGGTTTGGTCCCCAACAAGTAGTACTTTGTTACAGTAATAAATTATATATCATGTATCAGAAGTTAAATAACATTTTTAGGAGATAATAAGGAAGAATTTTAACTTGAATGTTTAATTGTTGGAGCAACAATGAGCTCCACAATAAAATGGGGGGTATGGAGGTCCTCCCCCAGAAATGTTTTGAATTTGACTCTTAAAAATTGATTTTGAACTGTTTTTTTTTTGTAATATCTGGATAAATTGCATCAGTTACAAGTTACAACATCACTCCCTAAGAAAATTCTTAATATTTGTCTTGCTCCCCCGGGTAGGGAGCCCAACGTTTAGAAACACTGATTTATTACCAAATCTTTTTTTAAAAGTAAAAGTTTTAAATAAAACTCTTTTGTATTTTTACTTTGTCTTTGCATTCGACACCGAGTAGGATAATTTTTCTTATTATTTTTTTGTAATTTTTACTCTACAGTAATTTGATAAATTTCAAGTCAGCATGTTCATAAAATTGTAAAAAGATACCATGTATTCAGATGAATTCAAAATTTGTAGCGACCAGTGCTGAAATTGGAGAAAAATATTTGGGGGGACTCACCTTTTTACAGAGTAGATGATTGATAGAGGGTAAAATATGACTAATTTTTGGTACCTACTCGTATTGATAATCAAATTCTAGATTGCATAGTTAGGGGAAAGTGGGGGCTAATGGAACATTTTTAAATGCTAGAATAAAAGCACAAATGCAGTTATTATAATTTTTATAACTTTAAAAAAACATTATTCATATTTGTGTTACCATGCAGTGACGGATCCAGGATTTGGTTTGGGGGGCTAAAAACTTGTGAATCGAATTGAATCATTTTGCTCAACCTAATGTTAAAAAAGTTGTGAATAATGAAGTTCCAAGTATGAAAAGGGGGGTCTGGGGGTTCTCCACCAGAAAATTTTTGGAAATTAGACTCTAAAAACAGGGTTTTAACTCCTTTTTTGTACATCAAATCGTGAGTAAAAGAGATTAAAATACATAAAGGGGGTCTGGGGTCCCTCCCTCCCCAGAAAGCAGGGTTGGAAAAAAACATGTTTTTTTCTAAAAAATACAAAAAACGTGTTTTATTTGTTTTAAACGTGTTTTTTTTGTTTAAAACGTTTTATTTGTTTTTTTTACCCACGACACAGAAATTCTAAAAAAACTCCATGATTTTAAAAAACTAAATTTAGTTTTTAAAATTGAAAATGGATTAACAAAGCTATCTCTGACATCAAATGGCATCTTGAGCTTTTTAGCACCTGTTTCTTTGAGCTTAGTGGAGTAAAATGATTGTTTTGGAAATATGATACTATGTCAACAACTTCAGCTTTAACATTAGAAATGTAAATATATTTTGCTAAAAGGTTTAAGATGAGCTAAACATTTATAAGTTATTATATTCATATTCATTTCAGTGCTTTTCAGTTCATTGGGTATTTTGACGACATTAGCAGCATTGATCGTTTAAAATATTAAAATAAAACATAAAGAACAGGTCAATTATAAAAAAATATGATTTTTAAACAATTTTGTTTGTATTTTTTATTAAATAACTTTCGAGACAAAAATCAAATAAAACAGTTGAAAGTAAATACTAAGTTTTATATACTAATGCCATCTGTTCATAGAAAAAAGAATTACTAAAAAAGTACAAGTGTTTTAAACAATGTTTTTTTTGCTTTGTTTTAAACGTGTTTAAAACAAGTGTTTTAAACAAAGTGTTTTAAACGTAACAACCCTGCCAGAAAGTTTTTGGAAATTTAACTCTAAAAATCTGAATCCGAATAAATTTGAGAATCGGAATACGGGGAGACTGCTGGCACACTGATAGGCGAATCCGATCACTCATTCGAATGGGAATTTAGGTCAGAAAAATAAATTTGTTTTCGTATTTAAATCTACCCTTAAATTTATAATTTTTTTTTCGGGGAAACAAATATTTTAGGGAATGGGGACTGTAAAAATATTTCGGGGAACGGTCCAATCATTTCGGGGGACGGCGTCACCCTCCAATTTCAGCACTGGTAGCGACCCCGACTCACCAAAAACTTACTGGCAACCCACAGTTTGAGAACCTCTGGAATAGTCCATCATTTTATAAGTAAAATTTGGGTAGAATATGCCCTTGTTAAAAATTGTGTTTTAATGTACATGATTCTGACATACAATATATTTGGAATTTATAAGTTGAGTTGAAATACGGTAGTAATAGCAAGATATAAAACCCCCGATTCAATTCAGTTGGGTCAGAAAATTTAATATAAGTTGAGCAAACCTGATAAGTGTCCCAGTACAAAATAAAAAGGTTAAGACATGAAAACAAACTCAACGAGTAAATATTGCCTTCAGTTTTCAAAATAAGATAAAAACTTTCTAGTGCTACAGTACTTAACTTTAAAATCCAATTTTTACAGGCAAAAATCGTACAAATTTGCAACTACTAATCACGTCTACAACCACGGAACATTTATTTTCCCGACAACCACAAAGAATAATCTGGCTTGAACCATTTTCTATGGATGGCACCGTGTAGTGCTTTGATGGATGGGTTGTTCGGACTATCTTTTAAGGAGCAAAACGGAAGTTAAAAGAATAGTTCTCGAAATAAAGTAATCGTTATGAATATTTAAGAGCAGGAAATAAATATAAACTTACCTAAGTATTTCTTGTATTCCTCTTGAGTAAGAGGAGAGCGGGCGAGATCGCGGATCGCGCGCCCTTTTCACCCATCACAATAAACAACATCATCAACATGGCGTCGGCGTCGGATGTTGCCAACTTGTCGTCCAGAAATATTCAGAAGCGTTTCAGAAATGACAAATGAAAACCAGAATTTTGCAGGAAAGTTTCCGGAATTTAAGGTCCGGATCCGAATCACGTGAAAATCACTGGACATTCATTGACACTGTTGTTGATCGTCAATATTTGTATTTGCATTCAACGAAAAAAAAAATCCAATTTTAAGGCATTTTGTGACGCAAAAATGTCGTCCACTGTCTACTTGGGTTGTCTGATTTTTTTCTTTGTTGAAAAGTATGTTATTATGAAATCCGTTACGTCTTTTGCAGTTTTTGTTTTGTTTTGAATATATTTTTTTTTTTAAATTGATATTTCAATTTTTTTAAAATTTTAAATGGAATATCGTGTTTATCACGTTTATCAATGAAGGATACCTACCTATAGACATGTAGTATCACAAACAAGGTTACTGATTTTTTTTTAAAGTAAAAAATTGAATTTTTTGACTTAAATCGGACTTGTTTAATTTAAATCAGATTTTTTTATTTAAATGAATTAAAAGTTCTGTGTTTTCTGAAACTGGTAAAAAATATATTGATATTATAGTTTCTGTGTGATATAATAATTTTGCATCACATTCTAATATATTTTATGCACTAATTATCTCATCGGTGAGATGCCCGTTCTGAAAGGGTGAATGAATAATTATTGTACTATTAGTTACTAAAATTTTTATCCTTCTTTCACTAACTACTAACCAAATTTCGAAATCAATATTATTTTTTTAAATCATAATTATGGTTATATTTGATACATTATTAATAATAATAATAATAATAATAATTTATTTCATTTTTGTACAAAGCGATACAATCGAAAATAGGGGGAAGGCATATTAGTCAGACTGGGGCACATGCCCATTTAGCTGACCAAAAAAATTATTACAAGCAAATTTAGTACAGATGAGGAAATAAAATCGAAAAAAAAAAGTGTCTTAAAATATAACTAATACACAATACATATGTACATAAAAAAAAAAAAATAATAACACAATTTAAATGACAAATACAAAGAGATAAATGGCAAAACAGCATAGGCATTAAAATTTACATGTTGCTTCTATAACTTAAAAAAAACATCTAAATCATCAATGACCAATAAGAAATCAAATAACAAATTCTTAAATTTTTTATTACTTGAGATGTTTTGTAGGTCTAAAGTTAATCCATTAAATAATTTAGGTGCTAAATAACAAAAATGTTTGCGGAAGATTTCTTTATTGAAGCGCGGTATTTGGTATATTTCATTAGGTCTCCGTTCTGAAATTTGATTTTTATATTCACATATTGTTTTATTACGATATAAAAAATAAATCATACGAAAGAAAGCAATGTAGCGTATAGGTAGAAGTTTTATAGATTTTAAATGGTTGGGTGTCGAAGGTTTGTAGTTTAAAATTTTGAAGCATTTATTTTGAAGGGAGATTAATGGAGATAAGTTAGTTTAGTAAATAGATAGTAAATAAATAGAGTAAATAGATAGTAAATAAAATAAGATAGTTAAATAAATCAAAAAGACAATGATTATATTTGATGCATTACTGAAAAAATCATGCCTGATTTTTGTGTAAAAATTGAAATCAATATTTAAGTTTATTGATTAGTTAAATTAATTTTACTCATTAAAATAATGTTTATTTCTTTAAAACAAAAAGTAATTAATAAAAAAAAAAAATAACTGATCTTTATTTAGCATAAGAAAATAAAATTGGATTGGAAAACATAACTAAAAATATAAAAATAAGCTTTTGATAAAAATCATCTAAACATTTTAAAAAGTTGATACCAGGTAAAAAATTATGGGATTTTAATTCTTGTTTAGTTTAAATGCAAATAATTTTGCAAAATACAAATTACAACTACTAATTAATTTCTTTAAATTGTGGTAGTTTAACATTTTTGATTTAAATCACATGATTTTTTTAGTATAAAAAATCTAGTGATTTAAATCATGCTTTGTTAGGGGATTTAGTCACAGATTGACTGGACTAAGTTTTGAAATTACTTTTTTAAATTGATAACATATTTCCCCCAATAAAATTATTAATTTTTTAAATTTATCTTTTCCAAGAAAACGTAAAAATATCTTATTGAAATTTGTTTCAACCTTTCTTAAGTAGATTTTACAAATAAGTGTTCAGTATATTTTAAGTTAAATATATTTAACACACTTCTAATAAGTGAAACACAGACTGATTCGAATTCTGCTGATGCTGCTAATATATGGCACAATGATCGGGGGTCCCAGGGCGAAAATTCAGCACGCGTAGTTATATACGGCACAAAAATATAAGGCAAATAATTACATACGGCACAAAAATATAAGGCAAGTAATTATATACGGCGCACATACAATGTTGTCGCCTTCAACACCGTATATTTGCCGAATAGGGGTGTCCGCGCCGTATATTTCGCAGCGCGAAACCGGTTATGCCATATATAATCGTATTATATAAGGCACATGCGCGTTTTACCTTATATATATACGGTACAGTTTTAAGAGTGCAGACGTTTAAGTTGCGTGGAATAGTTTAAATAAATAATAAACGTCTTCTCGTAATTTCTCTCGATACTTAAAGATACGCTGCTGCAACAGTGAAGCAGTTAAGCGGGGATTTTTGATTCTATGGAGAAAGGTTGACTTTTATTGTAGTGTTGAGTTAAGGAATTTTATACTTTTGATTAAATATTTTTTCACTGTTGTTATTTATGGTTTTGAGAAATTTATTAAAAAATTATAATTGGATCTTATTTTTTGGAAGATTAGTTAGAATTTATTGTAATATTAAAATTCAATATTGAGATAATTTAAAGAAAATAATATTGGTAAAATATTGTAAATGATCTTTTTATAATATGTTGCAACTGATAAATTTAAATAAATAAAACCCACGAAAATACAAGTTATTAATGTACCAATTTCAAAAAGGATACAAACTTTATGACAAAAGAAATGGCGTTCTAAAGCGTTAATTTCTTTCAAAAATTTCAAAGAAAATTTTAAATACAGATTATTATTTCATATAATATCTTATTTCTAATGGCAAAACAAATCGCCCCCGGGTGGACTCGAACCACCAACCTTTCGGTTAACAGCCGAACGCGCTAACCAATTGCGCCACGGAGGCTCATGGGCATTTAACTAATATAATTATTAATTGATAAACTTATTAATATTTCGTAAAAAGGGATCAGGGTAAATATATTGAGGTGATTTATCACTTATATCCATACTTGTGATTTTATGTGTCTTGAACTTTCTTATAATTGCATGTTAAATCAAACGCCTTAAATATTATTAACGCTTTCAAAACCAACAAAAATTATTTTTGTATTATTGAAAAATAGCAAACTTATCAAAGTATCTAATTTATGGATACACTGAATTTAATAGACTTCATTTATACCTTTGAAATATTTTGTTTATAAAATCCTATAAAATATTTTAAAAATCGAAATTAATTTACTTGTAACGTAAATTATAGAATATGAAAAATATTTCTAGCATAAAAATAGCATAAAATACTTCTTATAAAAACTGCTTCGAATTAAAAGAGCATAATAACGAGTACCTAGAGTACTGTTTTGAAACAACTTGTACTTTACAACATAATCTGTATCGATATAATACTATGTAGAGAGTATTTCTCATCTATATAACAAACCCATTAGTAATATTTAATCACAAAATTTTAATTCATGAAATGTAACTGACATATGAGACCTTTGGTAATGTTAAATTAATTGCATTGTTGACTACTTGAATATTCAGGAATTAATTACCCTGTTATATTTATATGGCTTAGATGAAAAGGGAATATTTTCAAACATGTGGGTTAAAATTTATTTTGCTTAATGATGATTCCATGCGATCTTTATATCTGCTATTAGAGGTAATTACATTAAAATAACTCAATTAAAGTAAGAAAAATACGTAATTAAAGGATGCTGAAATGACCTAGAATTTTTTTGTCCGCTTATATAAGTTTTATATTACAGTTATGTTTTACAGTACAGTTTTATGTTACAGAAAACTTAGCCTTAACTAGAAAAAATAGTTATCATATATAATTGGTATACTAATAATTTTCTGAAACAAAACAACAGGTATCATTTTATTTGAAAGTCATTTGTTTAGTGTTGTAAAATACCACTAATTTGAGTGAGTTTTTTTACTTTAATTTATTTCTTTTTTTTTGCAGGTTTATAAAGACGCTTTGGGCGAAGGATAAAGGATTGAAACTATAAATATAGGACACTGTTGGAATATTAAGGAGCAGTCTGGTTCTTATCTACGAAATAAGATGAAAGACGGATATTTTATGGTTGTGGAAGAGACATATTTTATTTATTGGAAGTTACTCATGCTTTCCTTACCGTTAAACTGTAATAATATGGACAGTTAAAAATAAGAAGTTTCATGTTATACTTTTAGTGTTGAAAAGTTATTGAAAATAAAATATTTTTTTTAGATATTTTAGAATATTTTTCTTACTAGTCCTGAACACATTTGAAACTGCAATGAAATTAATTTTAATTCTAAAAATAAAACTTTTAATGAAAACAAATACTTCTAAAATTATAAATAATGACTGGTAACATGTTATTAAATATTTTAAGAGTGAATTACTCCATGATATTAATTTTAACATTTGACAAATTAAGTGTTATAAAATTTTAATGCATAGTAGTGTTAGTTACATACTAGTTTATTTTTAATTGATAATCATTATATGTACTTAAATATTTTGTTTAAGCCATTTTAATGATAAATATTTGATAATTTTTTTATAAATTTAAAATTAAAAAAAATAACCCATGATATTTCTAAATTAGAATAAAGTATAATTTAAAAATATAAGCTCTTCATAAATTAAGAGTTTTAGTTGCTCCATCTCCAAAAAACCGCACTTAGAAAAATTTGTTTTAAAGTTTTGAGAAATTAAAAAGAAAACCCAGTCAATATTGAATGTAAGACACTAAATCCTTTTTTCCAATATAGTGTCAAAAATCATCTCAATTTTAAGACACTTAAAAATTGTATGCATTTTGACTGTAAAATTTAAACCTTGAGGATGTATTTCAAATCAATTCAAGAAAACTATATATTCTAAAAAGATTTGTATCTATTGTTTTCTTATCGACTGAAAGTAATATTTGAGAATATTGTATAGTACACCAATAAAAATATTTTTTGGTCCCCATGCTGGATCGTTTCAAATCAGTTTTTCAGTAATAGTCATCATGCATTTAAATAAAAAAATATCCATCTAATTTCCTCTATTTCCCCCACATGAAAAACTTTTCTACACAATCTTCATCCATAAGGGATTGGCAAAGGTGAACCTATCGGAGTTTTTTCGCTTCCATCATAAGCCCAAACATTACCTGCCGATTATTAAGTTGAAAAGAAAGTCCCCCCCCTCTCGCGTTTTGAAAGGTCCCCCTCTCGCGTCGGTATAAATTCCATCACTACCTTAAGCAAATAACATCTCAAGTACATAAACGGCCATTAGTATTAGCTTTTAACCCTGACCTCCCCACCATAGCAGGCGCAAAAACAGTCCCCATAATCAGATGCGTGCTAAAAATCGAGAAATAAGGTGCACCCTAGAGCAAAGAACGGATGCCAAGTTAAGTTTGATTAAATTCCAAAGCGACTAACTTAGTAAACAGGAACACAATCTTGTCGATAAAAAATGAGTATTTGCAGAGTTTCAAGGCGGTGCAGTGATTTGAATCGATGTTGCTTTTATATCTGAGCGCCAGGGTGTTTAAAAATGCATGAGTGTGGAAACCTCTATCGGTAGATAATGTATCGGAATGCCGAAGAATGGCCTGAGAAAGAAGAGCTTCAATTTGTTTCATTTGCGTCTTTTAAGGTGGAACAAAAATTTATTTAGGGGAAATCTACCACCGATGAGTGTCGAGCAAATAAACAATCATTTGAGTTTCCTTTAAACAGCACCCAGTTTTGCTTCTTAATGTGGGTTTTATAAAAGAGGGGCATAAAGCATCCTATTAGAATCATAGTTAAAGCCAAATTGAAAATTGTTAAATATATCAATGAAATAGATTTTTATGGCCTTATTAAGTTTTTCATCATAAATTTCGGGTTTAGGTAATTTATAATATTTTTGTTACATTTTTTAGGTTAGGTCTTGAAAAAGATGGTTATTTTTACCACAATTAATGCAGACGCATTTCCAAAATTCGGACTAAGTGCACCAAAGCTAGTTAAAAACTTGCTTTCAGAGTAAAATTTAGGGAAGACCCCCAGACCCCCCTTTGGTACTTGGAACTTTGCTACTCACAACTTTTCTAATATTAAGTTTTTTAAGACGCAAATTCTACCTAAAAATGTATTAAAAAGTTACATTGAACCTATTAAATATGTATGGGGGGCTGAGGATTAATTTTGGGCCCCTCCCTAAATAAATTTCTATTTACGCCACTGCCACTATCTAAGTGTCCATAGAGAAGTAAGCAAATCCGACTATACTCGCCAGCAACGTTTCCTGACCCTATGACGTCTCTACGCGGAAGCAGAAACTGCGTAAACAGAAAGTTTGTTAGGTTGCTAGGAAGAATTTTGGTACGCAAAACGTGATAAAACGACGCTATATATGCATGAGTTTAACAAAATAAAGTAAGATTGAAGGTCCCTTGTCCCTTTAATTAAACTGAATCAGTTTTAAAAATTCAAATATAAGCTTATTACAAAATTTAGTATTAATTTAAAACTTATAGATTTTTTTAGGTATGAGAAATGTTCACAAGAGAAAAAATACTACTATAATCACCTTTGTGAACAGAATTTTTTCGTATCAACTGTCATTATTATTTTTCCTAGTGATATTTAAAATCCGGAATTATAAGTGCTACAACACCAAAACTGTGTTATATTTTTATTCCAGACTTACATTCACCACGCGAGTAATTGCTCGCATAGTGATTAACAAATTAATTTTTATAAGAGTTCTTAATATTTCCATGACTAATTTCATAGGTTCTTGAATCCATCAGCAAGCGAAGCTTGCTTTTAATATATTTCCATGATTGCATATCAAAAGATATATTGAAACCACTTTAAAGCTTTTTACTGGTGACTGTTCAATCAGCCACACTCAGAGAGACCATAGAGTCATAGCCATCTAGAACAAGCTCTCGTGTTCTAATACTCCGCAGCAACATTTCCCGACCCTACGACGTCTTTACGTGAAAGTAGAAACTGCGTAAACAGAAAGCCTGTTAGGTTGCTAGGAGGGGTTTGAGGACGCAAATCGTGATAAAACGACGCTATATATTCATGGGTTTAACAAAATAATCTTATTTTTTTTTAAATTGACGTTCTTCATTTCACTCAAAATTCCGACACCAAGATGGGAAATACTTTGTTTGCAAGTGACGTCATAGGGTCAGGAAACGTTGCTGTCACGTATAGTGCTGTCCTTTAAAAACAACCCATTCCAAATTGCACCCTAAAAACAACCCATTGAGATTTTTTAATTAAATAATTAAAATAATTTTACCATCTCATATACCCTGTCCTTCTATGCCCTTTAGAGTGTCAGGGGTGTAAAAACTGGTCAAAGAACGGTTTATTTACTTATTTTTTATACAAGCTGAGAAAATGTAGATTTTTGACAAAAAATGTGCTTCAGATTTACAGATTTTGTAAAAATGTATGTTATAAAGAATTAAGAGCATTTTTCGCGCGTTTTTATGTTATCCCATTACTATGAGAATAAAATATTTAAGTTTTAGCTCAGTCCGCCAATTAGAGTCCTTCTAGGAAAAAGTGGGTTTTTTTCAAATTCTTACTTAATTGGCTGCCAATTTGTAATGAATAGTTGGAATTAAAAATGCTTAGCACTAAAATGTTAGGGAGGATGAGCCGCTAGTACAGTTTTTTGTTCGATTTAATTATCCTTTTTATTAAGCTTTTAATGAAGAAAATATGAAACAGTGGGTTGTTTTTAAAGGACAGCACTATATAGGATTTACTAGATAGCAACTTAAGTTGGCCTTATGACGTCACTAACAAAGTAGTTCCCATCGCGGTGTCTGAATTTTGAGTGAACGTCAATTTAAAAATATGATTATTTTGTTAAACCCATAAATATACTATAGTGCTTTTCAATCACTATTTGCGTACAGAAACTCCTCCTAGCAACCCAACATGCTTTGTGTTTACCGATTTCTCCTTCCGCATTTGTGACGTACTGGGTTCAAGCAACATTTCTCTCGAGCATAGTGCCTAAAGAAGATGCAATTCAGTGCAAAACGGCATGAGAAAGAAGAGACGGCAGATAGTTATGACGATTTATGGGCACACTTAACTTTCATTTGAGTCGATGTTTCGGGGAAGCAAGAAGAAACACCTCTGGGAATCGGTCGGTTCGGAACCGAATCAGAAAACGAAACGAAAAAAGTGCCAGAACGAATGGATATTGCCTTCGGAATGAAGTTACCGATGCCCGTGGAGATTTCGCGTTAAGATATGGCTTAGGGAGCCGAGGAAATGCAGTCAATTTTTGGGATTGACCCGAAATCTCGAAACGCAGTCGCTATTGATGGAGCAAGTGCTTTTTAGATTGTTCCTTTTGAATAAATAAGCAGTTTGAGCGGCTGTAAAAAGTGAGGGGGGACTGTAAAAGAGCGATATTCCACTTAAGAGGTCAATTTTAATTTTTAATGCGTTGTGAGTTTTCTTGACTGTTGAGATAGGATTCGAAAAAAAAAATTACCATTAAGGGTGTTTATAAAGGCAGTTTGCCAGAGTGTTAGGGTATAGATGGGTGCATTCCAGATGAAAATTATTCTGGAAAAAAATCAACTCGAGTGTTATCCAACCGAAATATTTGAAGCTTCTTACATAGTAGGCTGTAAAACTTTGTCTGCATTCTAGGTTATTGATATTCAAGAAATGTTACTTTTTATATCTTAAGGCTAAATGAAAATTCTCATATAAATTTCCAACTAATTTAACTTAATTTTGTAATTGTAATAATCCGGCTAAAATTATTAAATTCGAACTACAGTGTTTATTTTAATTTATGTATTACTCTTTTTAAAATTAAGTATATGGATATAAAATTGAACAATAAAATTTTCTTCTAAAAGCAAATCACTATTTCTCGAGAAAGAAAGGATCTAGATTCCCATTTTCAAACTTTTGAAAATAAAGGTCTCCTTTTACTATACAAATACCAAATTATTTTAACTGAAATTTAATGCCATGATTTCTAATTAAATTCCCCATTAAATGTTTGCATTTAAAGAAGTTGAGAACAATATCTTACGTATAAATACATAGGTAATATCATACATACTTTATAAGTCTACCATCTTACAAGCATAAAGTGACAAAATTAAAAATAAAGCAAAAAAAAAAAATAAAATTTAAGTAACTTGGCAAAAAATTCTTGCGAATTACAATGTATTCATTCAGTCTACACTACAAAGAGACTTTTTAATTCACAGTAACACATTCACAGAGATTTCACACCTTCATTTATTACTTCTTAACTTTTTCGAGCAAACACTAAAACTAGAATATCAAACGCTATAATTTATAGGATTTCCAGATAGCTATAGCGCCGTAAAACCGTGTTTGAAACAATGTTACTGCGTTAAAAATATCACCTGCGTGTATATCCGTCTATTCATTGCTATGTGTTTACTTAAAGACAAGGTGCACTAGGCGCTTTTGGTACACCTTTCCTAAAGAAACTGCGCTCAATGAGGTGTTCCGATATAAGAAAGTATAGCTATATAAGGAAAGCTAGACTGAGTCATTAAAATGGTCTATAAAATTGGTCATGAAAGGATGTCTGAGTGCCGCAAGGAGCTTATAAGTTTGAAGAAGTTTTAGGTACAGTTGAGACTCAATGTGATTACCTTTGTCCAAGAGTAGAATGATGACAATATCCGATTGGTATTAATAAGCGATTTGATACTACAGCGTAACTCGAGTGTTTGCTTTAAAATCACAACTATGCAGTCCTAATTGCAGTATTTAAAACGATTGCCTAGTATAAATATTTTGCAACTTTTATATTTAAAAAAAAAATATGTGAGTGGGACATGTAACACTAATAAATTAATGACTCATTTTGTATGTTTATGTGTTAAACATGGCCTTCAAACGGGACCTTCAAACCAATGGGTGCTTGTGTTTTTATTTCTTCAAAAGTTTAATAATTTTTAATAGTCTAATTATTATTTTTATAAATTTATTAAAACGATGCAAAAATATAATCTTTAGTGGAGGTAAATTCTTTTACACTTGCAGATGATATCTAAATGTGGTTAATTATTTTATGAAACAGTTTTTGCAAAAACCAATCATCATACAACATTAGGTTTTTAAAGAAAAGATATAGTGTCTAAAGTTGGATGATTAAAGTTTTAAGGCATATTATTTGAACTGAAGTCATGGAATCTACATCTTTAATCTTACCTGCAGTTTACTCCTATCATCCTGGCGTTGAACGTCTAATATTCACAATATATACTTACTTCACTTTACATTTTGAAACCTACAAACTTTACATTTTTTATTTCTACAGAAAATTTGACATTTCTTTTTTATTAGGTATAGCATAATTTCGTGTTTTTTCCTGCCCTTTTCCCCATCACTACAGTGAGCGTTGCCAGATTTCACACAGAACCGAAGTGTCCACCATTGCGATTCGTAAACTACAGATTATAAAGCAGAGAATGGCTATTTCTACTAAGCTCCTTCCCGAAAAAGCACACGGGATTCAGGTAACCCCCCCCTAGAATCAGGAAATAGTAACACCTTGTTAACCATGAAACGTAGGATATTTAATTATTTAATATGGTTTATTATAACCTATTTGGGGGGATGGTACTCTCTTTAACACAAAGATATATAAACGTAAAAAAACAACTAAAACTTAAGGCCCTAGATTAAAATAAATCCTATTCACTCACCTCTTAACCGCACAGCGTCTAGAACGGAGCTATTATGACGAATGACACCCTGGCTCTTGATCTTTAAAGGAAGTGTTTAGCAAAGTAAAGAGCAAATTAAAAACCGTATGGCAACAGAATAACGAGATCCCATTTTTGTAGCAATTTCCAACAATCCATAGCTTCCTAGTTCTCACCTTTCCCGATTGCTACATTTATCTTCAGCTCTGTAACCCTAAGCCCAGGCTCCTCTGTTTCTTCACCAGACGTTTGTCCAAAAGAGCCACCGGACTTTTAAGAGCTCGATTTGGTGGTAAATTATCGGCCGTTACTTTTATCCACAGAAAAAAACCCTCAAGCTTTCTGTTGGCATCTTGGGTTACCCGCACTTGGTAGCAATTTATCCTTCGTTACCAAAATCGTTGCCCACATTTTGTCGTGGGGAAAAAGAGGTGCCCCATTGGATCCGGTTTCAGAGGCTGGATCCAGACTCATTTGCAAGGGATGGGTGTTATTATTATGAGGTGCCTTGTTGGCTACTGGTTGTGTTCGTCATTTTGTAATGTGATACCGAGTCAAAGAAAGGGTGCTTAAGGAAGGTATTGGAAGCTGAGTGGGGTTGTAAATTTTCGCACTTGAAGCGTCGGAGTTAAAAATTTTGGGGTTAAAGCTGAAGGAGCTTATTAAATTAGCGAATTGAGAGTGTTTTGCGGAATTTGAGAGACCTAAGACAAGTAGTAGAGGGTTTTTAAGGTCGTCCCCAAATGTTGTCACCATTAAAAATTCCTCCAAAGTTATAGGGAAGTATGTTGTGAAAAATAGATCCCCTAGGACTAAGAGATAATCATGATGTATGTTCGTTTTCTTTAAGCATCATTTTGATACATTACATAGATTAATTTTAAATTAGTTTTTAGTAGTTTACTTTTCTTTTTCAGAGACTTTAACTAAGGTTATTTTTTAATCACCCCGCCAAGTGGTCCTGGGCTAAAGCTATTTTAAGCATAGTCAACAAAAGTTTATGTTGAAGGCTCAACCACGGCTTCTAAATCCTGATTTTGTACAACAGAAGTATTAAACAAGAACCTACCTGGTTGACATCATGTTTGACTACAGAAAGTCAAAAGAGAGAAAAGACAATAAAAAGAAGTTTGAAAAGAGACGACATGCAAAATTATCTTATCCTACTTCAGAGTTTTATTTAACTTATGAAAAGTGAGTTTCTCGCTTTGAAGTTTTCAACGAGGTCAACAGAGAAATAAAATTTTAAACTGTGTTCCTATTTATATGTTAATTAAAAGTCTTGAAATGAATAAATTTTATTGAAGTATGTAGATAAAGCTTTTATTTCATTCATATAGTTTATAAAAAATAGAAAAAAATATTTTCAGTTAGTTACGAGAATGGTACAAATATTTGGATCCTTTTCTATCTGGTACAATGATCGATAGTTTTTCAGATTAATTTTATTACGCCATTTAGCTTGGCATAAATTTGTAGATAAATAGACAGTTTTGAATCTTTTAAAGTTATACAAAATCAATTGATATTGCTTAAAACACTGAAGTAAATTTTATAGTTAATATTTTGGTCGTTGCTAAAACGATAGCTTTAAAGATATAAAGATTTTAAGATTAACATTTCCATTTTATGCCTAAAAGTCCCTCTCAATTAACATAGATAAAACATAATAAATAACAAAAATAAATAGATTTCAAAAAATGAAATTAAAAGTTTTACATTTTTTTAAAAGTTTCTTCGAGTAAAAATGTGTTTTGATGTGTCATAATTTACGATAAGACTTTTCAGTTTAAGGATCTTGTAGAATTTGAGGTTTTATTTTAATGTGTCTCTCTTTAACACATTATCACAGCCATTAAAGTTAAGTATTAAATAATTTCACTGTAAAAAGAATAATACAAACTAAAAAAGCAATATTGATTTGAGGGAGAAATGCGAAAAACAAATCGTCAGATTTTTTCGTATAAAAAATCTTTAAAGCTTCGCTAAGTTTTCTCTAGTTAAAATGAACTTGAACTATGCTTTTATCCTTAAAAGAATTCCAGAGGTATAATTAAATTTATGATGTGAGATATTTGGGAATTGTTATAAATCAACAATCATTCAAAATAAGTAGTTTAAATTAGGAGCACATGTTTTGAAGCATTTTATATAATTTACAAAAATTAAAAAAGAAATTTCACCAAAAAATGAATTTAAAAAAATGTCGTAGGAAAATTTTTAGAAAATTTAAAATTAGTCCATTTTCTTTCGAAAAATAATGAAATTTTAATTTAGTATTTATAAACTTTTTGAAACTTTTTTGCTATTGTTTTTATTAATAATTTAATAATGGTTAATTTTTGCAATAAATTTCAAAATTTTCTTAACCTAACTAATAAACTTCTTTAAAATGTCTCCCAGACTCCCTTAAGATAAATAAAACAGCATCTGCCCTAACTACCTAATCCCAAGGCATATAGCAACTCATAAACTACAGCAAGACTCACACGAAAGGTTAATGCATCCTACAGGACTCCAAAAAAACCCTCCAAGAAGGTGTTGAGACTCCACCGATACCTAGACCCCCACAAAAAAAAAAACTTTAAGAAAGAAGGTGAATAGCGTTCTGAAAGCACCTCAGCAGGGTCAGAAAACTTTAGAACCCAAGAATTGCCTCACCTCAGGAGTTGTTAACACATAACCAATACAAGCCTAGGTAAGAAGGGGTTCAACGTCCCAGGTACCTGATCAGCTAAGCATGTGCTGGGATGCAAACACTGAGGGGGGAAAGGGTAAAAAAATCCCTGGAACAGGCTGCTCAAGGGGTTCAGGTTGGGAAAAAGGGGTGAATATCTCCTGAGTTTCTCACAAGATGTGGTTGAATGACACTTAAGAAGCCGTGACTTCGGCAGATTTGCCTTGGAAGGTTCATTCGAGTCTTGGGGTGATGATTTTTTTTTGGGGTGTGTATAAGAATTAGGAAGATGTATAGTATAGTTGTTTTGAGATAAAGGTGATGATAAAGGAGTTGGGATTAAGTGATTGTTTGTGTGTGATTTAGAATCTGAGCAGAAAAAGTGAGTGTGAGGAAATTAATGTAGTACTTCATTTTTTTTTATTTATAGATAGGTAGGTTTGTGTGAGGTAGTGTCATGACCCCTTTTTTACGAATAGGGGAACAGTGGGTGCCCGATTTAAGAAGTATAGCATTTGTATCTTTTTTAAAAAAAGTTTATGGTGAAATAAATCCAGTTTAAGATTACTTAATATTAAATGAAAATAAATTATGTAATGCTCTAAAAATTATTTGACAGCCATGTTAAAAATATTTACTAATCTCCGTTAAAAAAATTAAAGACAATATTCATTTAATAAATTAATGTCTCCCAGAATTGTATGCTTATTTTGCATTTTTAAAATATTTTTACGCTCAAAGCGAAAAATAAGCTGTATTAATGTTTATCACCAAATTTTGTTTCTTGTTTGTATTTCAATAAATATTTAAACTACTTTTGTTAAAATTTATTAATTAGTGATCACCTTAAAGTTTCAATGAAAGATTTATGAAAAAAAGTAGATTTTACCTCAATAACAGAAAATTAGATATTTTCTAATTATGATTTAACGTAAAAGAAGTTGGTGCAATATAAAATCTACAAGATGAGAAAATAACATATAACAAATATATAAAAAAAATAAATGTTATTAGTAAAAATTACTATCCTTTTCGGATAAGTTAATTTGTTATTAGGTGTAAAACAATTAAACTCAGTGAATATTAAAACAAATCCGGGTGTTAAGCGTAACAGATACGAGGCGTTCATTCAAAATAACGATACTCCCAAAAACGCTAAAATAAATTCAAAATCAAGCTGTCAGGCTTCAATTGAAGACCCACTTCCATCCGACGCGGGCATTCATCAGAATTTATTTCAATGTTAAAAGTGTGGAAACGAAACCCGCAAGAAGAGGGAGCGATAGACTGAAAAGAGCATTCTAAAGAGAGAGTGAGGGAGAGAGAGAGGGTGAGAGTGGAATTTGTAAATGCATCTCTTCCCCCAAATAAACATCTCCCTCCAGATTAAAAGAGTCTGCGGCTGATACTCTGACCAAAACAAAACACCGATTGAAGCCTCAGATTAGACTCGCCTGAGGAGCACCTTATCACTTAAGGTGATAAGGTGCACTTGAGTCCAGCCAGCGCTTAAGTGATAAGGTGCTTTGAAAAGGTCTCATTCATTTAATGATACACATTTAAGCGAATTCATCACCGAGGGAGGACATTACACCGAATCAATCATTTAATCCTGTTTGGGGGAAAAACTTGGACGATTGAGTTCCATATCAAATTACTTCGGACTTTTAACTAAATTAAAAAACCGGTCCGCGCTGTGCGTTTTTCTGGTCACTTGTAATTGCGTTTAATGAGAACATCGGTTATGGTTTGAGGCTTCAATTAGACTCGTACTTCGGGCTGTTTTTGAGCTGGCGGTGAATTAAGAAATATGGAATGGCTGTCATTAGAGCTGTGCTGCTGAGCGCTGTTTTTATTTTGGACTGTAATAAGCACTCTTTTATATTGGAATGCGTTCTTTTTGCTGCCGTGGCTGTTGCAGAGGCGGAATGCCGGGCTAAAAGTGGAGTTATAATTAAAAGGGCGTCATAAAAATGTTTTGTTGAATTGCCACGGCGTGGAAAGTTTTAGCTATTAATTTTGCCGTGGGAATGAAAAAGGGCAGCGGCGCAGAGCAAAAAGTGAGTTTTTGAGAGAAGAGTCCTTAAACTCTTTTGAGGCCAAAAGAGTTGTTAGTTATTCAAAACTCTTACTCAGAGTTGATAAAGTTTTCGATGCCATCTTTATGTGTTAAGAGCGGTTCGAGACAATTAAAAGAGATTGAGAGTATTCAATCTTACGATTTAAAATAAAATCGTTTTTTGGGTTAGCGTACTTGTACCAGACCATTGTACCAGTTTTCAACCTCCTCCAAAACGGCATGAATAACTATTAAAAAATCTATAAATGCAGTTCATTTA
Organism: Tetragnatha montana; assembly: GCA_963680715.1. Lineage (NCBI taxonomy): Eukaryota > Metazoa > Arthropoda > Arachnida > Araneae > Tetragnathidae > Tetragnatha > Tetragnatha montana. The sequence goes on along the minus strand of OY796684.1, from coordinate 5,052,407 downwards.
TGTGTACTACTTTAAAAATAAATCAATCATGCGTTTGTGCATGCCTAAAGTAAAAAAACGGTACCTAGGTATAGTAAGTAATTGGTACATGATATTCGATAAGAACGCTATATAGTTATAAATATCTCAATAAATTTTCTATAGAATAAAATAGTCAAACAAAATTATAGAGCAGCATCTATTTTATACCGAAAGACAACAATATAGGAGACAACTAGTAGTATTATTATATGAGATGTATAATATATAATATGTATCTTAGGTATAATACTAATTACCCTGTGTATCTATAGTGGAATGATGTCCAATACATGATGTATTTGGACTGGACAAACGCTTACAAAAATAACTTGTGCTACATGTTGGTTTAAATTGTTTAGTAAATTACATAAAACACAAGAAAATTATGGAATTATAGTGGACTTTCAGTATTTTCATTTAATTTTGTATCACGTTTTATCACTTTTAAGGGCGAAGTGATAAACCGGGTAATATTAATAGTGCACAAGAAATATTTGGTCACTATTAATAATGCTCAGATTTATCAAATTGCCGGTAACATATCTATCAACATAATAAAATAATTCCTAAGCCATCAGTTTTGTTTCTAAGATGTTTGTTTCAATCATCTTAAGTTTTCCCCACACTTTCCTCCAAAGCATCATTTCCGAACAAACTCGGTTTTAAGTTGTGATTTTTTTTACTTCCAGAAAGTTTGTTTCCAACATAATAACTCTAGGTTCAGACCGTATAAACAGATTTATTTATCATCAACCGATTGTCAAAGATCCTTTTATCTGCAAGAATTTTTATAAAGTTTATATTGAATACCTAATTTGTTGAGATTATCAATTTTTGCACTACCCTTTGGCCAAAATCAATCTACGTAATTAGAGCTCTATTGTGTTTTGCATGCTGTTACCTTATTGTCTCAATTCCGTTACTTTTTCGCCCTCCTCTGGAAATTGATTTTATTTTTTGAACTCACCCACGATCCTACCTCTAATTTATGTAAATAATTAACTTTTGTATACGAGAAGAAGAGAGGCTGTTAAGAAATGTTAAGACCATATGTTATTTTTAACACCTTTTTTGATTGGTCATGCGTTGAAATTTTTGTAATTATTAATGCCAGTAAAAATTTTCCGTGAAATAATCGACTTGAAATGACATTGAGCATGATTAAAAAATATCTAGTAAAACTGTGAATAACTGTTTATGAATTACCCATTCTCTCTATTATCATAAAATATAATTGTTTTTTTTTTCTGAAACAAGGACAAACAATGCAATTGAATGTTCCAAGACCATTTTAGGGTGTAATATAAATTACTAACTCTTTCATACAGTTTCCTTATATTTAATACAACGTCCAAATTATTTAATTTTCATGGATATATCTTTGAAGATTACATAGTTGATTTAAATTTACTAAACAATTATCCTTAATACATTCATAGAAAACATTCAGAAGTAGAAAAACAGAAAAGGAAAAGTATACAAGCACACAGAAAAACTGTAACAATAACTTTTAACTAAAGAATGAGTCAAAGTAACTACGAATTATATTTGTTTTAGGCAGCAAAGCTGCACAACATTTATTTTTTTAAGATCTTCATAAGGTTTCTATAGAATGGTATTCTGTTATAATGAATACTCATAATCCGGATTTAATGTATCGTATAATGTAATCAAATTAAGCACTAAATAGAGTTTATTAGAAAGGAAAGATACTAAAAACGAATTTTAATCTGTGCGAAATAATTCTGAACTAAAATTTATTGTAGCCAAAGGGGGATTTTAATGTTTGGGATATACGCCATCCCCCCTAAAATCTGAATTATAATTATAAGTCAGCAATAATCTGAAGCATAACATAATCAATAATTTTTTAACAACAGAACCCATACAAAGTGTAACATAGTTAAAAATGCAAGGTATACTACACGTTTTGGCTTAATTTAATTAAATGAATATGCATTCAGTTTTCAATATTTTACAAACATAATCTGTAAAGAAGCTGATCTGTAATTATTTAAATAAATTTTATAACCTTGTTTTAAATATTGGTGCATCTAAGGAGATTTTTAAGTTTGTAAAGAATATAGTATGATCAAAAGAAATTTCTATCAGATTCCCTATAAAATCAGGATTAATTAAATAAGATTAGTGACTCTAAATTGACAAGTGTTCGTAAGATAGTCATCCCCCCAAAAGTAGGGTTATTAATTAGTAAAGTTTATAAAACTTTCAAACACGAAATGGTTATTATGCAATTGTAAATCAATTCTAGGAACTTTAAGCTATGATATTTTTGAAAGCTTATTTACATTTACTTAAATATTCTAAAAATTATACCGATAAAAAACAATTTATTTTTATAACAGGAAACAAATAGGAAAATTAGTGATGCTAAAATAATTTTAAAAACTATATTTATACTCAAGTTCCTTAAGAATTTTTGAAGTAAAATTATTTAGCATTTAGATACTTAGCTTTGGGAAATATATTTATAAATTACATGCATTTTTAAGAGAATAAAACTGAATCTTAATCCATCGTTTAGCAAAAACGAATAATCATTATAAGAATTTTATTCAAAGAATTTTTTATGGCTTTCATAACAAACTTATTGATGTAATAAATATAAGTAATTGCTCAGTACATACTAGGAACTACTATTATTTATATTCCTCCTACTTCCAAAAAGAAAATATATTCGAAAATAAATAAATTTTTCAAAGATTAATCGTTAATTATTTGATTTCAAAACAAACTACTTTCTGATATGCCATTAAGAGTAATTGATATACCTATATGATATTAAAAACATTTTTACTTACTTAGAAAAAACATCAAAATTATGTAGTTTTTATGACTGTAAGCACATCAATCTAAATAATTATCCAACGAATCTAGAAGGTAGATGAAATCTGTAAAGTTAATTAATTTAAGTGGATTAATTACTTTGAAATGAAGCAGAAAAATATTTTAAATAATGATTGCTTCCTGAAAGGAGCTTATATGAAAGGGAATTGCAAAATGTATTCAGACTAAGTTAACCGATAATAATAATGTTTCTCATAACATGAACTTTTTGGGCTTCATACTTTTGGAAACCTGGTTTAAAATAATAACCCCAGACACTATTTTGATTGTTTCTTCTCCTACCAATGTGTTTTACGATTGTATTTTCAATGGATGTTGTTAGAATATGGATGTGAATAAAATATCAAGGTTTTCTTTTCTTTTAATTTCCTTTCCAATGTTAGAATGGAAGCACTCTTTTTAAGTAAAAAAGTAGTTTAAAACATTTTAAAGTACCAACCCGTTTTAGAAATCTGCTGTAGTTTTATCTTAAGCCGGCTCTTTACATAATTACACTTTAAGCTATTCACAAAAAATTAAACGAAAATATCCACTTACAGTACTTTTTAGTAAGGTATTTTTTTAATCCGTGTATGTAGCAGCCAACACTACTCTTCTCAATCATGGTGAAATAAAATTTCCGTTTATTTACACTTTATTAATCTATTTCAATTTAAAATTCTAAACTAATTTCTCTAGTTATCAACAACAACAAAAATTAACTTGTAGAACATTAATAATTAACTGTTGCCAACGTGAAATAATCTGAAAAACAAGTAAATATCTAAAAAATAAATTAAAAAAATGTCCTTTTGAAAAGTTTTCGAAAAAGAAATTAAAAATTATCTTTAGGGAAGTTGGTTAGAATTCGTATAATGCGACAAAATTGATCTTTAAAGAAAGTTGGTCTATTTCATAACACCGTGACTTCACATGAGATTCAGCTTTTATAAGGTTTGAATAATTACGGCCATTTTAAAATTTGCTTACATTTGCTGTCCCGAAGGTAAAAACATGAAAATTAAACAATTAATCATTATTAAAATTTCTGTTTGAGCTTTGATTTAAGTAAAGTAGACTAAATGAAATATTTCTAGCTTTTAATTAGTAAAAAAGGCTGTAAAAATATATAAATAAAGATCTTTAAAAATACGAAACTAGCCAAAAACGCTTGTCCCTAACGAGTTTCATAAAATTCAAAGTCGCTTATTTGTAATTTAATTTCACCTTTTGAAAGGAAAAAAGATGAATATCAAAACTATGAACTATTAAAAGGTTGTGATAATTGTAAAAAAATATTTCTTGAATTTTATAGTTTTACAAATCAATAAAATATTTTGTCCCTCACTTTATGTCAAATCCCGTTACGTTCGAATTAATTAAAAAACAAATAAAAATTATGCTTTAAAAATAGCAAAACAGCACATTTCAAACGAGTGTTTATTTTCTTTAGAACTGCAGTGCTTAACGGTTTCATATGTAATGATAATGCATTTAAAGACAACCTTTTGTAAAAATACGATCTATATAACCTTGAGGGTTTTCGAGATATTTAAAGTATATAAACTTGTCCCTTGTATCAAATCGTCCTTTCCCACCAACATATTGGAAAAGAAAAAAAAAAAGATAAGCTTGATTGAAATTAACTTCCCCAATAAAGTAAACCAAAAATATCACAAGCTTCTTTTAAAGATATCTTTAAACGTCCAATGCCCTCAACCGAATATTTTTTGTAATTGAAAATAATGTGAAAATTTTATGAAAAAAGAAGAAAGTATTGCAAATAAGATGCATATCAGATGGAATACTTTAGACAACCCTTTTCACAAATGTTGTAACTGTTTTTGTAACTTCCATATTGAATATATTTTTTTTATCAAGGTATGGTAAAAAATCAGGTCTGTTATATACAATTTGATACCGTAGGAGAAAGTAGTATACGGAATAAAGAACAAAAATTTGTAGGTTAACTCAATAGACCCCTCAAGTTTAAACCTTACAAAAATTCTTAGAAAAGAACAATTTTCGCAAATTTTTTCAGTCACATTGGGTGCAAAGATTAATTTCTTTAATGATTCAAATGTATTTTAAGAAATCAAATATAACTGAAAACAATGTTTTCATTTCTATGTTTTCCGGGTTAAAAAAGTTTAATTTAACCCTTAATTTTGAAATTATCTAAATTGTTATTTTGTAACCTTACCCATCCATACATGTTGATTTTAAGGGATTTATAGAAAAACACTGACTCGTAAAATTTTTATTATGTAAAATCCTGACTATTTGACAAAAATAGACCCAAAATTAGTTAAAACCTCCGCTTTTTGATCGATTACATATCTGTAGTACTTATCATTTAAAGTAGAATGACCTGAACTTCTCTCAGACAGGTTCTTTCATTCTACACTAACAATAGAATAATATACCTAACGTACTTAAGTTTCTATAAAAACCATGAAATGCCATACTTGTTTCCCTTTTCAAAAATCTTAGAAAACCTGCAAAGTTTGAATTTAATGATCACACTTGATCGCTAAAACCTGATTTAATGATAAAATATAATAAAATAATGTAATAAAATCGTAAAAATAGGGCCTGGCTTGAGTAAAAAAACTCATGATCGGATTTTAAGTTTTATTGGTTTTGATTAAAAATCATGATTATTTTTGAGCGATACGATAATGAAAAATATTTCGATCAAAAAATAAAATTCAAACAGTGCCAGTGAATTGGCGATCTTTCACGTGACAAAAATGATTTTTATATTTAAAAAAAAATATTACTCAGAAAAAAATGATCACAGACAATCATTACAATATTATGATCACCAGTAGAGTTATTACAACGCGAGTTTTCTTTTCTGATTGCCAAACGATGATCCATGTATGATGAAAAACGCTGCCTGAAGAATTCAGCTAGATAGTTATTTTTTAACACACAGTTTAAAAACCTCAGATCAAATACAATATTTATTGTTGAAAACAATGTGCATTTGGGTAAACGAATTGAAACTAACATAATAAATATGGAATTAAAATAGTGATAAAAAAACTTACCCAGCAAAAAATTTCAACATAAAGCTTAAAATAAAACTGACATGTTTCACGTGACAAATATGGTTCTTAATTTTTGGTACAAAAGTATTAATTAGAAAATAATCATAACAGATAATCATTAGAAATTATAATCCCCAGTGATACTTAAAATGTAATTTTTTTTCCTGATCACCAAACAATTATCTGCTTTTGATAAAAATAAACACTGCCTGGATTTTAAAGTGGAAAATAAAACATGATCCAATTTCAAATTTTTCCGTCTCTATAACTATCAATTTCAAACACTATGATAACTAAAACTAAAAAAAACTTACCTAATTTTCCTGAAAAATATGAATCTCTGCTACTAACGATTTTAAACTGATTCCAGTTATATATTTTTCAATTATATTACTTTACTGGTGAAAATTGTGTGGGGAGTTTAATTTCAGAAAGATAATTTTCAAGCCCTTGAAATTCGAATATCACAAATCTGTGATCTGATTCTTAAGATACTTTAGCAAAGATCCTTCATGGAAAATTTCAAAGAATTGCGATTAATTTTGACTGGCCAGGCCTACAAACGTAAGAACTCTTTATAACCGCTGTGGGTTCAGAGAAAACGAACTTAATTAAAAAAACGAGATGTTAAAATAGATTATTGTAGAAAAATATTCATAAAAAGAACTACTTGAGACAAACATAATGGAATAATTGAGCAAAAAATGGACATCCATGTAAAACTAGATTAAAAAAAAAGCAGCATCCAAGTAGTTTTTTATTTGCTTTAGAAAATATTTAGTTACCTATTTGGTACTCATAAAGAAAAGACTTCAAAGTTTTTCTTTGCTTTAGAAAATATGCAGTTTTTTTTTATAACCGTTGTTAAGTCTTAAGGTTGGTTGCTAAATTGCCGTAAAATGATTGCAGAATTTTATTTGCTGAAACACTTCAAAGTCCTATTGCTAAAAAAAAAACTGCAGACTTCTTTAAGAAAACTGCACTTTAGGCACATTTTTGAACTAATTTTGCAGATTTTTTTTGGCTGGGTATTATCGGCATTTGTGACACATGGAGAGTTGAAGGGATTAATGTCTACCATCAGTAAGAAAGTCCATTAAATGCATTCCAGTGCATATTTTTAAAAAAATAATAAATTTATCATTATTTTTGGCTTATAATATTTTATATTAATGATAATCAATTACAAAAAATACCCCAGAACCGTTTTATATTAATAATTTCACAATCATTTTCTTACTTCTAAACAGATTGCTTTTGTTCTTTAGTCTTTGATAAATTAATTTTCAAACGAACTATGCTATATCTATAATTTAATAATGTTCATGGAAATAAGTAATTATAGAGACATAGTAAACAAGACCGTAACTAGACTTTTTTTTCTGGGGGTTGTCTCAACATTATATCTTATCCCCTTACTTGTACTTTATTACGTTAAATGTAGTAATGTCGAATACTTACAGGTGGTATTTGAATCTTGGTGCACTTAATGTTAAAATTGGGTGTGCAATAGTTAGCCCCAAGCATTTGTAATTTTGGAGTCCTTCTACTGAAAAAAAATTTAAATGTTACTCTCAAAAGTGGTGTTTTAACTTATTTTGAGACCCTTTTGGTGACACCCAAAAATAACCATTCCTTGTACACCAATTGTTAAAGGAAAAACCATTGTTATAAATAGTCGTCTTAATTCCCGCAGGTATTCCCTAGTATTCAAAATATTCTAGGGGGAATTGTGCCCCCCCCAACCACTTCTTCATTGATACGGTACCAATCAGTGGCGTATATAGAAATTTATTTCGGGAAGGGTCCAAATATCCTCTATGAATATAAGGTCATTATCAGGCCTAAAGTTAGATTTTTGCACCGGGGAGAAGACACAAAATTATACCCAATCCCCTCTCATGCATACTTAACAGGTTTAATGTATCCTTTTAAAAATACATTTTTAGGTTGGATTCGCATCTTGGCGAGCTAAGCTGATTATGAAAATGAATGTGATTATTTTAGTTCAAAATACTAAAAGGGAGTTTTGGGGACTTCCCCCAGAAAATTTTTGAAAATTTGACCCTAAAAACATGAGTTTAACTTATTTTGTTACCCTTAGTCTGAGTTTTGGGGCCCCCTCGGCCTTATATACGCCTCTGACAGCAATTCATCGTAATCCTACTCACGATTTATAAACAACTCATTTCTCAGAGAATTTACCTCATTTTAAACAAAAGTTTTAATAACCCTCAGTTCCAAGCTTTAAAAACACCCCATCCCGGCAATCTTCCCATAAAAATCCATCCCCAACCTCATTCAAGGTAGTACACCCCTCAACACACGCTGAAAGGAGGACCAAGCAGCACTCCCTTAAAAATGCCACGACCGCTTCTTACTTTATCAAAGAAGAGAGCCTTTGACACTTTTTTTAACGACGTCGAGCGAACGGCGCTCTGCCACAAAACACTGCTCCCTCGTTCCAGGATGCCTCGCGACAACCCCCTAGGGTTACCCCGACATCTCCCGTAAAAAGCAAGCCATAAAGCTCAAATGAAGCCTATGATTTATGGGCCACTATGTAATGAAGCCGCCTCCCAACCTGAAAAGTCGCTGCTAAACTTCCTTTAATAAAGTTGCTGAAAAAGGTGAATGTAAAACAAGCTTTCCGCGTCCCAGTGGGCGGCAAAGGAAGGGGCCAATGAACATTAGCCCTGCCTCGGGCAGTTATTGTCCAAGAAAACAAACTCGTTATAATCAAGTCTGCGAGCCGCACTCAAAAATTGGAGTTGATATCATTCCGGGCTGTAAATAAAAGCCATAAATATCCAGAGTTGGTAAACTAGCCCGTTGAGAACTGACGCCCCTCAATGCTGCTTTCATTATGGCTAACGGAGATTGATGCTGTAGGGAAAATTGGGATCGGGACCCAATTTATAAGTTTTGTTTGGCCGGGCAAAAATGTGGAAACGGCTTCTTGTTCTGTTTTTACCTGTTGAGGGGATATCGAATCGAGGAACTTGTGATGAGTTTGTCCGGCGGAATTGCGTAAATTTTTACCGTATGGGGGTTCGGGAAATTGCTTTTCAAGAATAATAGGTTGTTTTAAGGTGAAGTTTAAGAATCGCTTTTAATCAGGGAGATGAATAGCGGCAGATTATATGTGGCGAAAGACGAGTTAGGCTACTTTTATGAATGTGATTGATGCTATGGAGGGATATTACGCGTGCAAACTTTTAAATCGAATTATTGGAGGGTTAGTTAAACCTTCACCTTTCTTGATTATAAAATTTACCCAATCGCATCATGGAAAACACAATGTACTACTAAAACATAGAAAATAGTGATATCATCTTAACCCTTTCAATCCTAAGGCGCTCAAGATTACCATTGGATCCTATGGAGAATTTGGGGTGATTAGAACTGAAAGGGTTAATATATAAAAAAAAAAAACATTCCACATTGGTACTTTTTTGTTATTTAATTTATTTTAAACATCTCTTTCATGTCGAGATACAGTAAGAGTAAGTATATGTTACTGCATTGACTCTTTAATTCTTGGCCGCCCCAGATTTTCCATAGGGATGCATGGAAATCTCGGGCGTTATAGGACAGAGAGGGTTAAAACTAGTATTAACATGTGTGCTTTTACAGATGTCTTTCTCACAAGAAAAGTATTGTATCGTAGAATTAAAAAATAGTCATTTGGGGAAGTAAGTTTTCTATTTGATTGACATAACAGTCAATAACATCAATAATAAATAAAACTTACTGTAGGGGTAGTGGGAATACCAACATCATACTGATCTGAGCCAGTCCCCTGGAATAGTAAGGTGCTTTAACTTGTTCTTCCAAACTTACCTATGACAACTTGAATAAGAGTGTTGTGTGTACGAGTTGGATGATCACAACTACTAGATAAACGCATTGAGGCATATAATCTTTTTTATGACAGAAACATCTACAAATGGGGAACATCATTATGTCCCTTGTGGGGCTTAGGACAATTGGAATAGAATCAGAATTTGAAACTCATGAGGAATTACATATGGGTTTAGCACGTGGTCCCTCGACTAGATTTCTCAAGTCCCCTCTCACATTTTTTCGGTTGGTATCACATGACTCCAAGAACATATTTTAGTTTTAATTACTAAAGGGTCTCTTAAAATTCAAGCGAAGTTCTACCATTGATTATTTACTAATAAAGGAAACGACTTTATACACCTTAGTTTTGAAACTGAAAAAAAAGACACCGGTCACACATATCCATTTGTCACCTCGAGAGCTTTTTAATTCTTATTTATGCCTACAAGAACATTAACTTTGTAAAGCCCGCTTGAGAGTGAAAAGAAGCTGACTTCAGATTCATAAATATTCGTTGTTAGTGTTGCCTGCAATCAATACATAAAGAACAGATGGTTCTCGCCATTCTTTTGAAGGAAAACGGGCAGTTAACTTGATAGCCAGAAGTTGCAAAGAACGATTACTTTTCTTTTTGACGAACAGTTTCAGCTGTCACTGATGCCTCGCTCGCTTCACTTCTGTTCAAATTTTATGGCCTTGCATTAACTGTCTGGTCGTTGTCTAAGCAGAAAAACTTGTTTTTATCGTTTCTTTGTTTTGTATCTTTCTTTCATTACGCATCGTTCATCTTTTTTGGTTGCTTGTTTTTTAACCGTATTGTTGTCTATCGTAATTTATAAATTTTTCTTTCATTCATACTTTTCTTTGTTCTTTGTGAACCCCTTTTGCCAGAGATGCGTTTTTAGCATAGAGGGATTTTAATATTTTACAATGGGTTTATGCAACAAAATTTAGGGATACCGTACCTATTGTCCTATTTTTTGTATACGTAATAATGGATTTTAGTTATGCTTTTCTAGCAGGCTTTTTTGTGATTAGATCCGAATCGAAGGTCCTACGACTCCAAAGTATACTTCGAAGTTATTACTACTACAGTCGGTATTTTTACCCCATTTGAATAATCTGACTCTTATAGTGGTGAGTAAGCTCTCCACAGATAGTTTCATTAGATTTTCAAACAGGAAAAAAATATGGTTCAGTTATTTGTTATTATTTCATAACGTTTTAACTTAAGATTTTTTAAAAATTTTTAAGTGCAAAAACAGTAAAAAAATGATATACTTGGGCAAAGTTTATTTATTTAATGTTTTTTATAATTGAACAATGTGCCAGTGCTGTACAAACTTGTAAACTAAAGTAAATTAGACTTACCTATTTGTTTGAACACTACTATTCTAGATCTAAACCTAGGAGCCCTACCAGTTGATATTTCCTGACCATTTTAAGTTAATGTGTACACAATACCATTCCTAGTTAACCTTTTCAATCCTGACTGTCCCTAATTCTCCACAGGATTCAATAGAAACTTCGGGTAGCTTAGAATAGAAAGGGTCAATGGGTGTTACTGAAGACCTAGATCTATTAAGCTGTCCTATACCCTAATTTCAAGACAGTTCCAAAGAGAAGTCTCCAATTTAATCATAGCTTTAATGTTTCTATACATTTTATATGATTCAAGCTGATTTTTACGGAAATAAACCCTCTTAAAAGAACCTTATTCAATATGAAACTTCCAAAAAGGCTAGATACCACCCCCAAAGGTCATGAACCTCAACATACCACTTGTTAATCGCAAATTAACAAATGCGTATTTGCAACGGAACGTATGTATGTGAGTGACGGAATTCCTTAACTTCCTAACAAGATTTTAGGGATGGGTCATGGCCAACTAGACTAATAAGGCCAGAGGAGCCCGAAAATATGACGCGGACGTCCTGACGTCACGATTGCAAACAACTCAACTCCTCTCTGGAATCTTCTATGCTCCCCATAAATTTACAGATCCCATTTGATAAAATGTTGGCAGGACTCTGATTGGTTTACTGATCACGGCTCCTAATAAGGGATCCTTCGCCAACATTTCTTTCAAATGGGATCTGTAAATATGCGTGGGTCATAGTGTTGAATTGTCGGCAAAGAGTTATCAATCGTGACGTCAGCACGTCACAATTTCGAGTGTCTGTGGCCTTATTAGTCTAGTTGGCCATGGATTAGTCCAGGGGGTATTCTTGCAGTATGTTATACAACAGTTTAGTTAGCTGGATTTAGAGTAGACAGCGAGACTACAACTGATGTTTTTTTTAATCCCCGTGTTTTTTTGCCTTCATAATTAAGAATATTAGGTTAAAAAACATCAGTTGCGGTGTTGCTATTTGAAAGATTGGCTGGAAAAAAGTTGCATGGCTTTTTTTTAACAATGGTTTTTCTAAGTAAAAAATAAGACATGTAGCATTTTTCCAGCCCCCCTTTCATTTATCCTAAATCCATCTAACTAAACCGGGCCGATAAAATGAGCACCAAGCTCGCTTGGGGAATCAACTGGGGGTTCAGCGTCGGGCTAGCCACTCGGCCTGGACACAAGCTAAGTAATTAGCACCCCAGGCCCAAAGACTAATGAAACGGAGATGAGCACCTTCTGATGGGCCACTAGGCCTGGGCAGAATTTGATTTGATTTTTGATCTAACTAAACTGGTAGATCGCAAGCTGCAAGAACACCATCCAGGGATGCACTTCGGTGAACCCAACTATGAACCCCTTTAGAAAGTTTAAGAAACTCCAAAAGTAAACTTTGCCAAGTTCTCATTCCTGGGTGCAAAGAACCCTTTCGCTTCCTTCATATACGAGCGGGATCTCTTCTTCCGCAGTTAGTGCATCAGCTCCCAGTTCATCGAACTACCCACCAACCATCGAAAAAGGGTTCCAACCACCCCACAAAAAATCGCACCCCGTTCGTTCCCCAAGTCGGAAGTACTTCACCTGTTGCGACTACAGTCCCATCCAGAGTCATTGCGCCCCAAGAAATGCTCGCACTCAGCACTCAGAACTCGATGGTGAAAAATCATCGCCCGGGACCTCCGTCGTTCTTTCTGCTTTCTGTTGTTTTCGTCTTCTTGGGTTACCGACGAAGCCATCGGCGGAGAGGCGATTTATCATCGTCATAGTTGCGATGATTTAATTTTAAATCGCGCCTCGTGGTAATATGAGGCGCCCGGAGTCCTCCTTGTGCGCGATGACAGAGAAAGAGAGAGTTGGCAAGGTATGATGAGCTTTTAAATTGCTCTTGGAAGATGCTTAAGGATTTGTTGCTCCTGGACGCTCTTTAAGTAAGTTTTTGATTACTTATAAAACTTTTTGTTGGAATTTGATTAAGTATAAATGATCCGATAGGATGTGGTGATAAATTTTGTTTAATGCGCGTGTGTGTGCTTTTAAAAGGTATTTGATTTTGTGTATGGAGTTTTGTAAAAGTTTTAAACAAAGTTAAGTTTAGATGAGTTTAACGTTTATCTCGCGTAATTTAATCTTAAAAATGCTTTATTGTAACTTTTATTATGGATGAAATATGGACCAATTTGTGTGTTATGCTCTATTATGATTTGTAATGATATATTTGTATTGCCTCGCGTGGATATTTAATATGAATTGGAAATTTAAAAAACCCACCAAAATAAACCCATAACTTAAGAAAATCTAACATAATTAAGTCTTTAAAAAACTACCGGTAACTATTGATTAAATTTTGAAAAAATAGTGACATTTTTATTTTTAGTGTTGCGAGTGGTTAAATTTATTTTTTCATTCCAGTAAAACTCAAAAACTAACCCAGAAAGTAAAGTAAAATTCATCCAGTTTATGGAGGGATGTGTGTGACCAGGGTTTATTTTTTCCATGAAATGTAAGTGGAAAAAACTATTAAGTTAGGTTTAAAAATATGAAGCACTATAAATTTAAAGAAATATGAAATTGGATAAAAACGCATTCAGTTTATAGCTTTGCTCAGACTCACCTCGCCTGATTTTTCACTGCATAAAAAACTTAAACATAAATAAACTTGACTGACAGAACTGCTAAAATGCATTTTTATTTAACCTTAAGTGTCGTGAAATATCCTTTTGAAATTGGATTCCTTTTTATAGAATTTTTTCAAAGTGACCATCCAATTTATTGTTTTTATGCGATATTGCTAAAGCCAACCAAAAAGCTGATATACAAATAATCACGGAATGGGTTGTAAAATACCACAAGGTATCCACGCAGCGCGGTACGCTGCACCTTTCAGAAAAAAGTCATTGAACTTCCACTTCCGCCTAGGAGATTCCGATAGAGGCAAAATCTAGTAAATCGCTTATTTTATTAATGAAATTTATCTTTCTATTAGGATATTCTCTATTACATTTTCATAGGTTATTTGAAAAGAATAATACTCAACATTATATTTACCATATTTTTAATTTTGAAAAATGTCAATGAACTTACGCACGTGTCTCTAGTTCGGGTAGAAAGGGGTAAACAGTATAGGGCCTTACCTCATAGAGTATTTGAGTTTTTTTTACAAAAGTGTTATTATTAATAAAATTAATTTATTGAACAAAATTATATTGAATGGACATTGAACTTTGGTATATTGAGGATTGTATAATATTCTAATTTTTGTGTATTTACAGGAATGCCACATTTTCTGTGAATATTTTAAAGAGTTTTTTTGAAGTATTGAGAAGTTTGAGGTTTGTAGTCTGAGAAGTAAGTACTATTCAAGTAAGTATTGGGGTTTATTAAAACATTTATTCAAGCATTGTGATATTGTAAACTCAAGGTATAAGTACCTAATTTATTTCCAATTTAAACTTAGCAAATAAATTTTTAATACTTATTTACTTATTTCAAAAATGAATTCTTAAAGTTTCTAGAACTTGAAAATTTAGTCTGAATTGTAAAAACAAATATTAATGTAACAAAACATTAAGAAAAAATATTTTTTCCAGTTAGAATTATTTCATACAACTTCGTTTTAAGATCCAAAAAATAGTTCATTCATAAAGAGCTATTACAAGGTCATGATTTTCAAATCCATCAGGTTTTAATTTATCATGGAAAAATCAGTAAAATAACTGAAACTTAGAGTAAATTAATTAATTGACGTCTTATTCAATAGGACTGAACACTTACTGTCGAACACATCTTTTAAAAAATTGATTTTTAATTTAAAAATTTTATTTTATCTTAGAACTTTGATACGAAAACATTTTGAGACAATCTAAAATCTTAAGGAATCATTAAAGTTGGAATCAATATGAGAACTATACCATTGTTTTTTCAATACAAACCAGTGAAAATATTTTTATTCCCCGATTTCTTCGATTATCAACCTTTTGCTAACGCAATATATTTTATTTTATTTTAAATAAATCTATTTTATGCAGATTCTTTTGCAGTATTTTTTCAAAAAAATACTTAAAATATTGGTGTAAAAATGAAACAAGAACGTACAACTTATGTTCAAGAAAGTATTCCCAAATTTATTTTATCACCAAAAGTTTATTATCTGTTGACAGAGAAATGAAAAATATCTAATCGTAATATAAAAGCAAAGTTTATGATTGACAAATAGAATGGTGATAGATTTAGTTGAAAACTATTTTTTAAAAATGAATCGGTAATTAATAAACCTGTTCAAACTGCATAAAAAGGTAAAGAAAGCAAATTACTAAATGAAAAAAAAATAGTCTAAAAGCAGTTTTTTTCTAAATTTTTCTGACAGAAAATATAAAAATAAAATCTTTAGGGAGTAAAATATCTAAGAATAAAACCAATTCAGAGAGAATTTCATGAATCATCGGTAAAACCACTCAGTTATTTATTCAATAAAACTCATAAAAACTTTTAAGAGAAGGGTATAAATAGTTCCATAGACCAGGTGAAGAGGTAAGTTAACATTTTATACGATGCCCACACATTTTAGTTCTTATAGAGTTTAACTAATAATAACTTGACGTAACCGTATCATTTCATTTTTAACCAGATAAATTTATCTGAACAAATATATACTTACAGTGTATATCTTTATAACATGGTTTTTGGAAACACTTAAAGTACTTTCATGCGGTGTAAAAAGTGTTGTGTCTTATGAGTCAAATTTTACGCCTTTCTTGGATTCTTAAGATTGGTTATGTTAGATACTATTTCTGTTATGTAAGATATAGTACAAGATACTATTTTCAGTACTGAGAGTAATGATTCTCTATTACAAAACTTATAAGTGAAAAAATAAATTATTAATAAGTATTAGAGAGCTATGGAATGCATATTTATTATCAGGAAAACATAAGATAAAATGACTCTAATATCTCTACTAGAGACAGGGTAGCAAGGGGCCCTTAGATTTTAGACCCCCGAAATTTAAACCAGTTTGATCAAGCCTTTTTATTTTTAATATATTTAGAACATTAATTTGTATTCCTGTAAGGCCAAAAGCAAGTTAATTTCTCGATTGAAAATGTCAAATTTCAAAGCATTTTCTAGGGATTACCCCCAGACCCCTTAATAAGCACTGTGGTACTGATAATTTCTTAAAAATTTTCACAATAGATAACTTAAAGGTATCTAGACTCATCTAATTTTAAAAGTCGGTTCACCCTTGTGTCACTCCCAATGGTTCCCAATTGTACAAAAATTAGTTAAAATATCGCTTTTTAAGAGTCGAATTTCTAACAATTTTCTGGGGGATAAATACCTAGCCAAAATATATGTATACAGTATACCCTCATTACCTTGAAAAAATATTTTCTCCTTTAAATTAAATATTTCTCTTATGTTAATTTCAGTTCCTATGTCAAAGAGGTTATTACAAAAATATTGATAAGTAGAATAACTTTAAAGCCCTTAAATACTTTTTTGTGAGAAAAATGCTGTGTACTCACATTTAAGCACTCTTTGTCGCAGTATTAAATAGCTACATTAAGATTCAAATTCTATTTATAAGTCTCTACAAAAGCTGTATCTAAACATTTGATCTGGGTTGACTCATTGATATGCTTTAAAGTGAGCAAAATATATTTAACACTTATTCAAAGGGTGGAATAAGCACGTGGTTGATAACATGGCGCCTTGACTATGAATTATTTTTATAAGAATTAATTATTTTATTCTTTACCTAAATACCCAATTATCAATGACTGTTACATCTTTAGAAATAGACTTTAAAATTAACATTTTACCAAACCTAATACATTTTTATCTCATCAATTAAAATAGAGCCCAAGTCAGATGTCCCTACTCAAACTAATAATCTAGTTGATAATTTTGATGTATTGTACTATAAGAGTTTGTTAAGGGTACTGTGTTTACAAGTTTAATAAGGTTTATGTTTCTTAAATGACCACTGTATTAATTATTTTTTGGGAGTTTTCACTTTTATCTACATTGACTTTGCGTTAGAAAAACCCTATGGGATGCTCTCGAGGGAATATCTAAATACTCATTTAAATGGTAAAAATAAAGTTTTATTAAAGTCTGAAAAACTGGTCCTAACAACCTAAAAATTATTTGACTTAATTTCTACAAAATGTAATAAGAATCGTATCCGTACTCAAATGAAAAATTAGTATTGGTCACTGTTTTAAAAATTTAGTATTTAACATTCAAAAGTCTCATTTAGATTCATTCATAAGGGAAGAAATTTTATATTTCTTTTTATTTTGGCAAAATAACGGTGACAAAATGAATGTTAGACGTAGTGAATGCGACAGTAGAGTCTTAAAACAGTTAAGATTGATTTCACATTTACTATTATATTATTGATATTCCTACTGATTTCACAAACCTAACACTTTTTCTAGCACATCTTCAAGCAAGAAGAAAATTCAAGAACCCTTCAGTCTCCTTGAAGTCAGACAAGACGAATTTAGAATTTGAAGAATTTGGTGAGTTAATAATTTACTTGAAATTTAAGTGAGTAGTTTATGACCCATCAATCACACATTACTTTAAATTTGACACTAATTTCACACCATGTGTAAGAACCAATAGGTTGTTGAGACTTCACTCATAAAAACATAGCTAAAGCAGATTTCAAAAAAATATTATATATGCTATTTCAGCAAAAAAAAAAAAAAATATTAGTAAAGATAAGATAGAAGTTCTTGTTTGGGCTTTGTTCACTCTAAAATGAATAAGAATAGGAATTTTGGGGTAACCCACTTCACACACAATTAAGTTGAAGAGGTAAAAATTGAGAAATTTCGCAATGGTTTTAAAAAGGTTAAGTATACCTGGTGGTCAAAAAGTACCAATTGAAATTACAATGATTTAAAATGGTAAAAATATTTATATTAGTCTCGTTTAAACAGGTTTTATCAGTTAATTCTGTACAAACTGTGATTATTAAATAATATAAGTCATAAGTATTACATTGAAAGGAGTCTAAAACGGGATCCCCCAAAATTTATTAACATTCCAATTAAAGTTCCATCCCTCAAATTTAATGAAGAAATAATATAAATATCTGAAAGTTCTTGAAAAAAAACTGTATGGAAGTATCTCATGGAATTTAATTGAGTTGGTAACTTAAAAGCGCAAAGAGAAGTCAATAGTGACTAAACAAATTTAAAGCTTAATTTAAAGTTTTTATTTGGAACCAAAGTCTCCTACGGTCATGAAAGTAAGGTGTACCCCTAGGTAAATGACCATGGAAAATCCACTGCGATGACTTACAGCGCCTTTAGCGGCAAAACGAGAAATTTAAAAAAATAATTAAAAAGCCAAAGGAGATAAAACTAAATTTTTAGTGAGAAATTGTTGGCAATATCAAAAAATTTCATTAAAATATCTTCAATATTCGAGAAGATTTTATAAAGTGAAAATAACACTTTTTCAGGTTCCAATAAAGAAAAAGTTCACAAATTTGCATTTTCTTTGATTTTATAGTTAAAATTTGTCTTCATTTATCTAAAAAACGCAAAAACTTCATGAAAAACTTTGAAATTTGAGACCATTTTCCTTTATTGGTATCTTGCTAATATCTCCTCGAATATTGAAGATATTTTCCTGAAATTTTTTCCACGAGTTTTTTCATGATACTGCCAACAATTTTTTATTGAAGTTTTTGTTCCATCTCCTGTGGTTTTTAGTTATTTTTTTTTTACTTTCTTATTTTACCGCTAGAGGAACTGTAAATGATCTCAATGGATTCACCAGGGTCACTTACCTAGGGATACACCTTACTTTCATGACCCTAGGAGACGTTGGTTTTAAATAAAAAGTCGTGAAACGAACTTTTTAAGCACCCTGAATAGAAAATGATGTCAAATCTTGCATTAATAAAATGTAGAGTACCTATCATATTTCTATAACAGCTCATAAGATAACTAGTTATGATTAACTATAAAGACACATACTAAAAATTTGAAAATGTTTCGAGCAACTATATGATAAAATGTAACAAAAGTATTATAATATATCGTGTCCAGAATCAAAAAGACCTGAAAAAATCCTTAATAACCCCTATATTCTTAAACAGTTTCTTAAGTTTTTAAAATTTCTTTAGTAGCACTAAAGACCTTTTTAATGCAAGTTTTATTTAATTTAATTTTTCTTTCCATCATAAAAAGAAATCAGGACATAGGGGTGATTTTTATCACGATGTCTTTGAAATAAATGTTAAAACATTTCGGGTAAAATGTTAAAGTTGTATTCAAAGAAGCAGTATTATCCTCATGATAAATAAACATACTCTATTCTATAGACTTAAAAATATTTAGCTACAGTGATTACTTAATTTGAGAAATCAAAATGAATGAATTACAAAATTATTGACCCACATTTCTAAGAGCATTTTCACAAAATTTCATTAGAATCAATTTCGTGAAATTCTATTGAATAAGGTGAAAAATTAAAGAATTTCGTAACAAAAATAAGCTTTTTGCAATAAATGAGCCAATTTTAATGTTCAACCCCCTTCATTGTACAAAATGATGTAATATATTTTTGAATTAAATGATTATACTAATTTTAAATATTTAATCAGTGTTTCGTTAAATGTAAATATTATTCATTAAATTATGAATTGAAAATTATTCAAGGTTCTTATTGAATAACATGTTTCAAAATAACCATTGTCAGCTTATTTTTTGAAATTTTATTAAAAAATAAATAACTAATAAAATTGCATCATAACTTATCAAACTTTACTCTATAATCGCCAGGCGAGTTATTAGAACCTAAATATCATACCTCAATTCTGCTTCTCAAGTCTCTTGAAATAGTTTATTACCTTTTTTAAGTTTTGTGTTTTCGCTTCAAAGGGACTTTTTCTGAGAACTGATCAGACGAAAACTATCAGTATTCTTGAAGTAGTGGTAGTAAAACGTAGTTAGCTGAATAAATATTGTACAAGAGTAGAAATACTTCCTGGGTTTTTGAAGAAAATGGTTAAATAATATGACATAACTTTGATTTCAGTTAAGAAATAAAAATTTTACATTGTATTTGTTGCTATCAAAAATAACAGGTTTAAATATTGTAAAAAAACAAACCACACAAACATCATGAATTTCTTTTGCTTTATGTAACTGAAAAAATTTTAATTTAAACAATAAACCTGGTTAGAGTATTGATATTCTTCAAAAATTATACGTTGATAGATTTAAAAAAATGTAATAAAATAATTTTTATTACTTTGTTAGTGTAAAAGGCACTTTTGAGAAGTTTCTTTTCTTTATTGAGTGATACAAAAAATCTACCAAAATTATATCCTGCATAACCTATGTCGTAAAGAGTCATCTTGAGTTTGGAAATAAATTTTTCTCTAGTAACTTGAACACATAACCAAATGAAAAAATTTAACAGTGTTTGTTGTAAAGCGTTTAAAAACTTTATTTAAAACCAAATAATGTCCTTTTTTTAAAGTAATTTTTTTGTGTAGCATTTGATTTTCTTTTGTATTGCTATATAAGTTAATCATTTTTAAAATATCTTACAATGCTGGCAGTTTATTTTATTCAATGTCATTAATATATAACTAACTGCCTACTCTATCAAATTAAAACAAATTTCATAAACGCCAAAAATGTAATTAAAAGTATAAAGTCAAAAAAAATATTGTTTATTATATTGTTATTAAAATTATTATTAACTACAAATAATTATTGAATTGGTGACAAACCAAGTTTACTTAACACTTATTCTAAAAACGTTCATATATTTGATAGAAAAAAATTATTTACTTTAATTTCTAAGTATATGCTTAAAATAAAAATTTTATTAAAAAAATTGTTAAAATATCGATCAATTCTGGAAACTCATTTCATTCTTTGTTATAAATTTTTGATTGTCCACTCTTGCCAATTCAAAACAAGTTTCATAAACTCAAAAAAATTAAAAGTAAAAAACATTTTTATAGTTTTAATAATTTAAAAAAAAATTAATTCATACGCCAACGTGTACCAAGAAATAGCTTTATCCAAAAACGAAGAACACCAACTGCTATTGGAAAACGCCGCAAGAAATAACAGCGCCACTTTATATCGATCGCTTTTACATGAAAAAAAAACCGATCCAATTCTTCAATAAAACACGTTTTACACTTTATTTTCAAAAATTTCTTTTAACTACTTACCCATAAAATAACTACAGCACCAAACATACCATTTCTCACCAAAATAAATAATAGTCAATTAATTTTTATTTCGTAAAAAAAAGTTTATTGGAAAAAAAATAATTAATACGCAAATATTTTTTTTTTTTTTTTTGAAAAATGAAGATTAAAATTAAATATTTTACGTTGTTTACTTTTTTTTAAATGTGATATTGTGTATGCAGTCAGGTATTAAAATGTGTCTTAAAGTTTTTTTTTTAAAAAGTGTGTTTTGTTTCATAAAATTTTAAAATATGTGTTTGTGTTGACAGACTTTGGCTTTGTTTACGTCCTGGCCTTCTGCGCGCCATACCTTTGAAGCCACGACGACGTCAGCAGAAGCATAGAGGGGCGGTAGAAAACCAGCCTTCCGCTTTAACCCTTTGATCACCGTCCAAACGAAGCTCATCCAAGATGGCCGCCGGCACTCGGTCGAAAAAGAGGCAAAGCTTTTTGAAAGAAAAAAAAGGAACAAAACACAAAAAGCACGCATCCGCTACACTGCCGGTCGATATAGGCAACTTCTCGTTTAGTGCTTTTCTTGCTGGAATCGATCGCTGAGCCCAGGCGCGCCAAGCCTCGCCAAGCGCGCCAGCCGTCGCCAACGCTCACGAGGTATGTAGAAAAAGAGATAGCGTTAAAAATAACGAAAAGTGCTTTCCCCGCTTGTGTTGCGGCATAGCAGCAAAGTGGACATTTTTCTTGCAGCAACGAAGGGCGCCATGATTTTCTGGCTGGAACGGGTTTTATAACGAAATTATAATCGGCCAAAAAAACTATCTATATTTTTTTTAAGTTATTTTTTTTCGGGAAATGTTTTGTGAAAGTTGTCATGTTTTTGTTCGGGTGATTTTGAGTGGTTTTGGGTGTTTTTTGAGGTTAGGTAATAATTATCGATTTTTTTACAAATCAAGCAAAAAACACAGTTACAATACTAAAATAAAATAAAAATAATGCTTTTTTGAAAGTAAGATTACTATTCTAACTATTATGTTTTTAAAGTAGTGTTTTGTTGGGTGTTTTTAGACTTTGATATTTTTATTGATTTTTTACGAAAGAAAAGAATTATAAATATTTTTGACTGAAAGTTTAAATTAAATCTTTTTTTTTCGAAAAAAAATTATTTAAGGTACATAATTGATGAGATTGAGTAGGAATGCTATTCTAACTAGTAAGTTTTTAACGTTGTGTTTTACTGAATTTTTTTGGGATATGGTATTTTTATTGATTTTTTATTTAAAAATAATCTTAAATATTTTTGCATAAAAATTAATTAAATTCTTTAGAGAAAAAGTTAATTATTGAATGAAAATGTGTTTTTTTTTCATAAAACAATGGGTTTGCTTTGGTGTCTTTTGATTTTTGAAATTTTTAGGTCTGTTAAATGTTTTATTTATAAAGGTATTTATAGCACAAAAATATCAATAGAAAATTTGATCGAAAACAGGGAAATTGAATAATGACTTAATAAGTTTAAATGGTTTGTTTTAAGATGCTTTGAGGTTTAAGATATGTTCTGTTTTCTATTAGAAACTTTGAAAAGTTTTTTAAATAAAAAAAGTTTTATTAAAGTATAGTTTAGAATTTTTTACAGTCTACTTTATGTTTTTTTTTTACTACTTAAATATGTTTGAAGTTTTTTAGTACACAATTTAATGTTTCTGTATCTAAATTAAATCAGTGGTGATTTATTCATATTTATAAAATTTAAAAGAAATAGATAATTAGTAGAACATCGCTTAATAAGCATCATCACATACGTCATTGGTTATTTATTTGGATTTATGGTTAGTATTTATATAAAATTTGACACAAAAACACTCAAATTGCTTTTTTATCACTTGTGACGTTTTTTTAGATAGTTCTAAAATTATAGAAGTTCTAATTTTTTTTTAATACAATACAACCTAATACAAACTTAGTTTTTACGTCTTCTTTCGTAAGCTCTTTTTTTCCTTGCTCATAATTATTATGTGAAAAAAAATAATGGTTACAGCTAAATTATATCTGCATTATAATTTGAAGTAATGATAATCCTCATTTATTTCATGAATGTCATAAAAACTTATAGAATTTTTTATGGAGGAAACATTAACTTGAAATTTTTATATTGCTAGGAATTCTTTTTCTTAAGTTCACATTCTGCTTATTTGCATCGATAAATGTAATGATATTTGAATATTCTATAATTTCCTAAGTATTTTTCTTATTTTTTTTTATAAAAAATATTATAAATGATTGTAAAAACAGGCAACATGACACTTGCATTATTTCATCACGTATTTTTGTTACAATGTTTAACGCCTTTTTTGTACAAATTTAAAAAATTATTACATACAGTAATAAAAACACTACTTCAATAAAGTGTCTTAAATTTTCAAAATAAAAAAATGTCGATAAAACTTTTGATCTTACTCTAATTAATCTTTTTAATTTTAAGATTACTTTAAAAAATACATTTAAATGAGAGCAAAACATAGGGAATAAAAACTTTAGAAACCAAGGAGGTGTTTCAAATAAAAAATTGTTTTATCTTATTGCCTTCCGTAAAAAATAAAATATTACATAATGTTTATTAAAAATCTTTGAGTCCTCCATGAAAAATTTAGATAAATTTGCTGTTAACTATTTTTTAGTTGTAATTTTTAGGAAAGGATGCTAAGAGTAATAATTTTCAAAAACAGTGGAACTTTTTTTCGTGAAATGGGTTTTTTAAGTTATAAAATTCACGCATTTAGAAGTAAGATGAACAAAAGTTTTAACGGAGCGAACTCGACGCTGACAGAAATGAAAATATTTATTCACTGACCACATAAAACTCGAAATTCATGCATTGCAATCATTTCACTTCACCATTTCCACATTTCTCATTCATAAACAATCTTTCAAAAAAACGTTCAACTATCCCCTCCTTAATTGATACACGACCAACATAATCTTACAGCCCACACCCAACGCGTGAAGATTCCAATCGACAAATCCTCTCAAATCTAATCTAATCCCTTTACGTGCAATTGATTCAGAGCAACTTTTGACGGAGAACGCGATTCAAAGATTCTCCAAACTTTTTCCAAGTCGCTTATCGGATAATCGCAGCTTAGAAACTAACCGCCAACGAAAACCGCACATATTCGCCCTCCGCTTTCAAAAATATCCCGATCCCGCGAAAAAAGGAGTGTAGCCAAATCAACCACTTAATGTTTGTTCAACCTAATCTTCCCGAAGAGGGGCACTTGCCTCCACGCGGAATTTAATTTGTAGACAATGCACCTATTTGCTTTTCTACTGTTTCAAGGGCGAGCCGAGAGATATTATTAATACAATTCTCTTTTCCTCTTTGATTCCTCCTCTTTTAGAGAGCGATGACACACATTCGGAGTCGGCAGTTTCTTGGAGGGGTTGAGTAAGTGAGACTTGAGTCGAGATCGGGTCGGAAAAAAAGTTGCCCGGCTTGTTTTTTTCGGTAGAGTTCTTTTCTTTGAGAACAAGTGTTTTTTTTTTTTTAGTTTCTGGTTTTTTTTAACACGCATGCTGTTTTTCTTTTGTTTGAGTGAACATTAAGACGTGTGTGTAGTCGTTTTCTTCTCTTAATAAAAAGTAGAACTTTTTTTTACTGCCGGTGAAAAATTTTGATGAAAATATATCTTAATTTCAGACTTTTTTTTGGTAAACTCTTACTTATTTTTTGTTTTCTTAATCTTTTAGGTTTTTAAACTGCTTTTCTGATTTTTATAGTTTTTAGAAACTATAATTATTTCTGGAGCGAGAATGACTGTATACGTATGCATTTGACTAAAAATTTTTTACCTATGTTTTAACAATGAAATTGATATTTTGAAAAAAAAAAGGAGTGATATTTAATAAATTTAAATAAAGGGAACTCAATAATATTTAACTTAGAGTACACTTCGTACACTTAGAGTTAAGTGTACGGATAATATTTAATTCAATTTTTATGCCTTTACCTCGATCTTAACTTAAAAATTATAATAGATCCAACCTTACTACTTTTATATTTTTTTATAAGTAAGGAATTCATTCATCTTAATTTGAAGAATAATTGCAATTCGATTAAATACACAACCAGCTGCTATAATGATTAAGATAAATCCTGTGAAAATTCTGTATTTTTTTACCCCAGCTTGCTTGTTATTGCCTCTTAGTTATGTAAAAATGACTTCATAAAAATATTTCATTAAACGAGTTGAAATACATTAATATTACATAGAATTTTATATGCAAATCATATGATCGATATTTTAAAAATAGTTTACTGATTTAAATGGGAATTTGTTAAGCAGAAAAAAAACAAGTAAAAATGTCAAAAATAAGAAATAATGATTTGCTAAATTAGAAATAATTGGGTTTAGTTCGCTAATGATCTAAATTAACTTACAAAAAATAAAGTGAATTGTCATTTATTTATTTACACAATTTCTGACTTGTAAGTCTTCAGGCGTTAGGAAAGAATTATGTAATTAATTTCTCAAAATTTTCCTCCATTGCATTTAGCTGACTAATTAAAGCAATAATATATCAAAGTATATTATTTTAAAATACCTAGTGCTTTTATGAACTTATAAACCAATTCTAATTAATTTAATCTTAAACTTTTTTAGCTGAATAAATTATTAGATTCATGAGAATGTTGTTATGCCTTTATATGAATTACCTTAATTTATTATTTTACACCTAAGCTATTTTTTGTTTTCATAATTTAAATGAGGTGTAAAACGTTTTCTTTTAAGAATATAAATTTATTTTTGTTGTTCTAAGAAATTTATATGGTAATTTGTTGTTAAAGAGTCTGTTTCGTCATGTTTAATTTATTGTTATGTTACATTACTTTTTCTACACATTCTGTATATTGTTAACTGTTTTTATTACAACAAATATTTAATTTTTGAAGTAAGGTTAGTTTATTGAAGTAATTGTCATTCGTGTAAAAAGTAGTTAATTAAAATATTTAAGTTCAAAGTCTCTTTTTTTAAAGAAAAATGTAGCGGTTGTCAGTAAGAAGTCAAAGTCTTGATTAAATAATTAGAAAGATATTGTTTAAAATGTCGATGTTTCTGTAATTACAAATACTTTCAAGCAACGTGATTAGTCTAAGAAGATACATATCTTTTACATTTATGAACTTTTGACTTTTTAATTTTGTGTATTTTTCTTTTGAGTCAAAAACATAGTTGTTGATGAAACATAAACGCGATTTTCAGTTGAACTCACCGATCCTATCACGGATACATTGTTTTTTCTGCATATAAACCAAAACGCAAGGAAAAGCCAACTTTCAGGTATTCACTAAGGAAACTTAGTTTTCTTCGGCGAAGATCTGTAGTTTTCCGCTATCATCCGTAACTCCGTAGAATTTGAAGGGTACGATATTGCCACGCGCCTAAGTATTTTTTCTTATAACAACTTGAATTTGTAGTGTATTTTTCTTTATAAACCTAGGCAAAAATTTCCTTTACAAGTGCAAACAAAATTTCCCCCGAACCTCGTTCAGGCATACCCCCGTTTACCTCTTGAAATTCTTATTTCAAATTTCTCATTTTAAAATTTGAACTAAAACTGAGGTATTTAGGCTCAAAATCATCTTTGCAGATGACCTGAAGATTTGGGGGGAGGTCGTCACCAAAACAAGGTTTCAGGGCCGTAACCAGACTTTTGTTTCGGGGGGGGGATTAAACTCGACATTTTTTCTGAGGTACCTCCTTACGAATACAAAGTTTTACATGACTTACACATAGGATTTTAATTTTGGTGCTCTAAATTTCAAAATTGGGTAAACAGTGTGACTCCCATGTAAAAGGGGGGTCTGGGGTCCTCCCTCAGAAAAGTTTTGGAAATTTGACCCTAAAAAAAATAGTGTTTTAGCTCATTTTGAGACCCTTTAGACTACACCCAAAGAGCACTGCTCATTGTGAGCGGCAGAATTATCAAGGAAAAAAATACTAAACACTATAAAAAAATCACAATTTTTTGTGGGGGGTTTTGGGTTCCTACTGCAGAAAAATTTTTAAGTTTTGCCCCTGAAAGTTTCCTTTTAACTCATTTTGAGACACTTTCGGTTGTATCAAAGAGGACCACTACTTGTAAATCACAAAAGTTTCAATGAAATAGGGTACTTTATAGATTTCAAAATTTGGAGGGGGCTTGGGGGTTTCCCCCCAGAAAAACTCTGGAATTTTTACCTTTAAAAGTAGGGTTCTGACTAATTTTGAGACCCTTTGGGTTACACTCGAAAGAGGATCGCTCCTTGTGAAACACAAACTAAATTTGGGGGTTTACGATAACCTTGTTGGACCAACCTTGCAGGGATCCAAGGTTGTTGGTCATCACTATTTGTATTTGTTATAAAATATGAGACGGTATTGGAAGTTTAGGGGGTTAATATAATAGTATACTTTTTTAGCCATAATGATGCACATTGAATAATTTAAAACTAAAAAAATGCAATTTAAAAAAAAAAAATCCGTATTTATAAGACAACCAATGTTGTTTTCTTACTCACTACATATATTTAAGCGAATTATATAGAGTAATTACCCAGGTTTTAAATTTAAAGAGGAATGAAAAGGTTTATTTATAAAACCAATCAAGTGAATGTTTTCCATAAATAACAATTATTTTATCTTTAAATTACAAACTATGCACAAATACTAAGAAAAAAAGAAATAACTAGGGAAAATAATGGTTATATGTACTCCTTCGAAATAAAAATACCATTCTTGAATAAAGAAAACAATAAAAAAAAACTCGCAACTTTAAACTAACACCTTATTTTTTTCCTTGATGTTTCAGACTACAACACGAAGTTGAATACTATTACTTTCAGATACGTTAAAGTACCACTGTTGCTTCTAAAGTGCGAAATAAGTTAATCTTTTCATATTAACTGACACGGAACAATTACTGACAATTTATAGTTTAAGTTCAGTTCCCGTAAAAAGTACAAGCAATATGAACTGTGAACTTTTAAAATCCATCTAAAATATTCTGGATAGTCTGAGTAGATGGCAGACATACATTTCGTCCTTTTCAGTTGTCACAGCTGCAAAATACTTTCCACTAGGTATGTAGTGAAAAACTCTGACAGCTGAAAAAATACCTAACTCGAAATATACTCATATTTTTTCAACGCTATTTTTCTGACAAAAGTTAAAAGGAAAATAACGTAATTTTTAAGATACCAAGGAATACTTAAAAAATTAAGTTAGGATTCGTTTCTTTAATTCTTCTTTGGTTATAAAAACACAAATACTAACTTGATGAAAGTTATTTTAGAATGAAAATTTAAAAATGATGAATTTTTGTAATGCGTGTGTGTACAGTAAAAAAATTAAATTAAATTGAAAAATACTTTTGTTGGGTTAGTAGTTGTATGTGACTAAAATAAAAGGGTGGATGTCTTTGATAAACGCATCAAAACGAATCTGAAAAATATGTAGCTCACATAAACTCGTTTTGGTGGCAAAAAAATATGGATAGTTTTTAAAAATTTGAGTGCAAAAACTCGTTCGTGAAACTAATGTTTTTTATTCCAAAATAACTGGCATTCACTAAAATATTTTTACTTAAAACTTAAACTACATAATCTACGTAAATAGTTATCTGAATCAATATAATTAAACTTTGGTTTATGTAAAAGTTACACCTAAAATAGTTAAGTTATAGGCTGGATAGTGTTGTACGGGATAAAAGTCTTTTCTTGGTCTTCACAAATGGAAAGACATGGAAATAAAGTAATTTCTTGTTGAAAATGAGTTGGTCAAAATTAATTGTGTCTTATTAAGATCTGCGAAAAGGTTTGAAGGTTACATTAAAACATTCGGTTCTAAGATTCTACAATATAAACGCTCACCGCTTTTATTAAAAAATAACTTTTCTTTCAATCTTATTTTAGTAAAAAAGGGGGGGGGGTCGATACATAGCTACGAAATTTTAAGTTTAATAGATATTTATTTTCGAAACTCAAAGAATATCTTCTTTCAAAAAAATATCATAATAAATATGGAGAAATAAACTACATTTATTGCACCTGCATTGATTGAGAATCGTAAGACGTGTCCCTACCTTGACCATCACTAGAAAGACCTTCACAGGTCTACTTGAGAAAATGACCGAGACAACCAACTAACAAAAAGCTTTTCCTTTTCCTTGACATTCATCCTGAAACTCCGATCTCAATTTGTATCCGATTTGAAGTATCCAAAAATGTAATGAAGAACTGATCCAATGCGATTCCAAACCTAACTCTATCTATAATGAAAATTATTCTCGTTTCTCTTTATAGTGGGACAAAGTATCGTGCGTTAGAGTATTTTTTTATAACCACAAAGGAACCTAATAAATTAAAAAATATCCTAAGGCTCATAAAAAAGTAGTACATATGTTTAAATAAAAAAAACTTCCTGGATGCCTCATAATTGACTCTGATTTTATGTACTGAAAATATTACTTGTTACAAAGACATTTTTTTCTTACCTTTACAGTGTGATTTCTTGTGGGGCATGCTTTATCTAAATACGTGAGAATAAAACTCGATACCAAGTTCTTTTAGACTTTGTTATAGACTAACCGGTTCATCTGTTTCGCTTCCGGGGTATTGCATAATAGTATTCACGTGGTAAAGATTTAATCTTGTGAAATATTACGTAGGATATTCAAGGTTTTGTACTTAATTATTTGCATACGAAGACCTTGAAAAACTTGATACTCCAGTTAAATTTAGTTTTTGCCTTATGATTCGATGTTTTATTTGAGAATGCAATAAATTAAGTTGAGTAAGAATAAACATGAAATACTTCACCCATCAAGAACTAGTTCCCCTTTTTTGATAAGGAAATCTCCAGATGAATAAATATAACTATGATAGCTTATGATAAAATTAGCTTGCCCTTTTTCTTTTATACAGGGTGTTTGAAAAGTCCTTTCACGGCTTTTATTTGGAAACAATGTCTCCTAGGGTCATACGGTCTACCCCTAGGTAAGTGACCATGAGAATCTATTGAGATGACTTACAGTGCCCTCAACGGCGAAATAAAAAAGTTAAAAAATTAATTAAATAACTAAAGAATTATGAAAATAAGAATATTGTTGACAACATTAGGAAAACTCACTGAAAAAAAAATTCATATCGTGAATTTATTCCAGTGGCGGATTCAGGGGGATGGCACTCTGGAAAGTGCCCCCCTTGTACCCAAAAAATAACTCATTAGTACCAAAAAATGTCCCAAAAAGTACTCAAAATGAGTTTAAACCCTACTTTTACAGGTCAAATTTCAAAATTTTTTTCAGAGGGGGGGGCCTCATACCCCCAGCGGTACCAAAAGGGGATCTTGAGTGATACTTTTTAGAAAATCCCCAAAATTTTGACATTTTTCTCTAAAGGCAAAGGTGATAGTCTGAAAAAGTGCCCCCCCCCCACTTTGTGCCGTGCTGGATCCGTGCCTGGAATATTCGAGATATTTTCATTAAACTTTTTTCTGTGAGTTTTTTTATGAATTGGCAACAATATTCTTATTGAAGTTTTTGCTCTATCTCCTTCAGTTTTTTTAATGAATTTTTAAAACTTTTCTTATTTTGCTGTGGGGGGGCTGAAAGTCATCTCAATACATTCTTCATGGTCACTTAACTAGGGGTAGACCTTGCTTGTATGACCCTAGGAGACGTTGTTTCCTAACAAACGTCGTGAAACGAACTTTTGAAACACCCTGTATAAATATATTTAGAAAAAGCATGTTACTTTCTCAATTCTTCAAAATGTCAATAAAAATATTTTTCTTACCCGCTATCTAGAATAACGTAGAACTATTTCAATGAATAATCAAAATTGATTTTAAACAGACCTTTGAGTAAAATGCTTTGGTTACCTTAAAGCAGCGCAAAAAATTTAAATTGTTGTCCTTTTTATTTGATGTAGTTTATATGCGAATTTTGTGGTGGTTTCACCCTTAAAAAATGTCAAAATTTAAAGTATCTAAAATGTTTCAGAGTTTGTCTTAACAAACCTGATTATAACCATTTAACTGTAGGTAAATAATAGCAAATAAAGGGCTTGGGGTCCCCACTGAAAAAATAATTAAAAAATCGATGTAACTAAAGTGTTTTTAAGTATTTAAAAGTTTAATTCTTTTGGATTTTATCATAGATAAAGGACTTTCTTCCACTAATTTACTCCTCTAAAGAAGGGTGCGATGCACTTATGTTCTCTCCCTCACTTGAAAAACTGAGGGAATGAGGAAGAAAAGGCATAAACTTTAACATGAAGTCGAGATTAGCATATTGCATTCAAATTAAAATTTATAAACATTTACATAAAGGGTTCAGGGGGTCTCCTCCTGAAATATTTTGAAAATCCCACCTTTTAAGACAGTTTGTTTAAAAATAATGCAAGATATTTTTAAAATTTTCACACCTTTGAGAAAAATATCATAAAAAAAATGATTTTAAGGGGGGATGTGGTTGTTTCCCCTTTCCTACCTTAAATGAAGCCCCTTCCTTGAAGTATCCGAATATAGAATTGAAAAACACCCCTAAGAAAAATCACTACTAACGACACCATCTGTATAACCAACTTAATCTTACTTAACGTCATTTCATCGGATAAACTTCTTAAGAACCAGTTACAAGCCACGCTATCGAAATTGTACACTTGCGACCCGTCTTCAAAAATTTTAAAGTTTAGTAGGAAAAGCAAGATAGTTGTAGAGTAGGAGGAAACTCAAAGCAAGTTATATGGACATATGATGTTAGAGATATATTAATTGATTAAAATAAGTTAATAAATAAAATAAAATTATAAATAATTTAACTTCTACTTATCTCAAAGTTTTTTTTAAATAATTTTTGTTCATTACAATTCGATGTTTAGTTTCACATTATTAAAACCTTTAATTGTATTTAACCAAATGATAAAACCCCTAAGATTTTTCTTTCGCAAATTAATTTTTTCAGATTAGATAACAAATTTAAGCGAATTATGAATTAAAATTTTCAATTATATATTTTATAAAACCATTTACTTTATATGAATGTGTTATAAAGTATTATTTGTTAGATGTTTTAAATTTATCTTATATAATAAAACTTAACAGAACGAAATAAAAAAATAAAATGGCGGCAAAAGGTACCGTTTTCTTATTCATATTCTGTAGGTTAAAAGAGACGGACACTTCAATAAAGGAAAAGAGTACTACCACTTAATTTTTATTTTCTTAGTATCCAAGAATTAATTTTTGAAATTAAATAAAATCATATTTAAACCAAAAGTTTCGTAAAAATAGATAACAAAGCATCTAAACCCAAAAATTCCAAGTGACCATAGCATGCCTTTCAATTAATTCCAACTGTCACGAACAGTTCTAAGCAGTAGAAAAGAGATGATTGCTCACTCCTTTTCTTTGCGTGTTCTAAGCTGCCTCCTTTGCGATTTGATCATCTCGTTTACCTGCTCTGCTGACATTAATCGATCATCTTAAAAGGTGTGACTGATTTATGGCTTTATGCGTTCTTTGAGATTTTGTTTCGCATGCAATCTACTTCAAAGTAAGCTCGGTTAGTCGAGCGATTATTAGCAGGACTTTTTCTTCCTTTATGTAAATGTTTGAGTGGTATGCGAGGTGTAATTGATATGCAATGTATTGTGTAGATATCTTTTATTTGTTTCTCTGAGTAATTTGATACTATAAAACTGGTAACACGATACGTTATTGAGGATAAAAGGTTTAAAGATGTTAGGATTTAAGTTAGGATTTCAAATATGAAATAATATTAATTTAAAATTTTATATAGTAACTAATTTGTTAGAAGAGTTCAATGTATGTACCTGGGGATTTTTTTAGTAGCTATTAATGTTCAATTATGTAGTGTGGATTTCATAATTTTACATTTGAAACCTGACTTTATTTACTTTGTTTCTTTCAGATACCTATAGAGAATCTGCCTACGAATAGCATACCTCTCTCTCTTCATGTTAAAATAAAAGAGGAAAAAAAGCAAACTCAAATTGTACTGGAAATTTAGTATGTGTGAATTATTGTAATATATAAGTAATAAGTAAAGTATTTCACCTTAAACAATATTGAAATGAATTTATTTGGATGTTTTTACTTTTGATTATTTTTTTAAATTTAGTAGATAACTTCAACAGTCATAAGTGGTAGAACAATGTAAGAACAGAGTTAAATGCAATTGTATGTAAAAATTACATTGCTAAACATTATAGGATATTGTGCTAAACTTTTCTGTATCATTATTAAATTATTAAACAGTATGGTTAAAAAATTCTAAAATTTAAATTAAATTCGTTAGTACTACTCTGATTCTTTGTGTCTTTTGTACAAAAAAGGACTTTTATTTTATATAAAAGTTGCATCTTTATGATGTAGTATTTAGATAGTGTTACATTTTTATGTCCTATTTATCAAATAAATAAAGAAAGAAAACTGAAAAAGTTGTGTGTAATTATTTATTGTTAGTAATAAAGCATGAAAAACAAAACATAAAAACATACATATGGGAAACCAAGTAGGTATAAAAAATAAAACATAAAAACATGAAGATTTCAATAAAGCCAAGATGATTTTGGAGGTTAAATATATTAGTAAAATCTTTGTGTTTTGTTGTGAAATATAATTTTCTTTTCGACATCAAAATATTTTAACAAAATACTATTATAATAAAATTTGGCTAAAAAAATTGCACTAAAGTTTTAAAATGCTTGTAAAATTTAAAAAATAAGAAATATAAAGGAAATATGAACCATGAAAGGAGTAAAAATAAGGATTCATTACACTAGAAGTCTAAAATTGATAGTTTTTCAATACAATTATAAATTTTAAATTAAATTAAATTATAAATAAAAAGAGCAACACATGCAAACATTTATATATGAATTAAACATTTGTCGAATCTTAAATGAAAAACATCAAAATAAAAAACAAATATCGAAAGAATTTAATTTCACCTTTACAGCTTTCTTTTCATAAAAATATAGTAATTAGATGTATCGTAATCGTGTTTCTTTTCGACATCAAAATATTTTAACAAAATACTATTATAATAAAATTTGGCTAAAAAAATTGCACTAAAGTTTTAAAATGTTTGTAAAATTTGAAAAATAAGAAATATAAAGGAAATATGAACCATCTCTTAAAAAAGGAAAGTCTTAAGGTTTAAGGACTGAATTATGCACCTCTTGAACAAGTCTTACATTGAATTATTATAACTAAAAGATAGTTTGAAAATAGGGTAGTTTTAAGGATATTTTAAAGGGAAATTTTCGATGATGTCTTTTGGAAAACATGTTTCATTTAAGAAAGGTTATCAATCGATCTGTTTCCACTAATTACCATTTATAACCAGGAACTTGTGACTGTTTATGTAATACTAATTTCCATTAAAAGTTACATTGATAGTTCTACATTTCATTCGGGTTAAAAGATAAATTTTCTAAAAATATCATGGTATGAAATTGTACGCAAACTAACTCTTTTATATTTTCTATAAGCTGTTTGTTGCATATTTTCTTATGAAATGCGTACTAATGAACAGTTTTTAGGGTTTTCAATTCAATATTTGATCGGATGATACCTTCTTATTACCTCTGGATATGGAAATTAGCATTGATGCTAAAAAAAAGTTGCTCATATTATTTTGTTTCTTATGGTTAAATAAGAAAGTTTAAAGTATAATTCATAAAAAGTTTTTAAAGAAAAAAAGTGTAAGAAAACCTTTCTATAAGTTTGTTCTAAGTTTATTTAGATAAAAAATGGTCACAATTCCTTTTTTAAGCTTTTTTCCAAAAAAAATTTAAAAGTTCTTGCTTTCCCTTTTAAGAATTGAAGTTTAGTAAAAGTTAGTTTCATTAAGTTTTTTTATAGGTAGAAAGTTCATTCTTAGATAAGGAACAAGTCAGTGTTACTGGAAAAGTGTGTCAAAGATTTCTTATCAATGAATGTTTTTTATGGAGCAATACATCTGATCTTCGAAAATCAATTATGGATTTTTTTTATTATGGACCTTCTTTTATCATGGACCTTTTTTAAACCTTTAGGGGCTGTCCAAAATGATGTCTTGTAGGGGAGGGAGGGGGTTTATCAATCTGTGACACTTTGTGACTAGGGGGAGAGAGAGAGAGAGGGGTTACAATAAGAATTGTGACATCAGATTGGTATTCAACCAAACATTTTTTTGAAAAAAAAAAGTAGTTTATGCATAAATATAAACGACATTATCAGAAAATTACTAATGAAGTAAGAGTTCACTTTGAAATTATAGGACAGGGTTATTTTGGGTCTTATATTCTTGCTCACATTTCTCATGGCAAACTTTCACAGTCCAAAAGAAAAAAAAAGTCTGACTAAGGGGTCCACACAGGTTGAATTCAAACAAAGAAACCCCCAGTTTCCTTCGCTATTCCAAAGCATCATTCGCAAAGCCCCAAAAGCATCGAGGCTCGTTCTTAGAGCTCGCGAGCCAAAAAACGGATCGATGCTCGGCTGCCGCAGCAAAACGAAAGGGGGCTATCGATCGGCGGCCAAAAAAGGGCGTTTTTTCGTAAAAAACGCATCGGGGGAGGTGCATGAACGCCCCCGCCCGCATTATGCGGCCGCCCTCGCCGAATGAGGAGGCGCTTTTGTTTTGGGCGCCGCATAATCCCGCGCAAAAAAGCGCCTCTTTAGCATAAAGAGGAGCGCTCATTAAGGGGCGCTTTTTTGAGCGGTGGCGCGCATACATTAGCGGGCGGTTGCGCGCCGCTGCCTTTCTTTTGCGCCGCATTTTCCTGAGCCGCTTTTTTCGCCGCGCTTATGCGGTGGCTGCGGAGGTGATTTGTTGGTTGGGAGTTGGTTGGCTCTTTTTTGAGCCTCGCTCGTCCGCACCTCGATTATCCGGACTGCTGGATGGCTCTCTTTGGGTTAGGAGGAGAGTGGTGTTGGGGGTTGGATGGGGTTTGTGTGGGGTTGGAGTGAGTTTTTGGGGGGCTTGGATTGGAGTCGGTATAGTATGGAGACTTGAAATTCATTTAAGGAGGTTTAACAAT
The DNA here is from genome assembly GCA_963680715.1 of Tetragnatha montana. Lineage (NCBI taxonomy): Eukaryota > Metazoa > Arthropoda > Arachnida > Araneae > Tetragnathidae > Tetragnatha > Tetragnatha montana. The sequence goes on along the minus strand of OY796684.1, from coordinate 5,015,958 downwards.
GTGGATAAAAGTTAAAAAATGAGATAAACTGAGATGAATTTTTCTGCAGTAGATGGATTTAAGGTGATAGTCAGCCAGGCGCGGATCCAGCAGGGCTCAGAGGGGAGGGCACTTTTTGAGGATCACCTCTACCTTTGGATGCAAATGGACAAAATTTTACTTTTTTTCTATAAATATCTCTCCAGTTCCCCCCATGAAATTTCTCCCCCAGAAAATTGTAGATATTTTGACCAAAATAACTCATTTTTGATCGGCACAAGCCTTTAATGAACGAAAAAGTTTGAACAATCTAGGGAAAGTGAAAAAAGAGGCCTAAAAAATTTGGTCTTTCAGAATCGACTTTCTTCTTTTTACGCCTTTTCTCTGTTTTTTCTCTATTTTCTTTATTTTCCGCCCAAGGAGGTTTTTTTTACGGAGTGCCCCCCTTCAATCCGCCCCTGTAGTCAGCATTCCCATGTAGCACAAAAACACAGGCTAATATCTCAAAATTGACTTTTGTCAAATAAGACCACTCTAAAATATCGATGACATTGTCGAGAATTATTTTTTTAATCCGATATTGTTTCACCAACATTGATTATCAAAAATAGGGTAAAAATCCTATCTTTGCTTCACAGGTTCGTTACAGGTAGTGCTACATAGGATGTTTTTAACATTGTTTAAAATATTAAAAATCTCACAAATATCAAACAATTAACCAATATTGGCCAATATTGTTACTGCACTGATAGATTTTAGGGTATATCTTGGGGCTAGGAGTGATTTGTAGCCTAAAATAAAATGGAAGTGATAGTTAAATTCCTGGAGCCATAAGTTGTTTTGGCGGATTCAATTATTAGGAAGAAAAAAAAGGGAACTAATTTCAGTTTTTAATAGATAAATCCTTTTCCTTCCCAGGGCAGAGTAGCCTTTGTGAAGCTCATTTGAAAGTGTGGAGTGCAGTGTTTCATTGTTAAACATTGAAGAAAATGGGGAAGAGTTTGGGGTTTATACTCTCTAAAAAGGGGGGGGGGGCTAATCATACATCTTAGAAGTATTTAGAATGAAAAGTATCTGAATGTACTTGATTTTGCATTAATTTTAAGCTACAAGTACTTTCATCTGTGCTTTTTTCAAAAATTTAGCCCATTTAATAAGTTCACACCTTCTTAGTTTCCTTCAGCAACAAATAAAGACAAGGTATTGAAACATCTAACTGCCATAGTTATCCTTCCAAATATGTTCAAATGTTTTATATGAATATTTAACTTACAAGGTTAAAATAACACAAATATAACATATATCAGCTATTTAAAAACTGTAAAAATTCAGCTTCCCCCAAGGCAGACAAATATCTCAACAATTCAACAAAGCATCCAATGTATCCTATACACTTAAAATCCCGAACATTATTCATAGTCAATCAGAAAACTTAAAATTGAATGATTTCAAAAGTATGATAAATATTATTGTTCTCTTAAAATACTTATTAAATTAATTTAATTTAATTATTTAATTAACACTTATATTATGATAACAGATTTAAAACTTTCATGTTTATAAAAATTAAAATAGTAGGATTTATATTTGTTAATGATTATAGTATTAATATTGTTTATTTCAATTCGAGCACTGATAAAACTGACTCTAATTTACTTTAACATACAACATTTTGAATCATTTATAGTTTGATAGAAAAATAATATATTTTTAATCTGGACTGTTGTGAATAGATGAATATGTGACATATCTACTTATCTAAGAATATTGAAATTTTTGTATCATAAAAAAAGTACTTCTTATCCCAAAATCTAGATACCCTTTTAGAAATTTATTTTTGTTTTTTCTACTGGTTATCAAGAAAGAGAATTTTCGTTCATTGATGATATAACATACATGATTTAAATTTAACAATTACAGGACTCTTTAATCAAGAGGTGGAATATCCTTTTAAATAAGTTCAAAATAATTAAAAATACTAAGGGAAAAACTTTAAATAACTACTCAGTTAAAAAAAAGAGTAGCTATTCTCATTCCTTTTTTCTTGATAAATACATATGAAGTGTAGAGTATTATATTTATAAATTGATAAGTAAACTAATATGGATTATTAGAATAATGGAAAATTTATTTTTGGATAAAACAAACCTAATATATTTCCCATCTCAATCTATTTAACAAGAAAAAGGAATAATAATTATAGCTCCTGGCACATCTATATAGTTATTTAAAAACAAAATGTCTGTTACATTTGCTGGAAAATATTGTTTTCAAGTTCAAGCAAAGTTCAATCACCCAACGGTGTTCTACTAAGAAATACGACATTCTTAATAACATTCACTAGAAATGCGTAAAGCTATTAAACTACTCGTATATCAAGTTTCTTTAGAAAATTTTTCAATTTCTCTACAGACACAAAACTTACTATATATTAAATAAAGTATTTCTTCTCTGAACCCTACGTTATATTCTCCAGACAGCCTTTTAACACTAGAACCGCGAAGTGGGTCAATTTGACCCAAAACAAGTTTTGATTTCGTTTTTCTCAAAAAGTTACAAACGCAGACTTAAAAAATTTTGTGACATTTCCTGAATCATTGTTAATAGTAAACTGTGAAAAAATGAGGATTCTAGCTTTTACCATTTTTTTGTAAAAAACTTGTATACCTAATACCGCGGGGCGGGTCATCCTGACCCAAAGCGTTCTACCCTTATGCAATCACAGTAAAGTGCTGTCAAAAATTTGAAGAATCTCGTTTTATCAGTTTTACCCTCTTTTCCCACAAAGGTCAAGGTCACTAGACCAGTTTGGGATAATAAAGAATGCTTGAAACAGGTTTTTCGAGCAGATAAGTTGCAAATTGCATTCCTCTGAATACACATGGGTGGATCGGTAAAAAATCATGGAAGAGCTCTGTCCATTCCCTATTTTTTGAGGGTAATTCATTTTTCAAAGGTAAAATATGTTTGAAATGAAATTTAGATACATATCCTGTTAATTTTCTTCCTAATTTCCCCTGAAAGCAGTCTAATTTTTTTATTTGAAGAAAATAATGCAAAAATCATAAATTTATCTTTTTTGAAGCTCTGATTACACAATTTCATAATCTAGAGGTAGCTACAGCAGAAGAAATTTAGAACTTAGTAATTTCAGGGTAAACATGATTTTTGGAACCACCGATCTATTGCGCTTCTATGCTCAAAAGCCTATTTTTGTGGAAAAATGAGAATTTGCAATTATAAAAATAAATACGATAAAAATTTCCTCAATTCGATACTATTTTAATAATTTCTGAAACTTAAAATAAAAGTATAGGGAATTTTATTAGTTTTTATAAAGAAATGAATTTTTTTTGAAAATTGACCAGCAGTAGTTTTACACGATATTTGGCGGAAAAACCTGAAAATTAAATTGAAATTATGAATTTAAAGCTATATTTGGCATTAAATTATGGAATGCCGGTGATATTTACAATAAATATATATTAAATTATTGTTATCTGGGTTTACTGAAATTTTTAGCCTCAGAAATATAATCATCCCATGAAAAGTTCTAAGTCTTTAACACGTTTTTGGCATTTTAATACTTTAATTATAATAATGTCTAGCTTTATTGCCCTTAATATAGAGCAAAGAAGTAAATTAAAGTAATTTCCCTCAAGTAATATGATATATTCCATTAAAAGCTGAGTTTTATAAGCCGGGGTCAATTTGACCCAGGTCCGCGGTTTTAGTTATACCGAAAATGCCGCGGTTCTAGTGTTAAAGACTCATTACTCGGCGGTATCAAACAACGATTAGAGTTGAAACCGCTTCTTTGACCCATACAACCATTGACCCCGACCTAAGAGCAGCGGGATATTCCGTCCTGTTGAGCTTATGTCATTTTAACAACCGTGCTCACTTCTTAATTCGAGCTGTCAACCCCCTCACAAACCTGACGAACAGCCGCTGATTTAGTGGTGTCCTAATGGTGGTGTGTATATTTAAAGAAAGATGAGACTTTTCTGTTTAGACCTGACCGTTCAGGGTGAAATTTTCTGTCTAGGGCATTCGTAGCAGAATACCATTGGATTATTATTTGAATAGAAAGTTTTATCATTTCGTAATCGTCTATTTTATTGTCACTCATAGATTCATGTGTGTTAGTTAAGGATTATGACTAAGCTATGTAGTATTTTCAACGAAACATTTAGGACGAATATGATAAACATAGGCCCAGTGTGTTATTCCTAGGATTTTTTTGGAGGAGTAAAAATACTCCTTGACTTTTTTAGGAGGAGTGAAATTGAATTATGAGGAGTGAAATACGGAAATAGCATGAACTATTTATACAGAGACTGAGACACGAAAAAACCGCAATCAAACTCCTTAAGCATCAGAACAATAAATGAAAAAAAATTACTATTGTATGAAAACACGATTAAAAAGTATGACAATTAGGGTGCCGTGGCTTTTAGCAATTGGCTTTGTCCAGAAGTCAGGTGAAAGTGTCTCCGTTGAGATCAGTAGGTATTTTTGGATAGAAAAATATTTTTTTATTTCGGTGAGGCACGCAGTGCATTTTTTAAGCTAAACCTTTGTGAAAAGTTCCAAGAGTGAAAATACTCCTGGCTAGATTTTTAAAGAGTATTTCCGATTTTCAAGGAGTGAAATACTCTCTCAGAGGAGTTAAAAATATCTCTGCATAGGCCCTTAACTATTTAAAAGGGAGATTTGTTTCAAAAGGGTTTTGGCTGAAAATTAATTTTAGCCCCTTCAGTGAATTCGAGTGAGATTTGAATATCTATAAACTTAATATGGAGACTATTCGGGTGTCCCAAGGAAAAAGGGATTTGAGGGTCCTCTCTCAGCAAAATTTTAAAACTTGACCCTTAAATGTAACTTAACTAATTCTAATCTCAATTCCACCTTTAACTGATTTTTGGACATGTATGAGCCAAAATGACCCTTTGGACGACACCTCAATAATATAGCTTTGCACGCCATAGAAATTTCGAGGAAAAACAATAGTAGGACAGGAAAATTTTGAGGAATAGTTTTTTTTTTATTTAAATTTAATTTCACACAACTCCTCATAGTATAACATGAGGCTGTGAGAGTGATTGAAAACCTAAAACACCCTAGATTCGGCCTTCACATAAGATCAAATCTTTAGTCTCAATAAGGGTTTGAAATTTATGCATGCAAAGGAATGGCACACATACTTCTCTGAAGGATAACTTCACAGGATAATAGGTTTTGAAAATTCACTTAGAGCTTTTTAATTTGATACCTACCTGACTTGATTATACACTGCAAATGCCTGAAACACTTTTGAAAGGCTAAGTAATAATGAATGAACAACAAGAGTTGAGATTGTGTTGCGATTATGTTGCCAATTGTGTTGTGTGAGAAAACTGTAGTGTTGTAAAAGTGTTATTAAAAATTTCAGAGTTAGAAAATGAAAAATGTAATCTTATAGTGTTTGGATCCAAATTTAAGAACACTTTTAGATTTTAAACACATTTTATAACACTATTTTTAGAACACATTTCGAACAATTGTGTTTCCAACACTTGAAGTGGTGGAAATGTGTTCCAAAAATAGTGTTGTAAAAAAATGGGTTTAAAATCTGAAAGTGTTCTTAAATTTGGATTGCGACATCATAAGAACACATTTTATGTCTTTATCCATTTTTTCACAACACTATCTTTTTTTTCTCACAACACAATCGAAACGCTTTTGAGTAAAGGTGTTAATTACTGTGTTTACATTGTTTTAACTTAGTGTTGCAAAAGTGTTTCATATGTTAGTTTGTAGTGTAACCATTACTGCAGTTGGGACATTGACCTAACCAGAATTTTAGTGAGAAAGAAATAGGAATCTCCTTTACTAATTTTGAAAACAAAATATGTGGATATAATAAATTATTGTTCTGTATTAAAAAATAAACTAAATTTCCTTTTCTAATTAAAATATATTCAGTCTGAAGCATACCCACTGTTAAAGTTAAAATTTAGGGAGGTTCAAATCTTGATCTGAACTTGTCATCATCTTTGAAAGAGAAACTGCACCCCCTGACTATACCCATAGGTTGGGACATTAAAAATATTTTTAATGAGTAATAAAATTGATTAAAAATATTTAAATTGATATTGGTTGGTTAGACGCATATTTCCTTTCTGGTCAGTTATTTGTGGCTACTTTTTTTCAATTTCTACATCTGATAGTTTAATATTCATGCTTCTTTTCGCAATGGGTATCTAATACTGTTTTACATAAACCTCAAGTTTCTTCCTAACTATAAATCTACTATTACTTAGACAAGTCCTCATTTAGGTTGCTTTTATCAACAAAAAATAGGGTACACAAAGAAGTAAGGGGGCAGTATTTCAATATTTTTGATCAGATTTTTAGCTTGGGAGCTAGCTTAAAGGTTGATATTTTATTAGGAGACAGAACTAGTAATTCTCAAGATTTTAAACGATGAAAAGTCTTAGGAGTTTTCGGTCTATTTAGATTTGTTCCAGTTTTATGAATATATTAGATACACACGCAATATCTAAGGTGACATATACTACTTAAAAAGAAATACCTTATAAAGTTTTCTTAATTTATTTTTAAACTGAAAGTGCAAAACTAAATTCTAGTTAATTTATTCTAAATTTACCTATAAATTTAACACTTATCTACATCTGATGAATGAAAGAGGACCAAAGGATCCCTTAGCAGGATTTTACGTGAATATTTCATAGTTAGTTCTAACGGATTAAATCTGTAAATGTAAAATCACAAATGTTATCAGCAAGTCCCAAAAAGTGAAATTGAGTTTGAGATAGTCAACAGAATCCATTAAAATATAAAATTTAAGTGTAAAAATGTTGTAAATCTTAAATATAAAAGACCAAATCCAGTTTTATAAGTAAGAAACTTTACAAAGTTAAATTTACAAAATGCACTTTATATGAATTCATCCAATTTAAATTTACATTCGTAAATTTATTATTTTCTAACTTTATTTAGGTTTATTATATCTAAAATAACTTTTCTATCTTTAACTACTCATGCTAAATAGTCAAATATAATAGTTTATTTACCAGTATTATGAAATTCGGTTTAAAAGTGAAAAGCTTTAAAGGACAAATAGGTAGGAAATCTAACGAGTCATAGCAAAAATGATAACAATCTATTTGCCATAAAAAAGTTTTAATATTTTAAATATATCATCATAAATAAGTGCACAATCATGACTTCAAGTTTTTAAAATTGATACCGTTTTTCCTTTAAATTGTAAATTCCAGAATTTAATTGTCTTTAGATGTACGTAAGTCTATTCCTTTTACGCAAAAAAATATAAAATTTTAAACTCTTTTCTTCAAGAAGTCATTATGAAGTGTACATTGTGAAATAATACTATTTTGCATCTATATTTATTTCAGTGCAATCATAAAAGAAGGTGATTTGCATAATATGCTAGTTGTGATTCAATTGAAGTACACATTATTTTCATTTAACAGTCAGCATTTATTTATTTTATTTTATACTATATTTTCCGCCTTTTAATGTGATTGCTTTAAATTTTGTATTTTGTTTTCAATGCATCACTTAACTTAAAAAATAACTTAAGAATGAGAAAACGAAATTTTCATTAATATTATGTACCTTTCAGATATACATTAAAGAAAACAATTAACCAAAATATTATCCTATATTATTTTACAAAAATATTTTGTGTTAAAGAATTTCAGAAAGATTAAAATAAAAATTTGATCTGTGTCCACTTTTTTATTATCCTTCTATTGTATAAAAACCCAAATAATTTATTCCATTACTATTTTATTTAATTTTTACTTCAAGTGAAGGCAGCAAAAGTTAATTAAGTTAAGAAAGTAAAGTAAGTTAAGAAAATAAATAGATTCATGCAGGAAGAGGACTCCACTGCTTAAGAAAAGTAAAACCCGTATATTTATGATAAGCTATAGCATCATAAAAAATTCCACGTATTCTTCAGAAAAAGTAGAAATTGCAGAGTAAAAGGACAATTGCTAAAAGATAAGCCAGTTAAATAGCTAGAGTTTGCAACTTAAAAAACAGTTAAATCTAAAGAAAAATTTAAGATTTATAAACAAGCATATTTTTTCTAAATGTTATTAATTTCATTACATAGACATATATTTTGTCATTTAAGTGAAATCGCAAACTAATTCATTGAATTTAAACGAGCCGGGATACCAACACTCACTGAAAGGGGTGAGTGAACCCCTTTAACCTGGAGAGGGGGAACCTGTTGATTGAATCGGAAGTAGGTATACTGCCATAAGTCTGCAGTGAGAAAGTTTAAAGGGAATCTTGTGTCTCGGTTTGCGTTAAAAAAAATGAAGGAAAATTTTAAAATGATAAAAATTTTAACTAACCAAAGACACTCTATCTGAATAAAAACAGTTATAAATGGCAATATTATTTAATTAGTTTGATATTATTAATTTCAAACAATATTCCTTAATAGTCCTATTCGAATATTTCTGTTTTGAAATGGATTGATTATTTTTAAAGCGTTCATCAATTATTTGATTAATATAACGTGCTAATTCAACTCCCTTGTATATTTAAGTAACACAAATTAAGCGCAGTTGAAAGAGGGTAAACAATTTAATTTTAATTAAAGAAATAGAAAATAAGATGTGTAGTGAAGTTTAAATTACATGCTTGGATTTTTTTCAATTTTAATTTTTTAAAAGGGAGTATATTTCATGCAACAGTGATAGGGAATATCAATGAAAAATTGATTATAAAATAATGGAAAGTGATATTAAAAATTTCACTGAACACAATAGCAGAATTGAATGGTGAATAAAAGATAATTTTCTAAGGATATACAAGTTAAATGCTAAAATTGCAATCTAAATTTTAAAAAATTGTTTTTAAAATTTCGGTATTTTCAGGAATTGTTGCCAAAATGTACATAGTAGAATTACAAATATTTAGACAGTAAAAAGTGGACTGGCTCACAAAAGTTAAATTAAATTTATATCATATTTAAATTAATTATTAATAGTTTTATGTAAAAATGCATCTCCAATATATAAATAAAATAATCGAATTCAAATACCCTAAAAAATAGGAAATTAAAGATAATATTAAGTAACTAATTGTATAAAGGAATAAAATATGGAGTTTATTTTAGAAAATATGTTGTATCAAACAAGGAAATATTAAACTGAATTAACTTAAATGTTAACAGAAAATAAAAACATCAAAGAACTACCGTTGCGGATATTAGTAAAATCATGCAAAATAAATAAAAAATATATCTAAAAGCGATTGAGTTCATTACATATTGTAATTGTGATACGATAAATAGAAAACATAAACAAAGATGAAAGATAAACAATAGGTACTTTTATACACCTAAAAACTATAATACATTTTTACAAAGTTTACAGCGTCGAAAAAACACAAATTCATCAAGTTCTAAAGATATTCAGAAAACAAAAACGCGTTACTACAACAAAAATAAACTTAACAGTAAAAGTTTAACTAAAATTAAAAACAATTAATATAAGTTAAAAATATTCAATAAAGTTCCTAGGGAATCATTGAACTCAACTCCTACCTTACACAACCCAAGAAAGATCCGATACCCATCTGAGAAGAAAACCGGAGCCCTAGTGCAGTTTCACTACTTCAACCCGTGACCTGTTTCGAGCGCACCCCTAGGTCAATGTACTAGGCAGTGCTGGCACGCAGGCAGCTCTATGGGAACGCGAGGGACCCCTTTAGGGCCCCTAGAAAGCCAGGCCATTCCCGAGCGTTCAACCCCTTGAGTACGCGCCTGGGTGTTGAACCCGGGTTCAGTCGCCTTGAGGTGCATCCCCGGAAATTCCGGAGAAAAAACCCCTCCGCAACCTGCGTCGGCATTCGAACGGTAGGTGCAGAAGGGGTTGGTAACCCCTGGGTAAACACTTCTGGGTTCGACTAGGGTCTAAGGGACTAGGATCAGGAGTCTTGAAGAAGTTGGATAAGTTGCTTGAGTCTGACTATCGGTCTGACTTATCCCGTATTATACATTTAAGTGTAATTTTTAGGGGAAATAGGTATCCAAATCAAGTATGCTTGTTTAGTTCACTTCCGTTCTGTTGTCCTCATGGGATCATTCGCGTTCCTTATATTATTTGTAAATAAATTAAATTTTTAAAAAATATCCTAATTTGATAAGCAATATTGCAAAATGTCCTAAATGATGTAAGTCTTTATGTCCAAAATGATGCATGTCCATAAGTCCAAAATGATGTATGTTCATATGTCCAAAAGGATAGGTTTTGGGTCTAGTCAGTTGACTTATGGACCTTCCAGAAGGAAAGAGCATTGGTCAAATTTTTACTGTACAACGATGAACGAGTAGTGTGATATAGAAAATAATTGTAGTTTAGTGAAATCATTTTGAGGAAATTTGTTAGTTTTCAAAGAAATGAAATTTAACGATTAATCCAGGTCATAAAATAAGATTTGAGTCATTGGGTTGCTATATACCTGCTAAATGACAAAAATTAAGAAATTTACTTATTCATTATTTATATTGTATATGTTTTTGCGTCCTATATATCGATTGATCGATTGATGTAAGCCAGAAGGCAAAACCTTTAAAAACATCTTAAAAAAAAACCACAATATTAAACCGTTTAATTTTTTTTAATAAAACAAGTCAATTGACTCTTATTTGCTTTGAAAATAGAAGATTTAAAATGTTTTGGTTAAGAGAAAATTATCATATAAACTAGGTGGTGGTTGTACCTTGGGACCAAAAAACAATTTGTACCTTGGGAACAGAGAAAGATATCACAATCTTAAAAGATAATTCACTTAATAAACTGTAAATCATATCTGTATCTGAAGATAACAAAATTACATTGTTGGGTAACACTGCACATAAAAGAAGGAAATCTTTTAAAAATTTAATTTTTTTATAAATAAATGGACTCTTGTTCTTACCACAGTTGTTTTAAAGACACAAACTCTTAAAGACTGTTCCAAAGTACAATTCTCAAGGTGTACTAAGGTACAACATGTTGTTACTAAGGGACACTTGCAAATTCTAACTTAAAATGACACTCAATATTTATCCTCAAATTTTCTGAATTTTAAAAATATATTTCCAATAAATTTGATGGTAGATTTATCAATATTATTTTAAATTTAAAATCTAATTTAAAAAGTTTCCAAAGTTACACCTTGACCCAAGGAAAATACTTATCAATATTACGATTATTTCAAAGAAGATATTTTTTCCACATCAATATAATTCTAAAACACAAAAAACTTTGCACCTAATTGCAAACAAATTAATTAATATTTCATACTGATTTAATGCACCATAGAAAAAGAAAAGGAAGACCTAATTCTAAATATCTAGTATACCCCTTTAAGACCGGACAATAAACCGGAATCTATTTTTATAGAGTAAAAAACCTACCTTGATAATAAAAAGAATAAGAATAATTAATTATGAATTCCTAATCTGGAAACTGAACGCTGCTAGAAGGCAATACGTACAACTTAGCACCCACAATATTAACTTAAATTAGCATTACCGCTCAATCAAATTGAAACATATAACCCCCATTGATATACAAATACAAATTTATTTATCACATATTCCAAAAACAAGAATCGAGATGTTTATATCCTCTCAAAATTCATTGTTTATTCCAATTTTGTATACATCAAAAAGCATGGCCAAACCCATCCATTACTGCCGACATCCCTCAACACGAAGGAACAAAAACGCCATTAGGCTCAATCCAAACTACTCCATCATTAGAATAGGCTACTTAGGTATTTCCGCGACATTATCACCGCTACCTAGGTGTTTAGCATTCGGATTCATTAACATTTTTTGCCCAGGTCCAGAGTGGAAGCCTACGTCCGATATTTCCCGCTGGCTGAAGATTCTTTTCCGCCGAGCTTAATTAACATGGCGCATCGGCGTCAATGCTCCGGTGTGATTAAGAGGTCAAGTTTAAGTTGTTGGAGAGTAATAATGGCTGCAAAATCAAACTACTAATTCGATTGTTGCACTTCTGCAAATAGTTGTTGAGCCGGTGTTGGTTTTGGCTGTTTGTTGACGTTATGCGGTTGGTTGTTGGCGAGCCGCCTTTTCTGGAGGAGCTCTATTGTTTCTCTATAGAGGGAAAGTGCGTGCTTCAGTGAGTGCCTTCCTTGGAAGTGGAGAGTCATTTGGAGGGTGTTGACTCGTTCAAAAATCGAGGGTGTCTTCTTGTGGGTTTATTTTGATAGGGGAAGGAGAGTGATTAGATCTAAGATCTTTATTGTGGAAGGTTTTATTCATAACTATGCAAACGCTTATTATTTATTAAAGTCTCTTATTTCAGGATTGCCGATTTAGGAAAAAAGGGGGAGGTTTTTTCATGATTAATTTACAATTCTGAAGAGGGTACAGCTTTATAAAAGGTCCTCTAGCCGCCATGTTTAACCACAGCTCAATTTATGACCGACAACCATTGAGATCTAATTGTTAATATTGTTATTAGATCCTAAAATAATAGTAATTAGTATAATATTGTTAGAAATCTAATAGTATGATTAGATCTCTATACTGTCAACACTTAATCATGTTGTTGTGGGAGCTGTGGGTAAACATGGTGGCAAGCGGACCTATTCTAAAGCTGTTCCCTGGAGAGTTCTCAAAATATCTGAAAATTCAGAAATTCTAAAGAAAAATTCTAAAAATTAAAAAATCTTATAAAAATGCCTTATTAAAAAACCGTATTGAAATAAAATATTTTGTTTGCTTAGTATATTTACCTTTATTGGATTGGTTGGTACTATACACAAATTTGAACAACATTTTTTAAGCACTTGAGTGCCTCTGAAGACGACAATTTAAATAGTAATTGAATGAATTGGAATTTCTAGTTATATAAGAGCGTAAAATAAAAAGCATGATATATTTCAATACATCAATTAGATATCAATGTGCTCCCTACTTTCAACGACTTTAAAACTATCATTTGGGAGGGGGTAAATTGATGTTTTTAACCTATAAAACTTTATAGAGGAATCCATAATCATCAAAACGAGCTACACACAATATAACAGCCATAAACTTTATCATTGCCAATAAAAGATGAAGAAATTTAAGAGATTTTAATTACATTACAATCTCCAAGAACGTTAATTGAAGAAGGTATGCCATAGAATTACAACCCTTCCCGCTGAATTTTAATACCAGCTGAAAGTCTTCATCTAGTACGAGTCGTAACTTATTGGACCGGCCAGAGTGACATCCTCACCAGGGCTCATCACAACCCGTCCATCACGTCCCATTGGAAGCGGTCCAAAGCGGTTTTTTAGGCAAGATCCACTGTCTGTTGCAGACACTAGCCTAATTGAAGCGAGCCGCTTTGAAATTAATGCCTAATAGCGGCGGACGGGTCATTTTTCTGAAGCAATAATGAAAAGCAGCATTCCGGTATTCGTTTTACTTAGCCCGGCTTTTTCGATGCGCTTTTATGGGCTCCCCGGTATCAATTTTTAAATAATTAGCTCGCTCGTCCTGCCGAGGAAAAAGCTGAGGGATCGGGATTCCGGGGTCCTTTCTTTGGGGATCAAATTCTTTTCAGGACATTAATCACCTCGTCCGGCCTTGTTATTGGACGCGACATTCCGAAGGGTTGAGTTATTTTGTTATTAACGTGTTTTGACTCGATGTTTAAAAAAGCGCCTGGGATGAAGGGTGTCGTCCAGTTTTAGGGGCCTTTTTGGCAAGTTGACATCGAAGCACTTTGTTTCTTTGCATTAGAAAGGCTCTCGGACGGAGAAAAATTTAGGGAAAATCGCAAATGGGACGTGGGGAGATGGGATGAATTTTTAAAGCCGTGGCTTTTACTGGGATAATTAAGTATAATGGAGGATTTATGAGGCTTGAAAGTATGAGTGCCTATCAGATGATATTCAACTCAATTTACGGAATAAAAATCAAGGCTCTAAATCACGTAGGCTTCGATGGTATTTTTTAATTAATTTATTTCATAGAGAAAACATTTTTCTTCGAGGATTTCAGAACTTGGGTCTTCCAAGTGGGCATACAACAACAAATTTTTGTTACTGAGGGTTTTTTAGGATATACCTCTACATGACGTTAGCCTGTCAGACTTAAGAACTGATAAATTATCTTTGCCTTTTCTTTCTTTAGTTGACTAATTGCAAGTAATGGAAATTCATTTTAACAGAGCTTACAAATTCGAAAATTACTCCTGATCCTCAGTTGATCGAGATCAGTTACACAAAAAAGGACCTCCAGACGAGAATGACCAAAAGCCGAGTCTCACTAGAGAACCATCTTCACCAATAAGAAAGTTAGAGTACCTAAAGCTTAACGTTTGAGGTAAGTAACAAAACAACAGATTCGTTGTGGAAGGGGTAATATGAAACATTTAATGTTGGTTTAACGAACTAAAAAATTCAAATATGGTGTTTAACAGTCTCACAGACCTTTTATAAAGATGGTCATCATATCTTTTGTTATTTTATAATACTTGGTTAAAAAAATTAATACAAAAATCTTAAACAGAACAGATAATTTATATGTAATAATTATATAAATTAAATACTCTTTAATTTCGTAATATTTAAATTTTTAAAATAATTAAATTTTAACTTATAATGTTGCTTACTTCAATCTAAATTCAAATTACCCCCTTAAATCATTTTGTTGGAATGGTTAAACACCTTTTAACGAATTATTAAACCATTTTAGTAAATAAAAATTTAAAGTTGAAATCCATCCATTTAAACAGGTTACTTCAGAAGACCGTTTCAATAAGCTTTTAGATTTGAAGCATTGTCTCGTAGTTCCATGGAAATAAAATGTAGGAATAGTAAAGTGATTATGCTTAATCCTTTGAGACGGTTACAGCGCTTTTAGCGGTGAATTGAGAAAGTTAAAAGATTAAATAAAAATAATAAACATAATGGAGATGAGAACAAATACTTTTGAGGCTATTAGGCTAATTATGTTTCAACAAAAAATATTGAAAGTTCTACTTTATACATAAAGCTACCTGTAACAAAATTAGGCAAAGAACTAAAATTAAGTAGTAGGTATATAACTAAAAATAAAAGCATAAAATAAACTAAGTATGGTAAGAGTGCTCATAAACCATATCGTAAATATCTAAATATCCAACAACATCAAATTCCAAACTAGCATCTCCAGGATATCGCTTATTATGTATCGTTTGCATTTTACATTAAAAGTTTTAACATACCTTGGAAATAATAGTAAAAAAGGCTAATTGACTTAAATAGGCAAGTTGAGGCTCAATTAACATGACGTGTAATTCACACTTTGTGAATTACACTGTATGAGAGAAAATGATAAAGTGGCAGAGCATTTTTGGTACTTTAGTACTTCTTAAGAAGTGAATTTAAAATATATTAAAAGACTTAATAATACTTAATAAACTTTAAAATAACGTAAAAAACTTAAGTCTACACCTATCAATCATTCACTCTGGACTGTATATCGTACTTAACACGTTCAACATTGAAAGGGCTAATTAAAATAAAGAAGCAGACTCTTTTGAGCCGTTCCAGCCAGGCCCGGTCTTAAATAGTGCATTGGGCGAGTGTAAAAGGACCCGCTATCGAGAATTGAGCATTCGCTATTAAACGATCATCGTTACTATGATGGATACGAGCAATTATTCCAAAAGGTTCCAAACGAGCCCCCATTAGATAACATTGGGCGGTGGGCAATGGCTTGAGGGTAGAAGTTCACATTTGTTACTTATGGGGTTCCTTCAAACCATGATGCCGCATTAAAGCCTATTAGATTTAGTCTTAGAAAGTAAGCTCAAGTGTTTGGGGTGCAAGTAGGTTTTGCAAAGTTTCAAAGGATTGTAATTACGGAACTTCGGATAGATTTTGAACTGTTTATTGTAGGAACTCATATTTTTATTATAAATAATACTATTTCACTTTATGTGTACTTGTTATAAACGTTATTTAGCGTTTCATAGTCTTCGTTTTTGTTAAATTATGTAAAGCATTGTTATTTTTTTAACATTTTTTTTTAATTATCAAAAACTTTTAAAATTAAAACCATTTACACAAGTGTGTGTATAACCATCAATAACCACATTCAAATGATACGTATTAAGAAAAAATATGAAGCTTGAATTTCATATTAAGGAGATATATTAAGGACTATATTAAGGAGAGAGATGATGGATTATTGTGCTTGAATAAGAATTCATAAGTTATCCTTACAGTCTTGAACTCTCAAAGAGATGAGATCACCATGGATTGCTAGTGGCTTGTAAAGGTAATTGAAGGAATTCCTTACCTGAAAGGAAAACAACACATTTAGAATACAATAGCAACTTAATAATAACTTAAAAATTCCTATTATTTAAAAAGTTTTAACTCTTAAGAATTTACTGACAACAGAAATTTTAACAGAGAAATGCATTAATTATTCAATAGAATATAAAAAGACATGTTAATTTTTGTTTGAGTTTTTAATATGGATTGCATATTAAAAATTCATAAAATGAATATTTTTTTAGAAAATTAGAAATAAGGTGTGGTTATTGTAATTTCTCATGATAAAAAAACATGATCAGTGTTCTTGTCTTTTGTGTGTTCTACTGATAAATAAGCTTAAAACTGAAGTAAAATTCATCATTTGATATTGATTTTATCAAACCATAAAGTTTATATTACTGTTAAATCTGTCACATATGAAAATACAAATTTGACTTCAAAAAATTGTTTTGAAAAGTTTTTTTATCCTTGATTTTAATACCAATCTGTGTATGTTACATAAACCCTTTTTTGAAATATAATGTGAAAATAATAGGAATAAATTTAATTCTTTAAAAACGTTTTTATTTTAATTTGATACTTTAGTTTGTTCAGCTTTTTTGGTTAAGAATTTAACATTTCCATTATTAACATTTAACATTTCCATGCATCCTAAATACTACACCGTATTTAATTCTACGGACCAATTAAAACAAAATAGGTGCATAAAATTATTTTTAACTTATCGTATTTTGATCTCAAAGGCGAACGGAAAAATTATCTCGAAATTGTTACGCAAAAGTGAGGGAGAGAAACCATTTGATTTTTCATTTTTTTTCATACATTTGTTATACGTCTCTTTCGTTAAAGAGCTAGACGAAAGTTGAGAGGCGATATAGTATTATTGGCTATACCTGGTTATACCCCCTATATGCTAAGGTTGGTTTTAAGACACTGCAAAGAAAACCATTCAAAAAAGAAAGAAAAAAAAAACGGGGGGAAAACCCAGAGGAAACTAAGTCCATTGTTAGGCACGAGGTTCCAAGTTTCAGTAAAATCTTACATCTCAAGTTTACATTGCTGCACTGCAAGAACAAACTGTATGTTTTATTCTCCTTATATTAGACATTTGACCCCTTGAGGGTTCTGCACACAGTACAGTTTTCACAAATTAGCGGAATTTACATTATACCAAACTATTCAAGAAACTTAACCCTCTCAGTGCTGAAATTACTAATAAAGTATGCTGATTACCCCTGAATATGCAATGTTTTTCCCTCGCCCTACCAATATTGCCAAAAGGAATAAAATATACTATTTTAAATATTCATTACCAAAGCAAAGAGCGTTTTCGAAGAAAAGTTGACGCCAACAAAAGGCTTTCCTCTTTGTTTATTTGTCCCAAATAAGTAATATTTGCTTTTAAGTAAGGTTATATGACATTTTCTCTGCAAATGAAAAGAAATTCATCTAGGCGAACCATCTAGGCTCCGCAGAATAAAGAATCCCGATGATATTACCCCAGAGCAGAAGAAATAAATTTAATTCTTGTAAATTCTAATTAACATTGGGTTAATTGGCATAAAAATTGGCTCGCAGCGCTCCGTATACAAATGGTTTTCCCAATGGTAAACAATGGCTGCTCGCAGTCAAAAGCAATGCACATCCGTTTTCAATAAGCACAAGTTTACGTTTCGCGAAATTGAGCTCGGGAAAAAAGGCGTTTTTGCAGCCTTACCCACAGCCTTACCCTGTAAACAAAGGCTTGTCGGGCGCAAATGGCGAGGGGCTAACATTCCAGGAAAAACGGCGAGAGGGGCTGGTTATTTTACGAATTGATTCCCCCCCCCGCCTAAAGATGGAGGAAAAGAAGGGGACAAAGCCAAGTGGCGGCTTTTTTTTTACAAAAATTAAACAAAAGTTTGTGTTTCTCTTTCTGGATTGGATGGCTCGAATGCTGGCTTCAGATTGGGCGTTGAAATCGCAATTTGACTTTATAATATTGAATTATGCTCATTCCTTTCTTCAGAGGTGAGGAGAGGAGATTCGATTTAGAAGTCTGCTTCAAAACGACACATTCATGGGGGGGGGAATTCTTTTTATGAGAGTTACACACACAAAACGCAAGGATATAAAAGAGTTACTGTTTAACCCCCAACGTGTGAAACCACTTCCCTTATTGTTTCAGATTTCAATAGGTTTTCAAATGAAAATGTAGTAAACAGATATTGTGCTGTGATTGGATCATCAGCCAATGAGAATTTATGATTTTTGAAGATTACTATCGAAGAACTTGGCCGTTCGTGCCATAATATTTGTTGCATTGGCTACTTCATTATTACCTTATGCTTTTTCTTATAACTTTTTAAACTTATGGATCACTGATTTTTAAGGAAATTCAGTTAAGAACCATTAGATGTGAACTAAATAACTGCATTTATTAAGAAACTAAAAGTAGTTCTCCAAAATTCCATAAGGAAGACTTTGAATATTGTATAAATCTTTACAAGCTTGTAAAACTATAAGAATATTATTTTTCTCACTAGCTATTAATTACAAAAGTGTAAAGTGTTATACAAAACATATTTTGAATTCTTATTTGATAAATCTTTTAAAAGGAATTCAGAAGTGTCACACTTTCTGAGGCCTTCAAATCACCAATTATGTCTTGAAAATTATGATAAATCATAGTAATACAATTTTCTTTTTCAGCTGATATGAAACTAATATTAACTATATCCATTATTTACATCCCTTTAGACTACGAACTCTTAATCTTATAACTATAGAAAATCAATTTTTTAAGAACTTCAAATTGTGGCTAAATAATTTTTTAAATGTTAATAGACACCTCGATAGCCTGAAAAGCTTGGCCAGTACATTTTCCTGAAGGAATAGACCAACTTGGCTCAACATCTACAAATAACAGTACACAAGTATACAACCCTTAAACCAAGAACACAACTATGATTCTCTAATGTAAGGAAATGGACCAGTGGCAAAACTAAGTAAGAGTAACTTGTACAACTCCAAACCCTGTAAAAGATATCCCCAATATTTATTTGGTTTACAGAACCATTAAGAACCCACTACTTAGGAATAGCAACTTGGCTCAACACCTGCAAATAATAGTTAACAAGTACAACCCTTAAACCAAGAACACAGCTATGATTCCCTAAATGTAAGGAAATGGACCAGTGACAAAACAAAGAGTAACCCTAAACCCTGAAAAAGTTACCCCCAATATTTATTTGGTTTACAGAACCTTTAAGAACCCAGTACTTAGGAATAGCAACTTGGCTCAACATCTGCAAATAATAGTTCACAAGTACAACCCTTAAACCAAGAACACAGCTATGATTCCATTATTGTAAGGAAATGGACCAGTGACAAAACAAAGAGTAACCCTAAACCCTGTAAAAGTTACCCCCAATATTTATTTGGTTTACAGAACCTTAAGAACCTTTCCTTAACCGCTTTACTTAAAGGTATCCGTCTATTCATTACCCATGTCAATAACCCTCGATTTGAAGCAGCCTTGTTTGTGTAAAAGGGGAAAATCACGCTCAACTTTTACACAGACTTAATTTGGGAAAGTGAATTTGAGAGCGCTGAAGGGAGCAACCAATTAACGCTGGCTTGCAGAGTGTTATCTCTAACAGCTCTTCACTTAATAAGGAAGTAATACGCTGCTGTACACGCCCTGAATGCGGTGACTTCGTGTTAAGCTATCCGCGGATTAACCTTGGGTTAATGGAGGTGTTTGGTTGCGTTGACTTGTTGTGTATTCTTATAGGTACAAAGCGTTTTGGAAATATCTGTTATTTGACAGAGATTTGGAGCGGGGAGATCATCAGCAAATGAATTGGTTTGGAGTGAAGTTGTGTAAGTCCGACTAATATAGTTTTACCAGTGATGTTCTTATGAAGAGGGTACAATGTAGTACAGGTGCTTTCTTCTAATAACGGAAATTTACCGGTAGCACTGTTGCCGGTTGAATTACAGTACTTTGAGGAATAGTTTGATTCTATTTCTGTTCAAATGGAGAGAAAATTTCTGTTATTTGAAGAAACTTCAGAGTTCTTTTACATTAGTTACAGGAGGCGGCCTTTATAACAATCAATATAGTTATAACTAACTTTTTATTGACCCGAATGACATTGTGACGTCAAGGGCAAACATATTAGATAATGGACGATTGGTTTCGCATTAACTAAAAGATCAGGAACCATTTTGATTCGTATTGATTTGATTTGTTTTTTAAATTAATTGTTTTACTGGTTATTTTATTAAATCGATTTTTTTTTTGGTGGAAGAATTCACGGAAAGAGCACATTTTCTAAGCATACGGAAAATTTTTGTCGGAATACAATGGGAAATTTAGTGTAAAAGGACGAATTTTTTTACAGTGTAATAATCAGGGCTGCTTCAACAGGACAACTATTCTAATTTTGAGAAACTTTTACCAGATGAAAGATCAAAAAAGAATCCTAAACCCATACTTATCTGAAATATTTTAACTTTGGACATACACCATTAGCATTCGAATCGGGTCAAAATATATGCTTAGAATAAGAATTGTATAACTGGAGAAGGAATAACTTTTGTTATAAGCATTTAAAATTTATTTTAAAAACAATTCATGGAATTAGTAGGTATATGCAATTTCCATTTGATGCAAAGCTCTATGTTTTATGTCAGCCATTTTAAATGCCTATATCTTTGATATGTGTTATCAAATGCATAGACAAAGACATTTAAAAAATCGTTATGAAATGACAAAATTTTAAACAATAAAAGGCACTATAGATTCTTTTATTCACATGAATTATAAATGACTATAAAAGAGGAATTTATATACGTATATTTGATCTTGTATTAAAATCTAAGTATGCAATGTATAATATAGAGGCTATTTTATTCTTCTATAAAAAAAAACCTGTTTATTCTGTAACATAAACCAGGCTATTTCCCTTTTATGCTAAGTAGAAAGCTACATAATATTTTCTACTTAAGAGTTGTATTCACGAAAATCGTGACGACTAAAAAAGAGACAGAAGAACTCTGAAACTTTTAACTGTTGAAGAATAATCCAGTCTCAAGAAAAAAGAAATTAAGTTTAATATACGATTGGGAGACCTTGTTATAACAGCCACTATTTATTACTTATTTTTTCACTATTAACTTGGTTTTTGAGTTAAGTTTCTATTATTAGGTTATGTGGTACCACATTCTCCTTACACCTCTATTAAGATTTAACTGCTAAGAGCATGCATAAATATGCATTCATTTTTTTAATAATGGCTCACATTACTAAACAAAAAAAGTGTTTATGCATGAATTATGTATTTTCATATTAAATACGTAAAATGGAAAGATATATAATTTTTATATTTAGTTCTTACATATTTTTAACATGCATATTTGTGGTTTTAATATAGCTCTGAAATTTATTTGAAACCTTTTGTACTTGGAAGAAGGCATCTATTAACATATTTTGTAAATTATCAAGTATTATTAAACTTAAGGTTCTACACGCTCAATGTAGCCTTGTTTGTTCAAAAGCTGGATAATTTTATTACATAGCTTCTCACCCAATAATGTATCGAAATGTAATAGTATACATTAGTATTTGATTTAGAAAGGTGGATAAAAAAAAGCCATATTCCCAAAAGTTCCTTAAATTAAAATTGCAATACTATAAGATAGATTGAAAAACTAATACAAAATATATAGAATATAACAAAGAGTATATAAAAACAGTTTTTTTACTCTCGCATATAGTATTAGTTTAAAATAAAAATTATCTCTTAATATCCAATCCATGCACCCATAAACTATTTATACAGCAAAAGAAAAAAAATATCATTCTTCAAAGAACAAAATCACTAGTTAATTTTAAAATCAGTTAATTTAAAATCAAACGCCCTGAAATGCCACAGCCAAAAACAATTCCAATTCTCCCCAGAACCCCATTTGATTCGGATCCACAATGTGTCATCCGCTTTTAAGAATCACCGATGCTTGTCAGGTTCCAAATCATCCTTTCTAGTTTAATAACGCATTACAATTCCTCCTTATTAGCGATAGGAAGGATTCCATCAAATCATTTTGAAGTGTTTGATTAGTAGCTCAATTTCCTGCCTCGGGAGAAGTAGCACTCCTTGGCGAATTTCTTGATTGACAGTGAGGCCTGTTGTTTTATTGCGAATCCGCTTTCTTA
This sequence comes from Tetragnatha montana, assembly GCA_963680715.1. Lineage (NCBI taxonomy): Eukaryota > Metazoa > Arthropoda > Arachnida > Araneae > Tetragnathidae > Tetragnatha > Tetragnatha montana. The sequence continues at coordinate 4,993,448 of OY796684.1, read as the reverse complement.
CTTGTCACCAGAAGAGAGAGAGAAAGAGAGAAAAGAGAGAGTTTTCAATTCGGATGGTCTCCACGTCTCCAATTGTCCAATTAAAAGTGAGAGTTGGCACATGGTCGGGTGTTGCTTTTTGATTCCAGTTTCTTTGCTGGTTTGATCGCGTTTCAAAGGCGTGGAGTAAAATTAGGGTTTGGGTTTTAAAGATGGGCAATTTCGCGATTAGGTGTTTGACTTGGTGATTAGTTTGTAAGGTCCTTTAAAAATAGACGGGAGACTTATTTTGAGTTACCGTATTTTTGTAAAAAAAAGAACTACTTTTGAAGTGAAATTTTTATTGCTCAGAATTTCTTATATTGGTGATTAAAGAACAGTGAAAGGTATGGAAACTAATTCATTGGGACATTTTCATTGTGAAATGAACGAAAATGTTTCAAAATTGAAAAACCTTACTGCTTGAATTAATCATATTTAGACAATAGTAAAACAACCAACCCCCCCCCCCACAATATTTCCCCATTAAAATTCCTCCTCTCCTCTTGAAAATATCTCCCTTTAAAATTTTTATGGACAGAGCCAAAGTGTAATTCGAGAAAAAACATAATAAATATTTTTTGTTTATTTTGGGAGTAGGTACGTGCCAATAGAATATTAAGGCTGAAATTTTAATGTTTGGTAGAAAAAGGAATCAAATGAAACACTTCTCTGAAATTTGTGGATGATTCTTCACGACACAACACTTACAGAAAGGCTCATTAAAATTACAAACTTAAAATTGTGACATAAAAACTACTCGAAGAAATTCAACGACTAAAAATTTAAGTTTAGGAAGATGTATTTTAACTCTTATCAACTTAATATAGGAAAAAGGATGACGTACTCAACTTAAATCTAATTCAAGTTTTTTTTTTTAATTTTAACCTGTTATTAAAAGTAACAAGTTAATTTTCTTAAAGCTTGGATGCTCAGCATGAAATTTAATTTTTACTAATAGGTTCATGAATTCAAAGTCACTCCTATCAAGAAATTAGAAATAAAACGTATTATTCAAATAAATTACTAAAAAAATTCCGCATTTATAAATATTTTTTAATGTTGAGTGATTAAAGTATTAGGTTAATAAAAAAACTTATGATAAATAAAGCACCATGCATATAGTTGGTTGTTTGGTTGATGATACCTATATAACGACTAAAAACAAAGACGTTGGGAATTTAACAAAGTAATCAATAGATTGAAATATTAATAGGTATAATACGCTCTTAAATTAAATCAATAACGCTATATACCTTTTTAAATCCAGCAATATTCAAATATATTTAAAGTTAAGAATATAATTATAATACTAGTACATATAATTATAATTACTAACGAAAATTAAATGGGGCAAAAAAAGAAAAAAAACAGACATGTTAAACTGGCTTCTTAATTTTATTGAAAAAGCAGGCTTAGAAGATTTTAAACGATAGAATTCCATGCTCGAATCACTTATAATTTATTCATAAGGACATGAATATTCATAAAGCAATTAACACGAATCCCACCATAAAAACAAATACATCCTTATTCGAGATCACGGAAGTCTTAACCAGGTGTCTTCAATAATACCACAAAAACACATTTCAAACCTCTCACAATGAAAACTTGTACTTTCTGCAACTCAAACGCAATAAAATTCACAGTCAACTATAAAAGAGTTAAGTATTTCCTCAAGCCCTTTTCAGCTAGATATCTTTCAATTTACCCAAGCACCGAACGTGAACATAAAACACCTCATATGTATCAAAAAAAGTCTAAGGCAAAAGCAATTAAAAAACAACCTCTTTTTTACACTAGAAAACGTACCTGTGCGCTGCCTCGAGGAAGACTTTTTGATAACATTACTTCTTTTAACAGTAGATGGCTCAGGTAAATGATAGTCCTTAGCATACGCGGTATCCCTTTCTCTGAAGAAACCTTTCTTCTCAGCGAGGTACTTAAAAGGGTTGCAAGAGAAAGGGTTAAGAAAAAAAAACTCAGCGAGGGGAGAAAAAAACTACTTTGAATGGAAGTAAAGTCTCTTTGTATTCCCCGTACTTTTTAAAGGCGATTATCTTTTTCGCCCGAGGCAGAAAAAATTACGCAAAAAAGGTGACTGCTACTGAGTTGAATGCTGGGACCTTTTCTCCTCGTAAGAATCGTGGAATATATAATAGTGCTGCGAAAGCAACCTGAGAACAGGTTTTTCTCGTAGACGAGAGTTTTGCCCGCGAGCGAAAGCAAGTGTAAGCTTAACTTCATTCAAAGATAAATTATTTTTTTTTCTTTTGGTGTAGGGTTTCATTTAGAATAATGTAAAAACCGTGCTTTTAAGACGCAGGTACTTATTTTTTTCTAATGTTTTTTCACAATATATATATTTTTGCATATACATTTTGGAAAACTATGTCATAAGTGTTGTGAACCTCAATCCTAATATGATAGAATATTAATTAAACAGTAACAGAGATAGACACCCACCCATGTAAAATCCCATAGAAAAGATCATAAGTTTTAAAAGAAAGTTGAAAGATAATTTGAGAAACTATTTCTCAAATTATTTTAAAGTAATATTATAAGACACTAAATCAATGAGATTTTGTAAAAATAAATTTAAATTACCTATGTATACATTAAAATTAATTTAGGTATAAATCAAACTCAAAGATGGTCAAAACTACAGGTCAAACTTGAAGAGTTCGGTCTTACCAAGGTATTCCTCGCTTATATCTTTCCTAATGATTTAATAGTCAATTTGAAAAAGGGAATAAGTCCAAAAACCAAGTTTTGAGAAAAAAAAACTGTATAATAATGGAATTTTTTGTGTACCCCCATTGTTTTATTGAAAATTAAGGACCCTATTTAGAAAACAGAGCAATCATCGAAAAAAATTTAAGTAGAGTAAAAAATATGTTACAGTTGAAAAATGTTGATGGACTTATTCTCTTTTTCAACTTTATGAAATTTCAACTGAAGAAACATCTTAAACCCACTCAAATTATATTTCTGCTTAGTTCACAGCCCAAAGGGGTAACTATAAATATTATTTACTATGTACAATCATTAAAATTTTTGTTTTAGGCTTTAGGAGCAATTTAGAAAATACCAAAAATGTTATTGTGTTGATGTAAAAATAATTTGAAGGAAATATTCGAAAATTAACACTTTATTCTAATCACAACTTAAACCCACCCAATTATATTCTTGGCACCCATTTGGTAGAAAATACTGTACCTAAGCCATTATTATTTCATAGTTTAATAAAACTGCGATCATGGTAAAAAAAGCTTCATTATTTATTAATGTAACAACAAAATTGGAATTAGTATTAGACTCTTCTATAATCAAGAGATTGCTTTAAACAATTTACATCAATAATTTACGTCTGAATTAATATTTGATAACTTTATTATGATACAAATTTTGTTAAGAGTTGCCCTAATGGTAATATCAGACATTAAATATTAAAACAGGTTTAGATGAAAATTAAGAGTTCTACTTTAGATCGAAACAGTGTTGTTTTTTACGCCTTGATAAATTTAAAATAATAAAACTTCTAAAAAGGCTCCTTGTCTGCAATCCGTTTTTGTTCCTTTAAAAACCATTAACAATAAAAATTCAAAATATATATAAGATTATTCATTTTACTTTTTACTCTTTTCGTTTAAAATTATATTTCATAGCTCAAGATAAGATTTGTTTAATAATAAATTAAATTAATTTTGTTGCATTTAAATAGTCATAAAAATATGGTATTAATAAAGAAATGATTTCCACATTGTAATATAAATGTATCAGAAATCAAACAAAGTGTTAAGAAATGAAGTTGAGACAACCATTTACCTAGTATACATCCAGTTACTAGGATGTATACTACTCTAGTTAAACTCTATTTACCCATCAAGTATTTTTCCAGTCATTCTTCCTTAATATTTAAGTCTTTATTTGAGACTATAAATAGGTCTTTAAGTTATATTGAATATAATTTTTTGACGAATTTTTTCATACTGAATTTGTAATAATATTCCTTACTGAACCTTAAAATTTTCAACAACATTATTTTTTATTCAAGTTTCATAGATTCAAATCGATAATAATTACCATACAAACTACAAACGAAGAAGTTTTCAGTAAACTTAACTCGATTAACTTCAGAACTCTAAATTGTTCGTCTAATTGAGTATAAATCTTTATTAATAAACCATTGCTACCAAAATTACTTACGACGGAAAATTTTAAAGCCCAACCTAAACTTCTTACACCTGTGCCCTGATAGAAACCAAAGACCGTTAATTTCAAGTTTTAAGACGATTAATCAAGAAATTAACACAATCGCATTAAAAAGAATTATGTTAATCTTTAACGGTTAACCCAAGACTTACAGGTTTAAATGCCATTACTCTAGCGAAGGCCGACTAAACACCGATTACGATTAATTGAACTTCAATCGAACTGAATCTCCATGTTGGGAAGAGTAATTAGTTTATTGCTGCTACAGCAAGAAAGCTGTCCGATTACCTTGATCTAGAAAAAGATTATTTATGAGAAAAACACAATGACCGTATTTAATTTTACAAATTGCTTCACTTCTGCGTAATGATTTTGGTTAGGAATAAACGCCATTTACACTTTAAACAGACTTTTTCAAAATATTGTGTTGCAATACATGTTAAAATATGGAAACAATTTCTTTCGAGACAAATTACACCACAATTTTAACATATTGAGGATTGGTTCTCTATATTATGGATTAAACTATTATAATAGTTTAAATGTTAATAAGGAATTATATGAAACGATGGCATAATAGGTCATATTAATTTAAATAATTCTTAGATTTATTTTTAAGTTATACTTTTTTACAAAGGAAGCCGTTGATTTAGAATCAGGATATTAAGGCTCGCTTAAAATAATAGTAATTTGCTTTAGTGTGACTTAAAAGCTATTGTATCAAATGTTAATTTTGATATTCAAATTGATATGTTAGTTCAAAATACCTCAATTCAAATACTTTCTCCAACATTTTACTAAATTGCGGTTCCTTAAAAAGAAATAAAAGAGCGGAAAATTTTGCAAAACTTTATCATTTTAAAAGTCTTTTGGCAGCAGCTTTTGAGGTAACTATTAAAACTTAAATATTCTCAACATTTCAGTTGGAAGTCCATTACCTTTTCAGGTAACTACAAACTACATAGCATTTGACACCGGAAGTCAATAAGCCTATAATATCCCTTAATTTTGCGTCTGAAACACTTATAATTGAACATTAATAAACTAAAACATCTTTTATGTTATTCCACGGAAACATCAGACCTCACAAAACTCACATTTGGACCCTAATCTCCACCTAAAAAAACACGAAATGCATAACCTCTACCACTTTTACCATGGAAGACCCACCGCTCTGTATCCTTTAATCTTCATTTCAGATTGGGTCAAAGTTTCACTAAAGAGTGCTAGATAAGGCAGGGAGTGTCCGAATTCAATGCTAATCCCAATCTCACGCACTTAACTTCCTTAACTATTATCCTGCCGCTTCATGAGATAAAGGGGCCGTTCCCCCTAGAACACTTAACACGCGGATGGGTGTAACACGAAGGTTAAGGTTATCGTCCCTTATTTCTTGGATTATTTTCAATGAACGTGTTATTTCATTACGTGCTTTCGGGATTAAATTGTTTATTATTAAAGAAAGGAATGGGTTTGGAATTGATTATTATGGAGAATAACTTTAAATTGGATCAAAATTTTTATTTGGAACTTTTAAGAAATCTGGTGGCGCTTTTCAACAAGAAGGGATTAACAGTTTCTGATTATTAGAGAAAAAAAATTAATTCAGTTTTAATCATAATCATAGTTTTTAATGATTGTCTGTGATAAGATTCTTTAAATAAAAAAATAAAAATCACTTTTGTATTGTGAAAAATCGCCAATTGACCGATGGAGAGATATCTTGATTAATCTGAAAACTACTACTGAATAAAACGATTATTCTCGAAAAATTAAGATTGGCGGTAAGATATAGGTAGGCTGGTTTTTCTTGAGGCTCGAGAAAAATCAGCATGGAAAAAAAACAATAAATTTATTTTATGATTATGAGCGGCTAAAACCTGGCTAAATCAATGGGCATTTATTGTATTTTTTGTTTAAATTTGAAATATAAGTTAATTTGTCTTTTTTTCTTATTCTTTGTACCGTAAACTTATTCAAAATAAAATTTGATTTTAATTTAAAAGTGTTTTTTTTTCTTTCATTGATCCTATGAATGTTTGAATCCATTGATGGTGTCTTAAATGACCCAGTTTCATAATAATTTTTAATTTATTCGTCTTAGACTTTCAATTTTTCACTTCTGTGCTGTGAATTAAGCAGAACAACTCTCTCAACTCCATCAACTTTTTCAACTGTAAAATACTTTTAAATACACTTATATTTTTTTCGATGATTATTCTGTACTCTAACTGGAGTCCTGAATTTCCAGTACAAATATGGTGGTCATACAACGAAAATTCCACTACTTAAACAGTTTTTTCGGTTTTCCCATAACTTCGTTTTTGGACTAATTCCCTTTTTCAAACTAACGATTCAATTGCGTTAACTCTCCACTAGCCAAAGGTGAAAGGTACACGCTTTCAGGACGCCAGATGTCCAAGTGACTGCGAAAGAAAAAGAAACAATCCCATAGGTGTGTTCCCCTCAGGGTTTCCTGTCCGCCAGTCATACAGATGCTACGGCGAAAGGGTTGGAACCAACGGAAATCCTAACCAGTAAACAAACAAACGATCTTTCACAAAGAGCAGCCTCTCTTTGTTCCACGGGTTGTGTTGTTTTCAACTGTAAATTAATTTTTTTTTTTTTAGTCTTTCCGTTGATGTCTTGAGGTGCAAAGTTTTTTTTTTCTGGTGGGAAAATGAAAGTGTCTGGATTTGAGATAATGCAGACTTGAAAACTACTATGTACGAGGCTGCAATGTTTCTTGACCCTATGACGTCACTACGTGGAAGGAAAATCTGGGTAAACAGAAAGCTCAAGAAAAAGAAAGGGTTGATAGTAGTTTTGGTACGCAAATTGTAACAAAAAGACGCTATAGGCTAGGCTTAACAAAGTAATCATATTTTTAAATTTAAGTTCTTCATTTCACTCAAAATCCAGACACCGCGCTGGGACCTACTTGTTTTGTTTTGTTTATCGAGGGTGAAGTAACGTTGCAGTCTAGTATAGTGTCTGGGTTCAATACTGGTAAAATATGTTCATAGAGCCTAATTGTGCAAATTCGATGATGGATAAAACTCATACTTTTACGTGTGTTAGGGGAAATCGAATGTATCATGTGTTAGTACCTACTCTTACTGTGGAAAGTCAAATAGGATAACGAATTCAGTATTATGAAAAAATTATATACAAGTGTAGCGATAATTAATTTATATACAAGTGTTTTGGTTTAATTCCGCAGGATAGTAGATCTTGACTGTCGTCTTATGGATAAAAAATGAAAGGCATTAAATCTCTGAACAATTAAATTTTTACGGAAAACATACTTATTTCAAAATTAAAGAAGTATTTTCAAATTAAATAAATTCAGTTAATTAGTTTTACCTTAAAAATTTTTATTTAATATTTAGTTTGAGAAAATTAAAAAAAGAGACTTATAAAATCATTTTTTAAACTATTCTTCTATGGTTAGGAAGATCGACTGGAAGTTTCTTTGATGCATTTAATCCCGAGATTTCAGTGCCCAAAGCATCGATAGCTTCAAAAACACTGCTTTAGGCTACAGCCAGTTTCTGGTTCACGTGTTCAACCCCGCTGCGTAGTGTAAAAGAATACGAGGTCTTCCATGAAGAATAAATGAAGGCAAAAGTAGCACGAACAAAAAATTTCACTTTCAAATTACGCTGTTACTCAACACTGTTCACCTAAAAAAACGCAACCCAGAAAAAAAAAGTTTTCATTGTTCCGTCCAGTTTTTTGGCAGCAGTCCAACTCTCGTTCCCATTCAAATAAGTAAGAAGAAGAAAAACGTGCACTGTGGACAAGATATATAGCTCTACTATGTAAATTGATCGCCAATTCAGTGCTGCTAACCTTGGGACTTTTTAAGTTTTTTTTGCAAAAATCTGGAATGCTTGTTATGAATGTAGGAGTTGTTTGTGTTTATAAGGAAAGAAGTGTTAGAATCGCATTTGATAGAAAAAGACAATATATCGTAAAAAGGAAAGGTGAGATATAATGGTGTTGGGCCTTGAAGAAAACCTCATTCAATTTATCAGGATTGTCAGCTTCAACTACGTGAAGTTGTTTGTGTTGCGAAAATTTTAATAACTAGTTATCCTTACTATTTCTGTGTATGATATAAGCAAATTCATGCACTTAATCTGTTTTTTTTTATTGAGTAAAATTAACTTTTTGTAAAATTCTGATTTAATTCACATTTTTTTCAAATGCGAAATATTCGACTTATTTAAAATGTAAAGAATCTTATAATTTTTTTTCAAGTTAGCTTAATTTTTTCTTATATATTTTAGAACATTATAAATCGATACCATCTCAAAAATATGTGAAACATTCCTACTTCTCTCTATCTTTCTTTAATTATCTGACTATTTTCCCCATGGCTAAGCATTTCGTATGTTTTATGCGTTTGACCTTTCAGTTGCACTTTTATAACTAATTACCCAAGAAGGATACCAGTTTCTATTATTAAAGATTATGCATTTTACACTGTTAGCAATCAAGTTAAAGAATTTTTATTAATTATCAATAAACTATATTTTTTATCGCATATAAGGTATTACAATGTATTAAGCCCAAGGGGTATAATATTCAGTATTAAGGTGCTTAGATGGTTAGATAATTAATATGAAATGTGGATAGCAAAGGTACTAAGTGCACAAAGAAAATGACATCAGAACAGTCCTTTTTCCAAGAAATCTATCCCTTTACATTCTCTCCATCAATACTCAAAGATAAATCCTCCTCCTAAGAGGCAGATTAATTTATATTAACATAATATTTTTTGATCCTTGGCATACTGCTTAAAAAACGGATACAGACTATATACTATTACTCTGCTTGAATATTACTTGCTCAAATAAAATAATCTTATAGGAAATATTTTTTTAGTTTCCAATGACATGCATAAAATAAGGATACTCATGGACTCTCTTAGAATTTATCTTCAGGCCCCTTTGTAAAAAAAGATAAATCAGTTGAAGTAGATACTTTATTTAATGTCAAATCTATCAGTTTCTTAAGTTTTTAAGTATAGTAGTATAAAAAATAATAAAGCAAACTTTTAGAATTCAAAATTAATGAAAATTTCATAGAAAAATTAAGTTGGTTGAGTAAAGAACCAAGTGTTAGAAAATCAACCAGAGTGTGAACAGCTAACAGTGCCTTTTACAATAAAAAATAATAACTGTAGTGAAATACTGAGAAATAATATAATTATTTATAGGGTAATTTATAATTTATAATTTTTTTTGTTATCATTTGATATAATCTTCAGTTTAGAATAAAATTTTCAATACATTATTAAATACTGGATGTTTGATGCGACTTTTTTTTTTATAAATTTTTAAATTTCATTAAAAATCATTTTAATTTTTCAATTAGTATCCATAAATTTAAAAACAATGGAAGGCACTCCACTCAAGGTCCTACTATAGCTTACTTTATCTATCCTGGGCAAAATGAAACCCTAATTCCTATTCTTAGAGCTCCTCCCACTACTTTAGACCATAAAAAGCAAAAGCTCCAAAGCAAATCGCTCCCAATCATACTAAACGAACCATCTCAAAGCTGCGACTTATCAAGCAGCAACAGCAAAAGCATCTTCTCAACCATAAGCACAAAAAGCCATTCACGTGTAACACGCGCCCATAGGTATTTACGATCTGTGACAAAACAATATACGTGGGGTAACTACTCAAACCCTAATTTTCATTCTTATCACTACTCTCCCCACAACCATAAAGTGAGGAGCCCAAAAGTGAGGAGCTCAAAAAAACGCAAAAAAGGCGCCATCTGCGAGGGAGCTCGAGGAGAAGCTACTCCCCCGGAATGCCGTATACTTTAATCAAGTTTTACAAGTAATCAAGCCAGGGCCGTTATGTACGCGTAATAAAAGCCTGACCCCTCCGATGGCATGCCAATACTTCAGCCATTTTTTCAGCCAAGAATTTGGCCTAAAAGTTGGGCCCCAGTCGTTAGGCCCTCCCGAGTTTTAAGGAATGTTTAATTCGCTCTTCACAAAACAAGGTTAATGGGAAGCAATAACTGCCATCCGTGCTGCCTTGAGTTACGGCAGCGAAGAGAATCCGAAAGAATGCCTCATATACATTTCTAGCTATTTTCTGACTCAGTAATCAATCCGAGGCCGTTTTTCACGCGGAGTCGTAAAACAAATCAAAGTGAAAATGTGGCAGCTGGGGTAGATCGCGAAGGAGGAGGGGGTAAGTGGCCCACTAAAAAGGATCTCTGCACTTTTTGGGGTGTTTTTGCCGCGGGTCCTTTATTGCGCACTCTGTTTGTAATGTTTAATGGCCGTAGTGTGATCGGAGGCGCTATGAGTTCGAGAGCTTCTCTTTGGGGAGTTTGTTGTTTCTTCTAGTGAATTGGGATGTGTTAACTGTGACTGGCTGGCAAGTTCCTGTGACGTGTTAACTGTAAATGGCTATCCAGTTCCTGTGACGTGTTAACTGTGACTGGCTGGCAAGTTCCTGTGACGTGTTAACTGTGACTGGCTATCCAGTTCCTGTGACGTGTTAACTGTGACTGGCTATCAAGTTCCTGTGACGTGTTAACTGTGACTGGCTGGCAAGTTCCTGTGACGTGTTAACTGTGACTGGCTGGCAAGTTCCTGTGATGTGTTAACTACTGTGATGTTGGAGAGATATAAAGACAGATCGAGAAGTCAGAGAGGAGAAGTCTGGAAAGAGAGACAGGCAGCCAATCTGTTCCAGTTATTGAAGACTAACAAATTTTTACAATTTTACTAATTTACCTCAAATTTTAAATAAAGTTCCTGTTTGAGTTTTTAAAGTAGTCTGTCTGTTTATTGAGATAATTATTGAGACTTTACAGGATGGATGAATGGTTGGCAGGTTTCAACCTCAGTAAAGTGGCATACGGTTTAAGTTCACCTCATATAATAGTCATGATTCTTAATATCTGTGTCAGTTTTTTATTTATTTTTCAAGCCTTACCCTATATCTAATTGTATGTGTGCATTAGACTCCTCCATTATACATGCCTCGTTAAGCTGGTTGTATTTAAGTATTTAAGGTTTGATTTAAGTATAAATTAAAAAAAAGCACAAAATTATGCAGTAAGTCGTAAATATCCATTCTTAAGAGAAAAAAAATATTAAAATATTCCTATTAATGATAAATAAACTTTTGACATCAGTTTTACCATTTATATCGCATTTTACAATTGAGTGTTTTTCTTCAACATTTCCACAAATCTAAATAAATTTCTTCATATCCCATTTTGACCACATTTTTTAAACAAACTTTTGGAAAGTCCCATTGTTCAGTTAGAAGAGGATCAAGTGAATTTTAAGTTTGAAAACATGAATTTTAATATTTTTAGTTACTACAGGGAAGGGTAGTGTGAATCACAACTCAGATTTTGCCAAGAACAGAAATTATATCATAAAATAAATTAAATTTAGAAGCTTGTGTATATAAACCAACCATAAGCAAAAGGAAAACCAAAAGTAAATATAATTTCACCGAATAATAACACTGGTCTACAAAAAAAAAACTTTTTTCTTGGTGGCTGGAATATTAAAGCTGATTTTGTATATATTTGACCTCCTGATTAAGAATATGGCATCCATTTTTGCTCATCAGCTCTAGTTTTTGATATATTTCACTATAAAGTTTTTAAGACTTTTGCTCTACCTTTTATACAATATGGTGATATAAAGATGTCTTAAAATATAAAAAACCAAACTCTCTAAGGCTTTTTCTATTCCTTAGGGTCCCAATAGATAGTGTATACAGTTTCATCCCCCTGAGTTAGTTCTAAGGGGTACCTATAGGGCCCTAAAGTTGAAAAAAAGTGGAAAAAATTGTCTTTTTTTCAGAATTTTTTAAAAAATATTTTCGAGTTTTCAAATGTGATAAAACTGGGTAATATATGTTATTTAGAACTTATTTAGAAGAATAAAATAATTTTTACTTTTTAAGTACACCGGAAAAGACCAATTTTCTAATTTTTAGGCGAGAAGTAGGGTCATTTCGCTCAAAAACGCTTAATACCAATAATGATGGTTGAAACGAATAAATTCCGAATTTTTCAGACGTAAGTCCTCAAAAAAGATGTCCTTTGAAGTAAAACTGAAATTTCATTTGATAAAGATCAGTAAAACAATAGAAGCTGCTCCCGAGCTTTCATGCCCTACAATTTGAAAAAAATTGGAAAAAAATTACCTATTTAAAAAAAAAGGCATTTTTTAATTTGCTAATTGGATAAAATTGACTAATATGTGTTTTAGAAGTTATTCAGGTAGATTAATTGGAGCGACATCCCTGAAACTTTCCCATTTGGCATAGTTTAATCCGTAGAGATAGTAGAGTAGACTTGTCTGAAGCGAGCCAAACTTCGCACGCTCTGCTCTTTCTGGAGAGGCGATATTTACGTTCAATAAACTAACTCACTGATCTTTATCATATGAAATTTTTAGTTTTACATCAAAGGACATCTTTTTTGAGAACTTACTTCTGAAAAATTCGAAAATTATTCGTTTCAACCACCATTATTGGTATTGAGCGTTTTTGAGCGAAATGACCCTACTTCTCTCCTTAAAATTAGAAAATAGGTCTTTTCCGGTGCACTTAAAAAGTAAAAATTATTTTATCCTGTCTAAATAAGTTCTAAATAACATATATTACCCAGTTTTAACACATGTGAAAACTCAAAAATATTTTTTAAAAAATTCTGAAAAAAAGACAATTTTTTCCACTTTTTTTCAACTTTAGGGCCCTATAGGTACCCCTTAAAACTAACTCAGGGGAATGAAACTGTATACACTATCTATTGGGACCCTATGGAATAGGAAAAGCCTTAGAGAGTTTGGTTTTTTATATTTTAAGACATCTTTATATCGCCATATTGTATAAAAGGTAGAGCAAAAGTCTTAAAAACTTAATTGTGAAATATATCAAAAACTAGAGCTGATGAGCAAAAATGGATGCCATATTCGTAATCAGGAGGTCAAATATATACAAAATCAGCTTTAATATTCCAGCCACCAAAATGAGTGTTGACCAGTGTAATCAATCAATTGTGATTTTAAGATTCAAATTCAGCTCATTGGTGGAATTACCCAACAGTGAAAAAAAATCAGGATTCCAACTTATAAATCAACAGGAAAAAGTCTTCAAACCTTCCCAAGGTAGTAATCTCAACCCACCCATATCCCTTCCGACTTAGGCTAGTCTTCACCTCAACTTCTCAACAAGCCTCATTGTTAGAGCCAGCCTTGCTGTTTTCCTGTTTATTCCCTCGCAGGTAACAAAACTTTCGCTTCATGAATCAATTGTCTCGGAACGTCTGTGCACAATCAAAAGGATCAACCCTCTTGATACTCTCTTCAGAGCAGACAAAGACGCTCTTTGACGTCCACTTGTCGCGACGCTCACTTGATCACTCTCTTAGACGCTCCCGAGATATCAATATCAGCCATATCAAAAAGTGCCAAGAAGCTGCTTTGTTTTTCAGGTAGAACACGTGTTTTATTGTGCCCTATACGCTAATTGACTCTCTTAATGAGTGTTTAAGGATGTTTTTATCGATCAATTCATGGATATAAGTTTTAATACGTATTGAATTGGATTGGATTTCAATAGAGGAATTTGAGCATAAAAATTAACAAGTATATGGTATGTATCGTGAACGTGTATTTTTTTAAAGCATGTTCATTAGAGTATATTTCTTTACAGTTACTTAAACTACGTGGTGAATGTATTTTATTCACGGGACGGAACCGTATATTTAAAGGTATACATATTTTAGAGAAAGGTGAGTCTATTTAGAGCCTTAGGTTTTATGATATTTTAATAGTTGCTAAAAGATTTGTGAATTGTTTGATGAATTTTTATTTATGAATTTTGCTATGATATAGTACGGAAATATCACTCACTAATGCTATTAATGAAAGGTGTAGATTTAAAATAAAACTCATCTTAATTTTTATATTTTTTTCTCCAATATAAAATCTTAAAATTACATAACATAAAATATTGTGAATTTTCTCTTGTTCTTCCTTTAAAAGTTTACAATTATTTTAGTCAGTTAGTTTTTGTAGGATTCAATAAAATACATTAATAATATTGAAGTCCTCATTCAAATAAAAAGAAAAATTCCACATTGATTTTACAAAGTGAAAGGGAATTTTCTTTTAAAGAGCCTAAAAAAGAGTCAATTTTCACAAAAATGTACCATCAGGAATAATCCGGAAAATAAATATGTTTTGAACATATGACCTTTATGAACATATGTTTGAACATATACATTCAACTTTGCCGAACACTCATAAACTTTACGAATGAATGAAAAAGTATTAGAAAGGTATACAACATATAATCCAAGTTTATTAAAAGTATGTAAAACACAATCAATCAAGCTTGCGATAAAAATCAACCTAGTACTCAACTTCAAAAATTTTTGAAAAGCAATCAAAAAATTATAAACCTCCAAAACAAAAATCCATTCCCAATTCTGTAGGAGTTCAAAACGTTTGATCTTTTACAAGCCGAAATGTTATCAATCATTCCCTCAAAAAACTCTCAATCTTCCCTTTGTAGTAATTCAGATATCCGACATTAGAAACATCATTCCTCTAGCATAAAAATAACCCAGAGATTCTCTTCAAATCGCATCAAGCTGATTTTCAAGAGATATTTTCAATCGCAACCTAGAGCTATGTCTCGGGATAGGGTCACATTTATAAGCAGCAGGTATCAGAGCCTTGCTCCTTAATCTTCCGAAAGAATTTTCAACTCACGGCATCTTAATTAATTGCCGAACAGCGCCGTAAGGTTCGAAATGTTTAAAACAGGTCTTGAGGACTTTTATCGCTCAAATTAGGGTAGGTTAATGGAACACTTTGTTTTTCAATTTCTGATCATAAGCACCCTCTAAATATTGGTGGGGAAGGCGGGGTAAGGTCGTCTATAAATTGAAGGATTAAAAATGGTGAGGTATTTTAAAAATAAATTGATTAACGTGGACTTTGAAGCGTATTTATTTATGAGAGGCGATTAAAAAATTGGTAGTGACATGTTTTGACGCGAAATTGTGTTGTTTCTTTGCGGTTCACTGAAAACGCGATTTAATTGTCTTAACTATTTTAAAGGCAAATTCTGCAGATGCTGAAATTACTTAAATTTGTCTAGTAAATAGAGAACATAATTCTTATTTTTTACCTTTAAAGTTTTGGTGGGCTCTGATTTGGTTCCCTCAGCAGGTACTTCGGCAGGAATTTATCATATACATCCTTTATTAAAACATTTAACAATTGTAAACTTTTAAAACAGACAACAAGAGCCAAAAGGGCTTAATGCAGAGCAAATGCAAGAGGAAAAATAAACACGTTAGATGACAGACTAAATGGTTTGGTTTGGTTTTTTGGTTACATATATTTTCCGGTATGTGTGCTTGATCTCAAGGATCCGCTTATACACCTTCGTCAAGTAAGACAGACACAACAGAATTTTTACTGGCACAAAGAAGGAAAATACACCCAGGGTCGAGGTGAGAATCGAACTCACGACGGAGCAGTGCGCAGACTGTTGGCGTGAAAGGCAGAGGAGCAAACCGAACAGGCCATCCGTCCCCTGACAGACTAAATAAAGCAGAAATTGGATCTCCAGGTGTTGCCACTAGGAAAACCTGGGCCACCTTGAGGGCTCACACAGAAGCATCGAGGAGAATGGCTCGAGTCCGCCACAAAGTAATATCATAATAGATACAGATAACTATAAAGTTTTATAACCATATAAAAATTGGCTAAACCCACGTATTTAAGAACAATTTATACATAAAAAAAATCAGCATTTGTTAGAGTGATGTTATTATCATTGTGTAAAAAAAGGAAGTATACCAAATGGTAGGAAAATTCCCGTGGAAAATTTCATCATTATACATTTTAAATTGTTAAAGTCAACAATTAACAACGAGATGGTTTCATTAAAAACTAGAATCGGTAGTATTAAAATTAAGCACTCAAATTTTACTTAAGTGACTTAAACCATTTCAGACGTAGATTGGTCGACAAAAACTTTCATGGCTTCAATTCAGAAACTGTTTTGAAAGTTTACATTTGAATAAATTTAATTCTGCATTTAATACACTAATTTTAAATTAACTTCGATACACTGATAGCGAGAAAGTACTGAAAATATGCATCTTTTATGAGAAAGTAGATATTAAAAAAATTAAATTTTAGGTACATCTTTCTAGTTTCTTTAACTCTTATCAAAGTACTTGAATTAGAAATGCTGGTGAATTACCACAATACATTAATATTACACCGATAGTGATTCGGAAATAACATTATAATTATTTTCAAAGTAAATACTTAGTAGTATCTTCTATGGAGAGAATTAAAAAAAAAAATCATACTCGTTTTTCAGACAATGTAAGGGGTATGATTACAGAATTTTGACTCTCATTTCCAGATTGAACTGTGGATCAGAAAACATTTTTCCACTTGCAAAATGCCACAAAAAAGTGAAACAGAGTTGTTAAGTATTTTTTTCTCCATTAATCGAAAAACAGAGCTATCAAACAACAGATACTTTCATCTTCACATAATGAGAAAAAGTAAAAACACCAACCAAATTAAAACAATATTAAACATACGGGGGCGCGGAGAATGATACGCTAAAGGTGATTTCCCCCAATAATTATCGGCTTTCTGAGAGTCTCCCTCTAGAGAAAGCGATAAAGAGTTCAATTTCGCCTATGGAGTCATAGGGTGCAATAACCGTTCACGCAAACCCCAACTTTCAACGCGTGCTTAAAACTTCCTCAAAACTTTACCACCGACTAGCAGCCCGAAGAGAAGTTTTCGACTGCAGCGCCTCCGGTGGGGAATTCGTGAACTCCCATTGTCTCCCCCAAAAGGGGCCCGCTAAGGGGTGCTCTGCACCCTTCAGGAAGTGAAGGGGTCGCTTAGTTCTTTCGTTTCTATTCGGCCCAAATTTGTTAAGAGTTAATGCTACCCTCGGCCGGTTAGGGTTGAGAGGGATAAAGCCGGGCGTGAGACAAATTGATTGCAGTTGAAAGGCAGTTTTGTTTTGTTTGGGGGTTCAGGAAAGAACTGATGATTGTTTAGGGAGGCTCAGATTCCTTTAGTTGTTATCGGTATTGAGATTTTGTTGAGAATGATCGGATTGGGCAAGGTGATTTTTGGGTTTGGGGATTAATAAAATTTAACTTTATGAGTTGTAACAAAATTAACCCTACTAACTTATTTAATTTTGACTTTTATTATACAACTTTAAAATAATCTTTTCGTTTCTCACCTGGATTTTCTACCTTATACTATTCCCCACCTAATGCCACTATTACATGACCGAATTTTATGCGTAATGATCTAATAATGCTACATGGTTTTATAGTATAAATGCATCACAAGGATATTTTGTAATGCACTAGTGAAAAAAACAAATATTCAAGTGATAAGGTAGGCTAAAAGTACTTCAATTAAATTAAAGCTGGCTATACTAGACTGCAACGTTTCTTGACCCTATGACGTCCCTACGCGGAAGGAAAAACTGCGTAAACAGAAAGCCCGTTGGGTTGCTACGAGGACTTTCGGTACGTGATAAAAAGACGCTATCTATACATTGGTTTAACAAACTAATCATATTTTTAAATTAACGTTCTTAATTTCACTCAAAATTCAGACTACTTTGTTTTGTTTCTCCAGGGTCAAGTAACGTTGCAGTCTAGTATAAAGGAGGTTGAACTGCATGATCGTGAGTTGAAAGCATGGGAAGATTTACGGGGGGTCATTGGGCTTGTCCTTCATGGTTGAAAGTGTATGCCACCTAGGTGGACCATTTTTAGCAGGCGATCTCCGTTTTTCAATTTGGGGGATGGCATTCAATTAAACTCTGGCAAAAGAAGCGTCTCGTATCTTTATTATTAAGCATATTTGCCCTGATTGCAAGGAGCGGCTCTACTTTGCATAAACACGGCTGGCTCGCGCGTTTTATCACCGCCAGATTACAGGAGAAGGGAGGGAGAAAAAACGGGCTTTTTGGAGCAGCATCGATCGGCTCCGCAGCCTTTTCTTAATTGTCCTTTTTGTTGGTTTATCCGCTCGCGAAGACGCATTAATTGGAGCGGCGGGGCGCGCATAAATTATACGTCTTTCCGCTCCGCTGCTTTTTTCGGAGGGCGCGAAAAATGAAAACCGCCGGAAACCCGGGGCAAAGCAAAAGAAGGCCCGGAATCTGGCGCGAGAGATAAAATTCATCGATTTACCACTTAGTCGTATTTCAGGAGGAAATGAAGGCCCAAAAAACAGCGTCACGTGGCCTCTCTGGACTGCATTGCCGTAAAATATTTCTTTGCGCAGGCCGGTGCTTTGGCGGATTAGTTTTTAATGGGATATTGCGCCGTCAAGTCCCCTGCGCAAAAACGTCTTATTCTGCTGGGGATTCATTCTTTTTCTCCCTACTCCGAGTGCACTTCGCAAATGAATCGCAGTTATTGGATCGTAACGGTAGAGTTTCACATGTAGGAAGAAATTGGCTTCTTATTGGGTTTTATTGGGCATTCAAAAACTCTGTTTGCTCATTAGATTTAGGACCTTGGGATTTTACTGCGGGAAGAAGTTGTTGGGTAGGGAATTCCAGCGAATATTCCCTTTGGTGGTGGAAGAAGTAGTTTCTTTAATCTTCAAGCGGGGGTTTTTGAACGAGCTTCTGACAAGCACTTTTTCGAAGACTCATTGCCTTTCTATGAGTTGGTGGAGTAAAATCATAAATTCCAAAAAACGAAATTATCTCTGGCATGCATATTCAAAATTAGGTACTCACTTCCAGTGTAAGTGAGATAAGGCAAAGAATTTTCGAAGCAGGTTTAAGGGGATGTAGCGATTATTAGGGATTTATTATGTGCATAATATGAAAGACGAAAATAATTGACGCTTTGGTGTGTTATCTGCGTGTAAGTTCCTTGTGAATCATCAATCTTAAGCATTTAAAACCAGCATATCTTTGCTACTTTTAGTCCAAGTCATTTAAAAACCTTTTACGAAATAGATTATGTATATTTCTGAAACTCTAATAAACAATAGCAATATCATGAATCAAATAAGCGTAAGTTAAAAAAGTCCGTTTCACGACTTTTATTTCGAAACAACGTCTACTAGGTAAGAGACGATGGAGAATCCATTGAGATGACTTACAGCGCCCATAGCGGCGAAATAAAAAAGTTTAAAAAATTAATTAAAAAAGTAAAGGAGATAGAGCAAAAACCTCAGTGTTGCCAATATTATGAAATCTTACTGAAAAAAAATTTAATGAACATATCGTGAATATTCGAGGATATATATTTAGCACTTTTCAGGCTTCAAAAAAGAAAAGTCAGAAAATTTGCTAATTTTTAATTTTTTTATACATTTCGTCTTCATTTAACTAAAAAAACCCACCAAACTACATATTAACACTGAAAAACTTGCAAATTTGTGA
Source organism: Tetragnatha montana (assembly GCA_963680715.1). Taxonomy (NCBI): domain Eukaryota; kingdom Metazoa; phylum Arthropoda; class Arachnida; order Araneae; family Tetragnathidae; genus Tetragnatha; species Tetragnatha montana. The sequence goes on along the minus strand of OY796684.1, from coordinate 4,973,727 downwards.
ACTTTTTTTTGAGGCCTGTAAAAATGATATTTTCATATTCTCCTCGAATATTCACAAGATTTTCATGAAATTTTTCAGTGATCTTTTCATAATATTGGCAACAATATTCTTATTGAGGTTTTTGCTCTATATCCTTTAGTTCTTAATCTTTTTAACTTTTTTATTAAGCCGCTAGAGGCGCTGTAAGTCATCTCATTGGATTCTCCGAGGTTACTTACAAAGAGGTTACGCCTTATTCCCATGACCCTAGGAGACGCTGTTTCCAAATAAAAGTCGTGAAACGAACTTTTGAAACCCTTTTATAATTAATACAAAAATACAAAAATAAAATTAATATAAACACGTAAGCTTTCACGGATTTTTGTCAGATATCTGATATAAAAATAAAAATTTTATTAACAACAAAAATAGATCATTAACTTGAGGGATAACTAAGGTGTCATATTTTTGTCACCACATAGTTTATTATTTTCATCATAAATAAACTATTTAAAAGTTTGCTATGTGTTAAATTATTACAGTAAATATTTTTGCATAGAAATAGTCCTTAAAAATCATTAAAGGAGATCCAATCAGATCACTGATGTAAAACGTGTTGATAAACCAGCAAAAACTTTAAATACGTAAGAAACTGTTGAAAATAGAACTTTTTTTAATACTTTATAAAAAGAGATGTATTAAATGTTTTGCACTCTGTATATAAACTTAAAATTTTAATATTACCTTGATCAACAATTTTATTAATTAAAATATTTTCATTTTCATTATTCTCCTTGAGTAATTGTTATGTATACAAAGGTTTTTTTACAAATAGATTTTTTACATAAACATCATTAAAATTCTTAATTTGTATTGAATTTTTATTTAATGAAGAATTTAAACATGTCTGAATTCAAATCAAATCAGATGTTTTGAAACATAGTTATTGCACAGAATTCTTTAAAATTTATTCATAAATTAGTGAGGTTGACGAAAAATTTTAAAAATAATATGAAAATTTTGGAGTAAAATAAAATTACATTTATATATAAGGGGAGACTGGGGACAATAGTAACACTTCGAATTCCTAGAAAAGTGTAGATGCCAAGCTGCTACAATGATAACAGTGTGTGCAGGGCTTGTAAACAAATAATGTCCGAGAGTGCCAAGACTGGCAGTTTAGGTATAGCAGTGTACTTGAGAAAAGAGTGTTTTTCGAGCATAAAAGTAAATTTTTACTTTTGAGTTAAATTCTTTCTCCTGCACTACAGGTATGTAGCACAAAATAACTTTTTTTACAAAATGAACCTACATTTATCATAGTTATATTCTGTTCAGTTTTAAGTTAATATTGTTTTTAGTTTCTTTGAAAACGAGGGTTGAATTAAAAATGGACACATGGGGTCAAATGTAACACTAATTCGGGGACGATTGTAACATGTGAAAATTGACTTTTGGATGCCGAGATCTCGTACAAGGACAACTAAAAGGGGTCAGATTAGTCAGGAAAGAATGGAGGCAGCGGCTGCTGAGGTTTGGGAGTCTGGAAAGTCAGTGAGAAGTGTTTGTGAGCACGGTATTTGTTATGGGCCGTTATACAGATTCTGTCAGAAAAAATGAAAACCCTAAAGTGGGTTATAATTAATTTATAAGTTATCGGTGCTAATTAATTTATAAATTGTCACCAGCAATCACCTGCATCACCTACACAATCTCTTAATAAAAGAGAACCAAATTCACTGCCATCACCACAAATATCAAAATGCTCACCACAGGCTGTTCAGCCAACACCAAAAGTGGTACAAAATCACAATTCAACTATAAAAAAGGAAACTCAAGGAGAAAGAGCCCTATCTGCACCTATAAACCCAGTGTAAAAGAGAAGAAGTCTACACAAAAAAGAAATTTAAATATTCAGAGTGTGAAACCTCATCAGACGATGAATATTTGTGTGTTGTTTCCATGGACAATTTCAAAAACAATCGCCCCCAGTGAAAAATGGGTTCAGTGTGTTTCGTACAAAATATATTGTTAATAAATTTGTATAATTTCCCGTATTTCTTATGAAAATGTGTAGTGTTACAATTGACCCTTATATGTGTTACAATCGACCCCACTTCAAGGGTCGATTGTAACAATATTCTATGGTATATTTTTTTATTTACTATATTGTAATGCATGTTCACAGGACAGTTTTCATAAAGCAATTGTAATTGGGATATTTCAACCTATGTTCATACCAATTTTCATAACTCTAACATAAAAAATGGCTTGGCTGGAGATGAATTTGTAAATTTTGTTACAATTGTCCCCAGTCTCCCCTACACTTTACCACATTTACTGCAAGAACGATATCTTTAAACGTTTCAAAAGCTTTTCTCTGTCATCTTTTGACGGTTGTTAATAATTTTGTTTTCACCTTTCTCCAGCACCTTACTACATAGTTATGGATTAAAGTTTCAGTGGATATAATTTTGTCTTTAGAATGCATTTACGGTACATTATAAAACTAGGATTCTATACTTTATTTAAATTTGAAATGGATAGATTGCAAAAATATACCGATTATTAGTTATCCATAAGTTAATTTATTTTGAAATTCAGAATTAAACCCAATACTTGTTCAGATTTACCGTTTTACACACCTTTTAGTCATCAACAAAAACATTTAAATATATTTTACGCATATTCAAATAATACTTAATAAAAGACAGGTTGAAATAAAAAAGTTTCATTCAAAAATAAAGATTTCATGATTTATGATTTTAAAAGCAATGAAACAAATTTGATTTCTCCAGAAAAATAATGAATTAAAAAATAATTTTTGTAATCTAGTTACTAATAGTTACTGAATATTTTTTTGTAAATTATTTCTAATGCTGTGAAGAAAAAAATAAGAGATTTTTTGTTTATTTTGAAAATATTAATGACAACTTAAATAACTTCTTACCTCTTTTACAATTACATTTTTTAAAAATGTGGTTACATATGTATCTTATACAATACAGGAGACAAGTAGGTTAATTTATTTTATTTTAGGTGGCCGCATAAAAATACAATCTTATATTATTTAAAATGTATCATAATATTTTTCGATCAAAAGTAGTGTTAAAAGTAAAATATTCATTCCATATAAGTAAAAGAACTAAGCAACAAATTAAATTTTTCTAAAGAACTATTTTTTTTTCTAGTTTCATCGTGTCTATTACTTTGCAAGTTATCTATTACCAAACAAATATCCATCTGATGTAACAGGAAGTTCAATCATATGCACTCAGTAACCTATTTTCTTATAAAGTGAGTTATATTTCTTATATAACTCACAGAATATAAGTAAGAGTTAAAATTCTTACCATAATAAAAAACAACATTCTAATAAGTTAATCAAATATAAAAATATTACTTAAATAAATAAAGTATAATAAAAGTAAATCAAACATAAAAGCTCTTCATAATAAAAAACGAGTGAAGTTATTGTCTTGTTAAAAATTTGTAATGACATTTTATAAAGTTAAAAACTGAGTTTAATTTTTAGTGTTATAGTTTGTAAATTGTTTATGTGTTTTAATAATAATTAAAGAATGTTAGGTTGTCTATGTGAATTATGCTCCTTTTTAAAATCCTGTACTTTGTAAAATTTAATAATAAATTATAATAGTTTTTTTTTAAATACGATTCTCTAAATATTGTAAGAAAATCTCAAATTGATACATTTTCTGAAATTTTCTTTGTGTTTACTTTATGCATAAGCCATTGAGTTTAGTAGGGTACTACATGTAATTAAATTTTATGGAAACAGTAAATTTAAAGATTTTTTTTTACCAACAAATAGCTTTAAAGCAGCTACAATGCAATTTATTTAGATCATTTTTTTCACTGTAACTTTTTTTATGTGTCCCTTTCCACATTCACGTTAGTTTAACTTTATATTATGACTCTTTGGAATTATTTTCTAGGATATTCTTGCAAGGATATTTAGGTTAGTTGGTTAGTACAATTAATTTAGTTGAATATAATATTTTTATGTAGCAATATTTCTCGAAATATATTGGTTATAAATTTGAGATGTTTTGTGATTTTTTGTAATCTGGTCTTCTTCATTTACTTTAAAAATTCTGTTCTCATTATTTAAATCTAACAAATTATAAACTAAACAAAATATGGCAATTTTAACAAACTTAATTAGTATGTCAGCCATAAAATAGGCTTAATATTGAATCTATAATTTAAAATTATGTTTAAATCTGTAGTATTTTTGGTATTTGTTTGCTTGAATAAATGGCATAACAATGCAATATTATTTATATTGATAGCTATTTAAATTACATATTATTTATTATTAAAATAAGAAAAAAGAAACTGTAACGAAACATTACTTGAAATTACTTGAAAAAAAGTTAAATTATTGTATTTTTCTACATTATTAAATGGTAATTATGTTATGTAGTAAGGATAATATATTAAAAATACTCGATTTTTTTATAAATCTTTTGTAAGATGAAAATAGCAACATTAACAATTAATATAATGAACATAAATATTCACTAGAAGAAATACTTCAATACAGTGATTAGTTTACCTAAAAATAAATATTTTTTTATTTATACTTTAGTAAACACTTCTCGGTTATCTGGTATGTTTTATAAAAATATTGAAATTTATAATTCAATAAAATGTTTAAAAATTCATGCAATCATATTTCTAACAAAACACATAGTACGTATATGTAAATAACTCACAGAAAATAGATAAGATATAAAATTCTTAAAATCTTACCATAATAAAAAACAACACTAAATAATTTATTTTTAAGTAAAATAATTACTTAATTTTTTTCCATTGCTTTCAAATGCAGTTGAATAATAGCACAACGATTTGAAAACTTGGTTTGCAGACTTAAAAAAAAGTATCTATATTTTTTTTTCAATTTATGCGTCATAGAAAATCTATAGCAATGCATAAGAAAGTTTAAGATAATCAAGTGTTCCGATTTTATATTTTACAGAAACGTTTGTTCAGTTGAGAATTTCAACCAGAAACCCGTAATCATATAAATTTAAAAATAAATGACATTCCTTCTAAAGCATATTTAACCAGCACACACAGTTCTTTCATCATTACGTTTGCCTACGCTTTAATTTCTAGTTAACGCATAAAATTCTTAAGAAAATTGTTTTCTACAAATCACATAGAAGCGGCCGCATCTCAGTGCGGATACAACGCGTTAAAAAATACCCACCCAAGTCATCATCCTTACCCTGAATTCCTTATGAACCCTAAGAACAGACTAAACTAAATTTTAATATAAAACTTGAAACCCGGTTTCCTCGAAAAGTCTTATTTTAGTTAATTTTAAGAAAATCATTAATATTTCAGTAGCACCTCCCTTGTTCGTTTCATTATAATCTAGAATACGTTTAAATATTCATACTACTGTAAACAGAATGTAATCTAGCGGAGTAAAGTTAAATGACTCTAAAGGATACAGCATCTGTCTTTCGGATTCCATGGAAGGAAAAATACTTTTTAGGATAAAAGTTCAAGAAAACAGAAGTTCGCAGGCACAGGCAGGATTGGAGAGAGCAGTTTAAAAGTAGATTACCCGCCTTCGTTTTGGTTTTTGCGGAGTTTATTTAATTTTTGGTTGGGGGAGTTGCTGCTGGTTTCGAGTTCTTAACTGTGTAACGCGCGCGTGCTTATTTAACCATCAAGATGTTTTAGTGGAGTGTTTGCGTTTCGGATTGAGTTAAGTGAAACCCGTGATCAGACTTTTCAAAAACTGATCGGTAATGGATATTGTGCTGCTTTATCTTGTTTGCACTCGGTCGCAAAACCTGGGGAAATGCCATTTTTCTGGACAGCGTCCCGGGAAAAATAATTCCCGTAGATGTTTATTTCGTAGAAGGGTTTTCAGAAGAGTAAACAGTTGTGTTTTAATAAGAAAATGCACTTAATGAAGCGTTAAAGTACTTTGCTTTCGACAACCTGGGTTGTCAGCTTTGAAATTTAATTTTGTGAGCTTTATTTCTGATTCCCTTTATCAAACAGACATTAAAATCGTCTTTTAAAGTCAAAAGGATGTAACTCTGTTTAATGTTAGCTAAATATTCCCCAGGCCTAGATAACAGAGTAGAGTGAGATTATACATATAAATTTATGGACTTTTGGAAATCAATGAAAAATCAAGTATAACAGAAGAGAAAGATATTGATGCACCGAAAGGTATTGATATTTTACCAAGGCATAATCAAATAGATTTTTAGATATTAGTCGAGAGACAGACATTTAAGATGTTTTTAAATATCAGCAGAGAGACATTTTTACGTACATAGCTGAAATAGCCATTGATAAAAGCACATAAAGACACTGAGGCATCAGAAGATAAAGACTTAGATACAATCGGATAGAATTTAAAATATCAGATAGAATTGATGTTTAGAAATTTTATCAAATATCCAAATGTAACTTTATTGTATCAGATATTTGATACTGAGATTACAATCAGATTTTTGGGTATCAAAAAACGAGACTATAGCTGATGGACAGGACAAGAAATTTATATAGATATCAGTAGATAAAGACATTGGGATATCAGAAGAAAATATAATAGACTAAGATAACGACTAGAACTGAAATTTAGATGCATACCTAATCAAATAGTCTGATTTACTCTTTAATGTTATGCTGTCATGCTTAAGACTTTTGAGGGTTCAGGTAAAGAATGTTACTTTTCTTAAAGTATCATGCATTCATTAGTTACAATTCACAAGTATTAACATTTTATTAAGAAATGTTTCGACAATTTTTAGTAGGTAAATTTCCAAAATATGGGGACTTAATATAAATAACTCAAAGTGTTTCTCTCTATCTTTTGGTTTGACCGCCACTAAGATAAGAATCTAGCAACGTGATGTACTTTAAATTTTGTCGCTAAAATTTGCTAGGAGATTTTCTTGGAAGCTAACAGGTTTATTATAGTATGATGTTAGTGATGAGTACAAGGTGTGAGGAAAGATTTGATGCAAACTGAAATTTGTCTCAGTTGTTTGGATACTACAGTAAAAACTGACATTCACAAATTGAAATTATATTTTTGCTGTCTAGGGTTGATTATAAAAATAATGAGATTTCATCTAATCCTAATGAATGGAAAATTTTGTGTACACTAGAAAATTACATTTATTAAAAAAAGAAAACATTTAAAATAACAAAACAAGCGTTTTTCTATGCAATAACTATGTCTTCGTAAGGGAGAGCCATCATGTCTCTATGAGTGAAGGGTCAACCCTCTCTTGGCCTAGGTATACTTAACCCATGAGCATAATTTAGAAATTTATACTTTTGCACCATATATTTAGTTAGATCTATATAATAATATTCAGTCATGGGAAGTAGAAAATAATGTAGTAATTCTTGATATTTTTATTCAGGTTCGACTGCATACTAAAAAAAAAATAAAAGAAAATAATAGTTTAGTTCAAATCATCTTATATGCCTTAGTAATCCTTTCATTTATTAGAATGTATTTTTACTGATTAAAAACCTGCTATGTAGTTTATGATTGAGAAAGGTAATTGTGTACAAAGGTAAAACCCATTTATATTCAACACAATCGCTATCTAAATCACAGCTTCAGAGTTGTAAGTAAAAAAATCCATGAAAATAAAAAGGTTGGTTTGTCTTTAAATTGAAGGGGAGAAGTCAAATAATAAAATTAAAAGCTTATTTTAAAAAGGTATTTTTAAATTACATTAAAATGAGGCAAAACTACACTTATGTTGCTTTCTATCTCTCATAAATGAAAACACTAATTTGAATAAAGATTTTAAATGAGGAGAGAGCCGTTCTTCTATATTTATTTAAACTGCTTGAAGTGTTAAAAATATGGGATAGTTAGTAGGTTGTAGATATGTTATGCATTCTTATATTTGAAAATTTTATACTTAATAAATAAAAATTAGACTCTTAATCATAATTTCTTCCAATTGTATCTAACTCATTTTTAATACATGACAAGAACTGGAAAAATGTATCTTTACAGATGCTTAAAATTTTGTTATTTTGAATTAAATTAGAAAACAGTATTAAGCACTTGGTACATAGTTATATCACAATAAAAATTCAAAGATTGGGAACAGTAAAAAAAAACAACTTAACTTTCAAAAACAAACCCCTTAAATGTATCACACCATACAACAATCTTTCGTAATTTAATGCGTCGATATTACACATCAATGTTTATTAAACACTTCTAAAGCTTTAAACGTTCTGTTTTATCGAGTACTTAATCCAAAAGAACGAAATTTTCCCACGCTGCCCTTGTCAATACTCTTAGAAACAAAACATTTTACATTTAAGAGTATACGATCTTCAGTACGTTTTACTCCCTTATAGTAGTTTCCCTTAAACATTTTCACTTTAAAATTTAAATTTACGTTACATTAACTTACAAATTATTCAAGTAGAATAATCGTTTATTCAGCTTATAATATTCCGGTATGGCGCTTCAAACATTATCTGAAATATTAATGATGCCTTTAAGTACATAGTTTGTCAAAAAGTGCTTTATCATAATTTAAACTCGTTAACTATATTTTTATGAAAAAAGTGTATTTACTTTTGGATAAGTATCTTAGTCTGAAGATCTTTATTTTTAAAATTCAAGTTAGTAATTTTAGTAAATTGACTGCTTTGTTAAAAATAAAAAATGTGTTAGTCATTTATGTTGTTTATTAATTAATATTAACGAAGCAAATGTCTTGTCCCATATCAGTAAAAGAGTGTTTAGGGGTTAAGTAGTATATATTAATGTAGTTTTTAATAATTATAAACAATATAAAAACCTTTTAAAATACCTTGCTCATTTTGAACCTAATTAAGCAATGAGAGTAACAAAAAATGAAAAGTAATTGATAAAATGATCAGATTTAGCATAAAAATGTATGAATTCTTGATGTTTTTAGTATTAAATTTTCATAATTGAAAAACTATACAGTGTACTTAATTATTTAAAAAAGTTTTTGGCATGTTTATTTGTCAATAACATACAAATTTTTGTATTTTTATATAAATAACTCTGATTTAAAGAAGGAATTCAATGGTAATTAAATAATATAGTTGAAAAGTTCGGTACAAAATTTCATGAGAATATAGTAGAGAAATATAAAGTAATAACCACAGAAGTTTTTAAAAATTAAATCTATCAATTCAAATTAATTAATTACATTAATAAAAAAAATAGTTAGTAGTTGGAGGTAACAGAATTTAAATTGAGTCTCTTACAAAAGTAACTTGCGATTCAAAATATGAATTTCTCAAATTGTTTGAGCCCCTTCGCACATAATGCGGTTTCAATGTCTTTTGTAGCAATCGACGTTTAAGTGTTTACAATATTTTAATTGTAGTACATGTAAAAAGTATTTCACAGGAATAAATTCTTATTTTAATACTATTATATTTTTCAGAAATATTTGGCTAAAAATAGAAGTTAAGAAGTATACATATAATTTAGAAGTTTCAAAAAGGAGTTCAAATTAAAGATTTGAAGTATTACAATGATTACAAAAATATTACATAGTAAATCTTCAATTGTGAATATCCATTTTTTTATATTTACCTTTCAAAACACGAAAAGGTCTTATCTTATTTAATAGATTTTACTATAACTTCTGACGAACGTAACATCATGCTCAATAGAAAATCAGTTTTATGTATAAAAAAAACCACTTAGAAAATGAAAAGTATAAAAGAAAAGTGGTTGCAAGTAAGAAAATAATAATGAGCTTATTTTAAAATTTGAAAAAATAGCAAAAGAATACTATTGAAAGGAGACGAAAGGACTGCTTCCAGACAGCGAATATATCAAACACTATCCACTAATAAAATAAAATGTTTGGAGTGAAAAGAATAAGTAATTTTAAAATTTAATTTTTGTACTTAATTTTTGAAAACTCGACGAAATTTCTGAAAGTTTTAAATAAACCCATTTGCATCGAAATTCAACGAAACTTTTTACTTTTAATAAACATATCTATTAAAATCTGTTATAATCTGTCTTAAAAGTTCTTAAGAAGAATTTTAATGCTTTAAAACTTCTTTTGAAGCTACTTTAAAGAATACATTTTGTAGACAATCATTATCCGGAAAAATGCAAGAAAAATTTTATTTCAAATTATAAGCTTCTCGGAATGATAGTAATCTAAGTACAAAATTACAAATTTGAGATTAGCATAGATTTGGATTTCTTTTTAGGTATTTTATTTTGAGTAGTAGTTATCTAAATCAAAAATTCAATAGTATATCTGTAAGAGCAGTTCTAAAAATGCCTTTTCCTTAGGATTAACACAGCTGTTATTTCAGAAAACTCAGCTCAAAACTAAGTTCTCTGTATTTAACGAACTTGGACTGTTTTTCTGTGAGGCCACTCATTATTATCTTATTCCGAGCAGCTAATATAATGGATATCTAATTTGTACTTAGAATTTCAAGTCAGTATATCAAAAAACCATTAAAGTCTACTAAATTTAAACTATAACAAAACACATAAGTTGAAGCGCTCCCTTAAGCTTTCGTCAGAGAAATAACCACTTGAACTAACCAATTTTGGGTCAAGTGATCTTAAGTATATAATATTTCCTAACAACATAAACTAATAACCAACGGGATTTTAGGAACTACATTTTCCATATTCAAACTGTAAAAGTGGTGACTAAATAAAAACGGAATTTATAGACTCAAGGAAACCCAGAGTTCCCCTTCAAACAGGTAGATTTTTTTATATTTGAATTTGGTGGATTATGTGGAAAAAAAGACTTGTTCTTAACCATAAAAACTTTTAATTATTGTTTAAAAAATTTTCTTTCTTCTTTTTTATGAAAATTTAATTTTTTTTCAACATATATAACTAATCCTCCGTTAAGTCTTTGAACATAGGTTGACATACGGTTAGTCACTTCCTTTGACAACATACTGAGCGATATAGCTGATACTTTGGGTAAGAGTTAACTATAGTCATACCGCCAGGAGAAAAACTTTTGACGCCTTACAATATTGTAGTGAAAATCTGCGTGGCTCACATTTGGCTTTGTAATTCTTTTCAGAGTTTTGGGTTTTCTGTTAAAGGTTTTCTCCTGGCGGTATGACTTACGGCAAATGAATATGACAGTGAAAAAAACCCTGCAATTTTTAGTAGAGAAATTTTAATTATATTCAATTTAAATTAGCCTTACTGGGTTTCATCTGTCCATTATTTTGAAACTTCGTCTCTATTACTGAAGATATTTCCATAATTTTTTTTATCCATATAGTATAAGTAATTGGAATAAAAATTTGACTGACAATGCACTTAAATAAGTATTTTCCTAAACTAAACTCATTGGCGCAACAGCCCTAGTGGGCCAAGGCCTACGATTCCCATCTTCGTTCTCTTGACCATGGGGCCCTGGGGTGCAAGGCCCCACTGTCCCTATCAACAAAACATTTTTCTCATAACATGACTTAAAGGTATAACAGCATAAACGTACAATTTTTCATATAAGTTACGGGCAATCTGATAAATCCGGGCATTCCTAATAACGCCCGCGTATTTCGGGTAAAGTAACAAATACGCATTGATACATGCCGTTGAATTTATCACATTACTCGCCTTACCCGGTTTATCACTTTGCCCGTAACATAATATTTCTACGATTCCTAAAAAAATATTACATTTTCCTCAATCTTCCATACAGAAGAAAAAAATTTCGTCACAAAATACATCTATAACCTCATTTTAACGCTTATGTAACAATTCCCCAATTCATTTATACCCACCACAACGCCATACACCTTCAAATCCCCCATTTACAACATACTACCCCAATCAGAAACCCATTTTAACCTCATCAACAACCTTCCAACACCCCCACCCCTTTGAAACAGCATCAAAACCCCGAAAACCGCCTCACTTCGGGCATTATATTAAAAATGCCAGGTTTATCACCTTGCCCGTAACAACTATATTTCTACGATTTCTTAAAAAAACATAACATTTTCCTCAATCTTCCATACAGAAAAAGAAAATTCACCCCAAAATAACACCTTTACAACATTTTAACTTATATTTAACAATTCCCCAATTCATTTATACCCACTACAAATGAATTATGCCATATACCGTCAAATCCCCATTTACAACATACTACTCCAATCAGAAACCCATTTTAACCTCATCAACAACCATCCAACACCCCCATCCCTTTGAAACAGCACCAAAACCCCGAAAACCGCCTTACTTCGGGCATTATATTAAAAATGCCCCTAATGCCCCTTATCACTTTGCCCCTAACATATATATATTTCTACGATTTCTCAAAAAAATATTAAATTTTCCTCAATCTTCCATACAAAAAAAATTTGCCACAAAATACATCTATAACCTCATTTTAACGCTTATGTAACAATTCCCCAATTCATTTATACCCACTACAATACCATATCCCTCATTTACAACTTACTACCCCAATCAGAAACCCATTTTAACCTCATCAACAACCATCCAACACCCCCAAAACCCCGAAAACTTACCGCACCCACCAAGAACAACACGTTTCAAGAAGCCCACCTCGCTCTTTCCCTTTCGACGATCTATCTTCCCAGAGACACCGCTGCTCCCCCACACAACGTAGTTAATCAACACTCAACTACCTGTTAGAGATAGTCTTTCGCCGGCTCCGATTAAGTTTAGTCGGCTGGGGTGCTCGAGGTTTCCCACAAATGTCATTCCTTTCGATTTCTGCTGCTGCAGACGAAAACGAAATGGGTTTAGGCTGGCTCCCCGAGTGGGACGCTCGGGGTTTCTGCTGGAGCGAATTCTTCCGATGGCGCTATTTTGGTTTTGAGGTGCTGATTGGATCGGAGGGGCGTTTAAGTTGAGTGTGAATGAATGGGAAATGGGGTTAGTTTGGTTGATTTTGTTTGGGTCGTCGATGAAATTTTGGGATGATTGAAAATTGGGTTGTTGTGTTGTTGTTGAGTGTGGTGTTAAAGTGGTGGATATATTGTTGTGTGGTTGAAATGGGTTATTTTTGTAAATGTAAGGAATGTAGTAAGAACTTGAAATGTTGTTTGAAAGTCATGAAAAATAATTGAAAGTAGAAAAGTAAACTGAAATTAACACAATATGTCATTTAGTTTAAAACATAAAATTCAAAAGAAAAAAAGACAAATTTTTAAAATACGAAAAAATTTAATTAATTTAAGTTTCTTTAATTTATTTTTATCTTATAGAAATTACTTTTTGAAAATTTACGTGTGCAGAAAATTTTGAAGACCTTTAATAAACTCTTGTATTGAAGAAGAAGAAGAGGGGGGAACACGATGGAGCACCTAGGCCCGAAGGGCCTTCTATCTCCGGTATAACTGGCAGATTTTTTGCCTAAAACAGAAGGGTTAGATGCAAAGCATGGTGTATCAGAGGTTTTTTACACTAAGCTTCCTGAAGGAAACTTTTAGAGAATTTTGAGATTGGTCAATCACATGCAAATCATTTGCTACTCAGTAGTAGCATACAAAATCTCCCGCAGAAGAGCTCTAGGGCGTTTTTTGTATCGCGCGAATCGAGGGTCATAGTTTTTGATGTTTTGTACACAGCTATTTTCGCTGCTTTCTACATTAGCAAAGAATTTCACCGCAAGTTTAGAGAAGAAGTCCCTAAGAGTGGGTACATCAAGGTCCCTACGTATAGCAATATTTCGATAGTAGTATGGTGCGTTGAGTATTAGCCTGAGAACCCTCATTTGTGAGGCTTCTAGTTTGTTGAAAGAGGTCTTGGCCGCTTGGCCCCATACACAACAAGCATAGGAGAGAACTGGTCTTAACACAGATTTATATGCCATCAGTTTGGTATTGATTGACACATGGGATCTACCATTTAAGAGGGGAAACAGTTCTCTGACTCCAACTCCAAATTTGTCTTTAGTGTTTTTTATGTGCTTGGCCCAGGTTAATCGCCTGTCCAGTGTGACGCCTAAATAAAGTACTTCATTAGTCCAAGGTATTAGTGTATTGTTCAGCACCTCTTGTATTAAATTGAATTGAAGATAATCATCTTACATAATTTGCAGAAGGTCATTTATTATAATTCAAAAAGGATCTATTAAGATCCAAGGGCCAAGACCTAACATACTATAGCTTTAAATTACGCTCATAATTTCATTTCAGGTATTTCACATTTTTAACCCGGGAGGACGCGCGCTACTTTCTGTTACACGGGAACGCGCGCGGGGTCTATCAGACCCCGCAAACCGTTTTCCGTTATAATCGTTCAGTTTATGCAAAAATTTTATCACGGAAAGTTTAAACATATAATTTAATCATTCAAAGTGCATAATAACTCATTTTTAAGTTGACTGATTTTTATTGAGATATAATATTAGACTATTTCACATTTTATACCGAATCCCTATGATATTACATATTTTTCATAAGAAATGTGAAAAAATTGTGTAACAATTTAATTTAGTGGTGTTTACCTTAAATTTCCCTTTTAGAGCAAGAAAAAATATAGATACTAGGTACATTTGGACATCTCTTTGGTTATAACTCGCGCTAATCCTCACAGTTTTGGAAGCATTTCAATAAAAACAACAACCTAACTCGGAAAATAACATACCTACTTTATTTAAACTTCATGAGGTGATAGGTTGAAACCTTTTAGGCAGCTACACGGAGTTTCATACATTTTCATTAAAAATTAGAGTTTTTATGAAGGTTTATTTAAGCGTCGGGGTCTATTAGACCCCACGCGCGTCCCCGCGGGTAAAGCCTTATAGTAAAATTTTAAATTTGGTAAACACATCAATTTTCACACTAATAAATATATTTAAAAATAAGATGTTGTCATTATAATAATCTTTAGAATGTTGTAATCTAAATAGTCAACTAATAACTGGCAGAACAGATAGATACTTGAAAAGTCCAACCAGGTCGCATGTGATAAAAAGAAAAGATATTGGAGAAAAGGAGAAAATTAGGAGATAGTGTGTTCTGGCGATCTTTTTGCACCTGAGGCCTATCCTTATAAAATCCCTGAGTTGGGTTTATATTTTTGCAATAAGAATGGTCATCTCACTATTTTTGACAAACCCATAAACCGTTGGGATTTTTTTTTGTTTTCATGTTAACAAAAAATTTAAGAAATTAATATGCAAGACGACCAATAAATTCGTCTTTGTAAAAAACAAAACATAAGTTTGTGTTATCAAATACAAATTAATAGAACATGATTTTCATTTTAAAAAATTCAATATAAAACTTAATTATTTGAATTCATTTTCTTTTATTATCACTAAAAATAAACTTATAGAAAATAAATTTTTTTAATGGTATCGTATCGGTTGTAATGATAGTCAATGATCCAATTTGAGGAGACATCAGTTCAAGTAAGAAGTAGTAATTTCTTATTAAGTTTACTGCGTAATTATTCAATGCACTTTACAACTAATAGAGTTATTAACTCAAATTTTTGTATAACTTTAACCTTATATAACTTTAAGATAACTGTGTATTCGGTTTTAGATTTCTCTTTTTTAAATAATTAATTAGGGCAAAAGGATATGTTCATAGATTTGGAATTCGATACTATCTATTTTAAATAAGTACTGGAATTTAAATTGCCAACTTTTGATCAAAGGTATTTTAAAACCAAAGTGCTAGTTCAATAGAATGAAATTTATCAACACAAATTTATTATGTATTTCAATTGGTTAAAACATAAGTTAAAAATTATCAGAAAACAGCATTTTATATTGCATGTCTTACTTGTATTTGTAACTAAAGAGAGAAAACTTCCATTAAGTACCCAGAAATAAATAATAAATACATGAATAAAATATAAATTTCGAATTGAGAAGTTAAAATTGATCCTAGGTGACGTGCTTAGATATCACTTTCAATGTAATTGAATCATGATTTCACTCTTGAAATATAAAATTCCTATTTTCCTCGTATTATTTTTACAGTGATATTGAAAATAACCTAGGTTAGGATAATGTAAACAACTGTGCTACTGAATTTTGAGGTGGCTACTGAATTTTACTACAAACCAACAATAAAATAAGTGCAAAGATATATAGTTTTTTTTCTTTATTAGTAAATACAGAGTTTTAAATTACCCAATTCATAATAAAAACTATGATATGGATA
This sequence comes from Tetragnatha montana, assembly GCA_963680715.1. NCBI lineage: Eukaryota > Metazoa > Arthropoda > Arachnida > Araneae > Tetragnathidae > Tetragnatha > Tetragnatha montana. Next base: position 4,957,566 of record OY796684.1, on the reverse strand, counting down.
AATTGATAGCTATAAGAAATCGGTTAGAAAAATTTAAAATATTCATTCCTTTTGTATTTATATTAATCTTTGTGTTCAATAAATAGTAGTTCTTTTCAAAATAACATTATATTTGTTTGGTTTGTTGACTTTTTATGATGCAAGACGCATATCATATAACGTTATTGATATTTATTGAATAATATACATGTTGTGCCTGAACTGAACACTATGCCAAAAATCATAGGGTTGATGGAGGAGACCTAGACTAGTATATTTCGCAGAGGAATACAACAGACCCTGTTTATAAGGACCCCCTCGATATAACGACCCCTTCGTTACAATGACCGCTAGTTAAAGTACCAATTATTTTATCATATGAATGTTATTTTTATTTCGTCTCAGCGACAGTTAACACTTGAGTTTTTCGTTATAACAACCTCAAATTTCAGTCAGAAATCGTAAAATTCGGCTTATATAGAGGCTAGAACAAGATGAGAAGATATATTGGGAGAATTTCTGATAGCCAAATTACTCCAAATAATCACGTTCTTGATGTTTCGAAATGTTTTCACCAGTTGAGAAATAAAATGTGTCATTACAAATTAAGTAGTGTTAGCAAAATATTTCAAGCAATAACTGATGTCCTTTAAAAGTTATTTTTAAAATAATTATAAAGGGTTTTATACCTTCTCTGATACAAACAAGAATAAATCGTCTAACGATAATCAACTGAACATAAAACGTGAGCGGTTTTATAAAATGGTTAAACACTCATATAAAAGTTTTACAACATTAAAAATGTTTAGAAAAAATAATAAGAGAAACTTCCTCAATAGTGTAATTTTTCAGTTAATTTTAAGGTGTACCTAATTCACTTAAAAATGAACTTTTCCATTTAAACGATATTGATTCCAATATAATTGCATGTTCTATTTTGTATAAAAATAACATAGCATCAAAACACTGTAAAAAAATGGTGTTTATAATATCTGAGTTTTACGAAGATATTAAAAACTTCTGTGAATAAGACACAATATACTTTTTATCTACAATTAAAAAATAAACTTTCAATTGTGGGAAAATTTTCTAATTAATTTCTTATTTAAACCAGGCCCTTCAAAAACTACCTTTTATAATTAAATGTAATGAACTACTACGAAATATTATCTTTGATTAAAATATAGGTATTTTTTTTAATTAATTTTCATTTCCCTACTTTTACAAAAATCATTCGACATAAGAGCTTTGTTTCTTTACATCAGAAATCCTTTCTTTTGTTAACAATATTTTTAAAATATCTGCATAGGCAAATGTGTGAAGTTTTTTTACAAGTTATTATTGATATGATGGGGGTGGGATTAAATTGTGATACAATTTCTTTTAATATAATCTACTTTAATCCAATTCGTAAGTTAATTTAATCGTAATCTACTTTAAATAAAATTCAAAATTAAGCTTTGAACAATATGTTTATGAGTTATTCCAAAAGTATCATATAAATTCAAAAATATCTTTTAGTATCATTGTAAAAAGTAATTTTATAAATAACTGGCAAAAAATGTAAAGGAAACCTAAAACCAATAAAAAATCCATTTATGTTTGCTTTAAAAATTGCTTACGCATTTTAAAAGAAATATATATTTTGAAGTTATTATTGTTTTAAAAACGCAAATTCACTTACTATCATTTACACAATGAAACAAACATTTGATTCATTAAAAAATACTTATAAAGATTATTATAGCCAATCATTCACTAAAGTGGAAAAAAGCAGGAGAGAAAGTTATATTTAATCTCAAATTTTTTCATACAAATTTGTAACATTAAGTTTATCTCGTGTGGTTTATCATAAAAATAATATAGTAAAAATGTGCTTTAAAAGATTTTTTAAGAATTGCCATGGCACAACACAAACAGAATAATTCTTTAATCTTAAATTATCTCTTTAAGGGTTAGTTTATAAAAATAAGTTTAAGAGTTTAAGAATCAAACCAAATTCTTAAACTAATTAACTGTAAAGTAATTAGATTGTGATCAACTCTTTTTACCAGTCTTGAAACTACGAGATTTACAGTGAAAGAATTCAAATGGAGGACACTGAAATATCGAAGCTCTTTAGAGGTACTGTTAACAAGATTTTTCCTAGTTTTTAACCTTAAGAGCTAAGTTAAACTTATTTTACCCTTTGCCTTAAGACAATGTATGGAAGGAACACCATAAAATGAAAACCCTTTTACAACCCTTCGTGGTGATTTCACATAGTTGTATGAGAGGGTATTCTTCCTTATTTTATAGAAATAGTGCTATGGTAATTTTAATTATTTATTTGATTCAAAAAATATTTCAGTTAAGCTAAAACATATCTTTAAATGTATATTTAGCCCTTTCTGAATTAATACATTGCAATATACGATACCAGTCGTTTATGAGATTTAGAGTTGATTACAAATCAGATAAATGCATAAATCATTACATCTTTATATCATTATAAATCATTGAATATCAGAATTTGACCGGGATCCAGCTGATCTAAGTTAATACTCAGTAAGAATACATCTTCTGAATACTTGGAGATAAGATAGGCAGTCTATTTTTTAAGAAATAAAAGCAAAAATTGAAATCTTTGAAAAGCTTAAACTGTCATATAACTGAGTTTAGTTGAAAATGAAAAGATATCTTAGCTTTATATGATCACAATTGCATGATAGCTTACTTGCAATTAAGTATTTTATAGAGTGGTTAAGTGCGGCTCTTGGGCTAAAAACTTATAAGATTCCTGTCATTAACTTTTGATATCTTGCCATCTTAAGAAGCTGTGGAGGATAGATTGTTTTTGTTGGTGTTTTCGTAAGATTCAATCAAAATTCTTTGTTTTTAAGCTAAAATCAAATTTGTTTATAAAATATATCAAACATTATGGGAGACGCATCCTCAACGCTTTCAAGAAACTGAGGTCCAAGTAAAAGTAATAGATGTTCCTCTAGTGCCCCCTTCTCCTCTCATTCTTCTCATCATATTTATTTAATTTTTAAAGGGTCAAAGAGATTTAAAATGACTTTTTTGACAAAATCACAGCACTTTGTTTACAGAACCACAGTTCTGTAAACAAAGTGTTAAACAAAAACTTTGTTTACAGTTTTTTGTTTACCTTATTATTGAATATAAAGGCACAGGTATAAGCTTTTGTACTCTTATTAGCACATCATTCATGTTTTGGTTAAATGTGATTTTTTTTTTGTTGAAATGTTTTTGAGTCCTGTCTGCAATTGAACAATTGAAACTCAAATTAAACCATTTGTTTGATACTTTAACAGTAAATTAACATATTGACTTTATAATTGTCTATAGGTTCAGAGTAATTTTATACACATGTGTCATAAAATGAATTAAATATCTAAATATATCTTCAAATTAAATATTTTCCATTAAAAATAAAACTTAAAATTTTCATATTTTTTTGAAAACTTTAAATATTTTTTATAAGAATCTAAGCTTAAAAAAGTTTGTTATTTCACAAATAATTGAATTATTTTCAAAATTAAATAGTTGCAAAATATCAACTTTAGTCTATTGAGGACCAATAAAAAAGCGACTTTACATAAATTATTTGATTTTATGTATGTTATTAAAAATATGTTTTAAATGCGATAGGCTTGACTCAATTAAGAAATGAAGAAAATTGGTTCCTTGTTTCAATGCACAAATTTTAGTTTATCTTCGATATTTTTCTTTAAAATAACATTGCTAAATATCTTAATATCCATAACGTTTTGAAAATTTTGAATGCATGTAAAATTTTATAAAGGCAATGTATTTAGAATTGTAACTATTGTTTTTGATGGTTCACTCTTAAAACGACAATTTCAAAACTGAGTAAAAATTATTCAAGTCTGAGTAAATCATATATTGAAAATGGCTCCGAGTCAAATTTACTCAAATTTGAAAACATGCACATACTCATCCCTGAAAATGTGCAGAATGCACATTTTCTGAAATGTGCAAAATGAGACATGTGCCCATTTTTGGGTAAATGCTTTGCATTCTCATAAATTGGAGAGTCACTGTTAACTGGGTGTGACCACAACAAATATAGAAGTATTCCCAAATTACAATACTTTCCTAAAAGTTTCGATTTTTTAAATATAAATTAAAAGTAAGTATAATTTGTGGGGTGACCATTGAGTTGTTTGAAATTGAGTATGTCTGGTGTTTTAGAATTGAAAGCATTGGATCGTCAAATTTGAAACAAAGAGTTTCATACCAAGATGAAAACATTGATTTACTCAATATTGAAACTGTCATTTCTCTGAGTGTTGGTTGTGTTTTTTTTTTCGGAGCAAGGCTCACAACAGTGAGAAAATCTCCAAACAAAATTATTATTTTTTTTTTTCAATCTTAAAAATAACATGTGTACCTTCTTATTATAGTGGACAGTTGACTTTAAAATAAGGTTCAAAATTTATGCAACTTATGATAAGAAATGTATTAAAACATTGTAGGAGGTAGAGTATTTTGTGTTTTCTAGTTTTTAATGTCAAAATAGGGGGATATATGAAGCATTAAAACTCATTTCTAAGGCGTTAATATTAAAGAACTTAATTATGAAAATAACCAGCATTTTTGTAATTTATGTGCTAACATTTATATGTATCTAAAAGCATTCTTAAGCCATAAATTTTCAATTGCAAAACCCACTGATTAAAGGAGTATCAATGTCTACCAGTGGCTCATATGGTTTATAAAGAAGGGATATTAATTTTAGAGAGTTCTGGTATTTTAGAATAGAAGTCTATGGTTTATGTCTGAAATAAATTATAAAGAAAAAAGGGTTTCTAAATAGAGCTATTCATCACTTGTATCAAACTGTGGAACTCCTCACTTAGAGGGGGCTGAGAAATTAAAGGGGGTGCAAAGAAAAAAGATAGTTTAAAAAATTAAGAAAAGTTAAGAAAGTTTAAGATAGGGGATAAGTTGCGAAGGGGGCTTTATTTTTTAAGGAACAATATCTTAAGTAATGAAAATATTGTTTTTACCTACACGAATTTTTAACATTAAACTACAGTGGAAATTATGAAATTTTTTCCCAATAAATAAATTTGCCCATTAACCTACAGAATCATTTAAATGAGTTAAGATTTTTTCTTAGGAGTTGAACAAAAAATCGGTCCAAGTTTTTTTTCTATCTTCCTCAGTTATAAATTTAATGTGTATCATTGAATTACTTTTCTCATGGATTGAGCTCCTCAGTTTTGGCTGTCCAAGTGTCCATGTACTATTTCAAATGCAGAAATATAAAGAGAGCGGAGCTTAGTATAGTTTCTTTTCTTCAAAACTCTAGTAATAATTATAAGTATCAAAACTTACTGAAATTTTCATTAAAAGAGAAAAATTTGAAAAAGATTATTTCAACAAAGATTTGAGAATGAACGCTATTATTATTAAATTTTAGAGTGTGGGTTGAAAAGTTTTACATTCTTTTATGATATCTATTAACAGTAAAAATCAATGGTATCTTTAACTATATTTTTCAACATAGTCAAGTCCAATGTTCCTTCAAAGTCTTATACCAATCGGACTACTTTCAAATCCCCTCTTGGAGATATAGATAATATACCCCAAAAACAGACTTCCTCAGACGATAACTGCTCTGAAGGTCTCCTCCTAAATCCCCTCATAAATGACAATTGTAAGATAAGCCCTTAACTAATATTGTTTTAATCAATATATCAATTTAAATAGTCGCTCTCTGATTCTTCCACTGGGATGGATTCATCCCCTGCGCACCTAACCTTAAACGACAACTCTCGAAGCATCATTCCAAGAAGACACGCGAATTATCTTTCCAACCAAAAACAACAACTTATCGAAGAATACCGTTCAAAAAATGACCAGTTGTATGAAGGATGCCGCTCAAGCGTGAAGATAAGCGAAATTAATAATAACCAAGAGGGACTTGCGCGGCGGTAACTAATGCATCACCCCCAAAAACCACTAATAGAAAGTGATCGCGTCAGAGATAGTTTAAAAAACGGCTTGGGGGGCGGGCCATCCTTTCCCTTTCGCCCCGATGCCTTTTAAAAAGCGCAAACATTTGATCATAAAATATACAATGTATACGCCGATCCAAATTAGGCAGCCAGGCACAAATACGCCTAATTACATATTAGAAGGGGGGGAAGCGCGGATTAGGAAGGGGGAGGGAGGGAAAAAGCCCGAAAGAAGGGCGATGCGCGAACTTCTCCAAAACAATAATAACTCATTCGCAAGAGTCTTTTATGAGCCCGCAAAAGAATATGCAAAGTAGAGGGACCTCCCACCCCTAGATCCGCGGAAGCCCGGGATCAGTTTTTGTGCGGGGGCGGGGCGAGCGGCCATTGGCTGCCGCCGATCCAGTGGGCGACCGTGGTGCTTTTTGCGCCAAGAGGCCGCACCCGTAGCAACAGTCCGAGCGGAGAAAGAAGAGCCGGTCGATAGGGTGCGCGCGCACCGCAAAAAGGCGCGTTTTTTGGTCAGCAGCGGGAATAATGACGTGCTTGCGTTCGTTCGTTGCCGCGACGCCTTCCTTGTAATTGGGTTCTTTATTCAATTCAATTGCGAGGCAGCCTACTCTAGCCTTCTTTTTTCCTGGGGTTGCCCGGGCAGTGGTAGCCGGGCCTGATTCGAGCAGCCAATTTGGGTACGACTTTTGCCGCTTCAGAGAGCGCAACAACTAATCCCGACAAGATTGGGACAAATGGCATTTGGACCTCTGGAGGGGTTGACCTCGTATCACCAGGGATTGTGATGAGTTCTTCGAGTGTGAAAATGGCATTAACAGAAGCACGCTCTGATTTGAAACAAGGGGAGAAACGTCTTATATCTGCTATTGATGGATGAAAGGGGAGTAAATAGAAAGGGAGCATTGACAGTCGGTGGGATTGATAAATAATATTTAACACTTAGTTCTATGAGATTCCATGGCAACGATGCACAACGAAGCAGAATGATATATTTGAGGGAGAAAAGTTTGAACCTGTTACTTAGAAAAAACACCTGTTGTTCACCAAAAACTACTAAAGTATCACTTTCAGCTTAAGTAGTGAAATATATAATCACTTATCACTATGAAAATAAAACGTATTCACTATCGCCCTATAGCGGTTTAAAATACGTCCTAATCAATCTACTTTCTATACATTAGGTTAAAAACGATGGAAATACCTATGATGATTAAATATAAACTTGAGGTTCAGATATAATGTCCTAGTTTTGGTATGGTATCTAAAGTAAATAGACCATCTAACAGTTAGAATCTCCCAACTATAGGGCTGCCCATAAGTGACCTATCTTATACGACTAACCATTATGGGGACACTGCTATACTGTGTTACGTATTAGGAATCTAACTATAGGGGATATTACGTATCTAGGACTTGGTTATGACTATTTTTGATGGGATGACGAAGCACACAACAAAATAAATTTTCGTTTTGTGGGAGGATATTGAATGTAATTGAAACAATTTCTTATACCAAAAAGATTTAAAAGTATGCATCTTATGCTGCATAAAAATAACCCTAACACTACCTTAGTCATCGAAAGGTGTATCAAAATCATTATTTTTAATTACTTTTCACATTAAATTAAATCATGTGAATCTTTGTTGGGGTAAAAGCTCATATTTAAGGAGTTGGAAGCAATTACAAAAGTGGTACTTTTGAAAGTTAATAAAATTTGCCAACTTATGTTAGTATTTGCTAAAATTTTAAAAATAAAAAGCTTATGTCAGTAAGAAAGTTAAACTGCAAATGCCATAAACACTTTTGCAACGCTAATCTAACACAATGAACACTTCTAACCAAAAGTGTTTTATTGCATTGCGATTGTATTGTGTGAGAAAAAAGAAAGTGTTGTTAAAAATTACACACTTATAGTGTATTGATCCAAACTTAAGAACACTTTCAGATTCTAAATATGTAATTACCAGCGCCTATAATACCGTATCTACAGATGCGCTCTCCGTGCTTGCAGGAGTAATCCCCATAGACATAAAAATAAAAAATATTAAAAAATTATACGAAATCACAAAAACAGAGAAAAAAATTGAAATCGGTGGAATGGAGATGGAGAGGAAACAGCTAAAGATCCCTGAAAAAAATTCATTTACCTCCCTGGAAGAGGAAACTTTTGAGATGGGAGGTGTTTGTGACAGACACTGAGCAGGGGAACGACGTAAACATATACACCGACGGATCACGATTGGACAACCATACAGGGTACGCGCTTGTCACAATAAAAAATGGTGAGACCCTCGGGATTGACCAGGTGCGCTTACCAGACCATAGCACAGTATATGAGGCTGAACTAGCGGCCATAGAACTAGCAGTGGATGGGATTGCAAAACTGGACACTGGCCAGAGGGTGAACATAATAAGCGACTGCAGATCCGCCATCCAGACCATTACTGGTTTCGTAAAAACTAGAGAAGCAGCCGACATTAAAGAAAAGATACTAAAAAATAAGGAAAACGGAAAGGATGTCAGGATATTTTGGATCAAGGCGCACGTGGGATACTCCGGCAACGAGTTGGCGGACCAGTTAGCGAAGGAGGCAACGAGGCGCAAGAATGTTGACGTGGACCTCGGGGTCCCTGTAAGCCACATAAAGGGAAAACTCCGAAAAGAGGCGGAGGAAGAGTGGAGAGAGAGGTGGAGAGGCTCAACCAAAGGTCGTACAACATACAAGTTTATAGAGAAACCATCAACAAAAATAATAGAAGGTGATCATTACATTAATCAAATATTGACGGGACACGGGTCATTTGGGGTATACCAGCAAAGGTTCCACGCTAGAAATCCGCTCTGCGGTGAATGTGGATGTGAGGAGGACATAGACCATCTTGTCTACCATTGCGGGAGATTTGATCGCAAAAGGAACTGTGGTTTTCCAAAAAATTATAGAGAAAAAAGCATCGGACAGCTGCTGAGGCACAAGGGAGCTAGAGACACCCTTAGGGACATGGTCAGGCAAAGGCAGGAGGAACTGATTTTCGAAACCACCTGATCCTGCTTACTTAAGGATTTTGAAATCTTGAACACCAATTGATGCTACACTTTAAAAAATGTTTGAGGTTTTTAAATATATTAATGAGCTAATATAAAAATAAAAATAAGTTTTTAGATAAATAATTCATTTTTAGGGATACTGGTGGATTTTTGAGAATGCATGTTAATCATAATAATCAGTAAATCTAAATTAATATCTTAAGGCATAGTACCATGATTTTATTAATAAAAATATTAATTCTTAACATAGTTTAAGCAAAAACATAATAATGTGTAATTCTGATGTAATTTAAATTATATAATTATTTTACCTGCTTTTAAACTTCTTTATTTTAAACTTGGACTATGACCTCAGGATTTGATCCTTTTGTATTGTTATTGTTTTATTTTTGTGAATAATGTACCATCAAAGCCCGAGTGCCTGCTTAGGCAGGCGGGACGGGAGTATATCAATAAAGTTTTCTAAATATGTTTAACAACACTATTATTAGGACACACTTGAATTACTAACACTTTTCAAATTTATTCAAAACAATCACAATAGTGTTAAAGTGTTCTACTTAACACCAACAAAGTGTTGTTAATTTGAGGACAAAGAGTGTTTTTAAATGTGTTTATACTGTGTTAATATTAATGTGGAGCATTTGCAGTCTAATTGTTGTTATTTATATTTTTATCAGTTTATTGAATTCATTGAAGGAATGCTTTTAATTTTAGTAAGTTTATTTTTAACTTATTATTAGTATTGAAATTTCAAATAGGAAAACCCGGAAGTTTAAGGAACCTAATTATTATAAGAATTCTAATAAAAGTGATAAAGTTTGTATTATAGTTAAAGCAAATGCGTAGATATATTTTTTTTTTCAAAAAAGCTTTACACAGAAAAATATCTGTAAACAAACTAAACATTTAACTGAAGTGTCTTAAACTTTTAAATAAAATTCCTTATTTAGATAGGAAGTATTTAGAGATACTATTTTATTTCAAATTCATGTATTATAACGAATTTAAAATAAAATTATTAAAAATAAATTAACTAATATCATAAATTACTAAAAATTCTTATAAACGAATTTTAAAGTGCAAAAAAAGTTGCTAAAAATTCATGAGCGACTTGATATTCTCTTTTTTAATTATTTACTTTCCATACTTGATTATCCTACAAGATTTTTCAAGAGTTCTAAAATATTGATTTTTTATTGTTAAAGTCAATAACTACTAAGAGTTATAATGGGGGGCAACTATAATTTACAATTGTTATTCAAATAATATTTTTTAATTTGATGCTGAATTAATCATTTGAATATTTCCATACCTGCTTGGCTCATGAGATAAGGAGTGTAGTTTTCAGGAATTACTTGTGAGTGAGAGGAGAAATAGTTAAAAAATAAACCGTCCCACATTCAATACATTTTTAAGTAAATTTAAATTTATAAGAAATAAATTTGTGCTCATTAGGAAATCTAAGTTCCGAGGTGATTGTTCTTAGAGGCCCATCTAGATGTTTATTACTATTTTCCTACAAATGAAACTTACAACAAAAATATTATCTTATTATTCGCTATTGAGGTGAAGCTAAAGACATTAAAACACTTTATAACACTGTTTAGCAGTCGAAATTTGGAAGTGTTTAATTACTATTGGAATTTTTTGCAACAAGTAAACATTTTTAAGCAACATTCAAAAACCCAATTGATTTTGATCATTAAAGATTTAAGTTACTCTAGTATTCAAGTCAGAGTATAAACAAAATGCTACATACTCTCGCTACATTTTTTGTGACTCCAATAAGTCATAGAACATAATTTATCCAGTATATCCATTTTTATAAACGAGATAGCTTTTCCGACTATGTAAGTCTTAGTTATAAATTTAATTGATATAAAAGTTAAAAAAAAACAATCATTAAAAAAAATCACATTTTCTTAGTATAAATATTTTAGACTCAAAATTATCCCTCTATTTGGGTTCTTTATATGCTGATACTTTAAAATCTATTTATCTGCCTTAACTATTAATTTGCTTTTAATACAAATTTCCAAAAGAAAATTCATTTAAAAATTGAAAAATATTTAAAACGCTCAAAACTCTTTGATGGTATACATTCTTCTTTAGCGTATTTAATTTCGAAAATTTCCCTTTAGAACTGAAAACTAATTCCCCCCCCCACAAGAAGTAATATTACTACAACACAAACCTATTTTGAAATCTTAAATGTTTATTTTAAATTATTTAAAAAGTATTAAATTTTTTAAACAAATATATGCCATATTTTGTTACGTTCCAAAATGTTCAATTTTACAGTACAAGTATCCATAAAAAGTTTAAGTTAACAAAATCAAAAATTTAAAGATAAAATAACACAATTTAATTTTTTTTTCACTTAAAAATTTATTTATACATTGAACCAAAACTTTGACTTACGTTTATATTTTTAGACGGAACAATTAAGTATCGAAAAACTCAAAAGACTTCCATTTTAAAAGAAAAGACCAGATATTTCTCCAAAACACCTCACAACACTGTTTTTCTCACCAAAAACATTTCCAACAAATATGAACCAAAATTCCAACTTCCACTTTCAAACACCCCAATTTCCGAAAAACCCGGAAAGACCTCCATTCCGAAATTGACCTCTTTTTCCCCAAAAAACTGACAAAACACAAAACAAAAAAGTCCAAAAGTTCAACTCTTTCCTCCCCCCCAACCCCCGAACCCCCATTGTTCCCGGTCCCCGGAAGACCTCTATTCGCCCTGCCGGAATGACACAAATCTTTCAAAGTTGGAGCGCAGTGACGTCACAGCATCAGCGAAATCGAGACTGTTTGGGATAATCAGGAAATGATAAAGGCAATACCGGGGCTTCCGGTAAGAGCGGGTTAAGCCTTCGCTCTTCTCCTTGCTTCCGGGTTAGGTTCGATCTTTTATATTTCCTTGATGCAATTTGGAGAAGCGATTCCTATTATCAAGCGAGAATCCTAATTGTTTTAGGGAGAACAAATGACTTAACCACGTGCTATTTTACCGATTGCTGCCGCGCTTGGAGTAATTAAATTGCAACGCTTATTTTTAAGTGGAGTATGGGATTAAGCAATGAAAGTCGCCGTTTGAATGCGATGAATGTTGGTTTTCCAGTCGCGATGCAACCCCCTTAAAGAGGGATTCGCACCTTCGGACTTAGACCGCTTGGGGAAAAAGGGGCGATTCGAATTCGAACAAAGAAATTAACGCGGGAATTGTGATTAAGGGAGTCGTTTGAGCATCCCTGAGTTCGTCATTCAGATTTTAAATCTGTTGAGGTGTATGGTGAGGATTTTTTTTTCGAATTCACACTTTCACTTGAACAACAAATTGCTTTGTGAGTGCAGTGACGATTTCGATTTTCAACAACTTTATCGGTAAATTTATCTTAATGATGTTTTATGTTTTGTAACTTTTGAAAAATTCTTTTTAGGATTTATAACTTTTAAAAATTCTAATCAAATATTTTTTCCGATATTTTCAAGTTTTGTAAGCAGAGTTAAATTTATTTTTATCTTTTCATAAAGTACATAAAAATCTAAAAAAAAGCCATGTAACCCTTTCGGGATCATACTAATGCGTTTAATGCCATAAGAGCAACTTTAAGACGTCATAAACATACGATTACGCCAAAACGCATGAAATCTTCTCCATAAATTTCATCTAAAACCTTTATAAATTAAAAAAAAATTAATTCAATCTGTATCGAAAATAAAAATACAAGTACTTATTAGATTTCTGTCTCTCAACAGAGATTTTAGGGGCATTTCAAACTATAGGTATGACATTTAAATTTATCAAATCACTCGGAAAAGGGTCACTGAAACATATCCCAACTATCTTTTTTCCCTAAGAGAAGGCCCCTGGTGAGGAATTTTATTTAGGATTGACACCCTCTTTTTCATGGGGGTATCTCAACTTACGCGAGAGATTACACCCGTATTTATTCGAATCATATTTTTTTTATCTAGATTTGTTATTTTATTTACCAAACATCTATCAACATTATTAACACATTTCATTTATTATCTATCAAATATTACATTACTCAGTGATAAGGAAAATGAATATGAATGGGTTTTAATACATTACTCTTAAGCTAAGAATACTGCATCTTTATTATTAAATATTACATTAAAAAAAACAATCTTATCTACCATATCCAAAATGTAGTACCCTTATTTTAACCCTTTTATTCCCAACCGTCCCAAATTTTCCGTAGGATTCAATAGAAATCTTGGGCAGCTTAGGAATGAAAGGGTTAAAAACACTTGTGAATCGTATCTTTCTTAATTTCAAATACGCTCAAGATACACCACACCCTTTATAAGACCAAAAACAAAACAGTCCCAAATGCTACGAAATATTCCCCGAATTCCCTTAACTATTTTTACGCACTAAGAGTACTACATCTCTCATCTCTTTCATTAAATAAAACACCTATCTACGTTAAAAAAAAATACTGTGTACCAACTGAAGGCGAAATGCACTCTCATTTCGAAAAAGACCGTGAATGCGTGAATCAAATTCTTCATTTCCACCTTACTCGAAACCCCCCCCCCACACCCCTTTATCCATCTACGCGCATCAAAAACAAACGGGACGAAAAAGAGCCCTGTCCCAACTTTCTTAGCACCCTGAGACCCCGACGCGTCAACTCCTGATCCCCTATTAAGCGGCGGCGCTTAAAAATCCTTTAAGATTTAAGCGAGCAAATCTATCAACGCGATTACCTGTAACTACAAGAGCGGCGTTTAATTACTTATCGCTCCTACGGCTGGCTCACACTGATGTTTTGAGGGGGACTGTCATGAAGAGACGACTGAAACCCGTTAGAGCGGAGAATCGGAAGAAATTGTTTCTGTGCAGGAATCTCCAATTGAATGCCTACTTGTGTAAAACGCTCTTTGGATTGGGGACCGGATATATTTACTCAGAGCCTCTTTATAAGTAATCGCGTGAAATAATTGCTGCTAGGTGTCGGGAAATAATTAAGAGAAGCTCTCTATCCTAATTAGCTTAAGTCTCACCATACGGTCTGTACTGATGATGTACCTTCTGAGATGAATACCTGGGTGGGAATGCATGAGGACGTGCTTTAAAAACGATATCTGAGAAAGAGCTCATTTTAATATAGTCCAGTGGTATTAAATCTCGATTTCAGTTTCAGTTTCTTTGTTGAGAGTGTCACTGTCTTGTAGTTATTAAAGCATCCCAAAGGGATATTTTGAACTCGAAAAATAATGACGAGGCGTGATTTTAATTGACAGTCAAAGTCAGTTTCATATTCAAATGGGTTGGATGTTCTTATGGAATGTAGTAAAGGTTAAGAAATATAAATGGATTATGTTATTGGATGCTTGGAAATGGATGGAATTGTATTTTGTAAGAGTATCTACGGAAAAATTGGGCGTTCAAACAGAAGTCATGAATTTTAACTACCTATCAAATCATAATCAGGTAATTAATAAGATTATTAAAGTTCCATATTGATAATATCATATGGTGTTTAGGATGCTTATTAAATAGTTATAAGTCAAGAAATATGAGCTTTTAGATAGCTGTCTCGTTTTCTTCTCATCCGTTTTATTTATCAATAAAACTTTCTTCCTAATCCAGTATATTTACTTGTTCAAAGACAGTTACAATATGATCAAATAATTAAGAGTTAAATGAACATCAGCTTAAAAATGTCTTTAAATTTGTGTTTTATGCCCTTAGGAAAATAAGAAAAGATAAAATTGTACTCAGTATTGTGTAAATTTATAAATACTTTGGTAATGCCAATTATATCCTTAAAATTAAATAGTTCACTAAACTTAGAAATTAATGTGTTAAATTGAAGGTGTTTTAAACCCCCGTCTAAAATATACTAAATATATAATAGGAGGAATTTATGAGTTTAGTAATAGGATGTAAATTCTAATTCACTCCGTATATTAATTACTTTGAAAATAAAATTGTTTTTAATTGTTTTAATGTTTTTAACAGCTTTTTACATATTTTTTTTCCAAATTTATATGAATAATTTTTATACGAATGATTAAATAAAACCAATAACTTATTTAATTCCCAAACTATACAGTTTCGTGGTGAAAATCGACAGCTACGTTTCTCTCGTTTTCCCATAAACATGAAACTGAAGTCCACCTTCAAAACCAGGAAATGAAAAATGGCCAAAAACAAAGACGGATATGAAAAATACATCGACTAACTAAAACAAACCCATGTGCCTGAAACGAAAAAATCAAGTTCGAAAGTTAAACTGGGTTTCAAGTATTCAAACCTATCAAAAACAGGTGACGTAGTTTTGAAACGGAAAATCGTTACCAAATTCCGAAGCCACAAACGAATGCACTTTACAGAAAGGATAATCGCAGTTGTTCAAAAGAGAAAAACTACTTCCAGTGCAGATCACTTACAATTTCTATTGGAGAGCACAAAAATCAGCTCTACGCGGCAAACATATCGAATTTGGTCGGTAAAGCAATTTTTCGATCAAATGAGCTGCATTGTTTGAAAAGTCAACAATTTAATTAGAAAGCAGTTTTTCGCTTAAGGTTTGTAATATTTGCCGGTTTATGTCTGGTATACCTTCTAGTTCAATGAGAATTGCTTAAACGTGAAGGCCAGGGATTGACTTAATTGTTCGATTTACATTTCATTGTTCTGTGGATTTAATACTAATCCAAGTTTAACTAGTTCAATGTCCCCAAGCATAAATATACAATTTCAAGTTTTTCAAGTTATTGTAAATTTATATAGATCTTAATGGTAATTACAATTTATTTTTCAATTTTTTAAATCGGAAATTACAAATTCATAAAAACAGTTACTGCTTCAACACCAATGTTGAAAAATATACAATCAATCAATAAAATGCGTTTTATAAATAGGAAGAAAACAAATTCATTAAAAAAAGTTTAAGCCTATCATTCTTATAATCATTAAAGTTATAATTAAACAAATATAAAATAATATGAAAATATTGTAATGCTAAACAATTAGTATGTTTATGAAAGATGTATTCATTTTGTATCCAAATCTTAAACTGTTATAATTTTATTAAAAATTTAATAACTGTTTTTCGATTCTTAATTTTTTCCTTTAAATTATTTACATACATTTTAAGAGTCTAATCCTAATCACGGTTAGTTTCCTAAATGTAACAAAAATCCTTAGATGGATCAAATAAACCTAAAGTAACTTTATTAATGTAAAGAAAAATGTATGTAGATAGAAAAAGTTTAGCCCCAGATAATAATTAATGTTCTTTATTTTTATACTTGAAAGAAAAATAAAGTAAATAACATTAAAGATATGTTTTACCATTTTTAAAAATTTAGTTTTAATTTTTAGCATGAACTAATAACATTTCAAGTAAATCTTTTTGAAAGTAATTGTACGAGTATTAACAAATTTTTTTTTTTAAATCCACCCATTATTATTCGATACACTGGAGTTTTTTTTTGTAAAGGCTATAAACATTATTTGCCAAATGATAGAATATTTCAGAAACTTTCCCTTCTCTAACCTCTCATCCAGTAAACGACATATCCCGCAACTTTTATCAGTTTGGCACAAATTAAAATATGTCATATAATTAGTTCTCCGGGTAATTGTCTTTTTAAACCATTATTTTGGAGTTTTGTTTGCGCCAATGTTTCCAAAACATCCATTAATTATGCAAACAGCCACTTTTTAACCCTGTCAACGCCAACTTCAGTCCACCGAACGGCTTATCTCCCCATGATAGAGTGCTGTTGACACAGAAGAAAAGCACGCGGCGTTTAAACGCAAACATCACATTGAGAAAAATAGGCAATTCCGCGAAGAACGGGATCAACCGAAAACGCGAAAATATCCCATTTTTCAACCACCTCCGAGGCAAAAGAAGCCATTTCTTCACAGGCCGCAAAAATGATCCGGGCTCATGTACCAGATTAAGGAGTGTGTCTTATTAAAACGAGAATGCATAATGTGCCGAAGAAAGCCAGAGATAATGTTGGAAAGGGAAAAACAATAGCGACGGGAGGGCCAAGTAGCCCGAAGCAAAAGGGGTATCAGGAGTTACTGAATAAGTAATGTCTTAATCGGATAAAGAAGTGAATAACGGGCTATGCTCTGCTCTACTCACTTCAGGAGGCTGCTGTTTTTGGATGGCATTGAATGGAGTACATTATGTTCCCGGACTACCCATTAGAAGCTTCGGGACATATCACCCAGACACCTATACCTGGTAAATGTTTAATCGGCTGGCATCGTGCAAAAACGGGACCGCTGGGAAAGATTGGGATTGGGATTATGGCGGTCGGACTTCCAAATAGGGCTTTGTTTAAGACGGAGGGAAGTTTGGCAAGATGGCTTTTACTAGGGGTGTCCAAAGTTTATGTTCGGGTGGAACGACTTGATACTTTTAGGAGTGGACTCGGAGATTAGTAATCAAAGATTCATGAGCAGTTTTAGGGCGAGGAAAAAAGAGATAAGGCTGTTGGAGAGTGTATCAAGTCCTGCCGTTTTGGAAATGGAGAGTGGATGTCAGGGCCTGGAAGTGGGCATTAGACTCTGGATGATCGTATCCCCTTGGGTTAGGGTTGGGGTAAATTGGAGGACAATGGTGGTCATGTGGAGGAGAAAAATGGGTTGTTGTGTTGTTGAGGATTAGGATGCATTTTGGTGGAGCTAATAAAATGGAAAATGAATGAATGAATAAGAAGGCCGTGTTGTAATCGCACTGAAAAACGAAGTAAATATGATATGTGAAATACGTTATGAAATTCGAAAGAAATATGGAAGTATTGCATAATATTCTATGCACCCTGAAGGGGTGTGGCTGTAAGGATATTATGATTATGAAATAATATTTAGATTTAATTTACTTAAGCAAATACATTTAGTTATTTTCATTAGAATTTGTTAACCATAATGTTTTGAAATATTTCTTATAAAATGATGACTATCGTAGAATAATCCTACAAGATAAGAGAAAAAAAAATAAAAACTATCTATAAATTATATCTATACAGTATTCTTATCAATATGACATCAGTTTAAAATTTTTGAAAGAGATGCACGCATACATTAGTAGATTCTAAAGACCGATAAGAGTAAAAGAGCAGCAAATGTCAAAGACTAAGTACTACTTAAGATATTGAAATTTATCATTTTCTTCTCCCCTTATTACTTTAAAATCAGACTTATTAAGCTACAAGCAGATTACATTACTAAAATTACAAATAATCATATTTAATTTCTCTTAAATATCTTAAGGCTCTCAATTTATGAACCCTGTAATTTTATACTTTCTTTCTTTGAAAAATTACTGAAAGGGAAAGAAACGAAAACTTAAAATGAGGTTTATAAAAAATACGGCTACAATTAATGGTAAAAAACGGTTTAAATTAAGGAAACAATTTCCCCATCCTTGATCTATGTGGAATATGTTATAAGCACACACAGTATATCTGAAATCAAAGTAAACATAAAACTAAACAGCTCCTTTGCTGGAAAAAACGTTCCTAAAAAATTAATATAGTACAATATATTTCCAGACAATTCAGTAGGAAAAATAAAAATTGCCTATAAAAATTAATAAAAAATAACATTTTACCTAAATATTAAGCTGTTTCATCTATTGATTAAGTTGTATCACCCAACGGGGGATGTAAGTTTATTTAAGAAAAATTTCATACCCCCAGAAATCTTTCGAAATGAATTTTGTACCTTTTAAATATATATTTAAGATGATTAAATTTTGTAACACTGATACCAAACATGAGTATTAGGTGTTGTCTCATAAAGCACTTTGATGATTCATCTGAAAATTTATTATTTAAAATAAATGTAATTGTTTCGAAATATTTAACACTGAGTAGGAATATTATGTTTAAGCTGTATATACAGTGTTGCAATAAAGATAAAGCATGCTACAAGTTTAAAATTCAGGTTTCGTAAAATCTAAAAGTATGTACCTCACTCTATCTATCTAATATGTTGTTATTCATTTATACGAAATTTTTGTGAAACATTCAAACAATTAGATATAACATGCTATAATAGTCATTCCACAGTCCTAAATATTTCTAAATTTGAAGGTTCCAAAAATTTGAAAATAACGATACCAATTTAAATTGTTAAACACGCCATTCTTGTATCATGTTTTTGGCAAAATTTTTAATTTTATGAGCGTTTATTATTATTTTAAATTTTATGCAATTTTTATTGTATCTCCTCTGTTTTGTATAAAATCAACTTGTTTCAAAAGTTCAATCAAAAAGTTTTATGGCAACCGATCAAATGCTTGTTATTCTCATGTGAAATATTGACGCTTCTAATATTTATTGAAAGGTTATTTCGTAAAGTTTGATCTTTATAAGGTTTTCTTTAAACTAAGCAAGATAAAGAGATAACTGTATCATCTATCAACTTGAGTGCATTCAAACTTTAAATTAATTCAACCAATTTTGAGTAAATATACTATGGTTAAATATGATATTGTTGTTTTCGTTATAAAACTTGAGACAATACTGCGATTTAAGTTAGTCAATTTCTAGTTAAAAAAGGTTGATTAAGAGGATAAGATACAGGGAAAAGTGTTTGTTTAATAATGAGAACATTTATGGCACTGTTTAATCCTTATTTTCGACTAGTATTCTGGACATACTTGTATGAAAACATTCACTCATAGTTTTGAATCCACCACAGACTTTTAAGTTTATAAATGGAATCCATGTTTAAAAAATCATATTATCCATTTGATACTGCTTAAGATGGAGAGATGTTTCTAATAATATTTGATGTGTGTGGCAGATGTCAATATTTATCGAAAATCAAATTACCTACAGTAAAATTGGTATGAAATTTATTTGTTTCTTCATTACTAATAATGCGATGTTTTATTTGTAATATGCATTTTAAAATCAAAATACTGCTCCCAGTTTCTAGGAGTGTTATTAAAATTTGCTCTGATTGTTATCTGATTTTAACAAAACAATATCAAGTAATATCATTTAAAAATTTAAAAGACCGAAATTAGAAGTATTTAGTTTGTTAACTAGGAAAGAAATATACTTTAAAAAATAATCTAAGTAAATGGAATACCCCTAACCCGTTTTTGTTAGTATTTGGATGTGTTTACCTTTGATAAATACATAGATTTTAATATTTGTAAAATCAAAGCTTGATATAAGTAGTTGAATTCACTGAAAAGTGAGTTTCTATAAGCTTTGGAAAATTCAAATCCCAATGGATAATGTTAGTATTTAAAGCATTTGCAGAAATATGAATGCTTAAAAAACAGATCTACATTAAAATAACTAAAAGTAACTAAAGTGATAAAAAATATTACATGGTAATATTAAAAAATGTTTGTGTGTACTGGTAATTTAGCTTAATATTTTTATTCAAGTTGTATATTTAAGTTTATTTCAAAGACATTTAATTCACCGTCAAAGAAGCTCTTTACTAGTTTACTTACTGCATTCGAATTTCTACTTAACTTTTGCTTTTCGTATAAAATACTTTTTATACTATCCATAATGATCACAATGTATTAGCAATTAGCATATATTTGATCTTTCATTTATTTCTCTTGAGGTAATTTGTCACGTAAAGCAAACAAGTTAGCCAGTGGTTTCGTATTTATTGATTTGAGAAAGTGACTAATTTTCAAATAAATGTTCAATTTAAATAAAAGTTTAGATTTATTTTCTGTTTCTTGAGTAAAACTGATACAAAGATCAATCAAATGGGAGATTTTAAACGAGAGCTAAAGTAAAAACTTGATCACCATAAGAAGAAACCAAATTATGGCTATTTTGATCAACATGGCTACTTTGACTTGCGTTGGGAAAACTTGTTAATCATACAAAAACAGTTATTGCTTTTTTTCCGCACTATTACAAAATACGTGAAATCCTCACAATCAAAAAATATTTAGTATAGAAATAAAAATCGTATTTTCATGAATGCAACAACAGTGAATAATTTTGTTGAATTAATTTTTTGCCACTATGAACTAACTGTACAAATAAAAAATTTCATTGAGAAAAATAAAATGTTTTTAGATTTATTTATTTGATACCTGCTCTTGTAACTTATGAATTAATACCTTTTGTTTTTAAATGTGAATTAATAGCTAAAGTAATACATTGGGGATAAAAATATCCCTATCTGGATGATAAAAAGTAAATATACGTTTTATGATTATCTTTTATGTGAATAAATTTCTAGTTTTATGCATTTAAAATATTATTTGACCATGAAAAATTTAAGAACTTTTCTTACAGATAAACAGTAAACTGCAGATGGGAAAACTGAAGTAAAGGCAGAAATTTTTTCCTGAACTTTGATTACATCATAAAAAATAGTAGAAAAATAGACATTATTGAAAAGGTATTTTCATCTTCTATGAAGGTTTAATATTCCTTACCTATCCCTTATATTTATGTATGTATAGATCGTTGGCCAAATGATTTTATTTTTTAAGATAAAATAATCATGTCTAACTGCGTTATTTTCAAAAGTTTTCTTTAGATTGTTTTATAATATTCTGAAGTAATTGCAAGAATTTTTTAAAATAAAAGGTATTATATACAGGAAAGTTGAAATTTCACGTTTTTTGAAAGTTAGATTGAATGGTATCCTCACATTAGTTACACAAATTCTTTACAGATAGTAAGTTAAAGTAGTAGAAATCACAATTTTTTTCTTAAATACATTATGTCAGCATTAACAATAGATGCTGGTGTGTGATAGTTAAGGGTTTAGTGTTAGTGATATGCTATAAATGTTAAAGGGAAGAAATGGCACGGAATTTGCATTTAAAACTTCTTTATGAGAGAATTCCAACGAAATTTAACTTGATTAATTCTAAATCTAAAAACTATTTACTTCTATAAGAACTTAAGTACTCATTTATTTGTATTATTTTAAAAAGTTTATCTTTATATTTGAATATTTCATCTCAAGTATATTATGGGTAACTGGTGGAATTAAATGGTTAATTGTCCAAAATACAATCATTTATGAAAATCTATAGAAATATTTGAATTTATGTATAAAAGAAGTACTCTATCATTTAAATTTCTGTACTGTGATTACTAACTACATTTTTTTGCAAAAATATGCCTTCCATTGTGATTTAAGTTTAAATCTTGAAATTTAAGTTAACACCTACTGAATTTTCACGTGAATTTATTATTTTTATTTTCATCTTTTTTATGTATGATTCATAATCAATAATGATTTTGTGAATCGTATATTGTTCAATAACTCAAAAGTGTGGGAAAAATGCTTTTTTGAAGTAAACAATTCTACCGTTTAAGTTACATAGATTTCCTAAACATTTTTACACCCAAGAAAGTAGGTATATTTATATACTTATTTATATTTATTTTGACAAACATATATTAAACTTAATTCCTAATGGGTACATTAATAATGCCCTTTACTAATATGGTACATAAATGATGCGGTAAAAGTAAAATAAAATGAGTTAGTTACAATGATATAAGTATTGTTTTGGCAGCTCAAACTTGTGCTCCTTTTAGAGCACAAGTTTAAAATTTACCACAAGTAGACAATCTTTTAGATACTTTTTACTATAAATTAACGCTGAATTTAACAAGATGATTTTATATGCCTACATTCAAGTATTCAAAATTCTAAAGATAGATACTAATACCGCAATTGAAATTCTATCAAGGAAATGTTTGAATGCAAATATTAAAGGATCAAATATACTTAAAGGAAAATACGACTTATATACGATTGCATTTTCAGATTGTTTCTACTGTTAGAGGTTGGAGAAACATCACTGGCAATACATTTCTGTTTATTATTTAGAAATGACGTATTGCAAAAAAATTCTGTAACGGCAATTTTGCCTTTTCGTTTCAAGAAAATGATCAAAAATTGATTACTGTACGATTTTTATAAGAATACTTTCGAAAACAGAAAAAATTACCAAAACCTCTTTATGAACCCTTTTATTCACTCTTCTAAAGGTCCCAATTATAAAAAGTTCCCCTTTCAATGCTATATCATCGAGATAAAGAACCAATGGTCCTCAAGAGAAAAGTAAGAGGTTAGTTATACAGAGGCACTATGGATATATACTAAATACCAAGCACGTAATCATGCTTCCAATATGAACTGAAAAAAAAACACATTTCATCGAGTCGCGACTCTCCATCACTGTCGTTATGAAATTTGAGCCATCAATTGTTAAATTCCTCCCTCCAAAGTTGCTGAAGGTGCAGCCCCTTTGGTCCCCCCTTTAGTAGCACCTAAGGTAGGGCGGTGGCATAAAGGGGGTTGCTCAGAAGCACTTGAGGGGGGCCCCTGTTATCAAAAGAATCAGGGGTGATATGCATAAGGTGTGCCTCTTCTTCTCCCCTTCGTAAAAAAAAAATCGAGATTTTTTTTTTTAATGCTCCCGTTTTGTCAAGCTTGGTGGAACCGTATAGAGGCTTTTACTTTTATGAGGCTTTGAAGTCAAGACGCTTTCATAAGGTTTCTGTGCAGAATTTTTTTTTGCAAGAGGAGAAAGTGATTTTTTTTTTGTGGAATTAAATTGGTGTGAAATATCGTGGGGGGTTACTATTCTGGTGGTTTTGAATACGAAGTGTTGAATTCATAGTTATAGTGATTCTATGAGTCACGGTGTGATGTGATCATCTGGAGAAGAGGTCAAGGTACTTTGAGATTCAGTTCTTTAGGTGATTATTTTTATAACTTTTGACATAATTTGTGACAACATTTTAATTCCATACTTCATTAAAAGTGAATACAAAAGAAGAAAATTGTACTTTATGTGTATGGAGTTTATTGCAAATTAGTCACGAATAAATTGTATTTTAAGGCACGATTTGTTTAAATGTTGAATATGATCTTCATGATATGGAAAAAAATAATCCCCAAGTTTCAGTCGCTATTCATTTGATTTTACCTCATAAAATAAAACTAAGAGATAAAATAATTAATTATTATTTTATGATTGATGTATACTTTAAAATATTTCAAATGTTAACAAATAAAAAGGAGAAAGTAGAACGATTAGTTTAAACGAATTAAAATCAATCTATTCCCTTTTTAAAAGTATTGTCAATTTTAAAACTTCAAAAGTGATGAAGATAGCTTCGTTCTTTTATCATATCCATAGCACACCCCCTCGATAATTCCAATGAAATTTAGTGACACCCCCATCTTTACCCAATAACACCCAAAGCAAAAACGAAATTCTCCAAATGTCACCCTCGAAGAATATCTGGAAAATCTTCGCTCTTTCAAGAAATCATCTTCACAGGACCAAGTTTCGAATTTCACCTCTCCCATCTCCTTTTAAGTCCCCCACCCCCAAATCCACGAACCATTCGAATGGACGCAGCGTGACAGACTCATACCTAATCACATTTCAGATAGACCCATCCTCAATGGCGGATCCTCAGATTCATAAGCCCAGCTCGATATTCGGATATTTCCAACATTAATTACCTCATCAAACTTGGAAGATCCCGTGAAAAAGCACTCCTTTGAGGAGGCCACACTTTTTCGCAGCCGCCCATCGAAAATCGATGCCCCCCCCCTTTGCCAACTTCTTCAACCAAAAAATGCACGCGAGTTTCTTTGGCCATTGTGGGGCCAGGATCAATCTGGATCGAAATTAATCTGTGGCCGCGGAATAATGGGTCGAGGTGGCCGCGAGCTGGCCGCAGCGGTTGCTTGCGTGTTGCCGCCGCGACAGTGGGAAGCACCCATATGGCGGCTCGCGACGCGTGCAAGCAAAAAGATTCGCCGAGGAGGTATAAGTGAGGGTTACCCTTAACCCTTTCAATACTAAGTTGCCCGAGATTACCATTGAATCCTATAGGGAATTTGGGGCGGCTAGGACAGAAAGGGTTATGTATGTGTCATGGTGAAACTATATAGGGGTTATCGGGACAGTGTTGCGGAACTCACCTTACTGGAGATAAACGGGTGGAGGGTTACACTTGGATGTTTAATTGGTCGAAAGTTCGTGTAAGTGAAATAGGTGGGGATAGGGTTATAGGGATAGTGTTGCAGAATATCAGTGTGAGTGAGGAGCATACTGAAGGAAAAGGTCACTGTGTGAGGGATTGGTGCTGTTTGAGGAACCTTGCTGTAGTACCCTCCTAAAAAGTCTTGAAAGTTTGTTGCTATGATAAGGGTTACATGTTTAATGTGGTAGTACGATTTTGTATGGCTCATGGTGAAAATATATAAGGGTTATAAGGACATCAGTTTTCGACATATCAGTGCTGTGATACATAATGGAGGAAAGGGTCACTGCATGAGGGGTGGGATAATCAGAGTCAGGGTTACATGTTTCTTGTGGTCGTAAGGTTATGTATGTGTCATGGTGAAAATACAGGACAGTATTATTGTGAAACATCATTGCTGAGAAACATAAGGTGGAAGTCACTAAGGAAAAGATGAGACTAAAGAGTGGATGATCAAAGGGTTTCTCCCGGATGGAGTTGATCTACTACCGATATTTCCTTGGAACTTCATTCTTAATAGCTCATCACTCAATATTGCACTTTCCATTACTAATCCTACGGTTTGACTGATGCTTCAATTTTGATAAAACTAACTAACTTAGCTAACGTACTGTTTTACCTATGATTTGTTTCTTTTCATGCAACTATGTTTTGTTTGGTTTTACGGACCTAAGGAAACTAGCTTTCTGGATAGCCCTGGCACTATATTACGTCTTAGCACTATCACAATATATCACTTACCCCCTCATTCTTAATAGAAATAGAAATATGCTTGTCTATGTCCCCCTGTACTAAAACTATCATTTTTTGAGTTATGAAACACCCTGTCGATCGTATAGGAAAACAAAGAGCAATAGCTTTATATGGAGTATCGTAAAACTGCAGGTCAAAAAGTTATACTATACAGTGTAACTTAAGTCAAATTTGTATATTGATTGACGAAGTATATTTTCATGTACCCACGATTGATTCTAAGTAGAAACTTTGGAGTGATTTCAAAAGCACAAAATTCTACGATTATTCAAGTAAAAAAAATATGCCATTGAGTATTAAATTAATGTGGTTTATTAGAAGACATGTAATTATATTTTATGTAGTTAAGGATTTGTTTCAGTGGTACAATTTGTGTTGTTTGAAGAACCTTGCTGTAATACCCAAGTAAGTTTTAAAAGTTTGTTTATATGCATATAAGAAAAATGTAAATTAAAAAATAAGATTAATGGAGTATAAAAATAATGTGCATAAAGGTCCGTATTGTGTCATGAAAGAAATACTGAAAGTTTTTTAAAATTATGATTGGAGAGTGTGTCTTCCTTTTCTCCATAAATAATTTGTTATTGATATTGAAGATTAAAGAAAATTTGTATTATGAGTTTTGAAGTAAATCAGCAGTCTATATATCTTCCATTAATTTTTACTAAGGCATTTTCTCAATAGTATAATATTTGAATCAGTGTAGACTAGTGAGGAAGTAGAAATTAAGAAGTTAGTAAAGTGTTCTATAACTGTCTTGTGAAAAGGAATATAACTTTTTTTTTTTTCAAAAAACAATGTTTATTAAGGTATACCAAATATTAAGTAAGTTTACTTCCTACTTTTATATTTCAGATTCATCCTGATTGGCGTCGTTCTACCGAAAAATATTCTACCATCACAGAATAAATATAGTATAAATAAAGCAAACTCCTATTAGTGCGTGTTTGGTTAACTTATTTAATGGAACTTTATTTTGTCTGATTTTTTAGCATCGAAACACGAATCATAACCCAACTTTGATTATAATGCAATTTTTCGTATAAACTGAACTTTACTATGCTTTTGAAAATAATATATCCTCAGTTAACTTATAATTAAAAAAACAAACTTCATAGTGTTTTTGCGGAAAGATTAGTTCAAAAAGTCTTAATTCATAGGTTATCACTACACCATATCTATAATTTAGTAAAAGCAACACGATAAAAAACACAAAAGCCCTTTCTAAAAAATATATTAAATCATCACTCCTCATATAAGAAAATACAAAATAGGTTTTAAACTCAAGTTTCAATTTCCTAAAAGAATAATCAAGTTTTTTTTTCATTTCTTTTACTAATACTTTATCACTTTTAAGGTAATCATAAAGGAAGTAGCAATGTTTTAACAACCTGCTAAATAATTAGTCGAAGTAAGTACTGATTATATTTTCAATAAATCTATTAATCAATATAACCGGTTTATTTTAAATTGTAACTTTATATTTAGTAACAAAACACCTATAGAACTAAAGCGGTTTTACATTATTTACTATTTTTTAGCAGTTGTAAATTTACAAATATGATAAAATTTGTCATCCTGACAACCTGTACCCAAGATGAGTTTTGTAAGTAAAACTGAAGTTACTGGATATTTATTCAGTTAAGTTATGATTGTAATAATAAATAAAAACAAAATCAAAGAAAATGATTTTTCTTCTTTATAACCCATAAAATTATTAAAATTTATTTGTATATCTCTCTCTGTACAAACTTTTTCTAATTATAATAAGGAATACGAACTACTTTACACATATGTTGTTTTTAGGTTCTTACATTAAAAAACTTTTTTGTAAATAGTTAACATGAGAAATTCCTTAAAGTTAAGTTGTTAGTGAATGAATTTAAATATATTTATAAGTAGATGTAGAAAATAAAATTAAGGTTCTTCTAGCCATACACAACAACCTCTTAGTTCTCCAACTAGCCCATTGTTGCTTTGTCTCTACAATTCCCTAATTCACTCAAAAGTATTTTTATACGTTAAGTTAAGGCTTTTGAAATCAATATCCATTTGTTATTTCATCTTCGTTATTGCATAGGACAGTCACTTTGACTTATTAAGTGAAATGGATGGAACTTGAAGGGTGAGAACTAATTGTGTTTTCACCTTTTGGTGATGCGAACCGGTTTGCCACTCGAAAAATACTCTTCAAACTGACGGAGAGCTGTTGGTTATTCGGACATAATTTATCAGGACTATCAATGCCATAGAAATTAAGCACGCCCAATTAAGTTTGAAAATAAATTGGCCTACTTATTTTGATAAAATTCGAGTTGGGGAAGAAAGGGTGTTATGAGAAAAATGAGTCTTTGGGGCAGGTAGAGTTTCAGTATTTGTATGTGGTAGCAATTTATATTTGAATCGCTAGTTTGAAAAAGGGAGTAAGTCCGAAAAATGGCAAATTGACTTCTTGTGCGCAAAAAAAAAAAAAAAAAAAAAAAAAAAATAATATCTAAGCTTTGCTGTATACATGAGTGCAATGAGGAAAAAAAATAACTACCCCTATAGGCAGATATAGCCTTTTGAATTTGGCTAAACAGATGTCTATTCATTGGATTTTTTGATTAAATTTGAAATTTAAGTTAATTCGTCTTTCTTTTTCTTATTCATTGTGCTGTAACCTAAGCCAAAATAAAATTTTCTTTTAATTTAAAAGTGTTTTTAATTTTTTTTTTATCCAGGGAATATTTGACTCCCCTCATATTCACTTTCTCTTTTGATACTGGCAATGACTCAGTTTCATAATAGTTTTGAATTTTTTTTGTATTAGTCTTTCTATTTCTCACTTTTGTACTGTGAACTAAGCAGAAATAGTCCTGAATTTCCAATAAAAATTTGGTCGTTATAGAATGAAAATTCCATTACTTATACAGTTTTTCCTCCCCGATTTTCTCGAAACTTGGTTTTTGGACTTATTCCTTTTTCAAACTGACGATTCATTCAGATTTTTTGTGAACTCTAGTGAGCAAAACTAGTGTTAAAAGTGCAGCAATATTTTTATTACTTGTTATTTGGAAAAGCAACTGAGGAGGGCTTTATCAGAATCCAATGCATCCATTTTCAGAAATTTTTCAAGAGAGCCAAAAAAACCTAATACAGATACTCTAGAATTGAAGATATCACACGTTTTTGCTATGTTTTTTCGAGGGGAATTCCTCTTTTGGATGGTACAGTTTTGACCTTATGTGAAAATCTGAAACCAAAACAGCAAAAAGATTTTTGGTCAGAGGTGGAGATGTTGGGTTTTGATAAACTCCTACTCAACTGCACTTGATACTGTTAGCTTTAAATATTTCTAGACCTGCCAATACGGTAATTAATGCTCAAATTTTTGGAAAGATAGTTTTCAGATCATATAGTTCAAAAGGTTAAGGTTTTTAAAGCACTCCAAAGTTTAAAAGGATAAATTCTAGGTTCTGTAATATTTTATTTTTTTAGGAAAATAATGTATCATAATTGAGATGATATTTATGAATTTCATTCCTATTTGGGATGCAAACCAAACACATCGTTATTTAATTACTAAAAAATGCGTTTTCTTTCTTTATTTGTAGAGTATATCGACCAAAAAAATAATGCTTCAATATTTTTGTAGTACCATCAATACAATTAACCATAGTTTGTTTCCAACTAGACAAGAACGTATTTTCAAGTCATAATACCTTGTATTATATTTCCCTCCAGAGTCCAAAAGGGTCAAAATAGAAAGTATTATTGTGAAAAGTCAAATAGTAAAATCTAATGAAGGTTAATGTAAGGGTAAGTTTCATTTAATTAAGAATGATATTTCAGTTTCTTACGATTAAAATATATTCACATTTAAGTATAAATATTTTCAAAGCATTAGAAACCGTTAAAGATTTTGTAATACCTGACATTCCCTCAAGTAATGATCAAAATATACAAGAACTCTCTCTATGATATGTAGAAACTCAAGTAATAGTACTCAAGAAACATTGTGTACAAAATTTTCGTGTTACTTTAGAAGGATTAATATTTTTTAAAGTTTAAACAAATAACCTAATCATTTGTTTATTCTGCTACAGCACTCCAACAAAAATTTTAGTAAACGCCCATTTAGAATGAGATTTTTGCGCTATATTATGTTTTAACTGGCAGATTTTAATTCAAATATCTCTTATTCAAATTGTTTCGCTTCGTAAAATTGTCTAAAACGCTATTCTAAGATACTTTGTGTAACGTATAAACTATGACAGTTTAGAGGGTTGATGTATGACATTTTACCAACCAATTGAATAGGATATCAATAGAAAAGTTCCTAGATATAAGTGTATTCAACACTGAAATACCCTATTTTTTTTTCAGTATTAAAATTTTGAAACGTATATTTGGAAATATGAATTCAATCCTTTGTCTTTAAGATTTAAATTGATATAGATTAAAACTAAATATTAAATATGTATTTTAAGTAGCATATTGTAAAATGAAAAATAGAAATGATGATAAAAGAGTTGTGAATTTAAATATCAATCCAGAAATTTTAAAACTGATACAACATGTTAAAGTATTTCCTAGTAAAATTAAGCTTAAACAGTTAACTTTCAAATCCTTATTATATACTTTAATATGAGCCTTAGACAAATATAAATTTTTACCTGATATACGTTTTTATTTGTTTTTACATTGTATATTGATATGCATTCATACGTTTATAAATTTGATATTTTGAATTTTGTGTG
This sequence comes from Tetragnatha montana, assembly GCA_963680715.1. NCBI lineage: Eukaryota > Metazoa > Arthropoda > Arachnida > Araneae > Tetragnathidae > Tetragnatha > Tetragnatha montana. The sequence continues at coordinate 4,927,002 of OY796684.1, read as the reverse complement.
AATTCCCTTCATTATTTTCCTTAAAAGCTATATTTTCGTGCAAAGAAAACACAAATAAAAATGATAGATTGAAACTTTTAATTTAAACATAAATTTACTGATGAATTTCTTAATACAATTTACATTTGTCTTGAATGAATTATTATTTTAATACTCTATTGTGGTTTTATATTAGGATCGAAATTTGGAAATTAATTTGTTTGATAAGCTACAATGAATTTCCAGTTGAATGATTTATAAGATTATGAATATTTTTAGTTAAAAATTTGGGTAAAATTTAAGTAATTAAGAACTCTACATAAAAAATATAAACACATGTAACATTTTTAAGTTTTACTAAGCTATTATGCTAAAGTATATAAGTATAAAACCCTTGCAGTATCAACCAGTGCTGAGATTGGGAGTGGTTGAGGGGGAACGACACCCCCAAAATATTTGGACCAACGCCCAAAAATATGGGATTTGGGAAAAAAAAAGTTAAAAAAAGCAACCATATTAGTCTCTGTAGATGTTAAATTTTAATAACTAATTCCAAGTTTCGAATTAGATTTACATTGTTTATTCTCGCAACAAGAATTTTTATGCAAGGTCCTTTCTTGTAACTTTGATATTTTAGTTCATAATCATTCATTTTAAATGAATGTAAAGATTGATAATATAAGACTTTTAATGCAAAAAAAAACAACTAAAATGCTTATACTTTTTCTCGGTAATTTCAATTAAATTTAGTTAATGCATATTCATTTACTAACAAGTTAAACAAAAAAATCTTTCATGCTTCGCCTAAAAACTGATTGTTTAATAATACTACACTTCAATAACATGAAAATTCTATATGCAAGTTCTAAATTAATAACTTAATTTTTTAATTATTATTTTCCTCTAACTAGGTGATATAAACAGAGTGAGTAAAATAAGTTTAAAACAATCTTAAAATTTAAAGCAGCATTGACTTTGAGCTGTTAGAATTTGTAGTTGGAATGGGAATCTTTCTTAATATGCTAGTATACTCGATTTTTATTCAGATTCGTATAAATGGACTAAGAGGCCACAGAAATAAATTTCAATACTTTTATATAACTTTGTCTATCAAAAAAAGCTCAATTTATTATTTTTTTTTGTATCACTTTAAACAGTATGTAATTGTGATAATGCATCTAAAACGAGCAAAATCTTTTAAATATGTCATTAAACCAAGTTAAGACTTAAAACTCCGTAAGAAAACAATAAGATCCTATCAATATAATTAAGATTTCAATTTAACTGAAACTATAAGATTATTTGATAACATATTTTGAAAATCACAAAATATTTGAACTTAAAAGTTTAAGCGTTAAGTATTTCTAAGAGATAAACCATACCCTTAAATTGTTTACACCATTACGTATTTATTTCAAATCCAAACTGAATAAACGGATAGGTAGTCACGAACAAAAATTATTTAAACATCTTACTTTTTTGCAACCTATCTTAAAATTAAAGGAAATTATTTTTTCTAAAGGATTTTCAACTATTAATTGAATTTTAATAGAAATAACTGAAACTTAATCAATTATTTTTTTTAATATTACTTCAACAAAAAATCAGACCTGCTGCTTTGAAGTATAAAAAGTTAAAGTTTTGCGACACTTGGGTAGATAGAATAGGCAAACATATCAGAAGCTACAAGTATCAAAAGGTCCATTTATTTATTTTGTAATGGTGCAATTCCTGTAAAACTATTGACTAATTCAAGTTAAGTGAACAATCTAATTTTCTTTATCATGAGAATGTTTGAATTATACATTTTCGGTTCATAATTGATTTTGTAAGTTCATATATTAAAATTATTTTTCTATCTAAACTGAAGTTACATTATTATTCAAAGGGTTTAGAAAACGTTATAATTCCTATAAAATAGATGATATTACTAATTGAAAAATTGTAGTTATATAATTACTTATTATATCCCTTAAAGTATATAAGTTTTTCATACTGTAAACAAATAATTAGAAGAGCTATAATATCATTCGCATTTAATTTTATGATCCGTTTCATAAAATTATGTCTTTGTGAATGTAATCTGTTGGAATGTTACCTGTTAATTTTGGAAAAATGAAATGATTTGAACTAATCTTTGCATTAATGCAACATAAGAAGATATATCATATTTCTATGCAGCATATTATCTAGATTTGTAATGTTGAATTTTACCTGTGCTTAAATAAATCCCACTGCTTATTAATCTTAGATTGTAGTGTATTGTTTAAATTAGATAAATTCTTTAAACTTTGAAGCATTGTAATAACATCCAAATAACAACATGTATACAAACTTTTGCTCACATATACTTGGAAGTGTAATATTAGGATTTATCAATCTTAATTTTGTCTTTTTTATAATAGATAAATAATTGTAATCAGATTGAATATTTGTACTGAAGTTAGCTACGAGACGAATAAAATTATTTCCCTGTACTTAAAATATGAAAATTTTCTATCTTTCTACTATTGTTATTTGTCTAAGTTTATTTTTGAATGTTAAATCCCCATTTAAAGGTTTATACGAATAGAAATTTCGTAATTCAAAGGGCATAAGTTTTAACTATTTACGAAATTTCAATAGCATTGTTTATGGCCATACAATACATATGTAATCTTCTAATCTGTTTAAAAATATCTGTTTGGATTTTAAGTTTTATAGAATAGTCTATAATAATTTTTAAAAATATAAGTAGGCCTTTTTCCAACTCCTAAAAACATTTAGAACTTACAATTTTTCAAAACTTAAGTTGTATTTATTAACTCTATCTACTTGAAGGAAAATTGTTTTAAATTACATGCTTTGGAAATCAAATAGACATCTATTTTCATATTTTCAAACATAAATGCATAAAGAGTAACGATCATTATAATATTTAGTTTCACATTCATAAACATGCTTTGGGATCTTCTGTGTTCTTATGTGTCGCTATTGATGAAAGATTAACAAGATTATTTATAAATGTAAACAGAAAAAAAAATTCACATTTTTGATGTTAGCAGTTAAGATTATAAAGTGTTTTAAAAATCATTTTTCAATTGTGAAGGTTCTAATTAAAAATTTATAAAACAAGCCGACTTAACTAGTTCAATTTTTTAAAGATCTTAAGATTAGGTATCTTTTATTACCAAAGATTAAAACTTTGTGTGATTAACTGAGTAATGTTTTTTTTTTTTTAATTTGAGTAAACAATAGGTATATACCTACTCAAATATAAATAAACTAGAATAAAAAAACTGTGTGTAAATAATGCACACAGGTTCAAAATATTTTTTTCTCAACCTGTTTCTAAGTTAAAGAAACCATTATTTTAGTAGTATGTATCAAAGTGTTAGTTTTAACACTGAAAAAATATAACTAATGTGGAATTTCCGAACTTTTATATAATACAAATAATTTCATCTAATTCTTTTGAGATGAATATTTATGTGAATTTTACTCAGCAAATTTCATATATATAGATGGATTAAAAGACAAAATTTAGTATAAAAATGTTTGTATTTTATGTTAGATTTTAATGTCAGTTTCACAGAAACAAATATATTATGCAAAAAACCCTCTTTAATATTGACCCTTTGACACCCTATATTTTCAATATTTTGTCTCGTGTCAACCAAAACATATACACAACTTAAAATTGTATCAATTTGTAAATTTATCCAATTCAAATTATTGTGATATTCCAAGGCAAACCTTAGACATGATTTTACATTTATGAATTTAATAATAAGCTCTTAGATATTTCAGAAATACTACTTTAAAAGTAAAGATATCCCTCTTATCTCCCTCAATCAAAATTAGGCAATTAAAAATGTTTAAAAGTTTTTAAAGTTAAAAATTTTTAACCATCTCATTTTCCTGATTGATGTCATTAAAGCGAAGAATAGCGAAAAATCTGTTTCAACCAGTTTGATGTCACTGGGTTAATTTATATAAAAAATAACGTATAAAGAAAAGAATATTTCAAATAGCACACATTATAAACCCTTATACATTACAGTTGTACTTTAATCTTTCTTTTTAAAAAAAGATTATCCCTAGGGGTTAACACTATATATTTCCCTAAACCCCAATTTAATTCCATCGTACATATGAGTGAATTTTTATCTTATTTTTACTGAGGATTTTTATTACTTACAAAAACAGCGGTCTATATCTATTCCGTTAAAATGAAACTTAAGATTCTCTAAATTAAACTTTTTTAAACTACTAGTTTAATTTTATTGCTATTGTACAATTTACGATCACTTTTATATTATACGTATAGAGAGCCTATTTGAAAAATAAGGAAAATAATTTAATAAAATGCATTTAAAGTATTACAACGATATTCCATTTAAATTCCTCTATCAACATATGAAAGAACCCCAAGCTGTCTCACTTTACACCCTACTCCTACCTTTATAAACACATACAAAGACGAATCCCCGAGAAAGAATTTTAAAACTTGACACTAATAAAAATCAACCCAAATTAATCGATAAATTCAAATTCACCATTCAGCAGCAACTCGCGCATTCAAGTCACTTCTTGTCCCCGAGAAGGAAAGAGAAAAAAACCCTCATCAGAGATGAACGTCTCCACCTGCACTATTGATTACATTTAATGCAAGTTGGAGTTGAGCGTTTTTGCGCCTTCATGAGGAATCTTTGTTATTAATAGAAGAGTATTGGTCCCTGTAATCATGTCAGGGAGCCTGCGCCTCTCGATGAGCATCTAATAACGGGAAACATTTCTTCACGATTTGCCGGGAGTTGATTTTGGGAATTATGGCAGACATTTTTGCTTCTTGGCAGTAATTGTTTTCTTCGGGAGTGCGCCAGAACCAGTTGCATAAACGTGACCAGAAAACCGTATGGATGGTGGAGGGCTAATTGTTGGGTGCTGTGATGAAGTATCTTATCATCATAAAGTTAATCAATAGCGTTTTTTTATTGCCTTCGGTGTGCGTTGGAAGGCTGATGTGTGTTTTTGTTGCGTTTGGCTATTTTCGAGGAGATAGTAAGTTAAAATTGCCCGGGAGGAAATTGAATTATTTAATCTCGTCTTCCTATGGAAATTAGCTATTTAGGCGACTGAAAGTTTCATTAGGGCAATATCATATTTCTCTGCTTTTCAAGTAAACTTTTATTTATGAATCTTTGAAATAGAAGCCAGTGTTGGTAAAAGAACTTTTGATTCGTCAAATAAGTATGGATAAATAATAAAGTAAAGATATAAATACATAATTTATATATATAGATATATATATTTAATTTAAATGAGGAACAATTTGAATTCTCATATTTTTAGTGTATTACCAGATGGATACGATAGGGGATATTTTATTTCTAGATTCTGTGTTCATATAGTCTAAACTGGACCCACAAAAAGTTTATGTAAAATCTTGTATGTACTGTAAATCCTGAATGTACTGTTCCCCCCCCCCCCTAAATACCACTTATTGTATCGTAAAATATTTTTTGGAATGTGCCGATGTGATTTAGAGTTTCCCTGAAGAAATCCAAGACAGGTGGATGTAAAACTAGAGTTTAGTTATTTTCTTCAAGTGATAGTTTTCTTCCTGAACATTTTAGTGTTGTACTTTTGAGGTAGGTAAGAGGAAAAAATGAGGATTGAGATGGGGAAAAGATGATGGGAAGACAATGGGATGACTTTGAGAAGATGATAAAAAAAGAAATCAGGAAGAGAATGATATAGAAGAAAAAGGGATTAAGATGAGAGAAAATTGGAGAAAGAGAATGAGAGATAATGTGGTATGGAAGAGATGGGAGAAAGATAGAGATTGATATAGAGATGATCAGAGAATGAGATGGAGAAAATGAAAGAGAATAAGGACGGCAATAAGAAAGATGAAGGAAAAAGGAGAATCCAAACACAACAAAATATTATACACACAGTGAATTTTCTCCACCACTTTTATCTTTATTACTCAAATCCTGACACGAAAACGACCCCCCCTTTCGCAATTATAAACTATTAACCACAATTTTATCATTTCGTCTCTCGAAACGAAAAGAGGAAAATTAAAAAAGGAGAGGTTTCCAACCCTACAACAAGAGCACCGCGAATCTTTCGCATATACCAGGAAATTAACCTCGACCTTGGTGTTGCGCCTAAACTCTCGCAAAGCGGATTAATCCGAGGTGTCGTCTCCGGAGGCGCCTCGACCTTGAATCTCGTGTCGAACCTCCATAAATATCCAAAAGTGGAGCGGGATCCGATTCGATTGCGATGATTGGTCTCGGCGGGACGCGACGCACTGACGTCGCGCCATTCATGGCCTTCTCTGCTGATTGATCTCGTCACGCGAACCCTTCCTTCCTTCCTTGATTAAGGAGGGAGGAGGAATGTTTCTGCGAGTGCTGCTGGCACGTGGCTGGCTGGGGAAGACCCTGTTTGGGACACGTGGAGAGGACCTGTTTTGTGAATGAGTTGGGCGGTTGAAGATGCGTTTAGTGGAGTATTGGGAGGAGGACTTGTTTCATGAATGGGATGTGTAGTATAAAGAGGAATACTATACTAGACAGCAACTTAACTTGACCCTATGACGTCAGTCACAAACAAAGTAGTTCTCATCGTGGTGTCTGAATTATGAGTGAAATGAAGAACGTCAATTTAAAAATAGGATTAGTTTGTTAAACCCATGTATATATAGTGCTTTTCAATCACGATTTGCGTACCGAAACTCCTCCTAGCAACCCAACAAACTCTGTGTTAACCGATTTCTCCTTCCGCATTTATGACGTACTGGGTTCAAGAAACGTTGCTGTCGAGTATATACTCGACACCAACGTTTCTTGAACCCAGAACGTCACTACGCGGAAGGAGAAAATGGGTAAACATAAAGCCTGATAGGTTGATAAGAGGAGTTTCTTTACGCAAATCGTGATGAAAAATCACTATAATGACGATATAGACTTCTCTAGAGACATATGGAGACAATTGCAAACAGGTTTAAAACCTAATTTTTATAAAAAAAATATTAGTGAGTTGGAGGTAAGTTCAATCAGTAGGTAGATGATTTTGAACATGAATGAGGTGATCTAATTTTTAAAACTGTTCAGGTTCTCTAAACAATATTTTGAGATTAAAATGAATGATGTAGTCATTATATAGAATTATTAAAAATCCCCTCCATTTTCAATGAAATAATAAATTGTAATGCACTGATATCAGCAATACATTTAAACAAGTTACAACAAAAAATAGTAGGTTGATGATTAGTTTTCAGGAAGAATAAATATACATGTGACTAAAAATAATACTTTTTTTCATAACTTGAATACATTAAAAGTTTTGATAAAAATAATATTTCATATATTATTTTTAAAATATATTTATTAAATTTTTCTTTTAATTATTAAAAATAATTTTTCACTGTATAAATGGTGTTTTTGCATACTTTATGAAATTAAAATTATCAAATTCAATATATTATGATTAAAACATAAATAAAAGTATAGAGCTAAAGTGTAAATTAAATAAAAGTTTTTCTGATAAAATATCATGAAAAAAGTTATTTCTGGTATAAACCTTCACATAAAAAGAAGACATAACCTGAAATAGTTTCTCAAAGAAATCGAGCAAATACAACACAACAAAATTCGCGAAAAATAAGCATCCAAAAGCCAAAATGAATAGGGAAAATCTAATTAAAAAGCAATCTGCCCATACCCACTACAATACCTTGACTCGCAAAAGAGGGTGGCTTCAGCTTTCTCCTCCCAATAGGAAGCTCTGCGCTAAAAACGAGCCCGAAATTCTTTTCGGCGCAAAAGTGGAGAAATTTAACGCAGCAGGAAGACCCAGTGGGGGCCGTTCATAACCGTTCGAATGTGGGTGAGTGGGGGCCAACGACGAAAAAAAGCGGAAGCGGGGTCTTTGAAATAAAGGGGGGATGAGAATAAAAGTTTTTCAACGGGGGGATAAGGGGGAAAGGCTAGTGGGTCCGTTGGTGCTAGTAGGTTAAATTATTGGCAGTTGTATGCGGCGCTTTTGGGAAGTTAATCAGGGTAGTAAATTAAATGAATTTAGGGAGGGCCTGGTAGGTAGATAGTGTAGATATTGGAATTCGGGAATGCTGTTTTGCGAGCGCGAATTTTTAGAAAAGAAGAGGTTGGTTTCGCTGTGTGAGCGGTGGTAGATCTGGAGGGCAATTAATTAGTGCAATAAAGAAAAGCGCTGTTGCTGCTGGTGGGCGGTTGTAATTATTTCTTAAGCCGAGTGAGATGGGGGGAGTGGATTTAAATTTCGATTGTTCTTTTTGTTGCGGAGGGGGGTGGAGAAGAAAAAGGAGAAGGGCGTTAGTGGTGGGCATCTAAATTTAAGGGGAGGGTTTTAACACTTTCGATCCTATGGCGACCGAGATTGCCGTTGAATCCTATGGAACATTTGGGGCGGACAGGATGGAAGGGTTGGACCTGAGAGTAGTCATTGGGGAGAATAAACGTTATGGCCATTGAAAAAAAAATGCCGCAATAAAACTTGTGAAGATTCAGACTAGTGTCCAATTTAAGGAGCTCTACAAATACATATCCTTAGAGATAAAATTTGAAAACCTATATTGAAAGTTATTTTAAAAAATAAATGATCCTTTATGAAAATTTTTAATTGTTTTACAAAGTAATCTAGCTATAAAATGGCCCTTTTACAGCTAGCTATTCAAGTTTTTAAAATGATAAAGCAAGGGGACACAGAGGGTCTGGACTTCAGTACAGATATGATAGAACGAGGGGTCACAGATTTAAATGGAATAAAGCACATTTTAACCGTGAAAGTAGAAAACATTTTTAACAGGGTTGTGGATAGATAGAATGGTTTGCCAGAAACGATAGCCAGCTCTACTGGAGTAAAAGAGTTTAAGGAAAAAAGTTGACAAATTCTGGAAATCCCGTAGTTTGAGTTAAATAATGGACCAACCTTGCTGGGCTTCACGCCTGTAGTTGGTCGTCAATATATGTATTTGTATTTATATAGAGAGTAACTAAAACCAGAGAATGTCCCTATTTTCTAAAAGAGCATACATAATTTGAAAATAAAAGTATTTAATTATCTAAAACTTATAGCCGCGCTCTAAGTAAATCCTGAAAATACCGAAAAATAAAATACACAGAATCCAATTACAACGAAAATATATTTCGAAAAAAAAAATCAAACTCCCAAAACATTAATTACGAAGACATTTTCATATTGAGCAAAGTCGAAGGCCACCACAGAAAGTGAGATCTCTTGGGGAAAGAACCTGAGTCTTACCCCTTTGCAACTGAGATTCCGTAGCGGGGCAGATGTACCCCCCGACCCAGCCCGAGAGTCAACGACCCAACTCCCCTACAAGTGCTGACACAGAGCATTTCCGCGTTGCTGCAGACTTGGCAAGAGAATCGCTTCGGATACTTTGAGGCTTCCTCGTATAAAAAAGTATAATTTGAAAAAGAGTTTCGTGAGTGAAAAAATTATGAGTTGAAATTGATTTAAGACTTATGTAAAGTTCTCATAATTCAAACTGTTATGTTATCTTGTTAAAAATGTATATTTTTTATATTTTAAATGTATTTTAGTACTTTTTTCTAATGTTAGAGAAATACTTTGAGATATTTTGAAATTATTTTTTTCTTGAAAAATAAACGTCTCCGGAAAGCTTTTTCGATTTGATTTCTTGAATTTGTTTATAAGACTAGTTTTTGATGGATAGAGAAAAAAAAATCAAAGACACAAATTATGTTGGCTATCTACTGTACGAGGAATAAAAACCTAACCATAAAAAGTATAATTTCTATGGGGTTTAAAAACTTTAATTATGGGAGTTTATATAAAATACTGAATATTGTGGGTTTAATTTTTTTTTAATTTGAAATAAATTTTATGTATTCGGATTTCATTAAAAACTTTTGTGTGACTCTTCAAAATTTAATTTACTTTCATGGTACATACTTGTTATATGTTTAAATTACTTAAAAAGTAAAACCCTTTTTAGAAATTACAAAAATTAAAATAAACTCTTTAAACGAGATTTTGTAAATAAATTTTTCTGTAACAATCCACACCCTTCATTTAAGCTCTTCCAGACAGTGCAACCTAACTACATTTAAGAATTAAAATATAAACTGACTTATGTTAGGCTTATGAATAGGTATACAGTATACATAGTATTAGAATAGTTATGGAAATAAAAACTAATGCACTCTGAATATTACTTGTAATATAACTCCATCTAAATGAAATTTTGATTCACTTTAAGAAAAGATCCAAGATAAGGTGAAGCATATAACATTATTTGGATAACAAATCTATTCCCTCAAGCCTTTCACACTACCTAAAAAACTACCTGGCATAGTTTCAGCCTTACTTTTGTTTTGCTCGAAGATTCTTATCAGAGTGTTCACAAAGCACATTAGAAACAATCGTAGAGACGAAAGAAACGAAAAATCCTTGTAAGAGAAAAATCAAAAATTTATCACTGCTCAAGAAACAAAAGAATGAAACAAACAAATCCGATCCGGAGGTAAATTTGATACAAGTAGCGAAGGAATTTTTGAAACGACGACAGCACACCTGAACTAAAAAATTAGTAGCGAGGCACTAATGAGCTTTTTTGCATTAACTTTGCCGAAACAAAACCCTGAATGAATCGAGATCTAACTGCAAACCGCATCGAGTCGGATTTTTGCATGGCGGCATTTGCCACATTCCCGATTCATTCGATTGGCAGGCCGATTTTTATCCGAGAAACAAAACTGGCATTCATTAAATTCGAAAAGATCCGGAAAAGCTGTTTTGTTTGCTGGCATTTTTAACAATGCCGGCGCTCCGGTTTTTTCCGGAGCAAACTAATTGTTATTTTAATTAAAAATGTGTAACCAGTTGCTCGAGGCAGTAAGTTCAAAAAGATTTGTGCTAGAGCGAGCCGACGATGGTTCTTGTTCCAGGGAAAAAACAGATGGAATGTTGTTTTAAAGATGTTAAAATATTGCTGTATTCCTATCAAGGGGGTTAAGGGAATTAAATTTTAATAAGGCTCCTCGATAGATTCTCCTATTCAGATTCCATGTTTCGCATAATGAGTGTTTAGAAAGAAAACTGAATGATATCGAGCTTTTCAGAGGGCTGAAGGATCTAATTAAATTAGATCAAGAAAATAGCGGATTCGAGAGAAATTTCCAATAGGATCGTGTTATTGGAATTAATAATCTTTAAATTAAAAAAAAAAGTTCTTCACTTTATTAGTTCGGTTCTCTAAGCTGTCGTGAATGCAGATTTTTCTAAATAAAATATTCATAATGTTATGCTAAACAAAATTGTTGAGAGGTATGAATTCTCTTTGTATGTGCATTTCTTAAACGACGGTTTTCAAGTAGAATATTTGCTTGAAAAACAAAGAAGCTGCGTTTGCTACAAATGCAGTTTTGAAGATATAACTCAGTCAAGAAAACAAAATAAAAACACTATTTACCGTTATTAGCATGCAACATAATTTAGAAAGTTTTAATGAACTTTACAAGTACATTTTCTCGGTACTGTAATGCTATCTTTCAGGAATTCTTATTTAAAAGATTCTTTTTAAGATAAAATAAGGTAAGAAATAAAAATATAGGTTTTAGACAATCTGTAAATAAATAATTATCTTTGATTTTTAATAAGTATTTTAATGGCCTATGAGTATAATTTTCTTGGTTGATAAAGTTTTAAAATGATAACCCCCCCCATGGTTATTAATATTTTTTTTTTCAAATTTTTCTAACAACATAAAAATTCATACTGACATCTGGACGTCTTAAATGAACCCACTAAGAAATATATTTTGGGAATACTCTTCGTGTCTCACCCATTTCAGTATGAAACGAGTAAGTATACATAATTTTTTAAAACTTAAATTTAAATTAAGATTTTACTAAATTTTAGTTTAAACTGACATAAAATAGCAGGTCTTAGAATGACTTGGTGAAGTAAGACTTGACACCGTTAAACCGTCACATTCAAGTCATTAAATGACACCCAAACAGAAGCGTCTACCAGGTATCTAGAAGAGTTCTTCATGCAAAATATTAAAGAGCAATGGCTCCCCTCTCGAAATAATCGTCACAACGAACCTTAGTTCATATACAGGGTGTTTCAAATAGAGTGTAACAAGAGGTTAATTCCTAAAATATTTCCCAAAGACACATACTTCCAGCAAATGCAAATTTTCATTTTAAGAGGTGAAAATTAGTTGAGACTAGTTTCAACTCCATTGGGGGTCTACTTCAGGAAATGCAGAAAATAAATTTTTATACGGCCTCCGTAGTTTAAAACTTCCAATTAGTCAAATTTTCTTTATTATTTTCTGAATAAGGCCCAAGAAATTTTATCTCAATGTATTCAAAACTCACTGAGATATGAGTGTTTAAATTTTTATGCGGTCCTCATAAATTAATTTTTTGAAGTTATTCCTACACCGCATAAAAGCTGTTTCACTTAAATTTGTAGATGAACCTTATTTTGCTCTCAAAAAGTGTACTATAAAGTGAGTGATGTAAGTCACCAATTTGAAATTTTTAATATCTCAGTGAGTTTTGAAGATATTGATGTATAACTTTTTTAATTTATTCAGAAAACAATAAAGAAAATTTGGTTAGTTGGAAATTTTATAACCTACGTAATAAAAATTTATTTTCTGAATTTTCTTATAGACCCGCATGGAGTTGAAACTAGTCTCATTTAATTTTTCACCTCTTAAAATGAAAATTTGCAAAGGAAGTTTGAATAACTTTTATAAAAAAGCATTTCTTATTTATTACAATTTTAATAAAATGGATATATTTTATTATCTACAGTGAAATTAGGTATTTATAAATTTTCAAAAAATGTTTTTAATGCATTAAATAAAATATTACAAACAATTAAAAATATTATACGCTACAATTTTCTTTTCATCTAAAACATGTAACACAAATAGACTAACTAGACTGAGATTGAATTTATATGGTATTTATAGGGTAGGTTGATGTTTCTAATATACCAATATTTGTATCGATAAAGATATCGCACCATCGTGCAGTCTTGTCAGTGATTTTCTAATACCTACTCAAGAATGACTTAAATGTGACTGTCACTATCTGGTCACGGGGTGATGGAATACTACATTATGTATTATCAAAAGAATGGATGGCAATCATTTTATTAGAGCAATCAATCATTACGAAAGTGAAGAAAAATCATTCTAGTTTTTTGTAAGATGAATTTTGAATCACCATACAAAATGGGTTTTCTTATGACCTAATAAACATTAAATCCTTTTTATCATAATATTTTGAAACTCCCAAAAACTAACTGCGTACCATTAATATTTCTTAAAAAATAAATATGTATGGAATTCTGTAATATTAGCTATTAGTACGATGAGTTTTACTGAAAAACTTTGAAAGTAATCATTTAATTCTCTTTTTAACACTATCCATAAAGAAAATATTTTATAACAAAATACCTTAGAATGATATATTATATTTAAAAAATTGTGTGGTAAAATATAGGTGTTTAAAAATTTTATAATGTCGATTACTTAAAGATTCATTAAGACCAAGACAATCGTTCCTTTAGGTGTTTGATTCGATGGAATTTTGAAGGAAAGTTTTTAAATCATTAAATTAAAACTTCGAAGTAAATAAGGGAAACAAATGTCATTAAATATCTTCCAATAGAGATTTAATGACAATAGAGATTTAATCCAATTCTTCTCTGAAAATATTCCAATAGAAAAAAAAAAGAAAAATTACAAAATAATAAAAACAAAAACTTAACAATAAATTTTGCTTGTTTTCCAATTACTACTTTATATAAATTATTTAACAAAAATATAAATCCTGTCAAAGTTTCAGAAAAGAACTAAAAAAAAAAAGAATTACTAATATTACTCGTGTAGTTTATTAATCCCCTGAGTAACCGGAGGGTCTAAAGTACACCTAAAATTTTCGAGTAAAATAATTTTACAATTTATTGGAAAATTCTTCCATATTAGATGAATTTAAAAATGTAATTTACCCTTTTAAAAGTAATGTAAAATTAAGATCCGTTAAGTTATTGGCTGAATCTCACCAATGATTTATTCAATCTCCAATTTAATAAAATCCACTAAAGTAGGTATTTCTGTATTTATCCATTGGGTTATTGCTTTTTCCAATCTTTTTAGTTCGAAGCAGTAAAAGAAGACAAGCTTCAATAAAATAACCCCATAACCCACAGTTCAGTAACCCCTCAGGTGTTTTGAGGAGTGTTACTTGGGTTCCTGGGAGAATCAAGATAAAAACCGTTTTGAACAATATAATTTCATTCGATGGTAGTGTGTAACTGAATATTCTAGTTGAATTAAAGGAGGTTATAACTAAAACCGAATAATTATATGAAATGAAAATGAGATTCAAGTCAAGTACACTATAAAAGCTATAAAAGTTTAAGTATTTTGATGTAGTTGTTAAATATGTATTTGTGGTCTTAAACAATGATGGTAACAATCAATACAATTATTCTTTAATAATAATGTAAGATTTTGATTTAAAAAGGAACCTCCTCGAAGAACCTTCAGTTCAATCACCCCTCAGGTGTAAGAAAGGCTTGAGCCTCCAAAAAAGCTTAAGATAAGACATCATTGAAGAATGGTGAAAAATTTATTCATCAAATGATTATACCCTTATCTATGAAATATGAAAATCTATGAATATAATTTTACATAAATATATGTAGGCGGATTTGTGTACCAATTAAAAAAAATATTTATTTTTAATTACGAAACCCCCCCCCCAAAATTTATAAGAAACTTTAATAATATCAACAACATAATTAATTCTTTTAACTTCAATGTAATATAAAACATTCGATTTCTTGAGAATCACAGCCACATGAACCCTAAGTTCAACAACCCCTCAGGTGCAAGGGAGCCGTAGGTTCCTCAAGAAACGGAAATTCTCATATTTGGTGGAATTATTAAGGGGTATTCAATAATAAAAAGTTATTTAACACCCTTCTTATGTTACTACAACACTGTGCTTAATTTTTAAGAGCAAAATATGTAGAATATATCAATTTTATATCGAAATAAATTTGAAGGAGCGGAAACTTGTGAAAAAAAAAACGCGACCTCTTTTTTTAAGACGTCTTCCTAGTAGGGTTCTTCCAGACTCTCGGAGCACATGATTCCGCCCCACCTGAAAGGGGTAAACGAACCCTAGGAACTTGGGTGCCTTTTTGAGGGAATTTTCATGTTATTCAGGACAGATTAAAAATTGTAAATAATTAAGTTTTTTATAAAGGAAGACATTGATGACAATATCGTTTTTATACCGTGGAAAAGTGTGAAATTTTTATACTTAAGATATTGTCCTTATTTTTAATAATTTGTGTATTACTTCTTCATAAAATGTTTTAAAAAACTTTATAATTACTTCATTTCAAAATATTTGTTTATCAGTAGAAATTTATTTTGTTATTATTTTACAGCACATTAATTATTTTACAATGTGTTACTCATTAATCGTCATTTTATTTTGGAAAAAGTTATTTTTAAAATTGGTTTATTTCAGGCGAAAATTTAACAAACTTTATTTGAATTTTAAAATTTCATAAAAAAGATACCAAGAAAAAACAATGATTCCGATTATTTTATTATAAAATGATTTGAAGCTAAAATTTATTTAAATACGAAAAATAATCAATTATGAAATACAAAAATCTTACACACACTATCCTAATTATGACATAAATTAAAAATTCACAAGCAATATAGCTAATATCCCAGAGCTATAAAATTTCATATTCTTCACCTTCAAATTATATTATATATATGCACACATACAAATTTAAATTTACTTTTTAAACTAGATTCTAATGTTAACTATTAAAACAATTGTTTTTTTAAATATATTGACATGATTATAAAAGGGTTAGACGATGCTTCCAATGATGTTACAATAAATCTTAAATATTCACTGATATTCATCGTAAGAATAAAAGAGTGAATGTAATAGATGGTGTAAGAAAACCTATCGTCTACTAGTTCGTTCACCCTTCTCAGGTGTTAGAGAGAAGGATACGACACAGTGCAAGATCTCCCGGTATAGGAGAACTGTATGTATACTATTGGAGATTTTTAGGACTGTATGGGATATCTTATTGATAGGTTGAATGTGTGATTGCTAGTGAAATATTTATTGTTTTTAAATAAATAATAAATTAGTTAAAAGAAAAAAGAAAGTAGTTTATGGCATAGTCTCTCCTATATGGAATAACCGTGAAATTTTGTACGTTTTTATTTTATTTTTCTTCAAATAAAATGAATAGTTATTTAAAAATTAATTACTATTAATTATTTCTTCATATAATAATAAATAAAATAATTTTATACATAATTTTTCTTCACCCTTCAAAAATAAAAAAAAAAATACCATAAACAATCAAGATCATAAAATATACTTATAAACCCCATTTTACTGTCATAAAAATGATTATAAATACCTTCATTATAACAGGATATTTAATACCCGTAAATCAGTTTAGAATATTGTTTAATCCTGTTCATAACAAGTCTTAGTTAACCGTACATAAATGCATGAGATAAGGAAAATGCGCATTTTGAAATATTACATCGCATTTAAATCCCGAATATTTATATTTGTTAAAAAATTCCACATCGTGTTTATTAAAGTTTTACTCAAACTTTATACGTATAAATAAACTCTTATTAATGAAAGAACCCGTTTACTTTTACAAAACAAGACTTAATTGAAGGTACTATACAAATAAGCTCTTCGAAGTTAGTCGTCTTCGGTTATAAATCTGCGTTATATTAGTGTTATGATAAACAATATTAATTGTTACCGAAGCTTTAACATGGGTTTAAGAGCACTGGTATATGTAATAACAAAATACTCTAAACATTAAAAAGAAATATATCAGTAAAGTTTTAAGTTAATACAGATTTGTTGGTATCTAAGAATTTTTAATCCTTTTCTATCTCTCTATTTATTTACGAGGAACTTAACTTAGGAGAATAATATGAATTTATTGGAGTCAATTCTTTTAGAAGTATTATAGAGAAGTCTATAATTGAGAAAGTATCTATAATAACACTATGGCTTCAATTAAATGAAATAAAAAACAAGTAAGAAGGCAGGAAAAGTTGCTTTTGTGATATTAAATACCATGGTTTATTTGTAAGAATAATATTCGTTCTTAGTTGAAATAAGAGCTAATAGTTATAAAATGAACATTTCATAATTTAATGCCCCCTGCTGTAAAATATGGTATTAAAATATCTCTGATTGAAACTAATAAATCCCACATTTACATTTTGCCAAATAATATTTATACTATCATTACTTTGACTACAAAATTTTTCAATTTTTCATGGGGTTTGAAATCTACAGATTTATTAGTTTAAAAGATTATCAGGCACTTAATAAAAAACAACAATAGTTGAAAGTGTCCCCCAATTAGTTACCCAGGAGATGTATTTCAACCTGGCAATAATATTTTTGGTTTCAAAAACAAAAGATTTTTTAACTATGTTTTAATTATTAAAAGTCTGCACTGTTCTATAGTTAAAAAGATAATTGTTTATTTCAGAGTTTTACGTTCTATCATTTTACGAAAAAATATATATAAAAAAGATTTTACAAAATCTTTATAAATAATTCATGGCATAGAAGTATGACATAGTAGAGTAGTTATGGCATAGTAGTAATTCCTCAGCAGTACACCATATTAGGATGACCTGGAATAACCTCACTACAAGTGAGCAAATTCTAAAACTTATCTTAGAAGAAAACATTATTAAAAATAAACGAAAAAAGGAGAAACAATGAGATCGCCAGGCATTTCTAGCCTTTTTTAAGATATTTAGTTGTATTGGAACTTAGTTTCCTTATCAATTCAGAGGTGACTTTAGTGACCAATGATAACACAATAATTTTAACCATTAAAGCAGATTATATTTTGAAATCATTAGGTATAAATGCTTTTGGATTACTAGCGTTATTAGCGCAACGGGTATTACACTTTTATATTCCAGAGAAAATTTATGTATACAATGATATATAGAACTACACTACAAGGGGTCAGACAGCCACAAAGAACACACATCTACCAAACACAAACTACACGAAGAAACACAAAATCTTACTTCGCCACAACAATCCATGTAAATCCATCCAGTCCATTAAAAACCAAAAACACCAGCATCTTCATAATACAGCAAGATGGGCAAGCCAAACACACGTGCGTACACACAACCCCATAGCCACATCTGATCCCGATGTGTCGGCATGCAGCCCAGTGTTGACATTCCCAGTCAACGAACTCCCGATCTACCTGAGCCCCCCAAGAAACCATCGCGCTGTTGCACCCCTCTACGAAAAGGAGGTAGCCAGAAAGCAATGACCCGGCCTTTCTCACCAGTTCAACGCTCGCAGTCTGAGTTACCCCATTGAGAAAAAACACTTTCTCTGGCCCGGGAAAGAGTTATTGTGTTGGGATGGATCATGATGATACGGGCCCTACCTGAAGACGGGGGGAGGGGAGACATTCCGCTACACGAAGAGTTGAACAGGTTCATGGTGAGAGGGAGCGAGTTCATCGTCCCGTTGTGCACTTTCTCCATCTTAATGTGGAATTTTTCAGGTGAGAGTGAGTGGATTGGGCATGATGCACTTTCACTATCCACGTGGACTCGAGGTGATGGTTTGTTTATGTGGGCTTGTTGTGTGTGGTGTGTTTCGTCCCTGATATGTTATGGATAATTTGGGAGTGTTTTTGGATACCTTTTGGCAGGTAGGTCAGTTTGTTACCTGTTGGGGTCAAGGACATGTGTAGTGTTGACCATACTTTTGAGTTGTTTATATTAGT
Source organism: Tetragnatha montana (assembly GCA_963680715.1). Classification (NCBI taxonomy): domain Eukaryota; kingdom Metazoa; phylum Arthropoda; class Arachnida; order Araneae; family Tetragnathidae; genus Tetragnatha; species Tetragnatha montana. The sequence continues at coordinate 4,908,111 of OY796684.1, read as the reverse complement.
TTTTTTTTTTAATTTTAAGCTCTAGAGATAATGCGCTCCTGATGAGATAATATATTTTAAGGTGTTGATATTTTTTTTTTTTAATTTTTATCTGTTGAGGTCAAAGACATACGCGGGGTTGACCATGCTTTGGGGGTGTTTATTAGTTTTTAAATTTTAAGCTCTAGAGTTCATGCGCTCCTGATACAATAACAGTATATTTTAAGGCGTTGATGTTTTTTTAATTTTTACCTGTTGAGGTCAAAGACCTATGTGAAGTTGACCATATTTCTTGGGATTTTTAGGGTTTCCAATTTTAGTAGATAGGGTCAGAGACCTCTGAAGTTTTGAGCACTTATTTTGGTATAGATAAAGTTTTTTTTTCATTTGAGGGCATAGACCTCATATAAAGTGTTGGTCATGAAGTTAGAGTTTTTAGATCATTTAAATTTATAACTGTTATGCTATAAAAACCCACGAATTGTTGATCTTATATTTTGGGGTGTTGATGTTTTAGTTTCTACCTGTTGAGGTCAAGGACCTCTAATGTGTTCACCATATTTTTGGGGTGCATAGATATGTAGGATGCCTCACTTGCTTCAACCTGTTGGGGTCACAAACCCTTACGATTTTTACATTTTGGGAGGGATAATATTATATTTGGGGCTTTTTTTGTCATACTTTTACTATAATCGAGAAGTAGAATTGTTTCATTTTAAATTTCACTTGTTGGGGTTAAAGACCCTTATGTAACCTGGTTTTAAAAGACGACTATTATTTTGTTTGAGGCTTCTTTCATTATTCTAAAACTTTTTAAATACTATTTCTAGATACTTAAATCTAGTAAGGTCATGAACCCTTAAGGTGTTTGAAACATGTTGACTATCTTAAAAACTTTCTTTAGCGAATTTTCTCTGTTGGATAATTTTAAAAAATAAGGCACTATTTACAATTTAGGGTAACAGAAATATGAAATGTTAGCAAGTGAAGAAATGTTAGTTGTCTTTTGTTGTTTTACATTTTGAAGTTTTTTTAATTCTTAAAGAATATTTAAAGAATGTTAAGAATCAAAATGTTTAAAAATTGCAAGCTAAGCAAGCAAGTTAACATTTGTTAACATGTGGGAAAAGTAGTTCAAAATTAAACAAATATATTCAAAAATACATGTTGTTTAAATTGTTTTGTAAAAATTGAGTCGAATACATGAGACATATGCATCATGGAAGACTTATTTCGGTGCATTAGATTCTTAGTTTTTAAAATTTTAAATTCATCAATTAATTATATATTTTCAGCTTTTATATAGATGTTATAATTAACAATAATTTAAAAGTATAAACAAAAAATAGTAAAGTGTGAAAATATTATTATTAGATCTAATTTTTTTTGCTTACAAAACTCATTCTTTTCTAACCATTAACTTTATACCAGATATGTGTGATATTGCTTTAGTAAATCAAAATAATTTATCAGAATTTTTGGGCAAATATATAATATGACTCTGCATAAATTTATTTTGTATTAAGTTAGTATTGTTCAAACTAATGAAAACTGTATCCATCATTTAACACAATTTTGCATGAGAAAAAAGAAACAAAGCTTATTTGAGCTGCTCAGGATGAAAGTGGTGTAAGTCTAAATATACAAAATTTGAGAAAAGCATGGATTTGGTTGTTATTTAAGATGATCCTTTACCTAGTGTGGTAAGTCGAAAGCCAAATGAAGAGCTTACTTTTAAAATGCATTCTCCATAGGAACAACCCGTGAGAGAAAACCTTCAATTACTCAAAACTACCTTCAGCAGTGGACTTATACCACTTTCATTCTAACCAGCTCATTTAAATCTTAGCATTTTTTGAGCTTCTCGGTTTTAAAAGTTTGAATTTTTACAAATCCCATAAATAGTCCAAAATCTACATCTGCTTACCTTATTAGCATTATACTTTCCAACAATAAAAATAAAAGGATTTATACCCAATCATCAAATGCCAACGTATTCAGTTTCAGTTAAGAACAAACGCAAAAGAAAACCTCTCAGCAGAAAGCCCAAAGTCAGCTACTTATTCGCATACATTTAATTGAGCCATATTTTCAACAGCCTAAAAATGGTATGATAATTTTATTCTTAACGATTCCCAGCAGCTCAAGAAACTTTTCTTTTAATCGGTAACAAATCCTCAGCACCGAATTCAACGATCGCAGCGTCACTTTCATTAATCCTCATTACGCAATACATAGCGCATGATTAGGATAAACTATCCAGCATTAGGAAAATTCTTCAAAAATACCGGTGGTAATAGCACGAACGGTCTTTTTCCCGCTTTTATTACCCCTGAAAAAACGGATGATACTTTTACATCTCGGCAATTAATCGTATCCGATTTCAGACCGACCCAAGAAGCGTACTTACGCATTCCGCCTAATGCGTATAAGTAGATTACGCTGTATGAAACTCCATTTCGATTCCTCTTTTGCAAAAGTCCTCGCTGTTTTAAAGATAAATTATTGCCGGGAATTATTACCTCTCAAAAAAGCCTTTGCCGACGTTGCGAATGCAATTAATCGATTTTTTTTCTCGTTTTCCGATCCTTCATTGCGGATTGCATTGACTTTCAGCCAAATCCGGCATTAAACTCCCGCTAAAAGAAGCGCCAGACCCATTAACCGGGAGCGTAACTGATGGTTTTACCTGGTTTGGAACCAAAAAAGGACCGCTCCATAAATATCGCTGCAGCAACTCCGGTTTATTAAAATCGAACGATTTCTTTGCCGTTTTTTTCCCCGCTCGTCCGACATTTGGGCCAGAATTAATGTTTCCGTTGTCGGCTATCGTGCTATCTGCGGTTTGCTTTCGACAATTCCGCCGAATGCGAGTATCGATGCCTTCTTGTTTAAAATGCTCATTTCCTGGCTATCCATTCAGCGCGCGGCGGTTATTAGTTTGCTTAAAAACGGAATCGTTTAGTTGGAGCCCGGAGGCCACGTCTACGGCGAAACAATGTAAAAAGAGCCGCGTTACCAAAAGCTATAAAACAAATTAACAAACCTTGCTATCATTCTTTGACTTGCTCTAAATATGAGACCATTATCCTGTTAAGACGTCAGGAACGAACATAATGAATAAAGTATAGGGAGCTAATAAATATTTGACAAAAGCGCTTGTTGTCTATCTTTGTGTTTTGGGCTTACCTCGAGAAGAGTTTAGGTAAACCCTTCTTAAGTTTAACGAATTTAACTCGGAGAAGGCGCCCACCGCTCCTTTACGAGGAGCTTAACAAAGAACAACAAACTTCTTGTTTTTTGGAGAGTGATTGATAATTTCGCTGCGTTCTAGGAAGAGCATTATAATAATTTTTTTTCCGATATTGGTTCGCGTTAAAAATAATTACTCCTATAAGTGAATTTGTGAAAAGGACATTTACTTTATGAAATGTTTTTTATTCAGGGGGAAATGGAATAAAAGACTACTTTTATTACAAATTATTTCATATGACTATCATTGAAATATTTATAAGAAATTATTAAAGTTATGAGTAAAGGCATGTTTATAAAATAGTTTCTTATTTCTAAATACGTATTTACCAATAAAATTTGATACAAGCGTTTTAGATGCAAACAATCATAGACAAAATGCTTTAAAAATATCCGTCATCTGAGAAATGTTGCCATTTAGGCAAAATATTAAAACTGAAATTGAAGTTTAAAATAAATTACCGAAATGTATTTAGTTTTATTGGCTTTAAATTCGTGAAAAATATTTTTGAATTGGATGTTTTTTGTATATAAAGGGGAAATATCTTACACTACATGAAATATTTTTTTATGTCTTTCTATGAAGAAAAGTAAATTTATTTTATTCAGTTATCAAGCATTTTTTTTCTATTTTTGCAGATGAATCTTATTTTAACGTCTTACAAACGCCCCACAGTTAGAATTAAATGAAACAAAGGAGGTAAATTGTATATTTCCTTTACAAAATTAACTGACAGCTAAAGTAATCAATACATACTTGAAAATTATTAAACTAAGATAATATCGTCCGCACAAATTTACCCCTTAAAAATACCCAAAAAAACTCCACCCCACAACACATAAACCCCAGGATGTCCCACAAAAAAAATACCTCAACCTCAATCCATATCCACGTCATTACGGCATCGCACTTAACCATCATTTTTGAAAAACTTCTCAATATATTAAGCCCGCCACTTAAATGAATCACAGCGACACCTGGTGCTTCAAAGGGTAAACCTAACCCACAGCGGAGGTGGTAAAGCATGATTATAAAGACTCATTTCTTGGTGCTAATCGCCCGGCTTCTTTTTAATGCTGGCCCCCACTGCACAGCTGTTGTCGGCGAGCCAGCGCGATTAAGGTTGCTTCCCGAAGAATATGGGCTGCATCATCAATTCAAAAGTCGCGACCGCATTTACATTTCGTAGGACACTTTCTTACCGGGGAAAAAGCGGGGGTGGCGCCAGGGATTTTCGGCCTAGATGAGCACCCCCTTTGAAAAAAGGTGTGTTGGGATATGCTAATGTGGGGAGGCCTTGTTTTGTGTTGCTTAAGTAAGGATGTCCGTCCATTCAGAGGTGTGTGAAATTTTTGGTGGTTGAATTATAAACGGGAGAGGCGAGGGGTGTTTAAAGAGTCGTGTTTAGCATATTTGGCGTTTTTCTTTAGACAAAACTGGGGAATTTGCATGAAATTGTATATTAACTTTAGTCTCGTGGAATTTAAGATAATTTTGTTTATTATGTAAAACCAAATTTATGACGCGAAGTTACGTTTTGATTGATTTCATACCCCTTGCCCTGTGGGAGTTGAATTCATACTTTTTGGAGGAAGGAGCAACTTTTTTTTTATTGTCAAGACATTTTCTCTCTACTTTACCAAACTTTATTGCCTATTTATTCAATATTTTTGATAACTTTAATTATAATAGTGCAAATTAATTTAATATCTTGAATATTATAAGGCACGTATTTTCTATAAGACCGAAAAATTTTATTTTCCTAAGATATACATTTTTAGATGAAACAATTATTTAGGAATTAAATATTTAGGTATTTAGCTACATTATATTCAATAAAAATAGGGAAATAAAAACATTCAGGTTTTTAAATTTATCTATACGAAAAAAGGTACTTCTATAGCTATGATAAAGACAAACTAAATAATCCTTCACAAAAAACCCATTTGTTCAGAAAAAAATACAAAACAAAAATTTAATAAAAAGTGAACAGTGAGGAACAGGACGTTTATCACTGGCTGGGAGAAATGTAAGCAAAGAATAGAAGGAATAAAAATTAAAGACCCCTGCATAATGTAACTCATACTAAACAAACATAAATCAAATCCACAAAATGAAATATTTTCCAGGCTTCATACCCAACAATAAATTTACATTAAATAATCATGCAAAACCCGTGTCTTCAAGACCAAGAAGATAATCTCCTCAACAATCTCCCGAATTTTTCTCCTCCTCCGAAATAACTATCCAAACTTTTTCGCGGAGGGAGATTCATAAAATCGACAGAGCGAGCGCGATCTCCGATTACCCCACGACCGCGGAGAGCCAATACTCCTCTTGCTAAGCCCCCTCTTTTAGTAGTGTCTTTAGCGCTATATCCATTTTAGTTTTGCCGATTTGATGGATGCTGATTCGAGTTCTTGGTACAATTAGCACTCTTTTGAGCATCCCTTTGGCCTGCCTTTAATTGGAGAGGGGTAATTAAAACGGCAGATCAACTGCTTTGGTTTCGCCACTAACTGCTATTGACCAGGAGATCGTGATTGAAGATCATCAGGTGTTGCCCTCGCCTTTAACCTAATTAGGATCTGTTTGCCTTTCAACTGCTCAACTGGGGAGGGTTGAGGGGAGGACCCGAGGTGATCTGGAAAAGGAAGATGGCTCGGGCTGCCCCATCCAGACAGCTTGAGACGAAAGGTCCCGTCTTTGAGCAGGGCTGAAATGTCAAACCTTTGACTCTTTAATGGGTCGTATGTGTGGGAAGGATATGTAATTCCTCTTTAAGCGACTTCTGTGATCTATTTAGCTTATTAGGCTAGGGCTAGTACATGAAATAAAAAATAAGATTAATGTTTCCATTTAAGAAACTTAATTTTCAAAGTAAAGAAATTTTTAAAAAAATATTAAATAATAATTCAATGATTTGAGACGCCTTTGGTTTGTCAGTTGGATAAGCCATAACAACTATTTTTTATAAAAAAATATTAAATAAAATGGATAAAATGGGGGACTCAAGATGCTCTGTAAAATTAAGATGGCTTTGGGAGTTTCCACATAAGAAACTTAATTTTCAAACTAATAAAATTTTTAAAATAATAAATAATTATTCAGCTATTTGAAACGCCTTTAGTTTGTCAGTTAGATATACCGTAATAACTTTTTTTTTATAAAAAATATAAAGTAATCAAGATAAATCAAGATGCTCTGTAAAATTGCTTTAGAGATTTGAGTTACCCCATATAGACAGTATGAGACGAAAGGTCCCATTAAAGAGGAGTGCTAAAATGCCATACCTCTGACTCTTAACCCTATAAGTTCTAGCCGTTCCAATTTTCCATAGGTTTCAGTCGCTATCTCGGGTGGTTTAAGATTTAACGGAACGAATACCTCTTAATAATGGCTTTCAGTACCAAAGGTTTGATAAAGAGAGTTGTACTCTTATCTACGGACGCTGAGTCCTTAAATTTCCCCAAAATGAAAAAGTATGGCAAAAAATAGTGTTCCATGATCCTCCATGTAATTCATTACATGACTTTTATGAACTGGATCATTAGGGTAGAAATTGCATATTTTTTTTTACTTTTTCATTTAAAATTCAATATGACTTGTAAAGTTTGGTTGCCTTCAGACAGTTTGAGACGAGAGGTCCCATCCAAGAAAAGAACTGAAATGTCAATCTTCGAGTCTTAACTAGACGTATAGGGAAATATGAGGCAAAATGAAATATCTAGTCTTAATCATTGTTTAAAAGCACTAAAGGGTTAATTCAGATATCTATACCCTCATGTACGAACACTTGAGGCCTTAATAATCTCAAAAATAAAATAATACTTCAAGAAAATAAAAAAAAACAAATAATTTGTTTAGATCATTAGGATAATAAATGAGATAAAAATGTTATTAGTTTTTTCTAAAGAAAACTTAATATGAGTTAGTTTGCAAGTAGTGAATTTTTTTATCACATTTAGTAAGTTAGTTGGATGAGGTCTAATACCTTTTAATAACCCTTTTTAATATTTTTTTACAAGAAGTTTGCTGGCTCAATGGAATAAAATCTGTTATTTGAATGAAAATTATTCAGAGCTTCTTATTCAATTTATACGTTTGTTGGAATGTGTTTAGCTTATAGAATACTTGAATATATTTTTTATTTTTAACCCCAAGATTCGAATTTTTAACCCCCTTTTTTCCTTTCAATTTTCAATACAATATCTATAGCTGAAAATGCTTAGTTATTATATAAATATTTTAACTTCAAATATTATTGTAGTTAAAGAGTTGTTTTAAAATGCAGCAGTTTCAGAAGGTATTACTGGGCATTATAGCTATCTAATAACATCTTGAAAAATACTTTTTTTTTTAATTACAAGGCTGAATGAGTAGAGAAAGTAAAAAAAATTTCCCCCATTGAAATACTATTTTCTAAAAGGAATCACGTAGAAAAACTTTTAAGCAAATTTTTGTATATTTCTCTATTGGAGTGGAAAAACATGAAATGAACCTGAATAGATAAATAGTTTATAAATCTGTTTTGTTTTAAATTTAAAATATAAAAGATACTTTAGTTATAATTTTAACTTAATTTTAAGTAGAAAATTAAGTTTCCAAATTACATAACACAAATAATACTACAATAATTACAAATTATTTTATAACAACAAAATTGTTATGTTTTTCAGTTAGTTTCTATACTAATGATTTCTTTTAAACATTTTACATTCTTAAAACTGATAGATAGCTGAAATTTGTCAATGAAACTTAAAACTTGAAATAAAAGTAAATATTTTAATACCCAAAAATTTATGAAAGTAAGTAGATAAATTTGTTTTTCAAATTCAACTATTAGTTTGTATTTGTTTCATTTAATTTTTTGTAATTTTTTTTGTACTGTTTGTAATTGAACTTTTAAGTATTTTAATAATATTATATTTAGATCTAAATATTTTTCTAATACATAATACATAATTTGGATAAGGATAGAGATCATTCTTGTTCTATTTTTACAGTGAGTTATATTGCTTCCGAAAAATAGGGGGTTAGATATCTTTTAAAAGCATACATAACAGCAATGAATTTCAGTATAAAGCTTCAAATAGAACACAAATAACAGTGCAGATCAATAAATTGCATCAAAAAGTCTTAAAAACAATAAAAACTTCCTTAGAGGAATGACCTGGGATCAATGACCCAAAACTAAAATACATATTTCGTATTGAAATTTAATTTTCAGGAAAAATATATTTCCTATAAAGCTTTTTTGGGTTATAAACATTCTTAATATAAAATATCCTTCCCATCATTAAACTACTCAAATTAATTTAAAATTAAACTTCCGTGTCAACGCACCAGGAATAAGAAAACCTTCCTAGTCGGGCGATGAACCTCTGCGACTTGGGAAATTCTTTTTCTTAGACATTCTTAACAAGTAAAAATGAAAATATCGCCAAAAAGACGCACAAAAAACCGTCTAAGGGGGGTCGCTGGTGCATAAGAATAAAGGAAAACTGTGGGAAGACGGCTTCAAAGAGTTGGGGCCTTTTCTTAAGTTTAGGGGTCCCGAAGCAAAAAAGCCCTTTCTTCGGAAGGCTCGAATAGGGTTCGCTCTAGTATGGTTGAGTCAACACACTAAGAGGAATTTAGAGAAAAGGGTTTGAACTCAAGGGATAGGGTTAAGTTCACCTGCTTCTGAAGTCGGAAATTAATTTTTTTCAATAGGACAGGTGTTCAGAAATATGGCTCGAGTAGTAGTTGGCTTTTTCACTTTTCTGCATTTTTACTCCGGTTATTCAACTCATAAGGAGTAAGACATTTATTACCTGTATCTAAAATAGAAATTCCAATCTTTCATATTCGAAGTATTTAGAAATATTCTTATTTTGAAAATGTATAAAACACTCTATGAAATAAACTCTTTAATTTCTACAGATTAAATTTATGAATAATTTTTAGCTAAATATTTTTTTTTATATTTTTGAACATACTTATATGAATCTATTCAATTTGTTAATTTTGAAACAGAAATAACGCATCAGTTAGCAGTTAGTTGCATTGAAGTGATGGCATTGTGATAAATTGAAAGAAGAGGTTGGAAAAAAAGGGAAAAAAACATTTAGTAATTTTTAGTTTTATACACTTGTGTTCTTTTATCCACTAGTTTAAATATCTTAAAATGTTCTATTTTTATAAATTAAATGGTGCTAGAAATGCTTAATAATATTAACCGACTGCCAATCCACATGACTATATTATACCATCTCTTATTACCAAAACATTTTTTTTCAAAGAGAAATGAAATTTTCTAAGCTGTATTTTTAAATTATGGAATGAGTATTTTAAATAAGTAAACTTTATTATTTTTCTTATTTTTTAGTGCTACAAATTCAAAAATTATTAACCGTATATTAAGTAACATGTTATTCTTCTCATAGTTTTAGGATTGAACCTCAGTTATTTATTAGTCCCTCAAATACTAGGCCCATTCCCTTTGCAATACCATATGCCAACAATATGGAATAAATCCAAAGTTCTCTCTAGGACGTTTGAATTAAGTAATACAAACATTTTGTTTCCTCAAAGCCGACAATGAGTTGAAAATGCCGTAAATTCCCCATTTAATTCCAACCACCCCTTCTTTGAACGCACTAAAATACTGTAAAACGAAACAACATTTCCGAGTTTCATTTCACCGGGCTGTTTAACCCCTTCATCCCTAGACCGGCCTAAATCGTCATCTAATCCAATGGCAAATTTCGGGCGGCTGGGACGGAAAGGGTTAAATTTTGGCTGAAATAATTTCACCGCAAGACTCCGGCAGAACGAAGAAATCCTAGTTTTAATATCCCGAGAAAAATGCCTCCCCGATCCCAAATTTCCATTTCCCATCCTCTCGGATCCACCACGGAGAAAAATGCCCCCCCCCCCGCTTTATTTTCAATGCGTGCCGCGAAATTTTTTGGCCGCGGCACGATGCCGGCTTTTTCACCAAGATGTTCCCGGCCGAATATTCATTAATCTGCATAATAATTTCATAGTAGTAGCCCTATGCATGGGTCACTCCCGGAAAAAGTTCCGCCAAGCATGTGGATCACGTCCTCGGAAGGAACATTCTTCCCCGTTCATCTCGTTCCTGGAATAAAATTCCCATTATTTAATTTGAGGCCGATCCCGACCGTGACGTCACAACCGCCGGTGGTAACCGTTTCGATTTGCATAGTAGTGAGATCGGGGTGGTTAGCACTGCGAAATATTCATTTATCTGCGGCGGCGGGAAAAAGCGTTTTTTTCGCCCTCCCCTCGGAACGCGTGTCCCGAATCCGGGAACAGGAGGTAATGTCTGCTTATGTTCCGGGCGGCTTTTATGGAGCCGGGAGGATTTTTTGGGAGTGCGAGTGCTGTCACGCTGAAGAAACGGCTGAAGATGACATCTGATGGGAGGCCGGTTTTTCACTCGCGCCGAATGGCAACACTCTAATAAGAATAATTACGTGTCTGAAGCGGGAAGAACTTTGGGTGGTTCAAAGGAATGCTGAACTCAACTACACACAAAGATAATCCTCGTTGGTAGTCGTCGTAATTGATAAATGGACTAGTGTTTAGAGTGGGTATTTTTGAAACAAAACACTGAGAGGGAACGCTCTTTTTTCTGCCTGCCCGGGCAAAAGCAGCGTTGTTGAGTTGTTGAAAATTCCGCGTTCGTTAGGTTCTTTAAAATTCCAGACTGTCTACATAATATGCATTTAGAAACTTATAAAGCCTCTGAAATATTGCGGTTATGCTCGGCCTTTGAGGATTCTGAATTAGAGGATCCAACACATCAATCAAGTTTAGGGATGTTGGGTAAATGCGTTAACAACAACCATGTTATGAAAACGTTTATGAAAGTTGTACTAGCTTTCGATCCTAAACAGCCCGAGATTTTTATTCAATCTTATGGAACATTTGGTAGTCAGGAATGGAAGGGTTAAGCTTATTCTGTAAATATAGTGCATTTCGATAGTGACCTTAGGTATAAGATCTATCTCAAGTGCAATAATAATTAGAGATATTTCCTTGAACGTACGAAAATATAATAAAATATTTCCACCAATATAGACCTCGCATATTATGGGAATAATTCAGATAGAAATTATTATAAGACCAATGAAATTGATTTAAAACAGTAATATCAATAAAAAAATAAATAAATTTCATTATGCTCCAAAAAAGTTAATCTATCTTTCGAATAAAGTCTCAAAATATTGTCCTAACCCTTTGATGTCCCAAATTCTATATAGTATCCGGTAAATAGTTAATTTAAATAAAATCCATAATAAAATGCAGCAATATAATTGTCCTTAAACGTTTATTTATCTGTTTATTCTGATACCTAATTTCTAATAATAAAGTAATAAAACTCATCATTGCTTTCAATGTTTTTTGTAATCAACAAGTTCACCTCCTAATATTATCTAATAAGTAAAAATTATAATGAAGTAAACCTAAAAACTTTAAGCCCTCTCTTTAAACTCTTATGCAAATTGACAATAATATTTTTATAATAAATTCAGAATAAAATAAAATATAAAAATTTCATTTATTTATTTTATACACTGCTGGGTTATAAGCAATGTTTTCTTTTATTATCATTATTTAGAAATATTAAAAATGATTTCACAAATGGTAAATAATAAAAATAAATTTAGTAAATAAATATTTGTAAGAAAATTTAAAAATAATATAAAAAGTAAAACTTTAATTTTATGGTGTACGGGGTTTATAAACAACTGTTTTTTTTTACAATTAATTTTAAGAAATGTTAAAAGTATTTTTCAATTCTATCATATACGTATTACATAATTTTTCTAGAAACATTAAATTTTTAAATACGATTTTCTACACTTTTGTCATATTTTTATTTAAATGAGGTATAATACATTTTTGTATAATTTTTGAATGTATGGGCTCAACGTTTTTTTTTTTTTTTAAGTTCCTTGATTAAAACTTATTATTTCCTTTTCTTAAGATTGAAAATAATAAATTTCAGAAATAGAATTTTTTACTCCAGGCAATAGATTTTTTAAAAATCAGCTTTATTTAACAAAGCGATATGAATTCATGTTCCTTTACAATTAAAATATTAATCCTACAGAATTTATATAATCATTTTGTAAAGGTGAATCCAAAGTTAGAAATTTAAATAAAAAATAAATTTACTAATAATAAGCTGTGACCCTCGAATATTCTTTTAGCCAGAACGTATTACAAAAAAGTTCTAGTTTCGAAAAAAAAATATTTGCTAAAACTTTGACTTTTGTTTGAAGAATGTTAAAAATTCAAAATAATAAAAAACAATTCACCAGTACATTTAAAAAAAAACTACATTTTAATTGTTAATTAAACAATAAATTGAAAAACTTTCTGAACTTCCTACTTATTACATTCTTCAGATTTAAATCGTGACGTTTAAATAAAATAAAAAAAAAATAGTTAATTTTGCCTCAAATGATTCCCAACCAAAATTTAATAACCTCAAAATTATCGCAATCTTTACTTTCGTTAACTGAGAAATTATAAATTCAAAATTACCCTCCCACAAAAAGCAACTATTTCCCACTGATGAGTCTTGAAATAAATTAAGTCTTATTGTTATGCAAATCAGTCCAGCACAAAGACCGCCATTTCTTTTAAAAGTTATGATTTCCCCATTGAAACTCGACACTGTTTACAACTTTGGAAAAGGATCCGGCTAGATTAATTTATAACTAAATTTCCAACAACTCTAAACCAACATTAAAAAGCGACAGAAAAACAAAACCCGAGCAGGTTAAACTAATTAAATTCCAGTTCTTATAAAACCCAAGTTTGCTGTCCGCGAAACCCCTGGATTTAGCGACTATTCAAAAGAGTTGTGCCTCTGTCTCTGAGAGATGAACTTCATTTACATTAGAAAGAAATGAATTTGCATGAAAAATGCCCTCACAATGACTCAGAGCCGCGCTATGCCAACAAAACAAACCACATTTTCAAAAAGTATAATTCTGCCGCTGTAGAAAACATAGGAGGTGGTTTGAGGAAAACTACTCAAGAGTTACTAAGCCACGGCACAAGGGGGACTGGGTATTATGCACTCGGAGAGTTGAGTTGTTTAAAAAGGAGATGAGGATTTTTGTCTCGGAACTCAGTCGCACCATGGCCGAGTGAAATAAAATTCTTTGTTTCGACAGTTTAATATTTTAGAAAAATGTTTGGTCTCACACATTTAGGGTATAATTAATCTAAGCCGGTAAACACGTTGGCCCCTTCGTATTCATATTAGAGTAAAATGCATACACAATGAGAGGGGGTACGAAAAGCAAGCAAAGTGTTGGAACTTTAGGGCTGGAGATTTCGAATAATTTTGTTACTTAAGAGCTATTTGTGAGTATTTAAATTGGATGTATAAAAACTCAAATATACAACCGATGAAGTGGAGGTGGGTTTTTTTCGGTATCATGAATTAGTTTTTTTATTAGTCGGAAATATTTTCACTAAGAATATTTAATCATTACCTAAACTGAAATATAGAAGTAATTAGGGGTTATATAAAAAGTAAGATATAAACCAAATTTTAAAAATTTAAAATTATAGTTTTTTGAAAAGAATAATCGCTAAATGGGTTTTTTTCCTATGAAATATTTTTTGACATAGAAGAGGACATATTTTTTCTAAGCAAAAAAAAAAAACTCCAAATAATATTTATTAAAATTTATAGAACATAGAAAATATTACTTTATTGAGCAAGAAACCCATCTACTTAAAAACCAGTGTATAATTGCACAATAAAAACATGTTTTTTTTTATTTTCTATTAAAAAACGCACATATTTATTAGTATCCAATTAAAATCAATCCATTTTGACACAGATAAACATATCAAATTAATTTCCAAGCTTCAAAAATATTCATATTTTGAATGACGGCATTCCAATAGGGAGGGTAAGAGAATCGTGGCAATTGTAAGTTTACGACCAGAGCCTCGATGTGTAGGGTCAACATTTGGGGACGATTCTTTCAGAGGAAAATATGTACATCGTCATTACACCATATCCTAAACATTTAATGATGACTCATTGCAATAGAGCTATAAATAACAGGCAGCATGCAACCAGGGGCATTAAAACTAGAGTAGAGGGCATAATTAGTTTTGAATGACACTCAAAAAGAGCGCAAGAAAGAGTAGGTAGTGTAGGGCATCAAAACGTCGTTTGGTGCCCGACCTAACCCGCCCGAATCGCAAGCACAACCTAGTTAGTGTTGTTGCAAAAATACATCTTCCCGTGTTTCTGCCTCATTACACCGAAGCTGCTCGATGGCGTAAATCATAAGCCGTTTTTTAGCTTTCGCTGGCACCGAACTTGTTTATGTGCCCGGCAAACACTGCTTTTGATGATGGGCCGGCTCGCAAGTAAATATTGATTTTTGCCCCGCTTTCTTTTTATTAACCCGCTCTTTTCTAATTAAAAGTACGTTAACTTTCTCCTCTATAAACTGCTGCAAGGACAATGGGCTTTCCGGGAAATCTTTTCTTCTGTGTTTATTGCCCGGAACCTACTGGCGTCTTTTTTCGCCCCCCCCCCTCCCCATGCTCATTATATTTTTAATCATGGCCCATTTCTCTCATGGGGAATTCTTCTTCTTATTAAAAACAATCCGTTTTGTTCCGGCGTCGTCTTTTTTGGCCGTTTTTACGGCTTACAGAGTGGCAACGCCGCTCGATAATACGCCGCCAGCGCCACCCTTAAAAAAAACCGGCTCATCTCAAGAATATCTTTTAGTGAGTTTAATTAGCCGATGCAACTACGCGTGCAAGAGCATTGATTTTTCCTCACCCTAAGTCTTCGTATGCCGTGTTTACTATCTGCCCTCTTTTAATTTCCACGGGAGCGTTTTTTCACCCCTTTATAGCATGCTCCCCTCTTTTCCACCCTGTCTTTAGTAATTTAAATTTCCTTTTTATTCTTTTATCTGGCTCCCACAGTGCTCCGCATCCTTAAAGAGCGGAGAACAAGGTTTCCAAACGCCCCCCCCCGTGCGAGGCGCCCCCCTTCGCGTTTTATTATTATTATTTTAGTCGCGTTGCAGCGAAAAGCGGAGAAATTTTTATTCCCGTAGAAACTGCCTCCGTGAACAAGTCGGTGGAGGATAAAAGGGCTTTTTCTTTCCCTCTTCTCTTCCACCGCCTTGTTTCTGAAAACGGGGAGAAAAATTCTTTTCTGCTGCCTCCAGGGTTCTCTTCTCCACCGATCGATCCCGCCTTATTTTCGTCGCGAAAAATTACCTTTTTTTCGCCCGCTAAGTCCCTCGCTTCTTTGAAAAGTGAGTGATATTAATGAATTTCGCGTGTTCCAACAAAAAGAAAACCAGTCATTTGTTATTACAATGAGCGAACCTCTCTGCCGAGTTTTTATTTTTGTGTTGCCTGGGAGGTTTTTTTTTGTGCCAGCTCTTTTCATCTTCGCTGCGTAATTTATTACCGAACTTGTTTCTTGCGAAATTGATTAGACGGAGGAATCAGGCACATTGGGACCGATCGAAAAGACCAAGATTACCTGCTGTGCTTTAAATGTGTTTATCGTGCTTCAATTTACATGACAAAGCGGTGAGAGACTGGCGGATCGAGCTGCCATTTTTAGGAGAAAAAAACTTCCAAAACTCTGTGGTTAGAAATCTTTCGAGCCTCGGGAGGATCGGTTTATTATTCAAAAGAACCGATATTGTTTTTATAAAGAAATGCTTTGAAGGTGAAGGAGATGAAATTTTTGAATATCATTATCGATGCTCTAAAATTCTATTCAGCATAGTTTTATATTTTTCTTTTGCTCCTCTGCGATCTGCTCAAAAAGATATATTTTCTTCTTGACTTAATAATTTAAACCACTTAAAAATATAACAAAATACGCGTAACAAAATGCTCTTGGGTCCACGATCGCGTAAGCGTTTTACGGATCTTATTTTAACTTTTTTCAATGTTCGAAGAGTTCTTTTATTTTCTCAAGAAATCATTAGCATAATAGAATATAACAATTCTAATTAAAACCTGACTACTTTTTTTATTTACAAATTGTAATTTCAACTGCTCTAAACTTATATTAGTATTAATAAGTTTTTAATCATTAAATAAAATGTAAATGCAAGTATTTCTTATTAATAAAAAATAAATATTGAGAACAAAAAAATAACCAATATAAGAAATATTTTGATTTTATTTTTAAAAATATTTTTGTTTCTTATATTAATAAATTAGTATTTACTATGAATTAAAAAAAGCGTGACCTAAGTCAAATATATTTTATTTTGATGTTTTTTAAAATTTGATTCAATATACTGGTATATAGTAAAAATCTGCAAATCAAAATAACCAAAAAAATTTCATGTTTCTTTAGTTCCATAACTTTTTTCAACATTGATCTTAATAAACATTGATAAAAAGTCAAGTGTTTTTAAAAACTAATAACGAACATTCGAGAAAAGCTTATATTATTTATTTTTCATTATTTTATTAATTCATCACTTTTTTTTATTTTTTACTCCCTCCCCCATTACATTCCATATTTGAATCGCGAACTATGCTTATCATTTTTAGAACTCTCACCAAGTTCTTAAATGAAAATTTATGAAAAAAATCTTTATTCAAAATTTATTGCCATTATTTTAAATTTTTTAATATTTTTTTACCGAATATTTTAAAATTTCCCTTTTATTTAAAATTGATACAGGAAAGAGTAAGAGTAAAAATATAATTTAATACAAAAGCTGACAGGACTGAAAGGGTTAACAAGACCCTAATCCCAGGCTGTCACTTTTAGCAGAGTCTGCTCTGATTGGTTGGTTTAAATTTCTCTTGGAAAATATAAGATTTTTTATATAAAATAATAACCGGGAATAGAACTCAGGAACTGCCGCATGCTAAGCAAGCATCCTACCACTGCTCTAGTGGAGATTTAGTAACCTTAAAACATTAAAAACATGTTCCTTAATGGGTTAACTTTTGACGCAGGCGCTGTGTTGCCTGAAACAGCCTGTGACTATAGTCAAGGGTTGAACCAACAACACTAACTTAATGAACATTGGCAAAATACACCTTTTTAAACGAAATGTTTAGTTACAAAATGTAGTTAAAATAATTAATTTTTCATTAATCAAGATGTCAAGTTTACACAGTTAAAATCATTATTATCTTAAACCATCCGAACTAATTATATTGAGAAATTTATAAATGTCCGGATAATACAATTTTAACGTTATAGGCATGGTTAAAAATGTTAACGTTACTTCTAATATCGAGATCTTAATCTTTTAACTACTTATAAAATCATCATTCACTTCAGGTTTGCTATTATTTTAATAAAATTAATCTTCAAAGCGTAAAAAGTAAAGTAAATTATGTTTTATGCAATAATGTAGGTATTACAAATAAAAAAAATTCACTTTTAAGTTATATGGAATAAGAAGAAGTAAATTTTAACATATTTTTCTAGTTTGAACACTAATTTAATACTAGTATTGTAATTTTTTTATATTTAATTTTTTCAAACATTAACACAGTTATCTCAATTCAGTGTACAAAATCACACGCACAAAAAATTGAGTTTTAAAAGTAAATTTTGTACCAATTTTTGGAGGCACATTAAAATGTTTATATACCACTATAAAGTAATCTGATTAACTAAAAACTTGCCCCAGTCCTTTTTTTTTTTTTTGGGGGGGGGATAGTTTGAACTAAAGATTAATATATCCGATTATAAATCTACCCTTACCCAGTTTTACGTAAATATTTTTGTTTTTATGATATATTATCAGTTCTTTACATAAAAAGTAGGTATTTGTTGTAAAATATGAAAAAGAAGAAACTAGATAACTTTAAACTCAATTTTACAACGCAAGATATTTACTTTGATAAAACTAGATGGAATCTAAAAATTACCTGACTCACATAATGGTTTGAATAGAGTACTATCTATTTCTATGATATACAGACTTTATATACGAACGATATGCGGAGAAAATAATATTAAAATTGAAACATAATATTTCTTTTAAAATTAGCTCATGAAGTAGAAAATATATTGGAATTTTTATACTTCGATGTTAAATTTTATCATATGACTCAAAACTTCATGGGTTTTATGGAATAAAATTAAAATTTTCAAAAAAGAATTTATGTCAAAATTTAACTCGCTAGTTATAAAGACCTATAATCACACAGTTTCATAAAAATATATTTTAATATGATTAACTTCTAATTCAATCTGTATACTATTGTGAAGATAATCTATCTATAGTTTACAACAAAATAATTATTAAAATAATGTACAAGAATATCTATTTCAAAAATCTCCAAATATTTGAGATGAACAAGTCATCTTTTTTAAGTTATTAGAAGTTTTTTTTTTATATTTTTCGAGATATTTTGCATGAAATTTTACCTTCCAAATTTTTCAGAACGTAAGTTAAAAATTATTCAAAAATGTAAAAAAGATGTATATAAATTTTAAACGAAGGAAATGTATGATACCTTCTTTAAATTTATTTCATATATTTAAACTGTTATAAAATAGATTTTCCTCATCTCTGGGGTTACCTATAATTCAATTTCAGATTTTAATATCTTTATATTACGAAAAATGATAAAACTACCTAAAATCTATTTAAAACAACCATCAACAGAATTTATCAAAATGGTACATACTAAATAAATAAACCCCATTATAGAGAACGGTCATGTGAGGTAAACGTAACCTAGATTTCACAATAAATGATTTATTAAAATATTTGGTTGTTCAATAGTGATAGGTCCATTCTAACCCTAAGATCGCTGCATCTCGAGTTCACTTTAGCAAGGTTAGTAAATGTAGTATTTTGTATCAATATACTATGATAATTTCATCAATGTTCTATTTACAATAAAGAAATATATAATGAAGAGCAAAAAACTTTCGAAATTATATCTTATTTTTAAGTATTTTTTTAAAAACAATTCCATATAAATTGAAATAAGGATTTCATTTCCCCATTAATTTAGGAGATAGATAGGGTTTTTTATTACTGTTGATAATTCTAAGAATAAGGTTTTTGTCTTATAAATTATCAATATAAGTTTGTTTCTTCACACAAATGCAGAGCACCATGTAACATGTCCTAAGGTTTCCCACATACCATAATGTTCCAACGAACCTTATCATACAAAAAGGATATTCAAATAAAATAATCTGTTAAGCCAGTAAACACATAAATAAAATAACAATATGTAGATGCACGTATTTTAATCTCAATATGTTAAGCTAAACAAAATTTCTTAATGTAAAAAGGCTTTTAAAAATAAACTTGATAAACCAACTTAGAACCGTACACAAACATATGATTAATTCAGACGCAAAAAATGGAGTATCTTGCTTAAACTCGAAAGTACTTATTTTTAAAAGATATTAAATATTTAGCTCTTTATCTAGTATAAATGATCTTTAAATAGCTAAAATTCAATAAAAAGGGTTATAAATAATCATATTAAAAATAGACTTGAGTTCAAAACCTACAAAAGCAAAAAAATGCAATGTCTCTCTCACAGTATATTGGGTTATTATTCCACAAAAGTATCACGCTTGTATCTATCAAACTCAGGGCCCTATCAAAGGGGGGGGGTTAGGGGTTCAAACCCCTCCCGAAACTTTGATATAAATTTTTAAACTTTTTTTCCTTGAAATTTCTGTAACTTACAAGGTGAGGTCCTCTTCGGATGTAATCTATAGGGTCTAAAAATGCATTAAAACGACTCTAAAGGGCAAAATTTAAAAAAAAATTCTGGTTGAGGACCTCCTCGAAATTTCCACGTCCATAAATCTATTTTTTACTTCAAAATTCTACCACTTTCAAAGAGCGGTATTTGATGGTAGTCCAAACGATCTCAAATAAAACTCAAAAATATTTTGGAGAGAGCCCCAAATCCCCCTCCTTGAAATTTTTAAACCTACTTAAATTTTTTCCCCTTGAAAAACTCTGTAGTTTACAAGGAGCGCAGTTTCCTTCAAAGGGTCTAAAAAAAAAGCTAAAACACTACTTTGAGGGGCAAATAATTACTCTAAAATTAAACGTATGAAAGTACTCGTCAGGGGGTACCTTGGCAAATAATTGAGTCAAAACCCACCCCGATACAAAAGTCTGGATATGGCCCTTATCAAAACATACGTATTTGGACTTGGATTTCTTAAAGAAATCCAAACCAGCATCTTATGGAAAAGTCTCAGTCAATGTCCTAATCCCAAAACATCCCTGGTGGGAACCCAAAGGGGGTTGTGCACCTTAGCAGGAAGGTCGGTGGTTGAACCGACTTCTTTTGCTTCTTAAGGGGGGTGGAAAGGGTTCCAAGGCAGGGGAAGATAGTTTGCGGAACAGGAAGATTGCTTACTTGCGTGAGAATCTTGAGGTTAAAGCCCTCGACTGGGATTAGGTGTAGTGCCAAGTTGAAATTTAAATATTTAATTTCATTTAATCGCTTTTATTTGAATGAAATTAAGGTCATTTTTGTACTTGTCAAAATATTTGTCTTTATCTCTTTTATTGTAATTTATCTGGCTCAGTTTTGTTACAAATATAGTGTAAATACGATGCATAAATCTTGAAGACTGGGGCAATGAACTTTGTTTTTGAACTTGTTAATTTCGCTACGTTTTCACTACTGAATTGTATTTTAACTTAAGGATTATTATTTTTTTATATTTTATACTTACTTCTATTTTAGAATAAAATATCGGATCAACTTGTATTTTGATACAAATTGTATTCTGTTACAAAATGTATTTTGTATCAATATACTACATTAATTTTATTAATATTATATTTACAATAAAGAAATATGTAATGAAGAGCAATAATATTTCGAAATTATATTTTTTATTACCTATTATTTACAGTTTTTATTACCAAACTGTAATATTAAATGATATATTTATCTATATGTATTTTCTAAAATTCATCGTACTTATGCACTTAAATTTCAATTTTATATTAAATACCTATTTTGTTTTTGGGTATGGTACTTATTAAATATGAAATTCCAAAAGTAAAATTTTAATCAGTTTGAAGATACGAATTACTATTTGTTTGAAAAATATTAATTTTTCTTAAACTGCATAAATTTTAAGTCAGACTACTATTGATATTGACAAAAGTACATTACTAAAATAATTCCATGAATTACTAAATTTCCATTGAATTCTCTAAAATGCAAATTAAACAACATTTAAATACACCAAAAATGCTTTTAACAGCTTAATATGTTTTTAAATCTTTAAATTTTCTTCTCTTTTGTTAAGTACTAATGCCCTTACTAAGATTCAAATAATAAACCAGATTTTCGTTCAATAAAATATAATTTGTATTTGTAAAATATTTCAACAAATTTATCAAAACGTTACTTAGTAAACAAAGCATAATTAATTTAACTCACGGAAGCTACTTGCCTTCTAAATAACACAGGTCTGCAACGAAAAGGCTGTTTGAATATTTTGGTGTGCCGATTACAAAAAAAATCCTATACGTCAGGATTTGGCACAAAATGCAAAATTATTTTCAAATTTGCTCCTTTTTCATAGTTTTTGTGCATTCCCAACTATATCCCGTCTATTCTTTTAAAAATTAGGAGCTGTGAATAATTCACATAGTAAACTATCTCATCAGTACATTATAGAGATGAAAAGAACATATAAATACTTTAATATTATTGTTGAATGCTCCATTAAGTCATTCGTGTTGCTACGCACAAGGGTAAATGAACCAAGAGAACCCTCATAAGGAAGAAAAATTAATTTTATAGAAAAATTTGAATTAAAAATTTAGTATAAGGAGCTCCTTTTGCAAAACTTTGAGTAATTTCCAATAAAACCTAAAAACCTGAATTGTTAGAAAACGTGATGTTTTCTGACCAGGACAAAATGGAGGACAATTTCACCAAAAATCATAAAGTTCATGTGGAATAACCCAAACAGCTCAAAAAAAGTTTTTTTTACAGACCTGTGTAATCAAACGATGCCTCATCACTCAAAATGAAAATTTAAAAACACTATATAGTTTTTATCTCGTCTACAGCCATATTAACTAGTTTATCATTTTTGAACATAAAATATAAAGAAAATCATAAATATGTCATTAGATTTATTAATTACTCCATTTACGCTTGGGGCGAGAACCAAACACCATTTATGCCACTCAAAACCTAACGTCAATCACAGCCCCCCTCACTCAAATAGTGAAAACGTCCACACACACACTGATGAGGCATAATGCCCGCACAAGCCTGCCTCCATTTAAACTGCAGCAGCACAAAGACTTTTCGAAGACCGACTGCCAGTCCAAGTGAAGCCCAGGCGGAAAACTCAGCGAAGCTTTCCCAAATCACTTAGACTTTGAAAAGATTAGAGAGATCACTCGAACCAGCACTGGGCCCAGGACTTTATGAATTTTAATCAGAGTGATCATGTTTATTTATTTATTGGACTGCAATCCCTCTAAAGGTCCATTGTACGTGGTGCTTGGTAATGAAACGGCCTTCCAATGCAGATTGGCCTACCTGGTCCAATTTAAAAGGATTGGAGCGACGTCCGTTCATTACCATTCGCACTCTTTGCCAAAGCTGGCCGGAAGGAGGGTGATTTGACACCAAAACATGCCAAGTCCAAACAAAGATGTGGGAGGCTGCGAAATTAGGGTGTAAAGGCGATTTCTTCGCCCGCCCGTCAGACGGAGGGTGCTTCGTTAAGGCCGGAGCTGTAGTGGACACGAGTTCTCTTGATTGAGTTGTTGAATACGGGTGGAGGTGCTGCTGCTTTTCAAAGCGGTCTCTGCCTGCTGGAATTGTTGGGAAGTTGGGTAAATAAGAGTAAGGGAAGGGCTTGGATTGCAGCTGATTGCGGATTCCGATTTAAGGTGAGATGGGAGAATGGGGAGTCTGGGAAATATGATGGTTGGACATGTTGAGAAGACGTAGATGGGGATGCGTCATAGCATGGGGTGAGAAACATGGGAGTTATGTGTGTTGAGGCATGTTGACAAGGGTATAATAACCACTATGCATAAAAAGCAATAGCCATATTCTTATGATCGGAATCTATGATCAGAAATGATGAGAGAATTTTCAAAATCAGGTGGTAGTTGGATCCATATAGGAAGAAACTTAAAGGACATGAATAGTAAAACATGTTGGAACGGTGCGAAATAGAAAAGCTATGAAGAGAATATTATATGGCTCTATAATATGAAAAACTTTATAAAATATGAGTACGAAACAAATAAAAATCACAGTAACCTGATTGGTGGAATCCTTCTTTTACCAAGGGTTTAACACAAACGCTGGTGGCTGTTAATATGGCTATAAGACTTTCTCAATAAATAGGGAAAAAGAAAATAGAATCAAGAGGGGTCAGGGATGACTTCAGGGGGATGGACAACCGAATTTAAAAACATCTTTCGCAGTAAAATCTGGGAAAGGTTTTTAATATTGCAGGGTGCACTTCTTTCACTACACATTGGAGCCTTTCATATCTCCCAAGCCCCCAACTGAATCCCCCATGAGTGTGGTAAAACTGATAATTAAAAAAAAATGAGTTCCCATAGCAGCACAAATCTTGCTGAAATAATACTTTGTACACTCTACCGCATTTAAGACAATCAGATTATTTTTTTTTACAATAAGATTATAGTTTAATTTTTTTTTTATTTTGTAAAGTGAAAGGTTTGTTCCTTTAAAAATCACTTACTAAAATCTTTTAAAATTTTCTGTAATTGATGAGAACAATTAATTTTTACACATACAGTATGCTTTAAATAATTTTTTTCCAAAGGGAGAAGAAAAGTTATCGAAAACTAATTAATTGAGAAAAATTGTTGCCCTGGAATAAATGAATATAAAGTACTGATTTTAGATTTTTAATTTAATATTTTTAAATAAAAAGGCATTCATTATAAAATTAGTTATTGATAGAACAGTTTTGAAGAAAAACAACTGAATACCTCACGTTTAATAAAATTATCGAATAATTTACGGTTGAAAATAAATTATTAATTGTCCAATAAATCATTAATTAAATAAATAAAACTTCAAGAACTACTAAAAGTTCATACAAAAGTCTCATTTGCTTCACGCTTCTTAAGTACTCAAACTAACTACAGGCATGTTAGGTTGTAGAAAAATTAGGTGTTTAATCAATAAAGAATCTAATAAATATATATTATTTATGATATTTGTTATAAAACTCTTAAGTTAAACTTGAAAAATCGAAAAATTGATAATGATAAAAAATTTGATCACAGAATATAAAAGTTAAGTGGTTACATTAAGCTAACCGTCTGAAAAAATTCATTATTTTTATAAAAACATAACTATTTTGAGGTTAAAATGACAAAATAAGTTCTTTTAATTAATATTAAAATTTTTATTTTTTGTTCGTAATAATGATTTAAGATAATTACCGATTTTATTAGTTTATTTAGCATAATGCGTAGTATGCAAGTAAGCTAATTCTTGTATTAAAATGTTTCACTTGGAATAATTATACAGATTTAGAAAAATTAAATAGGTTGATGAATCGAGACAACAGTTTAACAAAATTTATACGGTGTTTCAAATATAGAGCAACAATAGGCTATTTCCTAAAATATTTCCCATAGACACATACTTGCAACAGCAAATTTTCATTTTAAGAAGTGAAAAATTAGATGGGACTTAATTCAACTTCATGGGGGTTTTGACTTAAGAAAGTGAGATAATAAATATTTATAAGCCTCCCATAGTTCAAAATTACCAATAAGCAAATTTTTTATATTATTTCCAGAATAAGGCTCAAGAAATTCTTAAAATTTTTAAGGGGTCGTTACAAATTATTTTTTTGAAGTTATTCCTATCACTGCATAAAAACAGACTAATTTTAAATTTTTGGCTGAACCTATATTACTCTCAAAAAGGGTGTTATAAAGTGGTGTAAGTCACCAATATTAAATTTTTAATATCTCAGTGAGTTTTGAAGATATTGAGGTAGAATTTTTTGTGTTATATTCAGGAAATAATAAAGATGGCCGTTGCGCTGATTAGGTTTTACTAGTTAGTTAAGTTAGGTTTATTATTTTCTCACATAAACAAAATTTTATTATAGAAAACTCACATATACCTAAAAATTTAGCTATTTTTGAAGAAATTATTTACTTTACTGAATCACTGAATCTGTACTATGGAAAAGGAGTTCAACAAAAACATTACGAGGCATCAAATAACGTCTACCCTTCCACAATTCAAAATACAATCTTTTAAATTTCATTAAAAAATATACTATTGGCAATATGTATCCCTCTTAACGACCATACTACGGATTTAAACCTCTTTTACAGAGTTTAACGGAGTTTACCACACTTTCTTAAACAAGTTACTTCCGTCGTCGCCAAAGCAGGCGCCTCGACACTTTGGCGCGAGACTTCGCAGCCAATCCTGGCACCTCGACCAATGAAACCCGATTAACAATGAAACCTCCAGAGCCGCATAAAGGCGCGCGAAAAAAGCGCCTTGAATGACAGCCCGCGCTGCTCGCTGATCATTACCGTTATTACTCCTTACCCGGGATAGAAGGCACTTTTTTAAAACGCACGAAATTCACTTTAATATGTTTCGATCAACCAACGCTGCGAGGGGGGCTTTCTCACTCTTTTAAGAGTCGGGAGAAAACTAATAAATCCCACCGTATTTTATAATACTACAGCAACCTTTTTGTCGCCGTCGTCCGAGATAATTTTTCTCGCCGAGCCGCTTGGCGCGCTTTTTGCTGCTCTTCTTGCCTTTAATAACAACAACCGAGTTTTGACATTCAATTAATCGTTCTCCCGAGCGAACATTTTTAGCCGCTGCTCGACATTTTTCCAAAAACAAACAGCAGCAGCAATGTCGCAATGCGGCAGCCGATCGGCTTTTTTTATTGGGCTTCGCATTTTCATTTTCGAAAAATGTCCCTTTAATGCAGTTTAAAACGCGAAAGACAGCGGCTCAGCTTCGGATAAATTCCGGCGGTAAAATATTTTATGCCTGAAAACAAGCAGCCAATGCTTGGGAACACTTAAATACTTAATTTAAATGGCATGGAAAAGAAACCCGATTTGCGACGAGAATCGAGAGAATATCTCCCAACTTAAAAATGGCGACTTTCTTTTTGAAGTCGTATTAATTGACGCTTTTCATGGACTTGCCGAGGAATGTAACGTCGCGAAATCCTTTTTCAACTTCGACTTGATAACACTGGAATTTCCCCCAGGTATCAAAAATCATAGCTGAATGTAAAGTACGAATATAGCGGGTGGAGGATGGGACACCTCAGATATTCCCTTTTACGTTCGTTTTGTAGTTTCAAACATTTATCTTGATAAATTTGATGAAAGCCAATCAGATATTTTGTGGAATCAAACAACTTGAGAAAAATCTGTACAAAATATAAAGGCAAGAGGTATGCCGAGCTTTGTACTACTCACTGATTCGTTTCATTTTTAAAAATAGGGAAACTCAGAAGAGTTGTTCGATTTATTAAGTATTCGAGTTTCAAAAGTATTGGCAAAGAAATTCGAAAGGGGAAAGTGAATAAGTACCGTAAAGGGTGTTTGCGCGCAAAACATAATATTACTTTTGAAGGTGTTTAAAGATGTATATTAATACCATTTAAAACTCGTATGTTTCTATGGAAATTAAAAATTAGCGTCTTATTGAAGTTCCCACACCAAAAAATCGCGTACTTTTAATATTGCAATTTAAAGTTAAAATATAGAAGTATTTCTTTACAAAATTATATTCACTATTAAAAGTAAAGAATTGGGTTGATGTAACTTAAAGTTTTAGTTTAAAATCCTAGCTTAAAAAAAAATGTACACATTACTTATTTAGGGCATCTAATGTTTACCATTTTTGCACATCATGGACACGACAACAACAACAGCTTATTTAGAGCAAACAAAAGATATCTGTCATGAGTTATTATGAAGTTTTGATCTTTTCTAAGGTTTCGATGAAACTTAGCATTCATTTTGGTGTATCTTGAACTTCCAGCTAACTTATTCCAGCAAGAACTTAACAATAAAATTATCAGAGCTTTTAAAACCCAAATTATCAAGCAAAAATACACTTGACATACCTATTTCACAGAATTTTCTTATTTTTAATAAGTGTGCAAGCAGTTCAGTATTCTTCAGAGTTTTACCTATACAACTCAGGTTTATGAGGCATCTATTAGTTAGGTTTATGAGCATAGTAATTTTTTCCCTGTTTCGATATCTCGAAAACTTTATTAACTAAACAAAAAAATTCCCCTAGATATCTTTTGTTATAACTTTAACCTTTTCCATTATATCGAATTCAAGAATAAAATTGACAGATACTGGGAATCGGGTGGTTTGAGTTAAATGGACAGGACCCATCTTGTTGGGCACTTGCCTGTAGTTGGTCGACTTAATTTGTATTTGTATAACAGAAATTCGATGGGCTAAAGTTTTTCTAAGATCCCTTCGTCTTCAAGATATCGAGAATATAATGTATAGAAGAGTATTAAAAACGTCTCGTAAATTCAAAAGTCAATGATGACTGGTCTTTTGTATTATTACTATCTAAGAAATCAGAGTAATATCGATTCACACTAAAAAAACAGTTAGGGTAGGGTTTTTTTTTAAACTTGATTTTAATATTGATAAAGTGTACGATGTTTATGACTCCATATCTTCGATATAAGGATACATCACATATTACAGTCCACTTTGAGCACGTTCCACTATACATTTCTTTTTCTAACAAGTTAATTAGAAAAATTTAACTTAGGGCCTATTTACAAATTACAAAACACGATTTTGGACAGGAACGTATTTAAGGGAGAAAAGAGATCCTCCTAAAATGTTGACTAGGTTAATGAACTTCTTATTTTTGATATACTTTGAAATACTTTGATATACTTTGATATACTTTGTTTCCTTGAAGGACAAAAATGAGTAAATTCTCCGAATTTGATAGTCAAACTTCTAAAAATTTTCTGAGGGGGCATATCCCTTTTTCAGCATGATGTTAATGACTGAAATACCTCAAACTCATTAACAAATGAAAATTAATCAAATAACAAAGGTTTCCAGTCTGAGCTTGGTTTAAAAGGATCTCATTGGTTAAAAAACCAATTACAAATGACAAATTTCTAAATATTTTCTGGAGAAGAAACCCTTAGTTATACCTTCATTTTTTGTTTGAAATTCATAATATTCCTTAAACTTTTATATTCAATGCATTCAGATTTAAATCTTGCCTTTAAACGTTAAAAAAAAGCATTTACTTTTTTTTAAATAGGTACGTTTGGAAAACTTAGTGACACCATACTTTAAAATATTTTTCGTACTGTTGTAACAATTTATTTCAATATTGATTTTGATTTAAAAATTAAACGTATTCTAAATCAAGAGATACAAAAATTGGGATCATAAATTTAAAATGCTAAAATTATATTAGATGAATGAGTAACTTTATAATAGGGGAAAGGGGGTCACTGAAATGTGACAATTTGTGACAAAAGGGTAAGGAGGGAGGGGTATAAGTCCTCTAAACATTCTGGAACGTAATTTGTAAATCGCCCTTTCAATAGTGTTTTCTATTCATTATTTAATTATTTTCTATTATTTTTATGCATGTTATTTTATATTAAGACTATTTTATTCACTATGTTAATTTTTATATTTTTTTAAATAAAAACCAAGAAAGATATATAAAATGTCAGAATCAATAGCATTTCAATAATTAAGAACATTTGAAAATTTTCTTTAGATATAATTTTACAACTGTTTATTTTTTTGTTACTATTTTTTACGGTTTATCTAATTTAAAATGCATATTTTTAAAATAAACTTTAGGCGTCTCTAAAATGTTGTTGGTTTCCAAAAAATTATAATTTAATACACCACTTGCTTAAATTTCTAAAATTCAAAGTGTAACAATTTACCTGACATTCCAAGATGAGGAGTCCGACTTTCAAAGAAAAACTTCAAGGAACTGATAATACGTACCTAAAAAGAAACAAATGAGAATTAGTTAATCATTTTCAAATAAAATCTGGTTTATTCAGTAAAACTGAGGTATGTAAATTAGCAATCAAAACATTTTAATGTATTTGTACTTAAAACAAGTCAACCAAAACTTCTAGAGTTGTTTTAATAAAAATTTGCAAATCAAAATATAAGTTAAAGAAAATATTTCCCCCTTGGGATGGGCAAATAAATTCTTTAAAAAGTTTATAGCTGTAAGTTGAAATCGAGTTTCTATGGATAAGTACTTAGTTTGTAAGACAGGAATAAAACAATAATTGAATTTCAACATAAAAATATTAAATGATCAGACTTTGATACCACAGCTATTTGCTTTCTCATCACTCTTTATTTCTTTGACACTCACAAAAATGAGGAAATTAATTTATAAAAATTTGAAAATTTTAACTAATTTTATTTTTAGTATGAATTTTTTCTGACCAAAAAGGGAGATATTGCCTTGTGTTCTATATTTGAATTAAAGGGATGAGTCCATAACGCATTGGAAGCTGGTTGAAAAGTCATATTAAAAATTCGACCAAATCAGACAAGCAAAAAAGCTAGCTACTAAAAAGGTGGTAAAATACCAACTACTATCAAAAAGCATTGTTACCAAGGCCATGAATTATTTTACCATTTTAAATAAGCATTATACCACCCCATATAAAGAGGTGAGGCAAACAAAAGACCCCTTCTATAATACCCGTGGAAAATCTTTAAAACAAGGTACTCAAAGTCAGACAACCCAACGAAAAAAGCCTCACGCCAAACTCTATATGAATAAGTTGAGTTTTAATAGAGTGCATGCAAATAACGAAGAAAAACAACACTTTCCCGGGCCAGATCATGAACATCTGTCGGATAGGTTGCCTAGCCTGGGGCAAGCGGATATTCGTGTCAGTATCGTTAAGAAAGGGTTAAATTTACTTTTGTTCTTCACCTCGCAACGGTGGGCAGTTTTTTCAGCACTAATTACAAGGAACAGTGGGCGGTGGGTTTAGTTGCAGCAGCAGACACCTCTGCGCTCATAAAGGGAAGGTGGACGCCCGGTATCTATCTGGTCTGTTTCAGGCTGGTCCAGATCGGTGGTTCTCAACCGATGGTCTGAGTACCCTGGGGGTTATTGAGTGGTTTGGTTGTTTGTGGTGTGTGAATGGTTGGGGGAAAACAGGAAATTGTGTGTTGTGACGTATTTATTTCATGTGTTTTGGTGTTAGTTTGTAGAGAAATGTTTGAACCTATCGTGATGAGAAGTGAAATTTTAACTGAGGCTGTGTGTTTATTACTGAAGATTGAATGTATAATTGCCAATATTTGAAACTGAAAAGTAACGAAAAATCCCTCATAAAGAATAACATCCTTCTAACTTTAATTGTTATCCATAAATTGGAAACATTTAGAAACTATTCGTTTAGATTCCAGGATTCAGGAAAGGTCCTTTTCCAACATTTATTACCATATTCACACTAGACTACACTTTTTAAACCCAAGACTCAAGATAGCTAGTAGAGGGAAGGAAAAAACATGACTTTTTTGGAAATTTAAAACTCCTATATTGGTAATAGTTGTGAACGACCATGAATATTAATAATTCAAAAAGTAAGCTAAATTAATATCTTCATGTGCCGGTTTCACTTTAAAATTAAAAAAACTCCATAATTTTTTTTCAAAAAGTGACAATAGAAAAAAATCTACTCTTTTTCAACACCAGAATAGAAGTTATTCCGTGGACCCAAAACTGGTGAAATTTCTAATTTTATTGTGTCCATTGGTACCAAATAGGTGCCAATTGGTACCATCGGTACCAAATAGGTGTCTCAAAGGTTGTGTAACATCAAGCTGATTCATTGAAAAATAATGAAAAAAATTATTTAAAAATAATTCATTAAAGCATTGGCTCTAGACAAAATCGCTATCATAGAATAGAAAAAGAGTTAAATTAATCTTAATGCATTAAAATTTTTTCAAAAATATAATGAAGGGATTTCATTTCACGCATAGATATTTCAATTTCAATTCAACACATTCTTAATTCCAATTTAGTACACTATTTTAATTAAATGCGGAAAAACTAACACTTTTATACATAGTATACCAGGCTTTCACCCTCCCAGTTTATTGTTAAATTGTGTCATTTATATTTCTATAATGATAAGATGATAATGATCCCAAATATTTATTTATTTTAGTTGTTTTAGTAGTTGTTAACAAGTTAGTTGTTTTGTAAATTTAATTTAAAACATACTAAGGTAGGATTTTAAAATATTTCAGTCAATTTATAACCTGGAGTTCAATATTTTAATGACATCCTACCGTTGAGAACTAACTTAAGATAATTATAAAATTATAAAATTTTTTAACGATTTTAAACTTGGTCAGAAATTTACCTTTTTCACATAATATTCTTACTATTTTTTCCAATTTTCGAGATAGTGCTTGACTGAATTACTTTTTAAGAACATTTTATTATTTTTACATGAATAAGCATTATAATACCTAACTTCTGAATCCTATTTTTTTTTTTTATTTATTGAAAACAAAGCACCTAGGCCCGTAGGGCCCTTATCTTTGATCAACAATTAACACAACTTAGGATACAAAAACACGTTGATTGACAAGTTAAAAAACTTTAAAATAAGACATGAATAAGTTAAAATAGTAAAATATGGGTTTAAAATTTTAAGAAAAATGCAATAAAAACCAACACTACATATTTGTATCAGTATCTAGGCCCCCAGGGCCCACATCCCCGATCAACAATCAACACAAATCAAAAAATACAAATACAATGAAGAGTAATTGATTAACAAGGTAATATTTTGAGAAGCTTACATAAAGAAAAACACCGTACATCCGACTCAATATGTCTGTGCATAAGAGATCTCGTTCAATATAGCCCGAGGTCTCCTCCAGTTAGATGGTAAAATAGCATCGTACCGGGGGACACAGGGGTTATTGCTATTTTCTAATTTTTGAAAAAATTTCAGAGCTATTTTAATAAAATGATCTTTTATAGTTGTTAATTTAAGGCTCTTAAGAATCATATGGTTCCTATAGTAAAAAGGGCTATTGGAATCCTATTTGGTTCCGATATAAAAAAAAATAAAACTTTTCCCTTCTTGACCAATTTCAGTTAGTACACGTGCCATTACAATACACACAAAAAATTTGAAATTTCAGCAATTCTGGTTCAGTAGAAAGTATCAAACTTCTATTTAACATTCTGACATTATAAATTCGACCAGTTATAGTTTTAAAATAGAGTAGAATTATTTTACAGTTATTTTCATGAAAAGATTGCGAAATTTCAAAGTGAAACCGATAGTTGAAGATATTGATTCAGCTTATTTTGGATTAATAGGTATGGTGGTCCACAAATTTTTCCACCATAGGGGTTTTAAATAGGTTTTTTTCATACGAATGTTGTTTAGTCAAACTATGAGCAAACTATGAAAAAATGAGATTGTGATGTAGCATGTTTTTTTAAATCTTAAGTAGGACACTATGTTAAGAAAAGAAATTCCAATTCTATAACGCTTATTAATTATCTACGATCTCATGCATAATATAGATTAGGATATAGAGTAAGGTATCACAGATTTTATCCAAAAAGTACAATAATAGATTCAACTTCAAAATTTTAAGAGATATAGTTCATTAGGAAATAAGAAACTAATCTAATTTTAAATTAAAAACACTTAAAAATAGATACAAAAAATAACCTAGTAAAGAAGCAAAATGATATCTCTTTGTAGCCTCTTTTATGCCTTTTCTAATGCGAGAAAAAGATTGTTCGAAAACTAGTTTCATCACTTTTATACATTTTTAAGTAAAGCGGAAAAATTACACAGGCTAACGTTCAAAAATCACCATAGACGATACGGTCGATTTTTTGCACTTTTGATGGTAAAATCTGTCTTAACTTTTCCCAATAACGGCTAAAAATAATGCAAAAGAATTTTTTTCCCATATGGTATATAGAGTATCAACAGAGTAAACAATTGCGTAATTATGGAATAATGTTGTTGCAATGAGATCTAAATAACATCCTACGATATTATAACAACCTAAGAAATAAAAATAACTTATCGAGTCTTCAGTTGCATATAAAACCAAATTAAATGCTTAATTATTGAATGTTTTGAGAAATTCCAAAATTGCATCTTCAGCACTCGATTTTCATAGAAACTTAATAATAAAATGTTCAATTAGACATTTAAAAAACCGAAGATATTTGAAGATTTCGCTACAAAGACTTCACACAAATGTAAACACATCATAAACACATTTAAGAACACTTTATATGTTCTGAGATTAACAACACATTAGTTGTGTTGTTGGGTAGAATACTTTAACACTTTATTGTGATGAGATAGTGTGCTAAATATCTTTAAAAATTGAAAATGTTCTAAAATTTGGGTAAAACTTAAACACTATAAAAACACATTTTCTGCCTTTGTAATATTTTAGCAATACTTTTACAAATTTTTCTTTTCTACAAGCAAGCTTTTTCTCACGCAACACAATGACAACATAACCCCAATGCTATTTCAAAACGCTTTTGATTAAAAATTTTTGTTATTGTGTCTACTAAACGTTGCAAAAGAGTTTCGCGCATTTGCAGTTTTCTGACTAATCACAATACAGCTGAACCAAAAACTGGATTCATAAAGGTTTACCTTACATGTATGATCAATATCAGTATTCAAAACTCTGTTCAGTTTTAAAAATTTAAAAGATTTAACCTTAAATTGAACACCCAAACCTTACGTCATAAAGTAATGCGACCAGATTTTTCAAACCAAAAATCAGGACACAATGCGTGAGGGAGAGGGTGCAAAAAAAATTGCTTTTAAACAATTTTCGATGCTTCACCAAAAGGAAGAATTCTAATAATTTTACATAAATACCTCCTGTAATAAAAATATTTATGAAATCAGAAACAATATTTTGAAAGCTTAAAGAACTGCTCAAGTGATAATTGAGTTCAGGTAAGATGGAAATACTTAACTCATTTTGAAAAATAAATTGTATTAGTTTGTTAAAAAATCAAACTACAAAATTTGGTTTTACCTTGTCATCCTCATCTATCTATATACTTGTTGGAAGCAATTTTCATAATTAAATTATCATTTAAAAATTCATTGCTTCAAAAAACATAAAATTAACCAATGTAGAATTTTTTTTATTAATTATAAAATATTACCTGGATTAATATTCTAAAATAAGTAATAATTTCATCAAATCAGGGTATTTTTTAACTTCAAAATAATTTAAAAACTAAGAAAACTAAAACAGAATGACAATAATTACACTTAATTTGAAAAACTAAATTATTTTACAGAATCTTAAATTAGCCAAAAAGTAAATTATTAATCATTGTAGAATTTAAGTAAATAAATTAATTTCATGAAATTAGATTATTAATTATTAACTTATTGTTATTATGGATTTTGAAAATAAATACTCGCATAAGTGTTGAAAAATTCATTTTGAATGAACTTTAATGGAAAAGCGGGACTTTGGCGGGACATTTACAGAAAAGCAGGACATTGGGTTGGCTGTACAGCGAAACAAAAAGCGGGACTGTCCTGCCAAAATCTGGACGCCTGGTCACATTACATAAAGACAAAATGAAACCAATGAATAGAATATCTTAACAAATGAAATTACACGAAATCATGAAAAATTGACACAGAGTTATCTGTTGACTTTTATCAGAATGTCATCAGTTGGTCTGTTTTACTTTTATTAAGAAAATCTCATCTGAATCACGGTAAAAAAAATGTTGTGAAGGTATAAAATAGAGAACGGAGATTTTGTTCCTTTATGTAAAAACCGTATAAAGTTAGTAATGGAAAGTGATCCTGTAACTCGCATTCTTAATGATAATGATTTGATGGTAAAATTTACAGCTAAAAGATAAAATACCTACAGAAATTATCTTCCATAAAAAAAATTAGTACTTTACAAAGCTGTAATTTATTAGAGATATGAATATATTATGCTAAACCACCAAAATTCACAAATAATTATCATGATACTGCACTATTACATCAGTACTTTAATTTGTTATACGAATATTTTCTTATGAATAATTAAATTTCCTACTGCAGAATGTACTTAAAATTATGTTTTGCTATCGTAGAAGCCAAAATAAGGCTAAAATAACTGGGACCAGTCCTGTAAATTGAATATTCATTTTGTTCGTATTTATAAGCTGTTACTAAAAATTCTACAACAATCAACAGATATAAAAATTTTAAATACGTTTTCGAGAAAATTAAGGAAATATTTAAAAGAAAATAAAATCGTTAAAATTAACTAGAAAACTGTGCTGAATTAATAGTATCTTTAAATTTTGCTATTGATTTGTTAAAGACTGAAAATTCGTGCTAAAAAATAAATTGTCATAATTAAAAAATAAAAACAAAAATTGAGAAACCTTAATATGAATAGTTCAATAAATGCATTTCTTTCATTAGGTCATAAAAAATCAACTGGCTCATTTGAAAATAGCTATATTTTTCTTTCAATCAAAATAATTATTTAATTTTAAAATAAAAATATATTTTTATTTATTAAAATCGCATTTTTTACTAATCTAGAGCTCTTAAGTACTCCATCTATACTCAAACCCAACCAATATACTTTCCTTAACAAAATAACTTTTCAAGCAGGTTCGAAACTTGTGGATTTCTCCGTTAATTTCAAGAAATGAGTTAAAGATCCTTTTAATTACAGAGCATCTTGAAATACAGTTCCCCTAACCTCTCCTAGATGGCGCTTCAGTATTCGTTTGGGTGATATTCTAACCCTCCGCTAGTCACCTGCCGATGAGCAGGTATGAGGGGACCCTTTTCGGGCCTCAATTTTTTAGGCGGTTTTTTATGCTTGCCAAACACCGCCGCTTAAAGTGAGAATAGCAGTATTTGTAAAGACGTGTCAAAGAGGCCCCTAATAGGTTTTTCAACGAGTTTTTTAGCTATTTTTTTTTCGAGCTAAGTGTTGGCAGGTAAGGAAAAAAAGGTGTCAGGTGTAATACTATAATAGCTGGTGTTGTCAAAAGAAAGTGAAGTAAAAAATGAATGGAGTTGGGAAAAAAGTGTTCCGCACGTGCCTATTGTGTTCTTTTTTATGACCACGCTTTTTTATTACCCACGCTTTCCTTTCGTTTTTTATTGTTGAAAAAGTGAGGTTAAGATATATTCTTAGCGTTATTGTTGTGTACTTTAGTGTATTCCACCAATCCTTATTAATCATTATTTTATCATAAAAAGAAAGAAATTAAATCGGAGTGTTACATCACTTGTTCCGCACAAATTCCGTGCTATTAGATGGAAAGTTTTTTATAAGCTGGTGAATAATTAATGTGTTTGAATTAAAAATGTTAGAATTAAAAATAGAAAGCATGGAAAACATATGCATTGATTTATACCTACTGAATAATATAGTAACATTTATGAAACAATCTTGAAGACAGTTTAGTTCTATGCCATCAAACTGATACTTCCTGACGAAGAAACTGCATACTACTAATGATTGTAAACAAAATGAGAAAGTTTGCGTTCACCCGCAAACGTTTATGAAATAACAAAACAATCAAATTGCAATTTTCTGTTTGATGATTGGTCTTTCCTACCATTCTGATTAAAACAACCATGGTAACTACAGATCAAAGAATGAGAGAGTCACACACACAAGTATAAATTTCTCTCAACTCTTCACTAAATCAATTGAAATAAGTAATGTGGTTCCATGACGGAAAAAATGACTGCAGGGAAACATAAGCATTATTATTAACAGAAAGCTTTCACACGGCACCTTTTAGAATTTTCTGTTCTTTAATACTTTGCAAAGGTAGTATTATACGCGTAGGAATGCTGTAATAATCGATTATTTTAAACAATTAACATTATAAAGGTACACTGAATGCTGTACTTTCTTTTAAGTAATTATCTTTTCAAAACTTTATATTTATTAAAAATTACCTCCCAATAACATTAGAAATCATAGGACGAAGTAAATAACTCTTGATTTTTTATTAAATGCTTTTCTAGCAAATGCTTTTAAAGTAAATCTCCGTTGGATATGTTGAAAATGTGACATTTAAATAAAAACAAAAATAAGTTAGTAAAAGGTTAGTTAGAATTTTATGTTCACCATATTATTTAATAGGTGTAAAACAATTTCGTACATGATTCAAAACAATTTCATGTATGGTCGATGATGATAAATATTAAAAAAATAATATCTACGACGATTCAAGACTCAAGAGATACTCTTAACAATATAAGTTCTCGAAAATATATATAATTCGATTCAAAGAAAAAGCTTCTCAAAATATTGAGATAAAAAATTTCAACTCGGAATTTTTATGAAGTGAATTACTTTTAAGAAAAATTTCATTCCTCGGTCGAAAGATATGAATATTAAGAAGGTTTTGGCTTGATATGCACAAATATATGATGTAACATCTCTTTGCAGGTTAAATTGATTGGAAGTACAGGCAAAATTCCTATATGAGCTTAGGATAATACAAAATCAACGAATAAATGATATATTTATATGAAGCATATTGATGTGTTGTCTATTATATTAGATGAAATGTACCTAACATTCCTCAACATTGGTCCGAATATATATTTTTGTTTTGGTGCATTTAAAAGTCATTATCAAAACGGTTCCCGGTTCCTTGACTTTAGTTTAATTTATTCTCTTTCTTCATATGCTACAATAATAAATGGTTTATTAATGGCGTCTTATAAAAATAAGCTTTGAGTTAAGACTAAATAGAATAATTAAATGCAAGTAAAATACTAATCAATAGTTTTTATCCACTCTCTATGTTATCTATCTATTCTGGTTACTAAACTGGGTTTATTCTATAGAAAATAAACTCCAACTATGGTAAAGTGCAAAACTTTGCTCAGGTTTACTTTATAAAGTAGTATTTTCGCCAAAGATAGTAAAAGAAGGTTTGAAGGTTGAAATGTATAACCTTTTGAAAGTGATCTATTATACTTAAAAAAAAGGTATCAAAAGTGCAAACATCAAAATAAAATAGTTCATAAATAATTATTTGTAAGTTGAATATTTTTTTTTGAATTTCAGTTTTAATATCAATTTTACAATAGTTAACTTTAGACAAATGTTATATACTCAAAAATAACTTTGTAACATATGTTATATTTGTAAATAACAAATAAAATATATTATAGTACTTACTGTTTAGTTGTTTCACGAAAATACTGCTTTATCAAGTAAACCTGAGCAAATTTTTGCACTTAGCATAGTTGGAGTGTATTTGTCTATAGAATAAACCCAGTTTAGTAACCAGAATAGATAGATAACATAGAGAGTTTAAAATATAGTTAATTTGAAGGGTGTGTATGAGTTTGAACTAAAATTGGACAGTCAGTGGGAATTGGTGAATTAGTAAACAAAGGATTGTAAACTTGTTGGGCTTTGAGCCTGTAGCTGGTCGATAGTATTTGAATTTGTATTTGTATCTCGGTAAGATTATTGTAGAAGTTTTCTAAACAACATGGAATGAAGAATCACGCAAATCACAAAGTACAAGTATAATAAAAAGTTATTTAAGAGGAAGTTAACTTTAAACTTTAAATGACAATTTTTTAACAACTTTAAATGTGATGTGGGACAAAACACACATTCCATTTCAACTCGCTGCTGGCCAAAAGATTCATTGAAATGTACTATTGTGGGTTCATGACTTAAGAGAAATTATATAATTGAATAACAGGAAGAGAGAAAAAATTCAACTTAATACAAGGTAAAAACGTAAACTAAGAGTGTGCAACATAATTGAAAAGTGTCTATGGTCTTTGCAGTTACAGGTTCTCATAGGACTTTTTTTAAGCTGCCTTTTTAGGTATGTGCATTTGTAAACAGTTCAAAAATTAACATAAACAGTTTACCAACTTTTCCATAGGCGAATTCTTTAGTGAATCCTTGAACATTTCTCTAAAAAATGCTATTTTTATCTAAATTCGTCAATAAATTTAATTTTTAGAATTATTAAATACCTTTCAACTCACAAAACAAGGGCTGGCGGGCCTTATGTTGTGTTCTTTTAATATTTATCCATAATATGCTCCCAGTTGAGACAAAAGTTATTAGTTAGCTTTATTATACAAGACATAGAATGATATGCAAATGATCTCATTTAAAAAAGTTTAAATAATAATCATTAAATTATCTATACCTCATATTTATATATTTCTTAATAATTACTTTAAGTTTTAATTACAAGTAAACTTGTTAACATTCCATTTAATATAATTTTCTATCTATAAAATAAATGACTGAATCAAAGATGTTCTCAAATAGTTTTTGTTCAATATTATTGTTGCAGCAAAAACTTTTTGTTACTACTCTATTCAATCACGGACGTCGGTAAATTAAAATTAAATTTACTTACATTCTATTTACACTATAATACTTCCAAACTAATTTACAACGTATCCGTCAAAAATAAGCAGGCCGACGTCAAGAATCTAAATTATCAACAAAAAAAAAAACAGTTATCTTTTAGAACACTAATAATTATCTGTTGCCAACTTAAGAAAATCAGAAATACAATTAAATATCTAAGAAATTAATTAAAACAATGTCCTTTCAAAAAGTTGGTTTTCAAAAAGAAATTAAAAGTTAGGAAAGTTTTTTAGAGTTCTTAAAATGTAACAATAATTCTTTTAAGAAAGTTGGTTTATTACCTAACAATTATAAAAATTTTTATGGAAGATATTCTACTTACAAAATTTTATTTAAAACGTTTTAGCATTTTATAAAACTTTCAATTATTTCATTTCACATAACTTAAATATCAATTTTAATCTTAGTATGTGACCAGTGGGTTTTTAATAAAGATTAAATATTAGTTTCTACAATTCAAAAACTTTTAAGTTAAAATATCGATATGAAACTGAAAGACACAATTACTCAAATGAGAAAACACATTATAAAACTACGGATAATAAGAATATCTGATAAGTAATATCAGTTTGAAATTATTTTTTCGAGGGAATGGTGTCATTTATGTAATCATGTATACTATTGTAAACAACGTTTTATAAAAGAAAGTCACGAGGAGGAAGAAAAAAGAGAACTATTAGCTACTGTTAAGTTCTTTTTCACAATAGGGACATGTCCATCGTATTGAGGGAAGTTTAGGGAAATAGGAATTAAAAAAGTAATATTTGCTTTTACTGTGAATTACTAAAATATATCGTAAAAATACCATGTTACCATGGCTTTTTTTGTATCACTAAGGAATATAATTTTCATTTTATATTCTTCATATTATTTTTTATTTATCAAGGTAAAATTTTTGTTGAATTTGTACTAATAAACTCCACAATAATTTTCCTATGCCCAGCAATATTTTTTAAGGAAAAAATGAACATAAACACATTATAAATTTACTTTTCTATATTTTTTTTAATTTCATGACCAGGTAAATAATGTGTAAAAAGCATTATTTTTCCCTGAACGATTATACATAGTAAGCATTAATCCACATGCAATACTTTAATAATTATAAATTAGTTTCCAGTATATAGCGGAACGAATACTATCCATTGAACTAGATACATGAAATTAAAATTTGTACATTAAGGCTACAGTGGACACTAAAACTTTTTTTTTTTAATTTTTAAAAGAATTTCTCAAAATTTTTTCTGTTAATATGAATGCTCAAGCTAAGCTCAGAAAATTTTTTTTTTGAAAAAAAAGTAATTAATTTTTTAATTAATTAAAAATTTTCGAAAAAATTCATAGAATTTCAAAATGCTCCAGTCGTTCCAATTTTTTAAATATCTTTGATTTTTTTCTTGATTTCTCATATTTAGACACTCATTAATAAATATTGGACAGCAATGAAACATTATAAATGATACTTTAGAAACAATGAGCAAAAAATGTACCCATACTAGGAATTTTCAGAGAAAAATGACATTTTTTACAAAAAAAGATAAATATTTCAATTTACAGAACTATTATCATATTGGTGTCATCCAATTTACTTTTATACTTTTAAAACGAGAAAATACAGAGAATTTTTAAGCTGTACGAGGAAAATAGAAACGACTGGAGCATTTCGAAAATCATGTTCGAAGCAATTTTTTGATTTTGAGAAAAACAGCTTTTTATGTTTAAAAAGATAATAAATAATTTTTAGCACAAAATTGAATCACAAGATTATACATTTAATATAAAAGAACTCTAGATTAACATATATATTGCCTAGGTTTTTTTCATAGAGGACAGTTATTTAATTTGTAAGTATTAATGTTTATGAAAATTATCTACGTGTGAAGGTAAAAACCTTGTATAAACATCAAGATTTTTTTTAAAAAATTGTAATTATGGTATTTGTGTAAAATATAACCAATATATGCTAGTTAATTGTTAGAAGAAAGTTTCAAAGATGTGGGTAAAAATAAAAAGCACCTAGAAGAACCGACGAAATGTTGATAATATCGTTAAAAATTTCATTTAGAATAAACAAGAAAACTGTACTAATAATGCATCAATATGACAAAATATACTTAATTTAACTTATATTTATTAAAAAATAAATATTAATCAGTATGTTTTAACAAAATGAACACAAGGAAAACACACGTATATTGTAATTTTTAAGATAACACACACCTTCGTGAAATTCAACAAATTGGCTTTCATAACAATTTTTTATTTGGAGGCTTGGAGTTTTTAAATTGACTTATGGGATTCCTCAGAACCATATTCCTGCACACAAATAGATGATAAATGAGTAATCTTTGATTATAATCCAAAGATTAAATAAACTTGTAAATTATTCTTGATCGTTCACTCATTGTCAAAGTGAGTCCTGATAAGACCTCACAATGAATTTATGTAAAAGTAATGTATTAACTTCAACATTCATGATGCTGCAGTGCAGTCCAATAAAATGACACATTATTTTTATAATGTAAAATTTATAGTCCATAGTTCTGTGGCACTTCAAATATACCCACAGGCAGGTGAAAGAGATTACAGATAACAGACTCCTAGGGTTGAATAAATTGTTCATAATTTTGAGTGAAGGTAGAAAATTTGGCTAATTGTTATTCACGGAAATAATAAACTTGTTTTGATTTCTTAGAAACACACAAAAAACTTTCTTCCAAGACTTTTCATAATCAATTGCCACTATCGTTTCGTTTCTGCTGACACTCCAAACACAAAGACATGCACATGAAAAATCAAAACAAAATTATCCAAATCTAAACAAAGATGGAAAAGAGTAGAAGTGAAAGTTTATAACATTCACTAAAGAAAAACTACTAAAAAAATCAAGTCTGAGGCCAAGTTGATAGCATAAACACTAAAACAGCTCTCGTATTCTGAGGCTCGCAAACGTAAACAAATGGGTGTGGCATCATAAAAATGTCTATATTGAACGAACCAATAAAGATATCAAAATAATTCTTTCACCAGACGATTCCTAAGGATTTGTTTGTTTTAAAAAGGTAATAATAAAAAAATCCAAATTTTCGGCGATTTTTCAGATTTTCAGTGTCCACTGTAGCCTTAACCAAAGTAAACAGTACACCAAAGTTTCATTTTACACGTCAATAATTTTAATTAAATATCGACTAAAATTAATCAAATATATGTATTTTCAATATATGATACTATGTAGTAATTAAGCGTTTTCGTTAACGAACTTAATAAAATACACTTAAGAAAAATGAAAGTAATACTATGAACGAATTAATTTGTCTAATAAAAAAATACATATTGTAAACAAAAAATGGTATTGTGAACAATAACTTATAGCTACTTGATTGGATTTCTTAAACCTCTATCATACCCTCTTGAAAACATTATTTACCACCCCATTTTTCCAGACAATATTATGCAAACTTAAAGACAACCAATGACTTTACTGGCCACCTAAGAATGAAACTTAACCATTCTCATCAGTCAGAATTATGTTAATTCAGTATCCGATTCCACCTCGAGCAATATCGAGGCATTTCAAAGATGACTCACAGAAACTTTTCAAAAAGCCGCTTTTGAAAAACATACCCCCTTTCCGAAGAACCCCTCTGCCCAGGTACGATTGTGATTTGGAAAGAAAGCCCTTTACTCGGGTATTCAGAACATCGTGTGATAGATAAAATCTCGGGTATTGAGAATGAAGAACTCTCTTGAAAGCCAAGGAGGATCCTTGGACAGATAAGTGTCCTCTTGGCTCCTCTTGCTGACTTGTGTCATTCCGAAAGTTTCGACACTTCATTCGAGGGATTTGGTTGAGAGAAATTGGTTGAGTTGAAAAACTACATTTAAGTTAGAATTTTGTTGTGGGGAAGTGAAATAAGTGGAATTGAGGCTGGTAGAATTAGGTGCCATTGATCATATTTGAGTTGCATGTTTAAAAAAGTTTGAAGTGACAGGTTTTTTTTAAAGTGAATGGGGTT
The DNA here is from genome assembly GCA_963680715.1 of Tetragnatha montana. Lineage (NCBI taxonomy): Eukaryota > Metazoa > Arthropoda > Arachnida > Araneae > Tetragnathidae > Tetragnatha > Tetragnatha montana. The sequence goes on along the minus strand of OY796684.1, from coordinate 4,864,321 downwards.
TTGATAAAAATTGAAATTTATTTAGATTGATTTTAGATTGAAATTTATCATTCAATTAACTTAATTTTGAAACGGGACTTAAGTTATTTTCGGAGTATGTTTAGTGGCAGTTAAAAATTGTAAATTTACTTCATTAATTTACTTAGTAATTAAATTTACTTAGATTACTTCTTAAAGAATTTGTTTAAGTTTTAGCTGTATATTGCCAGAAAAAAGTTATGAAAATTCTAAGTAAATTAAATCGATATATTGTCAGGAGATTATACAAAGGGCTCAGATTGTTAGAGATCTCAAATTTCATTTATTAAAAATAATTAAAATGTGTTAAGATATAAAGATATAAAGAAGTGGTAAAAATAAAAGAATCTAATCGTTCTAGGGCTAAAATTAGCTAAAATAAAACCTAAATGTAGGGTCGAGTGAGGAGAAATGGGAAATGGGTATAGGGATTTCAACAGTTTATATTTATAAAATGTAATGTTTTTTGGCATGCTGGTTTTTATTGAGACTCAAGTAAAATCGGGATGACAAAAAACATGATAAACTTTATAAATATAAACTGTTAAAATCTCTCTTACCCATTTTACCCCACACGACTCTATACCCATTAATATATTTTTATAATAAAAAAGAAATTTGGCTAATCATCACTTAAATCAGGGTTCAATTTGAGGCATTTCAGTAGCTCTCTTTAAGAATTTAAATAGTGCCCACTACATCTTACCCCCCCCCACACACACTCTAGTAGGTTATAGTTTTGGCACCTCTTCTTCTAGAAAGTTAACATTGTGTATAAATATTTATACTATGTAATATATAACAATAATAGTATATTATTCAAATCATAGTGCTAATTTCAGGGCTGTTTAATAAAACCTTTCACCTTTAAATACATATACATATTCAATATCTTTTTTGTTTAAATTAACTAAACAGCCATTTGAAAAATTTGGATGAAGCAATTAAACTTTTTAATTACAAAAACTTTTGTTTAAGAAAAGCTAATTACTAAATTATTTAGTCACTTTTTGAACTATAAAGATAAATTAATTATTGACTCATAAAAGTTCCTTTAATGGGTATTATTCTTTTTTTTTAACTTTAATAGTCACACTTCTTTTATTGTTATCTGCACTGAACGAAAATATATTATATTTCTTTAAATAAACGCACTTCTGAAAAAAATTTTGTAGGACTCATTAATTTTTATTTCTTGTTCAAAAATTGTATTAAAATATTTTTAAAGTTGGCATGCTCGAAAATAGAGATTTTCAAAACAAATACATATTTTATATATACAATTTTTTGTAAGGTCTACATCAAATGAAATTGGAAAAAATCTAAAACTTAACTTTAATTGGCGCCTTCATACATTTTGTTTACAGTCAGCAAAATCTATTTATTATCCTCATGCTACTATAGAAGACAAGAAGATTTAATAATAATTAATTTAATAATTTTTTTAAGATTTAATGATAGTAATATTCAAACATTATTTTTCAGGCGTATTATATGCTACTCAAAATCATTTATGGATAAGCTCAAGAGCCAAATCTAAATGAATTACGACAATTCAAGCGATACCTTATTATAACGCTATTAACAAGCATGATGATTCCTATTTACAAATACAACTAAAAAACTGAAAAGTATTATACAATGTGGAAAATTATTGCTTTTAATCTTGAAACAAGAAGAGATGCTTGAAACTTAAGACAACGGTGTATATGAAAAGCAATTCTAACGAAAACGCCTTTTTAACTCAAATTACCAGCAAACTGGAAGGCATTGATTAGCATCGAGCAAACATCGTGCTAAAACTCTTGCCACGTAAAGTTTATAAGTTCTTGGAACCATATTACCATTTGCGTAAAGGCGCAACTTTAAATGAGGCTAAAATGAAAGTGCTATTAGCCACTGCAGTGGAAATTCAAATGAATTTATTTGATTAAAATTTAAGATTGTTCAAATAACGTGTTGAATAATCAATGCCTTATTTAAGTTTTCTTTTCCAGTATTTTATGCAATGTTTTCTTAAGAACAACTGCTTTTAATTCCCCACTAATTGGTTATAAGGTGCGAAAGCAAATGTGGTGGAACGTGCTACGGACTTCGTTTAGGCGAAAAGACTTTTGGATGGTGTTTACAGAAGGGTTTTCCCTCCTCTTCCTACTGGTTGAGTTTCTTAGGGATCCACTAAGCTTCTATTATCCCCACACTGTATTCTAATGCCACTTTACAGCTAGAAGCCTTTTAACGTATAGCTTCCTTCTCAAAACATCACGGTCCTTCACTTAATGCATATTTATCATTTTCATTATCTTTTATTTTCCTTTAAAAAAATTACCATCTGTATTGTAATATTTCTTTAAAAGTTGCTAAAAATGACTTGTGACTTTTTACTTCAATGTTTGCATTGGGAAGTTATAGCATTTTAGAAATGAGGTCGCATACAAAGCTATCATTTTTATTGAACTTTTGAGGTGTTTTCAAACAGGATATTTAAACATTTCTCGCTTATTGATGAATGCGTATATAGTTTTGTAATAATTATTCATAGAAGATAGTAAATTAATATTTTTTTCGAATTTAATTCTTGTTAAACTTTTGATATCTTAAATCTAGATGCTGTTAAATATCTAACTTTTCATCGATCATATATTTGTTTTTATAATTAAATCGGTTTACTTTTAACAACATTAGATTCATGGAATAAAAATTAGCTATGTGAAACTTATATAATAAATTTAAAATCTATACTTAAAAATAAAAACAAATAATAAATCTAGCTATTAACAGAAAATATGGAATGTTTTCACTGTATCCAGCTTTTGAGGGAAAGCTAGAGTTTGACAGTTTAAATGTTTGATTGCTATTTCATTTTTTATTGATGTTCACTGTTATTTGTGTGTTAGATATCCATTTCAGTCTGTAAGGAGTTACAGAGACCAACCAGTGAAAGGTTAAACTAATCTTTCTAAAGAAATTTCGGACAATTTAAACCACAAAGATACAGTGAATAGAAGGAATCCTTCTCAAATTCATAACGTTACGGAAAAATTTCTGACGTGTTAGATTCAGCAACTCTGCATAAAGAACCACCCCTATCATTTCCAAGAGGTTAGTTCCTCTCTTGCCCTATCGGAACCGATAGGATCGGCCCCTCCTTTATTCATAGGTCCAAGATCGACATTATCAGCAGGCTAAGGAGTCCCAGAAATAAAAACCGAGGGGCGATAAAACAAGAACCCGGGTGCATATGAGCGCTATATCGACCCGGGCAGGGCGTATAAATTTGCTCCGTTCTTTTCCCGTCGAAAGAAAGGCCTGGCTGCTGATAGGACAGAGGTTCTGGAAGGAAGAGACCAAGCATGCGTAATCACCCTAAAAATAAAAGAGCCGAGAAGGGGCCGTTGAAAGAAATGCCCACTTTTATTTCCTGGAGGCCCTTTCGCGGGCTGCATTTTTCGTTGTCCCGGCTTTTCATTAGCCCTAGAATTAATTTGATCCGTTGTAACTTTAAATGCCCTCTTCTGTCAAAGCCTCGGCGAGATTAGGGCTGCGTCTTTTTTCGCCAGCCTTAATGGAAGTCCGCCAAAACAATTTCTCACCCCGACAAAGGGAGCGGCGAAGCAGGAAACTTTCCTAATCGGTTTTTATTTTGCGCCAAGGCGGGCCAAAAAGCAGCTCTGCACTGCCCTACTGTCGTAAACAACGGTATGATTAATCGATGGATGGCCCACCGCGTGCTGCTATAAGAAGGGGGAGGGTGGGCTTTTTTGGAGGGTTTGGAATTTATGCGCTGTCTACGCCAGATATATGGCTGCCGCGAGAAATCCGATGCGGAATTAACAATGTTGGTGTTGGGGGCTTTGTTTTAAGTCGTTATTTCCATTGTGGGTGAGGGGTAGTGTCGATTATCCGAATACCGATAATCCGGAACACGGAGATTATTTCAACTTTCGTTTCGCTGGGTTCGCTCGCTTTTGATTAACAAAATTTTGAGTCGGCCAGATAGTTCGAGATTGGACGGAAAAATCCGATGCGTTAGAAAATTTGTCGGATGGGAAATATTAGTTTGATGGACCTAAATATGTAAGGTTATTTTAGTTCAAGCACGCACGTTTCCATTTTCATAAAATTACAAGCCATCCTTTGTCACTAATATAATTATAATACCCCAAATATGTTTTGTAAGATTCCAGATTTCTATAATAAATAAGCTTGAAATATTTGCTAAAAATAATTTCTTTAAATAAATACATCTCTCGAGCTTTCACTAAAACTTTTTAAATATGAGATATTTTTATCATAGTCTACCATATCAAATAAACAAGGTGAAATAGTATTTTAGCTTTAATTATTTTATCAACAAGTCTTAATAAAAAGAAATAAAAATTAAATACGAATAAACGCTTAAAAACATAGTTACACTCAGATACTTTTCAAATTAGATAAGCTACACGCCTAAATGCTACATAGTTATGCTTCCTTATCCAGCCATTAACCCCATAAAAAAATAAAAAAGGATTCAATTTCAAAAAAGGGTATACTTGTAAAACGAGAAAAGTTCTTGTAAAACTTAAACATATCTATTTTTCAAGTGCAGAATTTAACACTATAAAATTGTAAGCCACTTCAACAGGTTTTCTTCTGCTCCATATTCGAGCACTTAACTCAGCATTCATGTGTAATTTTTATTCACTGTGGCTCAGTTAGTTCTATTGAAATCATCTGTTAGCGATAAATTACATTCACACGAGTTTTGTTTACTCAATATTTCAATCGAAGGAAACATTTATAATTAATAGCTACAAAACAGTTCTAAATGCATCATGGCACCAGTTGAAGATGTCACAACATTCAAAGAATTAATTGAAATATACTTTAAGTAGTCATAGAATAATTGACTAAGAAAGGCATTATTCATCGATTAAAAATAACAATATCATTAACAAAATAATATTAAATATTATCGTGTAGATTTTTCAAAGTACATTTCATCCAACCACCAAAAATATAAAATGTTAAAAAATGAATGAACGAGATGTTGAGATGACCAAAAGGAGGGTATAGATGACCAAAAGGAGGGTATAGATGACCACACCACAAATGCTCCATAACGGGCTATAAATATGAGCCTTTTCTTCAGCGTCACAAGTTTTCACACATCCTTTCCCCAAACAGCCCACTGTTTATGTTTACCAGAGCTATAACTCACCCGCATTGAATCTCTTACGACATTTTAGGAGACGTCAGATTTCACCTTTTTTTTTGCCGCTTTGAAAACATTTCGTGCTCCTCTAACAGCCCACCAACATCCTGCACGATGTTCACGCTTGATAAAGTTTTACAGGTCTCTTCAGCCATTTTGATTTAAGGTGTAATTTACGTTTTCTTTCATTTATCTTACCTTAATAAATCCAACGTGTATTTTGTGGCTCAAGGAAAATGAGTTTAACCGTGTGTGCAGGCGTACAAGGTCTGATGGTGTAGCCTTAAGGTGCTTTTTTAGAACACTGAGGTTAGAATACCATTACAATGCCTTAGGTTAATAAAATGAATGGCACTGCGTGTGATTATACGGCGACGAGACAATAAGCTTATAAGCTCTTTTGTCTAAGATGTGTTGTAGGTGGCTTTAAAAGCCAGAAACTGTTTTCAAGTTAAATATGTTTATTATTTCTACCCATTTAAAAGACATTTTAGGAGCATATTTTTAACTTCAATATCTCAATATGTGTATTATATTAATATAAAGCTTATATTTACCATTATGTGTTGGAAGTTATCGGAAAATATTTTTTTTAAATACCGAAAGTGATATGTTTTAAATTACAATTAGTTTTGCGTTAAAAAATCACACTGGAACAATAGATTGAATAGTATCCTTTTAATCCTAGTACTTTCATCAGTAAATTTATAAAATATATTATTTATTGTTGATTTCAACGTGATAGGGATACTTTCGAACAATAATTGTTTTCATTATTCAAACAGAAAAGTTTTCTAAGGAAAAGTTTAAGAGTAAAATAATTCACAAAAAAAAATTCTTTTTTAGAAAAGTACAACATTTAAATAGGTTAAAAATGTTTTAAAAAGTCAGCTAGAAAATGTCATTTAATTTTCATTGCTGAATTCTAAAGAATGATATTAAAATAAATAGTATCTCGAACTTGGAAACCATTGAATGAGTGACAGATGATATTCCATTTGATGAAATAACAAGAATGTAAGCCCTGTGAGATTTCTCAAAGTCATAATTTCATAATTCTTAAGCGTGAGTAATTTGTGACAACAAAATTAAGGTAAACTCATTGAAATTACGTCAGAATAATACTCAAAGAAAGTACTGGGGAATCCCAGATTCAAAATACATTTTCAAACCATTGAATAACAGTACACTCTCCTCATTGGGTTGAGCATATTAAGCGATTTCATTCTGTTTTCACAAACTCTTCCAGAACAACTATTTTAAGTCTGAGAACAGAACTTGGGAACTAAAGGACTTATGGTAAACAAGCTTTTGACCTAGATGCCTTCTCTGGGGAGCTTACATAAATCAGTTTATTGGATTCATGATTGTCAATGATCTGAAGACGAGACTTGTACATTTATTTGTCCTGTGTTTTAGAAGTATTATTTCCCGCTATCACATGATTTTACTATTGAAAATCGAAATAAAATTGTGAATTAGTTTGATATTTTTGAAACTAGATGGTTTGATGTGGTTTATTGGAATAGGAAGTATTTCTCTGTTTTATATAGTTGCAATAAAAGTTGAAGTTGTAAAAGAGAAAAAAGTAATTTAATCGGTTTCTTCCCACACCAATTAAAAGTTTATGGAAGAAATGCCTTTAAGAAACTAATTGAATATAAAAAATAGCTTAATTCTTAAAATAATAGAATCTAATCTGATGGATTAAAAAAAACTATGAAATTAGAGATGAAATAATAGAAACCTTAAAATAATGTATAAATAGTTTAATATGAAAACTCGGTAACGTTTAGATTTCTAATATATACTTAACTGGAGTAATAATAAATTTTAAAATATGACAAGTAGTTTAATATTTTGAACGCATTGTTCAGAATTTCAGTTTTCTATCTGATAATCCAGTATTTTCAATTTTATACTGTTCTAGATCAACTTATTTTTAGCTGTAATGCATTAGTCTTTCTCGTGTGTAGAAATATTGATCAATGATTTAAACTTAATTGAGAAACATTTTTTATAAATTTAATAGCTTAAGAGGTGAAACTTTCTTTCATGGTCAGACTAAATATAAAGCAAACTAAAATAAACCTTTAGAAAATTTTCATAATGATGAAACCACCAATGCATTCATAATAGCTTGTTTAGAAACTACAAAATTAAAAAAGTGTTATTTCCTATTCTTTAGTATTTTATTAATATTTATTTGTTTTAGTAACATGTGTTTCTCTGTTAACAAAAAGTTCAAGGCATTGCATTTCTTTCCAACTACCATTTTATCAATTCAGAAGTAATTCAACATTTTGTCTTTAATAAAGATAAAATGTTTTCAAATTACCAATAAAACAAAGCAACTTTTCGAATAATTAAGTGAATACAAAGTGGTTTTGAAAACATTTTACATGAATTTACTACATGATATGAATGTATCTGACGCAACCCACTATCCACCAAGGCTTTTCCACCCGCTTTTTCTTTTGACTACCCTATGTACAAACAGTTTCACCATTTTATGAGCTAATCTTCTCAACTTGTTCATACATATGGTTGCAGAATAAACAGAATCTTTGGAAATGACTGCATCTGAGAAATGTTAAGTAGTAAAAACTATTTAGTACCCACGTCTAGTTCGGAGTACTTGTTCACCAACCAGGTTTCAGGAGATAAAAGTGTTTATGCAAGGAACAGCAATAAATTCTAACGGTTCTGAATAGTTAAAGTTTAACTAACCTGACTAAAAAGAAATTTCATGGAAATCGGAATATCTTCCTTTTAAATGCATTCTGTTTGGTGGGATCAAAGCTTTAACAAACTGTTCATACTGAGATACATTTTATTGAGGTTTTAGCAATTTAAACATAAAATGAAAATTAAATATATTTAGTTTGCTTTGTTTCAATCTCTGACCTCGTTATTAAACTTAAATTTTAAAAATGTTTGAGAGGCGTTATAGGTTTTGATAAAAGTTACAACCCAGTTATGATTTTAAATATAATTATTCCAGAAAAATTATAAAATAAAATAATGATAATTTTATAGTTTGTTAATTTTTTTGAACTTCCAAAATATTTTAAAAAATAAAGTTTACTATAAATTTTTCTATGAAAAAACACATTCCTTGTTTATTATGAAACGTTTTCTTTAACTTCATGTAAATAAAATTTTGATTCCCTAGTGAGACTAAAATTAACTTCATTATAAGGGAGAAAAATAATTTTATGTGTCAAAAATAACACTTTACTATATAGTAAATAATCAAAGTTAATCTTGGCTAGTTCATACAGTTTGAAGATTTTGTAAATTGCCCAGAATTGGTCCCTCAACATGCGTTACTGCTAGATGTGTTCCTCTCCAAATTATTTGATTCCTAATATCACCTCGAAGTTTGACTGAAAGGATAAAACCCATCACACAAAACGCAATTATGATTGACAATAAAGACGTAAAAATCATTTAACGTATAAAATACTATTCGCCAATTTATTAAGTGACCGTAATATCTGCAATTGTTATCTAACTTTAATCATCAGCACTCTGACCTTCCAGATCCATGCCAAGTGACATTCATCTCCCAGGCCAAAGCACCCTGGCCAAACAATAACAGCCTTAATCATAAGCGCCCTCCACACAATGACCATTCGCACACTCAAAACTCCCAATTGATGCGCATTTAGCCACCAATTCCGAACAAAAGCGGATATTTTGGCAAAAAGAAATCATTCTTAATTGTGATTCCATCCCGCGTTAAAACTCGCCACCTAATTGGCTGCATAAAGGCCACTATTATTATCCCCCATGGAAGGTTATTGAGTGCATGAATAAAAGATTCACGGACTGTCCAACGTTTGATTCAAGGCTTTCTCTGCTAATGGACAAAGGGTTGGGAGCTGACCGCTTTATTAGAGGCACTTTCGGTGGCCACTGTTGCATTTTACAGCTGATTGCGTGGCTATTTTATGGGGTTCATTGATATGTATTTGTAGGACTGCGAAGGATTGTTTTAAAGTAGCAGGTATATCTACATCTGCTTCAGGCTCTGATTGGACTGGATGAAGATGGAAGTGTCAGTCCACTCGGGGTTTGAATTAGAAGTAGAAACTCATCTGCATAGCTGGAGGATGTTTATTCAGAAGCTAATCTTCGAAGTTTTAAAATATTGGTCCTTCATGTAACAAACCAAAAGGCTGATTTTGACTTGCTGTGTTAGGTTTTTGATGAAGAGGTCATAGTTTGTTTTTCAGAAGATTTTAGAAAAAAAATTTAACCCGTAAAGTTTGTAAAATATTTTCATTTTTTAACATAAAAGGGATAACGGTAATAACTTCTAAACTTATAGATAACTATTCTAACTACCTTATTTCGATCATATCATAAATTTGTACTAATTTTAATATAATATCATACCAGAGTATGTCCTTTAATTTTAAAGGAAAAAGTACTCAACTTTGTAAAACATATTGTGAATACTACCAATTAATGCTACTGTTTCTTATGAGTAGTGATAATCTCATCCTTAATCTATCAACCACTAAATCATTTTCGCACTTCCATATTTCTGAAATGAAGGGCTTGGGAGATGAAGGGGTTATGTAACAAAACCCTTATTTAGAGTAATTTAGGTTCAAAGTTTTATTGTTACATAGCCCATTCATCTTCTTCATCTTTGTTTCCAGCTGTTCTGAAGTATTCAGATTTTGCTACATAACACTTCTGCACATAACACTTTCATCCATTGAATTAGATTGTATTTTCAAAAAATGTAACATATCCCCTTCATCCACCAAACCCTTCAATTTACATCTTCACCCTTAAGGTCTCTGCTTATTCAGAGACTATTATAACCTCTATAATAAAAAATTACAATACAAAGAAATATTAGATTAAATTAAGTAGGTCTACATTAAAAAAAATGAAAAAGATTTCTACCTTTAAACAATGCCCATAAATATTTTATTGAAATAAAAATACTATGATATCCAGAAATAAAAAAAACAATATTGTTGCACTGTTAAATAAGCTTTGTAATTCATTCAACAAATAAATCCACGAGAAGTTACAGGTAGAAATATTAAAGTTTAGGTTTAGAACATCATCCCCACTGAAGTGACGGGCCATACTAAAGAAAGTTTCCAAATTCTTTGAATTTCTCTGGTAGTACATCAACTACATTTGGAAAATGAAACCAGTTTTGATCAGCACTCACAAATTTTGAATACTTTGAAGGACGTAATTCACGCATATACCGAAACGCGCGGGGCATACATACTCAACTTTTCTGATTTTCTAGACGCGAGCAAAGAACAATACTGCGATATCCTAAACCAAAACAAAGATTTTTAAGACCTACCCCCTCTGACAGCCTTCTGGATTTCCGAGGGGGCAAATCCCCAATCACACATTCCGAACTTCCAAATGAAAACAAACTACTCTTTAGAAGTGTTTTGGAAGCTCTTCAAAGTTTCAGGAAATCACGATTTATTGATTCCGCTGATTTTAAAGTAACGGAAAGTGAAGATTACCGGGGTATCTAGTTTTCATTGCGCAGCAGGTTAAAGAAATCAGTGAAATTAAATTCGAGTGGGAAGGAAGCTTTCGGTACTTCTATTACTTTTTCCAATCGTCGCGAGATACTTATATGGTTCATTAGTGAAGAGATATAGGGGTAAACTCTTCAACAACTGCGTGTTGCATTAAAATTGTCTGATAGAAATATACGAGTGTTTGGTTGGATTTAATGTGACACTTATTGGAAACAAAAATGTCGTATTGATTAATGTTTTCTTAAATAACATTAATGTTAAATAATTAATGATTAATATTTTTTAATATAATTTAAAAATTTAATAATATTTCTATTTGTTAAAAACTAAATAGTTTTGTGTCATGTTATAAGAAATATAATTCGACTTTGTAAATAAATTGTGTTTGTTTTCTTTCCACTTCTTATCTTAAATCATTATTTATTTATAAAATATTTTGCTTTTTTAAATATGTAGGGATTTTTTAATAAATTACTACCTATTTGACTACATTTAGTATTTGATTTTTTTACACACACTATTAGTTAAATCTGCTTCTTAATTCTTCAACGATTGTATTGCATTTAAAAGAAACAATATAGTAATAGATTATTAGTAACTTGACCAATAAGAGCATTCTCAGTTTAGTTAAAAAGTTAATTTAGTTAGTTTAATTAGTTAAAGTTAGTTTAGTTAAAAAAGAATACCGTGAACTTTTAAAAAGAGCATTGATAAATAATTCGTTACTATGAAACAAATATTAATACGAATTTGATAAAGTAATAAAGTAAGCTACAAACACATTTTAGATATGAGAGTTTATATGAGTCGTCGTCTAGTTTCAAAACCAGATTGATCAATTTTTTTCAATTTTCAATTTGTTATGTTCTGATTGTTAAAATACAGATCTAGCAAATAGCCAAGTTTTCAGATTCAAAAAAATTTATATCTAATGTTTGATGACTAACACTAATTTTGAGGAAAATCTATAATTTTGTGACAAAAAACAGTGTTTTAAAACTTTTATGATGAAAAGTGCTCCAACTAAATTTACAAGCTGATACAAGTTGATAATGTAACCATCTCCTACCATTTTAAATAAAAAATAAGGGTTTTGTAACTGCATAATTTGTTTGAATATTTAGTTTTTGTTGTTCCTGGAAAAATTAGGAAAAAGTGACTTATCTGGTTTTGAAACTAGACGACTCATTAAATGGTTCTATAATTCCACGTTCTTTGACGAGTAAATTTTAAAGAAAATTAGTATCAATAAAGACTTTTATTTCACATATGATTTTTTAGGTTTTGTAAAGAGTGTTTGCATTTACTCAAAAAACAAATAAGCTATAAAAGCTATGAAAAGCAGGAAAACTTTTAGTTGGCTTTAGTTTTAAGAAACAAAATATTAAAAAAATACTTCATTTAAAAAAGTGAACTTAAACTATTTTCTCAATAATCAAATTACTACTGAGAAAATTTTGCAAAGTTAGAAATCTCATTCAAAAACGAACAATCCCAATGTAGTGGTTGGAAGTCCCGTTGACGGCTCAGTGTAGGGGCTGCCTTCATCTAGCCTTTAGGGTTTTTTTGCTCGTTTCCGGAACCCCTTTGTCGCCCGGCACCACTAGGAAGGGGTTGAAAGGGGTGCCCTAGTTCCAGTTTCCGCCTGGGGGGGGACATGAATGCCGTCAGATTCAAAAAACGACCGATTTTCGAACGGGTTGGGGAAGGGAGTGAAATAAAGTGGGCCAGATTTTTGACTATTGATGAGGGAACTGCATTAAATATAGCTGACGATAGCCTTGCTCCCAAGTTGTAGGTCATATGATAAAATAGAAATTTTGTAAAGCATATTTGAAAACTTTCACGATTCTGAGTTGAAAAGCAATGTTTAATTATTTAGTTTCCTATGAGCTGCCAAAGAGATATTTTTTTTGTTAGCTGATATGAGACTAACTTCAGTCATATCTCAAGAATGTTATTAGTCTATTATTGAGGTTAACCTGTTAGAGGTACCGTTAATTTTAACACCAATTTGTTTATAAATACAATACTTTATTTTTGTAGATATAATACCATCAATAGTTGAAAATGGCTAAAATGCATTCCAAAAATAGTCGTGTAAGTGAAAATCAATACAAATTTTCATCAATTACTAATTTAAATTATACTCTGGGAAAATAAATTTTAATGATAACATCAATTTGAAAAATACTCCTATGTATATCCCTATATATTAAAGTATCAATACGTTTAATATGAGCATGCTGAGTCCACTGCTATTTAAGTTTAGCGAATAGATATTGATTGTATCTATTTTGTTAAAACGTTAAGGTACCACTAAAATGGTTTTTGTGATAAAAGACATTATGAGGATATAAGCTACCAGATGCCTAATAATTGCTTTGAGAAAGAAGTCGAGAAAGAAGAAAGAAACTAGAGGTTATAATTTCAGATTCTATATTTAAATCAGATATTCTAATCTATTTTTTCTATTTGATTTTTTTTCTATCGGTACTAGGTTGTTTCCCAGGGTTAAAACAATACCAAGGGTTTGGTACCAATTTCTTATTATTCTTAAGAATGCCTAATATTTTTAATCTTACAGGTCAAGCTTTCACACATAGTATACCTCTAGGCATCTTTGAATATGAAAAGAATGAAATCTACCTAGTTAAATCAGATAGAATTAACAAAGTCACCATGTTTAAGTAACCCCTATTCCCATTTTAAGCCCATACTATAAAAGTTAAAACAATACACTTTAAGATATAAAATTCACTGTAAAACAGAATCTGTATTTTTTTAACTATAACACAAAAATAAACAGAAAAATTTGGTGGGCGAAATCAGTTTTTAACATATATTTTCTCAAAATGTCAACTCTTTTAGGAGTAATTTAAATTGATTGAAACCGCTAGTAGTTTGAATGGCAAACTAACATGTATTGTGTTGACATATCTCTAAAAGTTAAGCCAAACATAATGTATTAGGACCAAGGTAAAGCACCTTCTCCCTCCCTATTAGTAAAATATTCTCATAGCTAGACACTCGTCTATATGCGAATAACTATTATTTTTTGTGCACCTAAAATTTAAAGGTTTAGTTTCTTATAATAATTTGATGAAAAATTACTCTTATTGATATTATATTACCCTTATCAAAGATAAATTTCAAAATACCGTGCTCCGGTCACAATAAGGATGGATAGGATGCTATTATTGCTTTATTATGAGATGTCACAGGAATCGACTGAGCAAAAAGGTATCAAATTTCACTTTTGCACGGAAACCGGATACTATGTGTTGACTAGGCTCCATTTTCATACTTCAAAAATTAGTAGAATTTGAATTGCGCAAACGTCCTTACTCAAAGATGAATTCATCGTAAAACTGTCCCAGACAACCTCTGGGGCCCATGTAAAGAAAAACGAGACAATTTATGGGAATGCTGTCTGGCTTTTGTATGGATCAGCTGTCTGATTTTGATGAACAAACGAAGGATTTTAAATTTTAATAAAGAAAATTTACATGGAAAGGTAGATGTGCTGTAGTTTCAAAACAACCGGTCAGAAACTCGAGCCTCATTTATGTAAAGGTAAACAAAAAGCACTTAGATGCACACATTTTTAAATGGGTTCAATAAGTTATTAGTCATTATCAAAGTTTTATAAACAAACATAAAACTGATGTAAAATTTTAAATTGAAAATTTTCTCTTAGCGTATTAAATGTAACGTATAAAACCATATCCAAACAGCAAAGACAGCAATTAAAACGGTTTTGGAAAATGAGTTCTTTTCATGCGATAAAGTTTCGACTTTAAATCAGTGCATTGATAACCTCCAAGATCTTATTTGAGTTGAAAGAGTTAATTGCTCCAATGCTAGAAGAATTTTAAGCGGGGGTAATATTCTGCTCCACTAATACACGGATTAATGTATTGATTGCGGAGATATGAGAGAGATTCCAGATTTCCTTAAGCAATTGTTCCTCAATCGCTGTTTTAAAAAAACATTTATTTTCCTCTAATCATAGGAATTATGAACATAGATTACCAATCAAAAATATTACCCTGTTTCAAAAGGATTTTTTTTAATAACGGGTATTAAATAAGATAAAATGTTTAAAAAATAACAAATATACTAATTTTATATTTTTTATAAACTAAAATGTTTCTCTTTTTCTTTCCCAAATAATAATTGTTTATCTTCAGTAAACAATGGGAAATGTACATAGCAAAGAAACAGAGATACGTTTAAGATTTTGTAAAAATGTTTAAGAATTTGAAATACCAATTTTGTCGAAGCGCGAATTAAAATGGATTTAATTATAACTCCAAAACCTGTTAGTTTAATATTAGAAAGTGAGAAATACCTAATTATTCTTTTAATTTCTTAGGGTTATTTAAAATTGAAACTCCTTCATCCTGTACACTTTTATAAATTCAACAAAGTTTGAAAAATGAAAAAAAGAAAAAAGAAGAGAGAATTTTAAGTAACTCTTAATTTAGAAATATATCACTTGAATGTCGTATCCTGTTTCAATACCGTGAAAGAACATGCAAATTATAGTTGTAGGCAACATAAAAGTTGAGGTACTAACTATTTGTCATGCTAATTTTGCGGAAAACAAATGTATGCTAATACCCAAGTTTGTTTTTGGAAGTCTTAACGACCAAAGTTGACAGCTCAGAGAGGTTATATTATACACGATATAATTGCAACGCCACTTAGCCAAGAAAGGTCATATTTTTCCTTCAAATCAAGACACCTTTAATTAATGTGGTCATTTTTATTCACACTTTTGTTTATTATTTATGGTATAGGATGAAAGAGATACTGTTTGAAACGGGGATTTGGTAATAGCGTTTTCTAAAGTAAATTTTGGAAAGGGAACTTGATAATTTCTTCCCAAGTAATACGGAAAATACATAGTAATATACAGAAGATAATTTAAAGGATTTTATTCAATACATATAAATTATTGAACCATTCAAAATTCAAAGCGATATTTATTTTTTATTTTATTCCTGAAACTTACTAAAAACGCTTGTAAATACTTTATGTGGAAATAAAAAAGTAACTAAAAGTTATAAAATGTAAAGTGTTTACACTTAGAGTGCAGGGGTATTTGATTTATTTACTAACAACAATTATAAATGTACCTATTCATTATATTTTACCAAGTTAGGATATGAATTCTTTAAAATTTTCTTAAATTATTTTTTGCTTTCAATACGATTCTGGTTAAAAAGTTAGCTTAAATACTGTTTTCTAGCAATTTTTACATTATACAATCTTTTTCATTTCTTCAATACTCTATTACTTTCTTATATTTTTCATAAGCATTATGGTTTTTTAATATTAGCCTAAGTTGCTCATCTTTGAAATTTTAGGTTTAATTAAACCTTATTACAGGCTATTATAGTTTTACAACTACCCCTTACAAAAAACCCTAAGATGACTAAAAATCAATAGCCTTGAGATGGAATAAAATCACTTTCAGTTATAAACTCTAGAATAAATAAATATCCAAACCTTCAAAATCATTATGACGTTTAAAACACAACCCAAAATTATCTTAAACATCTATTTTTTTACAAGAATTGTTACAATCTTTATTTAAATCCGAATATATGTATAAAAAGAACAACTATTAATCCAAGACGCCCTGGTACGATTTACTGTGTTCCTAAAGCAAACAAAGATATTTTTCTCAAATGTTTTTTCTACTTAGCACCCAAACACTACAATAGTTTGCCAATTGATATTCAAATAACACCTAAAATTACTTCATTTACTAAAGCAGTAATTAGTTTAAAAAATGGACTTGCAAGGGATGCAAATCTTCTAAGTGTACAGTTTGAATTTTTTCCCTCCTTTTATTGATGCTAAGGCTTTATATGTAAATAAATATGTAAAAAAATAATAAACCAAATATGCTAACCATATACAGTAAAACAGTTTCGTGACTAGTCTACCAGCTCCCCTAAGTGACAGATTCCTGTTCACTCCATGAACAGCTGTTGTCCCCCCCTTAACCTACATTCGCCGTCACCCCACATTCAACCCCTTCGTCGCCCCTCGTCTGAATCAAAGGGGTGGATCTATGCCATCCAGGAAGGATACCCGCTACCCGATTTTTTACGAAAGTTTATCCCGAGCCCGTGTGAAATGCCACTTCCTTATATCCTTTAAAGGATGCATTTCTGTTTGACACATAACATTTTGAGATTTTTTTTTATTTTATGAAAACATAAGGGTATCCAAATGGTAACTTGAAAACCTGGGTAATTGAAAAAACTATTCCTTTAATATTTTCTGTTTTTTGGTATGACTACCTTTTTTTTAAACCATATCCAAGACAATAAGTTTTTTTTTCTCCTTGCGACTATGATACATGGATGGATAGTATACCCTGGACAGTTCCAGGATAGATTTTCAGAGGATTAATTTTTACATAAATTTCATGTACATATAATGGGTTAAATGTAGCCGTTTTAATGACATTAAAAAACTAGAACGTTGGCTTTATTTTGTGGGGTAACATTTAAAAGGAGATATAGAGGCCCTTCTTATAAATGCCTGTCTTTAAATATAGTTCAATTCTTTTTGGAATATTCAACACCTATTGAGTGACACCCGAAGCTGACAAACCCTCTGAAAATTCAAAAATTGAAAAATTCGATGCATAATTTACAAAATTTTAAATTTGAATTTTCTCTCTATTAAGAAAACGACTAAACATATCCCTAATCATCAATATTACCTTTCAATTTTTGTTGCTAGTCCTTCACTTTTTATGAAATATTATATTAAACAAGTACTTTAAAACTTCCTTCCAATGCTCTAAACTAAGAAAACAGCTGTTCTCCTTTTTTTCTAAATTGACCTATTGGGATTTACCATCTATTAAAGTTCAATAAATTTATTCATTACACTTAGGGGGTAAAAAGGGAAAGTTATCTAATTTTTGAAACCAGGTTTACTTTTTTTCTTTAACTAAAACATTAAGATTATAAAACATAAAAACAGAAAAAAAAATAATAAGCTACATTGCTAAAACAGAACCAAAAACAGACTGTTGAAAATTACCCATGTGTCTTCTATTGCATTTAAGCTAAGTGTTACTGACCCGAGAAGTCCTTTTGGTCCCAGAAAATTATATGTTGAAAACACCAATTTTCACAACTCAATATATTGTTTCTACAATTTTCTGTTGTTTGATGGCCTTTCAAGAAAGCCTAAATAGAAATTATTTAGAGAATTCAAATTGTTGAATTTTGGTTTTCAAATTGTGCATATGGTACTGATATGCTTTTGGTTTAGCTTTTTGTTATATTGGAGAAACAAAACGATAGGTATGTCTTCTTTTTCAGCCACGTTCTTTGACTAACTCACGAACCCATAGTAAAAAATATTTTAGTTAATAACATTTGGTTTTATTAAATAAAGAACCACTTATTTACAGTTTACTCTCGTTTTTAAGAATCTCAATTTTACGAACACTACGATTTTATGAACAAGAGAGCAAATCTCAAACAGACTTTAAGACATAATGTTTCTATTTAGGAACCTTTGCTTTTATACTATTTGACCATAAACGAGCATGGATGATTGTATTTTATTTAAAATTAATTCTCAATAACTCGAAATTCTGTAATGGTAATTATAACAATATTACAACTTATATTATAAGTAGTGGTTATATAGAAGCTAATATATGAACATTGGGTTGTTTTAATCAACACTATAAATATTTTACGCTCAAGCGGTTTAGTCAGACATGTTTGAAATGTTTTGTCATCAAGGTATAACTTCGAATGCTGCTAGTGCAATAAAAGGCAGAGCCATGGGTGTATTTATAGAGGGTCATAGGGGGCAATGACACCCTTAAAATTACATCTTCTTAAGGATAAAAATCAAGGTTCCAAAGCCATCAGGGACAGTTGCCCCCTGGGTCCAACACTTAAATCCGCTCATGGACAGAGCATGGATTATGTTGTCAATTTTCATACTAAAGTGTATCACTTTATGTTTAAATAAAATCAGTTAGTACATAAGTGATAAACAACGATAAATTTCTAAAATAACTTATTTTACTAACGTAAAACCTTAACTTTGAAAAATTTAGGGGTATGGAAATTTATATAGTTTAAGTTTATTGTTACAAAATTTTTTGTCCAGAAAAAAATGGGTTTTATGCTACTCTAAGGGGATAATGAACACACAGTTTCAAGGAAAATAACAGTTGAGAAAAATTAATTCCAATTTTCTAGGGATAAGTTACTGAAGTTTTCAAAATAAATTTTCGACTTTAACTATTTGAAACGGCATTTACATAAAAAGGCACATAGAGCTCTACACTGTAAAAAATTCACCTTTTTACGCATTCAATTTAGTCGACTTTTCTCAGATTAATTCCGTACACTATAAAACGGAATTTAAGCTTGAAATTTTTCACGAGCTCATCCAGTGTATTATTACGTCTAACAAAAAATGTAAACTTTTCATATTGGGTCTACACAAGCGGTTTTTTTTTTCAGGAATAAAATGATATTACCTACTTAAAATAAAAAATCTTTACAATCGTTTAAAAGTGAATAAATATTCTAAATGTTCTTAAATCACAGCAATCAAAATCCACAGAACACCTTTCTACTAACGTGCAGGTCCATCGAGATAGAACAAATGTGTTTTATAATTAAAATTATTAAAAAATAGATTCGTCAAAAATCCTTTTTTTAAATGTTTCGAAAATTCATGTAAGAACTAGGTAAACAGTTTCAGATTTCATTATCAGAAGCAAAATAATACATTTGTTTTAATTTGAAAAAAGCTTGGGAATCTCTGTAATTAAATATTATAGATGCAGTTTAATTGAATATGAAAAGAAATTATTTTTTATTTTGAAATGAATTAGCATTATATTTTGAGTACTTAATATTGTTTACCCAGACATTTTAAAATTTTTATTTTGTTGTTTTTAAATTATTTAAGGCATGAATGGTAGAATTAATTATCTTAATACCCCTCAAAAATCTACTTGAATCAATGATTACTCCCAATTATATTTTCCAGTTTTATTTATAAATAATATAAAAGGTATAAAAGTAATAAGAAACACTGCACTTATTCGTTTAATTCATAATAAAAATCCTTAACCAAAATTTATATAATAAATGATGATGAGCTTCAAACGGGAAAAAAAAAAGTTTTTCCAAAATCCTTATCCGATTATATTTTCTTGGAACAATTAATGAGAATAATTATGATGACCGTTTTGTGATTTATCCAGAAATAATTCATTTCAGATAACGAATATATTTAAAGAAGTAAATATCTTGAAGTATATAAGCTTGTAAATGAAAAATCCGGCTATCAGAGTAAATCCTCCTACAGAGGGTGATTACAGATTTTCAAATAAGAAACCATTCAAAATAATTTATCATTGATGATTGCACTACGCGCAATTTAGATACATTTGGATTTTTTAACGTATTAGTTTGAAGTTTCGGTAAAATATTTACAGAGTATCTTTTATTGTTTGAACTGAATTACTTCTTAAGAAAAGGATAACAGTTTGTTCAGGATTTTTGCATAAATAGAGGAATTATATTGTTTGAACTGGACTTAGACTAGCTTTTATGCATTTATGATGAACTACTGGCCGCTTTATTAACAATCAAGCTGTTAGCAAAACTATGAAATAAATACATGATGTAGATTTCAAATTAAACTTCTTTTACTTTTTTTACTTTGTTCGATAGTTATATCAATTCAAACACTGATATTTGAATAATTCAAAACAGACTGGTTTTCACACACATAAATTATTCATAATTATTTTCTATTATGAATGTTATTTATATGTTTTTGTTATGAACTTGTATTATAGGGGAAAATATTGTAACTCAGACCTAACTGTACCTTGGTCCTACACTGTTTTTAGCTAAACTTTTTGTAGTATGGCAGCAGTTCACATGTAGTTAGCATCCCTTACAACCAGAGGTCACACCCAGATAGCACAGAAAGATTGAAAAAAGATTGAATCAAACTTAAGCGCTCAAGCTTGATAAACCTGAATCAAACTTGAAAATTACGGTAGTTTAGCAGTATTTAATGTGTATAGTTGTACCACGGCGATCTTGAATCATATCTAAATAAGGATTGAATTTTCATGCTTAAAGGTAACATTTTTCAAGATAGAAGTTTCAATGATTTTCCAAATTTGAAAAACGCTGTAGTTTAGCTGTATTTAAAGTATATAGTTGTACCACGGCAAGCTTGAATCCTATTTAAAAAAGGATTGAACTTTCATGCTTAAAGGTAATCATTATTCAAGATAGAAGTTTCAATGATTTTCCAAATTTGAAATTTCTGGTCACCTTTAAGCTTGAAAATTCAACCCATTTTTTAGCTGATTATTTCAATGATTTTCCAAGTTTGAAAATTTTGTTTCAGTTATTGCTTTTTAGTTTTCTTTCTTTTTTTTGGTTTTACTTTTCCCTCCCGCGTTATAATGCGGGTGGTACTCAGTTTTTTTTTAAACTTTATTTTTTATTGAGTACATTTTCACAAGCAATAAATACAGTTTATGTAATACGTAATTAGTACATTGATATCTCATAAAAAATAATTTTAAAAAATAGATAACTCATAAATTCTATAAAAAAAAATCAAAATATTTTAGTACTTTTAAAATAAGATAATACATGATACCATAATAATTTTGTTACTTTTTTCGATCGGACCTAAGTGGAAAAAATGTCAATAAATTATGAAAGAATTACAATAACATTGGTACTTAAACACTGTTTTTCCTTGTATGAAGCTACCAGCTGATTCCTTACCAGTTCTACAGCCTTTCAAATACACTTCTCTGTAAAAAAAATTCTTAAGATAGTTTTTATCAAATGCAGAAGCTGAAAGAAACTTACTTTTAAAATATTAAAGAAAAAAAGGGCTGAATATTCTTTCCTTTTCACAGTTCTAATCTGAAAAATAACCGAAAACTAATTAAAACAACTGATGAATTTGAAAGCTGCCAACAAATAGTATTGCGTTAAAGACGAATATACTACAACAGGGCTTGTTAACTACTGAAAGAGAAAAAATATAATTTAAGAAACATTAAAAAAATGAATGAAACTTTTCTTTAATCAAGCTGTATCCCTATCGCAACAGGTACAATCTAAAAAGACACCTAAAAGAAATCACGTTTCTAAAATTACTGAAAGCAGAAAAATTGTTAATATGATTCCTAGGATCCCATTTTCCATCTGAAAATTAAAATGTGAATTATATTCACTACAAATATTTACAACATGGCTGGTTAACTCCTTAAAATATATTATTAGGTTAATTAGGCTGCAACTGGAAAAGAGAAAACAGGGATAAAAAAAAGTACCATAGGATCCATCTGCAGTCTGTATCTGAGCCGCGAACAACACCGTCGGCCAGAGAGAGACCCTTCCTTCCACCTTCCAAGCCTGCAATGCAACTGAACTGCATACGAGCGAGAGAACGTGAGAAATGGACACTCAGACACTGGGCGGGCGCCGAGGAGGGCTGGGGGGCTGGGGTGAGAAAGGTCAAACAGGAGGAAAGAGATGGCCCCAACATCTTGATAGCATACACACCGGTAGAGTGGGGTAATGCTCATTGTCTGTTTTTGGGGGGTGACGGGTGAGTAGGAAAAAATCTAAAGCCGATTGACGCGAATTACGAGGTTCTGCTTCTATTATACCGAGCCAGAAACTAAACTGCACTCTGACTAAACGAAAAAAGTTATTTTTTTTTAAATCGTGTAATTTGTTCAGTAAATTAAAATAATTTTAAAATTAAGGGCTATCTGTTTAAAAATACTTCGTTGTCTAGGGATATTTTAGTAGTAGTTAAGAAGTAGGGCATAAAAGTATAGGGGTGGGTCTGAAAAGTTCCCGTCTTCTACTATAGGAAGCAAAAAATTATAATAGTTACAGATAATACGTCCGATAGATTTTATAAAACTGGGGTCCTGTAAAAAAATAAGTTGTAAAGTTTGGGAAACACCTGGTACATAAAAATATATATAATACATCACATTGATATCATATTTTTGAAGTGCCGTGAGAAAGTTCAATTTTTTCAATGTCCCGTGACACGGAAAAGTTAGGGAACCCCTGATTTAGAAAACTTTTAATTTAAGAAATATGTATCTTTAATGCTAAAAAGTCCATTAAAAACACCTACACAATTACCACATTGAATCGGATAAATAAACATCCTATACTGCAGGGGTACTTAAACTTTTGAACATTGTGACTACAAAATCTTCAGTTAAGGCATAAATTTTTTCAGAAACTAAATTGACCAGCGAAAAACATTTAAATCTGTTTCTCAATCTTTTCCACACCTTTTCTTTTTACAGGGCTGCAGCAAGGTATTTTTTTCTTATAAAATGAATTGCATGCAAAGGTTAAATGAAGCTTTTTTAGAAAATTAATAGGTAGTACGAGAACATCATCGCATAAAAATGTTTTAAATTGTGTATAGAGTTTTGAGTCTCACTCAAGAAAGGGGTCTGGGGTCTATCATCAGGAAATTTTTAAAATTTGACAATTAAAACAGGGCTTTTAAAAATATTAAAACATTTTTTTTTTGTAAAGTGCGGGTAATTTGCAGTTAAACATAATTTCATTAAGAAAATTACCAAAAATTTAACTGTGTGTAATAAATTATAGGTTCTTTAGGATTAGGGCGCAAGTGACAAGTGTTCTGATAAATTTCCAAAAATAACGAAATAGGGTAGTGGCATCAGTAACTGACAGGGCACCAGTAACTGAAATGATGGCCTTTCTTACATTTTTTTTTACATTTATTTTTAACTTTATGCAATATTTATTTTCCATCAATTTTTAATAATTGAGAATTCCCATTTAGTGTCAAGAAACGATTTTAAGAGGTTGGCTTAATGCTGAAAAGCTGAAATTAAGGAAATGCATTTTTGTTTAGTCTAAATTAAGCAAAATTTCCTTTTGAAACATTAATGCATGCCTTAATGAAACCTTAATGCATTAATTAACATGCAATTGATAATTGTACATAAATCATGCTAAATGGGTAGTTATTTTTGAAAAAAGTACTAATTTATTTATTTAAAATGGGGTGTCAGTTACTGGATCCAAACAATCAATTTCACAATTCCAAACAATCAATTTCAATCAGTTACTGGATCCAAACAACTGACACGAGTGTCAGTTACTGCTGTTTTTGTGAAATTCAAGGTATGAAAATTCTAGGAAATATGGTAAGAGCTATTTGTAGAATGTTGCTGTGCAACTTAATTTTTAAAATCTAATATTTTTCCAGTAACTGACACCCTGCAGTGCCGTATCCAAGGGGGGGGGTTAGGGGTCCAAACCCCTCCCGAAATTTTGACATAAATTTTTATAGTGTTTGTTTCCTTGAAAATTGTGTCTTTACAAACAACCCAAAGGGTCTAAAAATTAGTTCTCGAAATCTACTGTACTGTATTTTCCCGTGAAAATTTTGTGACTTACAAGGAGTATTCCACATTGGTGTTACCTAAAGGGTCACAAAATGAGTTCAAAACACTATTTTTAGGGGTAAATTTCCAAAATTTTTCTGGACCACCACTATACTGTTTTATTTTAACATTCTTAACATTATGCTCTTTGAGTGCAATCCACACAAAGGGATATAAGTATAGACTATAGGAAAAATCCCCCAAACAACTTGCTTTGACGAATAAATGGATGTTATTTAATTTACTCAAAATGTATGGGTTGGGTAATATAAAAAATTGTGTAGTATGGCCTCTAGACAGGCTCTTACACCATACAAATCCCCCAATCAAAGCATCTTCTCTCATTGTGCTTTCAACAGTTTACTTTTTTATCAGCATAATATTCGATTGAGATGCTGGATTAATTAAATCCTATCAATTATTAATTGGTATGCCCTGACTGTAGAATTTTGTAGTTTAGTCTCTTAGACTGGCTCTTACACCATAAAATTCTCCCAATAAACGCATTTTCTCATTGTGCTTTCAACAGTTTACTTTTCTATTAGAATAATATTCGATTGAGATATTGGATTAATTAAATCCTATCAATTCTTCTTCTTACGGACTTAATTGAAGTATTGAAATCTTTGAATTTAGGTTTTCTACACTCATCTGAGCAGAGATATTTTTAACTCCTCTGAGAGAGTATTTCACTCCTTGAAAATCGGAAATACTCTTTAAAAAAACTAGAAAGGAGTATTTTCACTCTTTGAATTTTTCACAAAGGTTTAGCTTAAAAAATGCACCGCGGGCCCCACCGAAATCAACAAATATTTTTCTACTCAAAACACCAACTGATCTCAGCGAAGACATTTTCGCCCTACTTCTAGAAAAAGCCAACTGCCAAAAGCCACGGCACCCTATTTATACTATTTAATTGTGTTTTCATACAGCCATAGTAATTTTATGTCATTTATTGTTCTGATGCTAAGGGAGGTTTTTGTGTCTCTGTACAATGTTCATGCTATTTCTGTATTTCACTCCTTATAATTCAATTTCACTCCTAAAGAAGCTAAGGAGTATTTTTACTCCTCCAAAAAATCCTAGGAATAACACTGCATCTGAGAATATCGTCCTATTAGACAAGATTGGTGCATACCTATGGACAAAATTCTCTTTCAAAAATTAATGCATTCGATGCACATGTACGAATACGAATCTGTTCATAATTATTGAATAGAGACGATTGCATGTCTGTTCATTTTTAGTTTTCAAAATACCCCGAATTAGATAACAGATCAGTTCTTTGATTTGATATAAGATAAATTTTAACGTTTATTCTTTACAAAAACGCTTTAGAAGTGTTTTCCCTTTGTCATAAAAAAAATATAAACCGTCCGAAAATCTGTATGAAAGCTATTTCTCTTGCCTTTTGTTTATCTTAATAGTTCTGTGAGTATGGATTTTCTGCATTGAAAGATGTATAAGAGATCTATACTACACTAAAACGCTAGAAATAAAGAAAAGCCAAAAATATCCTGAATCATTCATAATATTTGACAATTTTAAATCTTTATGTCCCTGAAGCACAATGACATTTTAGTTCCAGGAGGTCATAATTTGGAAATAAATTCTGATCAAAACAAATATTTATATTGAGTTATTGAGATACAAAAAACAATCTTGGTAATTTAAAAAACACAAAACATATTTTATTAAGTATCCCAAAATACCATGATGTACATTGTATGATTAATTTTGTTAATAATCTTATTTCTTCATCGGGAAGATTCCCTTGAAAGAGCTGTGAGAAAACAAATTTTCGGAGACACCCGTAATCAGTCAACACTTCCGCAACGGATCCCCACTGCCGATAACGAAACGACATTCTCTGGGAGCGCGGGGGGAAGGCAAACAGGATTTTTTCCCGCTGCTGTTGGTGTTTTGGCCGTAAAATGGCCGAACCGTCTACATAGGGTTAATCACTTGCAGAATAAAATCTTATCTCACACAAAAAATAATTATTTATTAAAGCCCATTTTGACTGTAAGAGAATTATGTATATTTTTCGTTTACTTCTGTGTTCATTTTCAATAAGTTTTTCTATCAATTCAAAACTAGTAACTTTTCACTTAGAAATTCGCAAGGAAATTATTTAATACCAAAGTCTAATAAAAATCTTTTATAAATCTCGCGTGTTTCTGGGTCCCTACCTGTTTAATAAAATAAATTAAGCCCTTAAAACTACTAAGAGTAAAACTGAATTTAAATCTGGAGTATATAATTGTATAGCAGGACACAATGAAATAGAAACATTGTTTAAGTTAATTAGTCAGCGATGCTTCGTTACCGTAACAAAGAAACTGGTACTGGGTACCGAGGACGAGCTCTGTGCTCTTTTGGTGCTCAAAACTTATTTTTTTTCCATGTAAGTGTGTGTTCGTTTTTCTGCTTTTTTGTCTGATTTATCTCTTGTAATTTGTTTCATTTTTTGTTGTGTTTTTGTAATAAAAAAATTTTATTCTATTCTAATACAAATCTTAAGCCATGCTACTGGCGATATTTTATTGAATACGTCACAGCGCTATTGAAAGCCCGTCAGGTTAGATTATTTTTCAATGCTGATTACAAATAAATTATCCAAAGCTAGTAAAAATTATGTTTCTAAATTCTTTCTCTAAAGTATTAAAAGATAAGAAAAAACTTTAAAAATACCTCAAGAGAAATAGTTTTTCAACTAGGGTTTAAAATTGATAATTATGGAAACGGAGAAAAAACTCAAAATCGGATCAAAATTTTTATTTGCTACTTTAAAAAATCAGGCCCCATTTTTCATCAAGGTTGTGTTTCGCTTTGGAAAATATTTTATTACCCAAGAGAAAAATTCCTTGCTGGACAAATGATTGAACTAAATTTGATAAACACAAGATTGTGATTCGCTTGAATTAAAACCAATTTTAATGATTGAAAAAGATTTTATTACCCAAACAAGAAATTCCTTGCAGGAAAAATGATTGAACTAAATTTGATAAACTTAAGATTGTGATGCGCTTGGATTTTCAACCAATTTTAATGATTGAAAAATATTTTATTACCCAAGCAAGAAATTCCTTGCAGGAAAAATGATTGAACTAAATTTGATAAACTCAAGATTGTGATTCGCTTGGATTTTCAACCTATTTTAATGATTGAAAAATATTTTATTACCCAAGCAAGAAATTCCTTGCAGGAAAAATGATTGAACTAAATTTGATAAACTCAAGATTGTGATTCGCTTGGATTTTCAACCAATTTTAATGATTGAAAAATATTTTATTACCCAAGCAAGAAACTCCTTGCAGGAAAAATGATTGAACTAAATTTGATAAACTCAAGATTGTGATTCGCTTGGATTTTCAATCTATTTTAATGATTGAAAAATATTTTATTTCCCAAGCAAGAAATTCCTTGCAGGAAAAATGATTGAACCAAATTTGATAAACTCAAGATTGTGATTCGCTTGGATTTTCAACCTATTTTAATGATTGAAAAATATTTTATTACCCAAGCAAGAAATTCCTTGCAGGAAAAATGATTGAACCAAATTTGATAAACTCAAGATTGTGATTCGCTTGGATTTTCAATCTATTTTAATGATTGAAAAATATTTTATTTCCCAAGCAAGAAATTCCTTGCAGGAAAAATGATTGAACTAAATTTGATAAACTCAAGCTTGTGATTCGCTTGGAGTTTCAACCAATTTTAATGATTGAAAAATATTTTATTACCCAAGCAAGAAATCCCTTGCTTGAAAAATGATTGAACTAAGTTTGATAAACTCCAATCTTGAAACACCCAGCTTAAAAATTGATTGAAGTAAGTTTGTTTCTACAAGTTTGAAATTTCAACCATATTTACAGGAAATCTCAAACTTGAAGCAAGCATACGTGCTATCTGGGCAGTAATGTATTTTTTTTAAAGTCAACAATTTGAGATAATAAAGGTAAAAAAAAAACTGATTTTGCCAATCATAAGTAAATTTTCTAAGATTGGCTTCTAAGTTATAGTTAAAAAATAGAGATTCTGTCTTGCAATGAATTTTATATGTTATAGTGTAATGTTTCAGCAATAATAGTATGTGCTTAAAATGGTGCTGGGGGTAAACTGAACATGGTGATCAGACATTTTTCAGTAAATGATCAAGTATTGTACCTTGTACCTATCCAAGATTCAGTTAACTACCTTGAGTTGCTAAAAAAATCCCTATACTAACTTTTATTACATTGGTATTTTGATTTTAAAAGCAGGGTAGGATTTAGTTTCATGACTAACACTAATTTTAAGTGAAATCTATAATTTTGCGATAAAAAATAGTGATTTAAAACGTTTATGTTGAAAAGTCCTCCAACTAAATCCATAAGTTTATACATCTGGGTGGTTCAGTGAAATATTTTGACATAGGTCCAAGGTACACTACCCTTGAAACCAAGGTACAATACCAGTGTTGTACCTTGGACCTATTTTCAGCTTTTTCTTTCATTAATTACGCACTGAAATACTTCAATTGAAATTCGGAAAAAATATATGTTGTGTATGAAAGGCTAAAGTATCGAGGGAAAGTTGCTTCATCAGTTTATACTCAATAAATAAAAAAAATACAGGGTAAAAAGTAAAAATAGGTCCCAGGTACAATACCTTCCCCTACAAATAAATAAACCTTAAATGCTTTTAGGTAAAATTCTGATGCCTTTTAAGTTTTTAAGAATTATTTTTCAAAAGTTAGTTAAAAAATATTTGACAATTATCAATCTGAAACATGAAGTATGATAGTACTGTCGTTTTAGTACCTAATGAGTATCTAAAAAGTATGAAATTATAGCATACCATGCAACTCTGGAAGATATTAAATGAAAATTATTTCATCTTAGTAAAGATCTTAAAAGAAACTGAACAAATAAAAATATTTATTTTACTTTAAAGCAGATTTTTCTATACTTTGTAGCTTTATTAAAATTCTAAATTAATTTTTATATACCTTGTTTTACATTTTAAAATTTTTTGCCTTGAATTCAGAACAAACAAACAAAAATATTTTTAAAAGTAGGCTAAATTGGGGCGATTTGATACAAGTGGCATATTGATCCATCTTTTATAAATAAAAAAAATATCAAGGTTATTTAGGTTGCATTTTAACTAAAAGTTGTTTTTATATTTGTTTAAAAGTTTGCATAAACATTACGTATGAAACTGTTAATATCTTCAGTGAGTCTAAATTATAAAGAAAGAATCAGTTTTTATTTTTATAAAGAATTTCTAAACGTAAATTTTGAAGTATGATGTAAAATATTTTTCCAATATGTTCTACTTTGAATAGAGATATCAGTAAACACCAAAGGCAAGTACATTCTAGTTGGCAATGGGGGATACACTTAAATTTTAAATAACCACTGTTTATTTTTTAAAATAAAACTTTTTATTTACGATAGCCGATGGGATACTTTGATACACTTTGATGTGGGGTACTTTAATATACTAGTGGGGAATATTTATACACATAGAAGTGTTCAAATTCTACGTTTGCATCAGGGGAGAGATTAAAGATCTGATTAGTAATATGGAATATAATATTATTTTACATTATAGAGCGGAGTACTTTTAAGGAATTTTCATTTCTGATAAAAATGAAATAACAGAACCGTAGTTAAATTATTGAAGCATTTAGAATGAACATTTAGAAACAATTTCAAGAACTCATATTATATAAATAAAATGATAATTTGTGTAACACTGAATTTAACTACACTTTATAAAAGTATAATGTAAAAAGTAATAATGATTAATGTAATAAAGTGGTCCAGAATAAAAGAAGCAAGAATAGGATTGCATGTTAAATTCATAAAATTTTTCAAACTGACAAAAAAAAGTTTCGCTTTTGCATAAAAATAGTCTAACTTTTCATTTACCAATAATAACTCTTAAAATTATTTAATTTTTTAATAAACTCATTGCTTATTAAAATTTGTTTGTTTATTATATTGTTGGATTTGAATCTAGTGAATCATGTCAAAGCTTATACTGATTCTGAAACCAGTAATAAAATGAAAATAAATACTTCTGATTTGCCACTCGAAAATTTTTACTATGCTATTGCACATGCTTAAATATAGCTCAGAAAATAAATGACCATGACCGTTATAATATATGTTGAACAGGTCAATCTATACAAAGAATATCTCAAACACAACATCAAAGTATTACTCTTTAAAGTGATAAATTTTGCCCCAGTTAAAAAATATTTTTTGATGGAATTTTTCTAGAGCTAGCTTCTTTACTTAAAGAGTATGGAATCTTTATTTTTATTCGATTTTTTCCAAATAATTCCTTACACATTCTTATAAAAGTCCAATGACATATAAAGATTATAACCCAGTGGTTTCTTTTAAGGACAAATCACATAAAGCCATCTCCACTGTTTAATAAGTCCTTAAATTATTTCTTTCAAAGGTTCATTGTATAAGTCGAGTGTGAGAAAATATTTCACTTATATTAAACGGTTTATAGTAAAAATTCGCGAAATAAACGTTTATAATTTTTGTGCAAGATCGAAAGTAAAAAAAAAACTTGAAAGCGGCAGCAAACATAGATGAAATTTTTCAAGATAGGTTATTGGTACAAAAAAAAACCATTGTGAATTAATATACGAGTATACACCGACAATTAACTGGAAACAAAATAAAGGCAATTGAAAGAAAAGTGGTTTTTTTTACACCGTCTATTCTTAAAAATAAATGGATTAACAGCAACTGATTTTTTTTAATAGTCTATGGTAACAAAATACGCACATTATAGCTATTATGTCTCATTTTTATACTTTTAAGTATCATTTAATCACACACGGATTATATATATATTGATACAGATTTGTAACAATATATAAAAAAGAATACTATTGGTTAACTCTCCTAACGGTGCTCTTTTCTATCAGCTAAAATTAAGATAATGTAAAATATTTGTATTCCAAAAAGAAAAATCCCTTAATTTACAAAAAATGGCAAATTTCTTGAGTATTAGGGACGTTTAATATCAATTTAAAATAATTAAGAAATATTTTCGCTGTGTGGAACTTCAATGTCTCAAACCCCTTAGTCTTCCAAAAGAATCTCAACTTGTTATTTTGTGTAATAGTTTAACCTTCGCCTCAATTTTTCCATAACTTCAACTAGGAGATATCGTGAGTATTAAAAACTAATGTGACTCTTCCAAACGATTTAAACTATTAAAGGGCAATTCCACTGGTAACTGGCTGACATTTTTAAAGGAAAACCATAAGTATTTTGTAATTTACTTCACAACAATAAATTAAAAAAAAAAATGTCTGCCCAGTTTATGCTGCTTTCTTGTCAGCTAAATCCAATGGCATACTTAAATTTTCAAATACATTTTTTTAAAGTTAAACAAAGTGGGACCTGACTGACATTTATGCTGCATATATGTCAGTCAGTTACCATGGAAAGAAACTGGCTTCCTGGCAGACAGTTTTTTTCTGTAAATTCATAAAAAATTTTTACAGTGTATAGACATCAGCTATAGGTATAATGTTTCAGTTTTGTTCTCTTGTCATAAATATAGTCTCCTAATAGTCAATATTAAGTTTGAAAAAAGACTGAATTTGCAAAACGAATGTTTATTTTTTTTAAATCAGTAATTTAGTAAATTAAAAAAAATACTAATGGTTTTCCCTTAAAAAATGTCTGTCAGTTACCCGTGGAATTGCCCTAAAAAGGCATTTCAATATCACTGTTAGTGCTGGCTGACACTTAAAACATTTTTAAAGGAAAACCATCAGTATTTTGTATTTTACTTCCCAAAAATAAATTTAAAAAAAAATATTTTCCGCCCAGTTTATTGCTTTCTCGTTAGCTAAATCAATAAATAATAAATGCCCTAAATAAAATTGAAATTGCCCTAAAAATGCATTTCAATTTCACCATTAGAACTGGCTGACACTCGAAACCCGAAAACAGAATTTACGGTTCCCCGCAAAAATCCCGCCTGCCGCTGCGGCCGCCGCAGTTCCCGCCGCCGCCACAGCGCCCCACTGTGGCGCATCGACATTTTTTTAGGGCGCGTTTCCCGATCCCTAGTTCCCGCTCCCGCCGCCAGGGGAAGGGCGGGGCGAGGGAGGGGCGTCATTTTATTCTAATGCGGGCTTCTTGCTGTCCGCTTAAAAAATGTCCACCGCCACTGATGCCAACCGGCGAGGGCAAAGCAAGAGACGAGCTCATTATGCAAGGCTTCTCCTGCATTTTTAAGCCCCGCTTTTCTTTTAGATGGGCTATTGATCTCGCGGGGCGCAGATCTGCGCCTGCGCCGGGGCTGAAAAAATGGGGAACGCGCCCTAATGTATTCGGCCATCGATCCCCCTACGCTTATCTCTACGGGTCTGTGGATAATTTAATTACGTTGGGTTTTTTTCCCCTTGGCATGTTTCGAGCCGTATATGCGGGGCTCTAATGTAGTGTAAGGGGTGATGGATACTTTAGGGGGCCTTATAAGATAATCGGGGCAGATCTTTTGCCTGCGGGTTGCGGCCAGTGCTATATAAAAGTGAGGGGGAGCTTACTTTATGTTTTAATTGGGGTATATATCTGAAAGGAATCCGTCGAGAAAGATATGGGGAAGTTGAATTGTTTATGGGAAAAACATGGATATAAGGAAGTCCAAAGTTGCTTTGAGTGTTCCGTCTTGATTTGAAATTTCAAGTTTGATTAAGATTTTAGTGTTGATAACTATTCTTTTCCACTTTCCGAGTCAGAGAACGCATCGATCGACCCTAGATATCCCACAGCAGAATGATATGAAGATCTTGAACCTAGATATCCCATAGCTAATTCATAGCCCAATAAAGTCATTTTAGATAGTTTTTCCCAACAGACAAAGAATTATTTACAATAGTTACTGTTCCACCATTACGATAATGAGTAGGAAAAATAGCATTTGCCCAATTAATACTAGTTAATTCCATTAACTATCCTAATGACTGTACGCTAAAAACTTTATATTCATAATAATATAAAATTGTTGGCATTTACTTTAGATGAAAGTTACTAAAGTAAGATTACATCCCTATTTTTTAAAATTCATCCTTAGGATCTATATATAACTATCTTTAGACTAAAGGTAACCTAAAGAATTTAAAGAGATGCCAGTTATAGTGGAAGGAAGTTTATGGTCTTATTTTTCAAACAGCAAAACTGGTTTTTACACTTTCTTCTATTATAATCCCCTAATATCCACCATCTAGTAGCGTTTAGAGAATGGCTAGATAGATAAAATAAAGAAAAAGAAATTCTAGAGTAAAAAATTCTACAATTTCCCAAGTAAGAAAATACAGACGGATGACTCATATCACATATAAAGTCTTAGATTTAAATTAAAATTTCGTATAAGAAACTATTTTTAAAATTTAATACACGAATAAAAGATCTTAAAATGAACCTTAAGTTGACAAGTTAGAAGCAAGTCCCTCAGGTGAGAGTTCAATAACCGCTTCTTAGAAGTTTTCCTGGTTCATAAGGTGGGAACTTCACTTCCTTAAAGGGGCCCTCTAAGAAAGGGGTAATTTTTTACCCCATCGTTTGCCACCTCCCTTACCCTAGTTCCCAAGAAAGGGTTGTCTTCACCTTTCACCTGTTGAAGAATTTTCAAGATGTCATTGCCCTTACCACCTAAGATGTGTTTATAATGTACTGTGTGGAATAAAATAAGTCGGTTTTAGCCATTGAAACTGTAGTTTTAGCGTGTGATCAATATTTTTAAAATATTATCAAAATATAAAACACTTGAAAGTGCTCTTTTCTTAATTTTTCAGAAAAGACTTTTTGATAAAAAACATCAAAATCATTGAATTTTTTTCAAATCATTGAGTTTTTGATGTGGAAACAGGTATTAGAGAGAAAAATAAATCCTAATGAATATATTCCCCATCAATACAAATAAATGAGAAAGAGTTTATAAAATTTACTTTTGCTTAACTTTTTAAGGAAAATGACCCAGCTAGCAACTTGAAATCGATGGTTGGGATACTTTTAGTATGAATGGTAAATAGAGAAAGGATATTTAAGTCAAAATTTAAAACCATAAAGTCATTCATATATTCACAGATAGCTTTACTGAAAAGATTTAAATTACCTATTTAGAGAGTAAATCAATTTATGTTTCTAAGTAGATATGTGAACAATATAAAAAAAGATTCACTAATATATTTCTTAAATTATATAAAAATTCTGTTTAAAATTTTACTAATATTTAACAAAATATCTTACAAGTGGTTTTGAAAGGGCTTAGGGAAATAAATGTATAAAATCTTAACAAATATATTAAAGAATCAAATTTATACATATTTGTACACAGTAAACCATCCTTTACAAATATTATCCTTTTATAAAAGTTAAATCCTAAAATCTTTGATTTTAAAATTTAAAGTTTAATATTTGAGATAATTTAATTCATTAAATTTGAAGCTACTTAAATTACTGCATTTCATGTCTAAAATACGTTCAAAATCAAGCAAGAAGTTAGAAGTCTACATTTGAACTGTACAAATCTACCAACTTTTTGTCTTCAAATGTGCCCCATCTACCATCACAAACTTTAAGAGTAAAAAATATATAATTATAATGAAGTTCGAAAAAAAAACTTTTTTACACTCCAATTTAGTAATGCCACAGTAGAATGTAAGGTAAAAATTATATTTTAAAAACTTTCATGATTGAATTTTTACTCAAATAAAACAAGAAATTTTACTTTGTAGTAACTTCCATAGCAGGCAATTATCATACACAAAGAGTTCTAATGTGACCACTGCACTGAAAATTCAGGCAAATGATGATCCTGATGCAACTTTCAATTCGTATCGTTATCAGGTTTTTAAATTTAATTTAACATGGAGAAATGGTGATTGTTCTAACGTTCCCCCATGTTTAAATGTGCCCCTCTCTGCCATAGCTGTATGCCTATTATATTATGCTATTTTCTTATTCTGAAAAACTGTTAACTGTAAGTACATTAAAAAATTCACAAAGTTAATGACAAAAAGAAAAAAATCCGTCCTAAATCCCTTAGGTAAGACGTCCTCAATCCCTTGTACTAAGACGTCCTCATAAAATAATGAGGGTATTTTTATTCCCTTGTATTTAATTACTTTATTTCGTATTTCTTATTTAATCATCAGCATCTTTAGCAATCTCCATGGATTTTAGAAATTCTTCCATGATAGTTACAAGGCAATCCATACTATCAGATATAAAGACAGGTTTTGAACAGAAAACTAATTAGATTGAAATTAAGTTGGAGTATGATTTTTAGGATTTTAGTTAAACAAAATATCCTTAGTAATACAAACGATAGATTAAATTGACTTCAAAAAATATTGTCATTAACACATTGGAAAAATAAGTAAGGCACACTTTTAGTTTTCTTTTTAAATCTTCAGCATCATTAATTCTATAAACTGAATATTAATAAATAGAACTCTAAACTAAAAAACCTAAGACTCCTAATAGGAAAGAAAACTATCTGTACAACCAAAAACATAAATACTCAGTGACAAAATTTGCATAGGATATTATGCTAAAAACACACAAAATTTAAAACAGTTTGCCATCTTTATCTTTAAAAATGTTTCATTTTACCAACTACTCAGATTACACCAGTGAATTCTATCAATATAAATTCAAGTTTTGGAACTCATCCACAAAAACGAATGAGAATTTCAATCAAGAATTATAAAACGTGCGTATTTACGAGACAAACTGAGATTCTGCAATACGTCGAATACCCAAATAAACACTGCTGCCCCCTACCAAGAGAAAGTGAGATTTGGAAATTAAGATTTCCCTTAGCCAAAACTTAAATTCTTCTCAAAACCACTGTTGCTACCGACCAGAAACAGTCAAAAAAATTAAATCATACTTTGCACATTATTAATGTATTTACATTAATATTAATAATGCATTATAATTAATCTTATATTTTAAAAAATTGATTAAAGAATTGGAATGGATATCACCTTGAGGTCATGTAATTTTCAAAATAATTATGGTAGTTATAATTGATGGTAAATTATGGGAAATACTTCGATAAAAAGTTTTAAAATATTTATTCATATATTGTCGAATTTGTCGTTTAAGTATTTAATTATATTGTCGAATTGTCGTTTAAGTATTTAAAATTTGCTTTCCTTTCATTCTAGGTTCAAAATTTTTTACCCTTTCCCTTTAAATGATATAAGTTCAACTTTACTAATGGAAGCTTCATAGGTAAGTTATTAAAGTTTAATTTTTTATTAAAGTTATTTAAGTTTTTTCAAACATGTTTTCGACTCTTTTCTATCAGATAATAAAAGAAATATCAATTCCTTTGAATATCTTAAATTTTTCTACAACTTTTAAGACTTCAGTTAGTATTACATCAACAAAAATTTTTCAAAAGTGGTAATAAAAAGTAATAGTTACCCTTCAGTAGTTAGAAGTTTAAAAAAGGACTATTTCCCGTAGAAGAGTCAGGATAGATTTAAATCACGGAATCGAAAATAGGTCAAGCCAGGTGTGAACTCCAGTCCTGGTACGCTGTTGGAAACCCTTTTTCAACAAGGCAGCTGGGGAAATTTATTGTGCTAACCCTTTTTTTAACTCTTTCCGTGCTTTTTAACCCTTTTTATTATTTCCATATTACGGTCAATGTGAAGTTTGGAAAGTACCTGGAGAAACCAATCTTATTTGCAAAAACGTTTCAGCGATGATCCTTTAGTAAAGTTACCTGGTTTTTACTTCTCAGTATTTGTTTCTTAGAAAATATATTAAGCCGTTAAAATTCATTTTAGAAAGAAATTACAGATTGGGGCATAATTACAAAATTGATAAACGCTACGCTTGAGGAGCAAATTGAGATATTTTCTTAAAATAAAAACGGTTTCTCTTTAAAAAAAAAAAGGGGGGGTGATAATTGATTAAACGGAAATAGTTACTGCATATTCTGGTTAATTCTAATGTACAATGTGGAAATCAGTCAGCATTCCTACTTAAAAAAGCAAATAATTGAATTGTCAGTTTGAAAAAGGGAATAAGTCCTAAAAACAAGTTTTGAGAAAATTGAAATAAAAACCTGTGTAAGTAATGGAATTTGGAACTGTATAAGAATGGAATTTTTAATGGAATGGAATATTACTACGAGCCTAAATCTTTTCTGGAGAAATTCAAGACCTTATTTAGAAAACAGAACAGTCATAAAAAATATAAGTGGCAGATTCAAAAATATTGAACAATTAAAAAAAATTGATGAATCTTAAAATCACTTAAGTTGACATTTAAATTATATTTCTGCTTAGTTGACAGCGCAAAAGTCAAAAATAGAAATACTAAGACAAATAAAATTTAAAAGGTACAATGAAACTAAGTTATAAAGGAAGTTTAATGAATATCAATAGAGTATTAATGGATAAAAAAAGATAAAAACACTTTTGCATAAAAAGAAACTATTTTAGCTTAGTTTAGAGCACAAATAATAGAAAAAGGAAGATCATCTTAAATTTCAAATTAAATAAAAAAAATGCATCCAAAGCTTAATTTCGCTAAATTCTAGAGGCTATATCTGCATAAGGGGGTAATTAATTTTTCCCTTTTCCCACTCATGTGTAGAGGTTTTAGATATTTTTGAGAACAAAAAGTCATTTTTCCATTTTTGGTAGTTATTCCCTTTTTGAAATTAAGGGTTTTGACCCCTTAAGCCTCTCCTTGTATACGACCCATACGATCCATAATTAAACTTACTTAAATCCTGATAGTCTTCGCAAGATACGACTAGACTAGGGGAATGTTTTTCATTTTACCTTTATTTCTATGTGGTATAGGTATACGACCATATTGTAATGAAATTTTGCAATGAAAGTTTTTCAACTAAGTTTTATTTTTTCAAAAGTAAGGGTTAAAATTAAGTGGATTTGTTTTCATAGAAAATACTTATTTGCAATTGTAATTAAATAAAAAGATGTTTTTAAAAAAGAAACCCCCAATTTAGTGTTAAGCACCTCAGAAACTTTCAATTGAACAAGATATCACATAAATAGAAACTCTAACTTCTCCTTTTTATTAATTCTTTATAATTAAACACTAAGCTTTTATGTGTTCTGGGCAGATCTTCTTTCTTAAGAAACACTTAATTATTTTAAACACACACTATTTCTTTTTTTGTCCAAAGAAAATACTTATTTCTTTTGTGAACAGTAGTTGCTGCAGGAAATAATCTTTTTACAGCAGTGTCTGAAGCGTGATCAAATTTCGTTAATATAACAGGTGTGTGCTAATTTGCAACGCTTAGTCAAATAAAAATTTAAACACCTGCACAACCGGTTTTAAAGTTAAATTTCAAACTTGGAATTAATATCACCATTAAGTAAGCGTTTGTATTTTACGGTTCAAAAATAATGTTGAAACACAAGGAATCCACTGTGTATGCAACTTTGGATTTGATGACCTAGCTCTTTCTGTGAATGAAAAAAGTTACTTTTCAACCTGAATGTTCCATGAAATCGGATCATTCGGGTGTCTGTGATATTTTTTCTTTGCATTTAGGTGTCTGAGCTAAAATAAGTCAACTTATATGGAAATTAAATCCCTAAGTAACAATGAAATGAGGGTGGATAACATTTTCAACTGTACAATACAGTGACAAAAGCAATAATGTATTTAATTTATTTAAACCCTATATTTAAGATTTTTAGTAATCATGAAAAACTATTCTAAGCCTTTCTCATGTAAGTTGACAATAAAATAAAAATTATTAATACTAAATTGCTACCAAATTATTCATAACCCATTAAAATATGCACTTTTAGACTTCTCAAATTCAGCAAACACTCAAACAAAACAAAATATTTTCTATTCATAGATATGTAAATATTTTAAACAACATAAAATGAACCTTGAAAAAGAAACCCGGCATTCCTTAAAAAAGTCCATGAATCTTTTTTAAAAAGATCTGTAAGACAATTCAAAAAGGATCGTTGACGTTTAAATGCTAAATTAAAAAATGTTGAAATCGCTCTAAGTATCGATAATATTTACCCCATAATATCCTAATTGTTTCTAAATCTTTTGAAAATAATTGTAAATGAAATCTTGTGCAACTCTCTTACGAAAAAGTATCCATGTAGTATTAAAAAAATTTGATAAATGAAGTAAAAATAAACGAAGTGCAATAATTTAAAGTAACATTTTACATTTCGATATTATTTAATTGTATCTTATCTAATAACTTATATTGAATTCGCCTTAAATTGGTAAATTTTAGTTTTAAATTTGTCGTAATTTCTATTGATTAGGTACCTTAAAAAACCTTCCTTCTAAAAATCTAATATATTTACATTCTTATGTTTCACTTTCAGGTTTAATAGTTTTGTTTTTCGATTTAACACAATGATGGGTTTTATTTATAAGGATAAAATAAGGTTTATATTATCTACAAGAGTAAAATATACACTCAAATTTTAAAAAGGCATTTTCAATAAAGTTACTAAAATGTCAATCTTGTTTCCAATCAAGGAAATTAAAACTGAATTTAATGAATTATCGCCCCAAAAATTAAATTTCCATTTACATTACAGGTTTGGTTTAATACACTCTTTACATACACATCCTCACACTATTACATCCCTTTTCTTCGTTTAATCCAAACTTTTAAAGCCAAAAAACCTTCCCTGGTCAAAACCTGTTTTTACTTCATCTCCTAACGAGTTCGTTCCACCAGATCCCAAATTAAAATTACGCCAACTCGCAAAGTCCAGGCTATTCCAGAAGAAATCCCCGTAAGTGGAAACTCAAGAAGGAGCCAACTGACTATAGATGGAAGGGGATCTATCTTAACGGCGCATTGAGTACGCGGTCCAGTGGACACGGCTGTTTAGCTAGGAGTTATCTCCTAGTCGTTAGAGAGGGCAGTCATGATCCCTGCTTCAGACTTACCCCATGAAATTGCCCTGCGTAAATGAAATGAACGCAAAGCCCCCAACTTACATGCTTGCTTGGACGACAAACGCTTTAATAGGGTGTTCACGGGAGTAGTGCATTTTGAGCATTGTGGATAGCGAAAAACTGGTTACTAACTTGATTTATTTTTTTATTATATTACTGGTTTGACTTAATTTCTAAGTAGGCTATGTTAATAATGGTTTTTTTTCAGTCACTTTAAAAATTATCAATTAAATTAACAAACTTAGCGGATAGTTCATAAAATATGTAGTTGATTCAATACTAAATAAAAAAAAGTATTGAAATTCACGACTCTTTCGAAACGTAATGAAGCGGGGAAAATATTAGAGATGGATTAAATAAACAGTTTTTTTAATGATTTACTGTATCAAAATTTAATTCTTATGAAAAGACAAAGCGTTTTATAGACAAGGGAATTTTGATGAACTGATTAACAGTAGATTTAAATAAAGTGATCTTTTGCTACATAAACTATGTTTACCTCAATTTAATTATCTGCACATCCCATATAAATTTAATCAAGAAATTATTGCTGTAGGCATATTTTAAATAATTTACAGCTAGTTTTTTATAAATTTTTTTAATGAAATCCAACAAATTGAGAGTGTATATCACAAGATGACAGTTCATGAAAGTCCTATTTTCTTATTTGCCGAAATTTATGGCCATAAATATTTTTAATTGTGCTGGTATTGCTTAGTTATAGGGAAACTAGTTGTATTGTTTTCAGAATAAACTTATAAGTTTCATCTTAAATTAATTATATTTAAGGCTTGTTTCAAGCCTAAAACAATAACTTTCAGTTCATTCTACCTAATACGCGTTTATCAGAGTTAGTTAACAGCTTGAGACTTACAATATTTGTTTATTTTAAGTCATTATTTTGGAGACTTGTTCTTTTTACATTAAAATGCTTCTTTTTACTTTTAGATCCTGGGCTTCCAGATTTTTATCCTAATTAGAAGCCTTGAAGGTCTTCAAAAATTAGAATTCAGTAAGTTTAAGGTTCTTCCTTTATATCCCCCCTCAATTTAGATGCGCCTTATAACACTAAATTATAATTACATAAACTAATATTTTATTATCGATGCAGAAAAAAACTTTTGTTTCTATAGGATGACTCCAGATAAGTTCTTTAGTGGAAAGATCCTTAACACTGTTGAAACTAGCAACCAATGCTATCGACCCTTGAAAATGGTAAGATTAGTGAGTTTTTGTTTTAGTTTTGGAATAAATGTCCAAATTCATTTGATATTCCTTAAGTTAGTAGTCTTAGTTAAATTTCAAAGAAGAAAGATCCTTTAAAAGAAATTATTTATAAGAGTAAGGGGTTCTAAGGCTATTTCTTGAAATAATATACAATCCCTCGAAGTTATAACCTGTTCATTTCTCAAATAAACTAGACAAGCACTCTATATTTTTCTAAATACACAATTAAAATTAATTTCCCAATGAAAACTGCAAAACTTCCAATTTAACTTACATTGATTTGGCTATTTTTAATTAATAGGAAAAATTAAATAATTTAAACCTACAACAATCCACTAATGCCTCAAAAAATATTTATAAATTGAACTAAGAAATACTTTAGGCTTTCGAGAGGATATTTCTTTTATATTGTGTTACACTCATTTTTTTTACAGATTTGACTGGTAAGTGTACATATGAGCTGGTTAGGATGAAAGTGGTATAAGTCCACTGAACTTCGTTTTGTGTAATTGAAGGTTTTCTAAAAACATGTGCTAAAAATTCAGGATTGCTTATATTTTTACTTTGTGGGGTGGATTTGTCTTTAGGCAGGGACACAATTTTTGCTGCGGATCAACTTTTATCAAATTTTAACTGAAAGTGCTTTAAATTAGCTTTAATGGACTTATACCACTTTCATCCTGACAGATTGATGGGTTTCGGGAAGGAAGATGGGTATTGGAATGTAGTAAACATAGCTTTCCAAGCGACTGGTTGGTACAAAGTTTGATTTAAATGTTCTGTTCCATAGATTTTGATGCGTAGATTACGAATATTTTGTTGAAAAAATTTTTACGACCCATTTTGGGGGGTCATATTCAAAATGGCGACCGAGAAACTTTATTCGCAATATCTAAAGTTACTACCATACTTTAATTTATATAGAATGGTTGTTAAAATACATACAAAGATATTGACTGCAAAGGGGTGTCTGTATTAGAGCCATGACGATTAAAGGATTAAAGCTTTCCCCCCTAATCTAATAAAGCGCGGATTTTATTTTCGGATATATTTTTACAAAAAGGGGTCATCCATAAATTTGTAATTAAAGTTAACAAAAATAAAATTTTCTCCAGTAAGACGCTTTTTCATAATCGCACGGACCCCGCCTTTGCAGTTGTGCGAGTGTCCTTGGGGTTCCTCTTATCAAAACAAATTCACTGAACGAAGCGGAGCAGTGGACTTATTCCACTTTCATCCTGATGAAAACGGCCGTCATTTAGTAGTCATTTTTTGAGTCGTTCTTACGGGCCAACAAATGTACTTTTTCCTTTGCAAACAACTACACTAAATAAAGGACCTAAAACTCTATCCATATCCACTCTTAACTCAACTTTTGTCATTTTTGGACTTATACCACTTTCATCCTGGGCAGCTCATATATTAGAGAATGTGTAAAAAGTTTCATAAATTTCAAATAACCTTTTTAATTAAAGTTTGAGGACCACTGTTTTAATATTTTAAAGTGTCTAATCTAAAATCCTAAAAATGAATTAATATCTGAAAACTTCGCTTCACATTCTAACAAAATTAATAAACCAAAAACAAGGATTTATCAGTTTGTAGATGTTTTTGACATTTTTGCTTCCCTTCAAGTGCTATATTCGGGATATTGCCTTCTCAAAACATGTATGATAACCATTTAATGAGAGAAATATATTTTTAATTTTATGTTCCATAAAACAGTTTGTGTGTGATATAATCTGTAACTTGGGAATTTAGTTTTAGATATTTCATTTTACATTTACTTTTAAGTATTAAAAATTTAGTTTTGAATATAAAAGATCACTAAGTGTTTTAAAATATCCCCCACACTACCACCATCACTTCTAATCACTCGTGTCTTCTGGGTATAAAATTTCCCCTAAAATCTCTTAACAAAACAAGAACCGGGCTATTAAGACCGTTCCAGGACATAAACTTAATACCAAAGTTTCGTTCCTAAAAAATGAAGAAGGCCATAACTTGCTTCGAGCTTAGAAGTGCCCTGCTATTTTCGCAAACGAATCGCCATAGTTGACGTTCAGTAATTAACTTTCTACTGTATCTTAAACTTAATAAGATTTAAAGACAAGGTCATTATAAATTCCTATCTTCTGTCTTCTTACTTTGCAATAAAACTGAAAGCTTAAATTAAATCAGTGCGTCACTACCCAGAAGCCGTGATAAGACAAAACTCAAACAAATACCATTTTTATAAACTGGGATATTGGTTCTTCTGTAGTTGATACCCATTAAACCGTCCCTTCAATGAATACTTAACGTACTTTACTTCATTATACCCTGCAGTATGAAAGGCCTCAGATCCTTATCTTGAAGGAAAATCGATTTTAATTTGCGCATGTTATCTTTTGT
The DNA here is from genome assembly GCA_963680715.1 of Tetragnatha montana. Classification (NCBI taxonomy): domain Eukaryota; kingdom Metazoa; phylum Arthropoda; class Arachnida; order Araneae; family Tetragnathidae; genus Tetragnatha; species Tetragnatha montana. Next base: position 4,820,449 of record OY796684.1, on the reverse strand, counting down.
GTACCCGATTCAAAAATCGCTAACTTGGGACGAAAAATTTAAAAACATCCGCCCAAGCGCTCCGGAAAACTCCGGATTTAAAAAGTGGATTTTTTCCTGGGCCTTTATCTCCGGAGCGCTGTTGGCTGGACTTGCATTTAAATATTTAAAAAGTCTCCTCGTAATGAGGAAAGTTGTTTTCCTGATCACTCCTGACTTTAGGAGAGGGCGATTTATCTCGGAAAATCAAGAAAAGAAATGCCTAGTAAGAAATTACGCCGGAAGGGCAAGCAAAATTAGTCTTGTCAAACATTACATTAACGTTTTAAACTTTTACAAACTCTCCCGACTGTTCTTGTAACTTTCTAAGGACACACCTGTCTAATTGTACTCTCAGGGGCACCGTGAGAGTTTTGATTGTCACTCAGAGTGTCATTAAGTGAAGAACAAAAGCCTGGGACGGGACCGAGGAGATGGGGACGTGGAAAAACCTATTACCGGGGAGGTTGAGCCAGGGGAATAGGCGTTTTGCCCTACCGTGCAAGAAGGCTGCCCAGCCGTACAATACATTCTACTTTACTCTTCTAAGTTGGACCAGCCTTTTCGAATCAACAAAAACACAATAAAGGAGAGTCGGATCTGAAGAATGGAGGCGCTTTTGAGAAAAGTTGCAATTTGGTGTAGGGTTGGATTAAAGTTCCATGTTTTCCTAGTACTAATGGAGGTTTTACACTCAGAAGTTTATCTTTTCAGCTTTAATGTTTCAAATCCGTTTTAAGAAAGAGGCATGGTGTTCATCTTTCGTAGATTTTATGATTACACTGATCTGGTAAAAAATATAAATGCATCTAAAACAACAACTATGGTTGATTCTTTGAATATGACCCTCTCCTTACCCATCACCCTCAGTTTTTAGGGGAACGCTCCCACTCATTTTTAACACTTTTTGATGATTTTATGGTTATAATTTTGATTTTTATGGTCAAAAAGCATTATTTTAGCCTTTATTTTCATTCTGAGGGGCTATAGAGATGAACAAGTTTTATTAATCAAAGTTGATTTGATCGAATAGGTAATAAATTTAAAAAATCAATGTTTCAATGGAAGAGTTAATAATAGTCAGAGAGCTCGATACATGTGAATTTCTCCTTCTAAAGATCTAAACCCCTTCACAGATACCATGTATTATTTATAATGAAAAAGGACCTTAAAACTCCAAGAAATTTAGTAAATGCTGCCTTTTCCTATTTTATTTTAATTATAGTCCCTCTCCAGGTCCAAATTTCAAACCAATAAAGTGGAATTCGTGAAATTTATGGCACCAAGGCATTCTACAAAGATGCAAAATTTAGGTAAGAAACAGCCTAATATATTTTCAATTTTTTTTGTTAAAATATGAATAGTTTTAATAAGCCAAAAAATATCTACAAAACAAGGGTATTTTTACGTTTAATTAAAAAAAAACATAATTTAATTAAAATAAGTCCCCAGCAGATTAATAACATCTTGAAAGGTTTTTTTAAAAAATAGGTGACAAATTGCAAAACTTAAATTAATATTTAACACTTAAGCTTGAACTTAACTTCATATACACTTTGCAGACCAAGTCCCAAGTCAGTCGTATCGAAGGAACTTGTTTGAAGGGGCCAATAAACTTGGGATCCCTTTTTTCACCTCATTCCTTAGCTTCTTCGCAGGGTGGTTCTCAAAGGAAAGGGGTGCCCCCAAAGATTCCCTCCACCTGATGAAGAATTCTTCCGTCTTGGGTCATTGCCCGAGACGAGTTGCTGTATACCTCTTAGTGTAACAAAATTTATAGATTTAGGTGTTTAGCCTACGTTAACGAACTTTAAGGTTAATTTGTTAATTAGTATCCATTAAAATATGCACGTTAAAAAATATACCGAAAAAACGGTTTTCAGATAAGTGGTTTTTTCCATGATAAAGTATCATGCTTCAAATTTTTCGAAAACAAATAACAATAAATTTTTATCTGACTTCAAATTAATGATGTAGTTAGTATGGAAGATTTAATTGATGCAGTGCAGATACATGTAATAAGGTTTTCGAGGCATTAGTAAAAGTAATATAAACTCTCCTTTATATTTACTTCAATATTTCATTACTAATTTGACTTCAAATTAATGATATACTTAGTATTGAAGAATTAATTGATGTAGATACATGTAATAAGGTTTTTCAGGCATTGGTGACAGTAAATAGAAATTTATTAGTATAACTCCATGTAAACCATTAAAGCCTAAGGATAACTGGTAAGCTGGTAATGGCTAAACATTTAAAGTAAATAAAAGATATTTTATGATTTAAAAAAAATAGCAATGATGTTTTTGAACCAAGAACTAAACTAATTTAATTAACTTCTATTTTTAGATCCAGTTATAGGAGAACTTTTCATTGACAAAGGATAGAAAACGTAAATAATACTTTCTTTTTTCTACAAAAGTGAGTAGTGTCTCTTTTCTAATTAACTTGTTTTTCTTTTCAATTTAATAAAATATTTTTCCATTGCATTATCGAAACATTGTTTAATATATTCACTGTCACTTTAATGCTCAAAAATATGATAAAAATATGACTTGAAAATAATTTAAAAAATTATACATTTCTTATTAAAATCACACAAAAAATAAGCTAAAATATCTAGAATGATAACTTAAGTATCCCTCTTATCTCCTAAAATAATCTTAATTACTTAGTTAATTTAGTTCAATTATGTATTTTTACTTTTTCAGTTTTCACTGCAAGTCTAAGTTTACGTTGTTTGATGGAGATTTTTTGAGAAAAAAAAAATGCGCATGTAAATCATTATACTCATTCAGAAGTGTGTTGAAAATGTTGAAAATATTGAAAACGATTATCGGTAAGTTTCTCTTTACATATTCTAGCTTAAAACTGGAAAAAAAAAGAATAAATAGTTTTATTAATTTTGTAGTCTAACATTTTTTAAACTGACACAGTATTTAATTTAAACAATTTGGTCTAACATTCAGTATTTTTGATACCCGAAATAAAATTAATGATTCATTTTTTCACTAAATTATTCTTGGCAAAAGACAAGATATGCATAAAGTAGAAAAATGTTTCAGAAACAAGGACCATCATTCAATATTAAATCTTAATTTGTTTCGAATAAAGTATTACGATATGTAAAGTGTGGTTGAGGAGTAACAGAGTATTTAAAAAAATGATTGGAAATTCAGATTTTTTAATTAAATTCCCTAACCGATCATGACCTTATAATGACGATACAGTAATGTGCGAAAAAGAAGTATTATCAGGGAAAAATTTATAAAAAAAAATAATTTTTATGTAATTTTATGCGTATTGTTTATAAATAATAAATCAGACAATTAATTCATCCGTGTTTTTTCTTTAAAGTTTTCTCTTATTTAGGAGTATAACGAATATAAATGCTCACAGGTAGACGTCAAGATCCCATTCATAAAAAGCTCCAATTAGCACATATTATTAGTTTCTAATATTAGAGACCAATTTGTTTGAATAATAAATAAATTAAGCAGAAGAAATACACTAAGCATTTCAACAAACAAAGTAGCAGAAATGTATTTGTTGGTTAGGACAGTTCAAGAGATGACATGATTAGCGGTGTTAACTCCAACTGTAAATCACGGAAGACCTAATCGAAAAATATTAAGCATCTTGTAGAGGTAAATTGACGCGTATGTACCGACCAAATACAAGTAGGGGAGGTCTATCCCATCCACCTATGCTGAGGTAGCATTGAAATGAAGAAGACATTTCTAATTATACAACTTCTAAGAGCTAATCACCCATTTATATCACCCTCTTAAAGGCATTCCCTTTCTTCGCCCTACTCAAATCAAACCCTTCAGAAGTGAAAAGAAAACGAACAGCATTTTAACTCCGCCAAATCTTTCGGTTTCGCCGGCGAATTTAAACTGCGTGTTTAGGTCTGGATGAGCGGGGAAAGGTAAATATTTCGGTTTTCGGTGCATTTCGACTTAAAAATCGCGCTAGTCATGTCTTACTTGTTAGTCATGTGACTACTTTTAGTTGTGTCATCGTTAAGTTTATTTAAATGACTATCGATCACTTGGCAAGAGTTGCCGCGAATCGATTCCCTGGCCAGTGAATAACGATCTTTTGATGTTCAATAGTTTTCTTTGAGAGATCGATCTATTTTGTTAAGGAATAAATAAAAGTAGTAGTCCCGAGACTATAGTGAAGAATATAAGGGGCAACACACAGATCAATGGCCCTGATCAGTGGCAATAAAAAGAAGCCAGAGTCTCTTTTAGGGAATAAGTCGCGATGAAAATCCTTGAAAGAAATCGGAATTGATTCCGACTTGCTTCTGAAAAGGTTTCTTATTAGTGCTAATCTGGATGCAGGAAAGTGCACAAAAGCCGGGTCTCGCTCCTCCTTTTAAGAGGTTATGATTTAATGACTCTTTTCACGTTGGGATTGTAAATATTAGCAAATATTGAAGACGTTATTTTCTCTTCAGATTCAGATTGGAATCTATATTTTAAAATGCTTCTAAGCGTATCAGTTAATGGATTCGGCCTTTAGATAAGTTTCATGAAGTGTACGCACGTGGAATTTTGGATGGACGACTTTCATAATCTAAGCTAAATATATTGTTTTTTCAATACAAATTTAATATTTCGTAATCACTAATTTTAAATATTATTTGTTTACTTAGACATTTGATAAAGGAAGTTAAATAACGGAACAACTTTAGAAAGAGTCCTCCAGTCACCATTGTGTATAACCACAGCTCCCAAAGCAACATGATTAAGTGTTATCAGAATAGAGATATAATAGTACTATTAGATCTCTAACAATAATCTACTAATTACTATTATTTTAGGATCCAATAATAATAATAATATATCTATGCTTGCCAGTCATAATTTGAGCTGTGGATAAACATGGAGGCTGGAAGACTCTTTCTAAAGCTGTACCGAAAAATATTCGTATTTCTTAACATAAGATACTTATTAAATTAGCATACCCAAAGAGAAAACTTAGAATAAATAATAATAGTCATAAAATAGAATAGTCATTGAAAAATTTAGAGCATTAAAAAAATATTTTTGAAAACTATAGAAAGTAATTTATCAGCAGGTAATAAATTTTCATAGTAGAACAACGTATGTATTTAAATTTGTGGATAATTGGGTGTTTTATATTGAATTCAAAATTATGTATGAAAGCATCTAAACAAAAATATATTTTAACCATATTAAACTTATTAATGTTTTAAATTATACGTGAAAAACAATATAATCACAATTAGTGTTACTTACATTAGTTGGGTACAAAGAAATAATCTAATTAGATCACCTCTATAACTCTTATTCTGATTTTGGAACACTTGGAAAACTTCAAAAAATAATGTCGCCCTATCTTGTTTGTAACAACAAATAGAAGTGTGGCCAAACATACATAACTTCGTCAATAAACTTTGAATTTGAAATACTTATACTATGTACAGAGTGGTAATAAAGTAACGACCCTACTTTAAAATGCTCTACAGGCAAAACTATTGTCAATAAAAATCTGAAATTTTAAAGAGGGCATTTTGCAGCGATGGGAATTTTTTGAAACAAGAAAATTAGTAAAATTATTAATTTACCTAAATTATTGCCTTGGATTTCGGACCGTAACCAAAAGTCTAGAAGGTAAATGTTTTTTCTATAAATATTTATGTACATCATAAATTTGCTTCCTGAGTTGAAGTTTCATAAATAGAGAAGTTAGACCATTAATATTATAGATGGTTAGGTTAGTTATATTTATCAAGTCAACTTACACCTATTGGAAAAGGATCCTTTTTTCTGACCATCCGTAAAAACCATCTACAAGTAATAAGGTAATCAAACCAGTTAGCTCAATAAATAAGTGGTTATCTTATCAATCAATACATTTCATTATATTGACAATAATTTGCACAAACTATGCATATCTTGTTTTCCCCTTAATAATAAGAACAATAAATGGTGGTGCAGGTTAAAATATATGATACCAACACTTCCCTATATCTCCCTTAATAATTTTTTTCTTAGCATTTATAATTATACCGTAAAATTAGATATTTAAAAAAAAACATGAATCTCAAATACTTCTGCAATTTTCTAAACTTAACTCTTTCCAATCTCACCTATCTTAAATATACGCACTTCCCAATAACCCAAGTAAAAGGACATTCACCTTATGACACCTTACACTTTAAGTATCGCACTCCATTGTAACTGAGTTTTTTTGAGAATCACCGAATTCTTTAGCAGGTGTACCCAGACCCTTTCTCGCACCCCTCTCTGAAAGGTAAAGAGAGGGTGAAGACAGTAAAAAATCCCTTTTCATTGGGGGCCTCTTTTAGGTAGAGAAAACTCCACCCTATGAACCAGGAAAACTTCTTGGAAGCGGTTATTGAACCCTCACCTAAGTGTTTCTTCTTAACCTGTAAATTATATTTTTTTGGTTTAAGTTAAGTATTTTAGAAGAATTGGATGGGTATTTGTTCCGATTCCAAAAAATCGCAGCAAGTTGCCTTTTTCAGAAATTATGTACCCTAATGAAGAAGTGATTAAGTATATGAATACTTAGGTAGGAAAGGATGGGAAAAATGGGTCTAGTGGTGTAAAATAGGTCTAGGAATTTTAACAGTTTATATTTATAAAATTTAATATTTTTTGGCATGCTGATTTTACTTGAGTCTCAATAAAAATCAGCATGCCAAAAACATTAAATTTTATAAACATAAACTCTTAAAATCACTAGACCTATTTTACACCACTAAACCCATTTTCCCCAGCCTACCCTATTCTCACGGTATCGGAATTTTTTTTCATTAATTTGAACTTTGTTCTCTAATATTTGATACCTTAATCTCTTAATGCCTTAACCCTTCTTGTACTTTAGAGGTTTTCATTGAGCTATAGATTTGATCTAAATTTAGATAGACCATTAGGGGAGATTATTTCTTCAAATCATCTGATTAGATTATGATAAGTCTTTGATAATCTTAAGTATTGATTATACACGCCTTTTTTTAGATGCAATAGTTCAGGGTTATATCGCATTTACCCTCCAAACGACTCAAGAAAAGTCTTTTCCCCCCCATTTTTGCGCCCCACCCCTCCACTTGAACCACGTCGTAAAAATAATGGCGTCCCCATCCGTCGTTATCGAGTCAATTTTTCGGAGGGAGCGTTATAAAACCAGGCAATTCGATCGCCACCATTCACCTCAGGGGCGAGCCAGCAAAGAAAAGAATCGCCGGCCGGCGCAAAGACATTTAACTCTCCTCCCAAATTCCTAGAAGAGAGGTGAAATTAAAAGACGAAATAGGATAGCTTTCAACAAAATTATTCGAAAAATTCGCAGGCTTTGGGTAAATGAAGGACCACTAATCACGTATCCACAGTAATTTGAGACGAGCGGTTCAACCAAATTTGCTTCTCTTGTGTACACGAAAAGAAATTTGCATAGTTGGGTATTAAAGAGGGGAAAAAAGTTGGACGTGATGGAGATACTTCAGGGCGACGGGAGTGTTGGTATAGCCTAGCTTGGTTCAATACCGGTCCATTTTTATCAATCCGGATGATGTCAAATATGTGTGTATACCTAGCCCGAACCGATTGCATGTTTTGGAATGAAAATAAGGTTTCCAGTTTTGATCATTAAGCAATGAGGGCTCTTAAGATAAAAACTTATTATCTGACTGAACCCTTCCCTTCATTCTGTTATCATTCCAGAATTCAAGAATCTGCTCGCATTGTGTCAGTTTTAGCAGAGTCTGCTCTGATTGGTTGGTTGAAACTTCTTTTGGAAAATATAAATGTTTTTTTTTTTATAAAATAATAACTGGCATAATGCATCCTACCATTGCTCCAGAGGGGATTCAGTAACTTTAAAACTTATTATACCATGTTCTTTCTTTGTTGACGCTTTCCAGCCAATCAGAGTAGACTGCTATAAGTGACAAACCAAGAATAGGTGTATCTGCTATAAGTGGTGTGATTTTTTAACCCTTTCAATATTCAGTCGCCTGAGATTAAGATTGAATCCTTAGAGAACTTAGGGTGGCTAGGACTGAAAAGGTTAATAGTTTTGGGCAAGTTTTTTTCCCACTTATGAGTCAAAATTGTTATTTTGACTAACAATTGAAATACCAATATTTGCCCCTGCATTTCATAAATGAACTGATATTAGCCATATGAGCTCTAATACTCAAAAGACCCCCTAATAAGTTCTTTAATAAAATGGAAATCTGTAAATATTGTTTCAGTTCTTGGTTAAATAAAACTTTTTTCATACTTCAGTTTTACTATAAAAAGTGTGTTCATTCTTGAAATCCAGTGTAACGAATAAATTTGGAGGTGTTTAAAATTATATAAAAGTTATTTTTTTTAGTTTGCTAAAGGAGGGGAGGCCCTCTTATAAAATATATTTTAAATACATTTTTCAAAAATGACTTTTATTCATTAATTAGTATCATAGCTACAAAAAGAATTTAGTTTTCAAATCCATCCCCAAAGTTTTTGCTTCAAACCTATGTTGGCCTATTTATTCGACTTCCTAAACAGCGACTTATCAAACCATACCCAAGTGTAAAAATACGTTCATCTATCGCAATCGTGTTTGACGGATTGAGTGATCGTGAGCAACAAGGAATAGGCCTTAGATCTTCTAATCAGCTTTTACCGCCGGTCAAACCGTTAGGGACCAGTGACTTTCACAGGGGAATCCATTTTTGGCCTTGCTTATCTTTTTTGAAGATCCGTCTTATTAGCATCGATACTTTCTTCGCACGGCGTTGCTGGATTTTCATTAATTCATCCTGCCGCAGCATGGTGCGGATTACATGAATGCCTAATTTAAATTCCTCGGCGCCTTTTCTTGCTGCTGGCACAAGAAACAGGCGAAGGCGCCGCGTTTTGCGTTGGATCTAATCTTTCTCATTAATGTAGAGGGATCTAGCAGGGCCTCTGAGAAAAAAGCACTTCTTTGAATTCCGCTAGATACAGGCGCGTGAACAATCCCTTCTGCATAATTAACTTGCCGTGTTTCTATTGAAGCTTTATCCCTTTTATTTCGAGAATCGAGTCTATGTAATCATCGGCAGAGTTTTGAAAAGAGACGCGCGATGCAGTTGTAGTAGTAGGGATGATTTTTTTCCCCGGACGCGCGAGGGTTGCGTATTGGTTGCAATTAGGTAGCGCGTGCGACGTTTTTTGGACGAAGCTGCTGCCTCATCGCAACAACATTTCGCATTCCGAGCTACTGCCGCAAGAATTCATTTTTAAAGCCTCCGAGCGGAGTTTTTAATGAAGCACACGCGGTGAGGCACGCGGTTTTGTTCACGGATGCATTTTTAATGAGACGTGGGTCCTCCATTAGCTAAGAGCAAACACCATTTCAAGCAGTTTGATCACTGCTCACTGTTTCGTGGGTTCCTCAGGCACCTGCAGATGAGATGTAATCAAAAGATTACTTTGGAATGCTTCAGCCTCGGTTCAAGCACTTACTCTTCAGGCTTTTTTGGCTGGCTCCGCTCTAAGTGCTTTAGGCATGGAACGCGGAGTTTTTTAAAATTTCGGAACTCACTGCCACATGACATATACTTGAGAGCGTTTAATGGGAGTTAAGTTCCGGGGGACGCTTTTTTCTCCCCTAAACTCTTCTGCAAGCCGGCCTTCCGTGCTTCAAAGCGGGCATTTTTCTAGCTTGGATTTTCGTTTTAAAGTGGCTCACTCTCCTCACATGCAAGCTTATTTTTAAGCTGAACTCAAATGTTTAATGAGGCGAAAAAGAAGCTTTGAAACGAATCACCATTCCGGCCTCTTCCCCCCCTTAAATATCGTGCGCATGCTCCCGCTCCTGTTATTTATAATTATAATTAGAAGGAAAATACTAAATAAACAGTAATTAGTTACATTTCGCAGAAGCATCATGGCGTTTACTTCTTGACTTTGTTTGCCTTCATCTTAGTTATTAGTTTCACAATGCATTCTGAAATTCTTCCTTAGGGGATAATTTTGATTGATACAGCAAACATTTCTTTAACATTAGTACTGGAAAACAGTGGGCTTTATATGTTTTTATCTGACGTTAGCATCTGAGGATTACCATCTTCTAGTGTCTAGATACTAGTAGTGTTTATTAGTATATCTACTATATAGTTGTAGTGTTAGGAACATCTTTTTTATATACATTTGATTCACTATAATCAGGAAAGTTGTCATTGCTACAGAAGTACAGAAGTTGAAAAATCGGTTCATATCTTCTGGCAGCACATCAATCTTCAAAGCATAGGTTTTTTTTTTTAAATATGGTACATACTTAGGATTAAAAGATTAACCCGCTACAGCTTGAAAGGGGTGGTTTTGATTGTTCAAATACTCAAATAAATTTGTAATATTGCTTACATTCTATGTTAAGTCATTCTTAATATATAGATTAAAAATAACCCAAAATAACACTGGAATTTAATACCTTCTCAAGTTTCTTTTGCAGCTCACCCCCCTTTGTAAGATAAATATAAAAAACTCTTCCCCAAAAGGACCAGGATGTCAAGTTTTATTTCACCCAATCTTATCACTAAGTTTTATAAATTTATAACTCCTTAAATTTGGACCAACAATTTCTTATCCACCAAAGCGTGACTAATTTTCAGCAAACTAAGATCTAAAAAACGGGGAAAGCCCATTTCGATTGGTCAAATATTTAACATAATTTCAAGTTATATTGATTATTACAACAATAATTTATTGTTACTTCAATTTGTTTCCTTCAAGCAGGAGTACTCTAACTTCTTTCCTCTGCCATACCTTCCCTATCAGTTTCGAATATAAAATGTATGATCCTGTAATGTTTTATCTACTGTGTATTCTTACATTTCTACAACTTCATAATAAAAAGTAGGAATGAGAAATTTTTCACTTATTTACTACAAAAACTCTACTAAAGTTATTCAGCTTTGTATATCTTTTTTTATTTTATTGAGTATATTTTTCCATTATCAAAAGAAGTAAATGAATAATATTAAAACAAAATTGTTAATAATACATTACTTCCCAAAGCATTACTTCTCAAGCTTTAAAAAGTTAATACATTTAACACGCTTTTTACACTTATATGTAAAATAATGTTAAATGATTAAAATGTTTCAATCTAACTTTTGATGAATTAGATGATTTTTAGAGATTTGTTATGGATATGTTTATAATTTTTCCTAAAAAAAAAATAACTTTGCGAGAACCTCAAATATTTTACCCAATATTTATAAGGCTCATGTGATGTAACGATCCATAAACCAGAACTCTTATTATTTGAAGTCATATTTTCCCCCAAAGTGAATTTATCCTTTTGTTAAAATATTTTGGGACGCATGCATTTTTTAAAATTTAGCAAAAAAAATCGACGGGATGAATTTAACAAAACAAAGATTGACTTAACACAAGCCAGAATTCCAACTCCCTATCAATACGTTACCGAAATGTTACAAAAATGAGCTCCAACATTTCTACCGTTAGAAAGGACTGTCCACACAGGATACAGCTGTACCCCCAAATATAGGGTGAAGATCAAAACGAGATCCTGGGACGATCAAAAACTGTGTCACAAGAAGGAAATGGCCCCCCCCCCACCAACCATGGGAATGTGACTTCACCCTTTCGCTGTGACCCGCATTGGGCCGCTCATCAGAATCGGGGCACGCAAGACCCTTCCGCTCGGTCCTCTATGGGTATGGGGGGCCCCGATGGGGGCAATGTGGAACACAAAGGGGTAAGGGCTCGTGTTTTGAAACGGGTGTGAGATCTAGGGCAACACGTGGTGGTTTTTTTATGCGATTCTTTGGCCTCGCAACGTGTTAGGACTTTCGATAGGAAAAACCATTTCGTTTACTAGTATCGGTGGGTTGTGAAGGTATTTGGGATGTGTGTTGTTCATCTATCACGTGTGGTTGTGTGTGGATATTTAGTGTGGACTCATTGTTGGATTTGTTTGTGTTGACTTTTGGATATTTTTGTGTGTGGTTGGTGGATCTGTGGATTACGTTAATTCACGGTAAGTGGTTTTTTGGTTTGGGTTACTAATTAAGCGTGGGAGTGTGGGGTAGTGAGTGGTTTGGGTAAACATCAGTAAACCCAAAAGGCATTTAAAGGCATTAAAGGCATAAACCGAATGGAACTACAAACATAAAAATGTTGAAACTACTAACTTACAAACATTCGGTATTTTTTAATTAACTTCTTTCATATCGGTCTCGGGGAATTTGACCTACATAGGAAGTGCTATAATAGAGAAACAATCCTTTCAATTACAAACTAGTTATATTCCTTTAAAACTTAAACACAGACTAAGTGGAGAGAAATGCTACAAGTTCATACATTTAACAAATTTAAAAATTTATATATTTATATTATGTTTTTATTTGTTATATATTTTTACTCTTGTTATATTTATTTATCTTTATGGTTTGTTTTGATTTTTGTATGTTTTCTTCTTGCATTGTTTATCATATTTGTTTTATTTTTTTTTGTTTGAAATATTACTTACTTCTTAATTTTTTGTATAATTTTACACAATTCTTTATTTCATATTCGGAGAAAATTTTCTGCAACTATCTTTCATCGAGTTATATGCATTACATAATGCTGTAGTATACTAAACCTCTCTTTTTATTGGACCATTTACAATAATAAGCTACTTTTTCAAAACAGGATATCAAGACAACGATATTACAACCTTGAATGGTGAAATATTCTATAAATTTCAATGGGTTTTCTTTTTGTCATAAAAACTGAAAACTTAGGTCATTCAATAGAAACTTAATTCCCCCACCCTTTTTGGTGTTTGTTAAATATAATTTCTTGATATTGTTTAATGTCTTTAGAACTTTATTAAAATAAAAAGGAGACACAAAAGGTATATGCAATAACGCAATCAATACTAAAAGATAAATAACACTTAATCTACAACTCAATTTTAGGAAACATTATTACACACAGCTTACAGTTGACTTGAATATTTATGATTAAATTCAATATCCATATAAATATGAGAAAATATAATTTTATTAAAACATTTCAACATTGCTTAATCTTCCCAAAAATGCCAGATCTGTTTTGTATTTTAAATTTCTTATGATACATTCCAAGACGATATCTCAAGAAGAACCAAAAGATATTTCAAGATTAATAATAATACCTTTTAATGCGCTAAGAAATAAATTGAAAAACCGATTGATTTGCATAAAATTTCAAAGCCATACTAGCTTTTAGGGCTTAATGTCTTATTAATAAAATTCTACCTGGATACTACAACACTTTTGGCTGGTACTATCTTAGATCTGGATGGTGTATAAGGAACCCAAAAGGTGTATAATTTTATTGAATGCTTCTAGAAGCGAGAGTGAGTACAAAGTCATAAAGAGCTTAGACATCAAAATCCACTAGGTTGGGGGAAATAAATCGCCTATTGAAATGCATGTTAATCCACAAAACACTACGATGGAAACAAATAAATTTTTTAAAACTTCACCTTCCAGAGTTATAAATTATAAAGTAAATAGACTCGCACCCAGTGTAAAAGTTAAGCTACTGGATCTTGAGTACGTTTAAGGTTTATCAAGAAATTTCAAGAAATAATAAAGCATCTTCTTCACATACAATCTACTAAAGTAATGAATCGTGTTGAAACTTTGTTTCGGTACTTGCTATAAATCACCGAATTTTGAGCTTAGAGTAAATCTTTTCAAAGTAACTGTAAATTTTATGCTTTGTTGAGCTCATGAAATTTTACATTTTTCTAGTATCTCCACGACACTTTTCCCCAAACCCCTTCGATTATGATTGCACGATACTAATTTCAGTACAATATGTTTTCAAAATTATTGTAAATAGGAAAACTTTCAAGAAGTTTTCTAACTTCAATAATTTAATATATATTTCCGCATATAACTTTAAAGTTTGAAAAAAGAAGTTATACCCAAAACATTCAGATTCTGCTTTAATTTTTTAAAGAATTATGGAATATTTTTATGGTCGGTTATTATGTTTTCGCCATGATACACTCTTGACAAATTAGCAATTAAAATATTTTCGTCATTAAATTTTAATAAATAACAGTTTTTTCAAACTTTTGTGTCCTAATTACATATATTTTTTTTTAATAATTGGGAGTTGGTTACCTCAAGCACAATCTACGATTTTCTTACTCACAGCTTGTAACAATTTTTCTGTTGACATAGTAAATCTGAGGTATTAGATTGAAAGAAATTTCATATGCTTTGTGCACAGAAGTAATCTAAAGATCCTATAGACACAATTTCTTATTTTTCCTAAACTAAACTTAGAAGTCAAAAAGTGAATTTATTTTTTCAGAATTCTCACAAATAAAAATTTAAGCTGTAAATAATTATTTTCCAAATTATTTCTAAAATCACGGTCAAGTTAGTTCTGTTTTGGGGAGGTTTGTTTATTTATTAGATAGTATGATTAATTACCACACATCGTACATCAAGTAACTAATTGTTTCCTGTAGGCAATTTTAAATTTTAGTAGAGAAAAGTGCATTACATTTATAGAGCATTTGAAACTGCAATATATAAAAGTTTTTTCGTAGCATCAGAACTGTACTTTATTTTATATTTCTTAACTTCAAAACATCTTTTGATAACAAGAACATTTCTTTTTGATAACTTACAAACAAATTATGTGATTTATGTAACTTTTATTCCAAAAAAATATAGCCAGGGAAATTTTTTTCGAATGTTACATGATATAACTTTTAAAAGGAGCTGTTTCTCTCTTAATAAAGTTGATCCAACTTAATTATAATTTAAATAATAAGAATGACCTACACTCATATTTTAAGTAAGGCATATTTTATATATATAGTCAACCTTAGAAAAGTATTAACCTTTTACAAAAGTTTTTGACACTTAGCAAAATATTTTATGCGCCAAAACATTCAGGATAAATCTCAAGCACACCCAAACTTGATTTTACATCTTTTACTTTAGTCTAAGAAATTTATATTCGTGGATGTACTTGTACACGAAGGTAATTTTTATGGGTGAGAAAAATATTTTTAATTATACCTGAACATCTGTTTACAACTTTGAAAGGTATTTTGAATTTATGTTAATTTTCAGAAATAATTCCAAGTATAACACGATATTAGTCAATATTGCACTAATATCGACTGTTATAAAATTTTCAGTTTAATATAATCATAATGTCATGAAGTATCAAATGATATAGTGAGCTACCAGGTATTACTATAGTGTCCCCTTTTTTAAAATTTAATTTTTCTTTCAGTTTACAAATTCTTTTGTTAATGAAACTTCTAATATTTTTCAAAGATCAAAAAAATATGTGACACTATTCCACACTTACAATATTTTACCGATGACAACTTTCTCACTTTTTTAAATCAAAATTAAAAAGAAGCATTGTATAAAAAAATAATGGGAATTGGAAAGTGTTTCTTTACAACAACAAAACACCTTCAGCCCCAGCACCCGAGAAGAATAATCTCTAATGAGAAGATATTAATTCCATCTTCGGATCGCTTAATTTAACTCGCAATCTAGTTAAACCAAATCAGTGTGAGTCTTAGTATTTTGATTATCAAAATAACAGGATATGAGAATATTTTAATGCGATGAAAGATTTTGGAGGAAGTTTTAAGCTAGAGGATAGATATTCATCAGCAATTAAATTTCTTTGTCTATCGAACCTAGCTTTTAGCACTAAAAATTAAATCCTAATCCTATTATCAAGTCAGATGTGCTCTTGCGCAATAAAAGAAGTGCCAAAGCTCAGTATTATGTTTGAAAGTCAGAGAAATGAACTTGTAAAGGTAATTAAACTGAGAATGAATTGTCATCAGTTTGCTTAATTATTGTTGCTAAGTTTTAAAAGCAAAAGTGAATGGGACATGATAAAGTTCACTTCGGTACTCGATGTTATTATGTTAATTAAAGCAGAAAAGTATTCGAGAGTTTGTTTATTGGAGATACACCTTTTCGTTAAAAAATTTAAAAGTCGAAACTAGATGTAAATGATACAGAAGTGTTTAAATTTGATTAAAACGTATCCTGGCTGATTTGAAGACCTATTTCAGATTTCATTGTTGGGAGGAAGTAAAAGTCTAATTTTTAAGAATGATTTCGTAGATTGTTCAAAATTAAAGAAGTCTTTTCATGAATTGTAAAGTATGAACTGTCAAAGCTGTGGGTTGTAATAAGGAGCGGATATGAAACTGGGAAGCTTATGTTCTCAAACATTCGTATGAACAAGACATTTATTTCTACGATTTTAATATCGAGTTATTTTATGCAGATAATTTGGTCAATATCTCTTAGCATTGAAAATATTCAAACACTTTAAAAAGAGTGAAATGCGCTTGGATTATGATTACTTTTAGTTTCAGTAGTTGATTGGAGTTAAAACTATTGAATCATTCAATACAATAATTAGTTATAAATGCCTCATTTCTTTTGTAAATAGGGGACTTTATTATATTAAGTCTTCTTTCAGTCATAGATTGATCTAGTATAGTAGCTTTACATATACCAATTCATTCATATTCCATTTATAAATTTAGGTTTTCACTTAAATACTTTAAATAATAGCTATTTTAAAATTACTCAAGATTGAACCAATAAAAGGGAAAGTGTTTCATTGTGGGATTAGAAGATGATGGGGAGTCAACTTAAAAGCTGTTTATTATAATCTACAATTATATATTTAAAGTAGAAAATTTAGGTACTTGACTTTGCCATCCTGAAGATAAAAATAGTAAAGTTATTTTGAAAAATATATGTAGGGGAGAGTAGCCCAAAGCGAGTATGCTAACTTTGAAAGCTCAAAAATATTAGTTATTGTTTGGTTTTAATAACAAATTTTTGATTTTATATAATAGGTGAGTTATTGAACAATAAAATAAAAATACATGATAGCGTCGAATTGTGAAAAATAATTATTTATTAGTAGAAATAAAATAAACTCGTCAAAAAACCGCTATGCGCCACCAGGTGGCCCAAAGTGGGTGACCAAAGACCTATGGATAAACATTAGGTTTTCCTAGAATTTTAATTAATTTACTATATTTATCTCATGATTTTTCAATCTTAGACTATTTGATGATAATAACTTTTCCAAAAAGAAAATGGTTTTTAACATGAGATAGAATAAGAAAAATAATGCAATTTTGTAAAAAATCAAATGAATGAAATGCATTTGGTAAATAAAATTTTTATGAAAAAAATGCATAATTATTTTTAAATAATACAATAATTATAAAAAATTGAATATTTATTTTGCAATAAAACTCCGTTTATGGAATTTTTAGGATGTGTTGATAAATAATAATACCTATTTTACAACCCGGCAGGAAAGTGTTTCTCTAACCATAAATAATAATTTTTTCTACTACTTTGAAAATGTGCTTATGAAAACCTCTTAATGTAAAAAGGAGCAAAACTTTATTGATTAATAATCATTTGTTTTGATTTAATCACGAAAACTGTTTTTAATATCACCAGAAGAGATTGAAACATTATTTTAAAATTGATGCAGAATTATACGTTCTTCATATTAGGAATCATGGAATGTAGGTATAAGAGAGAAACTTAACGTTTACAAGGTTTTGCAACGAAATTGGTTAATTTAGTTCGTTTTGAAAGTCTGTGAAATGAAACTATAAGGGACAAGGTCCTGTCAAAGAAACAAATATAGAAGTATGGAAAAACTTGATATTTAATTTATTAAAACGCAAATTGAGGTTTAAAAGTAATTTATAATAATATATTTATCTACAAATTTAAAACAATATTGATATTAGAGATTTTTGAATGAGAAAATTATTACTCTACTTTAGATATTACATCTTATGATTGTGATGCTGTGGAAGAGGGATAATTAGAAAAAGATTAAATGATTTTACCACCAAACTGTACTAAACTTTACTGGTTTTCATCGGAACGAAATTGTTAATGTTCTTTAGGTGTGTTTCACTCTGATACTTATAATAGTCCCCGATAGAATGCAAAAACATATAAACAGTGATTTATATTTTAAGTATCCAATAACAATTTTCAGTATCAATAACTCACTATCATTATTTTCGACACAGAATGTATTGCAACATGGTGATTCCTTTACAGGTAATAGGTATAATATTTCAGAAATGTCTGAAAAGCTTGAAAACATATTTTTTGAACAAAAACATGCATTTATTCCTTGAGAAATAATATTTAATACGTATGTTTAAAGGTGCAGAGATTTTTGCCTTGAATGTCATAAGATAAGTTAAAGCGGAAAAACTATTGTTTCAGTACAACTAGTTTTCCTTTGGAAACACAAATACTAAAATGTACCCTTTTTACTTAACCTGACTGTATACAAAGTAGTTTTGCATGTAAATAAAAGACCTCCAGTAAATTCATTTAAAGTAGTTCTTTTAAAAATCTCTTAAGAGTGTTTCCTAGAACGTCCCCATTTAAGAAAGACAAGCGAAATCTCCATGCTTTTAGTCAGGATTTCCGAGGCCTTATTCTTAGAATCAAGGTAGTTATGGGTTTATAAAATTTGCAAGTTGCCGTTACAGCGCTCAAGTGGTCTCGGCGTCTTAAAGACAATCATAAAACACCTCAACTGCCCTTTGCATGAAACAATCAGTACTTGCGGAAGTAATGGTTTTCCTGAAAGTGAAATCTCTAACACAAAATTTGTTATTCCATTTTAGAAAAGATAAAATTGGATTTTTTTTCTAGAGTGGAAATGATGAATGCAGAATTTTTGTTAAAAGTAAATTTTAACTATCACTTTGTATGATAAAAGCTAAATTAACTATGCCTGAAATTTTGCTGCAGTTGTGTTTTGGTGCTGGATTGAATTTGATGTCACAAATTTTGTAGAACTTGAAAGCAAAAATTTTGGTTGTAACAAATATTTTGTGAAATCATGAGCTAACTGTACAAAAAGTGTGTGGTTGATACTCTTTATACGCCGTTTCTTTTAATAACATTTTCCATACATGAGAGTCATGTATGTAATTCTAATTCCACCATGGTATAAATCTAAATACCTTTTTAAATGAAAACATTTGGTTTACTCGTAAAATAATTTATAGCTTGCAAAGTTCGACTAAAGGGAAGGAAAATGTCTTTAATCAACACCTTTTTGCATTATGAAAAGGACATACACAAAAAAATACAAATTTTAGTGTGTGTTATGAAAAAGTTTTTTGAGTAGTTACTTATTTATAATTAGTCATTTTTTGACTAAAACTCTGCTTTTAATTTATCAAAACTGATGAAATCAAACAAATTATTTTATACCTGGAAAAGTCATAATTCTATTTATTTTAAAAATTTCAATGAATTAAATATTTTTATATTAAATTGAGGGAAGTAATTTGATTTAAAAATATATGCAAATTTTACATTTGTGAAACTTCTTGAGAGTTTTCTAATACAATAGATACTATCTTTATACAGCTATAAGAACCTCAACAAAAACTTTAAAAATTTCATATCTTTCATATAAAATCCAAGTTGATGGTAAAAGCAAGACTCATTCATACCTTAAAATTGAAAAAAAAAATCGTGCAGTCAAAGTAATAGTAGTTATCTATGGTAAAGTGACTATGGTGAATTCATTGAAAGATTTTAAGATATCTTAAGTCGCAGTAAAAATAGAAAAAATAAGAAAAGTAAAGGGAAAGAACCTCTATCCTCTTTACTTTTCGAAATTTCTGGTAAAGGTTTTAAAAAGTAAAAAAAAAAATATTAGTAAAACAAATAAATGGGATCCATTTTGCATCTTATTTTTTTCTAAATCCTCTGAGATTTAGGATATAAACTGGCTGCTTCAATGAATTAACTATGGTGGGAAATTTACCATGGATAAACATTGTATCTTTCTCTTCACGAGTCAATGCTTGAATTCTAAAGGCTTGAAACAGGTATTTACGATATAATATTTAGGGGGATACTTATAATTAAAATTTAAATTTTTTCATGCCTTGAAAAAAAGGTACACAAATTTACCAAAGTGTTCTTCGGTGGCATGATGTCTTTTGTATTGTATATCTATTTAAAATCAGCTTTAATAAACATTCGGTTTTTTTATATCATTAGGTAACCGTAATTTTCAAGGAATTTGAGTTTTAATTTTTAGGTAAGTAAACAAAGAATCTTAAAAGCAATAAATCGGAAAAACAAAAGCGAATGAATGGGAGCTTGATAAGAAAAGTGATAAAATTTTGTCTTATGCGTACTTTCAATAATAAAATATGTATTTTAGGATTTCAGGACGAAACCAGGTTTAAAATTAACTTATTTTTAACGAAAATAAGTGAAGGAATTATACCACCTAATTCTTGGTCACATTGTAATAAATAAAACTGAATGAGCTAGAAGATAACCCTAGATAAACAATTCCATGTTATAATTGATCATATCGTGTTTCACTATAGCCTTATGATGCCTTTAAATTACTCTTAAGGTGTGTGAAACAGTATATTCTAGAATGATTGCACCCACCGTGGAGGCTTCTTAAGAAGTGGGGATGAGAATCATAGAAACGAATAAAACTATATTTTAAAATATCATAAGTCTTAGATTTCTCTTCAGTTTTATTTCAGTAGAATTTACCGTTTTAAGTAAAGAAATACTGAGTATAAATCAACGAATGAACATTTTATATCCGAGTGTGGTGTAACTTATATGATTCAATTTGACGAAATAAGTCCAATTGGAAATAATAGAAAGTAATAAAAAATACAAATTAAATACGTTTATTTTATATTAATGGACAGATTCTTGTTTGTTAAGAATTTTAAATGCATGGCAATTAATTTCCCAAATATCTATCAAAGCGACGTATAGTTTAGTGAATTCAACTAATAACAGTGTGATAAAATTTGAAGTAAAATTTTTAGATAATTATAGATAAGATACACTATATGGATTAAAAAAATGCTGTATTCCAGTGCTTTTTTACTTGAAAACACCTTTTATATCTTTCCAGTTTTAATATTATCAGGAATATTTAAAATCAAACTCACTAGTTGAAAACACAGCTGGTTTCCTTTTTATAAGTCAAGTTATGGTAAAAACATGGCCAGAGACTCCAGGTAAACTTATCAATTATTTCAATTAATAATAGTTCGACTGAATCGCGTTAGTTTCTCCAGAAAATTATGAATTAAAAACCAATTTTACAAACTATCACGTACTATTAAATGCAAAAAATGTACCTACTATATTTCATATAAAATTTCATAATAGTTTCATCGTAATGTTTTAATAAAAAGAAATGCTTTCGAATAACAAGGAATTTGAACTAACATGCACTTTTAATCATTGTTTTGATTCCATTTTGGAAAAAAAAAATTATTTTAAATATTAAAGAAAAGGAATTATTCGATAAGAAATTTCTTGAACTAAACTTACCATAATTTAACATAGTGATTGAAATGTAATACATCTGAAGAAAAATTTAGGTACAATAACGTTTAAAGGTACATTGCTAAAGAAAATTTCACTGAGGAAAAAGTTAAGATTTAAAAAAATTAACAAGGAAATACAAGCCCTTACATAGAAAACTAAAATTAGCTGTAGAACTCAAGTTACAGGTTAAAATAAACAAATGAAGGAACTATTTCCTATGTTTATCAAAGATCTTGAATCTTTTAAATCTTCTGTTGATTCAAGCAGAAGCAAGTTTCATAAAAAGGACATTTAAAAATATTTTCAATCTAAAAATCAACATACCAGCTTATCTGATATCTCTTGCGATCAGAAACGCACCAAAAGTTTAGTTACATAATATAGCTTACTTCGAACGGCCGGTTTTGGACGTAACTATACCACCGCCACCTTCCGGGGCACAATTGACTTCTCGCGCCAAGCGTTTTTCGCACCTGTTAGGGAATGCTATGCGTGCGATAATTTTTATATCTGATAGTATAAACCTAGATTTTGAAAAATATAGGCCTATTTGATACAGCAGAAAAAATGACTTATTCAGATACTTTTTTTTTCTAAAAATATCCTAAGAATGACCCAACTTTATGAAATCAGATCAATCAGAAAAAAATATAAGTTTAATGAAAAATTAAAATATATAACGATATTTGTAAAAAAATAAATTTTGTATCAATGTGCCCCACCGGTGGGGCAGTTGGATACATTGCTTGGGACATATTGATACAGTGATTAATTTACTAAAAAATAGTAATTCATAAAAATTTGGGAAAATAATAAACGTTCTTTTATTGAGAGAGATCCTAAGCTCTTTTACATTACCGTTTTTTGAATATAAATCACAAATTTTCCATTCAACATTTAAGGATGAAAAAAAATCAGAGAATTTAACGAATGATCATTTTTATAAAGTATCTAATCAAGAAAGCAAGATGCAAATTTTCAAAGGTATAATTGATCCTGAATGAGTTGAATAAAACTCAAAGGCATCTTTGTCGAAAATCATCGAGAAATTAAAAAATACGATACTAGTTATAGGTCAGTTTTTGGTTGGTTGTTTTGGGTTTTATGGCGCAAGGTCTCTATATCGGACATTCCGCGCCAAACACAAGATTAATAGTTAAAAGTATATTTAAAATTAAAAGTCATGGCTGTTTCCAACCAATATTAAAATATGAAGTTTATTAAAAAGGGTTAACAGTTTTTGGCCATTCGTAGTACTATTTGATCACTAGTTTTCTAAGAACTCAGATGTTTCAAACTCCCTGATTCCATCGTTTGGTCATGTATTTATCTACTGCCTTTTCTTGTAGAAAATTTAGAAAAAACACATAGCTGCAATGCAAGCGGTTTCTAATCTCAAACACTTGATAAAGCTCAAAGATTTGAAAATTGACATTAATATCCTTCACTATAGATCTAACTTACACTAAACTGATTTTTTTTAATTGCTGGGAGATATTCTTCTCCCAACACAAAATATGAGAACTTTTATGTGTATCAAAGTACCCCTCATCAAAGTATATCAATTTTCTCCAATGGTTGGTTGGTTGGTTGTTTTGGGTTTTATGGCGCAAGGTCCCTATATCGGACATCCCGCGCCAAACACAAGATTAATAGTTAAAATTTCTCCAATGGTTATTTTTAAACAAAAACATTTATTTAAAAAATAGGCAAAGGGTATTTAAAATTTAAATATATCTCCTATTGGTAACAAGAAGGAACTTGCTTTTTTAATTTATAGATCTCTGTATACAAAGTAGAATAGCGTCAGAGAATTTTACTTTCGGAAATTTTTAATGAAAAAATATGTTTCTTCTGTTATTAAAATTTATTGACTTACTGAAGAGTTCAACGGTTTCAGATGTAAAGGCAATTTTTAGAAAAAAATTTACCTAAATAATCATTGGTGGTGGTTGGTGAACAATAATTGTGAGAATTTTCGCTTTATCCTTGTTGGTAAACAAATATTAAAACTTATATAGAGAGAATACATTGATGGGAGAGGGAGTATTTCTAAATGTAAAAAACAATTAGCTATGTGTTTCTCCATAATTTCGTTTTTCCTACCCCAGTTTTGTTCGCCCATCGCTTTTGACAAAACTTGCTAGTATGAATAAAATGAAAGTTATGTCAACTGGTAGGCACATAACACTGTTAATTTATAAAAAAATAGAAACAAAAAGAAATATCTGGTGTTTCAAAGTGCTTAATTCACGGTTAAAAAATCCTAATATGTTGTCTCGGAAGCTATAAAAACAGAAAAAAACTTATACTTTAAAATAGGGTTGCTTAAAAAAGGAAGCTTTAAAAATTTAAATATTACCTAGTTTTATTTCGAAAAAACTTAAAAATAGATAAGTTGTTGGGATACCATATCTATTGCTCAATGCCTAAATTTGCATGCTTTAAAGATTTTACCTTTTATTAATATTAGCTTAAATTTGATTTCCAGTTTTGGGATTTAACAACAGATTAGGACCTACCTATATCTAACAAATACACCATGAATTATTTTTTATAAAACGAAGAGCCTATCAAACTTTCAGAATTCATAATAACCCTCTAGGTATAACATGATATAAAATTTAGTTTTATTACATGAGCTATACTTAAATGACATGCAAAAGAGTTACATATTCTGGGTATTATACATTGATATTATTTAAAAAAAAATACTTATGAATTATCTTGTTAAATATTAAGAAAACAACTTATACCCATTGGTTTAAATTGTAATTATAAAGTATAAAATGATTTATAAATAATACCAACATTTCGCACCAAAATGTGTGGGTTATATGTTGAACTTGGTGACAGATGTATCGGCCAGCTAGCCAAAAATTCCATTATTTCTGTTCTATTCGGCTGTTAACTACATAATATCTAACAGAAAAAATAACTCCAAAACTATTCAATTAAGCCTCAATAAAATTACTTCTGCAGGCAAATATATACCTCACAAAAATAGTTTACATATCTGCTCCTAGAACAAACTCCCAGTTTCTTCACCTAGAATAATTCCACAATGCAGTTATAGCGAATCGGTTACCTTAAATTCAGCCTGTGCAAATTATGCACGGTGCTTAAATTTGCGCACTTATCGGATTCGGCCATTATTTTAAGCATATTAGTACACGCATATGTTTTAGCTGGTGCCTTGAGGGTACGCTATCCGAAAAACTGGAGAAAAAATTCGCAAACTATTTGGCTGAAATCCTCCCTAATTACTAAAATCCCATGCCTGGAGCAGCAGAGAGTGTTTAAGAAAAATTCGCGTCGACCTTCCAAAGCCTCCAATTCCCTGTTTAATCTAAATTAATTTGAATTACGCAAGTTGAGCGCAGGATTGGTCCTTCCGAAACGGAAATAAAAGCGGTACTTGAGTGGAAAGTTTTATTAAATCAATTATTCGGCCCGTTTTTTTCGCAGTAGCTATAACGAGAGCCGAGCCCGGCTTAATTATCACAGATAATGACTTTATGTGGTCAGTAAGCTAGTCAATGAAGCACGCTGCACTGCCTGACGGTGCCCTGTGACGTTGAACATTAGCTGCAAAATCATTATTTTGCACCTGTGCTCAATAAACTCCGGAATGGAGTCCTACACAAGTCTGGGCTTTATCGAAGGCAACCAGAAGTGATTGAGATGGAAATATGGGTTTTGGGGGAGGTTCCTAGGTTCCAGCAAGGGTGAAAAAATAAGTAAAGGGTAAATAATCCATAGACGGTTGCTTTCAGAGGGTTGCAAGTAATGAGACTCAAGGGTCAAAACAAAAACGCGTTTCAATCGCTCACGAAAAACAATCAGTTTTACTCTTTTCAATGAATTTAATGTTTATTTTGGTATTATTTACTGTACTAGAATGCAATGTTTCTTGACCCTATGACGTCGACCTTATGTCGTGTAAGGAAGGTCTGAGTAAACAGAAAGCCTATTGGGTTGCTAGGAGGAGTTTCGGTAAGAAAATCGTGATAAAAAGACGTGGGTTTAACATACACTAATCATATTTCTAAAATCAAGTTCTTAATTTGACTCAAAATTCAGACACCACGCTAGGAACTATTTTCTTTTTTTGTTCTCAGCTTGTTTCTCCTAGGTCAAGTAACGTTGCAGTCCAGTATAGAAATGTTAATTTTACTCGTGCTGGTAGGCTGGTAGACTTTTAATAAGGGATTTGCATGATTATCTTATTCTTTATGCCAAATGTGTATGGTTTCTTCTCTGAAGTTATGGAATTTTTCTTGAGTTTTTTTCTTCACGATGGCTCATAAATAGTCGATAGGGTTTTAATCAGGACTATTAACACGCCAAGAGAGCAATTTAATGCCAAAAAAACTATTGACAGATTTTGCTACACTCTTAAAACAGTATTTCTAATATTGAGTAAAAAATTCTCAAATCTGAGTGTTTCACTAGCTCAAACTGGCTCCGAATCAAATTTACTCACGTTTGAAGCATGTATAAACTCATTTCTGGAAATATGCAGGTGCTCAAAAATGACGCATCATGTCCTAATTTTTGAGCAAGAGGATGTTTCAGGAATACAAAGCATTGGCCAGTATCCGTCTGACAATATCGGCCTTTGTCAAAATTACCCCCATCGATGTACAGAATTTGATCAAAATGTGCCTAGTCTATCATGTAACGTATTAAGAAAATTGCGAATCTAATTGTAATTTGCGTGTGATGCCGCAACTAGGTGACACGAGCTATCACGTTTTTAAAAAAAGAAAAACGTTACAAGTACTCTTTAAATTTCATAAAATGGAAAGTTCATAATAAAAGAAAAATATATATAATTTAAGTGGTGATTATTGAATGTTTGAAACTGAGTATTTCTGGTATTTCAAAATTGAAAGAATAGTGTCTTCATATTTGAAACAAAAAGTTTGATAAAAAATTGAAACTATCTATGTATTCAAATTTGAAATCACCATTTCTCTCAGTAAGTGTCAAGGTATTCCACCTAGCATAAACTGGAAAGCAAAAATCGTGTTTGAAGATTTTTTTCCTTCTGTCCTTAAATTTTTAAAAAAGTACAGATTATTATCTCTGTCCCTTTTTTGAATCTTGAAAATCCTAATCTTAACTCTTATTGAAAGTTTCACAAGGTGAGAGATACATTGGTAATTTTTAATAGCTCGTTTTAAAACCATTTAGGAAGAAAGGCACTCCAAAATCACTCATACATACTTTAATAAATAGGTTAACATGAATAAGTTACTCAAAACAAACTATAAAGTCAAAAAATGAGGTATAAAATGAAGCATCGAGTAAAAATAAAGAGTAATTATCTCTTAATTCGGGTCTTAAAGCCGTAAAAAAAATGAAAAAAAAGAAACATACTTGAGTAAATAAATAAAATGAGATTTTATATCTAGACCTGAGTTTATATAAGTTTCCTAACCCAAACTTTATAAGGTTCCAGGTCATTTGGAAAAACTTCTAGTGAAACAAAGTCATAGCTAAAGTATAAAACATGGTACAAATTCCTAAAATTAAGCTATTTCTTTTGGTTAATCGATAATTTTTTTCACGATAGATGAATTTATAAATTAGGATTCAGATATTTTCAAGAAGGTCATAATCAGTTAAAATAGTGGATCCTGATTCGAATTTGAAATCAAGTTTAGTGACGTGAAATTTTGCTGTCACTTATATTAGGTATTATTTCACAAAAATCACGATTTCATATGTGATGTCCCATTATTTTTTTGCAAGTGAGTGGTAGCACTAGAGTTAAATGTTTAAGGCAGGTTTGATTTAGAATAAAAATTTTGAAAAACAATCAAATTTGAAATGTTTTTCGGAAATGTTATTCGGGTTCATGGGTATAGCTCCGGTTAGAGGGGAAGCAATATTAATTTTCTTTTTTTAATGACCTAAAGATGGAATTTAGCATTATTTTTTTAAAATAATAACAATTACAAGCATATTAGTTTTAACTTTTCCTACATAAAATGTCATAAAAGACCAAGTTTAAAACTCGTGAATATAAAATTCGGTTAAGTTCATCAAAATTACACATGTCCTGATTTAGAGGGGGACACTAAAACTCCCTGAATACTCCTAGCTGGGATATATGTTAAATATATTTTGTATATGTTATATACAATAACAGTAATCTTTTATTTTATGAACACAAACGTGGTTAGTAACAATTCAAAATTTATCTAAGTAAATTAACTATATGGTGCAAAATATAGTGTTTTTAATAGGGTAGCTGTAGTAAGGACGTATATGAATTACAGAATATATAGTTGTATTTCCCTAGAAACCAGTTTCAGATTAACCTTAAGTAACATGCATTTAAATGCATAAAAAGCATTTCGTAGTTGGGTATCAAATTCCTTTCTCACTTGTTTACTATGGAAAACATTCCATTTCTACTACATCTCTCTTTTCAGTAGGTACTTCATTTTTGATAACATCCCAGAATAATTTAAACAAAATAGCAAAACAATTCAGAAGGTTACTTAATCTAATATTTATTTAAGTTATATTTTTCATTTTTTTTTAATTTTTTCCAATGCTTCTGCTTACAGTCTATTTTAGAAAAATAACCACGAAATATGTATGCAATAATAAACATTTTCATATGAACAGAGAATGCGTGATACATTTCCTTTAGTTAAATGGACAACGTATAGGCAAATTATGTATTAAAAAGATTTAAAAACTAACAAAATAAATTGCTTACATTATCACTAAGAACTAGTTTTATTCCCTGTTTTTTAGAGACAGTTTTTCATAAAAGCTGACTGGAATTTTTTCCATTAAAATATAAATAAGATAGTGGTGGAAAGAATACATGTGTAATGTATGAGGAAACTTAATAAGCTTTAATATAAGTTATTTGAAAATAGCCGACATTTAAATTATTGCATTTGATGGTTTAAGGATTTGCAATAATAAATAACTAGTTTCACTAAATATACTAACTAAGTCACTTGTTCGTTTATACAACGTATTGAAGATTAAAAGTGATACTTGAGATATTTAAATACACATGAATTAGTAACCTACTGGTTAAACTATAAAAAAGTTTTAAACAACAATCACTGCAAATACACTATCTCCAACACCTCACCAAACAAGATCTCCAAATATCATGCTTTTTACTAATATTGAAGATTTTAGTTTATCAGGATTCCCTAATTTATTTGAAAGAGTTTTTGTATGAACAATAAAACCCTTTTAAGAAATGTTTACTGTCATAAATATTCTCATATCATAAAAACTTATCTTAAGGTTTAGGGGATATTTTTTTGCTGCAGTAAATTCTGATGATTTTTTTTACCATAAAGCCAAATAATTTAGCTTCAAATATCAAAAAATATTTGTTTTCAAAAATTGAAATAAGTTATCCAGCATCTGCAGTTGAACTTAAAGTATATTTACCAAAAAGTATTAGGGTCTTCTTACTCTACCTGTTAATGTAAATTTGTTATATAGTTGTTTCTCTGGACCTTTTTCTTAACTCCTTACTTATTTTGTAACTATTTCTAATTTATGCTTAACTATACTTAGTTATTAAACTAACTCTAAATAAAAACTTAAATATCAATGACAGAATGATATTGAAGAATGGAATGATATATTAGAATGGTCTAATATGAAAATTAAGATACCTATAACTAAAACCATAGTTTTAAGAGTAACATTTAAAATTACAACAGCAATTGCTCTATAACTTATACTCAAGGTTTTTATCAGGTTTTTATCTTTTATATCAAGGTTTTTGCTTTGATACTTTTATAGAGCTTACAAAATAAGATTTAATATATGATTAGAATTGGGAGAAATTTTTAGTGAATAAAATATCTCTTGTTTACTTTATCAGTTATATCGATGCGTTATCAAATGTATGAATGTTTTAATGCTATAAATGGTAATACTAAAATGACACCTAAACCTTCGTCAACCATACAAGGCATTGATTATTAACATCTGTGTTAATTCAACAAATTTTTAGTAAACAATGTTTAATAGGCTGTTTAAAATGAAATTTTCTGGGTACAATTCCCTTATCTATCTCGGTAAAAATTGACAAGCTATTTTAGACACCAACTCTTCAAATATATCGCCTGAATTTTTATTATTGTCATCAATATATCTAACAGTTTATTTTAATATGTTGGTTTGCAATTTTCGGCTACATTTTTAGTTTTATGCCGTCGAAACTGCCTGGGGTAGTTAACGGAAAATAACAGCTTGCTGTATGGGGAAGTAAAATATTTATTTCCAATTTCGAAAAAATCGCATTTATGAACATTTTGATAATAGCTCTGACTTGCAAACAAAAGTGCATCGCTATCGCACGTTAAATTGCTTCAAGGTGCTCCAAGATAGCTGTAAATGGAACAACATTCCCTCAAAAGAACAAACTTCAAAGCAAAACCCCTCCTCGGCTACTTTATTAATTACATGCGCAAACCCATTTACCGCACATTGGTGGCTCGCTATCAAACCTCAACCAACCATCACAGTTCCTCGACTTCGCAAAAACTTACACGTTAATATCCCGCCCCAAAGATATACCTCCGGAAATCGAGCATTTAGCGATTCCCCACAAAGACCCCATCATTAGTAGAACCAGATAGATCTGTTGCTCAAGCCAGTCCCGATGATTCCGTCCATTATTAATGACAAAATTCCTGAGGAAAAAAGCGCGGAAATTACTGGCACACTTTCCTTGCTTTTTGCAAGAACTATAGTAGTAGCATATACGGGTCCTGAGGAGACCGGCGTAGCTTTTGTGAGCGCTAACTGGGTCACTGTATGATTCACGGCGGAGGGTAAGCCTTTGGGTGGGTAAGCCACCTGGACTATCACCCCTTTCATCTAGTGGCCCGGTTTGGGTGGTGGGCTTGGGACCGTTAGCACACATTTCCGCTCGCGGTGGTGCTCTATGGGACAGGACTGGACTTTTTGTTTGCTTGAACTCTGGGTCCGGTAGTAATGAGGGAGCGCGAAAGTAGGTTAGTTGAAAAAGGTTGCCCAAACATTCTGCCGCATCCGGCCTTCAAATGCTTAAACCGAATTATTCTGAGGGAAGAACCTAGTTTTGAAGTTCAGGCTTGAAAGTTGTCGGTTCGGAAAAGTCTGTGTAGAATTGGGGGAAAGTTGTGGTTGGATGTTTTGGGTTTGGATAAGCGGCGGATATCCTGAGGAATGCCCCAGAAATAACTGACTATTAAAATATTGATTGGCATTATTATTTGAAGATTTTGTTTTTACTTGAAAAGATGTAAAGATGAAACGAATAGATTATTTATATATTTAAGTTAAAACTTGTGGACAACTTCGTAGAAAACCTGAAACTATGTTTAGAATTGGAACCCGACATCTCCTTCCAAAAAAACATCTAGAAAAATTTTATTTACTAAACCAAAAAGGAAGATAAATATTGAGTTACCTAACAAGTGGTATTCTAAATTCTAATCATTAAAACAAACTTTAAAGTTAATTGTGTATTCTAATAGTTTTGTGACGAGAAAATCTAGGTTTTGATTAAGAAGTTTATGTTCCCTATTTCTTTTTATTTAATAAAAATTTAGCTTGGAAATGTTAGATGCAAAACACCAACAAGGAGTCGTTATGTGATAAAGAATCGAAAAAAAAACATTTGTTTTTAAAGATGACTCGCCTTTGACTAAAATATTACCTTTAACTCCTTTCAAACCATTTCAAATTATTTTTAAAAATTTTACATACATGCTTTCTATGGGATATTAAATCTGAAAAAAAATAACATTTGGCTAATTTAAGTTCAAGTAGTATTTCTACACTTTCCTCAAGGAAAAATATTTATAAGAGGAGCAGTAATAAAAAATAAGTAGCTTTTAACGTTACCTACTATTTATAGAAAATTCAGTTAGACCTAAATCTACAAGACAGTATTATACAGAAAAATCACCCTCCTTTTCCGTCAAATTTTCTTAACTTTTGGGAAATCAAAATGCTTAGGGCTAAAACGAACACAATGAAATTTTTCCACACAAATCGACAATATCAACAAGCTGAACTGCTTCAAAAATTCTTGATATTTCAGCATTGTCACACCATTTATTATATACCAGTTTTATTTATCACTTCGTCTTCCCAAACAAATGGAGTTTCAAAAAATCGCATTTTTTCAGGACCGTTGCCAAAACTTCGCGAGTTCTCGAGCAGATGCGTGTGACGACTGTCATCATCAGGGCTGTGTCGTTTCATGCCCAATGTTGAGGGTCGTTAAGTTTGGGGGTGTCCCGGAAAATTGATCCCGAACTAAAATAAAAACAGCGAGATATGAAGCGCCCTTTGTGCCGAACTATTGTGATACCCGAATCCGCGATTCCCATAAAATAGAAGCTGTCCTCAATAAAAATAAACAGGCCCTGCCTCGGAAAGCCTGGCAGAAAGTAAGACAATTTGGATTTCGTCCAGTTTTAAAGAATAGGCCCCTTTTGAAAGCGGATGTCGCTTCAAAAGTTTATATTCGAAAGCGATGAATTATTTCTAGTTTTGGCCGTAAAATTTGTCATTTGAATTTATGGCTTTTGTTTTATTTATTCGATTGTACAACAAATGCAAAATATATGCCTCTCTACATTTCAGCGTTCAAAAGACTACCGGCTTGAAATAGCTTCCCGATACATATCATTGGGGAAGGGCTGGATATTTGTTTACGATTCCGAAATTTAAAAAGATCAACTAATTTCTCTGTAGGGTTATAATATGGGTAATTTATGTAACTATTACATTGCTAAAAGATAAATACTTACATTAAGATACTTTGTAGTACATATAGTCTATCCAAAGGAGGATTTTTAAAGAGGATAGAATAAAATATATGAAGCAAAGCTAAGTTGAAGAATGTTGGAAATTTTATTTTCATGGAGTTATACACAGGTTTTCGTAAAAAAAGTTTCCGTTTGAGCATTTTATAGTTTTATCAATCTTTATGCATTTTAATTTTTTTAAATTCAGGCCTCCCTCTGTTGTAAAACCTGTTTAATCTAATGCTCTACCCTTAATTATAGTATTCACCTTACTACATACTCTCAATTACAGTATTCATCTTATAACATGAGTATTACCACGACATATGTGGGTTAACTGTTTCAAAGTTTTCATAACTTTATGATAAACCTAATGGTGAAAACATTTAAAATAAACTTAAATTTATTCATTCTTCTAGTATTCCAATTCTATAAATAATATTTATAACTAAGAAAACACTCAGTTCTGTTAAGTCCCTCCACAACAGATTCTCCACAACAACAGACATATCTTGCTATAAATATATTTAAGTAAACAAATTCCTGTAAAACCTATTTAAAAACATATCATTGAAGATATCGGTATACCATACGTGGAAAATTTTTAAGCAAAGTTCTTTACACCCTTGTGTAACCAAAGCTATCCCCCTTAGTTTCAATAAATAAAACTTTGACTTTGATCAGATATTAAAAGTCAAACTGAGTTTTAAATTACTATAGTCCTCTGGTCTTAAAATTCTAGATGTTTACCTTAAGTGAACTACACCAATATATCCTGTAGAGACGAAAATTATATCATTAGTTGAGGATCAACCGCATGACAATTCTCAAGCAAATAGTAGTAAAAATATGTGGAAGCAGGATAGTTTTTGTAGAATACTTTTGTTCTTATTTTCTTAGAAAACAAATATCAATGAAAAAATAATTCTTTATCAGTGATAACCACCGGGAGTTCCTATATGTCCAGAAGTATTCCTAACAAATAATGCTATTTCAAAACAGAAATTGACCGGGAAATGTAGTCTAAAATCTCTGATTGGTTGAATAAATGATAAAAAAAAGTTATAACAGTCATGATGGCCATAAAATCTTAATCGATCCATGGGGCAAAATGTTTAGGAATAGACATCTAAAAAACACCTTATTCTTTAGTGACAAGGATTGTCATTTGACAATTTGACCAATGAGCTAATATTCCTCAACTCAGTTCCACTAGCTTTTTTCAAATTGTGGATGGTCATTTTAATGAGTTTTCCTCTAAAGTAGTAATGACCAAAATCAGAAATTTTGAGAAACAAATACAGACATATAATTATAGATTATTTTTTTTTTAAATTAAGAGAAATCCTTTAATTGTCAATCCTCAATGCATCATAAAAACAAAAGTAAAAAATACATGAAAGAAAATTCTTAAAACGCTATTTTTCTGGGAAAGAGATACTTAACTATGATGTGATTAAAAACACCTTTTAACTACATATATCCATTTTCATAATACCTTTTTCGAGAAAGGAATACAGTCAACACAAAACAGTATTTTTAGAAATAGGCAATGAGTACTTAAACTTACATGCAAAGTTTAACATCTGAGGCTTGGTATCTTGTTGGAAAAAAATCTCACTTTTTATGGTTTTATATCTCTAGAGAAGTTACGAGGTAAAAAAATTTGAAAATTAGTCTTCTCTTAAAATTTTATCTTATTGTGGTAGTCTCAAAAGTTTCAAGATGGAGAATTTATCTACAAGAGAAATGAAAAGGACCTAAGATCTTCAAATGTTATAAAACTTCGAAGTGATTGTTGTATGTTTATACAAGTTTTTAATTTAAACTTGAGTTTTGTATTTTTGGCTGTTATTTAAAACTAACAAACTTTTGTAAATTTTAATAATTCGTTTTTTTTTAATAAAACTTATCCATTATTATTACCAATACACACATTGATGTCAAAATGGCATAATTGGTAATTCTGTGAATATAATGACACAAATCTTTGTTTCTTATTGATGAAAATCATACCATAAGCTTCTCACTAATTACAGGGATATAGAAGAAAACATGTCCGCACATTTAACCCAACAAAATTTAAGAGGGTACAAAGGAATTGATATTAAAGTTTCATACACATTCGGAATGATACTTAACTTATAGAAGGTATTTAGTAAAAAAAAACTTATCTTGACAAAAGATTTTTAGGCTAAACATTGATGATTTTCATTTTGGATGGATTTTTGCTCCTGCATCCTTCCTAGCGATTAGTAACCATATTTTTAGAAGCTCTCATATGCAAATATTTCAGCTTACGTCTGGGATATATCTGGAATGGAAATTTCTTTCGATAATGTGACTATTTATAAACTTTGAGATGGAAATATAGGATTTGGTGCAGCATTGTCATACACAGAGAAATTCTGTACCCGAATAAACCTTGAAAAAAAGCAAGTGGAACGAAAACTATGATACAGAATTATGGGAATCTGTTAAAATCTGATGATGCAAGGGATTGTTAAAATATCTCATAAAAATGGTAAATTTTTAGAGGAAATTCCACTGTTATTGTCGTTTGAAAAATATAAATTTTTAAGTGTTTATGGGCATTTACATAACTGAAAAGAAATTAAGATCACAAAAAACCTTTCCATTTTCATAAGGATTGATCCGAACAAATTTCTTATTTCAAACAGTACCATCATTATTACCCATTTCAGCACCCCTCATACACCATAAAACGGAATCCAAAACTCTTTACCATGTTTCTCTTACCCCACCTACATCTTTTCAAAGTTGATTCGGGTCCAGATTTTCTCTTTTTGGATAGCAATGTTGCACCAAATCCTATGGTAACCATCTCAGAGGGAGTCCTTAAAATGTCTCATTATAAAAAAAAATATTAATTTTAAGGGTTTCTAGACACATAAGTCGAAACAAGCACATGTAAGAGCTTCAAAAAAAAGACTACCACCCTCCATTCAGGAGCCAAAATCCACCTAACATGCAGATTGGGGGACTATTGTTGAAGAATCTTCTTTTAAGGACTTAAATGTATCCCACATACGGGTTCAATTCATTTGAAATGGCCAAAGAAAGTGGTTACTCAGCAATTTAAAAAAAAAATCTGAAATTTTTCGAACATCAAACCTAACTAAACCGAATATCAAAACACACATTTTTACTTTAACTTCTTTTTTGGCCACATCCTCTATGCAGGTTCCGTCATTTTCAGTAGTTTTACCCAATTTTAGGATTTACGGAGCAGGAAATATCTTCTTTTAAAAATATTCAAATGGAATGGGGTTTGAAGCGAAATGTTTCAGAGCAAAATAGTCTAAACTAAAATACAAATATTTGTTTTACTAAATTATTTTTGATGAAATTTTAGTTTAAATGTAAAGATACTGTTTCAAAATTTGTCCGTTTTTAAGAGGACTTTTTCCAAGAACTTATAAACTGGACACATTATTTTTCACAAATAACCAGATAATACTAAGACTCACATGTAAAGTTTAGTAAACCTGGCATTTGGTTTTTCTTTGCTAATCAACTATTTGTCGAAAATAGAACTTCTTAGAGCTAAATATCTCCGGTCTAGCACGTGATAAAAATGTAAAATTTTGGCCTCTTTTAGTATTGTTATGCCCAAAAGGTTTCAAGATGGCGATTCAAACACACGCATAAAATTGACAAGGAAAAACGTTACCAAATTCCATAATACTTTGAATTTAATGGAGAATACCTACATCCTTTAATCATTTACACTTATGCTTTATTATAATAATAATTAAATTATAATAATGAAAGAAAATTCAGCTTTCTTAAAGCTAAGCAATGATTTTTTTATAAATTTTATTTACCCTTACTATCCACCAATATTTCTCATGACCATCTTAAATGAAGGGAGCTTGGAAAATTATTACAACAGAGTCCATTACTATTAACCATCATGAACAAGAAGTTCGTTGTCTAGAGATGACAAAATAGGGGATGGAAAAAATTTCCATTTAATTTTTAAAAACATCCGAGCTATTAAACTAACAGAGCTGTCATAACACTCATAAGATCATCATAACTTTAGTTAACAGAACTACTTTTACCAAAACTTATTGAAAACATACGCGTTTGTAGGTAATAGGGGTAAATAAATTTTACTTTAATATCATTGCTCAACTTTAAAAAAGTTCTATTTTATATTATTATTATTTGCAAATAATAAAAATAATTTTTAGTAATAAAATGAGATACATATTCACCATTAACTTCAAAGTTTTGTAGCATTTTGTTGTAGTGTTTTCCCTTGATTGTTGTCAAATTTTCATCTTGAAACTTTTCGAGAAAAACACCATGTACTCTTTGGTGAAAACATTTAAAATTTTATCGTGTCTCCCACCAGAGATATCTAACCTTCCAAAGTAAGATTTCGACATTTTCGATGATTTTGGGATTTTTTTTCTACAATGAGATATTAAGTCTAAGGTCTAAAACTTTGCATGTGAGTTTAAGTACTCTTTGCCTATTTGTAAAAAAAATTGCACTTTTCATTGCCAGAGAAAAGTTCTTTTGAAAATGGACAAATTTTGAGAAAAAATCTTTAACTTTGAACTAAATTTTCACCAATGGGAATTTGTTTTAGGAAATTATACTTGTGTTAGATTGCTTTATCACGAACAACTTTGCTTCAAACCCCATTTATTTGAAGATTTTAACGAGGAGATATTCACAATTCTTTCAAGCGAAAACTGCTGTGAACAAAACAAGCACGATTGTTGTGTGGACAAACAAAAAAGTTTAAATAAAAAATAATTGCTATTTTGAACTTCTGTATCGTTTAATGTACAAAAATTTTAAGATTTAATAAAGGTTCGAGCAACCAGTGCAGGGCCACTTAAAATGGATTGACCCACCTAAGAATCCATGGGCGTCAGTGGTAACTAAATATTATGGGGGAGACGGACCAGACCCGTAACTAGACTTTTGTTTTGGGGGATTAAAATTATTTATAAGTCCCCCACGCCTACTTTATACGTTAATTTTGAACATTTATACGTATTGTTTAAATCTGGGTATACTTTTGTACAGGGATAAAATTTACTGGATAATTAATACCTAGTTCCAAGTAAAAATGAGAGGATATTTTGATGGTCTCTCAGAAAATTTTTTTAACATTTGACAGTTGAAAATAGTATTTGTATTAGTACTCATTTAGGTTTTGTTTAAACAATGATTTTAGCTATGGAATTACACATTTCACACTACAAAAATTCTGCACCAGCTTATTTTTTAATTAATATAAATTTAAGTAACGAAAGCCTAAATTGGGGTCCTTCAAGGGAGTAATGAGTCGTCAGATTTAATAAGGGAATATGTAGTATACTTATACATCAAATCTGAAGAAAAACTGCATATTATAAGGCAGATGTTTTTTATTCTATAACCCAAGGGTTCCCAATCTGACCCAATTCACGAAACTCTTTGCTGAAATAGCTTTGCTATTGCTTTTGCTTTCTCACAGCAGCCCAGTTATTCACTATCTATATCATTAAGTAAAATTATCTATATTATTTTTTACATTGATAACTCTCTTAAAAACATTTTTCATTTTACTATGAAGCTTCTAAACTACATGCTGATCATCAGAGTATTTCCTTCCAACCTAGGAATATTTTTCTTACTGATATCTAAAAAACTGCAAAACCTCTTGATTCTATGAACTGACTAAAGATGACATTTTGCAATGCATGTATTTGTATATTTTTTAAACATAAAAGAAATTAGCACCATTGTGAGCCTGCTACTCTGGTACACTCTTAAAACGGTATTTTCAAAACTGAGTAAAAAACATTCAAATCTGAGTA
The DNA here is from genome assembly GCA_963680715.1 of Tetragnatha montana. Lineage (NCBI taxonomy): Eukaryota > Metazoa > Arthropoda > Arachnida > Araneae > Tetragnathidae > Tetragnatha > Tetragnatha montana. The sequence goes on along the minus strand of OY796684.1, from coordinate 4,782,338 downwards.
TTTCAGAAACTCAAACTGACTCCGAACCAAATTTACTCAACTTTGAAACATACATAAAGTCATTTCTGAACATATGCAGTTACCCAAAAATGATACTTCATGGCCTTTGTCAAAATTACCCCCTTCGATGGTACAGTATTTGATCAGAATGTGACTATACTCGATTGCAACATTTCTTGAACCCAGTACGTCACAAATGCGGAAGGAGACATCGGTAAACAAGCAGCCTGTTGTGTTGATAGGAGGAGTTTCGGTACACAAATCGTGATTGAAAAGCACTATAAATACATGGGTTTAACAAAATAATCAGATTTTTAAATTGACGTTCTTTATTTCACTCAAAATTCAGACACCGCGATTGGAACTACTTTGTTTATTAGTGACGTCGTAGGGTCAACTTAAGTTGCAACCTAGTATAGTCTACTTGTAATTAGAGTGTGATGCCACATCTGAGCGAGGCGGGCTATCACGTTTTTAAAATGCCACACATGAAAAACTGTGCACATATCCTAAAGATAAATATTATAAACTTCAAAGATTAAACAAAATTACAAATAATTTTAGTGGTGACTAATGAATAGTTTGAAACTTAGTATTTCTGGTAATTTATAAAATTGAAAGATTTGAGTTTTCATATTTGAAACAAAAAGTTTCATATCAAAATGACACTATCAATGTACTCAGATTTGAAATCGCCATTTTTCTCAGTGTAGATGCAGTACAAAGTTAGAATCGTGGAATATGGAATGATACCAATACTTGTTGGAGATTATTTTCTCATAATTAAGTTTTGAGTTAGTAAATATACCTTACTTCTGCTATTTTCAATAGGGCTTTTGAATTTACCATCGTTCAGATATCAAGTTGCTAAATCTATAAGATTTCTTTAAAATTTTTGAGCTTGAACTGTTTTTTAACAGTTATCTAAAATCCCATCGAATACTCCTCTACGCTTCTTGGGTCACCCCTGATATCTTTTCACAGCACCCATTGTGGAAACCCCTGCTATAAGCAAGCACTATTTATTTTCGGAATTCGAAATCTTTTTTAAGAATAACAAGTTGAAAACAGCTTTCTAAAATCTATCTAGAGTTGGAAAAAGTTAAAAGTTGTAAAACAAGTTCCCAACATTTATAGGATTTCTTTCCTTCTTCAGCTTAAGAGGTTTTGATTGAATAAAGTAGATAAAAAACTTTTACAATGAAAACTAAATTATGCAGCGATCTTCTCAAGATCCGATTAATAAACAAAACATGATATAGTGAAAAAATTCCTTCCATAAGATACAGCAGTATTCCAGCTACTCTCACCATAACTTTCATTGAAATTGAAACATTTTTATAACCGTGAGATGAGTTATAAAAAGCGCAATATCAACAGTTCAGTCAAAGGTTGGACACCCATATGTCTTATGGCATTTCAATGATCAGATAGGAGTTTCTTTTGGTGCAAGAACAGGTGAAAGTCACTAGAAGAAATATAGATACTAAAGTGTGTATGATAAAACAGATCCCAGTAAATGGAGATAATCTAATACACATGTTTTTTTATCTCATGTGTTCTTCATACACTTGTTCTGGATCTTTCGCTGTACTCTCAATATTGCACTTTTGTTACTCATCCCTAGGATTGACAAGTGTTTCAATTTTGATAGAATTTTTGGTGAATTTAGCTTTCCTTATTAATTGAATCTTTTCAATCAAATATGTTTTGTTTTTTAAACGGGTCTTCCCTTTTTGTAACGCCCTCATATTGTATGAGATTAACGGTGCATCTTTGCAGTCCATTTCTGTTCGAAAAATGCTTGTTTAAGTCCTATAACCACCCTATCCTATTTTACAGGAAGTTCTTAAACATCTTGTATAATTTTAGTTGACCCAATAATGTTTTTTCATCCACTATAAAAATTTATTAATAAAATATTAATACCTTCCCCTTAATTAATTCCTTCAAGTAAGGAATTGTCTGGAGATATATCGGGAAAGATGATTAAAGGATCTTCCATGAATAATTTTTTTAACTATAGGAAATGCCACTTTAAATAACCTTAGAACTGAATTTTAATACTTACATTATTTACTATGCGTTTAATGTAAACTTTTTTATCTAAAAATATTTATAAAAATAATAATAAATTAAACTAAGGCCCTATTTGAATTGAAAGCTTTAAAAAATATTAGATTAAATAAAAAAATTATTCACACACAAAACCAAAAAAAAAGTAAAGAAATAGCTGGACAAACTTAACTTGATATTTTATCTATTGGAAGTTACAAGCATATTTTTTTTCCTAAAAAGAGGTAAAAAGAGAAGTAAAAAGAGGTATGGCCAAAATTATTAGATAGATAAAAAAAACACCATGGACAAGCAAATATGTTAATATTTCTTTTGAGAGCCAAAGTGAAGGAATAAGTGTTAAAAATAATTCTACAATCTTGCATTTTATAGCTAACTAACTATAGAATTAGTTTAATGTTTATAAGAAAGATATTTTGTTTTTCAAAAACTAAAATAACACTATTTTACTTGCTTTTGAAATAAAAAAACTACGTATAAATAGGAAGTTCTGGAGACATTTAGTAAGAGGGGAAGTGTAAAATCATTTGGAGCTATAAGATTCTATTCTATTCAGTTTTTCCTATAAAGTAATATTAATATTTTCTTTAATTTTCATTATTTTTAAATGCAATATTGGGAAATATCATGTGAACTAAATAAGCTAGCAATGTAATTTTATTTAAGTTGAGCTACTTTTTCTCACTTTATAAGGTATTGGAATTTTGGTAAATCACATGTGTAAAATTTAGCTACAAAAATATATTTTTGAAAACTGCAATCACAGGGTAAAATTAGTATCAGTTAGGTTTATGATTTATTGTGAATGATTGTAATCTTGTTGTACTAATATAAGAATCAGTAAACACTTAATTTTGACAAACGTAAATTTATATTTATTTAATATATTTTCATTTCATTAATAAAGATTAATATGGAAGGGGAATTTTTATATTCTTAAGGGACATAAAGCATAAATTTGGGAACCACTAAGCTATAGAAAAAAAATATTAGTTATTTTTAGAATTTTTAAAGTAAATAATCTTCAAAAGCCAAATTTTATCTAAAACTTCCAACTCATTCATTTAGTTTAAATATATGAGTAGATTATAATTTCCTAGTTATAATCCACTTAAACTAAACAGAAACACCACATACTTCAATTTTGTAGGTAAAGTCATAAAAAACAAAGTTTGATTATAGCTATCTAAAATTGTGTGTATTTTATTTTAATTTTTCATCAAAGATTTCTTATAAATGGCTAACTCTGGGTTTTATGCACATATTCAAAATTTTAAAGAAATATTTGACCAAAAAAGACATAAGCTCTAAAAAAATAAAATCTTAAACTTCCTAACTGGTACTAGTTTTTACCCGAAGACTGAAGTTATTATTTAACTTAACTAAATTTTATAAATGTTATTGGAATTTTGGTAAATCTCTATAACGCCTAAAAAAGTAACTTAACTTAAATAAAATTCCATTGTTACTGGTCACATTATATTTCCCAACATTACACTGATAACAACGGATATAAAATCATGGGTTTAAATATCATTAAAATGTTAGGTAATATCGGTTATTATCGTGTGCTACTATGATAGTTAAAAAACTAATTTTCCATTCTTTACTACGAAAACAAATTGTTAAAACATCTCGCAGTGATAAGCAAAAACATCAGTTATAACAGAATTCATTGAAAATAAACTTTTGTAAAAATTAACGTACTATAAGCAATTAAAAAAGAATACCATTGTGTTGGATAGGGGTAAATAAGTAGTCCATAGGTTTTTAGTTTTCAAAATATTTCTCAACAATAATTATGGCAGCTTTGTTTAAAAATTGAATCTGAATTGTTAATACTTAAGTTCATTGTGTAAAACAATACAGAATGGTGTTCCTGCATACATTACATATGCAGCTACAAATTTTTAATTAAAATAATTAAGTTTTAATTAAAACTCATATTGCTACATAAATTCTTAAAAGTCTTGCAGAAAGTTTTAGTTTTTTAGTTTTTTTGTAATTATTCTATACATGTTTTGTTCACCTACATGGATCGCTGCGATCCCAGGTGATATGGATATTTTTCTTGTTTTGTTCGTTTTGACTGTAATTTTTTTGAAATAAATAATAAATGAAGTACCCACTCCCGTTTTAGAAGGAGAGGTTTTTACTATCTTAAATTTTTAAATGCTTCACTAATTTTTATAATATTTTTTTATCCGTCCTATTTATTTCCATAGTTAATTTATAGTACCTATAATATATAACATTAAAAACTATTTTATGGAATTACTATTTCAAAATACCCTTCTGAATACCCAAATGTTCCTTTTACTTTCTTGGATGATAATATTATTTATAAATTCATTTCAGAAAAAAAAACAATTTGAAATGAAATACTAAAAACGTAATAGAAGTTTATGGTAAAAAATTCAATTTTAAATTCCTACGATTTTAATTGAAAAAAAAATTCTAAAATAGTGAAATTATAGGTTCAATATTTTTAGCTACAGTAGTTATTTCATATTTTATTGATACAATAATACTGTTTATTGTTCAAAATACACCTTTTACTGGCTGGCAGTAGTAATCAAATTTAAAAAAAAAATTAAGAAATTTAAAGCAGAAATTGTTAAGTTCTAAGGTTATTCCAAAGCATATATGATATCTATTAAAACTTCGTTAACTACCTAAATATGTGTGTGATCACTAAAGTGTTTTTCTAACATCTTACTATAAGATAGGCATATGAGCGTTATGAAAATATTAATAAGAAATAAAAAATAATTTAATTTGCTTTTACTGGGGAAAAAAAGTAATCCATTTTTTTACATACAAATTTTAAGCTAGCAAAATATTTGTCCTTTTACAAATTATTTTCCTTTACTACCCAAAATTAAAACTCAGATTTGTTATAATTTGAATCGTCAGTTTGAAAAAGGGAATAACTCCAAACAGTGACTTATACAGAAGTTTATTTCGGTGATTATCAGGCACAAAGCTAGATTTTTGCACCTGGGGAGAGGACCCAAAATTTTACCCAAGCCCCCTCCCATGAATATTTAATGCGAGGATTTTTGCATCTTCATGAACTTCATTATATAAAAAATTGGGAATAATAGAGTTACAAGTACAGAAGATAGTCTGGGGGCCCTCCCACAGAATTTTTTTGAAAATGTGACCCTATAAATCAGGATATTAACTCGTGTAGGTACACCTAGTCCAAATTTCGGGAGATGTCCCCAGGCTCACTTGGCCCCTTTATATATTTCACCGAGTCCAAAAACCAAGTTTTGAAAAATCGGAAGAGATCTGCATAAGCAATGGAATTTTAGTAGTATAGCCACACATTTTTTTCAGGAAATTCAGATCACTATTTAGAATACAGACTAATCATCTAAAAAAAAATATAAGTATATTCAAAAATATTTTACAGTTGAAAAAAATTGATGGACTTATTCCCTTTTTCTAACTTATGAAATTTCACCTAGAAAAATCTTAAAAGCCACTCTAACTGGCAAATAAATTATATTTATTTTTAGTTCACTGCACAAAAGTGAAAAAAATAGAAAGACTAAGACGAATAAAATTTAAAAGTATTATGAAACTGAGTCATTAAGGCAGTATCAATGGAGTCAAACATATTTACTATATAAAAAAAGTTAAAAACGGTTTTATATTAAAAACAAATTTATTTTGGCTAGTTAAAAGCAAAAAGAAAAAAAGAAAAGAAAGACAAATTAACTTAAATTGCAAAATTAATTTTAAAAAATACAACGAATGGACACCGATTTTGCCTAAGTCAAGAAAGAGGCTATGTCTATAGGGGTAGTTATTTTTCCCTCTTACCACTCATGTGTAGAGCAAAAGCTTGGAGATTTTTAAAAAGGACAAAAGGTCAATTTGCCCTTTTCCGGACTTACTATTCCATTTTACGTCACATTTGTTCATCACATAATGTTATACTACTTTTTAACCCATTTTAATTTTTTCTACACACTGACTATTTCATACCATGTACTTAATTGACTACGAAAAATTAGCCTGATTAAAATACATTATAAAGCGTACCTGATAGAACGGTTCAAAACAATAACCCCCAGTAATTGAATACATATGATACTAATTTGATATAATAAAAATGTATGATTTTATGGATCAATTTTAATTTTAAACTAATTCCAAAGAATTAGCATATCAGTAAAACTCTATGTATCTTCAAGAACATACCATGAGGTTTTTGAAAAATATTATACCTATTTTTGTGTGTGATAAATATTTAGATGGCATTAACTGTTACAAAAAAGCTTTAGCTAAAGTTCCCAATTTTTTTCTAATTTTCTAAAATTTATTTTCAATAACTAACTTATATACTGAGCCTGGAGGTTCAAAAATATACATCTCTCGAAATTTAGTCTATTAATTACTTTTTATTATTGTGTAATGCAGTGAGCATTTAGAGTTTTAAAAAGTAAATTCAATTAACTTCTCTTTTTAAAAATCTTTCTTTGCCCAAACATCATTCTTATTATATTCGAACGAAAATATAACAATATTATTTACTTTTTACCATGTAGGAAGAATATAATTTCTCAATATTCCTATTTATTTTATTTGCATTAGTTCAAAACCTCCATTGTGTGTTTTAATTCTTTTTAAAAGAAACTCTTATTACTCCCTATTTTAAAAAAAATATTGTCAACGATTTCAATTAAAAGAAACAAAAATTGATTTTCCAAGTGCCAAGTAGAATCCAAATTAAATAATATTCTTGAGAGACCAAAGATGGCATTCTTGTAATTAAGCTGGATATACAATGTAATTAACCCAATTAAATGTATTTTTTAGAGATTTATTGTATTCCCTTATTATTCAGGGGTTTAATATTGCATTAAGTTAATCAGTTTCTGACTTTTACATTAAGGAATTTGCTCTCTCGAAGAACATCGGTTAGTAGCATGAAAAGCATGAGCCAAACAACGAATAAAGAGATCAAAGCGTAATTATCCATAATCAAAACTTAAAAACTGTAGTAAGCTCTCCTATACATAAAGCTTCACCTTATATGCAGAGAAACTGTCAAGTGCTCGAATTCCATCTAGCATTGCATTGAAGCAGTATTCCCTAACTAATGTTAGTCTTTCTACGGGGTAAAGATCTAGGGACTTCACAGTTCAAAAAGTGCCAAGCAAGGAGGCACCGTCAGTCTATTGAAAGGGGGCAAATTTAAAAAGTTAAGGAGGCACACATTTCTTGGCGGAGCTGTCAAGGGGTACAGTCCTAATATCGCATTCGAGTGCATGGTCCCCAGTCCATGTCAGAGGATTTTTCACCCCACTGACAGAAGGGGTGAGCCTTAGGGGAGCGTGTTTTTCAGCGCGAGTGGGGCAAAGATGGCCGCCGGTTGTTTTGCGTTCTTTCTTCGATTGATGGCAGGGGGCGGGCGGATTCCAAGATGCGGCTCCTCATTGGCGGAGAAGCGCGAATAAATGACTCTAGGAAGGGCCTCAGAAACAAAAGGCGGCCGCCATTGGCTGGCGGAAGCGGTGGAAAAAGCAGCTATGCTAATGGCTCTTGTTCGAAACTCGGGCGCACTTTTATTTTGCGCGTGCTAACGAAGGCAGGGCGCTTTTCTTGTTGGGGCGTGCGCTCGTTTGTTAATTAAGCCCCGTTCTGGAAAGAATCCCGATGACACGATCCAAAGAATCGGGCGCAGCGGCGAAATTTGTTATTTAGGTTCGTTTGCCATCAAAAATTTTTCTTATCGGCCCGCATCGTTTCATGTATGAATAATGAGACTTGTTCTGGGAAATATGCCCTGGCCGGCGGGAGGAATTTATTTATGCGCGGGGGGGGGGTAATTGCAGCAGCGGGCCAACGCTATTTTTCAACCCGGTTTTGTTTTCCCCCCACTCAAAAAACGCAATCATAATCTCGCTCTTCTGTGTCATTATGCAAATTAGACCGAAGGCGCGGGCTAACTATTGTTGCCCCCGCGTAATTAATCGCTAAAAAGGTTTTGTAATTAGAGCGAGAGCACAAGTAAACAAACTTTATGGAATTATGGACCGTGCCCAATGAAACGGAAACTTTAATTGATTTCGACTCTAATGTTAATTTATAAATTTAGGGAGATTTGCCATGAAATAGCATATTAGAAGAATTTCTTTGTTTGCCAAAGGGAATTAAGGACATAAGCCTCCTAATATACCGTTAAACGAACAAAATAGTCGCGATTATTTAAATTAGTTAAAAAAGTGAGAATTGAACTTTTCCACATATCTCCACTACCTCATTTAGCAGGATCTAGTCAGTCCTGCCACTAAACTCAATGGACATCAAAGCCATCAGGAGGTTAAAAGACCTTTGCGAAATTTATTAACTCGCCAAGTGATTTTGACAAGGTACCTCTTCCGACAAATTTATCACCAAATCGAGCTACTTTCTTGAACGACTTATCTCGTGCTTTCTGTACTGCCATTCTAAAGCGAACCTATACCGTTTACGAAGTTAATAAATAAACTGTCATTTACTGGAGATAAAACTCTAAAGTTTGGCAAAAGTTGTTTTTGACCTTATTTTTGCTACAATAGGTATTGCATTTTCAAAACTCGATATTCAAGCATTTTACTTCACAAATTTACTCTTCTATATTTTTATTTTTAAATTTAGAGATAAATATAACTTAACACAATATGATAAAATTATTTCCTAAATGCATCATTTTACACTTACGTCATTATCATAAATATAATTATAAACTTTACTTGAGAAGTGAAGGCAATAGTAAACATGAAGAAGACTAACATTTTTAAGCTACTAGGGCTTTTGTAAAATTATTTTCTCCATAATGTTTAAGTTCAAAAAGCCCACTTTTAAAGGTAAAATTATATTAAATGCTTTTGTCCACTTGGTTTAATGCTAAAATGTTTCTGAAAATAATTTTTAAAATGTAATTCAATAATATGATTTTTTGTGTTTCTGCTTTTCCTGATTTTCATAATTAAAAAAAAATTTAAAAAGATGTGGTGGGAGTGTAAAAGAATGCACCTATTTTTTTACATACAGTGGAATGAGAGCTACTTTCTGATTTACTTTAGTATATCCCTTAAATACTAACTGGGAAAAAATTCGAATATGTATCCTCTTACGATAATTAAATTCTACATTGTTTATGAGAAGAAATGAGAAGAAAAAGGAGAAAAAAAAACTATCGCTCTTGAGGGATCTAGAAGCCCCATAGCACCTCCAAAACTGGAAGAAGTAATAAATATTTACCCCCAAATTAAATTTAAAAAATACAATGAATGGACATCGAATTCGCAAATTCAAGGGGCTATATCTGTCTATAAGAGGTAGTTATCCCCCCCCCCCCTTTTACATATGTAGAGCAAAGCTTGGAGATATTTTTGAGTACAAAATGTCAATCTGTCATTTTTTGGACTTATTCTCTTTATCAAACTGTCGATTCAATTATTGTCAAATATCCTTGCTCCCCTCTTAATATCAATATTGATGGAATCTTCCAATTCAAATATTCTGTTTTTTTATCAAAAAATACTTTACCTTTTTCATTTCGAAATCAGATTTGAATTTCTAAATTTCTTTTTTGAAAATGGGTAGTTTTCAATTAATTTCATATTTAGGCTATCTAACTCATAATGCCAGTTAATAGTATTGACACCCATGGTTTGGTTTTGACCCAAATGTGGGTCAAATGGAGATTGCGAAACCCAGTGGAGATGTTATGAAAGTGGAAATATCTGTGAAGTTAAATAGTAGTTTTGCTGAGGATTGGTACTATCAAGTATTTTTGCTGAATATTGGTTGGGGTCACTCTTGGACATGCACAAATTATATTGGTGTATTTGATAGAAAGTACATTTAGGGAAGCAATTAAAACTACAAAGACCACGAAATCATGTAATATGTCACAGAGACACTCATATTTTTTATCAAATTTTCCTACCTATTAAAATTTTAACAGATTATAAAACTAACTGATATCAACAATCGAAGTTGTCAACTTCATATAGTTTATGGAATAATAAACAACATACAGCATCTGTAGCAGTATGTAGCAGTATTTCTCCTTACATATATCAAACATTCGCAATCTTCTCAAAGTAATAGTAGTAAATCTTTTAATTTATCATAAATTCTCTTGTAAAAATGACAGTTCAGAACTTTTATCGCAAATGGTGTTTTATACATTCTTTGTTTGGAGAGGAATGGTAAAATTAACATAAACACCCATCCTTTGTATTTTTAATATCACTCGGTAAGATGACATCTGTAGGTAGTAAACGGAAGTATCCGTATTAAAGAAGTTTTAAGAGAACCTTGGCGACCCATTTAATAACGCATAAAGACTAACAAGTTTTATTCTCGTTTCCTGGATCAATACAGCGGTTTTTTAAAGAATATCCCGCACTCAAAGCTAACTGGTTAAATGACTATCGGCTCATAAAACACATCCAAACGCCTCCATCTAGCCACATCGCCCCAAGAAAGCAATTTGCTGTTGATTTCAAAATCACTTTTAGCCATCTCCACAACTCGAAATTCTTCTCAACGCTAAGCCCTCGGGAAATTTTTGAAGTTGACAACTATAAATTAATCTGTTTCGGCAAGGTTAAAAACAAAACAGGCGCTTGTATTTTGCAAAGGCATTCGGTCATTGTGTGTGGTGCTGCCTTCTACTCTTCACAAACAAATGTTCCATTGTTACTTACTGGCTTGGAGCACAAATAAAATATTTGTCTCCATTCAATCAATAAGCCAGTATCGCAGAAATTTGAGCGTTTGGTCTTCACCATACCATTTCAATTAGCATAAATGTTATTTTACACTACTTGCCGTATTTAACGAGTTGAAGTTGGTCCTCTTGTAACAAAAAAGACGGTTATAATCCCGCGTGTGAGCAGGAGCTTTCTAACTAACAATGCAAAGCATATGTTCGGTGAGGACAAGGTTCATTTGCAACTATTGGATAGCATTCATTAATTATTTATGAAAGTGAACAAAATAATTTTCAGGTCTTTCTATCTCAGATCCTATGGTCAGGGATGTAAACACCAAAGTACCATAGTTAGTAAGTTCCAATTAAAATAGGTATTTTCGTAAGAGTTGTACTTATACTACCCATAGAATTTGTAATGAAAAAAGTTTAATATCACAACATTAGAAAAATGTCATTTACTTTTATTGCACTCCTTAAAATTCTAACAATGTAAATATAGTATCCATCGATATACACTTTGGGATCGAGGGTTATACAAATGATGAACAAAATTAGTTTAAATCTATTTTTCAATCCATCAGTCGAAAGGGGGGAAATCTTATTTTAAACTTATCGTATAGAAATAGGGTAATAATTGCTAATTTTAAAACAATAAATTAATTTAGATGTTTAATAGCCATTAGAGGTATTTCGTAATCACAACTTCTTTTGTCAAGTAATATAATTATGTGTTACATTGTGAATTAAACATAAGTAATTATTTATTTTAAAGAGGTATAAGGATCTAAAAGTATCTTAAGTAAAGCAAAACGAGAAAGTTGGCCTTAAAGGAGTTTTTTGTAAACACGGGGGCACCCCACTTAGAGTCAATTTGTTGGAAACTGGACCACTCATTGACATATATTGTAGTAGAATTAGAAATAATAGTTTAAAGAGCAGCATACAACAATGATTCCTATAGGAATCATTGTTGCACTCAAAATTTAACAATTTACAACTCCAAGGTTGAAATCCTACCTTTTTAATTTGCTAAAGAGTCCTACTACATTTAACTTCTAATGTATAAAGGGAATTGATGTCAAAAATTCTCTAATGCCAAAAACCACCCCCCTCATAAAATTTAAGTCTAGTTATCAGGGCCGTATCCAAGGGGGGGTTTAGGGGTTCAAACCCCCCCCCCCCCCGAAATTTTGACATCAATTTTTATACTGCTATTTTTCTTGAAAATTATGTCTCACAAGGAGAGATATCCTCTTCAGGAATAACACAAAGGCTCTCAAAATGAGTCAAAACCCTACTTTTAAGGGTAAAATTTCCAAAATTTTTCTGGGGGAGGACCCCCAAACCCCCTCCAAATTTTGAAATCTATTATTAAGTACGGTTTTTTCTTCAAACTTGTGTGATTTACAAGGAGTGGTCCTCTTTGATGTAACCTAAAGTGTCTCATAATAAGTTTAAATGCCACTTTTATGGGCAAAATTCTCAAATTTTTCTGAAGTAGGAACCCAAAAACCCCCTCAACAATTTAAGATTTATTACAATTTACCTTCTTTTAATCTTGAAAATTCGGCCGCTTACAATGAGTGGTGCTCTTTGGGTGTAATCTAAATGGTCTCAAAATGAGCTAAAACACTCTTTTGAGGGCCAAATTTCCAAAATTATTCTGGGGGAGGACCCCCAGGCCCCCTTTTACTTGGAATTCACATTGTTTATACAATTTTGAAATTTAGTGCATCAAAATTTCAATCCAGTGTTGTCATCTAAAACTTAATGTATAAAATACCCGTAAGGAGGTACCTCAGGAAATATTTGAGTCAACCCCCCCCCCCCCCCGAAACAAAAATCTTGGTTACGGCCCTGCTACTTATAGACCAGTGGGGGGAATGTTATAGACCAGTGGGGGGGAATGCCATTTCTTTGTAAATTGGACTTTCATTATTTTTATATTGTAATTAAAATCTCATAAATCTCGCTTGTGTATTTTTTTCATAACATATTTTATATTTATTTTACTGAATGCAAAAGTGTGTAGCTTAAAACTGTTATTTCTACTTATACTACTTCTGATAACTATAGTATAAAGGAAAATTGAATTTTTTTTTAAAAATTCATTTTATTCAAACGATGGGTACCAAATATTCAGAAACGACCTAGGATAACTCTTAAGGAAAAAAAAATTAAAAAAAAATGTACAAACCAATATTGAGTAAAACTAATAAACAAACATGTTATCCCTCTTTAAGGATACCAAAGCGTAGTACGAAACCTTCGCGATGGTATTGAACTTTAATATCTTCAATTTCCTCTAACCAAACTAAACATGTTCTCCTAAATCCATAACAATTTCTGTAACGCAAATATTACGTGAGGAATCAGTATTTAAACTGGGCTCTTGCCTGAAGAAATCACATTTCAAAAAATGCAATATCCTTATCAGCCTAAGCCCTATCAATGATTACATTCCTATCAGCAAAACTTTTGAGCCCTAATCCTCAAATAGAATTATGCATTTCATAGCTGCCACCACACTTTCGCTGGCTCATTATAATATGCTTAGCGATCGTGTGATTATTGACGGTAAAAGCATCTTTTAATTGAGCGAAATCTTTTTGAATTCTGAATTTGAAATTCTCCTCACTTTTCCATAGCCCTCCAGAGATAGAAGTGCTGCTGCGTTTAAAAATCTCGACTCTTCACCAGCGCCATTTTTTGATCCATTGTTTTCCTACAGATCGCGCCTTTTGTAATGAAATCTACTGCAGCAGCTCTCCAACTAATCATACGCAACTGAAACCCTTCAAAAATTATTAATTCCGCGTGACATGTGAATAATAATTACGTAGTGCTATTAGTTCATTAAAATTTATTCGGCTGGCTCCGGCAGAACACAAATCCTAACAGGTATTTTGCATCGATTCCGCAGAGTTATTTTAATCCGGGATTTTTGAACACCGGTTTTGCTCCTGTTCTCTCGAGATCCGTTGTGCGAAACTAAGCTACCTTTCATGGATTAGATGTATTTCTTTTACAACTCGTTTAATCCACCTGGCTATATAAAAATCTACCTACAACATAGTTCAACGTTTAGTAGTACCGGGAAAAAACCTACGAACTGGTATTCTTTTAAGTCTCTCTCATGGAGAAATTAGAAATTTGGACACTACACTGTAAATAAAATCCTGAAACGATCCAAGGAAAAACTGGTTTGCTGGGTTGCCCATTTTTTCCAAGTAATGTTCCTGGAAAATAACAGGAACACTGCCGAAAAATACTGGTATACTGGTATTTTTTATTGATTTTACCGTAACGTTCCTGTTATTTTCCAGGAATATCTCGGAAAAAATGGGCAACCCAGCTGCGTAGTTTTTCCAAGGAAAGTGGGAAGATTTTTTTTACCCAGTGTAAGGCACATTCTTATATACCATCAACATCTCAAAACCAAGAGCCGTATCCAATGGGCAGCGTTCGAAATTGGCGGTGGTCTACTGGTCCAAGACCTCTGAAAAACGGCTCGGACCATTACAATCAGAAAATCACTGGTCAGGCGGACCAGTGGCGAAAAAATATCCCTCTCTCCAGTTCTAGCCGCGTTTTCTTGCTAGGAAACTAATTAGAAGTTTTATATCCATCAGAGCAATATTAACATTTAATCAAGAAAAATACTTAATAAGTGAGATATTTTCAAACTTATTTATTTATTTAATTATTTTAGTTTTAAAAATTTAATTTGTTCGTTTCCACTTTTAGTGCAATAGTTACTTTAAAAAAAAATTAAACCTGTCCTTTTTAATTTGGCGGACCAGTTATTTTGGATGAGAACCAGCACCATTGGAAAAGTGGTGGTCCACGGGACCAGTGTATTTTTTCAATTTCTAACGCTGCCAATGGGGGTGGTAAGTTCAACCCCACTTACAAAATTTATACTGCTCTTTGTTCGTTGAAAATTATGAGGTGTAGGTACAAGGAGCGGATCTCATCTGATGTCAACCAAAGAGATGCATGTGCCCAAATATGAGATAAAACGCTACTTTTGGAGCTCAAAGTCAAGAATGTTCTACAGAGAAAGGACCTCCTGATTCCCGCACATAATATTACAGCTGAAACTATATTACAATATAACATATAAAATTCACTGCCAAACAGAGTCTGTATATTTTTAACTATAACTTAGAAACCAAACTTAGAAAATTTACTTTTGATGGGTGAAATCAGTTTTTAACCTGTTTTTTTCTCAAATTGTTGACTTTTTAAAATAAATTTAGCTAAACTGAGAGCTCTGGTTGTAAGGATGCTAACTACATGTGTAGTGTTGCCATACTACAAAAAGTATAGCTAAAAACATTGTAGGACCGAGGTACAGTTAAGTCCGAGTTACAATACTTCACCCTACACAAAATTTAAACATTAAGTTCTCATCCAAATTTGAATCTTATCTGTATGAGTGCTCTAAAAAGCTACATTTAAATTATAATCTAAGCGTTAAGAGGGCTTAGAAATTATTATTTTGGACATAACTCCCTCTTCCAAAAACTTAAGTCTAGTTACAGACCTGCCAAAACCTAATATGACTCTTCCTTTAACTATGTCTTTAAATAAAATGTAATAAAATAATTTAGTAAAATTAGTGCTAAACGGTGATACTAGAGTTTATTAATTATTATTATTATAACCTAAACTTTATAAACTTCTTAAACTTCTAAAATTATTATTTATCTAAACCACCCTATTACCCCTAACATTATAGTGGTCCACCCTTATGTAGAATTAAAGATTCGACAAATGGATATTTTTTGTATAAGTTGGTAAAGCGACTTTTTTATTCGAGTGATTCTCTTGCTTTTTATTTTTCTTTAATTTCTTTTATTAAGTAATTTCATCTAGACCTAGACAACTGAATGTAGGAAATCCTTCAAGGAAGAAGAGCCATAAACTTCAAAAACAAATAGGTTCTTAAACTCAAAAGGTTCTTTGCGAGTAATTTATAGTGTAAAAAATTCGATACCTCAATGATAATAAAATTCAAAAGAACACAATTGGTTTTATAAGTTAGGAACAAGATGATATTTAGGCAGCCGAAATATGTATCAAGTACTCTACTATAGTTATTCACTTTATAACTTCTTAAAATAAACATACAGAAAAGTTATCTACAAAAATAGTTAAGGAATGAATTTTGATGATTTCCTTTCTTCCAAAATTCTATTAAAATTACCTTAGACATATTTTATATTAAGAAGACAGGACTGAATCACGATATACTTAATTTCCAAACTTTGTTAAATACTGAGTTCTAAGCGAAAATGGAGATGTGTGGACAGTGGAGGTCATATCTCCCGATTTGTTTTGAAATTTGACCCTTAAAATTAGTGATTTTAATTCAATTTTGGACATTCGAGTCCCTTTGCGTGACACCTGAAGACGATAGTTGAATCGTCATTTTAAAATAGGGGAAAAGTTCAAAAACCATGTTTTGAGAAAACCGGGGGAAAAACTGTATAAGTAATGGAATTTTCAATTCATAACCATCAAATTTGTACTGGAAATTCAGGAACCTATTTAGAGTGCAGAGTGATCATCCAAAAAAAATATAAGTATACCTAAAAGTATTTTACAGTTGAAAAAAGTTGTTGAACTTGTTCTCTTTTTCAATCTCATGAAATTTCTACTCAAACAAAACATCTTAAAAATCACTTAATTCGACCATTAAACTATATCTTCGCTTATTAAACAGTACAAAAGTGAAACATAGAAAGACAGAACAAAAAATAATTAAAAAATATTATGAAACTGTGTCATTAAAGCACTATCAATAGTAAGTGCTATCAATTGAGTCAAATATTCACTGTATAAAAAAAGGCGAAAATGCTTTTAAATTAAAGGTAAATTTTATTTTAGCTTAGTTAACAGCACAAAGAATTTTAAAAGAAAGACAAATAAATTTAAATTTCAAATTTAATGAAAAAAAAATGAATGGACATCGATTTTGCCAATTTCAAGGGGCTATATCTACCGATAGGGGTAATTATGTTTTCCCTCTTTACACTCATGTATAGAGCAAAGCTTGGGGATTTTGTTGCGCACAAAAAGTTAATTTGCCATTTTTTGGATTTATTCCCTTATTTAAACTACCGATTCGGTTCCATGAAAGTCATAGAATTTTCAAGTAAAATTATTAGAATATAAATAATTATCAATATTTTTGGGAAGATGATTTGAATTCCATACCCCTCTTGAATAGTATAAAATAAAATACGAATAAAATCATAGTCCCCAACATAAACATACATTTTATTCATTGTAACTAGTTACCAAAGCCCCAGATCATAAATCATTGGTTTCAGATGAATCAAACTTTTGTTTAAAAGAAACCCTAGTTGATCTCTAAATCTATAAATTTGAAAACTGCAATTCTTGTTTGAAAGGTTTTGGCTTTCAATAGTTTTGCAACCAAAGTGGTTTTAAATTATATCAATCAATCACATTAGTACTCATTTCAAACATATTTCGATGCCACAAAAATAATTTTGAAAATCTTGACTACAGTAATGGTGGTTTAATAAATTAGAGAAGTTTTACTCAAGACTGATACAAACAGTTTTTTCAACCTACTTAATTTCTTTACACTGTTCATTACTTGTCGTCTTTCATTTTAAATTGAATATTTTTGAATGAGTTTTTTAAAAAACCGTGCTCAAAAAGAGAATATTATTCACTCACACGTTATATACAAACACTGAAAGTGTTAAGTTTGGGGTAAACAATGATAAGAGAAATTTAAGACTAGTAAGTGAAAATATAGGACTTAAATCTAATATAAAATATTTCAGTTGCTTCCACATTGCTTTAAGAACCGTAATGAAAAATAACTTATTGTTGTTTAGTTTAAGGTATCATATTAAAATATTAAATCTCTTGGTCTACACATAATTGTTCTCCGTTCATAAATTATTTTCAGTTTATTTATTTCGATCTTATCAACTAATTTAGGTTTTTACTGTAATTTAGAAAACAAAATTCAACATTTAAATCAATCTGATAGCAATAAGGAAGAAAATGTAAAAAAAAAATATTGTATTTAAAACTTTTCTTGCACGATCTCCCAAATTTTTCTTAAAACATGTTTAAGATATATAATTTTAAAGTAACTCCAATATTGTATTTTGAGTGACACCTACAACAGTGTTCCGCAACTTCAACAGGTCGTGTCCACTAAACCTTTCTAAAATTCCCCCCCACACACAAACACAGGAATCACAGCAAGACATGGGATGGTCAGCCACTACCTAATTTTTTCGGCCCTAATTTCATATACAGATAAAAGGTTAAACGTAGCCTTTAAGAAAATGTAAAGGTTAATAAAATGTAAATTTGAACCTTCAAGCATCAAATTTTAAAAATTCATGGGTAACACTGAGTCCTAAATCAGAAAGGGTGGTCTACAGGTCCTCCCCTGAAAAGTGTCTTGAAATTTGACATTAAAACATGGTTTTTGGTAATCTGGGGGAAAATTGAAGTATAACACTTCTGTAATTAATACATAAATTTGTAATTGCCGACTTTTTTCCATCAAAATCCTCACTTCCGATAGTCGTACGCTCAACAGTGAGAAAGACTACCTACAGCCATCACACAAACATGATATTTCAATTATAAATTAAAACCTACTTTAATATGATATTTGACCTCTTTTCATCATAATGTATTTAAAGTTTAAAACAATTTGCGGAAAAAGAAAATAAGAAAAAAAAATAATATTTCAAAGGAGGTTCTTGAATTTTGTTTATGAATAACAGTGGTCTAATAAAATATTTTTTTTAGTGTTACATTAATTCAATAGGACAATTTCAGAAGTATTCTTCCCGATAATTTAGAAACTGGTTTCTAAACTTTTGTACCTGTTTCCATAATATGCATTTGAAGCCCAAAAAACATTATGCAACCTAGATATTTCTTTTTAAAAATGAAAAGTAAATGTGAGTAGAGAAAGATTTTAAGGTGACGTATAAAAAGGAATTGTACCTTTTAAAAAATAACTCTTCCCTTTAGTACCACCGTGTAGTTGTTATCCGGTTTTATACTTAAAGGGAAACATTGGAATAATTTCTATAAATTTCATCCTGATTCTGATATTATTGCTCATTTAAGGGGTCTGAAAACTAGAACTGAATGAATTGCTAATTTTTTATTTACAGTTGTTTTCGGGTTATGAGGTCGTTTACTTTGCTTTTATAATTAAAAAATAAAATCTTTAAATTTTCAGTGGCTAAATTTGGATATCGGCTCCCTTGGGGAAATTATAGCCTGCAAAATGCACTTTTGGAACGCCTAGTAAACACAATAATGAACTACTCCAATCAAAAGCGTTTGGAATTTATTGTGTCAGAAAAGGATAGTGCCGTAAAAGTGTCAGTTAGCTAAAAAAAAAAGGCTAAAAATTAGGTGCTCGTATAAAGTTTCAATTCAAATTTAAGAACACCTTCAGGTTCTAAACATATTTTACAACTCTATATGTAAAACCTATTTGTTCATAGAGCACACATTTCTAACACTTTTCCAGTGGCATATATAGACATTTATTTCGGGAGAGGCCCAACTGTCCTCTAAAATATTTAGTCATTATCAGGCCCAAAGCTAGATTTTTTCAATGGGGAATGGGACCAAAATTATTCCTAAGCTCCCCCATTTATAATTAATAGGTTTAATGTAGGTTTTAATTCGTTTTAGGTAGGATTTGCATCTTGATTAACATAATATAAGTACAAATTTTGAATAATGTAGTTCCAAGTACAAAAGGGGGGCCTGGGGCCCTCCCCCAGAAATCTTCTAGCATCTATGAAAACGAAATTCTCCAAAAACAGACACGATGGATGGTGCACAGAACTGGACTCGGGATTAATTGTGTGTAAAAAAGGTGTTGAGAGAGAACTTCTTAATGATTTAGAAGACATTTTTGAATATTGCGGCGGACGGAAATTCTGCTGCAAAGTAAAGGAACGATGTCCAAAAATGACTCGACACACTATAGAAGAGACAGCAATTTTGCATGCACCTTTTGGATTAGTGCCTCCAAATCACCCTATTTTGATAATCATCTCAGTTATCCTCAAAGTTCAGTTATCCTCAATTCAGCTGAAGTGGAAGGCTTCTTTTTATGTACAAAAACATGTGTGTCAATCAAAGTTCCAGAGTGCCTTATTATAGATAAAAAAGACATTTATTAAAATAAGTGTTGTTATGTGTGAACTAGAGAATTAGAAGTACATAACTCTCGGAAATACTTTCTCCAGTTGCGAGCAAAAAAGGTTGAGAACCGATGTCTTGAGAGATATTAGGCGCAGTTCAGCTTTCATAAAAATTATTTTAAATGTGGAAAAACTTTAAAAAAGTAGAGTGTCTCAATGAGAGAGATATACCCAAACCAATAAGAATCAAAAATTGAAGAAAAAGTTTTGCGTAAAAATATCTCAGAAAATAGGAGAAAAACATTAGGAGCTCTGATAAAGAATAAGATGCGATTAAGAAAATATTCCCTAGAAAATATGTATTTTTACGGGATACAAAATGTAGTTCTATCATACTTTACGATAGTGTTAACTGATAATTGTTCTGAAAAGATTTTTCTATCACCTATACCTATAGTTTAATTGGGTTTCGCCACATTAAAAAATGGCCAAACAGAGGTAAACACCTTGTTTGGGTACTTATAAAAAATGTTTATTTAAAATTATTAGAGACCCTATTTTTAATTTCCCAACAAATGTAACAGCTCTTGTAATAAGACATCAGGTAATATTGAGAACTCTCAAAGTATTACACGCAACCATATCCAATGATTTTTCGTTGGAATCTAACATTTGTCGATATAGGACCGTAACCAGACTTAGGTATAGGTAGGGGTTTTGTTTCAACGTTATTTCTAACATACCCCCTAACAAGTACATTTATAATTTAAGTTTTAGATCACTTAAGTATTTGAATTATGTTGCACATAATGGGAAAATTATACAATTACTCCAAGTAAAAATGGGGGTCACCCCCAGACATTTAACATTTGCCTCTAAAAGTAGTGTTTCAGCTCATTTTGAGATTATTTAGGTAACATAGAGAAAGTTCCTTGTAAGCCACATAATTTTCAAGAAAAAAGTTAGAATTAGTTGTTAAAATTTCGAGGGAGTGCTGGAGGACTTCCCCTCATAAAAGGTTATGAAATTTGACCCTTTAAACTAGTGTTTTATCACATTTTGCAACTATTTGGGGAACACCTAAAAGGAATCACTTCTTGTCAGTGGAAAAATTTCCTAGGTTAAAAAAGTGTATAGCAGCCGTTGAAATTTTGGAGAGGGGTTTGAGGGTTCTCCCTCAGACAATGTTTTGAAATTTGACCCTCAAAAGTAGTGTCTTAACTAATTTTGAGACCCTCTGGGTTACATCAAAGACGATTGCTCCACAGAATTCTCAAGAGAAAAGGTTATAAAAATTTATGTCAAACTTTCAAGGGTTGTAATTATTATAGAATTATTTTACATAATTACACTTGAAAGATCCTAAATGCCAAAATAAGTAAATTAATAAAAAATCTTGTGATTAAAATAAAAGTTGCAGTTTAGTAGATTTCATTATTTTTTTTTCAAGATACTTTCAAGAACTGTAATTTCTAATTGACAAATAAAAATGTCTCTATTATGCATAAATCCTATCGTTTTAATAGCTTTCAATAATTCTAAAAACATTTCATAACATATTTTCAATAAATGACTGAAAATTCCAGAATAAACTCCCATATCGTATTTTCAAAACTTTTTGTCCTTATTAAAATGAGTGATGTTATATGAGACTATTCGAACTGCTCTCTGGTTCAGTTTAAAATATTTAAATAAAGAAAAGTCTTAGGATTTTAACATATTACAGAGTTAGCATTATATCAATGAAAGCATAATTTCAAAACAGCCTAAAAAGTAAATCATTTTGCAATTACCTTATCAAGTTACCTATTTCAGTTAAAAACAAACATTCAAGGACATGTTTCTGTGAAACCCAGACAGACACTGGAATGCAAAAGTCTGACACAGCAAAAAATGCAGACATTGTGAAACCAAGCTATGGTCTTTGAGATTTTATTTTACTTTAGTTTTTTTTTACTTTATATCTGTTTTCACCCGCGTTTAGCTGTTAAAAAATAACTAGTAATTCGTACCGAGGACTTAAATTACTTAAGTTAAAGTGATGAGTTATATTTGTTGTAAAATTATTTAGATAACTGATTCTTATTAATAAGGATGTTTGTTGAGAAGGCTAAGAACGTATGTAAGAATATTAGAGATTGCTGCTTTTAGAATTTGTAGAGGACTTCATCATAGAAATAAAATTATTAATAGACATAGAAAGAAGAAGAAAAAAAGTTTATTGTATTGGGCTTTGCCCGTTTACAAATAACACAAATAGTTTTATATGCCATGAACTTTGAATAGAAAAAAAAAGAGATTTAACATATTTAAATAAGTTTTTACACATCACTGTAATACAAGTCAAGACAGTACAAACCGAGTGCAGTAACAAAATATGAACTAAAATAAATCAACTGAAATCCTCTCCAATTTCCCGGCGAAGCTTAAAAACGGAAGTCAGGAAGCATAGAATACTGAAATAGTTAACGTTAGGCTCATTCAAGACAAAGGTAAAATTTTTTGTGTATGATAAATATTTGTTTCGATAATAGCTATAAATAGGACATGAGTTAAATATATGGTTCCATGTGTCAAAATCATCGGTGTTACAAAAGGAACATTTGTTATTAAAATAAACTTCAAATATTTGACCCTTATAGAAGATTTTATTCTGGTTTAAACGTAATTGGAAAATAATTCTTTTTACATAAATATCGGAGCCGGATAGCAAATAGTTTTCAGGGGTGGGACAATTCTTTATAAATTTATAGTGGGGAAAGTGGGTGCTATTCTCCATCATTGAGAGGTCTCGTTGTAGGCATTGATCGCGACAGGTTTGTAACATAGTAGGTAGATAATAGGAAGCCAGGTCAGGATTTTGAGATGTCCAAATAAAGCTAAATCCCAGGTTTTCAATGATTTTTTTGACTGATAAAGCCCAGTTATACTCAGGATTTGAGGAGAACATCGTGTTGGAAAATAACTTTTGGTAGCATATTTTAGTATATCTATCATCAGGTAACTGAAGAATTCTTATCCAATACTTCAACAACAATTTTACCAATGTAACTGCAATTGGTGTCTGACCTAGTTCTAATCTTAGGATATAGCCTGGTGTGTTTCTAGAGAGAGTAAATAATTTTTTTACAAAAACACAGAAACATTTTTCCAATTCGAAAATGTTGTTTGCGGACCAAATTGGGGAGCCATAAGTAAAAACAGATTGAATTAGTGATTCGAATAATTTAAACCATGATTTAATCGAGTTGGTTCGAGATCCAGTGAAAATAGACCATGACGCGCCGATTGCAGCAATAGCTTTAAATAAAATTATTAATGGAGACAGAAAAGAAAAAATTACAAACAATGCCATCACTGGATATTATTTTATGATCTTTTAAAACTCAGATCAATTACACATCATAGAAGTTTTAGTAAATAATCAAGTTTCAAGATGATTCAACTTAACTAAGTGGACGTCGAAATCAAATGAAGGGAAAGTACAAACTAAAAAAAATGGGACCAGATATTAAATCAAATTTCAAGGATTATTTCTAACTGGAATGAAGTACCCATTTTATTTCGTCTTAAATTCTAAAAAAAATTCTGACGAATAGGGCAGTAAGAATACATTTCAGAAACCCGAATCAAAGCCATCACAGAAAGCCACTTTATGTTTTACATCGGTATTCCATGAGTAGAGGTAATTCTTTGAGACTGATAGTTTTGTTATTGATATACTCTCTTAATATTTCCTGTGTATTCAAAGTTCACAAGAAACGGTTATGAGACATTTCCTCGTTTTGTGTAAGGCTTTTTGGAGAATGGTTAAATTCAAATAGACAGGTAGTAAATTTTGTTGTAAAACTTAACCCTCTAAAAGAGGTACTGCGAAATAAAAGCCTGACCAATCTTGTTATTTCTATTATCTTTTCATACACGATATCTCATAGTTAGAAAAAGAGTATAAAGACTCCCTTTAAAGATAAAAACTATGAATTTTGATTTGATCTTAGAAGTGAAAGAAATGTGTTTTGAATGAGAGAGATAAAACAACCCATAAATTCACATGCAGTAAAACCACGTTTTGGTTCACACAGTATTATTGCTACTGAACAGTGTTCAGTCTGTATTCTTGTCTCACCTTTCCAAATGAACGCGACCTGTGTGAATAGCAAGTGCGTGATTAATTCTTTTGTTTTGCTAGAAAGAATAATAAGGAAATACGGTTACAGGACGGATATGATTGGTCGAGCTTGTTTTATGACAATTTTTTCCCGCAGTAAAAGTCTCCAAGAAGGCGACACATTTTCGAAGGAACAGAATAGCTGTGAAGCGAACCATAACCTACAGCTTCCCTACCAGGGATATAAAAAGACATTTTACGATCAAAAACCAAGCATGCGCTTAGAGCAGTGTTTGATAGGCTAACGCCATAAAGAAATGACTAGGGCTGGATGTGGAAAGACATAAAAATCACATGCTCAAATAATGTATTCGTCTTTCTCATACTCGTATAACAATAAGACATTTTCTTCTCGCATAGGTATATAAAAGGTTTTATTAACTCGTGAGATAATGCAGTAGGTTTGGATTGAAAAACTACATCCTATGGGTTTATGTAAATAGGAGTAAAATGGGTGTTAAATTATTTCTTTTTATCACGAAAAGTGCAATGAACAATGGATCTAGTTGTTTGAGACCTGGTAGTTTACCCTGTATTAGTTTTTACCGAAAAATGTGATATGTTTTTATGTTGAGAAATATTCAAAATGAATGAACAAAGTCGAGAAAAAATATAAATTTACAATTGAAAAATTTTGGTTTGGAGTTGGATGTTAAAAGTAATTGAATCGCCAGTTTGAAAAAGGGAATAAGTCCAAAATAGGACAAATTGACTTTTTGTGCTCTAAAATATCGCCAAGCTTTGCTCTACACATGAGTGAAAAGAGAGGAAAATAACAACCCCCTATCGACAAATATCGCCCCTTGAATATTGCAAAATCAATGTCCATTCATTGTATTTTTTGATTAAATTTGAAATTTAACTTGATTTGTCTTTCTTTTCTGATTCTTTGGCCTGTAAACTTAGCCAAAATAAATTTCCAAATCCATTTAGTGTATTTTTTAATTTAATTTGGAATTAAAGTTAATTTTTCTTTCTTTTCTCGAGAACTAAGTCAAAATAAAATTTGCTTTCCATTCATATATTAACTTACTCCATTAATATTGCCTTAATGACTCAGTTTCATAATAGTTTTTAATTTTATTTGTCTTAGTCTTTCTATTTCTCACTTTTGTACTGTGAACTAAGCAGAGATGTAATTTAAATGTCAATTTAAGAGGTTTTTAAAGATTATTCTTCAGTTGAAATTTCATAAGGTTGAAAAAGGGAATAAGTCCATTAACGTTTTTCAACAAAATATTTTTGAATGTACTTAACCTAGTATAAACAAGTTTGTTGTTGTTTCAATTTAATTTTCCCGCTGTATAGAATAATAAGATTTTTCTTTGGATTACTCAAAACGAGTAAATCTCTCAGAAAACCTCAAAATTCTCTCTTCAAAACAGTCTTACGACATTCCATTCAAACTTCTTCTGAGCTTTAATCAAGATTAGAGCTCGAGTTGGTTTTCAAGAAACTAAATGTCACATCTTAAGAACTCAGACTGTTTTGCGATAACAGTAACTGCACTTCTTCCTCAATTTTTCAGTCAGGTTCTTATCTAAATTCTTAAATAAACCCAACTTGTATTTGGGAAAGGACTTTTAATGAGATAGTTACTTTCCCCTTTATCTCTTAGCATTGTACGGTACTTCGTAAACACATATATTTTCTTGTTCCCTCCTTTTAATTGTACTTTGATTTCCAAAAATCCAACTCGTGTAAAAGCTTTTAGCTTAAATTGTTTGGCTCTTGTTTCCCGGCTTTTTGCTAGTTTTGTGTTTGTAGATTCGGCTGGAGGTTATTTTAAACGCTACCCATAGGTAAACGTTCTTAAGTATCCAACTTTTATTTTGGGGAAACTTTGACAAGGGGCAAAGTACTTCCCTCTTTTCAATGATTTTAGTTAATTTTGTTAATGGATTGTCATAAGTTATTTGAAGGTGTTTTTGGCAAATCTTATAATACACAACCTGTGTGTACAACTGTGTTAAAGATGTTAGTAGTTTTGTGTAAAATTTAAAAAACAATTAAACAAGGATACGTTTTTAGAACTTTCTTTACCAAAGACTTTTATAGGAGTATGTTTATGATAGTATGTCTATAATTTAAGAAATAACTTAATAAGTGTAATTATGTATAATGTAGAACATCTTTAATGAACAATGGGTGTTAACAAAAATTTAGTAGGTAAAACAATTGTTTTATCTGGGAATTATAAATGCAATATTTCTTTATAACAGTTCGGTGTAGGAGATAATTATCCCCTTCAAAAGTGTTAGACGCATATAAAAAGGGAATGACTAAGGGAATCAAAGTGTTGTGTACATTTAAAAATGATCTTAAGGTAAAGATAAACTACAGCTTTTATGACGATACTGAAAGGGAATTTTTCGAAATATTTTCATCTATCCAATAGTAACAATTTCTTTTTAAGATAGTATTATAAATATTGTAAAAGTTTTGATCCTGTATACTTATTAAAAATCCAAATAATCAACATTTAACCGGTGAGAGTTTCCTTTTAAAAATACGTATTTTTTGAGTTTGAGGTATTAAGTACAAAAGCTTACGGTTTATTTATCAGAATAGTATCACCAAGTTTAAAAAATTGAGCCTCAGTTAGTATTAAATTCATTAATACTAACAACCCACCCAATGTCAAAGCAAAAGACAGTAAACCTTCTGTGAACCTTCATCACCTTGGAATCACACCAGATAACGTTACTTTCTAAGCTGTTGACACATTTCTTTGACAACTTCCTTTATACGCTTACTCCTCAGAGAATTCTAGAGTTGGTATTATCTGTTAAGAAGGGGCTGGGGTGGATTACATGCCGTTCACTACCCTAGCAGTCTGCGCACTGTACCTGGTGTCGAGTTCAATTCTCGGCCTTGCCCTGGGTGTGGTTTCTGCCTTGTTGTGAAAGTAAAAGTTATGTTTGTGTCTGTCTTACTTGACGAACGTTTATAAGCGGATCCTAGATCAAGCGCACAAGCCGGAGAATATATGAAACGCCAATTTGAAAAAGGGAAAAAGTCCAAAAATGGCATATCAACTTTGTGTGCGTAAAAATATATTCCAAGCTTCGTTATACGCATGGGTGTAAAGTGGGAAAAATAACTACCCCCTATCGGTACATATAGCCCCTTGAAATTGGGAAATAAATGTACAATTATTGTATTTTTTTATTAAATTTGAAATTAATGTTAATTTGTCTTTCTTTTCTTATTCTTTGTACTGTAAAATTAGCTAAAATAAAACTTGATTTTAATTTAAAGGGGTTTTTTTTTCATTTTTTTATCCAATGAATGTTAAGACTCCATTGATATTCACTTACTCCATTGAAAGTGCCTTAATGGCTCAGTTTCATAATAGTTTTTAACTTTTTACGTCTTAGTCTTTTTCTTTATCACTTTTTTGCTACGAATTATGCATACATATAATTATGTAGTCGTTAAAATGTTTTTTGAGATCTTTTCATCTGTAATTTCATAAGGTTGAAAAAGGGAATAAGTCCATCAACTTTTTTTCAACTTTAAAATATTTTTGAATATACTTGAACTCCTTCCTTATACTTTTATTGTTTCGATGACTATTCTGAACTCTAAATAGGGTCTTGGACTTCCAGTGTAAATTTGGTGGTTATACAGCACAAATTCCAATACTTATACATTTTTTTCTCTCGATTTTTTCAAAACTTGTATTTTGGACTTATTCTCTTTTTTTCAAACTGACGATTCATATGGGATAAATCCCAATCGGTTTTGTTTAAACCTTTAATATCATTTAAGGAGTTAGGTCATATGGCAACTGAAAACTTGTGGTGTTTGTTAAATTAGTTTCAACAAAACTAGAAACTCAAGTGAACTACAAACACTACATCATGAAATCGAAGAGGTGTTGAAAAACTCCGTGGACATCCTTGGTTCATAATTGCTGAATTTAAACTTATTTAATAAATATTAGACAGGAATGTTTTTTTTTAAATTTTAAATGGAAAAATTTAAGTAAAGGTATCAGTTAATTTTTTTATTCGTAGCGACAATTGTGAAAATAAGAATGAATCTTATCCCCTTAACTTGGGGTTTTATGGCGCAATGTCCCTATATCGGACATCCCCTTAACTTGGATCCTACGCCCATATTAAAAACAGGACATTAGATGTCTTGGAAGAAAATCCTTTTTAGATAATTAAGATTTTTAAGATAAAGATATTATTACTAGTATATAACATTAGCAATGGTATGAAATTTGGTGCATAAAATAATGTAACAGTGTTAAAAAATTTAATCGATAATTTATCGTATATCGTATAAATTAAAATCAAAAATATCCTGCAATGCAGGTAGGCAGTATCCTGCTGCAGTATGGCATATTTTTAAGGTGCGCGGAGGTAGGTTTATGGGTGTATAAGAAATTCGGGCCAGTAAAACATTTCAAAGCTGGCAGATACTGTTTCTCCACCAAATTTCAATGTTGCTCAACCATGTCGAGCTTTTAAGGAGCATTTTGTGTGGCTGCTCTCAGCAAAACTTAAAACGGGCAATCCCACAAACGCTCAGGCTGGGTCGTAATCTCGAAAATCTGAGTTTTCTTCCCTTTACTGGGGAAAAGCCAGATTATAAAAATTTCCCCACATCATTAAATAAACTTGAAAATATATAAAACTCCTTCATTTTGTTTGCGAGCCGAGCATTGGATAATGTTACAGAGGGGAGCCACTTCGGATTTACGTACACTCCCGAGTAGTATAATCTTGGCCGAACGCGTCAGATAGATACGCATTATTAAGGATAGTTATTAAAGGATAGTCGGGGTATCCGTGCAGGCTAGCCGAACTAATTATACAAATTGGGCCCATTTTTCTCATAACGAAATATTATCTGCTTCTTCACCTGACCTCGGCAAACTAGCGTGAGAAAGTTGCTGGCGTCCCCGGGGACGAATGTAGGAGCATAATCCGCTTACGAGTCAATAAAAGTTGTACTTTACTCAGAAAGAAAGGAAACTTTTAACATATCTGCCTCTTGAAGCTTGGACGAAAAAGTGAAAGGCTTACAAATGGGGCACGACAAATGCTTGTTAGTTGCTTGGTCTTGCAGTTGGGCGGCTTAGATACTCCTTTACTCGCGTAGGGGGCCAATCAAATGTTTTGGCTTTATTTGTGGAGTTTTGAAATGGGGAATTAATTTTGTAAGTTTTCATTACAGTTCAATTGCTTAATAGAATTGCGCATATACCAATTATATTAGTGGCTTGAATCATTACGCAAAACATTTTTGAAACAATTACAGCCAAAATACATTATTATCAATGATAAAAACAAATTCAGTTTTATTTTAATTTATATTGTTTTAAATAACGTCAGATTGTGTGCAAGACCATTTATGGACCTTTGACAAAGATTTTGATAACCAAAGCTGTACTACACACTGTCGTATAGAAAGATAGATGGTCAATATTTTACTTTTTTTGAGAGAGTTGAATACTTTAACCGAATTTCATGTATTTAATATAACACGGCGCAATAAGAGATACATTTCTAACAATAAAAAATACCAAAGAAATAAATACATTGATTCAAGATTTCCACTTCGGTCATTTTAACGCCAACATAAAATTAAAATCTTCCTTCAATATTACTGCAAAATAAACTATTTGTAGTATTTAAACTTATTTTTTGATAGGCACATTTGTAAGACTTACTATAACCATCTTTAGTATCTGGAACAGGTAATAGTTTAC
The DNA here is from genome assembly GCA_963680715.1 of Tetragnatha montana. NCBI lineage: Eukaryota > Metazoa > Arthropoda > Arachnida > Araneae > Tetragnathidae > Tetragnatha > Tetragnatha montana. Next base: position 4,752,456 of record OY796684.1, on the reverse strand, counting down.
TAAAAACTACAGGTTATACTGCTTTTCTTTTTCAAATTTTCAAAACAATCTCTCTCTCTCTCTCTCTCTCTCTCTCTCTCTCTCTCTCTCTCTCTCTCTCTCTTTCTCTCTTTCTTTTTGTTTAGATCTTCTTCAACCTGGTTCAACCATCTTAGTTTAGGTCTTCCTCGTTTCCTATTACTATATAGCTTTCCACTCAAAATTTTTTTGCACATGTCCGTTTCCTTCATTCTTTCTACATGTCCAATCCACTGTATTCTCATAGCTTTAATATATCTTATAATACTTTTCCCTTTAATCAGTCTTTCTATTTCATGGTTGTATCTTTTCCTCCATGAGTTATTTTCGTATATAGCTCCAAAGATTCTTCTTATTATTCAATATTCAAATCTTCTTAGCATACTTTCATCTTTGTTTGATAACACCCAGGTTTCAGAACCATATGTTATGATTGGCCTTATTAGGGTTTTATATATCTGCACCTTACAATTCCTAGATAATAATTTACTTTTTAAAACAATATCTCTAACTTACATAAAGTGCACCCAACACTATAGCCATGAGAAAATGACTATTATTCAAAAAATAAGTGCTAATTAGCATTATTTTTGACACTACATTATTCAAGTTATTTACAAGCTTTAAGACTTAAATTGAAAGAATTATTTGCTTAATTTAAAATTTAAAAAGTTTGGAAATAAGTTAAATCTACTCGTAATCAAATCTGTATGTTACTGAAATACATCTATTTACTTTTTTATAGGATATATGAATATTATGGACACATACTTATTTCTTTGAACTCATAACCACTAGAACCACAACCACAAGAATAGTTCTTTTTACTAAGGTAAGTAATTTAAAACATTAAAATGCTCTTAAAAATTATTCATGCTTTTAAGTATATAAAATGGCGTTAGCTCTTTCCAAGTTACCCTCAAACATACTTTTTATGTACTTTTACTTTAAATTATTTTTTTTTCCAAGTAAAGGAAGTAGAAAGGAGTAGAAAATAGGTTTATTGGTAGTAAAGGAGATTGATTAGATTGGTTAGATTGGTAGTAAAGGAGTAGAAAATAGGTCTGAAAAAAATTTCATTTCTTTTGAACAATGTTGTGTCAACCGAATTCCGTAGAAAAAATTCTACATTCATTAAGTATTAGTGAATCAAACTTAAGAGTTAACAGAACCATAAAAATTTTGCAATTTTGGACTTTTATAATAGTAGGTCAATTTTAATTTTAGTGAAAACTACTTTGCTATTTTAAGACATAATACTTTGCTATCATTAGAATAATAGAATGCTATATTTATTTTGAAAAATCATAAAAAGCATTAGAAAAACTTGATTTTGCTTCATTAAATTTGGTTGTTAGGCATTTCTAAAGACGGAAAATTCAACACCAAAGTGATACTTTATGTTAGATATCCATGCATGCTCAAATGCTCTAAATAAAAAAGAATGGATGTGTGGGGAAATATGGTGACAAACAAGAGCACAAATCATGCAAACAATACTTGCATTTCCCTATTCTACATCTTATGAAATTTTAGAAAAAAATGTTTGTACCTTAAACATATAATTATCATTTTTAAGTAAGTGTAAGTACGCTCTTTGAGAAATCCTTACAAAATTGTAAAAGTGTTATGAAAAACAGGTTAGTACTTACAATTTATCTGATATATTTGGAACTCCATACTTTCCCTGCTTTTGTGGGTATAAATACCCATATAGTACAAATATTAATCCACTTTTTTGAAGAAAGGAAGAAAATATAGAATAATCATATAATTTAAGAAATATTTTAGTGTCGAAGGGTAAAGTGGATTTAAATTTGAATTAGCAGTTTATTTTTAATATTTGAAATGTAGAAGTAAAGAGACTTACTAAAAATAAAATTTAATTGCAAAATTAATGTTCAGTTGTCAATTTTGTATGAGTTTAAAACTTGTCTAACGCTTTTTATTTTATGTAAAAAATTATTATTTTTTAAAGTGTTCTATCAAGAACTAACTAAATATCAAATGGTTAAAAAATTCCGTTTTCATCAAACTTATGAATAAGGTTGAGAAGGGGAAAATGGTTATAAGGAATTTAACAGTTAGTATTTTTAAAAAATAATGCTTTTAGCATGCCGATTTTCATTGAGGCTCAAGAAAAATAAGCATGCTAAAAACATTAAATTTCATGAATATAAACTGTTAAAATTCCTATATCCATTTTACCCAACCTGACCCTATAAAATAGTATAAATTTGAAAAGTCATTTAAGAATTTTTTAAGAATAAAATGAAGTATGATTAATACAATAAAATTTCAAGGAAACCAAAAGCGTATCAATACGTCCCAACTAGAATTTATTGCTAAAAATGCTAATGACAGGATTTTTGCTGTAAAATGAGGACTGAAATTAAAACAGCTATAAATGAAAAGTATTTATGATAAGTTTTATAAACCATCTAGTTAATTTAAAACAAAATCGACATGGAAAATAAATATAAAAGATCCTTCTATGAGTAGATTTTAATAAAATTAAGCCTTTAATGCAAAAACTGCATTTTTTTGCAACACTTTTGCGGCACTGTCTTTTCTCACCCAACACAATCGTAATACAATAACAATAAAATCAACCGCTTTTGATTAAAAGTTTTTATTACTTGTTTACTTATAGCGTTACGAAAGTGTCTCATGCATTCGCATGATGGCTAGCTAGCGATAACGTTGAGATGTAAAGTTAAAACTTTAAGACGTAGTATAGCTGGTTTCAAATTATAGTTGTAAGATCTTTACCTGTGTGCTGACCTAACCTGAATTGCCCCACTCTTCTCCCCATGGGAATAGAGTGACCCCCTAAGAAAAATCCGACCCCTTCCTACCCCAGCTCTTCCCGGTTAACCCACTTGCAAGGCAAGGTGTAATGCTTTAACCCCATTCGGGCGGGATTTTTTCTTTTTGTAAAAGCACCTCATATTTAAAAGTGTCAATTTTTTAAGCGAAGATTTGTTTCTTTTCTCATAGCAAAGTTGTATACATTTTTATTTTTTAAGGAAAAGAAAGAGAGATTTGATAAATTTAGATAGATTGTGTATGTTGAGTAAACAAATTTTAGGGAAAACTTAGGGGTATACCAGACGGGTAAAAACCTTTTCCATATTGGGTCTATGATATGTGGACTTGTTAAAATTTATAAGAAATTTTCAGATCGTATGCATCAATAATTAATATTTGATATTAAATAAAGATCCAGTTTTGCTTTTTCGTTTTTTATCAGAAGAAATACCGTAATATTTGATACCTTATTAACAATTTTTAAGTGATACATAGTACATAGTTTTTGAAAAAATGTTGTCTTAGTAAGGGATTTCAAAGAAAAAATTATTTATCAAGCATTTCTTTCCCGACATAGGTTCTCAATATCGAATCTTGTATATTTGTATATTTTATATGAAATATCCATAAAAAGTTTTCCCTATACAAATTGATTTTTTTACATAGGTGTCGGACTATACCAAATATTTTTTTATGTATTTAAAAATAGACAGATAATTATGAAATTAAAAAATTAAGAATTACTATCATTCATATATTTATTACTTTGAGGGGTTTTATATTTGTTAATATGGAATATCACAAACGTTTCGTCAATAACTTATTATAATTTGCTGCGCATGTGTTCTCGATGTGTACTTACACATAGAGAAGATATTGAAATTTGGAGCACCAAATTTCTTCTAAACGTATTACCATAGGAACAATTTTCTTCAGACTACATTCTGAAGAATTCAAATTTTAAAAGGATCCCCAAAAATGGTAGGGCTTATAAAAATTCTTCTATGCTGTACCAAAAATAATAACAGATTATGTCAGACATCTCTTCAATAAATAAAATAGTTTTCAATAGTATTAAATGCTCTTTTATCACCTTATCACCTTTATTATTAAAAGTTAGGTATTATAGTTGGGTTTATTTTGGCAAAAACTACTTTAGACTTATGGTAGCTTTTGTACAAAATTTTGATTTTCTACTCATGATTTTCATCAAATGGGTTTTCTTATAAAACCCAAAGAGAGTGATTAAAACAATAATTTGAAATTTAAATCAATACTTTACAGTAAAACGTGTAGATGACAAAAATTCAATATTTGCAGTATTCATTTTTGTTCATTCATTCACACGTTTACCCTAGCTGCGGTTAAATTCAATTCAGGAGTGATTTTTTAAATGCTTCGAAGAAACTATCAGACACCTTACTAGAGAAATTCAACACTCCAAAACATGGGAAGAGGGTGACCCCATGAACTAACTCCACTGAAAAAAAACTCACCCAAACCCTTCTAGTCTCAAATACTTCCTGGGTCACCCGTGCAGTGCTAAAAGATAGCTTTTACCCGTTCCTTTTTTTTTTCACCAAGTGTAACCCAGCTTCAAGATCAAAACACAACTTGTATTAATTTAATTCCTTAGGATAGTTTTTACTAATTGATCTCCCACAGCTTAATTCCAGATCGTTTTTAAAATTAAACTGATAAGTTTCAAAAACGATTATAATAAAAAAACTCTAATAGACGTTCTGTGTTTCAAATCTAAATTTGGGTTCTTAAATTTGACGTATAGAATTTTTACAGAAGTTGTGTGTCTGCATATATGGTATCTGCATAAATGTCAGCTATTTTAACTATATCAGCTAAGATAAGTTAGGTTTCGACACACACTGATATGAGCTGTTATAGTAATAAAGTACACATCACACTTTTCATAACTTTTTTTTTTTTTGGAAAGGTAACTCTTTCTCCAACTCTTTATCACCATATAAGAATATGAGAGTTTTAATAAAGTGAATAGTCAATTTTTAAACCTCTTAAACATAAATTTTGTATCTCAAAAATACAGATCATTAAAAATCACCCAAATGCGACTCTTTATAGACACTTACCATCTCCATTTTCCCTATACAGGGATCAGATACTACTTTTAGATGACATTTCTTTATGGAGTACACAGAAAACATTATATTATACGGGTAAAACTTTTGCGGTTCAGCTTTTACCTGCGATACGTTGTTAATATTGTTTTATATTTCTTCATTCCTTATTGTTAGAAAAAATCTCATATACTTTAGGAGGACACTCCATAAAAGCTTATTCTAATCAACCAAATAAAAGAAAAGGAGTAAGTCTAGCTTTTATTAAACCTATCAACCAATATGGATACTTTCTGACCTTATCGCTTACAAAAAAAAATCCCCGTGTCATCTAAGACACGGTCCCACCCTCCACAACAACATGGGAAGAGAGTGACCCCCTAGAACCAACTCTCAAAAAAAAAAATCCCTACCCAACCCTTCTAGTCCCGTTACTTCCTGGGTCACCCGTTCATCGCAGCAAGGTGGAATGCTTCTTCCCCGTGCGCCTTCGAAAACCATAACTCAATCCCCGTCTTAAAGAGGGGGGCTCTACGGGAAAGACCTGCCCTCGGAGGGGAATGAACTTTCGATTTGGGATAGTGCGAGAACTATCAAGTTTGGCTTTCAAGTGGGCCCCGTTTAATGAGAACGGTGTTATTAGATGGATGAGATCTGTTACCTTGGAGAGAGCCTTGGGGAGGTCACACGTCAGTGGTGTCGTCCAAAGATGGTTCAGTGAAGAAACTTGGGGGGTCTCAGGGACCAGATGAACCCTTCTGGGTGTTGACTTGTACCATATTTAGTATGGGTTTATATGACTGGGAAAAATGATGGGTAAAATTTAATTAGAAAAATTGTTAATCATTTTTAAAAAGATTTTTGGGGAAAATAAAGGCTAAAATACGTCTGGAAGTTCCACTGGAAGTATAGTTAACTATTTTTTAATGGCAAAAAGGTAAAAAATTAGATTTCAGTTACCCATGTAAAACTGGAGTAATATTTAGATTAATATATAGATAGAATATAGATAAAACTGACAATCAAATGTGGTATAAATATTCTTAACTAATTGACTGATTTGAACCCCACACGTAGGTTTTAGAGGTTAGCATAATAGATCAAGTAGATAAGTATATTTATTTTTTCGGTGAAGGTTAGTTTGACAGGATTTGAAACTAGCTTAACGCTGGGAAGGATTGAGAAAAAAGTTATGAAATTAAAAGGCTAAAAATAGTTTTTAAGAAAAAGTGTAAAACTTATCTTGTCATCAAATAAATGTGAAAAACTGGATACATGTTTGATTGAAATCAATCCTTAATACCCAAATGAAGACTTTTAATATTATGAACTTATTTCTATTTATTTTGCTCTAACAATACCAGTTAATAACCGACCTATTTAAGGTTCTTAAATCAGAATAATTTGATACAAATAAAAAGGACATCTATGAGAATCTTTAGAATTTTTATTTTTAAATTTTTCACGAATGAAAACACTTGCTTTATATTCGACTAAACAAAAAAGTCGGGAATAAAACATGTACAGCAAAATTTAAAGAAAAAAGGGGTCTATTTCAATCTATAAATTTCGAATTTCAATTTGGGGATGTCATTAATACAAAAATTAAATTATTATAAATACAGATTTTTATCTCATTTTTAAATTTCGTTGCATAATTTTAAGTCGAAAAATTAATAATTTCATGCTTGTTTTTTGACCAAGACTAAATTTAATCAACATTTGTTAGTTAAATAAAGAACTTTAGGGTCACTAAAATCACTTAAATTTGTTATGTACTTTTCATTTAACAATCTGTGAAAATTATCCAAGACTAAATTTAATCAACATTTGTTAGTTAAATAAAGAACTTTAGGGTCACTAAAATCACTTAAATTTGTTATGTACTTTTCATTTAACAATCTGTGAAAATTAAGAAGTAGTTTGAAAAAAATTTGTTGAGACTAAAAGTTAATGGATAGAGTTTTGCCAATGAAAGTAACCCTTAGAACTAATTTTTGGAATTTGAACATTTGTATTAATTCCCTTACTATTAAAAAAAATAGAGGCATCTATCTTTTTTATAACATTATTCTCCCAAACTTAGTATCCATCAAAGCCTTATAATCAGCGTTCGAAATTGGGGTGTTTTGCTGGTCCGGGACAGCTAAAAAGCGGCTCGGACCAGTGATTCCTCGAGCACGTGTAAAATCATTTAGACGATTTGTTCAGTGATAGCGGTATTTTAAGTGCGTTTGATGATTGCATTTGGGGAAAAGCAAGTGCATTTTTTTTTGTTTTTTTGACAGAACCCGAAATGTGATATGGGATAGGGGAGCCCCCGGCAAAAAAAGAAAAAAATATTATTAATATATATTGATTTTTAACATTACTTATTTGGTACTCACATTCAGTGCAATAGTTACTTTATATATTTAAACCGGTCCTTTTTAATTTGACGGAGCAGTGATTTTTGATGCGGACCAGTAAGATTGGCAAAGCACTGGTCCGCAGGACCACTGGTTTTTTCCCCCAATTTCTAACGCTGCTTATAATACATTAAGTTCATATTAAAATATTATGCATTTTTTATTACTGACTTGACAGTTTCTTATATTTATTAAGTAAAATAGAGCTACTGATGCAATGGAATGGATTATTAAGAGCAGTTCTTTTAAGTAAATATCAAATATTTTTCTTTGAAGCAAGGGAGCTCCTTGAAAATTTTGAGAATTAAACCAAACTATTATTTTTATCCTTATTAAACAAATATAAAAAATGGAGATCAAAAATAATATATCGTACATAGAATTATAAGGAAAACCTGATGTTCAACTAATTTTTGTTAGGATCATAATTTGATATCCAGAGGAAAAATTTTTGGCCCTGTAAATGTTGAAAACATGGAGTCTCTAATCATTAAATATTAACTCCGGATTCCGGTACATATTTCAAATTCATTTTATTCTGATCCGGATCATCCCGCTACACATATAAACAAAATCCTTTTGTGGCAGATTCGAGCGGAGCGCACTGCCACCTATTGACGTACTTGTACACTAAGTCTAAGGCGCGCCTTTAAAACTGGTTAAACCGGATTTAAAGTTTTCCTGCTACGATAAAATTGATAAAGGTGCTGATTAGCTGAAGTTTACCATAGACGAATGTTTTACATTTTATTTATAAAGGAGTTAATTCATTTCTTAATTACTTTTGGGTTCCTTCCAAGGGAATATAATATGTATTGCATTTTTAAGAAAGGTTGAGTTTTGGATGATAATAATAGAAATTTTTAAAAGCCACTCGTAATTTATACTATGAAAATTGTATTTACAACTTAAATTTAAATAGAATTCATTTTTACTATTTTTCTCAAATTTACAACATACCCTTTTGCATCACCTTTTATAATTTTGATTAATGGAGTCTTCAGAATGATATATTTTATTTTAAAATACTATGCATTTAATTTTATAAGGACTTAAGGTAGTTTTCTTTGAAGATTTTTCAATTTATTTTTTCCTTTGCTAGGCAATATCTGATCCCCATAGTAAATTTTTATACCTTGGTGTTTTTAACCATGTATAAATATAAATTTAAAACTTAATTTCACCTCCAACTGGCGAGTAAGGCTACATGGAATATTTATTTTCAAAAATCTTGTGTAAATATTTTTTTGTTCAGAATTTAGTAACTACAAAGGGGTTATTTACACGATATAATATTAAATATAATATTACATAATATCGAAAAAAGTTTAGGCAGAGTAGAAAATATGGATTAGGTTAGTTGTTAGGTAGAGCATTTAACAAATCTTATTGTGTTATGATAGGGTTCTGAATAAATTTGAAAAGTGTCAGAAATGTGTTCTATCCCAAAATGTGTTCTAAAATTGAATCGTCAGTTTTAAAAAAAGGAAATAAGTCCAAAAAATGGCAAATTGACTTCTTGTGCTAAAAAAATATCCAATCCAGCTCTACACATAAGTGGAAAGAGGGGAAAATAACTACCCTCTATAGGCAGATATATTCCCTTGAATTTGGTGAAATCCATATTCAATATTCATTCATTGTATTTTTAAATTAAATTTGAAAGTTATTTTGCCCTTCTTTCTTATTATTTGTTGTAAACCCGAAAAAATATTTGTTTTTAATTTTAAAAGAGTTTTCCCTTTTTTATCCAATGAATGTCCTCGATTCACTTACTCATTTACTCCATTGATACAGCCTAAATGACTCAGTTTCGTAACATGTTTTAATTTATTTTTCCTATTTTTTCAAATTTTTCACTTTAGAGCAGTGAACTAAGCAGAAATGAAATTTAATTGCCAATTTAAGTGGTTCTTAATACTTTTTTATTTATTTATTTTAGTTTCAAAAAGGGAATAAGCCCATCGAAATTTTTAACTTGATAATATTTTTGTATTTGTGAAGATACATATATTTAATTTTTTTCAATTTTTGTTCAGGATTCTATAAGGGTCGTGAATTTCCAGTACAAATTTGGTGGAATGAAACAATACAGTGAAAATTCCATTACCTATAGGGCGTGTATCTCGAACCTATTTTTTCCTTTTTACCCTGTAATTTTTTATTTATTAAAAATAAACTGATGAACCAATTTTCCCTCGATACTTTAGCCTATCATACACAACATATATTTTTTTCGGAATTCTAATTGAAATATTTCATCGCATAATACTTTACTAATGTTACTTTAAATGTTCTTTATTTTTCAATTGACAAATTCTGTTGGAAATCTTAAGTATTTAAAAAAAATATGGATCTCTCAAGTAAATTATCTTTCTTTATGTTTAAAATAATTTTATGATTCATTGGAAAACTAAAAAAGACTTACTTCTTAGGGCCCTCACTTTGTGATGGTTATCTAACATTTTTAACAAAAGCAGGAATTGATATAACCAATTACATTTTTTATCCATGGTATTTTCTATTTAAATTTTCAAATATATTAGTCTAGTTAAATTCTAAGGTTGTCATATTCACTTTAAAATATTTAAGTATAATTTTGTGTCCTAGTAGCAAGTAGACATATGTGGCTTTATTTGTATTGGCAAGGCGATTAAAATAGTCATAAGTAATACTAAAATAGTTGTTCATATACAGGTAATAACTATATAGAATCATTCTTACAAAAGATAGAAATATTTTCATTTAAATCTTAAGTGAGAAATTATGAAATATATGGGTACTTACTGATAATTTGTAAAAAGAATTTTTAATTTAAACAGGCTGGCTTCGTGATTATCAAAATATCAACAACAAAAAATAATTATCTTCTAAGAACATTAATAATTAAAAGTTGCCAACTTAAAATAATCAGGAAAAACAAATAAATATCTAAGAAATTAATTAAAAAAATAACCTTTCAAAAAGTTGGTTAATGAAAAGAAATTAAAAGTTATCTTCATTCTTCAGGGAAGTTGGTTCGAGTTCTTACAATTCAATAATTGTTTTTGAAAGAAAGTTGGTCTATTTCCTAACACTCCTAATTCATAATTTTTTCAGTTCAAATGTTTTGAAAAGGTGCGTGTTTGATTGTAATTTTTTAAAATTTAATAAAAAGAGAAGATTTTACAAGAAAGAATTCAAAGTACATATTTATCATTAGCAAAATTTATAACTTAAGACGGTTGAAGAGACATTATTTGCTTTCTAAAGAAGTACTAAAGAAGACTAAAAATGGGATGATCTTGAAACATCTTTTCTTTTTATTTATAGTAGAAAATGGCACAAAAACATAGTAGAAAATTTATAATGGCTAAAAATATTTTATTTGTTTTATTTTTAATCTTTACTTCTTGATTGATTTTTAAGTTTTATGATTGAAGGAAAGTTACCGATTGGAAATTTTGTTTTCAAACTTGAATTCAGCAATGGATTACCTCTTAAATTACAATTACCTCTGTAATTTTTAAATAATAAATATTCACTTAACAGGCATTATTGCAGGTTGATTTTAGAAATAGACAAGGAAATCCCCACTATCTTTACTGGTTTATATTTGGAAAGTAAACTTGGGAATTCTACTTGGCAAATTAAAAAGTATCTTCCAAAATAATCCCATATAACAATGAATGAGAAATAAATTACGACAATTCAACCAAAAAAAATCTATTAGAAGATTTAAATAAATAATAAAGTAAAAACGTATGTCTTTTCGATTTTGAGATCAATACTAATGATTTAGAAATGAAAACATGATTAATTTATGTACTAAGAATCAAAAGTATTTTCTTAAGTTAAGTATTAAGATCTTAAAGTATTTGTTACTTCAGTCACCATGTCGAATTGAATGTTATTTAAAATAGTAGTATTATATTTTTAAAGTGTTTTAAAGTTTTAATGTATCGATATAATAAATGACTTTATTTAATATCTGGTAGCTGTTCTTTTTTCAGAGTGAATTTTAAAGTATTAAATCATTTAGTAAACTTTCAAAAGTAGAACCCATCAAATTAAATATTGTCAATAGTACATAGCAAAACTAATTAGCCATTATTTATAGTACTTATCCCTTTCCAATTTTCGAAAGGAAATACTAAATTATTATAAAAATCTACTCATTCTCTTTTAGTCTTTTTTTTCTGCAGCCATCTGAAAAACAGAAGTCCTTAGAAGTTCCAAATTAATTCTGTTCTATATAATTAAAATTATAGCCTTTTGAATGTCAGCTTTGTTTAAAATATTCATTATTTTATTACGTTTTTTTTTAAAAATAAGACAACCTGAAAAATAAGACAAGAAAACCAACTAATCTTTTCGAAAATATTTTCTCGTTACATAAATTTAAGAAATTTTAATTTAAATACAATAAACTATAGTTATTTTCAATGAAGTAAAATTTAATTGTGGAGTCATAAAAACATATTACTGAAAGACATAAATGAATCTAGAATTTCAGTAGAGGATACTTAAGTCCCAATATTTTTTACCCATTGAGACTTCCTCAAATTTTAAATTGGAGTAGCGAAGTTTCATCTTTGATTATCATCATATATTCTTTATCACTGCCACTTATTCATGAAAATAGATGATTAACTTCAAATTTGTAGGGGATAGTAGGTTGGGTGGGTCACCGGGTAGGATGGGACACCTTCAATAATTTTTAAAAATAAAATTATTTTTAGTTTATGTGTTTTCCACCACTTAGAGATATTATTGTTTTATACTTGGTGCTGTTTATCATTTTTGCTGCAATGCTTCTAAGAGTTTATGAATGAAAAAGATTGTTTTAATAGGTCACAAAAGTAAATAACTACTAAGTCTTTTAAAGTAAACTTTAACCTTATTCTGTTTTGTCAACTTAATTATTTTTTGTGTTTTGTTGACTCAATGATCTATCCTTTATGAATGAACAGTTGAGTTCAGCTTAAAAGCCATGTGTTTTTGTGAAAACCTATTTTTGAGAAGTTTTACTCTTGGGGTAGGATGGGGACACTGTAACTTTGAGTGGGAAAAAAGGAAAGAAAAGAGAAATTTTTTGCTTCCCACAGAAAATGGACTGTTCCCTATTGATGAAGATAATATAATTGCTAAGTTACCTCCAACAGAAATGATTGGTGGCTCTCGGGCACAAACACTGGCGGATCCAGGGGGGGGGGCTAGGGGGCTTGAGCCCCCCCCCAAAATGAAAAATTTTACACTATATAATATGGAATTTTATGCACCATGTTATTTTAAGGTCAAATTTTCAAAAAATTTCTGGGGGAGAACCCCCAGACCACCTTGGTATACTTGTAACTCTATTATTACAACTCTACTTTATATAAAGTTTGTCAAAAAGCAAAAATTCTACCATAAAATCTATGTCCGAAATTCGGATGAGGCGTACCAAAACGAGTTGAAAAAGTTTTTTTTTACTTAAATTTTGAAAAGTTTCTAGAGGAGGACCCCCAGACCCCCTTAGTACTTGTAAATCTATTATTACAACTCTATTTTTTATTAAATTTGTTAAAACGCAAAAATTCTGCCAAAATCTATATTCGAAATTCGTATGAGGTGTACCAAAACAAGTAGAAAAAGTGGGGTTTTTTTACTTAAATTTTCAGAAATTTTCTAGGGGAGTACCCCTAGAGCCCCTTAGTACTTGTAACTCTATTATTACAACTTTGTTTTATATTAAGTTTGTAAAAACACAAAAATTCTACCATGAAATCTATATCCGAAATCGGATGAGGCGTACCAAAACAAAACGAAAAGTGGGGTTTTTTTACTTAAATTTCCAAAAAATGTATGGGGGAGAACCCCCAGACCCCCCTTTTAGTGGTTGGAGCTGGATAATTCACTACCTTTCCATATTAAGATAATCAAGAAGGTACAATTGGGTTCTTACGGAGAAACCCAATTGAAAATTCTTAGCCCCCCCCAAAAACCAAATCCTGGATCCGCCACTGGGCACAAACATATTTTTCTTTTGAATTAGACTTCGCTAAGTGTAATTTAGGATAAATAAATATTGTTTTATATACAGTAAATAATAAGAATGCGAATAAATTTCTGTTTTCTTTATTTTTACACCATATTTTTGAAAATTATGTATTTCAATTTTGTCCCATCCTACCCCGGAATCATGGTAGGATGGCACATTTTTCTTGTTACTGTAATTGGTTTAAAAAACTTAAGTTTTAATAACTAGCATATAGTTTATATTTTTTTTAATATGTTAAAACTTTTCAAAATGTTATTCTGTAAGTTTCAAACTGGTGCTAGCAGAAGTGAATTTAAAAAAAAAGTATTTTTTTTTAAAGTGACTCACCCTACCCCGCTATCCCCTAAAAGAAAACGGGATAAGAAATTGGGGGGATGACCTATGTTCCTCTATTTTCACTTACTCTTGCTGAAGAAATTTTTCGTTTACAAAATCACTTCACGTTAGTTAGTTTATGTAAGTTTATGTTAGTACTAAAGTTTATGTTAGTACTAGGAAATAGTAACTTCTCAGTAAAAATGAAGATGAGAACGTGTGAGTTTGTGAAGAAAAATTTAATTGCAAAAAGTTAATTACAACTCTCCACATTTTATTTAAGAAATCTCTACATTATCAATCTATTAATTCATTATTAATTTTAAATTAAGGTATCGAAAAGTTCAGAACAGTTCATCAACCTTTGGCAAAAGGGCTGAGAAAAATTCTTTAACAGGTGAAGGGGGAACCCTTTCTTACACCTCCTTGAGAACTAGGGTAAGAAACGTGCCTAACAATAGAGGAGAAAAAACACCCCCTTTGGTGAGGTACTCTTTAAGGAAGTAAAGTCCCCACCTTATGAACCAGGAAAACTTTGTAGATGTTATTGACCTCACTGAAATTTCAATTATTCCAACTTTTAATATTTTTCATTAGTTTAACGAATAAGTGCGCAGTTGATAAAAAAATACTGATGTGATGGAGAAAGAAGCAGTTTGGGGTTGGATGCTTATCAATCATTTTTATAATTTTGTTGCGTTGGAATATTGAGGTAAAAATGTGATAAAAAGTTTTATTTAAGATTAAGATTTATATTTTATGGTTTATTGTTATTTATTATTTTATCTATTTAATAAAAACAACACAGCATACATTTTTCTAGTCTCCTGAGATTTATAAACATAGATTTAATATATGTGTACCCGGGGGATTATAAAAAAAAAGAAGTAATACAATAATACAACAGAATATCAAGAAAATATATGGATTAAGTGCTAAAGAAATTTTAAGCATCTTCAATAGCAATAAAAATTTGATTGGCAAGATTTTAAGGAACTAAATAGTAAACATTTTTATTCAAAATTGATTTTTAGGGCTTGCAACTAAATAAACGTCAACAGATTTTTTTGTCTACTGATGTTTATGTGATTATCACATAGATTTAAATATAAATGAAAACAAATTTATAATAAAAAAAGGCGAAGGAGAAATTCAATGAATGAATTATGATTAATGTTAATTTAAAAAAATACGATTTAAAAATCTTAAGTTAATTTTTAAGTTGAGTTAATTCTTCTTAGAATTACGAATTAATCTCCCCCCCCCCCATATTGTTAAATCATAATTGAATTGAGGTTGAGCCCATGAATGATAAAGCTTGATTAATTTTTTTATGTTTTTTATGCTAAATTAATTCCAAGAAATTAAACTATGTATTTAAATTTGTCTGAAATATATTCAGTATAAAATTTACACTTTTAGTACAAATCAAGTTTAAAAAAGTCCAAGATATCTATTGTTGACTAGCTCTGCAATTGGTAGTCATTTTAATTTTCAGAGTGGTTTTCTTAGTATTTAAGAGAAAGATAATTTGTAGAATTTTATTTAAATTTAAATACCAATACCCCATACGTGTACGTTTGAAAAAATCTGTTTGTCAACAACTATGTCTTACATTGTTTCTAAAACCCAATAGTAAATTTTAATAAGATTTTCATTCATCATGAAGTTAAGGTCTTCGACTGCATCAACCGAATGAAGTAAAACTGCTTCATTAGGAAAACACTTAGTATTTAAAATTTTTTGATTTAGGTAGAATAAAAACAATTTAATAAAAAGGATAATAATAGAAGGCCCACAGGGTTGAATCCCGAAAAACACCACAGTTGAATGGAAGTCCTACTAAGTGTATTGTTTACTTCAAAAACCTGAAAACGAATTTATAATAACTCTTTGTCTGGGATATTAAATTCAATATTATTTTTGTTACTTCACGACATTATTAGTGAGTATTAGATAAAATTGCTGACTACTACTTATTTGTTTTTTGTTATTCATTTAAAAATAATTTCCAAACTTAATAGCATTTGCAATGTTATTAAAATGTTTTTCAAAACAAAGAAAATTCTCATATTTTTCACAAATACTTTAACATTAAAAAAATGTAAACAATTAAATAAAGTAAAGACTCTTTGAATAATATAATTTATGAAACAAAATTCCCGGAAGAGAGAGGCATTACAGTTATTTTGTACTTAAGTCCTTCCAATAAATAAAAAAAATAAGAAAAATATATGACACTTAAAATGTCTAATCGTGAGCAAAGTTTTGAATAAATGGATGCCTCTAAATAAAACTTATTCATCCTATAGTTTACTATTGTAAGTACAAAAAGATCTTAGAGCTTGAGGGTTTATTTCAATGATTAGTGTTAAGTGATGAGCATTGATTGGAAGTAAAATTGAAACTTGCATTTCCACTTTAAGACAACCTGGTTTATTTTTGGGAACACTCATTTTGCAACAAATTTGTAACGAAGCTTTTAATGCTCTCTAAATGAAGCTAAATTGACAAGTTGCTTTGCCAATTACCCTTAAGGAAGTTATGAACTTTAAAATTGGATTGTCAGAAGGGTTTTGCATTTTAGTACTGTACTCCTGTAAATATAAGTGCTGTTAAGTGATAAGTGTTTAAGTCTAAGAAATGAGTATAACTTCTTTACTACACAAACATGTTTGCTTAGTTTAATTAAAATCCAACCATATATAATCTTTCGTGTAAATAAAACACAGCAAATTTACGGAGAAGCTTTCACGGTTTGAATAAAACCAATTAGTTGTTAAAGAGATTTCAACCATTTAAGCTTATTTCAATCAAAATGTAGATTCCATTAACATAATTTTAATACGAAAAAATATTCTGCATTCAAATTTTATTTTAATGCTCTCGAAACATATTTTACATCCATTTTAAAAATGAATCGGTGTTTACTTTCATAGAAATGAATTGTTTTCTTCAATCAACTGGTTGACTTCGTATTAAAATTTTTGCGTATTTATTTGATTAGCTTAAAGTCGCATACGCAATTATAAGATTTTACTATTATTTTACTACTGATAAAGCCCCCACCAAACTGATTTTAAGGATTTCTATTCATTACAAATTTCTAACCAATACTTACATAAGAGCAGTAAATTTTTCCCCACAAAGCTTCCTTATCAATAAACTATTTCCTGTTAAGAATTATTTAATCCAGGTAACTCTCGTCCCGGTTCCAAAACACAGAGATCCACACTCTCATTACCATACCAATTACCAAAAACTTTTTAAAGCAAAATCCTTTGACATTCTCTTAAATTTTTAATAACAGAGGATTTAATCTTAAATAGGTAATTGAGTTTTACCAATAATCCAAAGCCCAAATTTACCCAAAACAATTTGTTCACCTCAGACTTAAGAAACAACGTCTTTTCAGAGACTTCTCCCGAGGCAGTAAATTTTAGATTAAAATAACTCACTATAAATTAAAGCGTATAATTACTACCTAACTATTCACTCTGATAAACACATGACGCCCGTTTCACAGCCAAGGGGAAAAACATCTTGTCACGCAGGTATTTGTCTAAAACACTAAAATCTTCAAAAACGCGTTATGGATAGCGTTCGTTTTGTGCAAGGCTCAACTTTCAAATTTTTGTAGCACGCAAACACGCTAAGGTTTTGTCAGCGGTCTGTATTGTTCTTTCGGTTACTTAATCAACGATGAAACAAGACTGTCATTGGGATGGCATTAACCACTCTAGACAAAAGTGAAGTTTCGTAGAGTAAAAAGTTTCGCTTAAAACACGAGAAAGGTGCCATTTTAATTAGTAAATTTGATGCTATCTCATGCGTGGAACCCTATACATAGGAAGAGTGCATTTTCTTTTGTTTTAAATACATTATGGCTAAAAATTAGTTATAAAGTATGCATAATGTGTATTCTAAGTTGATAATGTGTGAAAATAGTTTTAAACTTATACAATATTCCTTTTATTTTAATTTATTCAGTTGCGTCCCCTGATGCACAGAATTTGTTCATATCAAAGGAAATTTAAAAGCAGAGTTTGATTAAAGTTATCTCCTGTTCAAAAGTAACTTTCAGTTAGTTGTTTTCATACAACATACAATTTTAAATTAAAGTGTTCAGTATGCTATTTTGCTTTTTTACAAACCCTTGTACTTTATATTTTTTAAAAGGGATAATTATTAATGATTTGAAATAAAAATGAACTCGTAACCTAATATTTTTTTTTTGCTGCTAAACCAACCTTCGATCGAATAATTTAGAATTTTAAAGTGTTTCCAAGGTAAATGAACAATCATATTTGACTATTATAAAGTTGACCGTTCGATATATACAATGTAATTGAACTTGAAAACAATTTTCCTGTCTACTAATTTGATAGTTTTTGTTTGATTATTCAGTAGTAGATTTTGATTTATTGTTTAGAAAAGCATTATAAACATTAGAGTATGACTAATAAGATAATTTAATTTCAATAACCATTTCATTAATAAGGATTGAAATGCAATGAGATGAAATAAAAATACTAATTGAATTACTATATTGCATAATTTGTCTGATAATTTGATAATGTGTGGTGTTTTCTATGATTTATGAATATTTAATAACAATGTTTTTATTTACAAACAAATCAATATATGTTTTATGTTGTTTTAAATACACAGTCATTATAGGTTATTTTAAAACTGTGAACAAAATTAAAGAAATTGGGAAGTAACTTGTATCATAAGTTATCAAGGATTTTTAGTATTTTAAATAGACTTCAACATTTCTCGATGTGATTTTGATGTTTATTGAGTTTGTTATTGATTGTTGAGTTAGATGCTTGAAAAAGTATTAGATTGCCTTTTAAAAAATTTCATCTCACTTCTGAAACGAATACTGTGTTTTTGTCATATTATTGATTGCTAATGATGCATTGAAAACTAAATTGAAGTTATTTATTGCAAAACCCAAATGAAGAGCATTGATAACTCTGGAAGTTGAAATGTATGTAGAGTGTTATTTTCAAATGGTAATTTAACAAATTTACACTGTCTTTGACAATTTTTGAAGCTTGTATCGCTAAAAATTAAGTGCACACATCATTGCCTTTAATATTTAGAGTCATTCGTAATCACTCGACAATAGAAACCTATTGACTTATTTTGCTTGAAAGGAAGGAAGGCATCTCCTATTTACTTTCATATCTGATTTCAGAAAAGTCTTTTCATTATCTCTTCTGCTTAAAACGTCAACCGGGACGGCTTAAAAAACCTTATTGAATGAGAGTGGCATTCGCAATGCGACTAAAGATTAACTGCAGCAAAGCAGCCATCCGTTTCCTACAGCAGCAGCAGGCGAATTTGAATTTCGATGGTGTATCTCTTTATCAAAGCCCCAACTAAGCATACAAGAGTAAATTGCGAACGATATTTACCAAAAGAAGTAAAGCAGATGCTATTCATGCGTAACGCAAACTCTTTTTGGCGTGTCCCCATAATTAAGCGTTTCTCGAGAAAAATGCAAAGAGCATCAGCGCGCGCCGACTCACAAAAGGAGAGTTTTTCCGTTTCCCGAATTTACGAGCCGAGCTTAAAATAAACACTCTGCTGCTGCACACACAAACTCGAGAAAACTTTTCCACAGCAGCAACTATTTAGCGCGAGGGAAAAAGTAATTACCGCAATTCCGAAGCGTGCTCGTATTAATTATTAGCCGAAGCACCAAGAGCATTACGAGATAATGAATTTTTCAAAAACACTAACATAAAATGACGCAAACGGAGGAAAAATCCATTAATTTTTGCATTCCCCGGTCCAATCACGGCTCGGCCGGCGGGCTGCGCCAATCCCGACGCATCTTTGTGCTGCTGCTGATGCCAAAAAAAACCACCGCGCTCCGGACGCCTCGCTCCGGCCCGATCGATGGCGTTCTTTTTTGCCCCGCTCCCTCCCTGCCCCCCTCCCCCGGTGGGGGGGGGCGGCGATATCGAGCGACGCGTTTGTTTTCCCCCCTCCCCACTTACCTGAGATAAGAAAGCCGGCCTCTTCACGCTGCGAAAAAGATCCCGGTCGCCATCTTGATCCCCCGATCCCGCGCGCAGCCATCTCACGCATCGCCCTTTTACCTCGGGAGGGGAGAGACCCACAGGGGTAACGGGACCCCTCGAACACCCCAAACTCTTCCACCTCCCCTCTCATCACCCCCGCGCGTCCCGGGCCCCATCCCGACCTGACCAGTGGTCAGTCCCCTCATTAAAGTGGCCGAAATCCCCATTCGGGACCCAGGGCGAATTTTTTGGTGGTCAATACCCATTTTTTCGTTATTTTACCCCCTTTTTTCAACTAAAAAGTTGTTTTTAACTGAACCAGAGGCAGAAAGCCCCCCTAAAGACCCCTATCGCCCCCCCTGGGGGTCCGGATCCTGAAATAACCCACATAGGGGGTTCTTTTGGGCGTTTCGGCCAGTGGTCAAGCGGAGGGAGGGACCTACCTTGTCTCATGTGGTGCTGCCAGACTCGGGGGTCTCTCGCGGCCGATCCTCTGCGCCTGGGCTCGTTGGTCATCTTCGGTGGACAAAAGCGCGCTGCTCGCTGTTCGCAGACCAGTGACCAAATGCCAGCGGTGGCAGAGGGAGAGGGGAGGGGGGGACGGCGCTGGCCACTGGAGCGCCCAGCCAGGTGATGCCACAAGGTTTTGTAAATAAGGGGAGTGGACACGCAACCTCTTTTTGTGCTGCCTCCTCCCGCCGCGACGTTTCTTTCGCCCGTTTTATGACACTCGCCCTTTCACCTCTTTCAGCACCGCGACACGGCTATTTACGTAACGGGATGGGACTGGCGATTCGGTGATTGACGTATGCCGTCGTTAATTGAATGCGTAAGGAACGAATTAATTGTTTATTGGGATAGTTTTTATGATAAAGGATTAAGAGTTTGATTTTTTTAGAATGTAAAAGCACGATTTAGGAAGAATGGTATTTGGTTTTTGAGAGAAAAAATGGTTCTAGCTTTAAACATTGTATATTTCATGGGTTACATTGTAACTTTCCCATATTCTATGCAGTTTAAATTTTTTGACCGATAGACAAAGCCCTAAAAATGTATTTCTTATCAGACCAAGGAATTGTACATAAAATAAATAAATTACTACAGTTTGATAGTGGTAAAAACTGTCCATTTTTTCTAAACGATATATATCAATTTTGAATTTCTTTATACTGCAATTCACAACTTTTTATTCTGTTATTGTTTTCATTTTTTTAAGTTTTAATATAGCCGAACTTTTCCCCCCGCAGGACACCTATTGTCTTAGTGTCAAATATTTTTTTTTATCGAAGAAATCAATCATAAGTTAATTTTACTCGGAGGGTACACAATTTATTATTTATTTCACTTCTGTATATAAAATTTATTTTTTTAAGAAAAGAATAGTCAAGATTTTTGTAAATGTTTTAAACCAAATTTAACTATTTAAAACTTCTTCTAAGTGAAACTTTTTTGAAAGCTTGCTTTTTTTTATTGAATCTAATTTCATTGATCTAAAAAATTCAATTTATTTAATTATTTAATAAACTATATTTTTTATCAGCCTTTATTTACCTTACATTTGTAAAAATGTAGTACCCCTATTATAGTTTTTTTTTCACTGAAAATATTATGTTTTATTATTGTCTGTAATTATTTGTAATTTCCACTTCACATATTTCACCTTTCTTTACAAATATTTATAACTTAAAAATTTTAAAAAATAACATCCTTTCAAAGTATTAGTTTTTTTCTACAATACTTATGTATTTCCACATTTTTACATTTGTAATGTTTTATTTTGATTGTATTAAGCCACTCGAAACTAACTGGCATGAAAAATACTTACTTTTTTAATCCCGATATTTTCTGTTTTTTATTAAAAATTAAAATAAGCCTGTCTTATTAGTATTATTATTTTTTATTTTTTTTTTCTAGTAGCTAGGATAAATATAAGTGAAAACCAATGGGAAAAAATAAGTCGACATACTATTGGAAATAATTTTAAAACTAATACAAAGTTGGAGAGCACCTACGTAAAATTCATTTTTTATTGCAATTTTTTTTTTTTTTTTTTTTTTCAATTTTTCATTTATGATATTTAACCTACTCAAGTTTTTAAATGAAAGCAATCAATAAAGAAACCTCAAATGCAAATTTAATGATATCAAGAGTTGTGTTTACATCACATTATTGTAACAAGTTCATTTTTTTCAATTAGCAGCTAATTTAAAATGACATCAATCAATACCGCATTTTTTGTTTTTTATTCCAACGTTGCTTAAAAAAATAGCCGTAAAACAAAAAAAAAAAAAATTGAGAAGAGGAAAACCACGAAGTTCCTTTTAAAAATCACAAATTCAATCGTTACTTAAAGGGAAATAATGTATTCACTCATTAATAGTTATAAATTTGAGCATAATTCAATCTAAATTAATTATAAATTACTCAAAAAAAATTATAATCTATTAACATCCGGTTGCGAATAGCTAGTACATGTCCCTCAGCCCAGCATATCGGCTTCGTATCCATTTCCCAAAAAATCAATGCCACTCGCGGAACTCAACTCTCCTCGACTTTCCCCCTCACGGGAGAAAAAGAAATCCGCTAGTTCCCGCTTCCGCCGACAGGGGGCGCCGTTTGCCGCGTATCCATCGATCCCTTCTTGCTCTTCTCGGATGCGGAGGATGATAGAAAAACGCTCTTTTCTTGACACCCGCCTCCACTCCAGGGGGGAATGAAGTGGGGGGGGGCTCTGGCGGTCGCCTAACTGCGCCAAATGCGCCGATGGAGGTGATGTTGGTCGCCAAAGTGGAAGGTGTTGGAAGTTGAACGAGGGATGTAGCGCTCTGAAGGGGTTTGTTGGTGGAATAGAATAAAGAAAGCAGAAGGGTTGTCGGAAGGGGAGGGTGTTTGGGTATGGTTATGATAATGTGTGACAAAAAAGTGACCTAAATTCGCGTATTATCATTTTTTGAATTGTGATTGAGATAACGGGTTTTTTTATTTTTAATAGTGTGACCTTAACCTCCTTTTTTTGCATACCGAGTGAAAGTACGTTGCAAAAATATAACTGAATTTTAAGGCTTTAAAGAGTTAAATGCTTTCCTTTTTTAAATAGTTTGTGTTTATTCAGTATACTCTTTATTCCGTCTATTTTAACTGAGTTTTGAAATTTTTTTACATTCATTGTTTTTTATTATTATTAATGAAAGGTAACAAAAGTTTTGTTTTTCTGCAGTATTTTTTAAACTGTAATTTTAATTACATAAATTCTAAAATGTAATCTTAATATTTTAATTCGTTTAATTAAAATACAAATCTTTGAAAATGTATACCCCTGTTTCATAATATTGAGTTGAATACACTAATTTTAATAATTTTGTATAATTAAATATAAACATACTTTTCTTTCCCTCTCTGAACTTTTAATTTTAAAAAATTATGTATTCTAAAAATTCTAACACAATGTCAAGTTTTTGAATGGTTTAAGTGGTTTTTTCATAGCATAAAGGATTTTTAATAAAACAAATACTATCCCACCTTTATTGTTATTTTTAAATTATTTTGAATTTTTCTATTATAAATTTACACACAGGTTTGAAAATAGAAGGAAATTTTATATTATAAACGTATAAATTTTATACATAAAAGTATAACATTAACTATAATTTTTTAAAACCTAAAGAACACATTTTTACCTAATTTTATTCAATGGGGTATTTAAAAAAACAATGAAGAAAAATATTCGATTGGTTTTGGTAGCACTATACAAGTACGCTCTTATCATTTTCTTTTTACTAATAATTGTAAATTATTTAAGTATGCTTGTTTAATTTAAAATAATTCTTCTAATAGACGTTAGTTTTGGATTTTTTGTGGTCTTTCAAAAAATGACCAGAAAATTTAATAAATTATAATACTTGTGTACAGAATAAAATGAACCTACTACCAGTTATTTTCGCCATTGACACTCGCTTGGTCTGCGTATTTAAAACCGATTAAAACTGGAATTTAATTAGATGGATATGATTTGCAGAAAATTTCTCAAATAACATAGGTATTGATAGTTTAAGCTAAATTTCATTAACACGTTCACTATTAGTGAAACGTTCTCCACGTTCACTTATTGTAAAGTTTTTACCATTCACTTATTGTTTTTAAATATTTCTTTCATGTAAAGTTTTTACTGCAAAGTTATTTTTTTGCTTAACTTATTTGTTTATTTTTAATACTAAATTGCCTCTAAACAAATAAGCTCGAACAATTTTAAAGCATTATTTTCTTAAGCTGCTTTTTCTCACAAGTTTAGAACAGAAATTAAAAAGTTTCGGATATTTTGACATTTTTTTTAAATTGATAATTACTACCATATACATAAAATGATTTAAATGAATAAGTTTATATGTGTCCTTTCTCCATTCACATTTCAGTTTTTTCAAAACCCTACTATGAATGGTCTCAAATATCATCCCTTTAAAATACATTTTTCAACTTGTATGTAAGATAAAAACAGACTTTACCACTTTCTGATAATATCGTATTGAGACAACAGTCCTATACTAGACACTAAAACTACTCACATATTAAGTATGTTAACTTATTAATTTTCTACTCCCAAACAGTCATTAAGTATATTACATTTATTAAAATCATTAAACTGTATGTCTTAGTAATTTGTTTAATGGCAAACTCGTGCTACTGAAAGGATACAACTGGTTTTAAAAACACGTGTTTGGAATTTTCAAACTACCAAAATCAATTTGAACACTTGTTCTAAACAAAAAGTCCACCGATCGAATATTGAAGGACATTTTAATTAAAATTGCTTCAAAATTGCAAATTGGCTGGGCTCACTCTCAAATTTTGCGTTTTCTTCGTATTCAAAAACAGTGCATCTAAGTTTTCCAAGCGTTAGGCTCATTACTCAAACTCATTCATGAATATTAATAAATACGTTTCTCATGTGTCGCGCTACCTACCAACTTCTAAGTAGGGGAGAGTTTTAGTAAGTCTGATTATTGTAAATGGTTGTTTTTTTGTTTGGGAGTTTAGATTAACGATCGTTTGGCTTTCAAATACTTTAATCATTTCTCAACTATTAGAGAGAAATATATGACGCAAGATTGTTTTAATTGAATGGTTAAGGAGTATTGGTTATATAAGACATACCTTGTGTTTAAGTAGGCAATAATGAAGAAAACATTCTTAAGAGTAGAATTTTGTGTTTATTACAAGGAAAAATCTTTGTTTTAAAAATCTTGTATATTATGAAAATTTTCAGAAATTTCAACTTAATCTGATTTATAAAATTTGGTTTAAATACTTAAATAAGTTTTCTGAAAAATATCTCTTCCAGCAATAGTTTAAAGTTGTATCTGGTAAATAGATTTAAGCATATCTGAAATGCATTAAATATTCATATAATAATGATACCTTAACACCCTTAGAGTTAAAAGGAAAAGTTTTTCCTCAAGTGCAACATTACATATAAAAAAAAAGATTCAAGACTTTGTAAACGTAGTATAGTATAACATAGTGCTAAGGTAGTTTAGGTGCCAGGTATAAAAATAAGATATTAGAGAAAAAATTACAACTTAAAAGGATTTATGTATAGTGTATAAAAAAATGGATCTATTACCTAAATTTTGGCAAAGATTTAAATATCAATTGAGCTACGGTAGACAAAATGAGCCTATTTAAAAATTAACAACATTCAAAGAAAAACTGGAAATGGTCCATGATACCACACATATTATAGGTAATAAAAATATTAAAATCTTCTTAAAAATATCATAGAACAATACAATGAAATTGCACCGTGGACCGTGGTTTGAATGAATTGTGATTAAACTTTTCTGAAACTCTTTTTCTTAATCAAATAAAACCATTCAGTATTTTATTTTTTTAAATGTCCCCTTTTATTATTCTATTTGACTTGTTCATATTATTTTCATGAATTTACTGTACAACACTTAAGCCTTTTTAACAAGACAAACCATCCCATGTACAAAAAATTTAAAGTTTTAAAATATTTACTTTCGATTTCTATTCCTAAATTCGGTACTAACACTAAATTTCAAGTTTCCGTCTCCATTATCATTCATGAATCCCCATAAAATCCAATTTTTCAACCCGTCAATTTTTTATAGCATGCCCCCCGTGGATTTTCGTTCAAATTATCCGCATCCATCAAACTCAACTTCGACTATATAGTGACAAAACCTCCCGAAACCCCATAGAAAATCCCTCCCCACAGTAGAAGATCCGTCTTAAAGAGTGTCTATCCGGGATGAAAAGCCAGATGAAAAGCCAGTTGAAAAGCACTGACCCCTAGAAGCAGTAGTTGGCAGTGGGTGTCCTTCAGCTATCAATTTCTATATGCTTTAATCAGCACGCCAGCAGCGGGCGAAGAAAAAATATCGGAGTGCTGCAGCAGCAGATTAATGTAGGCGGGTTATTGAAATACCGATTGTCGATAGACGTCCAAGGGACCGTCTTTCTCCTGGAGGAAGGGACATATATTAGATTGCTTGCTTTGTTCGTTTCTTGTACCTCTGGCAGCTGTCAATTTGGCCCTTTAATAAGAGCACGCCGATCATGTGGGGCGGCAAACAAAGCGGGGCCCATTCTTCTAATTATTAAATAAAACGCAGCGCGAATCTCACGGATCGGATTTGATTCGGCCTCTTGTCATGCCTCAGAATCTGTCTCGAAATTAATGGTTAACAAATACTCGTAATAAGTGCCGGCGTCACGAAGAAAGTTAGACGTTTAATAAAGATAAAACAAGGCTGCGAGGGCTTCTTTTTCATTCATTAAGGGTGAATCGGTGACAGCTCAGTTAAGGGGACCGAGCCAGCCGCTGTGCGTTAAAAATAACATTCTCGGATCCCTGCCGCATATTAGTCTCATCAATCCTTGGCGACAATGAAAATATCTCTTCCCTCTCATCCCTCACTTCGCGATGCGTAGGGACATTTCATCTGTTTCTGTTTGGAATAAGCAGTGTGTGTGTGTCAGTGTTTCGCTGGGATTTTTTTTTTAGTATTTCGCGGAATTCGGGAGCTATTCTTCTCGGTTGAGAAGCTTTTGGACCCCGATCTCGGGTGTCAAACATTAGGGCGGAAAGTCTCGGATTTTTAATTCGAGTTTTGTAATGGATGGAGGAGGGGTTTTGAGAGGTTTGAATGAATGCGCGATTTTTAACGAAATATCGGAAATAAAAACTCCGCACTTTTATTTTCCGCGAGTTTCTGTAGTTTGAGGGAATTTTTCGCGGAAACTTTGACTTATAGATCTTACCGTCAAACACTGATCAGAGTTTAGTCAAAAGTTCCAAATTTCACTTGTAAAGGGTGGAAGATTGGATTTTGGAAGACATTTTATGTACTAAAAATGCTAGTTTGATTAAATAAAAATTTAAAACTCTAAGATTACTTCAAATTTAAATGTTTTAAACTTAATTTTGGAACAGCTTCAGAAAGAATCCTTGTTCATAACCACAGCTCCCACAGCAACATGATTAAGTATTGTCAGCATAATAGTACTATTAGATCTATAACAATATTCTACTAATTACTATTGTTTTAGGATCTTATAATAATATTAACAATTCGATCTCAATGGCTGTCAGTCACAATTTGAACTGTGGGTAAACATGGCGGCTGGAGGATTTTTTTTTAAAGCTGTACCTTAATTTTTTGTATAACTAAATTTACAATTGGAAATCAAGGTTTATTTCATATCAAAAACAAAATCAAAGCAAATAAGTTCAAAGTTATTATATCAAATTGGCTTCAAACATATCACACAAACAAAAGCAAATTTGAAAAATAGGAAAAATCAACCAATTACTGCTGTACCTCCAAATATATCTAAACGAATTTAAAATAAAACGGACCTTTTACCTTGTTTGAACTGCATTCTTGTTTATACACATACACGTTTTGGCATAAAAACCTTTGTATAAAATTTGTACTTTAAAAATGGGTATTGTCAATTTCTTAAACTAATTAACTTTCAAAGATTACTTACAGCTCTGAAATACGATCTACTCTTCTTTCTGGCTGAAATTGAAGAAAAACAAACAGAACTCTGCATGATATTACAAATCTTGTTCTTGTTCTTGTTGGTTATTTAGAGACATTTGCTGACTCCTATGGAGCTGCTTGGTCTTCTTCTTCCGAAACTTTTTCTCTGAATTATTGTGAAGAGGATGGTTTTTTCTGTATTTTTCAGTCTGGTTTTATGCTTGCTTTGAGAAATGCGATTATGGCTTGGATTTTCTTTTTACCGTTTCCTTTATTTGTTTTTAGGATTTCAGAATAATTTAAGGAAGTTATGTTGAGGGAATTCATTAGTTTTTCTCTTTGTTTGTCGTATTTTTTGCAGATTAACAGCATGTGATCATTAGAGTCTATTTCTTTGCATGTAAGACATATGGGGTTAGAGATTTGATTGGACTTGAAAAGATTAGCCATGGTGGGGAAGGTTTTGGTTCTTATTCGGGATATCATAACGTCTTCTTTTCTGTTTGATGTGGGAAATTTTGTCTTCAGGTTCTGGTTGTCCATGTGTGTGAAGTCTGCGTATTTTTTGTAATTTTTCCATTCCATTTCGGCTTCTCCTTTGATTTTTTGTCTTAGCTCTATGTTGAGATCCTCTGGGGATAGGCAATTTTTGATCAAGGTATTAGTGGCCCTTTTTGCCTCTTTGTCTGCTGTTTCGTTTTCTGGGATTCCTTTGTGTCCTGGAATCCAAATGATGTCTAGACTTCTGGCTGTTGTCAGAGCTTCGTTAATGGAGTTCATGAGTTGGAGAATAATTTTGGGTGATTTTAAATTTATCGCTTTTAGGGCTTTGATTACAGAGAAGCTGTCCGTTAAAATGATATAGTTCCTTTCTTCGTTGATGAAGTTTTCTATTGCTAAGACGATTGCTAGTGCTTCTCCTGTGAAGATGGAGTTTGAATTTGGTATTCCTCCCGCTAGGACTTCTGATGTGGTAGTATTTACTGCCGCTATTTTTGTTTGGGCGGATGTTTTTGAGGCATCAGTTGCTATGATGATTTTGTCTTGGGTGTTTTCTTCTTTGAAAGCTCTGAAATAGTCCTGGATAACTTTATCCGGTCTGTTTTTCGTTTGGAATTCATAACTGCTTAGGATCAGGTTTAAATTGGGATGTTTTTTGGTGTTTGAGTTGCCTTCTATTATTAGTTTGGAGTTTATGGAGAAAGTTTTCATGATTTCATGAAAATTATATTGCATCGATGGATGTCTTTTTAGTCTTGGTTTTTGACATGTTTTTGAAAATAAGGTGTTTAATGATGACTTCTCTCCATGAGCGATGTGTTTTATTCCAAATTTAATTAGCGTGATTTTATGTCTTCTGTATAGTGATAGTTGTTCGGCTTCTTTGAGGAGTAATGGGATGGGAGTCCAGCGAGGTAGACCTGTTGCTATTCTTAAGGCTTTCCTGTAAATGATTTCTAATTTGTTGTATAAGGTTTTGCAGGATGAGAAATAAATTTGGCTGCTAAAATCCAAAACGCTTCTGATGGTTGCGTTTACGATGTGAATTAGATGGTAGGTTCTTGCACCCCATGATGCTCCTGCTATTCCTTTCAGAGCGTTTAATTTTCTTTCGGAACTTTTTGTTAGATGATTGAAATGGTATTGAAAAGATAGGTTCTTCGAAAAATAAAGCCCAAGAATTTTTATGTGTTCTGTCCATGGAATGGTTTGATTATTTATGATAAAATAGTCCTGTGGCTGTTCTCTCTTGTTTGAAAAGTTTATGGCGTTACATTTTTGAGGGCGAATGGTGAGATGCCATTGGTTACACCACATGGATATTTTGTGGAGGGCTATTTGAAGATTATGGCATGCTCTCTTGAGGTTTTGGTGTCTGGCGTATACGAAAATGTCATCAGCGTAGATTACGCATTTTACGTTGTCTAATGTTGGGATCAGGTCTGACATATAAACCGTAAACAGGAATCCGCTCAATACGCTACCCTGGGCTATTCCTCTGTTTGTTGTTCTTGTCCCAGAGAGCTCGTTTCTCCATTTTACTTGGTAGGTTCTATCTTTGAGAAAGTTAGCGATCCAGTTGGTTGCAATGCCTTTTATTCCTAAGTTGAGTAATTTGTAAATGAGACCGTCTATGAAAACTGTATCGTATGCTGAACTTATATCTAAGGCTATTAGTAGTAGGAATTCTTTGTCATTCTTGGCTTTGGTGATGTCGTTATATATGATTGATTGGCAGTAGTTTACATCCTTGTATGGTAAGAAGCCTGCTTGATTGTTGTGGAAGGAATTAATTGTGTGACTTGTTAATCTTTTCAAAATCATTTTTTCTATTGTTTTACTTACGACTGAGGTCAAGGATATAGGTCTATATGAGTCAGTTGCGGTTCTTTCTTTGTTAGGTTTTAGTATTGGAAGTATGATTGCTTTTTTCCATTCGTTTGGGATGATGCCTGTTTCCCAACTATGGTTAAAAATTTCCAGTAGAGTGGTCAGATGGTTTTCGTTTAGGAGTTTTAGGAACTTGTTGCTTATTTTGTCTGGTCCTGGCGTAGTATTTTTTGATTTAGATATTGCTAGTTTTAATTCGTCTATTGAAAATGGTAGGTTGTATGCTTCTTGATCCTTCGTGCTGAGGTCTAGGGGAATGAATTCCTCGATATTTTCTTTTAAGAAGGTTTTAGCTATTTCGTTTGCTTGTACTGATGGATCAGTTATTGTTTGGGAGTTTACAACTAATATATTGTTGCTTTGAGGTTGGATGGGTTTTCTGTTGATGGCCTTTAGGATTCTGTAGATGTTCTTCGATTCTTTCTCGTTTTCACATAGCTTGTCCCAGTAGTTGTTTTTACATGTTTTGATGGTTTTCCTTAGTTTTGCTGTGATTCGTTTGTATTTTATCCATGTTTCCTGAGAATGATTGCGTCTTGTTAGTTTTAGTAGCGTTCTTTTTTGTTGTAGGAGGGCTTCGCATTTTAAATTCCACCATGCTGTTTTGGAATTTTTGATGCTTATTTCTTTCGTGTTGTTTTCAATTAATTTGGAGCAATCGCTTAGGAAGGTCTCCTTGTTTGTGTAATCGATGTTAGATAAATCTTTTTCGATGTTTTTCCATTTTATCACCTTTCTGGTTTCATTTTTTGAGGAGGTTGAGCTGTTTAGCGTTGTTTTGATGGGAAAATGGTCGCTTTCGTGCAAATCTTCTGCTATCTTGACTGTTATGTCATTTAGCATTTCCGCCGAAGCGATGGTAAGGTCCAGTAGGGAGACGTTAGTATTTGATTTATATGTTATTTCTGTGGTATTGCATATTATGCCATTTAGATCGTCTATCCAGTCCATTATCTTATTTGCGTCAGTAGATGTTTTATTTGATCCCAAGATGGGATGTTGAATGTTGAAGTCTCCCACGATTAAGTAGGGGGCTGAGATTATTTTTTTTAGTTCGCTTAATTCTGAGTCACAAAAAGATCCTTTTGGTGAATAGATGTTTATGATTAGTAATTTGTTATTCTTCCTGTGGATGTTGACTGCTTGAAATTCGTTTTCTGTTGAAGGTAGGTATGATAAGTCAATTGTGCTGGATACTAAATCACTTTTGATTGCTATTAATGTTCCTCCTCCTTTGGAGTTTTTTCTGTCATTGCGGAAAATGGTTTTGTTTTGGATTTTGAACTTGTCTTTATTTTTTAAGAAGGTTTCTTGCAGAGCTATTACGTCGGAGTCTCTGAATACAGGATCACTCATCCAGTGCTTTTTGGATTTAACGCCCCTGGCGTTCCATTGCACGATTGAAAAATTTGAAAGACTATTTATCATTGCGACTTGATGATATAGAAAATAAAATTTAAGATCAGGGTTTTCCTCTGGAGAATGTTTGGTTACTTTGAGTAATTATTTTTAGAACTTAAGCTTTTAGGGTAAAACAACTCTTTTGTTTTCCCTACTTGATTCTTGGTCATTGACTGTTTTTCTTTAAGCCTTTCCCCGACAAGGTTGCTAGGTGATGGTCCATTAATTGGCTGTGCGTCATATTTGCCTTATCTAATTGTGGGTTCGGACGCTCTGATGATTGGTTGTGTATCGTGTTTGCCATGTCTGATTGTTGTGGCGAACCTTTGTTGGATTTGGTCTCATGTCTAAATTTTTTGCTTGCAGGTGGTTCGTTTACGATGTCTTGATTAGTGAAGGGTTGATTTTTGAAATTGGCGATTCCTTCTTGGACAAGGTTCGTTATTTGTATTTTGAAATCGTTGAACATGACGAGAAAGTGAGTTTCTAGATTTTTCTTCATTTCCGCGACCATTCTCTCTAAGTACGACTCATCTTTTCCGTAGTTGTTCTTTATGAGTTCCTCTGGCGTTTTGGTTTGGATATTTTGATTTGTGATGTTAGCATAAGTTGTTTTTTTGGCCGATTCTCTGTGTCTTCTTCGAGCCTCTCCGTATGTTAAGCCATTAAGGGCTTTGAATTTTAGTAATTCTTCCTCTTTTTTGTATGCTGGGCATTCCTGACTCGAGGCAATGTGATTATTTTTGCAATTAGAACATTTGATTTCGTTTTTACATTGATTGTTGATGTGCTCTTCGCTGCATCTGTCGCATCTTTGCGTGCTTTTGCAGTATTTTGTCGGGTGATTGAAAAGAAGACACTTTGAGCATTGTCTTGGGCGATCTATGAATATTTTTACCTTTTGTCTGGAAAGCCAAATCTTGATGTGGTCGGGTATAATTCTTCCAAATATGGTGACTAGCACTATTTCGCTTGGGACTTGGGTGTTGTATAATTTTTTAGTGAATCTTCTTAGGTTATGAATTTTCAGGGCGTTTTCCGCTTCTAATTCTTCTTTTAATTCAGTTAAGGTAACGTGGGTGGGAATGTGCAGGGTGAACCTGATGGTGTTGCATTCTGTTTGAATGGAGGTATTTACCTTTTTTGCTATGATGGATTTGACTGCAGTAAGTTCTTGGGCGGTCTTCTTATTTGACGTAATAGCCAGTATTTTCCCGTTGTTGGTATGGATAAGTTCTTGGATGTTTTTTAAATTGGTGACTTTCATACCGAAGTTTTCTTTAATTAACTTGGGGTTGTTTTTGGGAATTTTCTCTTCTATTGGGTTATATACTATGATATAGTTGTGCGTTCCGTTTTGATGTCCAAATTCAATTTGTTCTTCGAGATTGTAATCATTGTCGATGAAGGTTGGGTTATTTGAAGCTTGATGCACGTCTGTCATCGTGACATCTTCTGATTTTACGCCCGGAGGCGGCTGCATGATTGGGAAACCTTCGATGTCTTGAATATCAACTTGATTCAAGTTTGAAAATAAATCTTTAAGCCTGTTCTTGACTTCAGAGCACAGGGAAACTAAGAGACTAACATAAACGCGAAATTGTTTTGACAGATATCAAACTGGGAAAGGGAACACGCTAACTGGCGTGAACAAGAAAAAGGAATCGACCCTGAAAGAAAAAGGAAAGAGGACAAAGAGAGACAAAGAAGAAAGTTAGGATGCAAAAGCGAAGGAAAGCTAGGAACAAGAAAGAAAGAGAGCTCAGGGTTTTTCCAAACTCAAATTCGCCGGCTGATTTCACATTCCAACTATCCTTACGAGCAGATTTCAGGACAATGAATCAATACATGATGAAAACATTAAAATTGAAATATAAACAAAAAAGATATTACAAATCCAACACAAATCAAAGCTTGTAAACAGTTTTCAAAACGTAAACAATTCAAAAACTGACAGCTAGGCATCTTAATTTGGTTGGTTGGTTGATTTTTCTCTGGTTAAAAATCTTATTTTTTAGACCTCACATGACCGTTTGTTGGTTGCTTGAATGAATTGTTGGAGGTGGAAGTCTGGATTCTGCTTTTGACTCAAAATCTGTGTTTGTTCTAAAATAGTGATATTGTTGAAAATGATTAAAAACATGTGTTCTGATTACAAAACATATAAAAAGTGACAAAATCTATGGCAAAACGTATCATAAGTCTTTATGGCTTCCTTCATACCAACCTTCTATAATATTTGGGAGCAGAAATGACGAGGTTTATTTAGACTGTAAAAGTCCTTGTTAACACTTCAACAAATAAATTAATCTGATTTTTTTTACTCCTTTAAAAAACGTGAGTAAAATTTAACGTTAACCGTGCTGATTCAACACACGCAAAACTTTTCTTTATGTTTCATCTACTCATTCCATCTCTTTAATTGAACTGTGATTCTATAAATATTATTAATTCACATAATTAAAGGAATTAATACTCTTAAGAACTGGTCAGTTGCAATAGAGATATTTTGAGAATTGAGTCTTCTTTAATGCCTGGAATTGAATTAAAATTTCATTCAATTCAAGTCCCTTAGATGCGAGGGAAGGTAATCTATTAAAGGGGTTGAAGGAAATATTCCAATACAAATGTCCAGAACAAGGATTCCTACTTCTACGCAAATTCTGGGAAATAGTGATCTCCCATGAATTGACAAATTAGTTCTTCATTAATCACAATTTCTCCCCTTGATAATGGACTTAACTGTCACCTCCTTCAAAAATATTGTCCCTTTTAACTACAGTAGATGAAATCCTTTGGATTTGGACTTGGAGCAAATAGGTCGTTAATTGTTCCTTTGATGTGTGTGTATTTTGAATTCGCATTTATTTAAGAAATATACTAAGTAAATACTTATGATGTATTAAAAAGGGAGATACTCTAATATAGATGTGTAGTCAATAGAGATAATGGATACAACTATAAATCTATTTAGTGTAAATAAATGAAAATATTTAGCTATTACTATAGTATATTGGAGTTATTAAAATTTGCAGAAAGTATTTGTAAAATAGGACATTATGAAGGAGCTAAAGTCATGGTCAATTCAGGAGACTCCATAACACAAAATATAATCAGAAAAGAATATTTTAATTGAAAACTTTAATCTACATCTATATGTTTTGGTATTTATTTAAAAAAAATGTGAATAAGGAGTTTATAAATCAAAAATGTTGTATAAAAACATAGCAGATTTAAAAAAAAATAACAACACTGTATATGAATATGATTTCCTAAGTCTCTTTATTCTCCTATTCTAAATCAATTTTTACATTTTGATTGCATACTGAATTATATGTTATACAATAATTCGCTTTAGAATGTTTAAGAGAATAGTATAATGCATTATACAGTGTTATATCTTTAAAAAGGTATTTGGTATTCTTTAGTAAATGCTACCAGGAAAATTACATGTCAATGTTAGAATTTATATGTTTTTTTTATAGTAAGGACATGACAATAGAATTTTGCATGGCCAGATTCTCCAAACTTACTTGTACTTTTAAAATTCTTCTCAGTTTTCATAACTTTGAACTGGAAATTTCCTGAAAAGTGATGAACAATTATTAACCTAGTAGTAGTAATAAATACACACAAGGAAAGTTTAAACTTTCCAATAATATATATATAATTTTTTACTTTTATTATGTGCTATTATAGTATAAGGATATTTATAAAAAAATGAATCCACATTTTATAAGAAGAATACTATTTAGATTATACCCTTAGAGAACTAACCATTAATAATAACTAACAGTATGGGTGGGTTCAGTTTCTAATTGTGTATTGAAAGTTTCAAAAGGGGCTTGAAATGTATCGAATGCATTCTTTTTATGGCTGTATAATGGAAAAGCATCATTAAAGAGGAAATGTAGAGGCTTAAATATAAACAAGCAAATAAACTTAAATTGGTTAATTTCAATAGAAGAATAACAAGAAAGACGAAAACATCCTAGTGTCTTGTGATTGAAGTTTGGGTGCTACAGCATGCTGTATTTTATGGAACTTCCTTGAACCGTTCGAAATTCAAAATATTGATATTTATAAAACGTAATTAGCTTCCAAGAACGTAGAGTTCAAAGGAAGATGAATGAATGTAAAGGGAGTATTTGCTGTAGTATGTATGAAGCTTCTACTTCAAAATTTTTAAATTAACTACTGAGAACTTGATGTCTTTCAAACATAAATGGCTATTGATTGAATCAAGAGAAGAAAGACACAGCAGAGAAAAGGATCCAAATTTTTGGATAGTAAACCCTTCGTTTAGAACTATGTCAAGTTAATTACTATCTCATCAAAAGAAGGAACTAAACAGTGTACCAATTATGTTAGTTAATTACAATTAAAACTTATTAACTAAATGAACCTTTAACTTACTACAAGTATTTTTTTTTTTCTTTTTTTTTTTAAATAACGCTATTTCAGAATTTTTCCTTCTACTAAAGTATGCTTATACATATTCGACTTCTTTACTTCTTCTTAAACTTATATTTTTAATATCGAGCAAAAATGTTCTTTTTAAGTATTCGTTTAAATTTGGGAACTGGATATGCTTGTTGTAATACATATTTAATATTATAATTTCATATAATACATTTTTTTTTAATTTATGTGAATGCATGTTGATAAATTTTATTTCCCATGAATAAATAAAATGTTGACTTCATAAAATTAATTATTTTAATAAATAATAATGAGGGTAAAATTATGACTGTATAAACTAGGTACTTTGAAATTTTATTATTAGCCCCCAGCAGAAATTTAATTATTACAGTTATATAAATCAATAAGCATGAAAAACTTTACTCTGAAACATGGTGCTTTCAAAGACATAAACCAATAACATTCTGCTGCACCAATTACTACCTTGTATTCAAAATCTTGTTTTATGGAAATGGCATTCTAAATTTAACACGATTAGAAATAAGGCTATTCTGCGCCTTCCAAAGAACTATTATATTATGCAGAAAATGAAATAAGAGTATAATTATTCGTGTCAGATACTTCGAAATTATTACTTTCTCTTCGGGCTTAACTGAATTACAAAGTTCCTTTTCAATCGCAAAATTATCCAAATGAAATGATCATTTAATGTCATTCGAGAAATCATTTGCAGTCATTCATAAAATATGAATACTTTCTTATGGCATTATAATGATAATACATAGTTGGGTTCGATAAAAAAGACACCAGGAACACCTGCTGCTAAAATCAAATTACGTGTACAACACCCATTGTGTTTGGGACATAATTGAATTATGGCACTATTTATAACTGCAAATTCCAACTTATTGCACCTCCATCAGAACTGAAAAATTAATATAGCTTTTCGAAATGAATAGGGATTACTCGAAAGCACGTTATAGTGTTTTCACATTTTCGGAATATATATTAACGAATTGAAACCGTTTCATTTTGAAGCTTAATAAATTTTTCCAGGGATTTTAAAGACGCTACTTGCTTCAAAAATGCTTTTCAGAATGCGTCTTTGAAGCAGCTTTTCTGCCTGCGCACAATAAAACCGAATGCTGATTTAGTCTCTGGATTTCTGTTGCTGCAGCTTCTTCAGGATCAATGATGCTGATTGTGTATCAGCGAGTCTTTCTGATGGCAATTATAGCCGTAGTAATATTTTATGGAAGGACTTTTCTTGTATTCGATAAAATAATTTCGGATTATCAGTAAAATATTTTCTAATCACCTCTGGAGAAGTGAATGGGCCGAATGAGATGTTTGTTTGCTTTTTGTGCGAAGATGCTATTGGTGATTGCTCTAAGGAGTAAACATTTTCTAGAAGGGTTGCGCTGTTTTGTTTAAGATTCTGCCGTTTCGGGGTAACTCCCTTTGCAAAGATCCACGCTACAGGGTAGAGAGTCAAAGCCTTTGCTCCTTTATATTAAAGCTAGATAGATGTATGGAAAGTCACCAAATGTGAAATTGTTTTATCTCAATCACATTAAATTAAACAATACTGGATAATAAAATACAACCTACAAGAAAAATACTTTGTTTTAATTAATGACTTAGGAGTTGGAAATGAAATTTCTGAAAATCTGTCTACTAGTGTGTTTTCACAAGGATTGATATTTTGCAATGTTCTGTGAATTTTCTACTAAATAACAATACTGTATAATTGAGAGACTTCTTGCAAATTTAAGATGTTGTTACGTTATACAGGGTGCCCACTCTTAAAATGAACCAATAGCTATATGAATATTTTTTACAATATAATATCTGTTGATAAAAATCATCAAAATATTTTTTAAAGTAAAAAACAAATTCTCTTGCTTTGATTTTAATTCCACAATTTGCACCCTAGATTCTTTGCATTTCCCACAAATCGTGTTATTCTTTGCTTTCTTTCTCAACTTTACTCTGAAAAGAGAGAGAGAAAGAGAGAGAGGGGGGGGGAAGAGAGAAAGAAATAGAGAGGGGGGAGAGAGAGAGAATAATGAGAGACAGGGAGATGATGAAGAAAGAAAAAAAGAGAATACGAAAATGATAGAATTGGAAGGGGAGATATTGTATGAGAGTGTTAAGGAGAGGAACCCGCTATATTTTCATAAACGCTGCTTCAGTGCATTATACACAAACTTGTAATTTTTTTCTCTGATGCTGCGAGTTTCCCTTTGTTTTGGTAGCTCAATTCTCAAAGTTATCCATAACGTAAATATACATCCATGCATGTTTAGGGATTAAATCCTCAATCTAATCAAAGAATACATTACAGGAGCTAATGGCGACATAAGGCCAATGCAAATTCTAACGGGGGAAGGGGATGGGGAACGGAGTAAAAACTCATCACCATCTCCCTACCGAGCCTTTTTAAGTTTCTCGCCCCTTCAAAAAGTCTCAGTGCAGTTGAGATAATTACCTCAAGACGAGGAAAACAATCGCCCTAATGCACCCTCCATTACCAAACACACATTCCCTGCCGTGCTAAGCCCCTGGTCCGCATAATCCCGCCCCCTAAAAAGGAGAGCGCCTCCTTCATAGAATGGTAATAATAATTCCTCATCTCCCCAGATTAAAAGTGGAAATTTTTGCGCAAGAAAAATGCCCGGCCTCCATAATGCTGGATTTGCCACTCCGAGGCAGCCGGCTAATTTTTACGTTCCCGAAACTGAGAGCAAATAAAACTAATCCCATCTCAACTATTACTTCAAGCTGAGCGCTTAAAAGAAGAGTTCGCATTTGTCTCTGCTGCTGTAACAATAAATGCCTTCCCTAGATAAGCATCGCACTGCTGTTTACCGGGAGAAATAATTCCGGCACAATGGATTGTGAAGGCAGGCTTGTTTAGATCTCACAAATAGCTTGTATCGAATTCGTTTTACTACACTCGAACCCTAAGGGCTGCACGCTATACAGTCACACCAGCAAGTATTCGTACACCTAACTAATTTGCACTAGTATACCTATTACGGCTAAATTTCACGTGCAAAATCCAAACAATAATTATCCTAACGTTATGTTATTCTTCATTATAATCTACCAAAAAAAGAGCAAAAAATATCAGAACAGTTTGGAAAGAAATATTTAAAAAAATGAAGTGATTTGAAAGCAGAAACAAATATTCGTACAGCCATATACTTAAAGTGGATCATTGCATTTCTGAAAAGCATAATTTGTTACTACTCCTAATTTAAAAGCGCGTGCATGCAATTTTTTTCTTGAGGTTCATAATATCAATAATGTTCAAATCACTTCATTTTTTAAGTATTTTTTACTCTAACTGTTTTGATATTTTTTTTTGGTTGTCTATAATGAAGAATAACATACTATGTTAGGATAATTTTTGTTTAGATTTTGCACATGTAATTTAGCCTTAATAGGAGGTATGCCAGTGCAAATTTGTTGGGTGTACGAATACTTCCTGGAGTGACTGTAGAATATGGAGATGGCTGGATTTAAAAAGTAAAGATTATGCCCGAGGTGAGGCTTCACATGCAGAAAAAAAATCAAATGTGGGGGATGTAAAAAACTATAACAACAATTTAAAGGTTTTTTTTTTATAACTAACAGAACGGAACTTAATAAGAACATGTAATATTCTTTGAGACATAAAGTTGAAAGTGCTAATAAATCTGGTTCAAAATAAATTTTAAAAAATTTGAATAATTGGTTTGGACTTTGAATAGGCTTCTTTCAGGCACCTAAAGAGACTCTTACACTGTCTTAAGATTATGTTTAAAATTATTAATGAAATCAAAAAAGGAATTAAGATCTCAGAAAACAAAGTTAAGAGATGGACGGAGCATTGTAACCTAATTGATGACGTCACATGATTATTTTTTCAAAATTTTCAATAACTTCGCGTGTTTACCTCAGTCGTGCCGCCGGTTGGGCATCCCTGCTATACAGCGTTGGCTTTGGGCTGGAAACTAGCAAGTCTGAGTCATGCTGAGTCAAATAAAAGTAATTTGATTTTAATCTAAAAATATATTCTCTCTGAAAGATGATTGTTTAACACTAAACCATGGTTACTAATTTCATAGGTTCTTGAATCCATCAGCAAGCGATGCTTGCTTTTGATTCGTTTTTAATATGTAATCAAGAAGAGGCTGGCCCAGCTACCAACATTACTTAATTTCCTTCATGAACCCCCTCATTTATGCAGAAAAAAGCGGTGGCCACTTTAGATGCCATAGGCTACCATAAAAACAAACATCAGATACAACTAGGTGGCCAATATAGCAACAATTTTGAGTACTTTAAAAAATAATATTTTTTTTTCTTGATCTAATTAGGATTTTTATTGGTAAAATCGGAAGAATAAGATTGAATGAACCTAAAAATAGGATAATATCCGTTTCCAAGCAAATTAATTGATATTTACTGTGAGAATTAAGTGAAAATTTAAGTTAATTTAAGTTAAATTTAAGTGACAATTTTCTTAAAAGTAGCCACTCTACCCACATTTATCTTAATTGACGGGGTTTGTTGTTGATTTTTCTCCATATTATTAAACTTTTTGAGAGAAAACTTTAACTTCCTCACCACTAAATCATTAAGCAGACAAAATACATAATTTACCACTTGTAATTTCATTTCTTTCTTGTCTCATTTATCAAATTGCGGTCTAGAATCTTTGCATGGGGACCTAAACGTCCAGGCAATGTTATGATTAATGAAGTGCGAGCCGTTTCCTTTCAGCTCACGACTATGACTTCAAGATGAAAAATAAGATTGAAATTTGTCTGCAATACCACTTCTCTATTTATTTAAGATATGGTTAAAATTGGTATTAATTTTTTCCAAAATAACCCTGTAATAATCCATTTGTTGAATAAATTGCTTGTCTTAAAAAATAAAAATTGTTTTGGGAATAAAAATTAAAATTAGTGGGATAATTATCCATAGTCTATAAAATATTTCTCTCAATAATTTAAAAAAAATTACATAATTAGTATTCCCGAAAAAGTAACAAAAAACATAAAAAAGAGTCTCCTCTCTCCCGAAAAATAAATAAATAAATAATCGCATCTTAGAGATCTAAAAAGCTACATTTATCCTATGTGTGTGGGATTAGTGTTTAAAAATGATTTTGGTTAACTTTCGCTCCTAAACAGATTTTTAGTTATGGGTCTGGTGTGTTTCATGCAAGAGAAATCTAAAAATTTTCCGTTTCCGTGATTTTTATTGAACCTCAAAAAAAATTATAACTTCAACCGATTTTTTATTGAAAACCTATGATTGAAGAATTACTGACAACATAACCCAATGTTGCTAGGTCGACAACAACTGGTTAAACTTTGTACAGAGACTAAGGGGTTTTAGATAAAGGAAATTTAAGATTTCTCTTAATTTTGAACTTAAATTCCTTGAACTAAATTACTTTGAATTTAAATTATGTACCATTATAATAGAAATTCAAAATTGGGTGACTTCCAGGACCCTCACTACGCGGCTGGTACTGCAACCTTACTTAATTTTTTATGCGAAAATAAAAAAGTTAAAAAATTGGGTGACACCCCTGATAGCTTCGCCCACTGGCAATAGTTATAATCTTAATACTACCAAAAACATTCAACAGTTCAACCAATATAAGCCCCATATATGTATGCAGGGCCGTGTTAAGGGGGGGACGCCGTATTCAGGTA
Source organism: Tetragnatha montana (assembly GCA_963680715.1). Classification (NCBI taxonomy): domain Eukaryota; kingdom Metazoa; phylum Arthropoda; class Arachnida; order Araneae; family Tetragnathidae; genus Tetragnatha; species Tetragnatha montana. Next base: position 4,710,808 of record OY796684.1, on the reverse strand, counting down.
TTCAAGAGGGGCGCCAAATTTGTGCCCGAACTTTTTTTCTGTAATTTGTTATTATTTTAGTATTTTGCAATCAAAATTATTTTAGTATTGGACTTCGTATAGAGGATTCTTCGATACTTTCGAACGGAACTACGATGAACGTGTTCAGGGGTATCTGAGAATAATGAAAAAAAATTATATATGGGAGGGGGGCGCTAATAAGGCCATCCGCACCGATAGCTACTTATAACTTGCGAGAGTTCAGTGATTTTAATAGAAAGAAAACTAAAATAAAAAAATTAACTAAATTTAACTATAGCTTATGCATTTGTTTTGTTTTAGTCACCGCTATATTATTTAAATTTAAGTTAATGATTTTCTCCTTGTGTTTCCGGAGATTGACGTATCGAAGTGGTACCTTTCTGGTATAAGAGCATTAGTTTCGTTCTATTTCTAACAGTTTTAGTATACAGTGTTAGTGTTTGGAAACAAGGGTGAGGTAAAGAGTAACATGCGTAAAATTTCCTCATGGTGGAAATGGGTCTTAAGAGTGTGATAGTGAAAATATAAGAAATATTTTTTCGGCGTAACTTATTCATTTTTATATCTGAGTAAAGCCCACTAGCTCAAAAGTAATCATGCTTTTTAATCGAAACCAATTCCGATTAAAATCCAATCTTAAGTTTCATACCCCAAACCAGGCCCGATTTTTAAAATTTTACTCAAAATTTAATCAATCAATGAGCGATCAAGTGTGATAATTAAATTCAATCCCTCACTGCACCTTTCAAAATCTATAACTTTACCAATAAGGATTGTTAATCGCCTTCAGGTTGATATTTGAGTGCAATGTATCTGTTACGGGCAAAGTGATAAACCGGGCATTACTATATTAATAATGCCAGAAGGGAGGCGGGCAATGTGAAAAATTCAATGGCATTTATCAATGAGTATTTATCCCTTTGCCCGAAATACAAGGTTATAATGCCCGGGTTTATCACATTACCTGTAACATATTTATTTTAAACTAGTCTACTAAAATATATACGATTAGAGGGAATTATATCCAACTTTCCGACCTCTATCAGGAAGAAAGTTAGTTAGGAAACAAGTTAGAACGAAATTTTAAATTTCAATTACTAAATAGGTAGAAATATTTCAATTAGATATTTTAGGTGCTCCAGGGGTCGGGCCCGAAACTTCCGTTCCACTTATGTAGGAATTTGACTTGTCTTGGTTTGACTGTGTATTTAATAAACCAACAAGCATGAACTTCTTCCCTTACAAATATTCCATCTGAAACCATCTGAAGGGTCATGCAAAATTTCCTGGTGCGGTTTTAATGATTTAGTGGAGGATGTTAAAAAAAAACTTTTTATCACACCCAGTTGAAAAGTTGCAAATATCCTTAGGGGACATCCATAAATTACGTGAGGTCAAAAGGGAAATCTCACCAAATCTCACTAGAGCGGAGGGGGGAGTCAATTAAAATCTCACGTCAACTTTTAGTTATGAAAATATACGTTTTTTCTTTCATATTTTTAGCACAAGTTTAGAAAAAAGGCTCAGATTAGTCAAAACAGTAAATCATTAGCCAGTCAGTCGTCATTATTACAAGTTAGAATAATGTTTTGGATTTCAACGTGTTTTAGTATCAAAATTTTCCTGTCCTCTTTCCGACTATTCCGTTACGTTACACAGTGGTGCCGGACGGGAAAAAAGTCGAAAAATGAAGTACCTCGAAACAAAATTTTTTTAACGTTTTTTCATGCCTGAATATCCATAGATTAAGGATCCATAAAGATTTTTCGAATAATTTTTAATTTAGGACAGGATAATGAGATGTGTTTCGCTTCATATCGCAATGAGAGAAAAAACTCATTTCTTTCGGCTCGTTTTCATCGCTACCGTGGCAAAACCCAAACCCGCCCATAGTTCCCATTTTCCATTATTTTTTTCACTTATATGTATGAAAGAGGGTGGCATGTGTTTTTAATTATAATTAATCACCAATGGCTTGAAAATCACGTTAATAGAGTGATATATCGAATTTTTAAGAAAGTAAAGAAATATTTAAGGTTTTCATTGTTAGCTAACCTAAGCTAACCTCTAATTTTGGTTTTAAATGAAAGTATAGGCATTAGAGAAAGTATCCTGTAAATTTCAGCCCAGGATTCCACAGGATTTGGTCACAATTCACTTTTTACTCTGAGATGTGGCTTGGTGCAACTGCGTTGCAAGCTACATAAACCACGAGCGTTTTACTGAAAACACAAACTTTTTGCTATATCTTTGTACACACATTGGCTCCCAACTCTTTGGCAACCCTGGCGTGATTTCATTAAATCCTTTTGGAAGGGAAATCAAATTAGCATCTGTAATTAATAAGAGATACCCGATTAATAAGAGATTTTTTTCCGAAATCGTCCATTTGGCACCACTGTGCGTTATAAGAATTTTTATCTTTCTTCAATAACATAATCGCACATCCAACTAAATGGTTACGCGAATGTTCCAGTCTTTTAGATGCACAAAAAAAATCAACTGATGTAGATTAGAGGCAGAAACTTGTATATTATTTGTTAAATGATTTAGTGGTGGATGTTATAAAATTTTACACATACCCTGTTGAAAAGATACAAAAATCCTTAAGACAGAAAGAAATAAGAAAACAAATGTCAGAAGTTTGTTAGTCAATTAAAAACATAAAACGGATCTATACATTTAACAACAAAGGGTTTGAAGTTGATAATTATGGAGAAGAAAACATTTAAAATAAGATCAATATTTTTATATGCCACTTTTAACTTTCTGCTGACTTTCGGTCCGACTATTTATATAAATTTGATATTTTGTTACTGTCAATGACTTGCACTTCCAACTGAATGGTTATGCAAACATTCCAAGAATGGGAATCAGCATCATCGTCTTCAACCTTGTAGATTTGAGCCTTAAATTTGTATAATATTTGTTAAATGATTAGGTAAAGGGTGGATGCTATAAAATTTAAACACACCCAGTAGAAAAGTTGCAAAAATCATTAAGACTGGAAGAAAAGGACAAGAGTGCCACAAAATTGTGTTGTAAAGTTAAAAAAAATAAAACGGATGTGTACATTTAAATACACAGGGTTTGAAATCGCCGGAGAAAAAAAAACTAAAATAAATTTGCCACATTTAAATTTCTGCCGACTATCGACATAATTTTATTCTTTTTTTAATGTAAATGGTTATGCAAACGTGCCAAGAATAAATGATAAAGCCATCACATCTATAAGGATGGATTAGAAGTTTAAACTAGTAAAATAATTATAAAATGATTAAGTGGTGGATGTTATAAAATTTAAACCATACCCAGTTGAAAAGCTAAAAAAATCCTTACTAAGACGTAAATAAGAAACGACTGACGACGTTTTGTCCAACTATCCCCTACATGAATTTCATCCTTATTCAGTAAATGGATATTTTTTCGAATTAATGCTGGATTACTGATAAAATTTTTATTTTACTTAAAATTGATATTTGCTGTTAAAAGCATTGTTGTAGATCCGTTAAAACAACATTTTTTTAGAGTGTGGGAGGACATAATTCTATGCCTTGGGCATTACACTAAAATTCTTAGGTTTTTGAATCCATCAGAGCAATAGAAGCTTGCAAGAATGCAGATGATATTTCATAATTATTTAGTATATTACGTGTTTATTAATTAAGTGTGTCTCTTACATAAATTATACATCCATACACGGGAGTACAATTTTCAAAACTCCTGAAGACGGAATTTTTAAAATAAAAATAGGAAATGTTACAAGTTCGTAAGTAAATAAAAAAGTTAATGCGTATCTTTATAATTATACCATAAACATTAATGTATGTATAAAAACTTTCAGAAATTGGTAGGTACTACGAAAATGTGAGTTAAAAATTTAAATCACACACAATATAAATTTTAAAATATCACGCATTCAAATATAATATGGTATAAAGGTTTATATGTAGTAGAATATCATTTTGATTAGTATTTCCCGATTACAATTTGTTATCCTTAAAAATGGAATGTAAATACAACTATTTTTTAAGGCTTTTAATAATTGCTTAAGATATAACATAACAAGAATAAAATATAGCTTTTTAAAATTCCTTGTAAAATAATGTATCAAAGATTACAAAATAATGCCTTTTAAATAATTAAAATAATTTATCTGAGCTACCACAAGATTTGAAACTTATTTGTTTTTATTGAGATAGAAATTAAATTTCTTAAATCTTATTTTCTTCTTAAATTTTATTTGCTCATATTTGTCTACCTTTATTACCCTTAAATTAAATTTTATTTATAAAAATAACGGAAATTCCGAAATCATAACATTAAGTTCTATATTTTGAATATAATCGCACATCCACCTGAATGGCCATGCGAAATTTCTTAACAGTGAAACAGGAATGGAAACAGGAATGGTAACATGAATGGCACACACTGTACCAAGTCATAAAATTGTATATTACATATATTTGTTAAATGATTAAGGGGTGAATGTTATAAAATTTTGGAAACAAAAATCATGAAATATTTGAAACCAAAGGTTGGACCAGGCCCGATTTTTAAAATACCTCGAAAATTCTAAAAGTATTGGTGAGGTATGAACGATATGTTTTAGAACTGTTTTGGTTTTATTTTTTGGATCAAAATATTGTGCATCATAACTTACTTATTAGTGATTAATTTCTGAGTAAAACCATATCGATCAAAAGTAATAATAATTTTTTATCGAATCGAATAAAACTCAAAATAACGAGTTTTAATACCTCAAAGCAGGCCCTATTTTTTATATACTTTTCAAAATTTATTTAATCATTAAGTCAGATTTTGCTGATCAAGCGTCATCATTAAATTCAAACCATTCCTGATATCATAATATTATGTTCTTTCTTGTCATTATTATCACACAGCCACCTGAATGGCCATATGCGAAATTTCAAGACTTCACATAATCAACGTCTTCGCATATATTCCGTTGTGTTTGAAACCTGTATATTACCTATTCGTTAAATGATTAAGTGGTGAATGTTAAAAAATTTCCGAAAACTTTAATCATGAATTTTAATTTAACGCAAAATGTCGGAACAGACGCGGTTTTTAAAATATGAATCAAAATTTAATCAGTTAACCATCAGGTATTTGCTTTCAAACGACACAAAATTCACACCCTGATAAAAATTGTGAGAAAAAAATATTTTTGAAAACAAAAATTGAAAATTTTCATAGTTTGTAAAGGAAAAATAAAATAGGGAGAATTGGGGGGGTAAGTGTAATTACGTTTTCGCAAAATTTCACTTTGACCCTAAATCTTCAACTTGTTATTACAGGTATAATTTTGAAAATTTCTAAGGCTTCGAATAATTAGCTTTTCATACATTACAATTTAATTTGAAAATAAGTACATTTGTTGTGTAAAATAAAAATTTTCTACATTACTTGTTCAATAAATACATTTTCATCCTGATGGTCTGGGTCAATTTTTCCTCACTCCTCACTTGAGAGTACTCCTCATTATATCAGGAAGAAGTATGTCAAAAGACACATGGAATACGTTTTTAGAATTTTTTTTACTAAATTTTTGGCCACTTAATTTTTTACTATTTTAATTTTAGATCAAGATATGAACATTTTCATGAACCTCACCTTGCATTTTGAGAAATACTCAAAACAGAAGAACTAAAAAAGGGTGTTGAAATAAGGTTTTGAAATTGATAATTTTGTAGTTGGAGTATAAAAACTCATGACTTAAAAAACTTTAGTTTTATTTTTTGGACCGAAATATTTTACATCGTGACTTATGATTATCATCCGAGTAAAACCATATCGCTCAAAAGTAATCGTGATTTTTCATCAAAACCAATAAAACTCAAAACCAAGTTATTAGCTTTATGCCTTAAAAGCCCAAGGCCCAAATTTTAATACAGATACTACTAAAACTTTACTCATTAAAAGAGGTTTATTTTATCAGGCAGAATCATTAAATTTAAATGATACTGAAATCATAGTATTAATTTTCTTCTTGATAATATAATCGCACATTCACCTGATTGGTCATGTGAATGGTCACACCATGAACCACCTGCGTAAACCATTCTTAGTTTGTTCTCTGAAACTTGTATATTACCTATTTGTAAAATGATTAAGTGGTGAGTGCTGCAATTTTTTTAAAAAAAATTAATAATGAATATAAAGTCAAACCAAAGGTAGGACGAGGCCCGATTTATAAAATATGATTCAAAATTTAATGAGTTAACCAGGTATTTGCTATCAAAGGACATAAAATTCACACCCCGATAAAAAAAGTTGAGGGCAAATATTTTTTAAATAAAAAGTGGAAATTACCATAGTTTGTAAAATTTTAATTACGTAAGGTAAATTGTGGGAAATGCAATTTTTATTTTGAAGTAAGTAGTACATACTTTTTATGGTAAAATAATTTTTTTCAAAATTTCGATACTGTTTTACACCGATAAACATCATTAATTCACGATAAATATTTCGATCAAAAAATAAAACGGAAACAGCACCAAAACATACCGTTCACACCTCGCCAAAACCACCAATCTAACCTTTACAGGATAGGCGTTCTCTTCGGTATTTTTCAGAATAATCGAAGTATCTCTCCATTGGCGATTTGGCTATCTTTCGTGCAACAAATTCTATTTTTATTTTTCGGAGCAAAATATAAAAATCAAGAAATAATGCTCTCAGATAATCATTAAAATAACAATCACCAGTAATGATTACGACGTGAGTTTTTTTTTCTGATCGCCAAAGGATGATCCGTGTTTGGTGAAAAGCGCTGTCTAATTTTTAAAAGTGGCAAATAAAAATTTCGATGTGATTTCGAGTTTTTTCTCCAGGTCTCCATACTTATCAATTTCAAACCCTGCTTTCAATATAAAAAATCAATATCTAAGGGAAAAGTGCTCTAAATTAGGTAGGTACTCACGTTTGGATTAAATCATTTAATAAAAATTCATTTTAAAATATTAAAAACAACCCACTGTTTCATATTTTGTTAAAAGCTTAATAAAAAGGATAATTAAATCGATCAAAAAACTGTACTAGCGGCTCATTCTCCCTAACATTTTAGTGCTTAGCATGTTTAATTCCAATTATCCATTACAAATTTCGGTCAATTAAGTAAGAATTTGAAAAAAAAACACTTTTTCCTAGAAGGACTCTAATTGGCGGACTGAGCTAAAACCTCAATATTTTACCATCTCCAATTAGCACAATGGACTTTTGGTTGAAGTGGCTGGCTTATTGATCCTTCTCGTAACAAATCACATTCTATCCAATCCCAAAATTAAAAAAAAAATATTTTTCTGTCGGGGAACACAACAATAAAACCCTCTATATATCCCACCTCTAAATTCTAAAGTTCCCTTTAAAATACTTTTCTACCTACACTAAGTAGTTGGCGGCTTGTATTGTATACATATATAGTAGGGTGGGCCGAAAAAAACTTTTTATCGAATTTCAAAACGCTATAGCGCGGAAAACTTGCCTCTTGGGTAGATAAGTAGAATGCAACAAAAATTTTTAAAATCGGTTAAAAACTGCCCTAGCGCATCAGCCCTAAAGTTTGAAAAAATACGCTATTTTCTTTATTTTTCGAGTAAATGGAATAAAATAAAATAACTTCTGTAAGAAGTAGATACAGGCATACATTAGTAAAACAATGACCAGAAAAGTAATTGAAATAAAAAAATTGAATAAATTTTGGAATTTATTGGTAGTTTTACACCTGAAAACTTACGTTTTTACTAGAAATTCACATATTTCGATGAAATAAAAAAAAATCCTGACTGAGCAAAATTTTTATTTTAATAATATTCTGCCTTGCTTGCTATCGCTCACAATCCCCCTCAACAGTTCTGCCGTTTTTACAGGTCGCTTCGCGATCAGAGCTCGCTTGTTGCTCATCGAAATAGCATCAAGATCCCTCGCTAATCCGCACAAATAATACCCTTATAAAACCTAACATAGTACTTTCTCTAGCTTAACAAAAATTCACAAATTTCTATTGAAGCAAAACAATTTTTGAGATAGTATAAAACTTTGATTTTGAGTAAGATATAATCCTTTCATTCAATTATTTTGATTGTTTGAGAAAAGATTTAGGGTCCAACTCTTTTTTTTTCAATAATACCTTGAATTTGAAGTGTATTTCAAGCCTAACTCAAGATGACTTTCACTTATGTCACCATTTTTAAACATTTGAGGTTCATGGGAATCTGTCAAAGATCTAGTCTGTCCCTGTTCTATCTTATTGACTGGTGATTGATTTGTGAAGGACTTATTGATTGGTGAATCTTCCCTACATGAAATGTAGTATGAAGCAAAGAGTATTCCATTTAAATATTTTGATTTGGTCTCGCTTGAAACTTATCTTTAAATTGGGACCCCTTTTTGACTCCTTTCATACGTTAAATGGACTATAAATATAATAATTCTTCCTCTTTTATTAACAATTTTTACTAACTCAAAAGCAAGATTTCCGAAAGGACAATGAATGTTGATATTTCTTATTTTACTTTAAACTTTAAACCTTTCAGTCTTAGCCACGCCAAATTTTCCATAGGATTCAAAGCAATTTTAGGCGGCTTAGGATTGAAAGGGTTAAACACATTTTCTGAATCCATTTGAGAAGTATTTACTTTTTAAGTAAACGCATGCAGCAATCTCCCCAGATGCGCTAGGGCAGTTTTTAACCGATTTTAAAAATTTTTGTTGCATTTTACTTATCCATCCGAGAGGCAAGTTTTCCGTGGTATAGCGTTTTGAAATTTGAAAAAAAGTTTTTTTTCGGCCCACCCTAATATATAGCTTAAAAAATATTATATTGATTTAAATACTAGGAATATATCCCTAGAAACTCGACAAATTGGTTTCAATTTTACGAATTCTTTCGACAAAAATCTAAAAATAATTTTTCCTCCGAGTAAAAACAATAACCAATAATTTTTAAAAATTTATCAATCCAATTATCCGACCAGTAAAAAAACTTAACCTCAGAAAATGACTTTAATTTGATTAGTTTATTCAGAGACGCAAAGATCCCTTTCCATAGTTCACAACTTTTAAAACAAGAAGTTCAGTTTTATTGAACCGAAAACTAATCCTATAAGACACGCTCCATTGTTTCAGTAAAGTTGACCCTTTATTAATCTGGACAGCATTATGGATTCGGAAGGTCCCAAATTATATACCAAAGTTGTTGAATGTTTATTAAGTTAATGAAAGCCCTTTCAGGGTCCGAGTCTCCAATCAAGCTGAAGGAAAGCGGTATAAATCAAATTAGTAGATAAATAAATCGATCATCTCCTACGTCTGTTCCGTTCATCTTAAAAAGTCACTCCAGCTACGCGAGAGAAGCAATGCTTTGGAGTAAAACTTGCAAATTTCCCCTACCTGCCGAAGCAGAAACCTCGCTGCTGGTAGGCTCTTTTCGTTGGTTAACAAAATTAATGAGTCCCCCTCAATTTATCCTCAGGAGGGATTACCTCATTCACCGAAAACTAAAAAAGAGCTGGGAGGGAGGTAAAACCGAAAAGTTGCTTCAAGATCGCCGGATTGCGATTAAAGCCACTAAAAACTCAGTTCTTTGATGGGATGCTCAACCTTTGAATCAAATGCACTTGCTCATTAAAATTTATGTTCTTGTTCATCGCCCATAACTTTGCTGCTTTACTCGTTGTGCTCGAAATTGGAGTCTGCCTGATGTCTTTTGGTTGCTGTTAGTTTCAAAAGTTTAAATTTACTTCCCCACCCATGGAAGTGATGATACTGGATTGGGTTCTGTTGCAACGCTTCATAATTTTTGGGATCTGAAACTTTTGTTTCCAGGGATAATTCCTGTGTCAAAAATAAAGCTTACTACCTCTTTGAAGGAATAATTAATTATAAAGCTAATATTGATTGGCTTTAACTTATATTTTCTTGTGGTACAGCCGAACCAGAAAAAAGTGTTATAGTAATATACAGGGTGTTTCAGATAAATGTTTCATAACTTCTAGGGGAGGTAGGGTACATCAAGACGAACAAGAATCGGTATAGAAAGGGGTCCCAGAAGGGGTCTAAGGGGTGAAAATCACGGGTGAAAATTAGCAAAAAAACCTCGCATATCTGGGCAGAAAGCAATACAATTGTTCGATTCCGGTATTTTTTACATTCAACCAATTCAAATTTTTCATGTAAAAACAAGATGCAAGTGTTTATTCTAATCAAAAACAAACCAATAAATGAAACAGGCATGCGTTGTAAGTTGATAGACTGCAATAGAAAGTGTCACGACAAAAATATCTTAATACTAGAGTTTTGTTGGTTGTTTGGTTGGTTGGAGTTATATGGCGAAAAGAACTAAAGTCTGACCAAGGGACAATTGTAACTTTAATCCACCTATAACGCATCCCTCATTCAATTATTGGTCTGGTTCTTGTTCGTCTTGATGTACCCTACCTCCCCTAGAAGTTATGAAACATTTATCTGAAACACCCTGTGTAGTATAAAACAAATGATGGAGCAAATTTTACTACTAGAATCTGAAAGCAGAACCAAAAATTTTATGAAAACAGTCCTTTCTGGTATTTGCCTTTTTGGTATCACATAAATAATAATTATTATTTTTTATTTTTATTTGTCTTTTTATGTTTAATATTTGTTTTCTTTTGTGTTGTCATTTCATTGTATTTTATGTAATACTGTGTTTGTGACAATAAATTCAATTCTATTTCCCAAAAAACAATTTTTTTTTTTTTTTTTTTTAGTTTTTCCTTTATTTCTTGTCAATATAATCGCACTTCCAACTGAATTGTTATGCGAAATTTTCTAACAGTTCCACAGCCGCGATGGACGATCTTAAGGAGATTTGTGTCTGAAACTTGTATACAGTATCCTATTTGTTAAATGATTAAGTGGTGATTGTTATAAAATTTCGGAAAACTTAAATCACGAATTTTAATGTAAACCAAAGGTCGTACCAGGCCCAATTTTTAAAATATGAATAAATTTAATCAATTAACCGAGTATTTGCTATCAAACGACATAAAATTCACACCCTGATAAAAAAAAATTGTAAGGAACTTAATTGTTTATAAGCTCATTCAATTTAAACCTGTGCATAAAACGCATACCGAACTACTCTACAATGAGAAAGTATCACTCGTTTTGTACAATACATTACACTCGAAAACTTTACATCTTTTGTAATGGGGTAACCTCAAGAAATTTCAATTTAGAATTATGGATTCAATTAAATCAAATTTGGAGGGGTCATCATTACATTTAAATCATTCTTGAAAAGGTAACATCAATTTCTTTTTTGTCAAGATAATCGCTCGCCCATCCAATTGGATGCACATGCGAAATTTCCAGATCTACATAATCTACATCCTCATATCAGGCAACTGCTCTGACTTTAATATTACCTATTTGTTAAATGATTAAGTGGTGATGTTATAAAATTTCGGAAAACTTTCATCATGAATTTCAATTTAAACCAAAGTTCGTACCAGGCCCGATTTTTAAATTATGAATAAAAATTTAATAAGTTAACCAGGTATTTTCTATCAAACGACATAAAATTCACACCTTGATAAAAAAAATGTAAGGGCAAAATAATTTTTAAAATTAAAAGAGGAAATTTCCATAATTTGTAAATGAATAATAAAGTGGGGTAAATTGGGGGTTAAGTGTAATTAAGTTTTCGCAAAGTCTCACTCAGACTCTAAATTTTTAACATGCTTTTAAAGGTATAATTTTGAAAATTTCTAAGTTATTAGCTTTTGGACTATTAGCTTTTGCACCCCATGAGTTTTTGCCCTTTATTGATGGATTGTACTATAAAGAAGCTAGTTTTACCCGTCAAAAATTTTGCACAATAAAAAAGAATGTAATCAGATTTATCTATAGCTCTTAAACTCCAGACATTTTGTGCATGTTTCATATCTTAAGATATTCGCTTCTTCAAATCTATTTGAAGAACAAAATAACAAACTTTCTTGCTAAATAAATCGATGGGATGACTTTAATCAGGAAAAAATTCTGATCTTTTGAAACAGAATATATTGGCGTTATCTCATCTCAGTAGTTAAGACTTCGATCTTAATTTCTCAAAAATATCCCCTTTGTTCAGCACACATTTAATGCTATGTGTACGGAAACTGTTTACTGAAAAGTGGCAAAGATTGTGTAAAAAATACTATTCGAAATTATGGTAAATCACATTAAAATGCTATCTGGTTAATGACAATTGGAAAGAGTATTTTATCAGTTTCTTTACTTTAAAAACTACATTCCTTTCATTTACATTTTACATTTTTGCGAATAGATTACAGGGAACTGAATTATTTATTATAAGCTCATTCAATTTTAACATGTGTAGTGTATAAAACGCATAACGAACCTTTCTACACTGAGAACGTGTCACTCGTTTTTTGTATAAGATGTTAAACCCGAAAATTTTACATCTTAGGTAACGGGGTAACCTCAAGAAATTACAATCAAGACGTATGGTTTAAATTAAATCAGATCCTTAATTCCAAAACCTTTTTGAAAACATAACTTTAACCTCTCTTGGCAATATAAGAACCTATCCATGTTAATGGAAAGGCAAAACTTCCTGATGAGGTAAAAACAGGAACAGACTTAAGATGATACGTGTCTGAAACTCGTATATTACCTGTATGTTAAATGATTAAGTGGTGAATATTAAAAAAAAATCGGAAAACTTTATAATCTTGAATTTTAATTTAAACCAAAGGTCGGACCAGGCCAGATTATAAAATATTAATCAAAATTTAATCAGGTATTTTTATCAAACGACACAAAATTCGCACTTTGATAAAAAAAAAATTGTGAGGGTAAAATATTTTTTAAGATAAATAGAGAAAATTTCCATAATTTGTAAATGAAATATAAAGTAGGGTGAAATTGGGTAGGTGTTACTTACGTTTTCGCATTGTTCCACTTTGACCCTAAATCTTCAACATGTATACCCATATAGTACTTGTACAGTTGGGGAAATAAAAAACGACTCAGTTGAGATTTCTGACGAACCACTTGGGTTAGGAAGACAAATAAGGTGTCATTTTTCATGTCATGAAGTATTCTTTAAATGAAAAAAAATTTAGAGTCCTTAGGGGGTCGTCTTCATATTAAACGGTACACTAACTTTATTTTTTCCTATGGGGACCCCCAATTATTATGCGTTTTTCTGAAAGAACATCCCCATAAACCCCCAAATACCAAGTTTCATCCATGAAAGTATCCAAATAAAAGCATAATATATTTTTAAAATGTCAACCATTCAATGTGAAATTTGTCAAAATGTTTTCGGCGTAAAAATATGAAACTTTGAATTTAGATCAAATTTGTGTCCCCAAACAAAATAATTATACTTTTATAGCGATATTTAATGGTTAATAGATAGATAATTAACATCTAATTTTGACCCAAAAATTAAATTTTAAAATCTTTTAATATTTTTATGGTAATCGATTCTGGTAGTAATTTTATGTGGAAAACCAAAATTTCAGTCGATTTCATTTAATAGTTTTGGAAAAAACCGAATTAAACTAAATTCCCACTCTTTAAGGGACCGTATACCGCTGCCAAATGTATACCGGCGAATGGTTTTTTTTGGAAACAGTCGCCTTATTTTAATCACCATAACTTATATTAAAACTTATAATTGATATAAAATTTCAATAAATTACTTATAAACTTTTCAATAAACATTAAAGTGGTGAGTAAAAGTCTTACCATCCCACCGTTTTTAAGAAATAGTGTTTACAGAAAATTAATACCCTTCTCACTCTGGAGACGACCCCCAAAACGTAAAAGCTTTATTTACCGCACGATTTGAATGAAACTTGGTATTTGGGGGTTTATGAGGATGTTCTTTCAGAAAATTGCATAATAATTGGGGGTCCCCATAGGAAAAACAAAAGTTGGTGTTTCGTTTAATATGAAGACGACCCCCTAAGGACTCGAGGACTCGAAATTTTTATCATTTAAAGAATACTTCATGACATGAAAAATGACACCTTGTTTGTCTTCCTAACCCAAGTGGTTCGTCAGAAATCTCAACTGAGTCGTTTTTTATTTCCCCAACTGTACATGTATAATTTTGAAAATTTCTTAAGTATTAGCTTTGAATTATAAGCTAATACCCATAACCAATTTTAATTTGGAATAAGAACATATATCATGTAGTAATGTAATTAACTTCTAAATTTCATGTTACGTTTGTTTTCAGAGATTTGTGAGTCAAAAATAAATTTACAGCCTCTTTGAAAGAAACTTAGCTTTTCTTGTAGTACACCCGAAACAGAAAAATGTGTTATAAATGTAAAGAAATGTTGGAGCAAGTTTTAAAACTTGAGTATGATTAGCAGGGAACCAGAAATATTTTGAAAACAGACCTTTCCCTTCAAACGGTTATGAATATCTTCGATTTTTTCTTTATTTATATTCTCTGGAAAATGTTGTTGCCCTTTGCTAATGTATCTTCTCTCTATATATAATCAAGGTGTGGGTTCCTGGCTGGGTTCCTGGGTTTGTCCGGAACAGATTTGGCTTAATTTTTCCCAAACTACCCGTCCGAATCGAACCAAACTTGGCACACAGACGTATGGGAAAGGGGTAAAGGTAATGACACCGGTTTTAAAGTTCTAAAACCACCCCTTCACCCCCTTTTACCCTTTTATCAAAAATCTCCTTACTTCTCCGTTAAAGAAGACCTGTTTAGCTCGCATTGTTGCAAAGAAACCAACAAAAGCAATTTTACGCATAAAACAAAGTTTTTAAAGATAAAACTGGGCAAAAATTGTTTGAAAAAGGTTATTAATAATTTAAAAAATTAAAAATGGTCCTTATAAAAAACATTATGAAGTATTTTCTTATTTAAGACTTAATTTTCCATGAAACTTTAAGTTGAAACAGAAAGTTTTAAGAATTAGACTGGTTAAAGTAATAATGAAAGTAAGTTTTTTTGAAAGTTGAAGATAGAAACACTAGATCAATTGTTATTTAACCTTAAAATTTGTTTCTTTGGGGTAGTTCAGCGGGATTTTTTTTTAAAATTTAAACAGGGGGTATTTACAAATTTTGGGATTTCAAATGTCTGTAATAATGTTAATTTATTTTTTTTCACTTAGAATGGATAATTTGGTAACTGTCGTAATTAAAAATGTGCAACACACCGGAACTGGATGGGTTAGGTTAGATTTACACAGTTGGACCCGGGAGGGAAAAAATACCGGGAACACCGGGATATGAAAAAGGCACCGGGAACACCACTAAAAAGTTACTTGGAACACCGGGATATGAAAAAATACCGGGGACACCTGGATATGAGAAACTACCGGAAATACCGGGATGATTGGTAATTACGCTTACAGAAAATTAGACATGTAACTTGAGAAAACTTTAAAAAAATAAATTGATACACTCCTCCCGTGCAAGGCCGGGCATATCAGCTAGTTGTACAATAAAGAAACTTGATTTACCCGTCAAAAATTTTTAACCAACGAATGTAATCAGATTTACATTGTGTGTATGTTTCATGTCGTAGGACTTTCGTATCGCTTCCTTAAGTCTAAGTTGACTAATTTACTTGAAAATATTTATCAGAAAATAGCAAAATTTCTGGCTCAATAAATTGATAGGATGAATTTAACCAGAAAGAAAAATTTTATCTATTGAAACAATATGTAATGACGCTAGCTCAGAAATTAAGCATTAAATATTGATTCCTCAAAAATATCCCTTTAAGAAGCAAACATTTAATGATTCATAAACTCAAACCTATTTACAGAAAAGATTGTGTGTGAAAATTTCTGTGCTATTCGAAATTGTGTTTAAAGCACATTAAAATGGTTAATAACATTTAAAAAGAGTGTTTTATCAGTATCTTTTACTTCAAAAACTACATTCCTTTCATTTGCATTGTACATTTTTGCAAATATATTACGGGGTAGTGAATTGTTTACTATAAGCTCATTCAATTTCAACATGTGTATAAAACGCATAACAAACTACTATACACTGAGAACGTGTCACTCTTACACTCTCGAAAGTCTCTTACTCTTACGAAAAACTCTTACACTCTTACACTCTCTCTTACTCTTGCAAAGGGGTTAACCTCAAGAAATTTCATATTGGAGTTATGGTTTAACTTAAATAAGTTTTTGACAATCAAAAGTCATAAATAGATTCATAACACTAATTTCTATCTTGTCAATTTAATCACATATACAACTTAATGGTCATGCGAAACTTCCTGAACGAACCATGACAATTTTTAAACGGATCTTGTATTATCTATTTACTTGTATATTATCTATTAGTTAAATGATTAAGTGGTGAATGTCATAAATTTATGGAAAACTTTAGTCATGAATTTTAATTTAAGTCAAAGGTCGTACGAGACACGAATTTTAAAAGAATGAATCAAAATATAATCAGTTAACAAAGTATTTGCTATCAAACGACATAAAATTCGCACCCTGATAAAAAAAATTGTGAGGGAACTGAATAATTTATTATAAGCTCATTTAATTTTAACATGTTAACAAACGCATAAAAAACTAATCTACACTGAGAAAGTGTCACTCGGTTTTTACTATACGTTACACTAGAAAATTTTACGTCTTTTGCAAAGGGGTAACCTCAAGAAAGTTCGAATTAAAAGTTATGGTTCAAATTTAATCAGATTTGGCGATCAAGAGTGATCATTAACTTCAAGTACTTTTTGAAAGGGTAGCATTATTTTCTCTTCTGTCAATATAATCGCACATCCATCCAAATGGACAATCAAGCGAAATTTCGTGATGGCATAAATAAAAAAGGCGAATTCACTGAATTGCCGCATCTGAAACTTGTATGTTACTTATTTGTTAAATGATGAAGTGGTAAATGTTATAAAATTTTGGAAAACTTTAATGATGCATTTTTATTTAAGCCAAATGTCGGACCAGACCCTAATTTTAAAATTATGAATCAAAATATAATCTGTTAACCAAGTATTTGCCATCAAACGACATAAAATTCACACCCCGATAAAAAAAAAATTGTGAGTTAAATTTTAACAAGTGTATTTTGTGAAATTTTAACAAGTGTATAAAACCCATAATAAACTACTCTACAGGGGGTAAAGGAAGGAAAGAAAAAGAAATAAGAGGAAAGGAAGAGATTGACCAAAAAAAAAGGCACGAGAAAAATAAGGGAAGCAAGAAAATAATAGAGAGTAGAAGGTTGATATAAAAGAATAAAAAGCAGAGCGGGTCCTCTTCCTTTTTTTCGTCTTTCTTTTTCTTGTCTCACTTTTACTTTCTTTCACCTATATCTTTCTTCCTTAATTCTCTTCATTTCTCTCTTTTTTGCTATTATGTATTTATCATTTTTTTCCAACTTTCTCCCTTCATTTCTTTAACCCTTTATCTTTATTTCATCCTATTTTCCTTGCTCATGTCTTTTAATTTTCTCTTTCTTTTTTTCTTTTCCTTTTACTCAACAGACTTTCTGTTTACGCAGTTTTTCCTTCCGCGTAGTGACATCATAGGGTCAAGAAACTTTGCAATCTAGTGTAGGTTAATTGAAGAGGTCTTAATTGTTAATTACTGAAATTAAAATGTTAAAAACAGCCGAAATTCTGTAACGAAGTCTGAAATACCATAAAAATATGGAAGTCCGTAAAAATTCAGAGAAAGTATCTGCGAAATAAATGGATATAGACTGGCGTCTTGGCTGATTGTTTCTTTTCTTATAAATCCAACACGTTTTATACAGTGCAGCGATACGACTTGTTCCCATTACACGTTATCACATTCAAGCGTTAGAGAAATTGGGATAAAAACTCATTGGTCCACAACCAAAATAACTGGTCCACCAAATAAAAAAAGTACAACAGGTTTCGATATTTTTAAAGTAACTACTGCACTTAAAGTGTATACCCGATAATTAATTTTAAAAAACTAATAAGCTAAGCAAACAAGTTTGAAAATATATTATTTATGAAGTACTTTTCTTGACTAAATGTTAACATTGCACTAATTGACATAAAGCTTCTAATTAGTTTCGCAGTGGGATATTTTTTCAGAGTGTGATATTTTTTCACTCCTGGTCCGCCGCACCAGTGATTTTTGTACCATAGCGGTCCGAGCTGGTTTCCAGTGGTCTCGGCGAACGAGTGAACCTTCGTACAAGATAGTATTTACTGACTAAGTTTTATTGACGATGCTCATATGTCACCCCAGGGAAGGAAAGGGGTCTGGGGTCCTCCCCCAGAATTTTTAAAAAATTAGATCTTAAAATGTAGTCTCTTGACTCATTTTCAACTTTTAGGACGGGGTTTAAGGTCCCATCCTCCGAGATGAGTGGTCATCTCTGCCCTAGATGGTCAAGGGTTTAACTTTTGTCCCCTCCTCCCCCTTGTCACCAAGTGAATACCTCCGTGCACGATGTTATTCATGGACGGCCTCTAATATATAGGTTCAATGTAGCTTTTTAATATATTATAAGATAGTATTTCCTTTCCTAGTAGATAGTAGTTCCACCTTTAAGAACTTAACATAAAAAGTAGTAAATAATATTGTTAAAAACAGAAAAGGGGGGTCTGGGAAAATTTTAGAAATGTGACCCAAAAAAAGTAGGGTTGTTTTAACTCGTTTTGGTCCGAGCCCATAGGGAGGGGCAATTGACCAGTTGCCCCCCCCAGATCTCCGTTTTTACCTTTTGAAGGAGCACTCAAGTCCAGGGGCTACTCAGCGCTTTCATCCCTTAAGTCTCAGTAATTGCTCGGTTGTTATAACGGTATTACTAGCCTCTTCCGCCATGTCTCAGTGATTACTCGCAGCTAAATCCAATCCAATCCAATTCAACTTGCAATCATCGCTGGCTCTTCCTCATTATACTCTTCCGCCCCGAAATGATAACTTTGCCCACTGCTCTTCATATGCAAAACTGGGGGGGGGAGGGTGGGAAGGAAGTGTAAAGCTTGCAGAAAGGGGCGGTGGGAAGTTCACACTTTTTAAATGGAGGGGATTTTTGAAAAGTGTTGTTTTCAGTTCGTTTTAGGGTAAAGGTGGCGTTGGTATTTAAGGTGGTGTGGATCCAGCACGGCTCCAAGGGGGGGCACTTTTCCAGCACACAAAATGCTAAAAACGTTAGGGATTTTCTAAAAAGTATCATGCAAGATCCCCTTGTGATACCACTGCGGGTATGAGGGCCCTCCCCACAGAAAAAAATTTGAAATTTGCTAATTCCCGAGTTTTGCCAACGCTTAATAAACCTTTTTTTTTTCATACATATTTATATTCGTTTTTTCTTTCACATTTTCCATTTTTCTTTCTAACATCAATTCTATGCATTATTTTGTCATTATTTCTTTTTTGTTTATTGTATTTTTCATTGTGATAGTATTATTCATGTACAGGATCATTTCCTCCAGGTTATAACTTGTTTTATTCTTTTTTCTTTGTCAATAAATAAAAACTTGTTTGTCAACAAATTTGTTTGTTTGAATTTGACCTAAAAAAGTAGGATTTTAACTCATTTTGAGAACATTTTTGGGTCTGTCCGGAGTGCCCCCCCCCCTTCGACCCGCTTCTGGGTGTACTACATGACCTTACAAGTGTTACTGGCAAATCCCCATATCTGACCACTTTGCTTTTTTTGATCAATTTGCTTTGATTCTTCTGACTTCTCCATGAGTTTTTGCGTTTATTGGAACTAACACTCACACACAGGGAAACATAACACCAAATATAAAAAAAAAATACGAATTGATTATTTCACCACTAGTTACCCATAAAAAACTTGTTTCACAGGTAGCAGCTGTCTACCCTACAGAACAAAACTACAATCGGTGGATATAGAGACCACAGTCATTTTGATCAGCTCACATATTTTTACTAATTGAAAATGAAAAAAAAATTTTTTAGTGCAAACCATACTGTTTAGAAAATAATCATCAGAGATAATCATTAAAAATTATGATCAACAGTGATGATTAAAACGTGATTTTTCCTTGCTGATCACTAAACGATGATCAATTAGAAAGCGATACGATTTCATCCAAACTATGACCCGTTTTGGATCATTTGGACGCTGCCTAAATTTTCATTAGGGGAAAATAAGAACTTTGATCTGATTTCGAATTTTTTTTCCCCACCGTCCCCATAGTTATCAAATTAAAACGCTGCGCATATTATTAAAAAAAAACACTTACCCACTTTTCTGACGAAGTCCATATGTAACTTCGGATAGTCAGCGCATTAAGCTTTGAATTCTGCTGCGCAACTGAGAGATTCTAAAGATAATATTTTTAATTTTTAGTTATATTATTAAACTGGTAATATTATAGTAAACCAACACTCTCTCCTTCACTAACATAATATTCTCATAAACTGCTATGTGCTATAATTATAGGTTACAATATATTTTTATTTCTTTTTTAGATTCAAGAATACAAACTAACCAACATAATTGTTCAGCATCAGAAGAAATTGTATTTTTTATTGATCTTTGCAACAGGAAGTTTCATTCATAAACATACATATGTTTTCATGTCCTAGAAATCTATAATGAAAGGTAATAAATATTTTTTCTACTAAAAATGGTGTGCTTTATTGTTTGAATTTTAGAAAATAATTATTTTGAAAATGCATGGTTATATCATAAAGCTATTTCTTCAAAACAGAGAAGTAGTATATTAAAATACTTATTACACTTTTTTAACTAACAATTTATTTTAATGAGAAGTTGCCTTAAGGAGATAAATACTAATTTAAGCAAAAAAAAACCCTTGATGGATAAAAGATAAAAATTGTATTGATTTTGCATCATTAGGGTAGAATAAATCGATCAAAAACTTTCCTGGAATTATTAATTTTTTTGTAAACAAATCTAAAAGTGTGTTAAAAACTATATCTTCGAAACTTATTATCCTTCTAAAATATAACACTAATTTCAAATTCAACTGTAAATCGTAAATTTGAAGTTTTTTGCTGTATTTTGTGATTAAGGATTACAAAAATCTTAACATTGTGGTTTTATGAAGTAACGTAACTTTACGAAAATGTAGAAAAAAAATTTACTTAGTCAATTCCTTAAAACTTGTGGAGTACTTATGAAGACTATGCCCTACTAATACCGTATTGAAAAATTCCGAATTATTAAAATATTGTTTAGTTTGAAATATTTTTATATTTTGGAATCCATCACACTTAAAAATTTAAACTGGAAAATAGACGATAAAACCACATGAAGAAATTTCATAGCATCTTGCATTTGTGATATTTTATGATAGAATCAGATTAACCAAGACTATTTTTTCTTTTTTAATTCTACACTTACAAGGTATTTATTGTTTTACAGAAAATCAAAATTAAAATGGTTTTCTCATCAAAATGCGTAATGGGAACTATTAATACCGAATTCCCTTTATTTTCCAGAATAATAATAATTTCGTTAAATTTAAGCATCTGAATGGTTTATTTACTTCTTGATTAAAGCACATCTTTTTCAAATCTAATCAAAACATTCAAAATCCAACGATTGTTTTCTTGACATCGTTGTGCGTTTCTTAGTACTATAGGCACTAGGTAGTACTACAGTGTATACATAAATGATACATCATGACCTTTGTCAAAATTACCTCTTTTGACGATAGGGGAGAGTGGGGTAGTAAGAATCTGGGGTAATAAGGATTTTCTTATTTTACTGCTTTGTGTGTAAGCCTAAAAATTTGAAAAAAATCACACAATATCTTTCAATCCTCCCCTACATCAAATAAAGATTTTATCGTTTTACGATAATATTTCAGGGAAACATAGTCGTTGAAAGTTGGTTCTGTCAACAAAACCGAAAATACAAAGTCACGTCTTTTCGACTATTTCAAGTTATCATGTTTTTATAAATAAATTATCTTCCGATTTTTTAGTCAACTCTTTTAGGGGTTCAAAGAGCTACATAATGCACTTTTTGTTTTTCAATTTAGGCTTGAGGATCATTCTTAAACATGCCCGTTTCTTATTACCCCATTTAAACAAAACTAAGGGGTAATAAGAAACATCGGTATTTTATACAGAAAAATATCATTGGACTATTTTCGACTTTATTTTGTTGTTATTTTATTGTATTTAATTTATTTTTCAAGTTAAAAAATTGAATTGAATTAAGTTCCGTATTACCCCATTTTCCTGAAAACCGAGGGGTAAAAAGTAACACTTTTGCTCACTATTTTATTATTTATTGAAAAACTTATAAATAGTTTATTGAAATTTTATATCAAATTTGCGTTTTAAGTTAAATAAAGGTGAGTAAAGTACATTATTATGTTGGTTTTTAATATTCATGTTGCCGAGAAATTAATTTAAAAAAAACTATAGAAACCATTGGGGCGGGGGGAATAGTTTAGAGGGTTTCTTCATAAACCTCTTGAACCATTCGAATCTGAAGGAAGAGGGTAGCGCTGAGTTTATAAAGAGGAAGAGAAACCGACCTTTAAAAATCTGAGTTTGTAGAAAAAAATGGAGATTTTTTTGGGAGGGAGGGGTAATAACTTTTTAGTCTCACAAGATTAAATAAGAGAAACACCATTTTATTTGTTTTGTCATGATTTTCAAGTGTTATATCAAAAAATATAGCGTGGTTAAAAACTTTCATTTGTAACTTTGTTAGCATAATTTTTAACTGAACATATATCTGTAAAGATTTTCGATGAAAATTTTTGAAAATCACTATGGTTATAAAATACACTTTAGAGATTATATTACTACTTTCATTTAATTTTTAATTGTTTTTTATTAGTAAAATAACTGGCTTGTTTCTTATTACCCCTCGTGGGGTAATAAGGTTACAGTCGCTTGGGGTAATAAGACACACGTAAAAAAAATCCCTTTCGCCTTTACTTAGCAGGTTCATTATTTTTTCAAAGAAAGCTGATAATGATATAAACATTCTGTAAAAAAATCAGCTTCATAACCCTAAGGGAAAATCCTGTGGAATTTTGAATTTTCCTTATTACCCCATTTTATCCTTATCCCTAGTACTCTCTCCCCTAGTACAGTATTTGATCAGAACGTGAAAAGTCTACTTCTTATTGGAGTGTGATACCTCATCTCAGCGAGACGGGCTATCACGTTTCAAAATTCTATCCCTGTTCCGGCTGTAAATGAACTGCATAAACTGCAAAGATTAAACAAAAATAGCTATAATTTGAGTGGTGACTGTTGAATTGTTTCAAACCTAGTATTTCTGGTATTTCAAAATTTAAAGAATTGTGTTTTCATACTTGGAAAAAAAAAAGCTTCATCTAAAAAAAAACTATCAATGTATTCAGATTTGAAATCGTAATTTTTCTAACTAAGTAAACGATAAAAGACTAGCTAAAGAAACGATTAGCTTACCAACCCCAATCACAAAAATTCACCTTTAGATGGTCCTATAGTTTTGAATTATAGCTATAGTCTTTAGCCCTTACGTAGCTATTCCGCTTACCGCGTTTGACCACGGGAGTCAAAAGGTCTGCGGACAGTCGGAGTGAAGCCTACCGGCCGAATCGCTAGTGAGACGCCGTAAAGGTGACTAACATCTCTGTAAGACATCGTTAAACGTTTCTAAGTTTCAAGAGCGTTTCTACTAGACACCCTTTGTAGTTTGTGAAGATGGAAGAAGTTCCTTATAATATTATGAAGAAAGTTTCTTATTTTATTAACTAGTCGCAAATCTGATTCATTTATTAAATTGAAAACCTCAGGAAAAACAATGATAACCCACATATTATAAAAAATTATAGGCGTTAAAAAGTTAAGGAATTGGAACACTTATCTTGAATCACCCTGTATGAAAATTATCATTATGAATGATTGAATAGTTGAATTATGAATAGTTAAATGCATAAATATAATCAAGTTAATATAAACCTTTTTAGGTCTAAAACAAAATATTGACATTTTAACTATTTGAAGAAAATTCCTTTAAATAAAATGAAGAAATTTTTTTTTTTAAATTAATTCATAAAAGATTTCTTAAAACAATAGGGAAGCAAAGGTAGCTATTTAGGAAGAGTGAAATTTTAGGCGTAATTATAAAATTGATTGAACGGAATTGTTATTTGTGTTAGTATGGATATTATTTAATTGAGCTACTTAATTTTTCTTTTGATTCATTTAAATGGCTAAATTTTCTTACTGAAGAAGGCTTTCAACTCTTTTGAGATTTTTTCTAAGCAAACAACACGTTATGATGAGATTCAAGTATCGTTTAATATAGTAAATTTAATGAAATATATGTAGTAATGGAAATTGAAATAAAATTTTTAAAAATTTGTTTAAATATATTTTTTTTATAATTTGATTGATTAAGTAGTATTTTGAATAAAGTAGTACACAGGACGCAGTAGTACACTTGCTCTTAAAACTTATAAGTAACGAAATAAAACGAATATTTCAGGAAAATTCTAACTTTCTATTTAATGTCGAAAATCCTTTTTTTTTAAAAGCGTAGTCTCAGTAAATTCAATAACATATAGTGATCAAGAATTCCTCTCATGACATTTCAGACAAAAGATGGAAATGAATTTGCATTCGAATAGACGACTGTGGAAACATCTTATTCTGTTATAGTCTGCAAAATTCAATAAAAACGGTAAAAATGTACCTACTCTTCCCCCTTTCCGAAATTAACTTAAATTGAGCTTCTCTGCAAAGCTCGCAAAACAATTCCCAGAGCTCATAAACATTCCCCTTTCGAGAATGTTCCCCAAAGTAACCTTCAAAAATACCCTTACTTTTACTCCTCCCTCTCGCTCCCTATTAAAAATACCCCCGAACTCCTTCCCATCCCGATGATTAACGAACTCCCTACCCAGAGATAGAGGAGCGGAAAAAAAAAGAGAAGTTTCTGGGTTATCTCCCAAAACAAGAATCCTAACTCACTTCCCACAAAGCCGGCGAGCCCTCCCAAATAAATAATTTTTAGCCGAGATCAAACAAGAAGCCTTAACAAGCTCTCTGCATTTTATCACGAGCTGAGATGTCGGAAATCACCTACGGAATGCAAAACTCGTGTCTCCCCAGGAGGTTCCTTAAAAATCATCCCTCCTTCCCTGAGATAATGTCGCCCCAAGACTGCGCTTAATTCTTCATTCATTGAGAACGAGAAGAAATATGTTTTTGGGTGAGACACTATCTCTCCCTCCCCTTTTATTTTGAGGGTTCCGGATTTATAGCGGCGCCGAGCAAACGCACGCATAGGCGGGGCCGTCAACTTGATACAAATCTAGGTATTCAGATAAACAACCTGACAAGTTTCCCGCGTTCCATTTTTCAAAATAATCAATCAGGCAGGAGCAATACGCTCTCCGGCTGGCTGTAGATTTTCTATATACGCGCGAGAGGCTATTCTTGGAGCCCCTTGTAGCAATCAATAGCGTTTGTTTGTGGTCGAAACTGATCTCCTTCTAGACATTCCGCGCAGGAACACCGTATCAAGGATTAGCACACGCTACAATTAATCGAGCAGTGCACTTTTCGAGTAGTGTGTGGCATTCGGCGCAAAAATGCGCGCTCAAAAATGGCCCTTTGCTCTTCACCTTTGGGTTATTGGTGGACAGGGAAAAAGGAAAGCATTTGAAAGGATTCGATGCAGTTTCCTCCATTGTGTGATAGAATAGGATCGGATGGATCTTAACAATGCAGGCTTCTCTTCTCCCATGATAGAAAACCGTTAATTTTTTTTTTTGCCCCTATCCAGCCTGTCTTTGGAGGCCTTTTACCAGCCTGTCTTTGGAGGTTCGAGTTCTAAGGCGAGAAAATAATAACGTTGAACTGATAATGGTAGTTTCTGTAACCATTTATAAAGAACTTCTATGTTCACAAACATGCCTCTGGGATATGATATTGAAGGGTGATTTTAATTCATTTATATGGGACTAAACAACATACCTTACATATAGTAAAGTATTTGATGTAAATCGAAGGATTGAAAGAGTGGGACAAGAGTCATCTATTGTTAAGAGTATAAATCCTGTTTGAGTTCAAATACTATATGGAATATAAATAAAAACTTCAATGTGTATGTAAATTTAAATATGAACGCTTAAATCTATAATAATTTTCATTATTCTAAAATTGGTAGGATAGACTGTGTGGATTATGCTAATTTTTTGTTATTTTTAAAACAAAAAAATAGAGCCAAGTAAAAAAAGTTACAAGCTCCAGATTCTCAATATTTTATAACGATTTCCCTGGATATTAGAAAATCTCCTATAGATTTCCTATTTGCAGGTTATACTTCACTAAGAGGGTTGCCATATTGAGAATTTACATTTTACTCTCGAAATTAAATCGTTAAAAAAGTATTTAAACTTCTAATAGGTTCCTCATCTTATCTTGAGTCAATTAAAGACAGAAAATTTTAGAGTCATAAATTTGATGCAAACCGACATGCATTTCTTAAACAAGTAATAAAAATTGTGTAGGATTGATTAATATATTCAAGTAATACTTTCCTGATAAGATTTACAATTTTTTTTCTTTACTTGAATAAACGTCCCATGATAGAAAACGTGAATAAAATTTAAAGATTCTCATAGAAATACTTATTAAGAAAATAACTCTAAAAATTTCTATCACGTTCTAAATTCTTTATGTGCAAGAACGTGCAGTAGGAACTATGAGGAAATGAAATAGAACTTAGTATTAGATAAACTTGAGCCCTCATTGGACGTTTGCCAGAAAGAACTTAAAGGTGCCAAGAGAAACAAAAATAGTGGGCTACTAAACTTTATTTAAATGCTATTCATTTTGCAGTTTCCCCTTTCACATCGTACTCTAGAAGAGCAAATGAGTTGCACCGCTCAGCAATGTGTTAGGCAAAACTTAAAAATAAAGTGTACAGGGTGTTCTGTAGGGTCAGAAGTTTTCACTATTTACAGTTAGTTTGAGAAAACATGTAACCTGAATATGAGCTTCGTAAAAATAAATACATAAATCGTTGATTATACGTTCGCGTTTACTTTTAAAAAAATAAATTCAAATTTTCGCAGTTTCGTTTATATAAATGCATCATAGGCAAAAACTTAATATTATTAAATAATGAAAGTTATGTGTGACATGGAATGTAGAAGAAGAAACTGATTTAAAGAATTCAAAATTCCATCTAATAACGAAAAACTTCGTTTAAATCCGTCATTTTTTTTTTAATTTGTGGATGGCCTTTTTTAAGGTAAAAAAGGATCGTTAATATCTCCTCGAATATTTGAGATATTTTTATGAACCTTTTTATTTGAGTTTTCTATCTTAATACAAATAAAAATACAGATCTTTAATCAGCAAAATCGAATTTTATATGAATGTTGTTAGTTTCCGCCCTTTTTTAAATTATTGTTGAATACATTGATACTGAAAAATATGCTAACATCTAGTAAATGGAATTTATTCTTAAATAATATTTACCAAACATTACATAATATAATTTTTAATTAATTGATTACTACATTTTTTTATTATTTAAAAAAAAAACTTCCCTAGTTTTAAAAGAAAGTATACTAGTATTAAGTCCAGTCCTACATTCTTTTAAACGGTATTTTCAAAACAGAGTAAAAAGTACTCAAATCTGAGTATTTCACAAAATCAAACTGGCTCCAAATCAAATTTACTAAAGTTTGAAACACCTATAAACTTATTTATGAAAATATGCAGGTAGTACTCAAAAATGATACATCGTGACCTTTTTCAAAAAAAAATTCCTTTTTTTATGATAGTACAGTATTTGATCAGATCGTGTGAAAAGTCTACTTGTTATTAGAGTGTGATACCGCATCTGAGCGAGACGGGGCTATCACGTTTTAAAATTGTCCTGTAAAATTCTCTACCGGGTTAAACAAACTACATAAACTGCAAAGATTAAACAAAAATACATATAATTTGAGTGGTAACTATTGAATTGTTTGAGACTTAGTATTTCGGGTATTTTAAAATTGAAATAATTGTGTTTTCATATTTGAAACAAAAAGTTTCATATCAAAATGAAACTATCGATGCACTCAGATTTGAAATCGTCATTTTTCTCAGTGTAGTAGTAGTAGTCCTGGCTTCCTCAGTTTTTTAAAGGATTTAACGGTAATCTATGGACGGTCTGGGATTGAAAAGGTTAAATGACTGAGGTAATGAATAAAAAAGATTTAAACGCAGCCATAGATTATCTCTTCGGTAATGAAAAGTGAGCGATGATGAATTTCAAGGCTGGCTTTGTCTTATCTGATAACCGGACGCATTAAACTCAGCAGCCATGAAAAACGACAAACTGACAAAAATCGAGAAGTCCCTCCGAAATAAATTTCAATAACTCCCTCCGAAGATAATCGCCGCTCAAAATATTTCCCTAAAGTAATAAGAAATGAAAAATCTCTCCGTCAAAATAAAGCATGTTTTCCTATCACCTTCCCCAGCGAAAAATCGAGCTCCGGAGAATAGACCATGCCTCACCCCAGTGCTATGGTAATCGCCAGAGAGCAAAGATGGACAGCTTTGAAAAAGTAGATGCGGAAATTAATGTGCCCCGGTGCATTGCACCGTAGATAACTTTTCAACAGATAAACACCTTATCCCATGCTCTACTTCCCTTCAAACAATGTGCCTGCCCGGCCCGAGTGCTGCTAGTTGGTGATTTTTAATTAAATCGGGAATTTAGGAGATCGCCTCTCTGTGTGCTGCTCAACTTGCTTAATTTATACTTAGGAGAATGTTTGGCTTGGCTACTAACTTGTGTTTTTTTAAGGTGGCTAACTAGTCTGCGTTTGTTTTGGGAGGGGTGAAAGAATCTATTGTTTTAGCAGTTTAGTTAGGGGTGCAAATGAGGACGACGTGAAGATGGGAATTTATGCTTTTGCCGTGATTTAAATCGATGAGAACCCACAAAAAGAGACGCTGTCTACGTGAAAGGGGTATCATAACATGGTTTGTGTGCAATGCCCTTATTGCTTTAAAAGTGTCTTTTTAGAAGAATACCCAAAAGAGTAATTAAAAACAGAAATAAGGCTCGACGAATGAAATGGGAGGAGTTGAACCATTATGGGGTTTTTAGGATTGATATCCTATATCGTCTCAAAATATGGGTAATTATGCAAACTATATTTATTATTATAAATTTGTATTCTAAAATGAAAAATGTTTTCTAGGAAACCATTAATGAAACTGATTCATCCATGACTTTCCCTTGCTGTTTAATATTCAGTTAACATTTTTTAATATTGACTCATTTTATTTTTCTGTAAAAATGGCTACTAACGTGGGGCCCACGGTTGCTGACTGAATTTCATTGTATTAGATTTGCTGTCAGTGTCCCAAAAATAAATATTTTAAGTCTAATGAGAAGGAATAAAAATTGTAGTAAAATTCTGCTTTTTTTTTTCAATTTAGAGAGGTATAATAAGTAATACTAATAAAATAAACAGCCTGAAGCATCAAACTTTTAAAGCAAAAGTGAAAATGAAAAGTAGTTTCTTTAAATTCAAGGAGATATTTAATCATGTGCTAAATAAAGTTTTTACAAGTTACACTTTGGGAGTTTGTTACTAAAACTCAAATTTACAAGTACCCAATGTATCAGAACAGTAATGATTAATAAAGTAAAATATATTTATTTTATAAGGGAAGATATATCCCCGTCCTATATTCAATTCTCTCAAGAAAAAAAAATATGAAAAACAAAAAGATCTGTTTTGATTGTCGCAAAATATTTTGATCAATATTGATACCTCAAAGATAATTGTTAGATAAAAATCTGAATAATAAGCTAAATTATTTTTAATAACTCTGTACTTCACACCCTTTTTATGGAATAAAATGGAGCAGTATCTATTATAAATAAATCATGTAAATATTCAAAAATAAAAAGGAAAACTTACATTATGATAACAAGTAGTTTTTCTTTTCAAATATAGAAGGATTTTTTTTACTATTTCGTGAATTCTGCTCTACATTTTTCCATGCACGAAGTACTTGGATCTGTGAGAAGTAAAATTTAATAAAAAACTTAGTATAAAAGGAATTATCACTAAGTATTATTTAAAGAAGGTAATTTCAATAAAGTGATATAAAATACCGTGTAAATAAATAGCAAAATTAGCAGTAATTTTGCTTCTATTAAGTTTAAATCCCTATAGAAACACAAGTAAGATCAGATTACTTTAGGCTTCAGAAAATTATTATTAGAGTGTAAAAATTTTATAGCCATAAGTTCTTTAAGAAGAAAACCTATCCCAAACAATTCAGTGTAGTACTTATGTAAATAATTTTTAAATTTTTACTCTTTTCCTAGTTCTAATTTTGAGGAAGAGTATCCCATACTTTAACAATATTTAAGTATATTAGTACTTTCTATTAGCTTACTCATATCCTTCTCGAAGTTCATAGATTTGTATACAGCATAAAAATTTATCTTGTAAATTGTAAATTGAAAAAAATTGGAGGAAAGTTAAGAGAAAGTAATGAGAGTTAGACTTCCTGTTTTAGCGATATTTATTTCTAGGCTTAGCTAAGGATTTAGATTTCTGCATTCAGTATGATTGTTCTCATGCTGATTCTGCTATTGTAGTATGATTCCAATTTCATTAGCGGCATATCTCTGTCCCTGGTACTCACTATAAGCTGATGTGAATTGATCTGTTCCATTGTAATCTGTATTGACCAGTTGCCAGATGAACGCTGTACCCAGAATGGAACTGCTAACTATCAGGGCGTAAGATTGGGTAGAGGTATGCATTTGAAGGACCTGAATAGTAGATTCACCAGTTAGGCCTAAAGATGCTTTTTTACGTGTCTTACCTAAAAATTCCGATATTGTAACAATCAAAACCTTATCCTTATGTATCCCTATTGGAAAAATTTTCCCAGTGTTCCATAAACCAGTATCAAATTATACTGGATCCAGTATAAATGATACTGGATCCAGTATAAATGATACTGGATCCAGTATAAGTGATACTGGAACCAGTATAAAAAATACTGGATCCAGTATGATTTGATACTGGTTTATTATTACACTGGGAAAATTTTTCCAATAGGGATGTTACCTAGAAATGTGGATTTTTGTTTAGTGTATGAAAAATTCACCTGTGTACCCGAAATGGGGGCTTCTCATTCTATTACCCATCCATATGCAATTCAAGATGTATATACACTTTCCTGGAAACTTGAAACTTGTTTTAACAGATACTGTTGAGATTCAGAAAAATAATGTCTATATCTAGTATAATATATTATTTTGTTACAGTATTACCGTACTACATAGGTTTCACTTATTAAAAATTCTACGTAGGTATTTTTCGTTATAGAGTAAGTTCTTACAATAAAGTAAATCTCAGTATTTTAGAGAAAATCTACTAGAATAGAAAATGAAGAAAAGTTCGGTCAAATGTCCTTCAGAACCTCATCTAAACTGCAAACTTTGGAATTTTTAATACTCGTTTTAACAGCACAAAACAATGGATCTAAAAGAAATGTAACAATTTCGGTTTCTACACATCTATCTTAAATTGTTTTTTGTGGTAAATCAGAAAACTTTTGCCGAGGAAAATAAGAGGTAACTTATCTTCATTCCTATAAATATCTGTAGAAAATTTTCAAATTTAGAATTATATTCACCTCATGAAACATTTGACAAAATATTGGCTAAACAAACAAAATTATTTCCAAACTTTTATTAGATAATTTCAAATGAGTTAAGATTTATAAACTCTAAAATTTCTCTCTCAAAAGAAATTAAATTTTAGCATTTTGATAAATTTCTTGAAAATTACACACAACTCTATTAAAAACTAAATTTTTACACCCAGCCATATCTGCAAAAAGTTAAAATACCACCATTACCAATTTAGTTTTAAATGCTGATGGCGTAATGTCTCGTTAAGACATTGAACAAGGAAGTAGCTTACCCAGCAAAAAACTGTGACCTGAATTTTAAAAGCTTTTTAGGCGGGAAGAAAAAGAAGGGAGATATATTCTTGGCAGACAATACTAAAAGAAGAATCCGGAAGTCTCAGGCTACGGCGAGTATTCAAGGCCAAAAATGAAAGTCAAGGTGAATTGCATCCAGGAAATAACTTACTTATCTAAATACCTTCCCAAGGCCAAATTTTCAGTTTTGTTTTCTAAAAACTCTCACTTTTTAAGGATTTTTTTCTTCTACTAGTAGTTGTACTTGAACTATATCTGTGGATTACTTGCTTGATTATTTCTTAGTTTTCTTATGGCAAAGGGAGTTGTTTGTTTCAGAGTTACTTTTGATTTTTATAAGCATTATACGGGTGATGTAAGATTTTGCGTGGGAATATCCGATATTGGGTGCAAGATATTAAGATATTACTTTTCTGTTTTAAAATATTCATTCAATTCAAGTTTGAAACAAGGCAAAATTAAACAACAAGCAGCCATACTAAAAATCATTTCTCTATAAAAACTACAATAATTGGTTTAAGTTGAATTTAAGGTGTATAACAAATGCATTTCAATTTTAATAGAACAATCATACTTTATTTATAGAAATTAAGTACATGAGTTATTTATGTTTTAAAGAGTAAGGTAGGTTAAGATTAGGGGGTCAGGTGGTTCTAAGGTGACTCGTCTTTCAAAAGTAAGGTTAACTAAACTTTTTCAAAATGGTGATACCGTATCATAAATAAGGTATCTACAGTATAACTAACTGAATTAAGAAGAAAACCTGGAACTTTTATCATTCCATTTCTATACTATTCTTGATGACTAAACAATAGTATGGAAATTGAATAGAACTCTTATTTCCCTTTAAGAAGAAATTTATTAAAGTATACTTAAATTTTAGAAACTTCAAATGTTATGTGATACATTTTTATAAATCTTATTTTTCCACTGAAGTCACACTTGCTCGAATTCTAAACATTTTCCCAAACTAATAATTTTATTTTGTTCAAATGATTCCCATACAAATGAACATAAAGTGTTCCACTGGTCAGTTTTATGAAACAGATAGCATAAAACTTAAAATAGTAGTTCCTTGTGTTTATTTTGAAGGCCAATTTCCAAAAAAGATCTCGACACTAATCTAGTTAATGTAATTCTAGTCTTGATTGCTATATTTTATAGTGACTTTATATAGTGTGTTTATCTTTGTAGCAAAATTTTTACCTTCACATGAATAACAAATAATATACAATTGAAAGTTTTCCAATTCTTAATGTATTGATGTTTTAGAAGTTATAATTTACGTGAATGGTGTTTTATTAAATTCATTTTACTCTAAATTTTAATAAGTGAGCCACCTTTGGAACACTGTGAGACATGAGTTGGTTTTGCACTTAACACTGTTTATAAATTTTCCTATGTAATAAATATGAATATAAAAATGTAATACAAATAGTTTATATTAACTTTTATATTTATGGTAGAATGTTTTTCCTCCATTTAGAGTAGGTAATTTTGAAAATTATAAACTATCGTTACAAAAATGAATAGGATTAACTTCAGATTACTTCAAAAGAAAAATGTTCTTCTTCATGATGGAAAAATATTTTAAAACCAAGTGTTTTATACAAGCAACTATATAAATTTCAAATTTTTTATATTTACAAACCTTTTTTGACGATTTAAAAACGAAAATAAAGAAATAAGATATGACATTCCAAAACGAAAATTCAATCGATAACTTCAAGAAAATAACCGTATTCTAGTAACTTTCAAACCATATGAAATCTTCGAAATCCATACTTCCAATGTTTCCATTTTAATCAGGATACACAGTCAAAAATTTTATAAAAACGTTGCTTTCTACTGCTTGTGGAGTTCAGGGATCTGCGTATAGAGGGCGCTCACTGTCGGCCAACTTTTCTCCGCAGGATCCCCGCTTTCCCATTCAGGTTTAACTAACCTTAACCCCTTCAACTTTCTCTAGGAAAGTAGAACGGAAATCCAAACACATGTTATAGAGGGGGGTTTAGTGAATACCGTAAAAATAGGTTAACCCTTTTTGTGGGTTTTTTACCCTTATGTCGTAAAAATTGACACAAAATTCAACACACTTTAAAGTTCGGAGACTGATTCAGTCTGTAGTAACTACACTATTAGGCAATCAAGACGATACTCAGTTACGCATTTTTCTTTTATATTTTTATGAAATGCATAGTAAGTTATTTCTGATTCATACATTTTTATAAGTAAAAGGAATTGTCATATTCTTTGTCATTTGTATTGTTTAGTTCATGGCAAAACATAGATATTTAATCCATTTAGAGAAAATTGTGAAACATATTTAAATTATTACTCGAGTATGATATGTATAAAATTTTCACACACATGTGAAAAAAAATGTAATCTATATCAACTACAGACGGTGTAAAAAGTCTTTATATTTTTACATTAACATTTGTTTATCAGTGTCTAATATTGTACATATATTTGAACCAGCAAACAGAACATTAGATAATGTTCGTAAAATATTCCTGAATGATTTAACACATAGTTTACTTCCAATCCTGGGTAAAAAAAAATAATCTTGTTTCAATATAATATTTCATAATAAACATAATACTTCATATTGTTTATGGAGGAAAAGCAAAACTGTTAATAAACTAAAATATTTTAAAGGAATAATTAGTAAACATTTTTATTTAATCAAACAGCTATCCATTCTAGTAGTTTGGGTGCACCAAATTATTATAAACTGAATTCTAGGGAATTTTAATTTTTGACTATTATTTGATGCTGTATTTATGGAATTAGTTTTATAACTAAATAAGAGTTCAAGAGAATCTGAGAAAAGTTGAGTTAACTTAAAGTAATATAATTTTTATTTACATAACACATTGTTTCTTCTAATTCGTAAATTTATTGAAATCCCTTTTTTTATTTATTTTTGTTAGATAAATTGTTATAAAATTTTTAATCCCAATTCTGTAATGATGAAACCTTTTCTGCAATGGTAAGATTGTTATTTTTTCACACTATCAAGTAAATGCTTTTGAATTTAAAAAAAATGTTACTATATTAAACACAATTAAATTTGTGTTTCCAAAAAAAATGCTGCGTTACTTTTACTATATCCTAGGTTCTATAAATGCTTCAGTTTTTTCAAAGAAAAACTTAGCTATTGAAATTCGACGGCTGAATAGGAAGAAAATCCAACAAAAATATCCAAATACCTTCTTCAATGCATATAATGCCTGTTTTCAACATGAAATTCTTTTAATTTTTTATAGAACTTTAAGAATTCCCCAACAAAAGAATCAAAACATCTGAAATAACGTAAACAAATCTATCTGAAAAACTTTCATCACAGGTGAAACTACTTTACTTTTTACATACCCTAAAACGTCCTTCACCTAAATGGCCGTTGCTCAACGAAAGATAAATGTATGCTCTTTCTTCTTTGAAAACTACCTACGAATCAATCCTCCTGACAGGTCTGTAGGCTACCCATAACTACGTCAATCTTTTTCTTCAAAGCACTTAACGTGGGCTTAACTAATCTTAGCAAAACGTTACCAAGGTACAAAAAATCTCACATCTGTTGAATATTAATTATTTATTGTTTCGTTTCCAAGCTAGACGACGCTTCCGGGTTTTCCTTTTTTGCTCGTGCCCTTGGGTGAGTGAATTATTCTTCTCATTTCGGTTTCGTTTTAGAGGGAATTCAGGCCACCTGATTGAATTTGTTATCGAGAAAATTTATTTTTGTTTCAAGGAAGAGTGCGACGGCTTGATTGTGTGAATGTGACTTTGAAATCTTTTCTTATTCTTGGAAAGCTTCCCAAGACTGTAAAATGATTTGATGAAAATACAACACTGATATATTCTGACTACTAATTCATGCAGTTTTTGTAAAGCCTTGGAATAGTAGCATTAAAATATTTGCAAAAAATATATCATTATTGATAGCAAATGCATAACTATCATAAGTTACCCTTCTTTCCTTTTCCTTTCCTCTTTTCTTACTTTCTTTTGTTTGTATTATGTCTTTTTCACATGTTATATTTCTAAGTATCAGTGATTCTTATAAAAATTCAACTAGGGATGATGAAAGAGTATAAAATTGACAGAAGGACTGCTTTCCTTTTATTTGCAAAATAATGCATACAAATGCGTGCTATTTTGAAAACAGGGTCGATTTTAGTTGTGTCAATTAAATTTTTATGAATTAAAACTCACAATGGTCACCAATTGTGTGTTTAAATTCATAAAAATTAGTTAGAAAACTACTTAGAAAAAGGAAGCAAAATCATGGCATTACCTTTTCTTTCACCAACCCATTTTCAAAGAATAAACAGAAACAGAAAGATATTTCAACAAAGATTTTCAATAAGTCAACCTAGAATAATTTTACCTAGGTACCTACTTGCTTCTCTTAAAATTTTTCAAGCATCAATACTTAATACAAGTATTAATATTATGAGTGAATATTTTATTAAAGACAATCGCAGAGGAATCGCATTAAAATATTAAATGAATTGTGGTTTCATACTTCACGAAAACTATCGAAAATTTGACGGTACTACAGTATTTGATGAGAATGTGACTAGTCTACTTGTAATTACAGTGTGATGCCGCATCTGGGCGATACGGGGCATCACGTTTTTAAACCAACGAACTGAAAACGAACCGGATACTTCTGCTTACCTTTACAAACTGCAAATATTAAACAAAAATACATATAATGTGGTGACTAGTGAACTGTTAGAAACATAGTATTTCGGGTATTTAAAACTGAAATGATTGTGTTTTCATATTTGAAACAAAAAATTTCATATCAAGATGAAACTATCGATACACTCAAATTTGAAATCGTCATTTTTCTCAGTGTAAAACAACTAATTTCACTCACGTCAGTTTAAGAATACTTTAAAACGTATAATCGTTGTCAACCTGTGTTTAGTAATTAATAATACCTTATTTCTCGAGAAATCATAAATATTCCTCCTTCCATTTTTAGTCTCCAATGTTTAAAGTTAATTTTTAAGAAAAATGTCAAAAAATGTTACTTTTGTTATGTTATTGTTTTTACACAATTATTGTTTCCAGTGCAGAATATTCTACCCATATTATATTTCAAAACCCTTATACGTTAAAAATTTAAGCATTTTAAAATACCAAATTTAAAAGGTTTTATCATTTAATCCTTTTTGCCGTACATTTTCCTGACCTTTCATTTGTTCTGATGAGAAATTTGCTTTTGTTCTGTCTTCTGCATACTACGATGGATGGATAACCTTCAGTGAATCGTAAAGGGGCATAGATTCCACGAGAGAGCCTGCACACAGCTGGTATTGACAAGCGGAAGAATTAATGTCCGTCCACATTTGGGTCCAGGTTTTAGGTTCAGGGCTACTTGTAAGGGATATTTAGTCATGGCTATCTGTAATATAGCTAGTTTTTTGAACCAATTTAAATTTTTACACGCTCAAATTAGATCGTATTTGACCAACAAGTTCACTTTTAATATGATATAATAGCGTATCCTGTACATTCAAAATACTAAGAATGTAGTCACTTTTTCATACCATTCTTTCGTTCTTTATTTTCACAGCTATTTGTAACAACTTTTCTGGAAACGGCATATACCATATAACACCTTCAAAACGGTATTTTTTAACCAACATAAAATCATCCTACCAAAATACTTTTTATTTACGAATGTAAATTCCGAGGTTTAGAATGCATGCCACTAAACAAAATATTATAAGAAGCCAGTAAACATATAGGTTACATGTGTATGTAATGTGTATTGGAAAATTTTCAAAAATCAAGAACACTTACTACAATATTTGGTGAAAAATAAAACTTGTCTTTCTAAGTTCTTTCTTTTAAAAATTACTAAAATTGATTCTAAGTTGAAACCATAAGCTCTATACATAAACTAAACAGTACACAGTAAAGTTAAGTGTTGTTTAGAAGACTTAAGTACAAAACATATTTTAGAAAACCAATTCGTGCATTAAATTTTGATTTTTTTTTATCTGCAGGACATGAATTTTTTGGCATTTCTGTCAGGAGCTGTATTGTAATATTTTGTTTAAAAGTGTGTCTTCATAAGCACAACCACACTTATTTACATAACCACACTTATTACAGCATCAGAAGGATTTTCACACAGTTAAAAAAAATAAATACTGTTATATTGTTTTTTATCATAAAATTCACTTCATTTGTGGCATATGTACAATTTAGTTCAGTTTTAATATGTGTAGTACATGGCAGTAGATCAGAATTAAAAGGTAATATTCCAAATGTCATTATCAGTAAAACAACCACTGATGGATAGATGGGCTAAGATCTACCTCTTAAAAATATAGAAGTAACAAGAGCATGGAGGCCAATAATGAATGAATATTTTCATGAATTTTTTTTCAGTGAGTTTTTCATAACATTGGCAACAATACTCTCATTGAGGTTTTTGCATTATCTCCTTTAGATTTAATTTAATATTTTAACTTTTCTATTTCACCGCTAGGGGCGCTCTAAGTCATCTCAATGGATTCTCCAGGGTCACATACCTTGGAGTAGACCTTACTTCCATGACCCCTGGAGAAGTTGGTTCCAAATAAAAGCCGTGAAATTGACTTTTAAAACACCCTGTAGTATTTGTAAAATTTCTTTCCTATAATAGAACTATATAAATCCCATCAGTCCAATACAATTATATTCAATTCCATATTCAATTTACAAGAAATCAAGACAAATTCAGACTTGAAATGAACACATCCATGTAAGATTTGACCAGGTCCGCCATTAAAATAGGAGATCAAGACTGAAGACCAAAATGACCGCTATGGGTGGGTCAATCTGTATTTGTGTCCTCAAGCCACTTTTCCCATACCCTTTCCCGATTAATCGATAGGAGCAATTTGGAACTTGCAAGAAATCGACACGCGCAGCCTCCCCAATCAATACAAGGTTTAGAAAGATCTGTCATTATATATAATGGGGATAAAACTAAAGAGTAAAGTGACCTCTAGGGTCAATCTGGATTTGAAACTTTCCCCCCTTATGCCCGTTAAATTTTACATGGCAGTCTTCGATGAATCGATACCACCGACAAGGCATGTTGTGACAACTGTAAACGAAAAAAGGGGGAAGGGAGGGAGAGAGGGACGGCTAATAAGGTAAGCGGCCGGTTCCACCATTTGCTTGTCGAAGG
The DNA here is from genome assembly GCA_963680715.1 of Tetragnatha montana. Taxonomy (NCBI): domain Eukaryota; kingdom Metazoa; phylum Arthropoda; class Arachnida; order Araneae; family Tetragnathidae; genus Tetragnatha; species Tetragnatha montana. Next base: position 4,671,613 of record OY796684.1, on the reverse strand, counting down.
AGGACCTGCAAAAACGAGCCATCTTGGCCCTCTAGACGAAAGGAGGAGGCGGGGCCACTTATGTTAAGCACCCTTGTGGGCCAGTAGCATCGTGCTCCGACATTAATTAAAGTCAACGTCAGGGCTTAACATAATCAAAGTTTGAGCAATTAGAAGTATTTCTGACGGGGATGTTCGCGAGGGTTTTTGCCCCCTCCGATCGAAGTATCGATGGAAGAAAAGCGAATTAGAAGGCAGATCTTCCTCTAATCTTCCCCCTTCGGATCCACTTTTGCTTTTCTTTTCTTCCCTTCTGCTGCTTCCCTGTAATCCCGCGAGCAGCGGCTGAATTAATTTCACTCCGAGCACTGCCTCCAGCAATCCTTTTACTGATTTTTCATGGACGGAAAAACGAAGAGCGGAAGAGCTAATCTGATGGCTGTTGTTGACTCGCGTTTCTCATTAAGTCCTTTCTCAAATGGACCGGAATCCTATTTAAAAAAGAACGCTTTTCGTTCGTCCGTGTTAATGCGAATCATGAGTTGCTATTCATACAGGGCTTATCTTTCGAGATGCGTTCGTCGGGCGTTGATTGTAAACAACAATTGTAGTCGTCTGTTTGCGACTGTAGTAGTATTTTTCCTCTCTTTAGAATAATAGCGGGTTTTCGCTTTATTCGGAATTAAACTCGGAAAGAGGGACTTTTTACTGCTATTATTCTTGGTATTAGCCACCTAGCTCAACACTTGAATGCTGCTCACGAAAATATGATTCGATCATTCGCTGCTCAAAGTTGGAAAGGTGATAGTAGTACTGGGATTATCGTTGCATTTCAGTTTGGAGTAATTAAAATGGAATTAATAATATTTCACTCTCTATGGCATTCAGTTTTGTGGGTATCTAATAAGTAAGACGGAATCAAGTAAGGCTTAGAAGGAACTAACTTTCACAGATTAGTCTTGATCAAATCTGAATTTCGTTCACTCTATCTTAATATTTTCTTTCGTTTTTTACTATTATTTTTTAAATTAAAACAAAAATTAATCATTTATTTCATCCTCCTTTAAGAAATTAGTGTGATTACCTTTAAATTGATATTATTTTCCCCTTGTTCATCTTTACCTATTTCAAGTAATTTTAAGTACAATTATGTATGGGCTACATAAGTAAATGTTAACTTCAACATAAACTTAGAGTCGAAAGATAACAATATGATCAGTTTTATCGAAAATATGCATATTTTCTAAAAGTTAAACGCAACATATTCATTACCTATGTTATTTTATAAGATATTTAATATAATATTTAGTTTCTAAGATACAAATATGTATTATATCCTAGTTAGTAAGAGGAAGATAATTATTTTTTTTTCAAATATTTTATTTTTATTTACTTAGGTCCTACCTACTGTTTCTTAAAACTTTAATAAACACACCCGCAACTGAATTTTTAAAGAGGGCGCCACTAGTCAATTCGAATTCTTCAGGATGTGAGTTCTCTATCTTAGACACTCAAGGCAAATACTACTTTTCCACCCAATTCCTTTTAGGCTACTTTATCTTTGATGGTATAATAGAGAAAGAGATATACAAGATAGAAAAGGTAAAAACAAAAGTATGAACAGTGATACTTTTCTTAAATTTCAAAAAGTATTTCATATTTTTAAGACGATAATAAGAGCTGTGTTGAAGATCTTACACAAAAATTGCTGTTTAGCAATTACATGGCTATTTTTATCTATTGAAACTATAAGAAAAATAATGATTTTAATATAACTTTTTTCACTAATTATTGATTATATCATTATTCACTTATTTATGCTTCATTATTACACTTTTACTTTATGTAGTCCTTGGATCAGAGTTAGATACGTAACTCCCTTTGATGTGTTTTGATGAAGATACCATACATTCTACTCTATGTATAAATTACTTTTATACACAGCAGCTTGGATTTGTAATTTCTGACAAGTGTTAAAAGTATTCCTCATAAAATACATTTAAAGACATTGTATTTTGCATTTTGTTCATTCATTAAAGTAAATAATGAATGTAAAGAAAATACTACATGACATTGTGTAAAGAATATGTAGGGTACTTGATTTGATATCCAAAAGAAAATACTGTACTACTTCCTCTGTTACATAAAAATGTATAATTAGAACAAATCCAAGTAATATTTTTTGCAACAGGGATCCACAAAGTTTTAAAGGAAACCAAATAAATATTCCTACCATTTGATTAAAGTCTAACTACTAGATAACCAACATTTTCAATTCATTATCATTTAGTGTTTGAAAGTAATTTCAATAAATGAAATTTCAAACCATAGCCAATATTGGATAAAGTTGAAACTATCTTTATCAATTATTTACTAAGGTAGTTGTCAAAAGTAATTTGAAACTATTCAAAAACATATCAAATTAACTTTAAAGTAATCCTGTCAAATCTACTTAGAAAGTTCCGGAAACAATTTTCTTTGACAAATTACTGAGCAAATGTTATTTTGAACCCTTACTATCTCCTTTTAACACCTTTATGCATAATGGAGATACAATAGAAACAGTTTCTGCGCTGAAAGTTGATTAGCTTTTTGGAAAAGTCAACACTATGACAGGCGTATTTCAGTCTTGATTGATGACGAATTGCAGCACTTGAATACGTAATTTCTCCTTATTCATAATACTGTTGTATTTTATGTTACGGAAAATCTTATTTATGTGAAATAATGGATCAAATTCAACTATTGTAGAATAAAACTATTGCAATACACTAAGACCCTATAACTGTTATACACTAAGATTAATATTCAACTCATGGAAATAACTAGAAAATAATTTGAAATTTTGTCACACCTAGTGGTTTCTCTTCATTTCTTTTGAGTAACTCAACATACACTTCCAATGACAAAAAAAGACATTTAATTCCTTCTCTTGTTTTATAGCTACAATTTCAATTATCTGCATATGTTGTTTCCCTTCAAAGATAAATTTAAGAAAGTGTAAACAATGTGCAGAATAATTTCTAGAAAATGTTGCTTTACTACAAACTACATTGGTCAGTTCTTGTTATAGAAAGTATGGAAACATCCAAAACAATAGCATCTGCCAATGCTATTTCAATACATTAACTCCCTGAAAACTAAAAAATTACAGTGTAAAATCAGGTTTATGGGGGAATTAGATTTTAACCACCGAGCAAACAAGTGAATGTAAAAGGTGTTCTTTTTATACTCCATCAGTATTTCTTAACAATTTGTTCAGAATTATATGTAACACAGTTTTAAAATATGTGGGTAAAATACATTAAACCATTTTAATTTAAGCTGGGTGAAGTTAAAAAATTCTTTACCTTTTACAGTGATGTTCACATTTTCAACAGCATTTGGCGTAAAACCTTTTATTCATTCTCGAAAAATTATAGTTGAAAAATTTATGCATCAAAATTAGACATCTGTAAGGGAAGATTCTTCTTAAGGAAGTAGTAGTTAATGAGTTCTGAAATCTATCCTCTTTTTTTATTCATATAAAGTATAAACAATAACTTTTCTTAAGTTTCAGATAGATTTAGCTTCTTTTACACTCAAATTCCTAATTTGAGATATCATTTTTGTGAAATTACAGGAAATAAAATAAAATGTGAAGTAAAATGTGTTGTTCTATCTTAACGTAGAAATTTAGTGTTCAGAACATTCTTGGGAAAATAAAAAAAAAATTAAAATTTCCAATATCATTTCATTAAGTCCATATACCGTTCTGTTTAACCCAGGTTTTTAAATTTTCTAGTTATTTATAAATTTATCTCTACCTCATTTTATTTTTAAGTTTTACTTCATGCAAAGAGCACAAGTTAGATGGCCATGCCTACTATTTCTATATTATTTTTGTTTATTTCTCTATTAAAACATTACAAATAATTTATGTTTTGAAGATAATAAATAAGGTGGATGAACTATATTTTGTGAAAAGGCTAGTAGGTTAGTTTACTGCATTTTGAAGACTCCAATGAATACATACATAGATACTATTTTAAGCAAAAAGTATGATTAAAATAGGTTATCATAAGGGGCTAGATTTATTTTATCTCTTAACCTCTATCACTAAGTAATTGCTTTCATAACTGAGTAGTTTAATTGATTAATTATTTTGTTCCTTCTACGGAATATTTAAAAACCGTCTTGTATTCAAGAAAACTACCGATAGAATAATGGGAAAAAAAGTACAGACAAAAATGTGTGTTGGAAATGGAGAAATATAAAAGTGGAATTTTGGGACAAATTCTTATTTCAAAAATTCCCTCTAAAATTGTAAAAAGCTATTGCTGAAAACGATTCTAATACTACTACATAGTACTAAATAATATCTTTTACATTATAAAACCCAACTGAACAAATCAGTATTCGAATTCACTATCTACCAGATCCAACAGTAACATATCAAAGATTCAGTATAAATCTGTGCAGGACATTTCAAATATGCCCTTAAAATTACCAGTTTTAATAGAGTATTTAAAGAACTAAAAAAATTGTAAGCTAAAATAAAAATAATAAAGTGCAGAGCTTTTTTGGAGCAGGCATATCACACACGAAATACTTAATTATTCTTCTTGGTTTTTCCATCACACCAGATATATATACCACACCCTATCACACATACCTAGTCTTGCTGCGGGCAGTCTGAATATAACACCCGATGACTAACTAAATTTTTTTCAGGACTACTACACAATAGAGACCCTATACAGATGTTTTGATGACCCTACAGCGATACGTATAGGCTGGGTGCTAATCTAGAGTGGTGGGTCATTTTAACCTCCCATTGGGTCTCTCTGCGGCGGGTCATCGCTTGGGAGTTCTCGGAATCAGAGTTCGGGTGCAGAGTCCATAGAACACACTCTAAGGTCCAAAACTAATGAGAAGCTTCATCTGCAAAAATGAGCCTACATCAAAAACAGCTGAAACACAAAGTGCAGGTATGTTGGATTTTTACCTCATGTGTGGTGGGGTTATGACTCTTTTTTCAGATTTAAAAGCCTGTGGTAGCAAAAGACGATTATCAGTCCGTAACTTTCCAAAACATTATTTTCATCTTTTAAAATTCTAAAAAGCTCCCGTGACAATGACATGTATCAGGCTGAAGCATTGACAAGCAGTTTAGAAATCTAATTTCTAAAGACTGAACATTTGAGAAGCAAGTTTATAAACTGCGATTCAAAATCTTTATCTTGAGACTAAGGTACTGCTATTAAAACTTGGCGAATTATGAAATAAATTTTAAAGTTAAATGTAAAATAGTTTTGACGGTATTCTACTTTGAATACAGAGGTACGGGGGGGGGGAAATAAAATACGATTTATTTTAGTTAGCAATAGGGGATATATACTTAAATTTAGAATAACTTTTTCCATAGTTCAAGTAGAGGTTTTGATCAAAGAAAACCAATGATATACTTAGATGTGGGGTTTGATAAACAAAATGGGCACTGTTGCATTTCTCAATCTTTGAGTCTTATCTAGTGTTTGAGATCAGCAACTGCTTGTACTGTAGCTATGTGTATTTCTAAATTTTGTGAAACAAATATTTGTCAGACGTCAATCTCTTAGCTACAGTTTTTTTTTTTAAATGTCAGAAATTACAAACTTGAAACAAAAAAGAAATAGGATACCCGAGAATAAAGTTAAATCTTGAATGAAGTTATTTCTAAGCGATTAACCATACTGAAGGCAGTTGATAAACACATGATAAAATCAACTAATAACTGTATTTTCATATTAAATACTATAAGTTAAACCAGTGTAAATAGTATAGAATAATTGCCTCAATACTCACCAGTAATGTAGTTCCGAAATTTTATGTATTATGATTTATCATTCTGATTCTTCGTTAATACATTACAATCAAAGGTTAAATTAATTCAAGAGCAAACGCCTGCCCTTGAAAAGGATAAGGGACTTTAGAAATTGATCATTAGGTAGACTCTTTTCTTTAACTTTAATTGTGAGAAGTTGAGAATTATAGAAACTTAAGAATAAAAAAAACATAAAACTTATATTGTTATCTTGCTAAATCACTCAAAAGAAATTATGTTAAACGAGGCAGGTTCAAGAATAGCAATAAAATAGCATCAAAAATTAACATTTGGGCCAAAGTTGATGAGTTAGCTTCATCAGAAAATTCATTACTTAAAAAATAATAATAAATCATAACCTTAGTCTATATACTATTGATTTATAGGTAAAATTTATCACCCTTGTTTGAAATTTGTCACCTTCAACCCAATCCTACAAGTAAAATAATAAATTCTGAGCATTAGGTCAGTTTTGAATATTCAAAAAGTTAGATCTTCATACCATATATCCTATATAAAGGTAATTAAAAAAAATGATTTAATTCCCAATGTGTAAATGTTATTCCAATTTAAATCTTAAAGCTTATAGTAATAGAAGAATATTTATCAGGATAATTCTTCAGAGTTTCTACTTCAAACCAAATCCTATTTTTAATGCTAAGTTGTGCATACACACAGAAAAATGATAAACAATTATTTATAATTATGCAAAAGAATTTTCTTAAATTGATAGACATTTTTGAAAAGAAACAATGCTGTAACTTGTATATTTTTAAAGTGTTTCGTGTTTAGGTGTGTTGTTTTTTAGCCTTATCATAAAATTTTAAAAGAATGTATTAAGAAGAGGAACAATTAATCTAAGTATATAGTTATGAGAAACTTAAATCCATGAAATGTTAGGCCCTATAGATAAAAACATCACAAAAATAAAATTTTTGAGATTGATAGGTTTCTTTTATGTTTTAGATAATCTTCTTATCAGATTTTTTAAATAGAATGTATCTTTAAAGTTTTACTTTTTAAGAGATAAGACAGAGTGTATAGAAAATAGGCATTTTACTATTCACATAAACTCAACTCATGAGCAGTTTAATGTTAGAAAAATATTTTGTTTCAAATTCTGTTGCTGGGAGTTATGATAATTTTAAATTATTTTTATAATATAAAAGTTATTAAAAACTAAATATTAATCATCATATGGTAGAATCTTAAAACTATTAAATTCTAAGAATTACCAGAATTTTTTATAATTGTCTTATCCTGGTTTTAATCACTTTAGAAAAACGCACAGTAATATTTGATTAGTACCAATTTTAAAACAATATTAAAGCAGTTTTAGTCAGTCGAATACAGTGTTATAAATAATAGCATTAAACTTTGATAGAGCAATGTTCTTAAATTACCAGAAAATTTAAATTTAAATGCATAATGTAGTAAGCTAGAATATAAAAATATTAAAAGTCAAATATAGTAGCTGTCAAAAGTATAGGTTTCATTCAAAAAAAAATTATGAAATGTTCATTTGAAAAATTAGCTCAACGTATTTTCAAATTTTAGTAATGTTATGTAGTACAAAATATTCCCAAATGATAAAATAATTATAAATTTCTCAATTTTTCTTTTGCTTGTAGTATTTATATTTAATTGACTTTGCAATCCTGGAGTATGGATATCTTAGAGAAATCACCAAGTTTTTAATAGTAGTATACCTTATTCCCAAGATATACTTCTTAAAACAAGAAGCTTCCAGATACCTCTCACAAGTAGTATTTGTCCACACAGTTCAATTAGATGCACAACCCATGTCAACGCGCGATGAGGCTGTCATTTATTTATAATTACATATTCCACGACTGCGCGAAGAACTATCAAGATAGAATAGGAGTAACAACTCGCCTAAACGCGTGGGTTTCAAAAATATTATCATCTATATAATTTTGGTATTTTAAAAAAGTGGTGATAATAAGGGTGTCCCATAACACCTTAACAGCTATATTCTTATCATTCTTATCTTATATTTTCCTCTATATGAAACTGCTAATAAAGCTGCTTTCAAAGTAATTCTACAACTCACAGATTGATTTGTCACATCTTTTTCAGTTTTATAAAGATTTAAATAGTTACTTAAAATGCAATGAAAGGTTAGTAATTTTTTACCTGTTTGGCTATTTCGATCCTTGCTTATTTGCTTCTTTTCATCTCACCATTCAATATAATAACTCTTTTCCCACCGACCTATAATAAATAAAATTAAATTTCAAAATAAGTAGTTAAACACCTAAATCTTCCTCGCACAGCAATTTTGTAATCCATAGACATTGAATGTTTCTCAGAAACTGTGCCATTGAGAGCAGAACCACAGTCCCTGACTTTCTTGACATCTGCTATACGGATTTTCTTGAAACCGGGTTTCATAGCTCTTACCTCTACATTTACCCCTTTTTCTGGGAAAAAAAACCCAATCCGCTTTCCATAGAAATCAAAGGCTTGCGAAGAACGAGGAAGTGTAGAAGTCGGGGAAACCGTATGTAGGTCGACCCCCTTTCTGCACCCCTTTCTCCCCTAAGTATTCTGATCACCTGGTGAGAAAAAGACCTGGATTCTTCCAGAAGAAAAAATGAGGCGACATAGTTTTGGTAGCAGAAACCTACATTACTGACTGATAGCTAACAGATCAGATGTTTATCGTGAAATGGATTGAAACTGTGTCATTTTTGTTGCTAAATGTGTGTTTGGATTATTTCTCTGCAAAGTAGGTCCGAATTTCTTTAATTTTCTTTTTTAAGAAAATACTTCAATGTTAGCGTTTTAGTTAAATGAGTTTGTTATTATCACATAGGGAATTATATTAAGTTATTTTTAAAAGAACCAGCATTAGGTTAGGTAGTTACACAAATTATTTAAGGATAGTACTGTATATGTTTATTAAATTTACAGTGTTTCATAAAGAATATCTGGAATCATGATCATTCTGACTCAATATCCCTCTAAAGTAGCGATATTTTTATATTTAACCTATTTTAAACATCTTTACTTTGATAAAAGGACACACTATAAGCTAAATTGGTGTATTACAAGTTTAAATTATAAACTGTCCGTACAATTACTTAGGTATTCGTTTCTTGAATTTATTCACCAAGATTTTCACAAGCATGTTTGCATAAGCGATAAAACAGTGAGATATTAAATATATATTAGTTTTTTCTCACCTCTGCTGAAAAATATTTATTCCCTATTTTGATTTACATAATTTCAGTTTACAGCTCATACCTTTTGATGTGTTTGAGCATTTAAGAGTGTAAACTTGTGTGCTTTGTCAACTTCTTAAACAATTGAACTTTCTATGATCATATCTAACCTGTCTTTCAAGAAAAAGACTATTTTGTCAAAATTACAATTTATTAGGTTTTACTGATTTATATCCTGGATATAAAACTATCTATAATAGCATACGTTTCAGTTTAATATGAGAAAGTTAACAAATAAAATTATGTACCAAAAAAGTTAATTATTTTATTACGTAAACAAGTAATCTCAGAACTTATCCTAGTAGCAACACCTTCAAGAGAAATGAAAGTCACACTCGTGGCACCCCAGTTATTATATATCTTTCTGATGTAAAATTATATATTTTTATACAATATCTATACTATATCCTTATTAAAAACCTTTGCCTTTGTATTTCAAGCTAGTACTTTATGTTTTCCCAATTGAATTTTCCATTTTGGTGTCCTGAAGTATTTGTCTTACTAAGACATTATTATCTCATAAAACACAGAAACCAAGTTTCACTAAATCATAAAAATGAAATGATTTGTTCTAGTAGTAAAATTTACTGGAATATGTTTTTCAAATTTATAAACAAAGAAAGCTTAAACAAAAATTCATGCCACTAAAATGTCATACAAAAATGAATTACAAAAATATCTATCTAAAATAAAAGAGTTAGTAAAATTGAGATTTCTTGACTTTGAGACAGGCAATAATTGTATTCTAACTAACAAAAATATTCTTTATAATATATAAGATACTATTGAAAAGCTACTTAACAAAGGAAAAATACTTAGATTTCATCTTATAATATAGATAGCATAATAATACTGAAATTTCGGATTAAAATAATAGCAAAATACCTAGATTTTATTCTAAAAATATTGAAATAATTACAGGATAATTGAAATAATTAAATTAATTTAACTAAATTTACAGAAAAATATATTTTAAAATTTAGTATGTAGGTTTATAGGCAGGAAAATAGTTTTCTCACAGTTTAACCCTTAGTTTACATTATAATTTCAGAAATCAAAATCATACTTGAAACTATCTGATAGGAACAAAACTTTACACTAGGGATTACTACACGCATAAAGGGGAAAACATCTTAAGGAATGACTTGAATAAATGGAAAATATCACTAAAGAAATTTGAAACATTATTTTTCATAAAAACGTTTTGAGATATCTTTTACTCATATGATTAAGATTACTTTACAAAAGCGTTTGCAAATATAATGTGCAGTTTAATTACTTAAAATTTTACCTCATAATGATTTTTAATGAAAGAGGAACTGGAAAACGTATATATCAGGAAAGATGCAAAAATACTCCCAAAAATAAAATCAAATTGCCTTCTCTTCAATAACGATTATAAGCCAAAACTTCATTGATGAAGAAACAAATTTTTTAGAGTAGTAATTTTTTCCAAAACTTTTGAAATGCAGACACAAGATAATGATTTTGTAGAAAGATTTTAAATGACGAAAAGGCCTTTCTAAATGTTTATTTGGATCCTCCTCACAAGCCCAACTAGCTTATTAACAAAGCTTCTTCAAAACACGCCAGAATTTTATATCTTCAAAAAGATGAATGGAAATGATATCTGGTTAGAAGAAATCCTCCCTTAAAATAATGAAAATGACCTCAAATAAAAATATTTCATCAAATATTTATCTGAACAGGTAGCTTTATTTATTCAATCATACATGATACATACAAGAACTGTTTTCCTTTGACTGTAAAGAGCCCCAAATCAAAACATTGCAACAATCAAATTTGTGCTTGGGCAAATACTTTAAATTAACTTATATCATTCCTTAATCCGAATCTTATAATTTAGGAGGAAATGTAAAAAGTCTTACCGTAAGCTTAAAAGTACAGTTCTTTGTAGTTAATAAATCAAAGCTTTGGGAAAGGAGCCTAAGGAGGAATTCCAAAAAAATCCACTCAACATTCTCTTGCTGACGAAATCCATTCGTTTTAGTGATAGCTATATCAGAAAAAACCTTTTCTGTCACTGCACTACTCAATCACGGACGCTAGTAAATAAAATTATATTTTTTACAATCTATTTAAACTTCAACAATTTCTAAACTCATCACAAATTTATCTAAAATATAAACAAACCGACTTCTGGAACATTAATAATTATCTGTTGCCAACTTAAAATAATCTGAAAACCAATGAATATCTCAAAAATAAATTTTAAAAATGTCCTTTCAAAAAGTTGGGTTACAAAAAGAAATTAAAAGTTTTAGGAAAGTTGGTTAGAGTTCTTACAATGAAACAATTATTCTTTAAAGAAAGTTGGTCTATTTCCTAACAATAGCATTATGAATGCAAAATAGCATTAAAAGTAAATTTTATTTTTAATTAGTGATGCTGAGATGTGAAATGAATTTAACAACAAATAACAATACTTTTGTTTAGTTGAACAATTTAATTAAGAAAATAAATTACGCTACTCAAATTACATCTAAGTAAAATTATGCGTATACACTGAGAAAAATAACGATTTCAAATCTGATTGCATCGATAGTTTCATTTTGATGTGAAACTTTTTGTTTCAAATATGAAAACACAATTAGTATTTCAATTTTAAAATACCCGAAATACGAAGTTTCAAACAATTCACTAGTCACCACTCAAATTATATGTATTTTTGTTTAATATTTGCAGTTTATAAAATTAAGCTGAATCGTCTTACGAAGCGGAACTTAAAAACGTGATAGCCTGCATCGCTCAGATACGGCATCACACTCGAATTACAAGTAGACTAGACACATTCTGATCAAATACTGTAGTACCGTCTAAGGGGATAATTTATTTTTGACAAAGGCCAAGAGGACATGTATCCGTTTGAAGAGTGTGTGAAAACAAGAATTTAAAACTAATTAAGTACCTTTTTCTCTGGACCTCAATAACAATTTTCAAAAATTTTTGGACCCCTAGTAAAATTACTTGCCGACGCCTGGTTTAGAGGTTTTTCGTTGCTTAGAAGGGTTTGTTTTCTATTCATCTAATGACAAATTTTTAACTGCTAACAAAAGGGTATAAATGGTCCCGATTTCAGGGTGGTGCTTTTTCAGTCAATGCAAAGCAATCATTTGTCTTTATCAACTATGAAATAAGTAACAAAACTGATTCGGATTATTATTTCATAAAAACTTCTTACCTGAAGTCATTTTTATCACTTCTGGAAACGATTTCTTCCAAGAATATTCACATCCATTCCTCTTCAAGAAGATGTAAAACTCTGATTTGAAACAAACCCTAAAAGTTAGTTTGGCGAATGAGAAATCCTAATCCGAAGAACCATATAATTTTAAGAAACCTGAAAAAGTCTATAAATATTTTAAAAATATGTCTTCCTATACACTTTGTACCCTTTTTTACTGGATAGAAAGCTTTATTTAACATTAAAAGCATTACCATGAATGTGTGAAATTTCAAATATTAGGTTAAACCGGAAAGTTCTGTCGCATATGGGATTGTCTGTACAGTGTAGGTGTTATATTTTTTACCACTCTTCCATTATACATAATTCCATTATATCTTAGATTAATATAAATTATAACTTTATCTACAGTCAATTTGGCTTATTTTTGGGATTCTTCTCCTCTTGGGCTTTTAGTATCACAAGCAGGAGAATACTAGTATATTTGACAAATCCCAATCTGGGCTTTCCTTAAATCTATGATAGCTTCTTACTTCGTTTCTTTTCAGCTCAACATTTAGTATTTTTCTTAAAATCAAGATTTTTAAATAACAATTAGCTGTCTTTACCTCATTTCCAGTTCATACTAGCTTATATCCACCCTCCTACCATCGCATACTATACCTGGTAGTATACTGAACAGATATGGGAAAATATTTGATTTTTAGAATAAGTACCACCTTTTTCTATGGTATAAAAATCTGATTTTTAGGGTAAGGGAAGCGTTTCAAGAAATTAGTTGAAAATATTGATTAAATGAATTTGTAATTTTTCTGCCCATAATGTCAGGTGCTGTAAAACCTTATCATTGATGAGATTTCAAATAGGTTTCGAAATTGGCATTTTAGCTCCCAATTTTACCTCCCAATTTTACCTCTTACGTTACTTTAAGCAGTCTTATCGAATAGGGCATAGCAATTATACTGTATACCTAGACACTACTTTTATGAATGTAGCTGTAAGCGTTTCAAGTTTAAAGTTATCAAGTTAGTCAAGTTATGGGACACCCTTATTATCACCTCTTTTTTTAAAAAACAAAATTGTATACATATGATAGTATTTTCAGGACCAGCGCCACAAGCTTCGCTTGCTGATGGATTTAAGAACCTATGAAATTAGTAGGACCAGCGCCTAACCATATATTTCGTATTGCGATTTTGAAAGTTCTACGTTCAGTCGGGGAACACGTATTTATAAATAAATGACAACCTCAGATTGTTGGCATGAGTTGTGCACTCTGTGGACAAATATTACTTTTGAAGGGTGTCAGGAAACTTCTTGTTTTAAGAAGTTTTTCTGGGGATTACCTCTATTAAAAATCTTTATCTGGGGATACCTCTATTAAAAACTTGGCGAATTCTGAAGATAAATTTTAAAGTTAAATCTAAAATAGTTTTGACGGTATTCTACTTTGAATGCAGAGGTCCGAAACAAAATACGATTCATTTTAGTTAGCAATAGGGGATATACTTAAATTTTGAATTACATTTTCCATAGCTTAAGTAGAGGTTTTTGATCAGAGATAACCAATGAGGCACTTTGATATACTTAGATGTGGGGTTTGATAAACAAAATGGGCACTGTTGCATTTGTCAATCTTTGAGTCTTATCTAGTGTTTGAGATCAGCAACTGCTTGTACTGTAGCTATGTGTGTTTCTAAATTTCGTAAAACAAACATTTGTCAGAAGTCAATCTCTTAGCTACAGTTTTTTCAAGAAATCAGAAATTACAAACTTGAAACAAAAAAGAAATAGGATTCCCGAGAATAAAGTTAAATCTTACATGAAGGAAGTAATTTCTAAGCGATTAACCATCCTGAAGGCAGTTGATAAACACATGATCAGATCAGATACTTTGAAATATCACATTTAGAAATTCTAAGCACTTTTGTAGGCAACTAATAACTGTATTTTCATATTAAATATAAGAAACCAGTGACGAAATAGTATAGAACAAATGGCTCAATACTCACCAGTCATTTAGTTCCGAAATTTTATATATTAAATTAATGGACACTCGATTTATGGACAGAAAGGACAGTAATAATTAAGGTTATTCAGGGGCAAACGCTAGCCTTGAAAAATTTCCATTTTTAGGATAAGGGACTTCAGAATTAGAACATTAGTTAAACTCTTTTATTTTTGTTATCTTTTATTTTGTTTATTTTTTATTAATTGTGAGAAGTTACGTCAAATTTATTATCTATATTAACCCTTTCTGTTCTAGTCCTCCAGAGATTGCCATTGAATCTTATAGAAAGATTGGGGCAGTCAGAACTTAAAGAAAAAAGTAATGAAAACTGTTTCTAACTTCAAGTAAAGAACATTTGAAGCGCTAGGGAAAAACAAACGATCTCACACCTTTAATTTCTTTCTTAAATAACTTTCATGAACATGAACATGTACCGTTCTTCCCCTCACGGCTTCATTCATTATTTTCCAGAATTTCTGTACTAATTACTATTTTTGAGCAAATTGATCGCTGTATAAAATTGCCCAAAACAATATGTATCTTATTGCCCTGCATGTGGGACGCATTGATACAAAATTGATTACATACAAAAGTCGTTATATTTTAATTTTCAACAAACTTATATTTTTATAATAGATAGAATTCATAGTTTCATAGAATTGAGTCACTTTTAGATATTTTTAGGGAAAAGAATACATTAATAAGTCATTTTTTTACTCAAAAAGTGGGTTTGAATTTCAGTGTATCATATTTCCCTACTTTCCTCAAGGGTGATAGCAGAGATATTTTTAACTCCTCTGAGAGAGTATTTCACTCCTTGAAAATCGGAAATACTCTTTAAAAAACTAGCCAGGAGTACTTTCACTCTTTGAATTTTTCACTAAGGTTTAGCTTAAAAATGCACCTCGTGGCCCCACCGAAATCAACAAATTATATTTTTCTACTCAAAACACCAACTGATCTCAGCGGATACATTTTCGTCCGACTTCTGGCCAAAGCCAATTGCCAAAAGCCACGGCACCCTAATAATTATACTTTTTTATTGTGTTTTCATACAGCCATAGTATTTTTTTTTCCATTTATTGTTCTGATGCTTAGGGAGTTTGTTGCGGTTTTCGTGTCTCTGTATAATGTAGTTCATGCTATTTCCGTATTTCACTCCTCATAATTCAATTTCACTCCTCCTAAAAAAGTCAAGGAGTATTTTTACTCCTCCAAAAAAATCCTAGGAATAACGCTGGGTGATAGAAAAACAAACTGTATTAGTAATGGAATTTTCATTGTATAACCACAAAGTTTTTTAATGGAAACTCAGGACCCTATTTAGCATACAGAACAATCATCGAAAAAATATAAGTATATTCCTAAATATTCTACACTTGAAAAATGTTGATGGACTTATGAAATTTGATCTGAAGAAAAATCTGAAAAGTCACTTGAAATGACATTTAAAATATATTTCCGCTAAATTCACAGCTTAAAAGTGAGAAATGGAAAGACTATGACAAATATTACTGAAAATTATTACCAAACTGAGTAAAAAAAAACTGGTTCAAAATAGATAATTATTGATGTCAAAAAGTACTTAATTTTTTATTAAAATATTTTTCGTCCTGAATTAATCCTTATTATCTGAGTAAAATCGTATCGCTCAACACTAATACTTGAATTATAATCAAATCAATAAAACTCATGATTAATTTTAGTTTTTTACACCAACCAGGCCCTAATTTTAAAGTTATAAATCAATTTTAATCCTCAACATGAGATTTTAATGAAAACCTGATTATCAAATTCAACCTCTGATTAAACTTATTCAAATATTTCGAAATACAAGGATAAATATGACCTTTACCTTTTATTTAGTTTGGAAGGTTTAACTATTCGATAGTTTTAGACTTCAAAGGAAAGTGCCTTGGGTAAACTAATTTCAAAACATATTGCAGACACGTATTGTAAACAGTATGCCATGGTTTAAAAAACTAAACTTCGACTGTTTACTTTTAAAATAATATGTAAACACGTCCTATCCGTCCCATACTTCATTTCCCTCTTAATTACCCACTCCGAATGACATTGTTAAAATAATGAAGGCATAATGAACACCTTCGAAACGTAGTAAGTAGCAAAATGAAATATAATTCCAAAGCAAAGAAAATGGAACTTCATAGGAAACTCCGATGCAGCAGCATCAAAGCCTTGCACAGACAGAGCACTCCAAAAACCAAACAAATAATTAAGAGGGCTAATGCCGCGGTAATCATAACCGAAAACACACCCTGCAAATTGTGCTCGCAGCGAAAAAAGACCGCTCGTAACTCTCTAAGTACAGGTACGCTACTTCCATTAACAGTATGCGGATGAAGAATCGTTCATTTTTAATGAAAACCATTTGCCGCATTCGGTTTGGGCTGTTTAAAAGGATAATGAGAGCTGCATCCGGAATTTGGGAGTTTTATTTTTAGTCCGCCGAGCTGCCTTCCGATGGGGTCCTAAAAAGAGCACAGTCCGCAGTTCGGGCAGATTAGGGGCTTAGCGAAGGTAGAGGCATTTTTACGAATTATTCAGAGGTGCTGGGAGTGTTGGAGATTCCTATTGCTGGAAGTGCTTGGGTTGCCGTTGAAAATGTCCTCATTATTATTTCTGGTAACTGAGGGATTTTTACTGAGAACTGACTCTCTTGCTCCTTTGCTAATTCACTGAGGAAAATGACGATTTAAAACCTGGATACATTGATAGTTTTATGTTGATATAAAACTTTTTTATTTCAAATATGACGACACATTTATATCAATTCTGAAATACCAGAAATACTAAGTTTCAAACAATTCAATAGTCACCACTCAAATTATATGCATTTTTGTTTAATCTTGGCATCATATGCAATTCACTTTATGTGCTTAAATAACGTGAATTGGATTTAAAACGTGATAAGCCGTCTTGCTCAGACGTGGTATCACACTTTTGTATAACAACTAGACTTTTCACGTTCTGATCAAATGCTGTAGTACTCTATTATCATACGGGGTAATTTTGACAAAGGTCATGATGCATCATTTTTGAGTACCTGCATATTTGCAAAAATGACCTAATGTATGTTTCAAACTTGAGTAAATTTGATTCGGAGCCAGTTTGCGTTTGTGAAATACTCAGATTTGGTATTTTTTACTGAGTTTTGAAAATGCCGTTTTAAGAGTGTTCCATGACGAGTGAAAGTTTTGAGATATTACTAACTGAAACATCAAAAAACTACAGAAAAGTATAGAAAAAGAGCATATTTTTAGGTAATAATCCACTCCATCTTAAGGTTCAAAATATATGGTGACTGTTAAAAGGGGGACTTTTTTATAGCCAACTGCATGGCGAAGCTATAGAAATCGAGAATTGGAACCCTATATGTAAGGTCAAAACCGACCTGAATGAACTATGAAATTAATTCTCCCAGGAAAAAAACTATTTTAATCAGCTAAAGTTAAAAATTTTGCAACAATTCCAAGCTTTGAAACTGGTTTTGTAAACAAACATCACTACAAGCTTTCTCTATGATGAACAATAAACAAGAACATACTTTTCAGCCATACCTAAATGCCTTCGAATAAAATATCTTCAGTTAGACTAAGTGAGTATGATCTGCATGTTGTGTTAAATTGTGCTAATGAAGTAATGGAAAATGTTATAATTATATCACGAGCCTTTAAAAATCAAGAGTTGCTTAAAGAATACATTTTAAATAAGGAGTACATTTTAAACATTACATTCGTACACATTGAAAAGAATACATTTCTATGGATTTTAACATTTATGTTTACTTTACATACATGTTTTTACCTACTACTTTAATGTAATGTAATAAAATAAATTAATATTTTCTACTAAACTTCTTTAAAATTGGTTAATATAGTTGGCAAATTAAGAAATAGGGATTTTCATATTCTCAACTAAAATTTAGAAACTATATCCTCCTAAGTATTATACATGTTACTCACTAAATTGCTAATTTTCAATTCTACTGAATAAAATGCCCTAATATTCATGAATTCGGTTCCACTTATTAAATGCTTTAGGGATCTTGGTGAACATAACATTCTATGACATCTGCATCTTACTGAATAAGTTTTCAAGAAAAGAATCACAACAGTGGGGAGGGGTTCATGTAAAATGTAAAATTAGGATAATTGTAAAACAATTTTCAATCGTAGCATTGAAACAACATGTAAATCGTAACATGTCATGTAAATCGTAATGTCTTATAAACCACCTCATTTTTTTTAATTAAATGTAATATTCGTATTTATTAAAAAATGGCAAATTTACAAAAATGATTTTCAATTTTTCATTCAAAATATATTACTGAGAAAATAATCATCTCAGACTATCATTAAAATTTATTATCACAGTGATGATAAAGACGTTTTTTTTCTTTTCTGATGATTGGTACATGATAATACGTTTTTGATGAAAAAGGCTGCCTAATTTTTAAATGTGGCGTTTACAAATTTTGATCCTATTTAAAGATTCTTTCCGTTCCCATAATTATTAGTTTCAAACCCCTGGTTTGAAAGTTCGTTCCAAGCTTTAGGTTTTAAGCAACAACTCCTCGTAGAATCATGGGAAAGGTGTACCTGACCCCTTAGTAAAGTGACCATTGTAAATACATGGAGCGCTCTCAGCAGCCAAATTAAAAACATTATTTAAAAATCTAAAGACGATGGAACAAAATTTTATTCAGAAAAGTGTTTACGGAAATTAGTCCCCAGATTCTGTTTCTTAGAAAACTCCTTCAGATTAGTGAACGTAACGTTGTATAAACCATAAAATCTTAAAAAGTTTCCTAAGTACTAAAATTGGTGACTACTTTCAGTGTTCATTTACTGGAAAACGCCATCACAATTAGTACAAACTTCGTTCATTTGGCATGCTATGGCATGTCGTTTCATTTGGATGGCAGTGTTTTAATCCAAATGACTTCAAACCTATGAGATTTTATGCAATTTTAAAGTATTTTAATCATGGGGCGGAAAAAAAAGCCTGATTGGAAACATAGCTTTTTAAAGAACTGGTTGAAAAAAACTCTGAATATGATACTGTTTGAAATAAGCACATCACACAAGTCCTACCTCTAAGTGGATGCGACTGTTTAACTTGGATGTTTACCCTATTTTCAGTCTGGACTATGGTCATAATATAGCTTATTGCCACTATTCTTACCATCGCATACTATTGATAGTATATTCATTATCTATGGTATAAAAATCTGACTTTCAGTGTAAAGGAAGCGTTTCAAGAAATTTGTAGAAAATATTGATTAAAAGAAACAAGCGTGTTACTGGTTTTATTTTTGTAATTTTTCTGCCCATAATATCTGGCGCTGTAAAACTTTATAATTGACGAGATTTCAAATCGGTTTCAAAAATGCCATTTTAACTCCTAATTTTACTTTAAGCAGTCTTATCGAATAGTGCATAGCAAATTTACTGCATCAGACACTACTTTTATGAATGTAGTATAGAGCTGTAAGCGTTTCAAGTTTAAAGCTTTGGCCTCGGGACAGGTGTTATTATGGGAGACACCTATATCAAATTATCACCACTTTTTTTTAATAACAAAATTATATAGCTGATAATATTTTTGAAAACTATGCAGGTTAGAGAGGTCTTCCGGATTCTCATTTAAGTTCTTCGTTTACTCGAGGAACACGTACTTAAAAATAAATGAGAACGTAGTTGGCACTTACGTTGTGCTTCTCACTCTACACTGCGCTTTGGAGAGGTTTATAAATCGTGGGATTGAGGTTTAACTGCTATTAAAAACCTTTTAGGTTTATCCACCTTAAAGAATAGGACCTTTTGGACTGCTTTCAAAAGTTTACTAAATCACTTATTACAACGGTTTGAATTTGATGGTCACGTTTTATTCCAAAAACCTGGTCTAATGGTTCAATTTAGTTATAGTAATATTAATTTTAGAAATAAATTGAAAATCAGGCCTGGTTATCAGGCCTGGTTTTAAATATTTATTTTTCGTACCAACAAAATAAAATTGGGTCTGGTTCAAAATCCCGACAGTTTTACGTTTGCCCGACATCATCATAATCATCACCTACAAGGGGAACGAAGGAAGAATTGTCGGGCTGTTGAGTGTCAGGAAAATGAACGGATCCCAATAAAATCATACTTGTCGCACGAAAGATCACCAAATCACCAACGGAAAGATAACTCGATTATTCTAAAAAATACCAAAGAGAGTGCCTATATCCACGAAACATTGGATTGACGGTTTTCGTGAGGTGTAATCGATATGTTATACAGCCTTGTTTGAGTTTTATTTTTTGGATCGAAACATTTTTCAACATGACTTATTTATGATTATTATCTGAGTTAAATCATATTGCTCAAAAGTAATCGTGATTTTTTTTTTTATCAAAACCAATAAAACTTAAAGTCCTATCCTGAGTTTTAGTATATCATGAGGCCTAAACCCATGCCGGATTTTATAAGTTACTACTAAATATTTAATCTTTAAGTTCATATTCTTCCTGAAATCATTACATTCAGTTCTTTCTTGTCAATATAATCGCACATCCGCCTAAATGAATCACTTATTTCAGAAACATGTCAAACGCCACTTTTCTTGTTTTGAGATGAACAAGAAAAACTGTATAGAAGCTCACTACATTTTTATGTAGGTGTTTAGTAATTTTTTCTTAAAGTAGACCTCATTTGGGTATTTTACAGACAAAAAGAATTTTTAAATATTTTTATTCTTTGCATAAAAAAATATTGAAATTTTTGCATTTGACAGGTTTCTGCAATAAACAGAGTATTCAGGCCAATTTTCATAGTTTAACTCTAATTCGTTTTAAGGATTTGGTAATAAAAGTGGGAGTATTAGTTTAAAATAGCATTTCCATATTAAATACTATAACCCATAAAATTATTATAGGGTTCTTATTTCTTTTTCTCTTTTGGTTATTAGATGTAGTACAAATACTTATTTTTATAAATGATTTCAACTCTAGACTCAAAAATAGTGGTCAGCCAATTCAAAATGTTAATATAGACATCTTCGAAAACAATTAGTTGCTTAGAAGTAACTTTGTGGACAAAAAACGATTTTGCTTTAAAAGCCTACAAAATTAGTTAATTAGTTCATTATTATGATCTGGGGTAGAGATTTGATGTCCACTTTTAATAAAGTGATTCATAGATCCAAAACATCAATCACATGGATGTGATAAATGGCCACAAGCATGAAAATTTTAAATATACATCTACCAAAACGTCCTTAGTCTTGAGATTCGTAAAAAAACTTTAAAAATATGGTTTGTACTATGGGTTGATGGATCTAACCTCTAAAGAATGACTCTTTCAATCACATATAGTTTTTGTATATGATTAAACAAACTGCAGTCCCAAACAAAGCGGTAGATGAGACGGCATGAGCGAAATTGTCCACAATTTAAGTGCAGAAACCAGTCAAGCGACGTCGTTTGACTTTTTTCTGCAATAAAGCTGAAATTTAACATGCTGGAAAACTATTTTAAAATCCCGTTATTTTTATTATTTTTACACTAAAATGTGTGGTTACCCCTACAGAATCATACGACACCAATAACTCGTTTTTGAAAAAAGTGGCGTTTGTCATGTTTCTGATACAAATGATTGCGAAACTTCCTCTGTTGGGTAACTTGGAAATAATAAAACAATGTTACAAAGATCCTTTCTAGTATTTTCATATTGAAATAATCTGTTTTATCCATGTTTATTTCAATCCATCCATGTTTCCCGCAAATTTGTTTTTCTTTTAAATTGTAAATTTCTCTTTATATACCATCAAGAAGAGCTAAAACTTGGATTGGTTTTATAGGTAAGATCTTAATCTAAGACCTCCAATTGAAATTTTGGGATTATCTACCGTATTTTGACCGCATTGTTAAAAAAACTGAAAAACTGGATTTGACCCCACCTCCCCTACATACTACCAAAAATTCAATCCTTAAACCCTAATCTGTCCTGAATTCATAAAATGAAGTTCTTCCTTGGCAATTTAATCGCACTTCCACCTAAGTGGTTATGCGAAATTTCCCGACAGATTGTATTAAGTAAAAAAGTACGCTGATGAGTTGTCTGAAACTTGTATATTACCTATTTGTTAAATGATTAAGTGGTGAATGTTATAAAATTTCGGAAAAAATTAATGATAAATTTCAATTTAAACCAAGAGTTGGACCAGACCCGATTTTTAAAATACTACCTTGATTTTTCTGAAAAATACTGGATGTGGTACTGGGATAAGCAATTTTTTCATCACACCTTTTCATTCAGTCTGTTCATATTTGTTCTCCGTTGAAATGTGAAATTTTTATTTTATATCTAGTAAATGATTGACTAACTCCATTTACAATTATTTAACTATAAAATGAGACAGTTAAATTCTATTTTATAATTTGTCTTATTCTTTTCATTTTTCCACATTTATGCACTGATCTAATTAAAAATTCTCTAAATTTTAATTTAACACTAGAAAGACGGCACTATGCTGTATACCTAGTTCCCATCCATAGAAAACGCCATATCCATAGAAAACGCCTGTTCTAGTGAAATAAGATTGGCTATTTTGGGGTGAGGTGTGAAGGAAATATTTGGACGCTTTTTATTTTTATTTTTTGATAAAAGTACTGTTGTAATCGTAAATTAATCATCATTATCTTGAGTAAAGCCGTATCGTTTAAAAGTAATTATAATTTTTAATCGAAACCAATAAAAGTTACGATCGGATATGAGTTTCACATCTTAAACCAGGCTTGATCTTTAAAACTTGAATCAAAATAATTTAATCATTAAAATAGGTTTCTTTGATAAACGTGGGCATGAAACTCCAACCCCTCTTTAGACTATTTTAAATGTGTACTAAATCATTTAATACTTTAATTCACTCTTGAATATGGACAGTCATCAGATATTAAGTGATTTAAGTCATTTTCACATATTCATGCACTGAAGCACTTTAAATAATAATTACTATAATAAATAATATTAATACTTATTTGTGACTAACGTAACAAAAACTGGAAGAAAATTTTATGTTAGTCGCAATTAAAATTCAATTATTTAAAAATAGTAATTTTTACATCTTTATCAAGTGTTTAAGCTCCTGGATACATTATAAAATGATTGAATCACTAAATAGGTATCTGGTAGCTGTCTTTTTTCCAAGAGTGAAAACTAAAGTATTAAATTGTTTAGAAAACTAGTAGTGTAAGTAGTCAGTCTAAATTCCGTTGGTCACATCGAAATGTCCTTTTATAAATATAATTATTTTTAATCAGTAATAATTTTAACTCACAGCAGAACACTGAAATTGTTGACAAAATGTTTGTGCCTTTCTGATTGTAAGGAAACTAATTTTATTCATAATTTATACTTTGGTTCTCCCTCAACACAGTTCCCTGAATCATTTCGTTGAGTAACTGATAGAGGGTTCTCAAGATATTGAAATTAATGGCAGTTTACAGATCTACACATGACTTTTAACTATTTTCTAGAAAGGTTTTGATCATTCACCTAGGGTTGCAACAATATCTTTTCATTATAGGATTGTAAAACTATTAGAAAATTTTAAATTAAAGATTACTCAAGAGTAGGATACAGTAGGATAAGTTCCCTGTTGTAACAGATAGTGGTGGAAACCTAGGAGAGCTCGGTCTTAACCTTAGCCTTCCAAGCCACAAATCTTTTTAAAGATCATGGTAATTCCAAGATGTATTTTTCCGTGATTTGGAACCAAAAGTTTCTCCAAAGATTGTAAAAAAAATGCTAATCCTGCGAATTATTTAAAGAAACAAAATGTCTCTGATAAAATTTATTTTCTAAAAATATTAGAATGACTCGTTTGAAATACTAGTGTGTTCCATGTAAAAAATATAGGTTTATTATAATATTGCATCAAAAATGGCAATATAAAGGAATTTTAGTTAAAATGTCACTTTTGTAGGAACTTAAAGGTGACTTTATCCCAAATTTTCAAAAATATTTTAAACTTAAATCCTCACTTTGATAATAGTTTATATTTCAGTTGAATTTGTTAAATTTTATATGAACCACTAACCGTGTCAAATTTTTTTTTGTTAATAACTTTTATTTGCTTCAAATGTGAAGAAACACTCCATTTGGTACAAAGGTACCTTGTTTTGCGAAATTGAGTTTAAAACTCAGAGATTTTAATACTTTTCATCATGTTATAAATGTGTTCTAAACTGTTGTAAAATATCATAAGCATCCTATTTCTCGCATAGCACAATCGCAAAACAATCCGTTACAATAGCCATAAAATTGAAAAGTTTTTGGTTAGAAGTGGTCATTATTGTGTTTATTTAATATTGCAAAAGCGTTTCAGGCATTTGAAGTCAGTGAATTTATAAGATTGAGTTTATTAAAGAAAGTAACGTTAAAACAATTAACAGAGAATTTTACAATAACTTCTATTTTTCAAAGTTTTTGTAACAACTTCTTTAACAACTACTTTGAATAGTATAAGAATTTTTAGAACTCGAGGATTCCAAAAATTTGAATAAACTTCTATAGCGTGCCAAATATTTAATAGCGAATATCCACATCAGATTAAAACAAATATAGAAGAATGTGCCGCAATGTGGTGATAGGTGCCTAATATGGAGGCCCCCTAATCTATGCGGAATATAGACACGTTCAGTTAGTGGCTTGGGCTAATAAATTGGGTTAAATTATGACCACGAACATCATAATATCTGCAAATATAATGCAACTATAGCCATGGGAGCACCGCAAAACTTTGAACACACCCAAAAGTTTTGAAAGCTTTTTTTTAAACTACCTTTGTGGCAATCCAAATTAATAGTTTCTTAACTTTTTTCAATTGATTCCTACATGGTTCCTCCATAATGCTACTAGTTAATTTTATACTAAAATAGTGTAACTTAATTAAGACTTCAATATGATAATTTGATGAATGGTATGGGGTCATAGGATATGACATGGAAACTCTTTATCCTTCTACCAGGTATAAAATTTAAAACCATATAGTAAGGAAAGCAAGCCAGTTAGAAAAAAAGAAACTTTTAGTGCATCTTTTTCTTGATTTGTCATTTTTATTTATATAATTACACTTTTACGCTCTTTATTAATTTATTCCTTAATTTAAACTTTTCGGGATCAATTTCAAAAAGTATTTTTCTTTTTACTTAACAAAAAAATTCTATCAGTTATACGCGTGTTCTTTAACAAAAGGATCCCATTTTTTATATTTTTATTATAAAATAAATCAATTGGAAGATTGAAAGTTCATGTAATTCCAGAATGATTGCTACCGTTAATATAAGAGACAAATGTACGACGTAGGCTATACTTAACACCCCCTAGACATAGCATAACCGTCTACTCAAGTTCTAGAGGTTTTGCGTTGATTTTAGGTATTATTAGTGCCAAAAGTTTGAAGTTGAAGGTTTTTGATCGTATCAAATTGAATCCAAATGTACAAATACTTAAAAAGATTAAAATAAGAGTGGTGGCTTTGTAAAAATCCAATGTAAAATTAGAGGTTTTAATTATTCCCCACTATTTTTACAATTTACAATTAAATATTACTTGTCCTTCAAAGTTCATTTATTGCTCGAAAAAATCGAATCACGTACTCTTGACCAATCCTTGCTGTAAAAAGTAGGGATTATTTAATCAGCATTATGAAAAACTAAAGCAAACCACGGCTGAATTCGCATTTAGAGAGTGTTGAATATACTCATGAATTTCATGTAATGAGTGCTCTCCGTGTCACGATTATCGGAAAATAATTTAAAAGTTAATTTATTTGCGTTATCACAACCTCTTGTTTGTATGTAACATAATAATAATAAACTTGCGGATTTTATTTTTACCCCCAGATGAGGTGTTTGCTCTCAACAGCACCTTCTTATAACTTGCTAATTTGTGTCCACACCTAAGTATCAGGGGGACTGTGTTTTCCATCCTCATCCCTTTGAGTTATTATAAAGATAACCTTTAAATTTTCTAAACCCTCATAGAAATATAGTACTGTATATAAGTTGAAACTTTTGGGAAAATAAAAGACTATGTTTATTTGAAGTAAGTTTAGATTGAGTATTGTAATAGGTGTTCATTTCTTTTGCACCAATTGTTGAACCATCTTTCAGAATCACATAAAAAGCAAAATAAAAATTTCATGGTTCATACTTGGTTATTTATAAAAAAATTCCTACTGGGTTAAGAAAGTAGAAATAATTTTATTTCTGATTTCTGTATTAGTGCAAATTTTTTAACCCAATGTTTTCTAATTTAAGATTCTTCATAAGTGCTATGGTGTTTACTTTCGAATCCTCCTATATAGATTAGTATAATATTTCTATAACTATAAGGTGGCAAGCTGTTCTCTCTCCCGAGAATCTGAAAACAGTATTTTGAGATTAGTTTACTCAAGATCTATTTTGAAATCAAGTAAAGAATCTTGTATACAAAATTTAATGAGTAAAAAGATCAAACCGTAACAAAGTGTAAAATAGAAAAAACTTTCTATTTATTAAGGTTTTCGCGGCATCAAAATTTAAGGTAGTAAAAGTAGGCTTATTCTGTATCATATAATATGAAAGAAAAATTATATTTTATTTTTGTTTTATTTTAATTTTTTAAATTTAGCTTTGTTGTTATTATTATTACAATATCTTTGATATTTTTCAGGGCGTTTACTGAATTCAACCTATTTTTTTTTAAAAAATTGGATGGAAAATAAAATTATTTTTGAAGATTGAAAAAAAATAACAAGTTACATATATTTCTCTCAGAAAGGTAAGTTCAGTTAAACCTTTCGTTTAAATTTACCAAGCATGAAATGAAATTTTAGTATGTTTTCTATAACATTTATTTTAACATATTTCAAAGTCAACTCAAATACCATACTCATATCATGTAAACAAAATTGCAGCAAAAAATGTCAATAGAAAATAAAGATACCAAAATTTCTCTCTACAAAAATATTTTTAAACTCTAAAATATTTTTACAATGATTTTTTTTAACTCCTATACACTAAAGGGCAATTCCACTGTAACTCACGCTACATTTCTTTTCAAAATTACAAATTAAAGTAATTTTTTAAAATAGAAATTACTATTATTTTCTTTCTAAAAAAATCATGCATATTGAAATTTATGCTTTTAATTTAAAATAAGTATTGCGAATCTTTTAAAAATTTTAGTTTTTTAAATATTAATTAAAATAGAGTCGTAACTCACGCTACAAGAAAAAGACATGGATTTATTAGTATAAAATTCAAATTTGTGTTTCTGCTTAAATAGTGTTTCAATAATGCTATACGCTTGTCAGGTTTTTGAATATACTTCCCTTATTCTAAAATAGCAAACAATTTTACTGGGAATACTTAAGAAAATAAGAAACTAATTAAAATTTAGAAAGCTGTTCGTAACTCACGCTACAGTACTTCGTAACTCACGCTACATATCGAAAAATAGTTGTTGAAAATCATAAAGAAAACGTCCAGAAATATTACTTGAGCATATTTATTCATCATAGAACGAAAAATCAGATATAAAAATAAGAAAATTATCATCAAATATGTGTACATTTTTAGTATTTTTTCGAAAACATCCATAGTTCCAGGAAACATACTAAACCCGTGTTGTTCGCTTCTTTATTATGGCATTTGATCAAATTTAATTACTTGGCCGTATTTTAATAACTTTTTAAAGTTTTAAAAATTATTCTTTCTGAATTCTTTAACAAAAATAAAATTTTTACATCCTCCGTGTTCTGGAGAATTGCAGCATATCGGAAAACTTTTTCCCAGAACATTTTTCCAGAAGAAAAGTTCCTCCTACTCGAACATTATCTTGCGATACTACCGATTGATGAGAGACCTGTTCTGTTTTGCCTAGATTTTGGGTCTCTGAGATGTGAATGTCGTACCTTCAACAAGTCCCGTTGTAGTTTAAATGCAATGCATTTATGATATAGTATCTTGAAATGGAGCTACATTCTCAAATGTTAAACACAGTAGTTTATTAAATAGTTTTTCTAATTCCGGCATATACAAATTCCTTAACTTAGAATTTGACGTTACTGTTATGTTTATAAAAGTCAACAAATAGCTAAATTTTTAAATTCAGTTGAGTTACCGCAATAATGTTGCTTATGTTACCGAAAACCGTAACTCACGCTACAATAGTTTTTTTGCTTTAGAACAAAGTAAAACTGGATATTACTTATATTTAACTTGAATTATGAATTAAGATGCTAAAAATTGAAGAGAATAAAAAATTTGGAAGTTTTTAATGCTTTATTAGATCCGTAATATTACTATAACCTATTTTTTCGTAACTCACGCTACATGATATAAGCGTTCAGCTTTAATCATGAATATAAATGTGATAAAATAAATTTAAACACTTAATTTCATTTTTATTCTAAAGTTTATGAGTATATTTAACAAAAAAATTGTAAAAACAAATAAATTATTTTTTTAATTTTCAAAATTAAACATATCTTTTTCATTAGAAGATTAAACTTTAAAACAAGCAGTTCTGAAATATTGACTTTTAGATGCTGAGATTCCGATAAATATTAACTTACACAAAATTTAAACTATGGAAGCACAAATAGATCAATACTGCATAGTTATTCCCAAAAATAATTAGAAAATTTATTTTTTTATTTTTAATGATCATGTCCCTGTTCATATGGAATAGCCCTAAAGCAATTTGGAGTAATTGAAGGACAAAGCTAGCCTAGGACTACAGAATAAAAAATACATGAAAGTACTCATATGAATTTGATGTAAACAAAGTAGGGAATCCATTTAACTTTCTATGAAATGTATTAATTTTTAAATATTACTATATGCTTGGTTTTAACAGTTGTTTTTAAATTGTAAAAATGTATGTTTAAACTCGGGGGAAAATGTTTTAAATCATTTTTTCCCCCAATGAAGTATATCTTACCTACTATATTAGGTAATAAAACTTGTTATTTTGCAAATAATAGTGATTTCTTTTTTGTTTTCTTTATTGTAGTAGTATTTGGTTTCGTATAACTACTTCACTTTTAAAATAAAACAAGATCAAACATTCATAACTATATCATTTTAAATATTCTGCTTTTTAAAATTTTCCCTAGAAATAATAATTAAGTAGTCTAAAATTTAGATTACTGAAGTTAGTGAGTGAAGATTTATAAATTTAAATTAAAAAAGGTGCAAGTACAGTTGTGGAGTTGCCAACTTGTTTATATAAACAAGCAGAGAGCAGGGTCATTCTTTTAAGTAGTGTGGATGCAGCGCGAGTTTTTGTGCAAATTTAAGTTAGTTCTCGATTGGAAATTTCTGACAGTGTATGAAATCGTCATAATTTCATGTCTTATGGTTAGTTTTAATGAACTATACCCATTAATTTTCCATTATTCATTCATTCATTTTATTTACCATTGTTTCCTTTCATATTTATCTTTTTTTCTTTCATTCAATTTTGTCTACTTCTCTCTATTATGCCTTTTCCGGTTTGTTTGTGTTTATTCCTATTCTTATATCTTTCGCACATTTATTTATATTTTCTTGATTCTTCCCTCTGTGTCTTTCTCGCCTTTTCCTCGTTCTTCTCTTTGACTTGCTTTTTCTTACTTTAGTCATTTTTCTCTTTGTTTTTCTTTCTGTCAAATTGACCCAGGCGCATAAAATTCAGTTTGTAATGCAAAAAAAAACATTATTTGAGAACAGAATGTTATTTACATATTATTCAACTCCTGTTTTGAGGTTAATGTTACATTAAGCACAAAAATTATGATAATTAATATGGTAAAATAAGCAAAAATGTGTGAAAGATTTAGAATTCATAGAATCGAAATTGAAATATTTTCATTCTTACCAGGATTTATTTTATTACCAGTTTATGCACAATTTGAGCAACTTCTTTTTATATCCTTTGTACATTTTCCACATGTAGGTACACTGCAAAAGGAACATTTCTCAACAGTTTTGTTGCTACACTTAGGCGCTTGACAACGGACTCTCTTTTTCAGTTCTGAACTTTCTTCGGGGTTTTCTTTCTTGACAATTTTTTTTCATCATTTTTTGTTTACTTGAAACATTAGAGTTACGCAGTTCTTCAATAAGTTGTTGGAGAAATTCCTTTCTAGAGATTATTTTCCCCGTGGTCTCTTTGTACAAAATCCACGAATTAATTCCAGCAAGATCAATAATATTATAGACAACATGAACTGGCCACCTTCTAGATCCAGCTTTCACGGAGTATTTTCTGACCATTTGGTCGGCAACATCAACACCAAATTTTGTCGAATTATAAAAAGATATTGTTTCTGGTAGCTTCTTTGTATGATTGTTATCAACATCAACTGTGGGCTGAAGAGAGCTCAACAATAAAACGTTTTTGTTCTTTTTTCCTTGGTAAACTGTCAATTTTGTTCCAAATTGTCAAAATTTCCATTATTACCTAGATCCTCCAAATTTAAATCGGATAATTTCTTCTTTTTACAAGATTTTCTTCTAGGAAGAACCTTTTCTTGACTACTGCTTGGTTCAAAGGATTCAGCAACGTCGGATGAGACTAGGTTATCATCTGAAGAAGTTCCTTCTTCATTTTGCAGCAAACATTCCTCTTCACTCAAATCAATGTCTTCATGAATTTCGTTTTCAGATTCATCTTCCGACAACTGTTGAAAATATTCCAGAGCTTCAGTAATCGTCAACTTACGCTTATTATTTTTATGCGACATTTTTCTCAAACACTACAGTAAGACTGCATCTATGGACTGCATGCGTTGAAGTGATAGTATTTTTTTTTCGTTTATTAGCTCGAAAACAGGGGTCAGTTGTTCTTTGTTGTCATAAACTGGTTTGTTTAGAATACTGTGTACCCTTGACAATGAAAGGGGAGGGGTTGAACTGATAAGACCGAAATCTTCACATTCCAAAAACAGCTGGGAACCGTGAGAACTATTACACTGTTTCACCGTTTCAGATGTTATTTATTTTCTCAAACTGGTCTTTTGACCTTGACCTTTGAAAGGAAAATTGAAAGGAAATTTGAAATTCTGGAAAGCGCTAGGCTGCGAATTCATCCGTTAGAAGGCTTTGGGTCAGGATGACCCAATCCGCGGTTTTAGGTATAGTAGTTTATTACAAAACAACCGTAAAAGCTAGGAGCTTAATTTTTTTACAGCTTATAATTAACAAGGATTTAGGAAGAGTCACAAAATTGTTTTAACCTAAGTTTGTAACTTTTTGAGAAAAACGAAATTAAAACTCGATTTGGGTCAAAATGACCCACTCCGCGGTTCTAGTGTTAAGTAATTCTCCTATTTGCCTCTCTTTCTCTTCTCTTCATTATTATTTTCTCTTCTCATCCTCATTATTTATTGTCTCTGCGACTTTCTTTTCCTTTTCTCATTTTTTTTTCTTTTCCTTCCTTTTAGTCAATGTTCTACTTGCCTTTCTCTCTCTTATTTTCCTCATTTATATCTCTTTGTCTTTCTTTCTCTTCTCTTCCTCATTATTCACTATTTGTCATTTTTTCTCTCCTCGTCCTCATTATTGACACTTTTTCTTTCTTTCTCTTATTTTCCTTATTCATATCTCTTTGTCTTTCTTTCCTTTTTCCTCCTCCTCATCCTTCTCTTTATCTTTCTAATCCTCATTTTTCTCCTTCTTTTCCAATCTCCCTTTCTATATTCCCTCTCTACACTATAAATTCAACAAATCAAACCACCTCAATCGAAATGGAACCATGGCTCTAAAATAACTCGAATACCGTATACTGTAGTAGAATGACTTTCGGATTCTGAAGCTATATATTTCACGAACCTAACCAAAACATCGTTCTTATCTATTTTTCCACAGTCTCTCCCGTTCTATCCCTGCTTCCTGAATTACTTCCATAGGTCGATCTTCACCCAGCCAGATGTTATCGAAAGCCAGCTCTCCCCTTATAAGAAACACCCCTTCCCTGCTTGTCCTGGGATGCCAAATTCCCCCTTTGGGTCTAGGGCCGGGAAGTCCCTGGGAACTCCTGTTGACCCAGATCGGGGGTGCACCATTCAAAATTCCCCGGCACAAAAAACGGGCAGGAAGCGGGATAGCCTAGGCCCTACTAACCCTTTACGGATTTCCCCATTTTCACACACTTCTGAAAAAAAGTTCGAAAAACATGATCTTGTTTTGCAACGCGTGTGTTGTGATCAGATCAGTTCCCTGCTCCCGTTGTGTCAAGATGACAAAACTTTCTGTCCCAGTAGTTTTTAAACTCAACTCCTCTCCTTGGTGTTTTAAATCTGAGATGTTGCGAAACAATCGGGAATTCAAAGGTAATTTGAGATTATATGTTTATTATTTACAGATTTTAAACTCTTTTGATTTGGGGCGTTTGGTAAGTTTTATGGGTATTTATATTTTTTATTTCAATTTGATTGAGGTTATTTATCAGTTTTGTTGATGTTTCATTAATTTAAGTAAACGTTTAAAATGCTAACATTTTCTGAAAAAAATTTGGAAGAATGGAAAGTTTTATAAGTTTTAAAACATTAACAATAATAACATTAACATTAATAATAGATAAATGTTCCTTTTTTCCTGGGATAGTTTTTAAACACAAATTTGGTACTTCACATTGAAATTATTTCTTAAAATCAAGTTCCTTGAGACACTCATCCAAATTCTCTTTGCTGATATAAATGTTGCATCATCAAAACTTCTTTAGGAAATGTTACTTTTGTAAACATGTATAAATGAAAAATTTGTTGCTGTGAAGCTGTTTCTTTTTTAATACATAAATTATATCTCGAGAGAGTTTATGAATTTGTCATCAAACTTTTCTATTGATATTAAGGTTTTTTTATATGTTTACTATTCTCTTAATGTTAGGATATCGGTTGCTTCATCTCCTAATGTATGTTTACAATTAAACATTTCATGTGCAAATTAGAAGTAGACCATTTCTAATACACCAAATACCAATTATTTTTATAGAAAATTATGAATGAACGGTGCGTTTTCCCAAACGCAAATAAAAATAGTCAAATGAAAAAGTTTATGGTAAACTACCATAACAAATTTCTCAAAAAATCACGTAGAATAAATTGTGCATTTATTTAACACGTCTCAAAAATTTCTCTTCCAAATGTTTATATTATTTTTCTGTTTCCTTCACAAAAATTTATATCTATACT
This sequence comes from Tetragnatha montana, assembly GCA_963680715.1. NCBI lineage: Eukaryota > Metazoa > Arthropoda > Arachnida > Araneae > Tetragnathidae > Tetragnatha > Tetragnatha montana. The sequence continues at coordinate 4,638,092 of OY796684.1, read as the reverse complement.
ATGTAAGAGCATGTAATATTTTATTACTTTCCAAAAATAAATTTACTTAACTTTAATAGTTTAATTGAAAATGATTTGATACATAAATAGTGCTTGTTTATCATTTCTACCTTTCTTACAAATTGAAGAATTCTACCTGGTAAGATACTCAGAAGTGTATCTATGCAAAATTGATGTTGTTTATTTTTTAATTCAACAAATTACTTTAACACTACATTTTATTTCAATTGTAAACATATTATGCGTGATATTCTTATTTAATATTATTAAAATAGCAACTATTTCTGTTTTCTCTCTGATCACATCTCTATAAAATGCTTTTTCTCGGATCGCATGTCTCTAAAGTGCTTTTTCTCTTAATTCTTTCTGTTTGCAGCAAAAGCAACTTACGATTTAGGGCTAAAATATGACGGAAATAAATGTAATGATATGAATACCTTATTAGCGCCTACTTTTGTATTTTTTTAAAAAACCTAAATTACTCTCCCTAATACAAAAGAACCAACCCATACTCTACATAACTCATTAGAGGTAAGGGCCTTTTCTAAATAGCAATACCCCACCTACGGTGCTAAGGTATGCACCCCCCAAGTCCAAGCTGAATACATTACGATCTACCGCTAATATATGCGCTGAAAAACGTCGAACGAGCCATCAGCGAGTGGCTCGCGTCGAATCCGGATAACCCGAGGTCCGGATACCCGATATCCGGATAAGCAAGGCCCCACCTCATTCAAAAATTCCACCTTATGAATACTGATAAGGCAAGAGAAGTTCCACCGCGCACGGAACTGACCCCTTCCATATTTTATTTTCCTTCCGGAAAGGGCAAAAGAATATTAGACCAGGGATCGTTCCCTCTTCTTGCTGCTCCGTCCTAGAGGGCCGGATTGATTGGTCCCCAGGACCAGGGCGGGGCGGTCCGAAAGAAATGGGCGGTGGCCCCCCTCGCCCATTGGCGCATGTTTTGCGCCGAGGGCGGGGCTAGTCCCCGAATCATCAGAGGACGGACCCCCGCAAAACCCAATTGGGCTCGAGCCCAGCAATGGAGAGCCGCCTTATAATAAGTATCGATTTCCCGTGTTGCATTTTTTAAGAACGCAAGAATTTGCATTCTGCAACAAGACGGGCCCTTGCTCATTATGCACCGAGTTCCGCGATTTTTCTTTTGCCCCCCCCCTCAAACTTCTGAAAGAGAGTGGGGGAATTAGTATGCGCCTTTCTATTCCAAAACAAACAGCGCATTTATCACGTAGACCGCTCTTGGAATTTTTGGGACAGGCCTCTCATCTCCCGTTTTTCAAGAGAGTTTAATACATGTCTAATTAGCTCCTTCAGCCAATAGGAGAGCGGCTTCCTAACGAGATTTCATTTTTGCTACTTTCCATTCCCGGCATAAACAAGGGCATCGTTAGAGAAGCCCGGCTCACTAATAAAATATTAATTTCGGGTCGGAGTTGTTGTCTTAGAGATCTGTTGCAGAGTAATCTCTTGAAATAATAACTTTCTTTTACAAACATCTTGAAGAGTAGGAAATTGCCTATGGAACGACATGCAAAATAATTAGAAAGTAATAAGACAGATTATTGCCAACTTCTGAATGCATGAGTGAGCTTAAAATGATTACTAGAGCTGTATGGACTCCTACATCTTAAGGCCTAACATCTTTAAGACCCTTGTCTGATCACCCAAACTATATTTCAGAACAGTGGCTATTTTTAACTTTTAGAAACATTCGTATTGCAAATTCAGTCTTTTCTCAAACTTAATATTGAGGCTACATTTGTGACAAGAGAACAAAACTAAAACATTATACCATTAGCTGATGCCTATACACTGCATAAAAAATAAAACTTTGTTAAATTTACAGAAAAAAAAATTGTCAGCAAGGAAGCCAGTTTCTTTCCATTAATTTCACAGATATATCTTCTGTGACTTTTACAGATTATGCATTTTTTAATTGTATATGTTACAGAATTTTTAACTGTTCTTTAACCACTTAATTTAAGAAATAAACAGATAAAACCTGTTTATTTAACACTTTATTATATTCATTAAAAAAATTGCTTTCATTAACCATTTTTCTTTTTTGATAATTAAATACCGTCACATTTACAACTTACGGTACGTACGAGAGAAAGAAATGCTAAATCACGTGCGGTAATTTTGGTATATCAGCTGTTTTATTATCCAGCTGTTTCGTTGTTTGACTGGTGAGCGTGAGGATTAAAACCACTTATGTTAGAGGTCTACCAACTACATCACAAATGAAAGAAACCGAATAAAACAGTTTTTTTTCTTAAGGACAGATTTTTCCTGCTAAAACTATGGGTACTTTCTCAAAGATTTACAGATATTTTTTTACAGTATATAACTAATATATATTCTACTCAAAATACTCGTATCTACCTAAACTATTAATCGTGTTAGTTTGGTAAATTTATACCATTCTCACTTTTTTTGGAACCCAGATATTGAGGTTAATTCCAATTATATTTCTTAATTGAACGTCTAAAAGTGTAATATAGAGGAAATGCAGCTTTTATTGATCCTTTATTTTGATTTAAAATATGTGAGATCCCCTAACAGTGGAAACATAAAATTCTATAAATATAATTACAAACAAAGTGTAAAGTTATTTGAATTAGACATGATAACAAATATATCAATGCATTATGAAGTTGAGCTTGTTTGAATAACATAATTTATCATCATAACTGTAAGCTGATGAACCTCTAAAAAATTTCTTATGGCTAGACTACATCAGAGCAAAAAATACCATTGATCAAATTAACTGACCTTTCTCTTGCTTTTCTAAATTATTTTAACTTTGTAATTAAAAATTTATTGTGGAACAAACGAAAATGAGTAACAAAAAGGAATTATTAATTAGTAAGGAAAAAATATTTTTACGTAACGGTTTATTATTTCTCAAGAAATTAATTGTATTTGCTATCTAAAGTATAATAGTAATATTTTTACTCATACTTTATGGAATAGTGTGTTTTTAGTATTTGTCAGACAATTGTCAGTCAGTATTACAATTTTACTTCTCCTACATATTTTTACTGTTACCATTTCATAAAGTTTATAAATAAGGTATAAAATTTCACTTTTAAAACATAAAGAATATGTTCATTCTTAGGAATGAATAATATCTTAAGCAAAATATTTTTGAATCTATCGTACAATACAATGGAGTTCACAAGACTTAAGTTTAAGATTTCAAAATATTATACATAAAGCGTATTCATTGGAGATAAAGTTCTGAAGAGATATTAAAATTATTTTAATCCATATGATATTAGTTACTTTGACTGAAACTAATTAATTTCACTTAAGCTTAACCAAGACCTAATCATGAAAATAGTAGACAGTTTTTCATTATTTAAGAGTAACTCAATTAAAATATTAAATTTATTCAGTTCACAAGAAGTAGTGTTATATGATTTATGAAGGAGTTTAATCCATCGGAGGTTTCGGTATTGAAATAGTGGCATTAATTTGGCAATAATTATCTTTAACCATTCTTAAGTAATTGAGAATTCTTACCCTGTTGAGGTAGAAAAGATGACTCACTGAACAAAAGCTTTTAATAAGAATGTTTCATAATATTTTTTCACTCAATATGAATTTTTAAAAGAACCTATTAAAAAGTAGTATAGTAGGACATACTCAAGAAGTCACAAGCATTTAAAAAACATCTTCAAAAAGGCTTTAGTTATAATCATATTCATTTATCTTCTCTAATTTCAGATATTGATCTCATCTCTATAAAAAGGAAATTACTTCAATTTATTGAATATAATAAAATGTAAATGCAATTTTTTTTATTTTTACATGATACGAAACGTGAAATGGTTTATTTATCAAAATATTTCTTTTCATCTAGTTCAATCATGAATAGTTGCTTAAATTTTAATGGTTCACGGAAGAGATCAGATTAGGAGTTAAATAGTGTATTTTTATTACCTTTCCATGGTTTTTGCCTCTTTTTACTCATACTGTCTTGACTAATGCTCATTTATTACAGGAAACTCTTAAGAAATACAATTTCATGTTTTAACCCATATTGGACCACTCTTAGAAAAAATCATATAGGAACAACGTAAATTTTTAAAAACATGATCATCATAAGCTACTTTCACATATAAAAATGAAAGTTTTTTGAAAAAAATATTTTTTTCTGATATATGGACTGTCCTATAAATAGGACAACGGTCCAATACACTACAAGAAGTTACATAGGTTGACTTAGCTTACAAAAAGGGTTTTTAAGAATGAAAGTCCAAAGAACAGTCCCTACATAGTCCAACATTGCACTTTTTACAATTTGTTATTGATTTTAATTAAGATTTAATTAATTATTAAGGTTTTAATTGGCATCTTGTCTGCAATATGTCTATTTAGCAAAGGAAGAGAACATGATCTAAGCAAAAATTCAGGATCACATTTTTTCCATTTAGGTGCTTTTGTATCTAACTTTGTTTCCTAACTGGGTAAAATCTCTATAGTTCCAGCAGAATCTCAAACTTTAGGATGACTACATGTTTCTACTATATTGGAATTTCTTTGTCTCTGACCGCGTCTGGTTCCGGCGGGATAATAATAATTTCAGGGTCATCAAGTTCTTCATTAGATAAAGAATTCATATATTACCATATTACCAAGCTTCCTCGGCAGTTAGAAATTTTCTATCCATTTTGATGCATAAAATATCCAGCCAAACTACTTACAACGACAAAGTATAGAAGCAACTAAACTAATAGAGAACAATGCGCAACTGCAATAGCATACACAAAAGAACCAGATCGGTAGAGGAGAGTGATTCAAAGGGATTCTAGAACATTCCACCCTTTTATTGCCCCCTTACCCCCTATAGGCCGAGGATAGAGATTTATAACTGAAAGTTTTATGGTCCCGGTTTCTTTGAGGGGTCAATTAGCGAAAGAAAGAAACCCCCTCCTCTGTCGGTAGTACGAGAGGAACCCTCAAACCACATCCCCAAAACCAGATATCGGGACCATAAAATTGAGATAAGAAAAATTTTCCCACGCGAAGAGTGTTTTCCACAAAAATGGGTGTTTCCCTCGCGAAATTCCATCTAAGAGGTAGGTATCGGACCGTTGTCCTATTTATAGGACAGTTAGAAAACACGTGTCAAATACCTGTCCTATTAACTTTTTTTATGGATACTTTTAATGTTTTGAACTAAACAGACACTCTACTTAAAAATTTTATATATTTGCTTAAGAAAAAAATCAGATTTTTATTCTTGTTTATTGAGTTAAAAATATGACATTTTTTTAGGGGCGAATTTAAATCTATTTTTTAATAATTTTTTTTAAAACAATTCTATGTTTTCTCAGATATTTATTAAATTCAGTATCTTTATAATAACTTTCAACAACTTTTATATGGGTATCAATCGATTTTTCTATTTTATTCACATATAATTCAACTGTCCTATAAATAGGACAGCAGTCCAATATGGGTTAATGACTCATTTATTACTTTATAGATGCTTTAAATAAAAACTCAGAATAAAGATACTGTATACAAGATACAAATTTCTATGGGAGACATTTTTTAACTCTAAGCATGATTTTTAAATTTTGTATTCCGCTTTGAAATCTATTTTTAAAAGTTGGGCCAAATAATCATTTATTATCTGTTTTATAATAATTCCATCGAAAATTATGGTGAAATGAAAGTATCAAAATTCAAAGTTGTAATAAAAAAAAACATAACAATGGCTATTGTCAAAAGTAAGTAGTACTAAATATTAATACTATACAATACTGAATATCCTATTAAATATTTTTGACGAATAAGTTACTCTTGATTTCTAAAAAAAACTATTTATGTAGGATATTGTAGAAAAATATTCCTCTGAATTTTTATTTTATTCATAAACTTTTTAAATAAATTTTGTTTTGATGTAATCATTTATTAATTTGTTTTACAGGGACCACACTTCTAAATATAAAAGTTACCTAACGTGCTACTAAAGAAAATGTTCTTATGACCCTTATCGCTTAACTTCTTTTTCTATGATAATTCACAATGTCCCGCGATTGTTGGTTATACTAAGTATAACAAAACTAATAGAAAGAATAACGATTGGTTTGAGCACATCTGACGTGTTTATAAAACAATCAACAACCGATATTTTCACAACTTATTTTGTATAGAAATATTTCATACAGCACCATTCCCCCTGCTGGTGAGTCTTAGAACTAATTTTTGGAAGCAAATAAAACCTCCTAATCTCTTCTAAAATATTATCAAGTTTGTTAACATTCTATATTTGGTAGGGTTTTTTTATATTTCACAGCCACTTAACAGTATAGCAATAACCACCATTTTTATAGTATAAAATTTGAGGACTTAATAAAAAATAATTTCTTTACTTCAGCGACTGAGGAATTCAGTGTTCTATTATTTTACAAATTTCAAGTGTATGCACAATGGAAACACTCTACCTATATACATAGTAGCATTATATTCTCTGAGAGAAATGATACTTTCAAACTTTACTTTTTTTTACTATATCAATGTTTCGTTTTGATATGAAACTTTTTGTTTCAAACTTCACGATCCCAATCCTTTCAATTTCGGAAATACCGGAAATACAGTTTTAAACAATTCAAGTCATCTCTCGAAAATATTTATTTTTATCTTATGTTTGAAAATTGATAACTAATAAACGATTAAGGACATACCGTTTTGAACCGTATGACATCTCATGAAGTGACGTTATACTCTGTTTTCAAATCAACATACAACATAGTAACGCTGCTTTGCAGTCTCAGGATATTGCATTGTTAAATTTATTAAATGATTTTTTTACAAGTTTCAAACTTGAGTGAAATTGATTCGGAGACACAGTTTGACAAAATATACTTACATTGAGTATATTTTACTCTACATTGAGTATATTTTACTCTACATTGAGTATATTTTACTCTACATTGAGTATATTTTACTCTACATTGAGTAGATTTTACTCTACATTTAGTATATTTTACTCAGTTTTGAAAATGTTGTTTTAGAACACATTTTTGTTGGAAGATAGGTAGAACACTAACACTTTATTGTGTTGTGATAGTGTTCTGAATGTTTTAGGGAAGTGTTAGAAATGTGTTGTAAAAATAGTTCAAATATAATAGTGTTGTAAAGTGAGTTAAGAATCTGAAAGTGTTCTCAAATTTGAATCTAAACGCTATGAACACATTTTATGACTGATTTTTTTTAATAACACTTCTACAACACTATCTGTTTTTCACACAACATAATTGCAATATAATCGCAATACAATTAAAACACTTTTAATTAGAAGTGTTAATATTTCGTTTCAAAAGTGTTTCAAGCATTTGCAGCACTATTTGCTATATTATTTTTGAAAAAAATATAAAAAATAGCAGAGAGCGTTGTTTTATAAATGAAAGATTACTTTGTGGCTAATTGGAATTAATTGATCTATGATGTGTTCCTATAATATTTTTGATAGTTATCATTATGTCCCAAGATATCAAGGGTCAATTTATAGCACATCATAAAAGCTTAGTTCTCATGCTAAGGTTTGTGTAATGGGGATTTACTTTATGATAATGATTGGTAATACACAGGTCTATATAACTGAACTATTATTTAGAATGGGTAGGCTGAAATATTTTTTAAGCCCAGTAGTGTTACATGTAGCTTTTTAAAACACTTTCAAATAGGATTTAAATCGTGATGTAAAAATTTTGTGCATAATAGTGAGTCCAAAGAAAGGTGAGGGTTAGTGGGTACCTCTAGAAAATTTGAGTGTTTTAAATCATTTTTGTCCATTTAGGAACCTTTGGATGAAATCTAAAAAGCACCGCTTCTTGCATGCCGTGGAATTGAACAGGGAAAAACGCTGTAGAAAGTCGAAGAAAATATCTGAGGGGTGTTTAACCTCCCCCTTGAATATGGCCCTTTGTATTATTTTCCTGTTTCTTTACCTTAAAGTGTTTCTAGTTTTGTATATAGAGATGGAGAGTATAACAACATTAGTTATAACAATTCTTCGAAACTCTGTAGTGCTACAAGATCAAGGGCACGCTGCTTTATTGCCTTAAGTATTAATATTAAAACTTATTCAATCCCGGCAGCAGCAGAAGGGATGAATTAAGGAACAAATTGTTTATTTTAAAAGAGGGGCTTCTGCACGAAGTTTCACAAAAGAGTTACTCGAGAGGGCGCGTTTATCGGAACTGTTTAATGCTCCAATTAGTCGGGGGCAATCGAAGCTGCAACGCTATCGGCTAAAACGGATTCCACTTGCTGTTTCCCCTTCTTTTTAACGGAACGCCAAACTCGGGCAAAGTTTTCTTTAATTGCCGCTGCCTAACGAGCATTTTTGTGCCAGTCAGCACAGGCCCGCCGGCTGGCAGGGCCCGATAAGAAAGCCGGGAAGAAAGTTCCTTAATTGGGGGTGCAAAATGGCGAGGTGCAGTAGCGGCAATCGATTCCGGCTATCCGCTGGTCAAATGGACAGCGCTTGCGTCAACTGCCCCTGAGGAAGGCGGGCGGGGGCATTTTTCTTCGTCTCCGATCGATCCCGGGCAAAATGCCAAAGGACGGCCGGCCAGGGCACAAGAAAAATGGTGCTGAGAAAATTCATTAAGGTCTCTTGCGTCAGGATGATAAACAGAAAAGTTCATTTAAGTGTTAAAGTTTGATGGAGCTGGAAAGTTTTCGCTTCGAAACTAATAGTTTTAAGCCGCTTCGATGCTTGCTACTGATTTAGTGCCCGCTCGCATTTTTGAGATGCTCGCTTCAGAAGAAGTGCCTGGGCGAGGGTAATTAAAAAAAGGTTTTCGAAAGGCTTGCAGGTGGCTATTAAAGGCACTTTATCTGCCGCCGGGATGGGTATGGATGGCCACTCGGGGATTTATTTTTCGCCTGACAACGGCCTTTGTTGCGACCTGGGCTGGAGCATTCCAAAAAGATTACAGCCCGTTCTAATTGAACGGCCTCGGGCTAGTGCTTAGTGGTTCCAACCGCGCTTATGAGGGACTCGAAGCACATATACATGTCATGTCAATTAAAGTAACGCATATAGGCATTCTCAATGTCCTGACTATACTCGACAGAAACGTTTCTTGAACCCAGTTCGTCATACGCGGAAGGAGAAAAGGGGTAAACACAAAGCCTGCTTTGTTGTTAGGAGGAGTTTAGGTACGCAAATCGTGATAAAAAGACGCTATATATACATGGGTTTAACAAACTAATAATATTTTTAAATAGACGTTCTTCATTTCACTCAAAATTCAGACATCAGGATGGGAACTACTTTGTTTGTTGTGACGTCGTAGGGTCAACTTAAGTTGCTGTCTAGTATAGTATAGTGGACTAAGGCCATTTTGGGTATCTACTTCTAGCCCCCCACTATAATGTTTTTTTATTTTCTTGGGGAATTATCAAACACACACATAATATCCATATCTGACAGTTAATTTTTCTCAATTCAGCATCATTCAGCTCATTGAAATCAAATGGACTTCAATTGGGGCATTTCTGACTTCTTACATCTACAGAATTGTTGGCATTAGGCACTCGAATTTATCATTTTTTAAAGAGGGTGCACAAGAAATACTACTGCTTGTGATGGAAAAACGATGCATTGAGAGAAAAATTCACATTTTCTAGTCTATCTTGAAACTGTTTTACCTTTAGAAAACAAGTGTGGTGACGTAATTAATCCTTATTGAATAGGAATTTCAAATGATGGTTTAGTTACTTTTTCACAAGTGTCACAAAGATAAAAAATAAAAATTGTAACCTGTGCATTTGTTTTCTAAGGTAGTACTTGGTAACTTCTTAGTTAGAGGAAAATCAATTTTCCTGTAGGATCTACTTGTGGGTTCTGATCTGCTTCAAAATGTTCCTCCACGAGAAATATTGGTGAGTGCGCTTGATCTATTTCCCCGTCATCAAGTTAGAGTGATGTACGAAGTGGGATGTATTGACAGGCATCCTCTTCATCAGAACTTCGATCTAAATTATGGAGTATGTCTCTAATACGTCCTTCGTTGTTGTTCTTCGTAGGAAGCTGTATGAATAGCTCATAACATACTTGACATGAGACTCCTCATTGACCATTTTTCAATTTAATTGCTATATTATTTTAAAAAGAACATCTGCAAACGCTTCAAACAAAAATCAACACGTTATAAACGCATTTAAGAAAAATTTTTTGCCCTACATTGACAACACTTCAGAGCTGTGTTGTTGGATAGATTATTTTAACACCTTATTGTGTTATGATTGCATTCTGAATATGTTTAAAATGGGTTACATTGCTACATATGTGTTCTTAAAATAGTGTTGTAAAGTTTTTAGAATCTGAAAATATTCTTAAATTTGAATCGAAAACACTATCAAAACACGTTTTCTATCTCAGTAGTTTTTAATAACATTTTTACAGCACTATTTTTTTTTTCACATAACACAATCACACTCTTTTGGTTAGAAATGTTCATTTGGGTGGGGTGGGGGAAAATGAATATGCGGAGTTAAAAAGACTATATTTATAAAAACTAGTGTTTGTCCGCATCCAGATTTTTTTCGAGCTTCAAGAAAAATCAACATGCCAAAACAAAAGCAATGAATTTTATTAATGTTTGCCCAGTTCGTTTACTTAAAACTAAATTATTTCCGGATGCTTAGTAAAAATCTATCAAACTTTTCTGTTTAAATTAATAGAAATTACTCTTAAATTAAAACTCTTCTCTTTTGAATTCTAAAAGTGAAAAAAAAGTATGAAAAAGTTTGGTGAAAAGACAGGGGGCCCTGTCAGTTCAATTCAAATCTTTCTAGTATTAACAATGTCGTAATTTTATTTTTTTGAAACCCTCAGTAAAACATTTTAAGATAAAATATTTTTCTTATCTTTTTTCTTTTAGGACTAAAGGAGGAGAATTGTTGTAAACCGACAAGTAAAAGACCAAATGAGCAGAAGAGCGTTCCAGGTTGAGGTTTTTATACTTTTGAAAAGGAGCTTTAACTTGGAACTCTCCTCTGTTTGAAATATAATAAAAAGAAGTGGATCTATCTACCATCCTGCTACATGTCCGGAGATTTATCCGAAGTTGTAATAAAAAAAACCCTGGATTTTTCCATAAAAGAGGTTTGCTATTCTGTTTTTAGTTGGTATCATTTTGCTGTACATTATTTTGTCTTCAAAATTTTTGATTTTACAAGGTTAGTAAACGTAATAAAATACAAGCATTTAATAAAATCAGGAACTTTGAAGTATCCCATTTAAAAATTCTAAGCAGTTTTATAGGCAACTAAGAACCGTATTTTCATACTGAATAATAAGGTAAACCAATGGCGAAATAGTTTCGAATAAATGGCTCAATACGCACCAGTATTTCTGTGCAGAAATTTTATTAATTAAGATTTATTTTTCGATTTTATTAGTGTTTTGTACAACCAAAACAATGGTTTTAAATTAATTCACGGGCAACCACCAACCCCTGAAACATTACAATTTCAGGATAAAGCACTTTATAAACTGACCATTAGGTAAATTCTTTGAATTATGTTTAATCAGGATATTTTCAGTTTATTTTTCCCATGACTGTCAAAACTAGTGGAAAATCAATTTAACGCTCTAATTTTTTCTACTTTGTGAAGAAAAATAAGGATAAAAGACATTTCCATGAAACGTTCCATAACAATTCTTCTGTTTTTTATAGGTGAGAAATCATGCAGACAAATTATCAAAAACTAGAAATTTGTCTAAATATTTGAAGAATTCAACTACAAAGTCCTATATTCTCTATTTTTGCAATGTAAAGATTATTTTTTCCATTTAATATTTTTCAAGTAAGCAAAGAATGAGCGTGAGTGATGGTGTACGTGAACTTCTAAAAATATTTAAGCTGTTTCATGATGTTCATATAAGCATTTTGATGACGTTGCTTATTTCGTGAGCACTGAATTCTACACAACAACCAGCCATTCCCCAATTTTTAGCAAAATTTTTTGTATTAAATTCTATTTTCACTGCCTTTAAGAAACTAAATATAGATAAATACATTAAGAAGGGCTCAGTAGGGACCAAATGTTTTTTCTTAATTGACAGGATTTTACTATATTTTTTGGGTTGGAATTATCTGTTTACTTCATACGAATTCATATTGATTGCAAAGTGATAAACCGGGCATTATTAATAATGCCGAAGTGAGGCCGGCAATGTGATAAATTCAATGGCATTTATCAATGAGTATTTATCTCATTTCCGTAATATATCTAGTACTTTAAACTAGTCCACAAAAATTATTTGAAGGAATTGAGTCCAACTATCCAACCTCTATCAGGAAGAAAGTTAGTTAGAAACAAGTTAGGACGAAATTTTCAATTCCACTTAAATAGGTAAAAATAGTTCAATTAGATATTTTTGAAGTTCTAGGGATCGGGACTGAAACTTCCGTTCCACTTATCGATGAATTAGATTTATCTAGGTTTGCCTGTGTATTTAAAAACCAACAAGTATGAACTCATCAATAATATCACAACCAACTGGCGGCTCATGCAAAATTTCCTGGTGTGGTTTTAATGATTAAGTGGTAAATTTTATGAAATCTTAAACATTCTCCAGATGAAAAGCTACAAATATTCTTAAGAAGTAAATAAAAAGAACAAATGTCACAAGTTTGTTAGTCAATTAAAAAATAAAGCGGATCTTTTCACATTTAACACACACACACACAGGGTTTGAAATTGATAATAATGGAGAGGAAAAATAAACTCGAAATCAAATCAAAATCTTTGCTTGCCACTTTTAAAGCCTTGTAGCTGTTTTGTCTATAACTATTCCGTTACGTTACATGAATACTTCGTCAACATATAATCGCACATCCAACATGTTCCAGAGTCAATGGAAAATCATAAATTGCAGCTCAGAGTCAGAAACTTGTACTTAAGATAAAATGATTAAGTGGTGGATGTTATAAAATTTTCAACATACCCAGTTGAAAAGTTGCAAAAAACCTTAAGACGGAAATTAAAATTCAAGTGTCACAAGTTTGTTAGTCAATTTAAAAAATAAAACGGATCTTCACATTTACTACACAGGGTTTGAAAAAAAAATTAATAATTATGTAGAAAAGGAAAAATTCAAATTCGCTAGTTTTAAATTTCTGAAGACCTTTGGTCTAACTGTCTACATAAATTCCATATTTTGTTACTGTCATTGGTTTGCACATCCAACTAAATGGTTCAGCAAACATTCCAAGAACAACAAACATATATGTCACAGAAGATCATCCTCGTTGATTTGAGCCTTAAACTTGTATAATATTTGTTAAGTAATTAAGTGGTGGATGTTAGACAATTTTAAACACACCCAGTTAAAAAGTTGCAAAAACCCTTAAGACAGAAATAAAACAAGTATCGCTATTTTGATCGAAATATTTTTCCTCATGAACGTCGTTGTAAAACCAGTATCGTTCAAAATCAATCACTATTTTTAATCGAAACTAATAAAACTCAAAATCTGATCATGAGTTTTTTTTGCCTAAATTTGGCCCGATTTTTCCGATTTAACTCCAAATTTAATCATTAAAGCGGGTTTTAGTGATCAAGTGTGATCATTTAATTCAATCAATTCCTGATTGCTTAAGTTGTGTTCATTTGTTACTTATTGCAAAAAAATAATGAATAAAAATAGCCACCTCTATATTTATTTTTAAAAAATCTGTGTAAAGAATAACATCACGCGTACTGCATGAATGCTATGAAAATACTCATTTCAAGTGTGATATCACGAGCATTGTGGGCTCGTTGATGTCAGTTCCACAAAAGAAAGGCGAGATTCATTTTACCCTAAAAATGTCTGTTGGAATGAGGAGATCACCTCTTCCGTTCCGCCAAAAGTAGGTTTGAAATAAGTAGGAGAGAATAGAATAACGGGAAACTTTTTATTGTGCTGCTTTCGTGTGAAATCCAAAAAATCTAAAATAATAATCCCGGAATATCTTTAAGACAATTTATATCCTATAAAAATTTTATCCGTTTTGGAATAATTATTTCAGAGAAAAATTTACGTTTGAAGTTACTACCTTTTCTGATCAACATAATGATGCATATTTTCTGATTAATTTTTGAATCAGTAGTGCTCGTTATTAGCTGAAATTTTGCCAATAGAGAGGTAATATATCTTTATTATCTTGAAAATGCTACAATTATTATGTATCGCCTTTCCAAGAATCTTTACAAACTATTTAAAATATAGTCCTATTTATTTGATTATTATGATGATTTTTATCGATATCTACTACAATAAACCCCATTGCTTTATTCCTACCTGCTTTTAGAAGGTAATTTGGGTCCAATTCTGCTCTCTGAAGATGACAGCGCTGCGCCAATCATACTGTGGCAATTTCGGGAGTCAAGATATTGAATGAATGGATTAACTTTAAGGATTCTCAGACCTACGTTCAATTAAGTTCTTATGAGACCTAAAAATATGATTATCAGTCACTATTCCATCCACCAGGAGCGATCCAGGAACCGGAATCTGCCATAAGAGAAGATTGAGCCAGCATTGCTTACTTGCTCCCTGAAGTCTCATTCAAAGCTGGCACACACTCTATAAATCATGCATTAAGTTCTTGTATGATTTTATCATAACTATTTACATGAAGTTTTCCATAAAATGCTTTTTATAGACATTTCTCTCACGAGTATTGAGTGTGTGAACGTGTATAGAGCTCTTTTATAAAGTGCAATGTCTCAGTACCATTTTAAATTTTTGTTAGGATAAATTAAATCACATATCCTATATTTACCATCATTATGGATCTTATGCTATGATTTGTGTCTATGGTAATAATTGTTGTTAGATGCTGTTGAGACAAAACCGTTTGTTTCTGAATTTTTAGACAAAAGTGGGGGTGCAGGGACAATTGGGGGAGCTAGAATTATTGCTGGTTACTTCTGGACACTTTATTGGAGCATTTTTAATGCGATACACAGAAAAAGATTTCAACCTTTACACTTTAAATTAGTCGAATACTATCAGGTCTATATGTGAAATGCAACATTTGGTTCAAAATTAAAATACCTGTTACAAAAAAACTGTGGGTGATCTAGAAAAACTTGCATATTTGAATTCAGCGTAAAAAAGTTCTATTAGAATCACCTCATTTTGCTCTTGTGACAGAAAAAAAGTTCAAATTTGTTGACTAGTGTATTTTTTTTTAAATGTTGTATTTATGTTAAAAGTTTTTAAGGAAAATGCAACACAATACCCATCTCCTGAAATTGATGGTTTGGATATTTTAGTTGGATATCATTGTAAATATATAAAGGATTTTTTGAAGGGATTTTCCTATTAGAGTCTTTCTACTTTTTTCGAACAATACTTTTGAAATCAAAACTTATAAAGCCAATTATTTACTAACATATAACTATTCGGCAAAGCCTTAAATTACCTCTAATTAAGAGAATAAATCCCTTTATATTTCTAAGTACATATGAGAAAAGCTATAGGCAAAAATCTCACTTTAATATACTTCTTAAATCAGATAAAAAAAACTTGAATTTTCCAACACTAAGGGTTCCAATGGGTCGACTACTCTGAAAATTCAGGCATAATATATACTAATACAGCTATACCTATTGATCCTATTGATGTATTTTTCAGATTTTTTTTAATTGAATTTAACATAGAGATATGTGGGTGGTTCTAATGTGCCCTCCATGGTCAATTATACTGTCAGTAAATCAAATTTGTAAAGCAAATTTATACCACTCTAAGATACACCTCTCTAATACACCACTCTAAGATTTTTAGATTATTGAATTTCTTGTTTAAAAAAGTTAATACGTGTTCACATGTTATTTATCAGGAAAGTCTTGTAAGTTCACTGCCAGAAGGCTTGGAACAAATGTCTTAAATCAGGGTAAATGTTTTAAATCAAATTTAATGATCGCATGATCACTAAAACATGGTTTAGTGTTTTAAGTTTGAGTAGTATTTTAAAAATCGGTCCTAGTCCAGGCGCGTATATAAGAGGGGCTTGGTCCCTCCCGAAATTTGGATTTTGTGTAACAAAACAAGTTAAAGCCCTATTTTTTAGGGTCGAATTTCCAAAAAAATTTCTGGGGGAAAACCCCCAAATCCCCATTTCTCTTCGGAACCTTTTTTTTTATAATAAGTTCATCAAATTCCAAATCCTATCTAAAATGTATGTCGGTTTTACTACGATAGAAATGATTATTTTATGATGAAAAAATATTTCGACAAAAAATAAAACTCAAACAGAAAAAAAAAACTCACCAATACCTCAAGTATTTGTCAGAATAATCCAGGTATTTTAAAAATCAGGCATGTGGTTCAACCTATAAAATTCATCATTAATTTTTTCCGAAATTTTATAACACTAGGGAGCTACCGCCCCATGCTCTCTATCGCTCATCAACCCCCTTAAACTGCTTACGCAGGTCCTCACCCACCTCACTTCGATATGGCTGTTTATAATACAAAAAAAAAATTAACACAAGAAACGTCGGCCAACTTTCCAAACATACGTCATCTCCATGAATATCACTCTCTTAAAAGTTTAAATATTTATTTTCTCTAACTTATCAATAATTTAATTAAAATGTTTCCTTAAAAAAATCCAGCTCGTCTATTAATAACTATTATTAATAAAATTTCTGATAAAAAAACATCAATGAATCTTACTGCCTAGTAACTCGATAACCTAGTGTTTTATCATTCATATTTTTTAAAACATTGACTGGTTAAACAATACCATTGAAATCCATAGAAAACAATAAGAGGCAAAACCTATATGACACTCAATGTTTACATTTAATTTCGATTATCGGACTAAAAACTATGAATTTCTGACAAAATGTGTGAAGTTTTAGTAGGAAATAGATATCTGTAAGTTTTTAGAATACTTTTATCAGTCTTTGAATGATGTTTAGTTTAGGAAGTACTTTTTTCAAAACGGGAAAAATTATGTTTCATCATAAAATATGGCGTCAATTGGTTGTGAATGGTTGCATAATAAGTTTGGCAGTACTTGCTTTGTAACTGCGACCTTATCCGTAATCTAAAAAAATGGAAATATTTTAAAATTGAGAATTTTTTTAAAAAATCCAACCGTTTTATGCACATCCTCGGAAGAATCCGGACATTTCCGGACATTACCAGATGTGTCATTCGGATCAGTAACTAAAAAGTTTTTCTCTGGAAACCGTTCACCAAAAACTTTTTTCTTAGAATAGAGAGATTCACCACTTAATCATTTAACAAATAGGTAATATAAGCAAGTTTCAGACACTGATTAGTGTCCTTAACATGCATACACTAGAGTCGAGAAATTTCTTATGACCATTTCGGGTGGATGTGCGATTATATTTACTAGAAAGGAATTACTGTCATGATTTCAGGAAGGATTTGAATTTAAAGATTAAATTATTGGTAGTAGTATCTTGTAAAATTGAACCTGGGTTTAAGGCATAAACTCTTGATAGTATTTTGAGTTTTATTGGTTTTGATAAAAAAAAAAATCACGATTACTTTTGAGCGATATGGTTTTACTCAGATAAAAATCATTATTAAGTCATGATGAAAAATATTTCAATCCGCTTCGGAAAAACCGCCGATCGAACTTTTCGAGGATGGGCGTTCACTTGGTGTTTTCAAAACAATCGAGTAATTTCTCTATTTTCGAATTGGTGATCTTTCACGAGGCAGAAATGATTTTTATATATTTGTACTACAAATATTACTCATAAAATAAATTATCACAGATTGTCATTAAAATTATAAGCTGTCGATCTGATTTTGAGTTTTATTTCTCCGGCTCCATAATTATCAATTTCAAACCCTGTCTTAGATAATGAACTGTTCAGTGATTTTATAATGGTATTTGTTGGCGAACAATACCATTCAATAACATTGAACAAATTCAATCAATAGTTAAAGTTTTTTTACCTGTATTTTATTTTGAAATTTTATTACATAAGATGCTTTTTATTCCGGGAATTTCAAATGTCCATTTCACGGCTTTTATTTAAAACCAACGTCTCCTAGGGGCATGGATGTAAGGTGTATCCCTAGGTAAATGAGCATGGAAAATCCATTGAGATGACTTACAGCGCCCCTATCGGCTAAATAAGCATAAAAGTTAATGAAAAAGATACAGGAGATATAGAATAAATACTTCCATTATAAAATAGCTGACAATATCATAAAAAAGCACAGAAAACAATATCATGAAAGTAACTGCAATATTCGAGAAGATATTTAGAAAGCGAAAATTGGCCTTTTTTCAGGCCTCAAAAAAGAAAAAGTTCGCAAATTTATAAGTTTCTTTGATTTTTAGTTAAAATTTGTCTTCATTTAGCTAAAAACGTATAAACAACATGATAACACTGAAAAACTTCCAAATTTCTCCCAAACATTTTAAAAATTTAAATCTTGTATCTTTTCTTTTCTTCTTTCTTTTTTGTCTCATTGCTTTTTCCGTGTAATACCTACTCTTTTACATCTTTATAATCTTGATGAAAATATTTGTGATATGAATATTAATGCTTCTGACAGAAGACCAGCATTTTATCTAGTCCCTAAATTATTTAACGATCTACATTTTGCTTTACAGGTTATTCCAAATTTATATGCATACAATAATACATTTAAATGCTTAATGATTCCTAATTGTAATAGATGATTTGGATTTTTTTCCTCAATTAAATAGAAACAAAAACTTATTTTTGATACTAGCTGTGTCCTTTTATTTACCTCGATTTCTTTTAAAATTACCATATTGTATTTTGTTGTTCATATTGTGTTCATGTTTGTTTGTTAAATATTTTTATTTGTAATTATTCTTTCGCCTAAACGGGTTTTCCCCTTGACTATTAATATGTTGTTTTCCTTGTTTTTCTCATTTTTTCTTTTTAATAATAAAATTTGATTGAAATATGCTTTTTATATATTATATAACCAGAAAAAAAATCAAACTGCTTATAATCAAAGAGCATTGTGAATATACAAAATAAAATAACTTAATAATAACGTAGTAACGTAAATAATATTACATCCCCAAAGTTGACATGATATAGAAGCCTTCAGAATATGATATATTTTATATTTAGTTAGATAAGCACTTGTCAAATAGTCAAAGCTCAAAATAGAAAAAAGTCATCCTTAAGGGGTTTAGAGGGCCCCCAGTAACGTGTTGCTTCCTTTCAACCCCTCCTGCTGTTCTACCCTCGGAATCTTGAATAATGCACCCTCAAAGTGGGTTACCACGTGTTCTCAGAACTTCCGGATTTCCCCCTGATTCTCCTAACCTTCTTTTTTTATTATACGGATTAAAGGGTTATTTTTTACGAGGTTTGTACTAATTAGCAGTGTCAGTTTTGGATATTTTAAAATATTTTTTTCTGTTTTCGGGATTTTATTTCAAAAAATTACCTAAATTTTTTCACCTAACGGGAAATCACTTGATCCTGTTTACTTGTCATATTTAAGTAGTTTTACATGCATTAATGAAATCTTGAACAACAATGATATTTGGAGCGCTATATTTTTAGAATTGTTTGGTGTTTTTAAATATTGATAACCTTTTATAATACTATTAGTAATTAGCTTTTAGATAAGCAATTCCTTTTCAAAGGTATTCATGGATTTGAAGTACCTGTTAATCGTAGTTCATCTAAATCATCTAATCTTAATGCATAGTAACATGATTTTAATTCTTAACATATTTTTATGCTAAAACATTTTTATGTGTAATTTTACATGTAATTTAAATTATTTAATTATTTTACCTGTTTTTTTTATTTCTATTGTAAACTTGGACCATGACCTCAGGATTTGATTTGTACATATTGTTATTGCTTTTATTTATATACATATTGTAATACCAAAGCTCGAGTCCCTGCTTAGGAAGGGTGTATAAACAAAGTCTACATTTTTCGTGTTGAAGTTTGTTTGCTTTCATGAAGAAGAAAATATTTTAAACTGTTAATTGGGTGGGCCTTTAAAAAGGAAAGCCGATTAAGGCTGTTTGGAATCGAAAGGAAAAAATTGCAGAAGACATCTAATAGTTTAAATTTAAATATAAAAAAATCATTGAAATTTCTATTCTTATTCTCCAGTTTATTGTGTGCTTTATGATAAGGTGACCAATTTTTTACAAAAAGGAGAGGACGAAAAATATTTCAACCCATCTTTTATCAATTTCAACATCATAAACGAACCACAAACCCCCTTCTCTTACGTAAGAAAACTGCCATTTGTTCTTTTTTTTGTACAAAATCTTTTAATGCTTAGATTTCTGAAATTCATTGTTCTCCATGAACACTAACCTATCGTTAAAACTTTCCATGTAAAAAATGCTTAAAATGTTTTTCCTAGGTAGTTCAGTTATTTTGTGAAATTTATTTTTGGTTGAATTTTGAAATTATTTTTGCAAGAAACAAGAGATTTTCAAAAATGCAGTGTTTGGAACTTCTTTGTAAGCATCACTCATACTCCCCTCTTATCAGGAAAAATAAGCAAATAGCAAACCCCCTCCCCCTCTTAGGTGCTAACTTAATATTTGAATTTCATGACAAAAAGTGATTTTTTCCTTCACACAATAACTTAACTTACAGCTGTTCTCCAATTTATAAACTTTATGATGTGTAAACATTGTGCTTGAATCCATCCATCAACATATAAATGTATACTTTACAGTTACTATTCAACATACTAAAACACTTATTCTTGAAAAAAAAAGTGGTGATAAATATAATTCTACTAAGTACCATAATCTGGTGTTTCAAATTGAAAGAATTGGATCGTCATATGTATTTGAAACAAAAAGTTTCATATCAAAATGAAAACATCGATTTACGCAGATTTGAGTTTTGAAAGTGTCATTTCTCTTAGTTGAGCTCGTGCAACCTGGGGGAAACTTCCTCCATAATTATGGGTAATCCATCTTATTCTACTTTTGCCTTACGCAGGTATCCAATCTCTTATGTTCCTAACTGGAACTTTCTTCCTCTTAATATACAGGAGCAACGTCGTCCAAAATTAGCTGAAAGGCGATTCCAAAACAAGATCCCGCTAATTTCTTCCATCGGAACTAACTTTTTAACTCCCGCTTCCCTATTACCCAACATTTCCCGAGAGAGCGTGTCAGTTCCGTGCTACCAGTTCCGCCGAACAACTCCTCCAATTATGGGTTATGGATTATTTTTTGGCTCTTTCGTATAATTAGGAACTGGGAACGCGGCCAGTTCCTAATCGAAAGCCATTACCGGTATAGCACCAGGCAATTTCTTCGCGCCATTCCAAACTCGAATAAAAAGCTCGGAGCAAGAAAAGTGGAATCATTAGCAAAAGGAGAAGGTAGCACCACCAGGTACCGCCTCTCAGCATCAACCCTCTTATGTTAATGTGGCTATTTCTCCGGAATTTTATACCGTTAACGATGCCGGCCCATCGGCGCTTCTTGAAAAGGACCGGAAACAATTCTCTAATGAATCTTACCAAGAAATCTATCGTAACGACTGGGACTGCTGGGAACTACTGTGACAGTGCATGACGCAGGCGGGATGGTCGGGTAATTTAGATGCTAAACGCCCATTCGAGGCATTAAAAATAATCGCTATCCAGCAGTTTTGGAGATTACGCGCCGGCGTTCGTCATAAAACCAGGTTTTTAAAAAGTTCGCTCGCCGAGCAAACAATGCAGGACATTCCGCCACCGTCGGATTTGGCAAGTCGGTGTTTGGCAAAATAAATGCGAGAATGATCGGTAAACAAATAAGCGGAAAACGAGTCTTATTTCTGGGGTATGAGAAACGTGGAGTTATGATGGAAGAAACACGGAGCGGTGATTGAGAAGTGGAGTTGGTTTTTGATGGTGTTGGAGGACAAACATTAGGCAATATCCGTCACGCCCCCTCTTCATTTGTTTATCCATTTTTCTTGTTGTTATTATTATTATTATTATTATAATGTCAACCTCGCTGGAGCGTGCGAGTGGGTGGGTTTGTGCTCCTCGGTCATGTGAAGTTTGGATGTTTAGTTTGTTGAAGGAGCGATGATGGTAGTTTGAAAGAAATTTGGGAGGAGAAATAGGATGTGTGTTCGGAGAAACTGCTATGCAAACATCATGCTGACTGGGCATAAAGATAGATTGGGAGGGTGTTTATAACCGATGTTGCTCTTTCAGAAAGAAATTAGGATGGAGGTAATAAAAATACAGGGATGGAAAAGGTGTAAAGGAGGTAGTACATCACGATATCTACACAACAACCCATGGTTCTTTTAGTTAAAAAATATTTTAAAAATAAACTTTTGAAGTACTACTTTGAAAATGAATATATTCTCTTATTATTTGGCTGGGAGCTTTTTTAACACTTAAATCTTATACAGGTTTAAATCTTATACAGGTGGTATGTATAAAAATGAATGAAAGGGTATCAAACTGAAGAAAAATATAAGGATGCTAATAAACAAACAGAGACCATAAAAAATTAAGTGAAAGAAGAAAAGTCTCATAATAAAGAATAAAAATAACTAAACTTGTAGTGGGCTGTCCCTAAAATTTCACATAAAAGAAAGACCATTCTGGGTTCTTAAAAAATGACCGAGGGCCAATTCCTTACGCCCAGATTGAGAAATCGAACCACTCAAAGTTTCCCGCACTCCAGACATTCAAAGATCATCCGAGAAATAGTTAATCATGTCTTCTATGGCTTTTATAACCTAATTCATGGTATCATATTTTACTGTGGTAACTTTTCCATCTTAATTAATCTCACTGACTGCAGATTATCAATGTGTCCAACTGGCTAAAATATCTATAAGAACTTTTCAAACAAAATACCGAATCAAATTCAAATAAAAATAACCTTTTTATGTGGTTTGCTTTCTTTAAAATATGAAAAAGAATGACGTGGTCCGGATAATTTGTCTTTAAAATGTTGCGGGCCAGTTTCTACGCCCAGAAGGTGGAATCGAACCACTCTGGCTTTCACCAGCTACGGGTTTGAAGCCCGCACTCCAGACCACCGGAGATCATCTGGGCAGTAGCTAATAGGTCTTCTTTCGCTTTTATACCCTCTTAAGTAGTTTTATACTTTACAGTGGAGACTTTTCTACTGTAATGACTTTGACCATACTGCAGATTATCAATGTCAATTGGCTAAAGTATCTATGGAAAACCAGGCACGGATCCAGCACGCCTCCAAAGGAGGGCACTTTTCCAGACCATCACCTTTACCTTTTGAGGAAAATGTCAAAATGTTGGGGGACTTTCTAAAAAGTATCGCTCAAGATCCTCTTTTGGTACCACTGGGGGGTATGGAGGTCCTCTCCCAGAAAATTTTTTGAAATTAGACCTGAAATAGTAGGGTTTTAACTCATTTTCAGTATTTTTTTTTGGGGGGGGGTTCGTATATATGATTGATTTTTTGCGTCCAAGGGGGGCTCTGTCCAGAGATCCCCCTGGATCCTCCACTGTGGAAAACTAGACGGGTAATCCAAAGAAACTGTGTTGTATTATATTGTAATATATGTAGTTGAGTATGGGAACCCAGTTCTATAGATGCTTAATTGCTTACTCATCAATAAAAGACATTGCCAACACCATATTTTGCTAAAAATGTCGCCCAGGCCCGGTTTATTTGGATTTATTGAGAGATAATTATCAAGCACGATACAGAAATAAATAGTACAAATAAAAACAAAGTTGGTTTGATGTGGTATACTTTCCTTAAAGAAAAGGAGAGACGATGTCTAGATAAGCTCTCTTAAAAAATAATTGCAGGTTAGATCACACCAACGCCCAGAAGGAGGAATCGAACCACTCTGGCTTTCACCAGCTACGGGTTTGAAGCCCGCACTCCAGACCACCGGAGATCATCTGGGCAATAGCTAACAGGACTTCATTGGCTTTTATAACCTCTTCAGTAGTTTCATATTTTACAGTGGTGACTTTCCCTTCTTAATAAATCTGACTGACTGCAGATTTTCACTGTTAATTGGTTAAAATATGCATGGGGAACAAACTATTCAAGCACGATACTGAAACATATTATACAAATAAAAACAAGTTTTGTTTGATGCGGTGTATACTTTCCCTAAAATGTCACAAAAAACAGACGCTGTCTGTATAAGTTATCTAAAAAAATATTTTTGCAGGCTAGTTCCAGAAAGTGGAATCGAACCACTCTGGCTT
Organism: Tetragnatha montana; assembly: GCA_963680715.1. Classification (NCBI taxonomy): domain Eukaryota; kingdom Metazoa; phylum Arthropoda; class Arachnida; order Araneae; family Tetragnathidae; genus Tetragnatha; species Tetragnatha montana. The sequence goes on along the minus strand of OY796684.1, from coordinate 4,613,848 downwards.
TCAACACAGCAGTTTACTTCTACGGTTCTTAACATATTCCTTTTTTCCCTACAATATTAGGTACCCAACATCAGCTATGAATTCATTGAATATGTCGTGGGAAGATATATGGAATTACCATGAAAGTGGTAATATACCTGGTGGTGGTATATTGGTAATATAATAATACCTGGCTCAAAACATGAACCAAAACTTGATAATCATAGATAGAAGGATTATTTCAAATACCTCTTTGAAGAAGAGGAAATGACTACATATAAAATGGCTTTAATGCCCTTGTCATCAGATGAATTTAACCTTTGCTCTGATTTTTTCTTCTCCCAAAATAAAGAAATCAATCAGAATTTCATTTGAAAACTGTCGTTTCTTCACGGACCAGTCCTTGGTTTTACGAATCAGTATTAATAATTCTGAAACCATCTACGATGAGCTCTATTCTCCTGTATCCAAACTTAAGTAACCTCAGGCCTTAAAACACCTTTGCAAAACCTGGATATACAGGAACCATCTTGATGTTCCTCGATCCAGTATGGTCACCGAGAGGGCTGTTAATCTTGCTGATAAAGGAGAAGGGGATGCAAGAACTTTGAAACTATTGCAAAACCGACAAATACCTAAACAGCTGGTTTGTAAATTCTAATTCACACATTTAAACCATTTTATTTACTTTTATGATGTAGTCCACTTCAAAAAAAATATTTCTTAACTACCTATCAGTGCTTCAGAGTCATACAACATCTTGATAGGTGTGTGTAAGCTTTTTTAACAATTTACAAAAATAAAAGTTATTTTCTAGAGTTTTGGACCAATATTCTCTTATACTTTCAGTAAATCAAATTTATAAAGCAAATTTATATTCAGTCACCTCTTAGATTTTCAGATTATTAAATTTCTTGTTTGAAGAAAAACATCTAGAAGTTGAACACTATTAGGAGAAGATTCTTGTAAGTTCTTTGCCTGACGGTTTGGAACGAATATCTGATGTTAAGGTATATGTATTTAATGATCGCTTGATCGCCGAAACCTGGTTTAGAACTTAAATTTTGAGTAGTATTTTAAAAATCGGGCCTAATCCCTGCGCGTATATAAGGGGGGGGTGCTGGTCCCTCCCGAAATTTGGATTTGGAGTAACAAAGCAAATTAAAGCCTTGTTTTTAGGGTAAAATTTCCAAAAATTTACGGGGGGAGACCCCCATATCCCCATTTGTGTTCGGAACTTTTTTTATAATAAGTTAATCCAAATCCTACCTAAATTTATGTCGGTTTACTCCAATAATAATGATTATTTTATGATGAAAAACTATTTCGACCAAAAAATAAAACTCAAACAGAGCCAAAACATATCGTTCACACCTCGCCAATACCTCCAGTATTTCTTCAGAATAATCGAGCTATTTTAAAAATCGGGCATGGACCAACAACCTTTGGTTTAAATTAAAATTCATACATAAATTTTTCCGAAATTTTATAACATTCACCACTTAATCATTTAACAAATACACTGTAAAAACAAATGGGTATTATTACCCAATTATGACCCTATTTCGAGGTTAAGATGTATTAAAAATTAATGTCATTGAACACTGCCAATATAGTAAACTTCAAATATAGTGTAAACATAATCTTAGAATGGTTTTGCAAGAATTAAAGGGTGTTATGTCTTTCTTTTTGAGTTCAAGAAACTCCAAAACCAGTGAAATTCTAGTTTGCCAATGGTGAATTATCCAAAACCCATCCTATTGACTTTTGTAACACCACTGGCAACGGCAAGCCACCGACATTGTTTATATCAACATATCCAACGCCGCGATCATTTATCGCCGCGTACATGAGGTAAGTAAATTTTTAACCTTACAAGTAGCCTTTTTACCTTATCGGCAGCACGTCAACCAGCGGGTATTTGATCTTTTTAGTCCAAAATTAGGGTCTGAAATATTATTTTGGTCAATCCAACATCCGCGATCGATACGTTAGGCTTAGGGTCCGCGCTTAGCTGTAATGTTCCCCCGTTCATAACTTCGTCGAAAGATTATTAGTTTTACACAGCACCTTCTTATATTAACAGACCTTTTAGAAATAATCAGGGCCGCCGAGAGCCAAGTCGGGCCCCAGGGAAAAGGTTGAGAAGCGGGCCCCCAATGGCATATTCTCATTTCAAAGTAGGGGGTGAAATTACCCATGCATTCATATACTCTTAATGTAATTTTTAGAATATTTCTATAGGCAAGATCTGAATTTCACTCAACTTAAAAATGTCGTTTTCTTGATAATACGATGAGTAATAAGTAATAAAGGGGGTCTGGGGGTCTTCCTCCAGGAAATTTTTGAAAATATGCCCCTAGAAAACTGGGAATTTACTCATTTTTGGACCTTTATGTGAACAAATTAATTTCCAAAATATTCAAAATGATATTCGTCTTAGGACTCAATATGAAAAACCTTGGGTACCGGGCCCGGGGGTATCTTACCCCCTCGCCCCCCCTCTCTCGTCAGGCCTGGAAATAATGAAGGGAGTGTGTCTGTACTTCTTGTGAATTGTCTTCGTTTTGTGAATTGGAAATTTAAAATTAGCGTCATTGTCAAGTATCCCTATGCCGCTTGTTAGTGTGAGTGATCATAATTGCATGAGAAATGATTGAATGAATTCAATTTAACTTTGTAATTTAGGAAGGTAAAAATATTTTGATTTTTTTGGTAATTCCTTCAGTTTTTAATTACCGAAGAGCAATAACTGCTGTCCAGTTTCAGCTTCCCGGCCCATGCCAGTATACGATGTGTCACGTTTATTTTTGCACCATATTTTTTTAGGATATTGAGTTTCTTTGTTATCTTCATAATAAGGTACTTATATCCGTTAGCCAGGTGCAAGCGAAAAATTTCCAAATAATGTAGAATGAATTAAGGAATTCTCTGTTCGAACAGTCGCCTCCTGTGAAAGAACATCTGCCTCTGGCGCATTTGTTTCATTTTCCATTGACTGTTTTGTCATTCGCTTCGCTTGGCAAGCATTTGGTTCATAATTGGCAAGCGGCGACATTTGCGCCCGGCTAACGGATAAGTACTCATAATAATAAGGTAACGTTTGTTTATTCTTGCTGTTTATTGCTTGTGATTTAATATGAATGACTTAATTTTGTTTATTACCAAATGACATGATATTGGTGGTTTACCAGGGTATGATTGTTTATATTTATCCAAGTTAAGGTAAATTCTCAAAATATTCATGTAGACATATTTATTTTTAGGTAACAATTTTAAACTGATTAGTCGTAAGATACAGTATCTTGAAGGAAATGGTTGTTATTTTGTGAATCGTGTACTGTTTGTTTATAGTTTATACACCCCACAGCTATAAAATTATATGTTGTACTTAACTAGAGTTGTAAAATTCTCGGCAATAATCTTTCGGAGAATATTCTTCCAGAAGCTACTAAAATAGCTTTTTTCTCTCTTCAAATTACTTTTTACTCTTTATTCTTCAAATTAGTGCATAGATCAATAGTGTTTTAACCTAACTTTTAAAGATTTTAATTTTTTTAAGAGAAGGTTTTATGGAAGTGACTATTGAAAATAGTCTTAAGTATAAGTAAGTTCTAAGTATAAGTAATATAGTTGTTTTTTAATTTGTCGAAAAAATTTTGTTTGTATAAAGTTGATAATGCTATTAAATTGGTTTTTCCTTTTTCCTTTCCAGTTACTATAGTGAAGTGGGCTGCATGTGAGTGCAAGATGATGGCACTCCTTTATTGACTCTCTCGCAAGAAAAAAGAAGTCTGGTTTCAAAATTACACCTAGGCAGCATTGGATGCAGGCAAGCCCATTATAGGAGGGTGCACCACTGGGTCCTACTGTCCCACCTCACGAGTCGCAGCCTCACGAGTCCCACCAGCAGTGGTCATTGCCAGCTCCGTAACTAGACTTTTGTTTCGGGAGGAGTTTTGACCCAACATTATTTCTAAGGTAACCTCAAAGCTTTACAACTCTAGTTGTAACTATATAATTTGTATTCCCAATCATTTGTATGTATGGTGGCCAGGGCCGTGCTGGGTACCTTCAGAGGGCGGTGGACAAAGGGTGAAAGGGCACCGCTATAAATTATATTAGTAAAAAATCCCGTAATTTTCTGTTATAGTACCTTATAGGTGACGTTTTACAAATTACTTTTCACATTTAGCAATATACTGCTATTTGAGATGTTTTGATTGTTTTTATTTTAATATTTGATTTTTGTTACATTAGATTTTTAGTGACACTATTTTAAACTGGAAAAACAGTCATCATATTAAGAATAACATTGAATCCCTATAATTAATGAAAAAGTGATAGCTGATTTCCGTTTTGCATATGCACTTATACGCATTTTACATTTATTTTGGTGCACTTAATTTCAAAATTTTGTCAACAATGTGAATCCCAAGTAAAATTGAAGGGACTGGGGTCCGTCCTTCCGCCAGAAAAATTTTGTAACTTCCCCCACAAAATAGTTTAAGCTTATTTTGAGAACCTTTGGAATAAACCAACAGAGGACCACTCCTTGTAAGTAAGAGAATTTTCAAGGAAAATCAGTATATAATGGATTTAAAAATTTCAAGGGGGGTTTGGAGGTCCTTCCTCAAACAAGTTTTGAATTTTTACTCTTAAAAGTAGTGTTTTGACTCATTTTGGGGCCCTTTGGGTTACACCCGGAGAGAACTGCAACTTGTAAGTTACATTAAAATAAAACTAATAAATTTTGCTGTAGCTTCAATAAAGAAGGGTGCCCAGAAAACACTGCCTGGTCTTCCGCTGTCAAAGTATGCATTATTTTTTTTTTGCAAATCAACACCCCGGCCTAGCAATTTTAACGTGTTTAGCTAAGGGCCCAATAAAAAATCAACGTTGTGGCCTTATACAATTTTGTAATTCATGTTGACAGAAAGTAGCCTTAAAATCATAGAAACCTATTATTTTTAGTTAATTATATTATCAATATTATTTTTATTATCAGTCAAAGGCAATCTTTTTTATGTCAAATGACAATGAATGATTTTTCAAAACACTAATACTAAATTGAAGATTTGCAATGTATTGGGAAGGTAGTGTTAAGGATGTGAAATATAGTACTCAAGATATGAAAAGTAAAATAAATATTATTTAGAATAAACAGGTATTATTTGTTTTATTTTTATGTTAAATGTTTTAATATTTTAAAATTGAAATATTATTTTCAGTATAAAAACAGTTATGCAGTTATTTTTCCTTTAGAAAAACCTCAAATTTATTGTATTTACGTAAATCTACATTAGGAGCATTAGAAACCTAATAATCAAAGTTGTTTTCAATTATACGTCTTTTTACGTGGGTCCCTTGAAAGACGTATAAACAGTGCTATACTGTATACTAGTTCTATATTCTCCTATTTTAAGTTATTAATTCACTAGTAAAAATATTTCAGAAAATCTTTTGATGTTAGTACTTTTAAACAGGTCAACCCCCTGACGCTTACTCCTCGCAGCAAAGCTCCTCTTCACCCAGTTTCGCCTTTTCCTGTGATGGACAGGCCACCAGCTCTTCACTTCTCTCCCTGGTCCAGCCAGTTCACTGCTCTGGTTGCCAACTTCGCAGACAACACTGAACTAGTTTTCACACCTCTTTCATAAAGCTGAATGGACATTCCAGTAAAAAAAGCCTAGACCTTGCCTCAGCTAGCAAGGCGAGTTCACCTTCTAGCAGCCTACTCTTCATACTATTCTTCTCTTCCAGACAACCGTTCATGGTCAACTCTGGCAGCAACATGCCTTAACTGTTTTGGGACAGGTGGCTTATATATGTGCTGGCAGCGAGTCGCTCCTACAGGCCAGATGGCACACTTGTGTGCCAACACTTACTTAAAAAGGCCCAGAATATTTTGTAGGAATAGCAAGATTTATATACTGCATTAAAAAAATTAGTAACTGGAATTTAGTGTTCTCTTTTAGCTTCTTAGCTAATATAAATTTGTACAAGTGTTCTATGGACTAACTATGAGCCTTAAAATATGTTTTTGCCATTTGATTAAAGAATGGATGTATTGATGATTTTACTATCGACTGTTATTATTCTACTATTTCTTAAGATTTGGCTTGCCAAAGACAATCAACTTGGTTGCAAACCTAAGTTGTCAACCAGGTGACTTTGTTGACAACCGAATTGTTAACATAAACTTAAAATTATCAAATGAATGTAGTTTATATTTTGTGCACTTTCAATTTAAAATTACCTTGAGTGAATTTTTATATGCTAAAATTATATAGTATTTTTATTTGCAACTTTAGGATTTCCTGGACACAAATCTTTCCCATTGTATTATTATATTGGCAACAGATTATTATTTACACATAAAAATATTACGAAAAATTAAAAAAGTGTTGACATTTTAAGTGTTTATTTTAATATTTGATTATTTTTTGGTAATTTAGCATAAAACTTGATGGTTGTTCCCAGCTAATCCTAAGGTACCCTTTTATTCTTATGCTTTTTATTTTGTTTTTAAAATGTTCCAATTAAGCTCCACCTGCCTAGAATTTGAAGTTGGCGACCAAATCTTTAAACATCAGCATTGAGATAAAATATTTTCATTTTGGGATATTTTTCCAAGCAAAATTTATCTCACTTGTAGAAATGTTAATTATTTACAAACATAGTTGGATAAAACAAAAAACTCTTTGCGCACAAAAATTCCTTCAAATATTTTTTGCAAACTAATTAAATTCCCCCCTAGTCTTTTGAATTTTGACTTAAAAAAATATTGACTGTCCCAAACCTAAATACTGTAATGCAGTGGTGTAGCCAGAAAAAATTTTGGAGGGGGATATTCATATTTGGGGGGGATATGGGGTATTTTAAGTGGTTTTCTAATTTCTATGGTCAAAAAAAGAAAATTTCCAAGTTTCGGGGGAGGGATATATCCCCAAATCCCACCCCTCTGGCTACGCGCCTGCTGTAATGCTTCATAAGCAATAACAGTAAGAAAAAATCAATTTATTTACCAAAAATTTAAATTATACGAAAAGATTTTCTGCAAAATTCTAAAACTAGCTGCGCTTGGTGTGCGTTTGTGCTTCAATATTATCCAAGTATGTTTACTAAATACTTGTTTTGAAAAATTTTCAAAGAAAATGGAAGGTTAATGTTTAAATTTATATAGCATGAATTTCAAAGGTGTTCCTCCATGAAAGTACGGTGTACCCCTAAGTAAGTGACCATATTGCTGAATCCATTGAGACAGCGTCATACTTCTGGGCTTTCTAATTAACAGTGTATTTCATTGAATGTGATTTCAATAAATTTGGGCATTGTGTTACTACTTATTTAGTTCTAATTTTTTTTTGTACTACTTACTGGGTTGCAAAATTTTACTTCATTGTTTTATTTGGTTTGAATTCTACTTTTAATGAAAATTATGGCTAAAATTTGCCAATTTTAAGTTTAAAAATTTAATTATTTTAATTTAGATATGGATTATTTGATATTTTCCTGTTTAAAATGATTTTAAGAGGTGGTGTATATTTAAACACCTATTTTATGAAACAATTTCATGGTTTTAAAACTAAAATTTGCAGAATTAATTCCATAACAAAGCCAAATTTACACTTCTAGCATCTAACTCATTAAAAGTTTTAATATTTTTATTATATACTAAAATTAAAAATATTTGTGAAATTTGACATAAAATTTTCTATGTATAAAAGCTCTATAGTGATGGGAAGCCTTTCAAATAGGTGGCTTTGGTCAAACTTCAATAAAATGCAATAATTTTTATACTAATTGTTTATTTATTGTATATATGGTTTCTTTAAAAAAATTATTATAGTTTTCTCTTATCTCAAATGTTCATTGTCTTATATCTTAGAGGTAAATTCATATTTCTAATTAAAAGGTAACTGAAAGGGTTAATATTGTTGTTTTCGTTGAAAAAAAAAATCAAATTTTATTTATGATTTTATTATATTTGAGGTCTAAGAAGGTACCACATATAAAAAGAAGCTGTCTTTATCCTTACATGAAAACAGTTTTAAATTTTAATGCTGTTTTATTGTAATATGTATGCTTATCAGCTTAAATCTAAGGAAAATTTTTTGAATTAAGATATTTTGTAAATTTTTACTTAATTTGAATGGTTTTTATCATGAATTTTTACTTTTTTTATTCAAATAGGTACCCGTATTTCATTTATATTTAATTTTTTTTTAGAATCTTTTAGTTAGTAGCATATATTAGTGTCTTGAGCTTAAAATCCTGCACAAATTTTATTTGTGTGTACCTATAAAAGAATATTTTCTGTAGTTAGCAGCTTATTTTCATTTAATTTCTCAATATTTAAAAATAATTTTAAATATTGATAAAAAAATTAAAATAGTTTGCCTTTTTGAAGGATTTTCATGGTTTTAGAACATTACCTCTCAGAATATAACAATTAATTAAATATTTAGTTCTCATGTTCTCAATATTTAAAAAATAATAATTTTTCAACTTTTTGCAGGATTTTTAATGTTCATGGTTTTGGAACATTACCTCTTAGAAAATAACAATTAAATATTTAGTTCTCAATATTTAAAAAAATAATATATTTTCGCCTTTTTGCAGGATTTTCATGGTTTTGGAAAATTACCTCTCAGAAAATAACAATTAATTAAATATTTATTTTAAAAAATGCACAATTGTTTAATGTTGTTTTGTTGTTATACAGTATTCATTCTCCATTCAAAAAAGGCACCTGAAATTCTGTCTTTCCTTATATATTAAATTATTTTAAGAGGTGGATATTTTACTTCCATTCTAAGAAAACTATAAAAATTGCACTATTTATTCATGCTAATGAAGCATAATTTAAATTTTAGTATTAAGTTTTATTATGAAATATTTATGTGAAATTTGAAATCAAAATTTTATGTTATACACGTGCTGCATCAAAATTCCTGTCAAATACGATCCCCAGCTATTACGAGCACCCACGTAAGTGTATCGCAACACCATTTATACACTGTAAAAAATATCGTGTAATGAAACGACAAACATGGTGGCAACTCAGACGCCACCACTCTCAGGGTAATGGAACACCAGGAAAAAAATTGGGTTTCATAACACCAATTTTGAGAAATATTTGCTAGTACTATTTTGGTGTTATGAATCCCAATTTTTTTCCTGGTGTTCCATTACCCTGAGAGTGGTGGCGTCTGAGTTGCCACCATTTTTGTCGTTTCATTACACGATATTTTTTACAGTGTAGGTAATATACAAGTTTCAGACACAGAACTGTTACACTTCCGCGTGCTCAGCCTGAGGCGGTCAGGAAATTTCGCATGACCATTTCGGATGGATGTGCGATTATATTGCCAAGAAAGAAATTGCTCTTATGTTTTCAGGACGGATTTGAATTTAAATATTATATTATTGGTTGTAGTATCTTGTAAAATTGGACCTGGGTTTAAGGCATAAACTCATATTAGTATTTTGAGTTTCATTAGTTTTGATAAAAAATCACGATTACTTTTGAGCGATATTATTTAGCTCAGAAAATAGTCATAAATAATTCATGAGGAACAATATTTACATCCAAGAAATAAAACTGTTAAGAATCTGTTAAGAACCGAATAGAAGTAAACTGCTGTTGAAAGCCAGAGTGGTTCGATTCCACCTTCTGGGCGTATGAAGAACTATAGCCGGCAAAAATAATTTCATCATTCATTATTTCTCACTACAGGCTTTCAAATCATTAAGAAATCATAAACCTAATCTGGGTGGTTCAATGAACATTTGTTCCATGGGTTTTTCACAAATATTTCATTAAGTTTAGAGGTGCAACTAAAGATACGCCAGCAATACTACTCATGGTTGACCACGATCATAAAAGTCATATCTCAGTAAAAAATTATTTTGCCAAAGAAAATGGTGACACTGGTAAAATTTCATCCCCACACTAACTACAAAGATAGCACCCCTCGACAAAGCTGTTTGCTAACAATATATAGTTCTATGAATCATTTATTAAGTACATTCGAAAATGTTTGAAAACAAGCAACCAAATATGATGAGGCTGAGTCAGTTCTGACCTTATTTGGGAGAAGGGAAAAAATTTCTCCCTCATGGAAAGAAGCGCAGATTGTGAAGATCCCCAAGAATGGAAATCTCACTGATAGTAACAACTGGAGAGGAATCAGCCTACTATCTGTACTACATCATGGAAAAATATTTTCGAGGATAATCATAAATACGATAAATAAAAATATTGATGACATTCTCAGAACTTAACAGGGTGGTTTCAAAGTGGAAGAAGGACTGTAAATAAAATATTTATATCGAAGCATCATATTATAGCAATGTTTGGAAAGAAATGAGACATTTTCTCAACTTCATTGACTTTTCAAAAGGCACTTTTCAAAATTAGGCTTCTATAGAATACCTAGGAATATAATTAACATCATAAAGGATTTGTACGAGTGCAGTAGTGCACAAGTACTTGCAAATAGTGTGTTGACTGAAAGTTTGTAATTAAAACAGTAGTTGGGCAGGGCTGTGAACTATCAGGCCTATTTATCATTGTTTTAGATTGAATACGTTCAAAAGCTACAAAACTAGACATAGTTATACTTTATGAGAGGACCACTCAGTTGAAATATTTTACAAACTCTTTTAATCTTTCTGGAAGTTTGAAAAACAACCTCACTGAATCAAGGGGGGGGGATATTTGTGGGAGTACCTAGGTCTTTGGACCTTCAAACTCCGGTATAACTAGCCTCACTGGGTGAGGCTTCAGCTGAGCTGTACAGAACGTGTGACTGAAAGTCACGGTCAGCTGAGGAGTGGCTAGCTTGATGCTAACCCCCCTCTTGATTTCCCCAAGTGACTTTGGTACTCATTTTATCGACCCCGGAGGGATGAAGGGCTGAGTCTGCCGTGCCCGTGGACCGGGATTTGAACCCCGGGCCTGTGGTGTGGGAGCGCGAAGCGCTTCCTCTACGCCACCGGGCTTCCAACCTCACTGAAGAGTAACCAATATCAATTGCCTCTACTGTACACTGTTCGTTTTAAAATAATCCAAGCATTTCTAGACAATCTACTTTTTTTAAAAAAAATAAAGGTTTGAGTATATTACCCATAAATGAGAAACAAGTTTCTGAAAAAATTGTTTATCTTTCTCTCAGTTTAAAGTCGTCAGGGATGTGAAAATTTCAAAAATGCATTTGAATATCATATAGTATATATATTTGAAATACATTTGAATTTCTACTAGTGATATATAACGAGCTAGACCTGCACCCAGAGTGGGGTATAATATCGGGTGTCCTGGTTCCAAGAGGTCACCAAGATGGACAGTCGGAACCGTCCCTCTCAAAGCGACACAAAAGGTCCCTCAACACCCGAAGACCCCACCGGCACGCGCAGCTCTAGACCGTAAAAAAAACCCTTAAAAAATGCATTTCATAAATCTACAGTTCTCATAAATAACGAGCTTCATAACTTGTGCCTACACAAACTGTGTTTTCTAATGTAGGAACCGAATACTGCCTTTTATTAGCTTTAAAATCTCAACATCTCATTGGATGTTTCCTCCTTTAGAATCAAGAGAGTTTCAATCTATATTTCTTGTCGTTATAATATTTTTATCTCTCTATATATAATGAAGGTGTCCCTGCCTGCCTGCCTGCCTGCCTGGCTGGGTTCCTGCCTGGGTTTGTCCGGAACAGATTTGGCTCAATTTCTCCAAAACTACCCGTCCGAATCGAACCAAACTTGGTACACATACGTAAGGGGACGGGGGAAAGACAATGACATCATTTCCAAATTTCTAAAACCACCCCTTCATCCCCTATAAGGCCTTTTTGTAAAATTCACCTTACTTCTCCGCTAAAGAAGATCTGTTTAACTCGCATTGTTGCAAATAATACAACAAAAACAATTTTAAACATAAAACAAAGTATTTAAAGATAAAACTTGGCTAAAATTGTTTCAAATGTTTTAAAAAGGTTATTAATAATTTAAAAAATTAAAAACGGCCCTTATAAAAAACTTTATAACAGTATTTTCTTATTAAAAACTTCATTTTCCATGAAACTTTAAGTTGAAATAGAAAGTTTTAAGAATTAGACTGGTTAAAGTAAAGATTACATCATGCAGTTTTTTTATAAAGTTGATGATAGAAACACTAGATCAATTTGTTATTTAACCTTATAATTTGTTTCTTTGGTGATTTTTTTTTCAATTTAAACAGGGGGTATTTACAAATTTTGGGATTTCAAAAGTCTGTAATAATTTTAATGGATTTTTTTCACTTAGAATGGATAATTGGGTAACTGTCGTAATTAAATGTGCAACACCGGAACTGGATGGTTAGGTTAGATTTACACAGTTGGAACCGGGAGGGTAAAGGCACAGGGAGCACGGTGATGAAAATGCACCGGGAACACCGAGATGAAAAGGCACCGGGGACACCAAGATGAAAAAGGCACCGGGATATGAAAAAATACTGGGAACACCGGGATATGAAAAACTACCAGGATGATTGATTCTACTGTAGATGATTGATGATTGGTAATTATGGTTACAGAAAATTAGGCATGTAACTTGAGAAAATTTTAATAAATTGATACACTCCACCCGTGCAAGGCCGGGCATATCAGCTAGTTAAATTATAAAAAAGCATGGATAAACTGCACTTGGGTGAATCATAGTTACTCCATTTCATATTCACTATACATAATATCGAATATAAACTAAATGTGTAAAACACTGAAGTAAATTAAAAATGGTGCTTTATCTTTCTTGCTATTGAACTATTTTTTTATGTCAATAATGCTTTCTCGATACAATTTTAAATCAGGCTGCAAAACGCTTACCAAGAAATATAATTATTCGCACGACAGCTTAGTTAAATATAGTAGATAAACTGGAAAAACTTGACACTATCATTCTCTTGGTTAATATATATAATTCAAAACTGATTTCATGGTATTAAAATCTTAATCTCACTTTTAATTAATTACTTCAAAAGTAATTGTTACCATGATAGATTTTTGTCCTGTTGGATTTAACTTATAAGAGTAAAGAAATTGCATTCAAAATATCTGCTTACATCATTCATTAAGAATCCATTGTCAAAAAGTAGTGTTATAATTTTTTTGGAAAATAAGTGGCTTAGATAATATTTCAACCATCCTGAATTACTTATTAAATCTCCTTTACAGATTGATCAAAATTTACTCAATTTTTTTCAGACATATTTAATTGTTCTGAACTAAGAAAAGTAAAAGCAGATTTCAGAAGTGTTTCAGCTCCGCGGATACTTTTTATAATGCAGATCATAATAGGTGGAGTTGACATGTTACTTATAAGAATTTTTGAAAAAAAAATTATTAGATTATTCTATCCTTCTCTCATTACAAAGCTATTTTTTTTTAAATTCCACACCGATATTTTTTCTAATTGTACCAGAGACACATCATAAGTCATTCACTCTACCTGAATCCACACACAATCTACCTAAAAGTAACACTTTTTTTAAGTAGCACAATGCTACGAAAGAAGTCTTTGTTTTACGCTAATATTGTTCTTATGGTGGATAATTGATTATAGTTGCTTTTATGGAAGAGTTCAAGGATTAAACACGTTTTCTTTGCAACATATATTTTTTATCAAGATACCAAGGTAAATATGGTGTAAAAAAGTAAGTTTTCTGACAGTGATCATATGGCTTTCATTCCAAGGTACTAATTAGGTTTGTGTTTAGTTGTTATGGCGCAGGGACCATATCAGGCCATTATGCGCCAGACAATACAGCACAATGTCCTTCAAGAGTGCTAAAAAGCTCTTGTTAAGAATAATACACATTCTAATTCATATATATGAAGGTCGTATGTTAAAAAAATGTTCGAGTATGTAAAGCAGAGTACCCTTTTCTGTACTAGAGAAAATCCTGAGAGTGCAGAGATTGGGACAAAATAAGCGTTTAAGTTCCAGAGCACACTCTTAAAACGGCGTTTTTAAAATTGAGTAAAAAACACTCAAATCTGAGTATTTCACAAACTCAAACTAGCTCTGAATCAAATTTACTCAAGTTTGAAGCATATGTATCAACTCATTTCTGGAAATATGCAAGTACTGAAAAATGTTACATCATACCCTCATTTTTGAGCAAGTGGATGTCTCAGGAATATGAAATAAAGCTTGCAAAATTAACCCCTTTGGAATTTAATTTGATTGTGGGTACGTAATTTGAGTATGATGCCGCAACTGGGTAAGGAGAGCTATCACGTTTTAAAAACATTAATAAATGATTTTGAAAGTAGCTTTCAAGAACTTTTAAGTTAGCAATAAAAGAAAAATACATTTAATTTAAGTGGTGATTATTGAATTGTTTGAAACTGAGTATTTCTGCTTTTTAAAAATTGAAAGCATTGTGTCTTCATATTTGAAACAAAAAGTTTAAAATCAAATTGAAACTATCTATGTATGCAAAATTGAAATAGTCATTTCTCACAGTGCAGTCACCGAGTGTCCTCCCACCAAAGCAACTGTCGTCTCAAGAGGCCAATCCTGCCTCCTCTCTAAACTACATAAAAAAAGCCCACACATCTCTAGTGACTCAGTAAAAACAGTCTTATTAATATTCATATTACCAGATATTGACGGTCAAAATAGAGTGGGAAGCAGTAGGTAGAGTGGAAAACAGTTGGTAAATATTTCTTTTGACAAATGACATAGAATACTTTTGTCAAATAATATTTTGACATACACAGCCATTTGCAAAATATACACTTAATTGTCATTAAAAAATGGCTGACCTTTAATTAAAAAACTCTAACAACATTCAAAAAGTTATTTTCATTCAAAGCTTAATTTAATTCTATTGCCAACTTAAGCCTTCAAAGCAATATAATATCTAATAAAAGATGTGAGTTAAATACTTTTTACTTTTTTAAAACTCAATTTTTTCATATCGAAAGAGGGAGATATTAATTTTCTCTGTCAGCAAAAACCAAAGCTAAGTACAATTTCTTATTTATCTCCCATTCTTTCATTTTCCCAATTTATTACTCGAAACATCTCTGCAATATTTCTAGAGGTAATGGAGGCAAATAGAGAGCCTCGTTTAACTGAATGGACATACAATAGCGATGAAAAACACAACTTTTGTGCATATAGTCTTTTGGTATGCATACGCAACCTGAATTTCAGTAGTACATCCATAAGTTTTTTTTTTATAAATAATGGTGCAATACTACGTAGTTGGTGAATATCAGCTAGATATAAATACAAGACCTTTAGAAACTCATTAATGTTAAGCACATTAATGTCGTTTAAAGCTATGTGGTTTAAAAAAGTTCAAAATTTTACAGCACAGAATGACAACAAAGACAACAACATATACATTATGCTAGTCTAAAGGTAATAAAAAACATCAATATTATACAAAACTTCATAACACTATTATTTATCCACAAAGGCGGTCATTTTGACCACTAGATTTTTAGCTAAAATTATTTTAATTACCTTGCTAATTTTTATTGCAAGCTTACTTCGCAATCCCGAAAAAATAATATATTCTACGTCGAATTATCCAAACGAGCTAGTAGCGTAGCTCACGAACAGTTTTCAACTAGAGAAATGGCACAATCAGACGATTTCTGATTCGAATTAATGAGTGGATGCCACCGCTTTTTTTTCATACTTCAAAACTTTTCACGAAGTTTATTTTAATTATGAAAGATAAACAATGGTCTCGAATTAATTTTTATTTCAAATTCCTTATTTATAAGATGATTAAAATGCAAATTTCTTTTAAAATTCAATGTAGTAAAATTAAAATTCATTTAATAAATATTAGAAATAACTTTTTGATAAATAGAATATTTTTAAAAAATATTTTTTTATTTACTCTGTTTACAAATTATCGGTTTTCTGTAATCATCGATGGAAATGTTTTGATCCTTTTTATAAGATAAAACTTTTACTATTACTTCTGCTTTTATGGAAATTTCTTTTTAAATGCAGAAATAAATTTCTTATTCAATTGTACTTATTACCCACACTTTTTATTTAAAATCTAAGGAGGAATTTTTTTTACTTGTTAAGGGGCCCACAGACGAGCAACTTGGTCGTCAACCCGGTTGTCAACCAGGTTGATGCTTTTCCCACAGACGGCCAACCTGGTCGTCAACCAGAATGTAAACAATGAAGAAAAAATTAATCAGATTGTAACAAATTAATATATTTTGATACTTTAAATGCAAAATTATATTTTATTTAATTATTCTCTCGAGCTAGAATTATATTATTTTAATTTTTAATGCTTAGTTTTTTTTTATTTTCCTAATAACATGTTCCGATTAAGCTCCGCCCACCAAGTTGACGATCAGATCATCAACCTGAAATTCAATCATCAACTTCCCCACACACGGCCAACTTGGTTGAAAACTTGCTCAAATTGACAACCCGGTTGACGACCAAGTTGCTCGTCTGTGGGCCCCTTTATTATTTTAAAACTGATTATTATTAAAAACCGTTCTGATCTAGAAAACAGGTCATAATTTTTACCATAGAAAAAATATTAAAAGGACCGGTCAGTAGGCGGAGCTTATACCTCGAGAAACGAAACTTGAATAAGATGGTCTCTCAATCCTTTAATTAAAAACACTAATTGCCTATATCACTGATTATGTATATTGTTTCCGAAAAACAAACTCGATTGTTTTTCAAAGCAAAATTAGATTTTGTTGAAATTTTTTATCTTTTGATTTTTTGATTTTTAAATCTTTTCGACAATGTTTCTTGTTACCTAACTTCAAGTTTGATCTTATTTCTTTTTTAATTTAATTTTTTTTGGCAAATTATAAAAAATAAAATTAATCTAGAATTGGGAATCCGTAGAGATCATATCCTCCAACTAAATTTTATAAGTCATTTTATATAAATTTTTTGAACATTATTTCCTAAAAACGTTAACAAACAACGTTAAATTTCAATAAAATAGGATATTTTTTATAATAAGGTGGAAAGAGGAACTAATGTGGAATGCAAATATAAATATCTTATACCTATAACAATGAAAATTTTGTTAACCTAAGTATTCAGAAAAGCGTAATTAAATGATTTATTTCTAAAAATTATTTGTTCAAATCAAAAGCTACATCTCATGAACGTTCTTAAATAATAAAAACATGAAGATTGTTTTCCCATAAAACTTCTTTAAAATGACCAACCAATTTTCGGCTTTAAAAATATAAGAGTATTTCAAAGCCATCAAGAAGAAAATGCGCTATCTTCTGACTGAAATATATAGTAAAGTATGAATAATGACCCTAGATAAGAACGCTTTTCGTGTTGAACACAAATCACTCCGTGTCAGTGAGATAAAACGGAGGAAGCAATATAATAACTAACAACACTAGGGAAACTTTTAAGTGATTTATGACATTACCAACTCAGAACGAGTTCAGGTTTTGTGGAGCTTGGTCTTAAATCAGGGGATATAGTTTCAAGTGTTTTATTTTATTGATAAAGTTTTATTCCTTTGTGGGGGAAAGTTTAGAGAAAGATTGACCCAGTGAAGAATCCAAACTATGGTAAAGATTAAGCTATATTCGAGTATTTAATTTTAAAAATATGTTTATTTTTAATAAAATATTGGTAACACTTCATTCCCTCTTTTAAAATATGATAATATACGGCAACATAAACTTTTTTTGGAACCTTAACCCCTTTTAGGGAAGAATCATTAGTATTCGCTTCTAGCGGGATGCCCAGTCCAATTGGACTGGTTTAAATAAATGTTTTATGAGGAGAAATCAATACGGGTTTTTGGCAAATCCAAGGACTAACAAGTATTGTTTATGGAACTTGAAAAAGCACATTTATATTTTGTAATTATAGTACCTGTTAAAATCAAATCTTTCTTTCTGTAAAATAGCCTCAATTGCATTAAATAAACTTATTTAATTGTAATAGAATATTTGTGATGACTGCTTTCCCGTCTATATAAATTAAAAATATCACTCTTTTTCTTTGAGGGGCTTATAATAAAATCACGTTTAAATCATTAAATCACGTTTTAATGAGTATATTTAGTCATGCAATTACATGTAAGGTTACCCATACATATATTATGGTCATTCACTAATGGATGAAACGCATGTGTTACAGGTTCCTTGCAATACCCTGCCTAAGATACGTAGTACGGTTATCTTGGATAAATAATGCTGCACATGGGAGATAGCTTACATCGCTCAATTGAGATCCAGGTATCTGCCTGCAGAGCTAATGCAGAAACAGAGGTATACCATTTTTAAATGGATCCTAAATGGGGATATATTCAGTTAAATCCCTGATTAAATTATTTTTCTGGAAATCTAAAGAATAAGAGGATAGGACTTTGTGAAATCGGTTTTTCCATACTAATTAATTTCACATGCAACACAAGCGTTGGAATATGCGTTTCAACATACACGAGTATCTCGTCTGCTTTTGTTAATTAATTAATTAATTTGTTCAACTTTGTTTGCTAAACTTGAATTTAAAGTATGAGATGCCTGGTTCTTGCACCCACCAACGGCCTCAAATGTAAAACTTCGTTAATGAATATCTTATTCGCATATTAGTAGTACACGAATTTTTCGAAAGCAACTCAACTAGAGTTTTGAGATGGTTGACTATTATACTAGATGTTTGAACATACATTTTAAAGATTTATCTTTATATACTGGTGAGCAACAACAAAGACAGCCTTTCCTGTCAACAAATATATCCTTTTAAAAATTCTTAACTGTTCTAATTATAAAGTAAGTATACCATGTAACTACATATTATACTACCTATTATTTCAGAACTTTCCTAACTCTTTTGAAATTTTCAGTACTTCTCAATGTAATATTATTCTGAAAAACACCGAAGAAATCGCCCATCCTCGAATAAACAAATTGACGGTTTTCGTGTAGTGTGATCGATATGTTTGATTTATATCGTGAATTAATTATTATATGCTATATTATATGCAAAAAAATTAAAAACACAAGATAAGCCATAAATATTGAAACAAAATGGCTTCCTACCACGAACAGTAAAGTGTTTGTACGACCTCTGTGGGTGCAATCCAAAGGGTTTGAAAATGAGTAAAAATACTACTTTTAAGACTATACATTCCAAACTTTTCTGGGGGAGGACCCCCACACCCACTAAAAATTTTAAAATCTATTATGTTCTGATTTTAAGTGAAAATTTCTTGACTAACAAGGAGTGTTCGTGTAACCTTAAGTCTCAAGATGAGTTTAAACACTACTTTTGGGGGCACATTTCCAAAATTTTTCTGGAGGACTCCAAACCCCCCTTTGAATTTTTGCCTTTTATTAAACTATAGTGTCCTTGACAATGAATACAATGAAAATTGAATACAATGCGCTCTTTGAGTGCAATTCAAAGGATCTCAAAATGAGCTAAAACACTATTTTGAGGGGTTAATTTCCAAAACTTTACTGGGGGAGGACCCCCAGACCCCTAAATTGTACTTGGAATTCACATTTTAAGCCTTATTTGGAAATGTAATGCATCAAAATTTAAATCCTAGAATTAATGTTAAGGCAAAACTGTTCCCGAAACAAAAGTCTGGTTACGGCCCTAGGTTTACCTTAATTAGCTGTGGGGAGAAGATTCTTGTAAATATTTTATACCTTATTAAATGATTCGTACAATAATATGAGTTTTATTTGATGATTAAAATATTGATATACTATCTATTTTCTTCGAGATAGGGAGGGTAATTCATACATAAAAACATTCTTGTTCATGGCTTGAATATCTTTGGAGAGGTAAGTGACTAATCAAGTAGTACCATTATCATAGTACATACCACAAATTTAAAGCCACAAGTTTAAATTATAAAGAAATAAATCTGTTTTTTTACAATCAGGTCTAATAACGATACTCTTTGATAAATCTAATAATATTTTTAGACATGAACTTTAAACCTTCCCATTAAAATAATACATTTAATCTTTAATTATTTCGCAAATTACACCACCTCTAGGGAAATGCGCAAAACAAAATTAATTTAATGCCACACAAGCCCCAGGCTCCCAATTTCCCAGAACTTCCACGTACCCTTTCTGCTTTGTGGAAAAGATTTCTCAGTGGAAGTGGAAGCCAATCAGATGGCAGTTTGCCGCCTCTCCGGCCAATCCTGACCCATGGCTATCCCCTCCGTTTTTGTGGGGACTGGTCACTCCTATTTGCATGCAGGAAGAGTTCCAGAGCACTGACCATTCTCCTCTCATTAGAGTGGACTGTGATTAAATCTGAAGGGCCTTCATATATGGGGTAGGCTGCCTGCGTACTGCATGTGTTACTCTTTGTGAGATGGGGAATATATGCAACTAGGCGAGCTCTAATGATGGTAAAAATAATTGCGCGGGTTCGTTTTTGAACAAATGGTTAAAAACTTATGAAACCATCAATAAGAATGCGATTAAACTTTAAATAAGTTTTGGAGAGTTAATTTAGTAATATGTGTATTGATTCGAGAAAATAATAATAAATTTTGTATGATATTATACAGAGTATCAAAAATGCTTCTCTCTTAAAAGTTCTCACAAAACTATTCGATTGTTGCTTCAAAGTTGCACATTTGCGTTTTAAAATAATTTTGATTGAATTTTTTAGTGAACCATAATTCTCTTTTAGAAAGATCTACTATATCTTTAAAAACTGAATCTTTACGAGGGTTTTTTCTTATTGGTAAACCTCAACTTCTGTTGTTTAAAGCTGTTAAAATGAAACGCTCTGAAGAAACAAGTTCACCATTTTCTCCCTTACTGATTTAACCCGCGAGGACACGCGCAGGGCCTGAGAGGCCCTGTCGCTTCAATAAACCTTCATAAAAACACTTATTTTTAATCAAAAATGCTGAAATCCCGTGTATCTGCCTAAAAGGTTTCCACCTATCACCTCCTAAAGTTTAAATAGAGTGGGTATGTTATTTTCCGAGTTAGGTTGTTGTTTTTATTGAAATGCTTCGAAAATTGGGAGGATTCGCGCGAGTTATAACCAAAGAGGTCTCGAAAAGTAACTAAAATCTATAATTTTTCTTGCAAAAAAGAAAATTTAAGGTAACAGCACTAACAGCACTATCGGCCCCCCTTTGAAGATAAGATAATCTCGGGCACTTCCTCCTGAGTGCTGGTGCTTTTCAAAATAGTCTAATATACCTATATTAATAAAAAGCAGTCAACTTAAAAATGAGTTATTATGCACTTTGAATGATTAAATTATATGTTTAAACTTTCCGTGATAAAATTTTAGGATTCACTTAACATTTAGAACGGAAAACGATGTGCAGGGCCTGAGAGGCCCTGCGCGCGTGCCCGTGTAACAGAAAGTAGCGCGCGTCCTCCCGGGTTAATATGAAATGCCACTTTAAAAGAGCTTCCTGTTAAAAACTTATACCCAGGTTTTGGCTTTGAAAATTATCATTCTCATAAACTAGTTTTCCATTGTATAAGCATGTTGGTTGGCGAGTAACTGGCGAGTAACAGCTTAATTTTGACGAGGAAATTAATCAAAGATGAAGGTCGTCTTTTAAACAACTAATGACATTTTCATAACTCCTTATCTTTAAAAAAAAATTATTATTTTGGATAGATCATTTTTTATCTTATCCGTTAAGGGCCACATGCCCGTTATTAAGTTATGTTTTATAAACATTAAAATGAAACATTAAAAAGCAATACCCCTTTATAAAATATGATAATTTCTTTTTCAAATCATCAAAGAAAAGTAGCAATACTAATTATTCGGTATTTTCATTCGACTTTATCTTTTCAATACAATGAACAAAAATGAAAAAATAGGTGCTTTTTTTCACATTCTGTAAATAAGGTTAGTTGAGTTGAATAAGCTGATTTTAGGGATAATTTTGAGATTCAATAAGTTTTGAAATCTTTGTAATTGATCATTTATAGTAGCGCGACTAATTCTGCTTTCTATCTTATTATTCCATCATACACATAGAAACAAAATCGGAATATCCTTATTTAAGATAAAACGTTGTATTCTGACTCATTAAAAAAACTCTTTATTTAAGTTGCTTATTTCTTAACTAACTTTTACACTCCTTGAATAACTACACCACTCCCATCTGAGGAATCAAAATAAAGAAAAAGCCACGGCACTCATAAATGTCCCTCTTGGCTTATCCTATCGAAATATGTAGTATCTCTCAATATAGTTCAACAAAAATCAGCACCCTTCTCACTAAGCACAAGAACCCACGAAAACGCTACTGCTGCTTCTAAAACACGGAAGTAAACTTCGAGCCTCTGGAAGGGGCCCCTCGCTGCACTTTACCCCACTGGGGCCCACATGGGGACTCCCCTTTAACTCACCTGTTAAGGAATGTGGTGCCCTGATGGGTTCAACGCTCGGTGAGCTTTTCTTCAGTAATGTATAGATCTTCTCACCCCTTTTAGATTCTGCAGAGTGTGGTGCTCCAGGCCGTGAGAATTTGCACTGGGAGAACTGTGTATTGTTTTCTTGACCCACTTAGGTGGTTGGTTTGGTGGAAGAAAACTTGGGAACTTCTTAACCCTTTGACTCTAGGTGATAGTCAGGTCTGCATTGTGAGGAGTAGCGACTCTGGAGCACTGTTTTCAACTTTTTTTGTGTGTGTTAAGGCAGATTTTTGACCAACTTTGGTGAGTTTATTGTGAAACTGAGGTTAGGGTTTTTATCACCATCAAGTCAGGTGTGCCTTTATAAAGTATCACTATCTTAAGAACAAGGTTAAAGGCGACAAATGAAATATTTTAGTTGACTAGAATATATATTTCTTATGGAATAAAGAAAATTGATAATGTGGACAGATAAATAATATATTATAAATAATTGAAGAAGAGCCTAATATGCAGAGCCGTATTAAGGCAAGTGCAAAATCTACCAGAGCACAGGGTGGTAGAATGGTTAGGTGACAAAATTATGAGAAGTTAAAGAAATCCGTACTGCACACTTGCTACAAAAATATGCGTTTCACAATTTTCTTATTTTGAAGTAGTATAAGCTTATGACTAAAATATATGCTTATTTTCAAAAATGAAAACGTCATACTTTTAGAAAAAAATGAAATTATAAGTAACTTCTGGGAGTGACTTAAATCAGCAACTGGCAGTAACTGGATTTGATTTTGAAATTGTCTAATCATATAACATTGAAAATGAGTTAAACCTTGTTTTAAATGGTCAAATTTCAAAAAAATTCTGAGGGAGGACCCCCAGACCCCCCTTGTTATTGATGAGTTACAAACAATTCACCAAAACTTTGGACACATGTTAATTAATTGATTTAGAAACACCTCAAAATCATTCAATGGGGGCTTTTACGAAAACCCTTATTTTTGGGGTAGTTAATCATGATTGGGGAAAATACTTATGACGCCCCCCCCCAATTTTCAGGGGCCAAAGGCGCCTTGTGGCTGCAACTGCATGCGAGGGGTACGCAGGGAAATATATTTTTTCTTTGGGGGTACAATCGTGAAAAAGGTTGAGAACCACTGATTTAGACCATTCCATCGAAATTTTTAATTTCTGGCAAAATACGTGGGTGATGCTATTTTCATAAATGCGCATGGAGTATTTGTGATAACAGTCACCACCATAATAATATTTTTAAAATTAATGACGTATACTTTGGTTCAAATTGAACAATCAGACCGGCGGTAGTCATGGCGATCTAATGTGGGTGGAAACAATAAGTTTCAACCCAAGTTATTACAAATGAATAAATCTTCGTTGTGAAGCAGTATCAGTATAGTTGTGCTCAGAAGAGTGAAATGGTATGAACCAAGGTTTGAGTTAATCAATCTTGATTGAAAAAACATGATTTAATGATAAAATATCCGATTAATAACACTGGCCAACAATTTTGACGAAGTTCGTGTAAATATAACAAAAGTAGTCCTTTCCTATTGGTTTTGACGTGCTAAACACACGAATATCCCCATAAAAATTATGGTTTAGTTCTTGTTTCAGAAATACAGAGGGGTCATTGTATACTGTGCTTAGTGCTGAATATTGCAATTTTTAAAATTTTCATTCAAAAATTTTCTCTTGAATAATCATTTAACATAAAGACTACTGTCTTTCAATTCGCTTATGAAATGATGGACTTTCAAACAGGTTTGGATTAACGCTTACTTGTAGAAAACATGATTTTTGTCTAAAAGCAGTATAATCAAGAACGTAAACTTCGGAAAAGTTATTTTGGGAATAAATATGCTTATTTTTAAAAATGAAAACGTCATAATTTTAGCAAAAAAGAAATTGTATTGTATATTATATTGTGTTTGTAAATTTAAATCAGTAGAACGACAGTAAATAAAACCAACAAGTTCTTAAAAGGAACAATAACTTTTTTAAAAAGTTGTTTGAATTTATTCCCGCTCAACTAAGTATGAAGGATAATATTTCTTCCTTGAGCATTTCAACCAAGAAATACTTATTCATTGTGTGAAAGTGTAATTATAAGTTATTCATTTATTATTATCCATACAAATGATTAATTTTTTATTCAATAGTTCGTTTTTATTCATTTCACTCACCGTAGGAAACTGCCATTACTATTTTTTCATGATCTTTTTTAATGTGACTTTGTAAGACTCCTTTTTTTCTTATATTACATGTTCGGTTCCTAGATGTCATAATTAATTAATTTTAATTTATACTCGCTATCTCGGATCAAGATACACAGGTGGTTATACTATATCCCAAAGAATATTTTCGCATAAAAATACACGAAATGATAAAAATTGCTTCAAAATACATTAATTTTTCACATAAATCCAACAAAAAAAAAGAGATAATACAGCGTTAATTCACATTCAGTTCATCCCCCAACATTCAGTTCGGATAAACCAAGTTCGGATTAGCGGTGCTCCAAGGCGAGGGAGGGTATTCTAATTTTAACCTCCGCCCATAATTGCAGTACGGTTAATCGACGCGATTGAGGCAAAAATCCTGAACTAATTTTGGCTACTTGGATAGAGCACCTGTGTCTCTGTCATTACTCTGCTTAACGCAGTGGAATTACCCAAATTGGATATTTAACCGAGTGAAGATGACAAATTACTTTCCAATGGACGAATAGAGATTTGTTGGGGCAAAAATCGCTCATTTCGGTGACACTCCAATCACTTCTTTGCATAGTTCTTACTATAACAATATTGTATTATTGTTAGTGGGACATTATCACTATCGTGGTAATCTAATGAAAAGAAGCCAATTTCCTTTGGCTTAAACTGTTGAATTATTTAGGGGCTTCCAACTGGACATAGGGCTTTCTCTTGTGGCAATGTCATCGCTTTGAAATTTGAAATTCTTTTATTCAAAGGATTAAGGTCATTTTTAGCCCGGTCGAAAGGGGCTTTTATTTACCGGAAGTTATAATTGCTTTTCTTGGGATATTTTAAAATTTTAAATTATCACTTATTTAATAATTTAAACTAAGAAATTACTAAGTACTCGTAGAAAAAGTTAAAAAGCTAACCGTATAATCTATTTTTAAAAAGGCATTTTATCGGTTAACATAAATTTTTCTATTGACCTTTCTGCACATGACATATGCACAATGCACTACCTAAATACTCCCTAATTTTTGAATACTTTTGATATGATATTTTCAAAACCATTTCCACGAATCATTACCCTTAACTTTCAACAATTCAATATTGAGTTAAAATATCTGTAAGTATATTTTCAAGTATTTATTTGAAAAGTTGAATTTTTTTCCTCAAACACAGCCTTTTTAATTCAACAGCACTTCATTTCAACATTCTTGTTGTTTTTAATCATCTGCTAAATGTCATCACAACCTAAGAATATGAATGGAAATCCGGGGGAACGGGTACTGAATCCCTTACTAGCATTCAATTCTAATCCTTTGAATTTAAAAAAAAAAATTCACATTGTTCACATCTTTTTATAAGCCAGGATTGAACCTAAAATTACCCTTATGTGTCCTGCATAAAAATAAACTCTAAAAGAAACATTTTGAAAGAATTATTTTTTTATTTACAAATGCAAAATAGGGGTTACAGATAAACTTCAGAAAAATTGGTAAAAAATAACTAAAAATTATTTATTTTTGAAACGAATGAATGAAAATGCTGTATTACGTTTTAAATACGTAGCATGAATAAAAGTAATATTAATCATTTTTTCAACCTCCTGTTAATTGGAAAATTAATTATTTAATTAAAATTTCAGTACTGAATCTTTAGACAGTGCTCTTAATTTGAATTTTTAATTTTATTCGAACTAAAATTACTACTGACTGTAATAAACCATGTCTTAAATTAATCGTTGTAATACAAATTGTTATAATACCTAGATTTTATCGTAATGCAAACAGAATAAACAGTGTAATCTTGAATAAGGTATCCGATCTTCAAATAAACGATTGTAATTCCTACATTTATTGCCATTCAGGAAATACCCTTAAAGTATGCCTCGGCTTATATTCATCAAAAAATCAGACTTTAGAGATTTATTATAACATACACCAAATGTGAGAAGAATTCCATTTAAAGAGAAAATTCTCTTTCTTCCTTTGGAACGAAGTCCAGAATTCGAAGAGCATTAATTCCAAATATTTTAAAAATGTGTTTCAAGTCCAACAGGAAACTTGAATCAAGATGGAAAGGGGATAGTTCACTGAGGAAATGAATCGAGAAAGGATTATTCAAAATCTTTCTCAAGATGCTGTGAGTTTTGTTTTCAATGAATGCAGAAGTTTCGAGATCTCCCAAACAAAACAAGGGGTCGATTTCTGAGAGCTCAACTTTTGATGGCTTTCTCATTACGTATGCGTGGGCAGTGTCAAATTAGTATGCAAATCTCTAAGAAAATGTATACTTATTTCAGAATCTTGCTCTAACTGAACTGTTCAATATTCAGGTCGTATATTTAGGCGAGAGTATTTTTCGGGGATGGGGTCCTATTTCAATTTTTTAATGCTTGTTACGTCAAGAAACATTTTTGCGTTTTATGCAGGCTAGTATATTGTTTGGTTTGGTTTGTTAAGGGTTGTATGGCTAGGACAGGGATGGTGAAACTTTTTCAATTAGTGTGCCATTTATATTATGTTTTATCACTTTCAGGTGTCTAGTGTGCCACTTCTTATACTTATTTTTCAAAATCATCTTTGAACCCTTGGAAAATGAAATCCACCTTTGATGCCCGATAGTCTGGAGCAGGGGTTTCCAACTTAAAAATACTCGAAGGCCGAAATCGAAAACTGGGCCGCAAAGTAATCGGGCTCCTTTTGCATCACCTTATATATTTTTTGGGAGAGAGTCTTTAACATGGAACTTTTCAAGTTAGGGAGGGACGAAGGTTATTTACACGATGTGAGGATACTATGTTTTAAAAAAAAATCAGGTGATTAACAGATTTTTGGCAATCTCTTTTAATAGTGAATTTTGCGTAAAAGTGGTCTTCCTCACGCAAATTTTTGTAAATATGTATTAATCTTTTTAAATTTGCCTAAAAAATTATGTTTATCCTCATTTTTGGATACTGGGCCCTAAGGTTGATCTGAGCCCCATAAACCCTTGTTGCACCAAGAGGGAATTTCAGGGTATACTATCTCCCCAGGATTTAAAATTTTCTTAATTTATCTGGAGTCTCCCAATAAAATTCAGTAGTTGCAGGAAGATCTCATGAATGTGGAAGAATCGTTCATTCAAGTGTAATCTTTGAATTATAACTGTGAAAAAAATTTCAATTTAAACACAGCTGAATGTAAACGAAAGAGACCTGTAGGTTAAGAATTGACATCTATCAGTCAAATTTTTCCGAGTTTAAATTGCACAACTTATGCATTTTCTTGTTTTAATCAATTATTATTCAAGTTTTTCTTTGTTTGAAAGTAATGTTGAGCGCTACATTTTGGGAACTGGGGGAGATAAGGGGGTGTTCATTAATTAGAATGGTAAACTGACATTTCCCAGTGAATGAACGTCAGTTCAATCACTGGCCAACGTCTCTTAGGGTCATGGAAGTAAGATGTACCCCTACGCAAATTTGCAAGTGGCAAATTGCTCAAGGGATTCAGCACGGTCACTTACCTAAGGGTACACCGTACTGCGAAAGGGTGTAGCTAACAATCGAAGATATTATTTTTATACAAGTTCTACCGACCTATAGCAGAGAACATGCACGAACATTTTTAAAAAATATCCCACGATATTAAAGAATTTTTTCCCCCAACTCTAAATATAATAATTTGAAGATTTTAGTGGTGACTAAAATTAATTCATCACTATATACACTAGAAAACAACTTAAATCACTCCCTTCAAAGAAGGCTTTACAATCGTACTTGAAAACTATTTCATAACTCTTTTCAAAGGGTTAATGATGAGCGTAACTGTTCTTTTAATTGTGAAGAGTTTTAAAGATCTAATCAAACTCATTTATATTTTGAAATAAAAGTAATAATAGTCTAACCCTAAACCATATATATGCATGCTGTTATTTTTTATTTGCTGTTAGTTCTTAGTATTTTGCTATATACGAAAAATCTATCATCTTTGCATTGTGAATCTTCTAGATTTTTAGCTTATTCGATCTGTAATTGTGTAAACTAAACTATGTGTATGTGTAATCCCTAATGCTTAAAATTGTGCCCTTCCAGTAAATAAACGGCGTGTGTTGATAAAAAAGTCTATGTTTATACATGGTGGCTTTAGTTTTAAACAACAACGCCTCGTAGAATCATGGGAATAAGGTATTCCTATAGTCAAGTGACCATGGTGAATATATTGAGATGGCCTAAAAATAAACCAGGACTGAGATAGACTTCATAAATTAATAACGCAAAGAAAATAATTCAATTCAAAGCGATTGATTCATATTTTCGTTTTGCTCGTTACAACGAGTAATTGATTACATTCAGCAACATTCAAGGAATTATCATTAAAATGAAGAATGTGAGTGACATCCACGTATCCAATCCGTCCTTGCAAAACTCTTCAAAAATTTCTGTACTTCGTAGTAAATGCGCGTTTTCTTGCTTCGCTAACAACCATTCCGCACGAAGAATCACAACACAACAAAACACCCCTTTCCCAAGTACTCTCGCCAAAACTGAGGCGACATTTTGTTTTGAATGGAAAACTAACTCCCTGTCGAATATTTTCCGGCATCAAATTAGTTAAATCAAAATCCCTCACAGGTCTTTTGAATAAGAGGGATAGCTCTTTTGATGAAAACAACGTCCCGCGAAAAGAGGCTGATTTATCCCCATGTTTAATATTCAGCGTGAGAAATAGGATATATACCGGAGGAACAAATAGTCCGAATCATGTCAAATGATTTAACCTTTGCAACCTGAATGGCAATCACGAGGGCTGAAAATTGACAATCGGATGGGTAAAAATGAAGCACACTTCCGTCGTTAGTTTTCGGACTTTCGCGATTTGCTTCTTCAGTTCAGTTCATTGTGCGGATTAGTGGAGAAGTTTTATTTTCAGGCAGATATCAAATGGAATGGAGCAGTGTTATTCCTAGGATTTTTTGGAGGAGTAAAAATATACTCCTTAACTTTTTTTAGGAGGAGTGAAATACAATTATGTGGAGTGAAATATGAAAATAGCATAAACTACATATACAGAGACATGAAAATTGCAATCAAACTTCTTAAGCATCAGAACAATGAATGAAAAAAAATAATATGACTGTATGAAAACACAATTAAGAAGTAGGTTAATTAGTGTGCCTTAGGGTGCCGTGGCTGAAACCAAAAAGGGGTTCACAAATAGAGACAGAACAGTGTTTTGGTTGCTTGCCTCCTGTTTTGGGTTTTTAGTCTTAATAAATGAACAATTTAAGTTTAGAAAAAACGCAAACAGGTCCAAGGTACACCGCAGGTGGTAAGTAGTACACTTCTTGATCATTTACTGAAAAATGTGATATCTTTATTATCAGTTTACTCCTTGCCCCATTTTATGCACATCTAATGTATCTAAAATAATGCACTTTAAAAATTTAACATTCACTGTAAAACCGAATCAGTATTTTTGGCAGTAGTATTGTCATATCCTTAAAGGTAAAGCTAAAATAAGATAGGACCAAGGTATACAAGGTAAGAACAAAAGGGAGACGCGTCCTGCTCAATGAAGAAAATTGTTTCAAACACTTGTATTTTTAACTTCTGGGAGTGACTTAAAATTCACTAAATGTTTATGTATGGGAAAGTATTTAGTACCAAAGTGTTTAAACCAATCCACCAAAATTTTTAGTTTCTGGCAAAAAGGTGATGCATTTTTCATAAATGCGCATTAGGGTGGTCGCTAAAAATCAAAGTGCGAATTTTTTTCGCGGCACCCCCTCAAAAGGTGCCATTTGATGTCAAACTAATATTCTGAAAGTTTCAGACCAAAAAAATAATATTTCAACCCCGCGCCCAGCCGTCAAAGTTTCGAAAAAACGCGATTTTTCACTAAAAACTGCGCGTTTTTCACCATAAAATTCGAACCGAATATAGTAGAAAAGAAAATAAGGATTCATTCTTTAGATAATTTATTAAGCTTTAACTTTTCTAATTGAAACTTTTTTGTTTGACCCTTAGATCAAGAGATACAAGGGGGATTCCTTACCCCACCCCCAAAATCAATCTTTTAAGGAGAGACGGGATTTTTTCTTTAATTCATTAAATATTGTTTACTGGTTTAGTAATATGAAAACAATCATTTTTTAACCATATAAGTGTGAAATTTTAGGGTGTAAAGTGAGAAGAATTTTTTGAATTTACTTTTTTATTCCAGATAACAGTTAATAAAAAATACACTAAAAATTATAAAATATATTAACAAAAGCACACATAGCATACAAAATTAGGATTATTATTCACATAAGAGCAACACATTTAAATTTAACATTTAAAATTTACAAAATATAATGCAAAATTAAAGAGGCAAGGGTCTAGAAAGAGTAGGGTTTTTTTCACGTCCGGGTATAATTTTCTACACTAAGAAACAACTTGTAAATGGTATTGCTTCTGTTCTTCGTCTTTAATAATTGATATATTAAATTCTTGCACTAGTTTTATACCTCTTTCAGCAGCATCATTAACAACTTTTAAATTTTTCTCAATATCAAATCCTTTTGAAAACTCCAAGTTAGTGCACCACTCCATCTGGATCAGACTTTAAAAACTGTGCTGAAATACCTTTTAAAAAAGTTTAATGTAAATGGAGTATTAAAGCTATCTAGTTCTTTGCTTAAAAGAGAATGACATTCATTTAAATGCACTTTTAACTTCACTGTTCTATTTTCTTCATTATAGTCTTTGTCCACATCATTTTTGTAAGACAATACTTTTAAAGCCATGTTAACTTTTATATCTTTATTTAGGCTTTTATCAAAAAATCAAATGCAATTATTTCAGTGTTTAAATACCATAAGTGGTTAAATTTAGTAAATTTAGTAAGTACAACTTCTATGAAGTGCATAACCGGGCAGATGCAAAACTCAATATATCATCCTAGAGAAGACTATAGGGATCTGTTACTTCTGGTGTTTGATGTTTATTGGGTTTTCAAAACCACATCAGATATCATTTAGAGCTCCTCATCTCGCTAGATGGATGGCTAAAGCAATCTATTGCTTAAAAATGTTCAGCTTTAGAAACTAGTTTCCTTTAACCTTCAAGTGAGGGAAACAATTAGAAGATTAGAACTATCTGTGTTTTCATTTTAAATATTTATGTAAAAGTGTGGTTTAACGCTCCTGATCCCATATTAGCTCTGAATCAAGATTTAAAATCCATTAAATCATTAATTAATTATAAAAAACAGAAACTGAAGTATCAGAAGTTGCACTTACTAAATTTATAAACAACTTATGGTATTTAAACCCTGAAATAATTGCATTTTTTTATAAAGCCTTAATAAAGATATAAAAATTAACATGTCTTTAAAAGTATTGTCTTACAAAAAAATGATGTGGACCAAGACTATAATGAAGAAAATAGAACATTGAAGTTGAAAAGTGCATTTAAATGACTGCCATTCTCTTTTAAGTAAAGAACTAGATAGCTTTAATACCTCATTTACATTAAACTTTTTTAAAAGGTATTTCAGCACAGTTTTCTAGTCTGATCCTGATGAGTGGTGCACTTACTTGGAGTTTTCAAAAGGATTTGATATTGAGAAAAATTTAAAAGTTGTTAATGATGTTGCTGAAAGAGGTATAAAACTAGTGCAAGAATTTAATATATCAATTATTAAAGACGAAGAACAGAAGCAATACCTTTTACAAGTTGTTTCTTAGTGTAGAAAATTATACCCGGACGTGAAAAAAACCCTACTCTTTCTAGACCCTTGCCTCTTTAATTTTGCATTATATTTTGTAAATTTTAAATGTTAAATTTAAATGTGTTGCTCTTATGTGAATAATAATCCTAATTTTGTATGCTATGTGTGCTTTTGTTAATATATTTTATAATTTTTAGTGTATTTTTTATTAACTGTTATCTGGAATAAAAAAGTAAATTCAAAAAATTCTTCTCACTTTACACCCTAAAATTTCACACTTATATGGTTAAAAAATGATTGTTTTCATATTATTAAAGCAGTAAACAATATTTAATGAATAAAAGAAAAAATCCCGTCTCTCCTTAAAAAATTGATATTGGGGGTGGGGTAAGGAATCCCCCTTGTATCTCTTGATCTAAGGGTCACACTAAAAAGTTTCAATTAGAAAAGTCAAAGCTTAATAAATTATCTAAAGAATGAATCCTTATTTTCTTTTCTACTATATTCGGTTCGAATTTTATGGTGAAAAACGCGCAGTTTTTAGTGAAAAATCGCGTTTTTTCGAAACTTTGACGGCTGGGCGCGGGGTCGAAATATTATTTTTTTGGTCTGAAACTTTCAGAATATTAGTTTGACATCAAATGGCACCTTTTGAGGGGGTGCCGCGAAAAATTGAACGAAAAAATTTTTCCCCCATGTTATTAGCGACCACCCTAATGCGCATGGAGTATTTGTGATAACAGTCACCACCAGAATAATATTTTAAAAATTAATTACATTTATCTTTGGTCCAAATCTAACTGCAATCTATGTCGCGATCTAGTGGGGTTGAACCAATAAGTTTCAACCAAAGTTATTTCAAATGAGAAAAACCACATTTGAGACAGTATTTAAACAGTTGTACACCGAAGAGATAATGGTATGACCCAAAGTTTGAGTTGAATGTTCAATCTTGATCGCCCAAACCCTGATTTTAATTATTAAAATAACGATTAATTACACTGGGCAAAAATTCTTGAGGAAGTTCGTGTAAAAATAACAAAAGTAGCCCTTGCCTATTGATTTCGACGTGCTAATCACGAATATCAGCATACAAATTCTGGTTTCGTTCTTGTTACAGAGGGGTTATATACAAATATATATACAGAGGGGCCATCATATACTGTGCTTAGTGCCGAAATATTGAAATTTTTAAAACATTAGTTAGAATAAATTTCTAATTTAGGCAAGAAAGTGAGTATTATTTATTTAGAATACCTTCAAGCATACAGCACATGAATAAAACATAAATATGTCGTCTCTGTCATACAACATTTTATCGTTACTTTGACTGAAATTCCGGAATTTTAATTAAAATATTCCAGTACATAATTAATTAAAGTTTAAAAAACCGCAAACAGGTCTAAGGTACACCACTGGTGATAAGTACACTACTTTATCATTAACTGAAAAATATGTAATCTTTATGATCAGTTTACCCCTTGCCCCATTTCATGCACATACTAATGTAGTAGCTAAAATAATACACTTTAAAATTTAACATTCACTGTAAAAGAGCATCGGTATTTTTGCAGTATTGTCATATCCTTAAAGATTAAGCTAAAAATAAGGTAGTATCTAGGTATACAGTATCTTTATTCTAGTTATATAGTATCTTTAGTGTGTTAATCCTTGGGGGGACAAAAGGAACGCGTCCTGCTCAATGAAGAAAATTCTTTAAAAAAGAGAGACTTAAAATTCACTAAATGTAAGGGAGAGTGCTAAGTTGGGACTAATCTTTGATTTTGAAGCTGATTGAAATGAAAATATGATGAAGCCAGTGGTGAGATTGGGGGACGCCCTAACCAAAGTATTTAGAACATTCCATCGAAATTTTTAGTTCCTGGGGAAAAAAAGGTGATGGTTTTTTCATAATTGCGCATGGAGTATTTGTGATAACAGTCGCCACCAGAATAATATTTTAAAAATTAAGGACATATAACTTTGGTTAGTTCCGTATTACAGTCCAGTGTAATTGCAGACTGCAAAGGTCTAGTGTGGGTTGAAGCCATTAAGTTTCAACCTAAGTCGTTTAAAATGAAAAAAACATCGTTGGAACAGTAGCAACATAGCTGTCCTTGTATAAACCTAGGTTAGGGGAGAGGGGTCACATGCCTTTTAAAGCTTCAAAAAATCGAATTTTTTTTTTATTGTCTTAAAAAATGGAACAAACCTTTCTGAATCGTTTAAAAAAAACGCATACGAATATTCTAATTAGAACAGAAGTTATTAAACAAATAGTGAGAGCGAATTTGAGGTTGTCCGTAAGAAATTTCATCTTTAACTTTAATTTTCTCAGAATGTCCTTTTTTCATAATCAGCGCATGATATTTTAAAATCTATTTGATGGATATTAATGAAACTTTCACCATATCTTCTTAACATGGTTATCTTTACATTAATGAACCAGATTGTCATTTTAATAAGAATATTTTATTTTATAAGCATTTAAAGTGATATTTTTTTTCAAAATTTACAAAATTCAAATTAAAAATTTTATTACTGTTTTAAAATTTAACATAGAGGTTTCTTGCTTCATTAATTTAAAGATTATATATATCCCTTTCTCCAGAAAAAAAATTGGGTGAAAATATCAATTACTTTTTTCAAAAAGCTGCGCGGACTAAAAAATGGACTTAAAAATTATGTTTCACGATAACCTCTATTTAAAAAAAAAATAATAAATTTTTTCGTTGAACTTTTTTTCAATAAAAGAATGTTTGATTAACCATATCACCTGAAATCTAATCCAGGTATGCAATATTTAAAAAATTGCAGCCCTTTAAAGATACCCATTTCTCCCCTCCATTTTGGACTTTTAAAAGGTATGTGTCCCCTTAAATAATCTATATAAACTTCTATAAAACCTCGTCTAATGATTAAAAGCCCGATTAATAACACTGGGCAACTAAGTTTGACGAAGTTCGTGTAAAAATATCAAAAGTAGCCCTTGCGTATTCATTTAGACGTGCTAATATCACCATAAAAATTCTGGTTTGGATTTTGTTTCAGAAATATATATATACAGAGGGATCATAGCTCTCCTTAGTGCTGAAATACTGCAATTTTTAAAACATTAGTTAAAATAAATCTAATTTAGACAAGAAATTGAGTATTATTTATTTAGAATGTCTTCAAGCATACAACACAAGAATAAAACATATTTTAATACAAATATTTCGTCGCTGTCATACAAAATTGTATCGTTATTTTGATTGAAACTATAGCATTGTGTTTCGCTTGGATTCAGAAAGTTTCATAGTATAAAAATGCACTAAGACAGTGTAAACAAGTAGAATCTTTGCAACAAAAAAAATTTCAAAATTAAGTCTAATAAGGATTTTGCTTCATAATAGCCGTAAGCTGCCTTCCATTCAAATTGAACAGGCTGTGCGTGCATGAAAGATACTTATGAACACATCCAGAAGCTCCTATAAAACGTATTTAGTTTATGAAATATGATAATTTGGTGTCTGTACTTACTTGAAAGGGGTATTTAAACTTGTACTTTCAACAAGAGTTTACAAATTTTGGCTCTTCCTTTGAGAATGGAATAGGCAGTTTACTCTATATCCAATAACACCAATATCCGTTAAACTTTTGATTTTTTAAAGTATATGTAGTGTCTGACAGTGGAGTTAGGGGTCACCACCTCCGCCCAGGGTCGGTACTCCTTGAAGCCCCTCTGCGAGGAGAGATAACGGGAGAGGAACGGAACTGAGCGGAGGAGGGACAAGTTGATAAAAGGGGACGACCCCTGATAACGGGAAGAACCTGTTAAGACACGCTGGGGAACGCGTGTGGTTCAGGAGTGATTTCTCGAAGTGTAGCGTGTGTCGCGTGATTTTGGTAGTGTGTTTTTTTCGGAAGTGAATATTGTAGTATTATAATCCAGAGTGTAGTGAAGAAAGAAGTCTCCCAATAAAATTTATTTATTTGGGACTTGTGTGGTAGTTCTTCTGTGGTGTTGTGGTGCATTCAAGTCTCTACACGCTCTCCACCGAGAACCAGAGCATCGACGGGAATCGACTGGATTGATAATCGGAAAACATCGGCACTGGAGGTGAGTTTTCCTTTGGTTTTTTTTGTCTCTTTGGTGACTGGGGTCAGGAGTCGTTTAATTCTATAGGTTAGTTTTTTTGTATGGTGTATTTTTATATTTGTATGTAGAAATGGCTTTCTTGGGTCAGGGAAAGAAGGTTGACCTGATTGAATTGGCGGAGGAATTAACTATTGAAATCCCCGATGAGTCTACGAACACAGAAATTAGAAATATATTAAAAGCGCATAAAAATTTTAAGGCCGAAGAGGCAGAGGTAATCCTTCGGAGGATTGTGTCCGATAGGAAAGAGCAACAGCGGGAGAAAGAGCGCAGGGAGCATGAGAGAGAACAGAGGGAACAGGATAGAGAACAGCAAATAAGGTTAAAAGCGATGGAATTAGAAGATGGGAGAACAAGGGAGAGGGAGCGGAATGATAAGCTTAGTCAGGAAAGCATAGGTCCTAAAAGCAAAAACTCTTTTATTGAGTATGTTAAATTGATGAATGGAATGTTGCCTGATATTCCTAATAGGGCAGAAGAATGGCCCTTTTTCTTTCACGAAATGGAAGAAAGGTTTAGTTTGTATGAGATACCGGAAGAGTATCAAGGGAAAATAGTTTTGCATTCGCTGAAGGGGCAAGTGAAAAGTTTAAATTCGGGGTTAGGTAATCAAAACCTAGAGAAATATGATTACATAAAGGATTTGGTACTGCAGGAATTTAGGATAACCCCTATACAGCATAAAAAGAACCTAGATTCTATAGTAATGAAACCTAACGAGACCTACATCCAATATGCAATTGAAATAGAGGCCGCGTTGGATTTATATCTAAAATCTAGAGGAGTAAAATCGTTTGAGGCCTTTAAGAATTTAATTGTGGCAGATAAGATAAAGGATAGTTTACCCCCTAATTTGAAAATGTACATACAGCTAAAAGAAACGGAGACTTGGTTCAAACCGACCGATTTAGCAAGGGAAATAGATAATTACAAGAGTGCGATAGTGGACGGTGATATGGGAGGAATGATTTTTAAAGAGGAAAATAGGAATTGGAGAGAGAGAAAATATCCGAATGGAGATAAAGGGTTGAGCTATCCCCAAAAGCGGGAGGGTAATTTCAAAGGAGCGAATGGGTGGGAGCAAAAACCATCCTGGGAGGAAGGGTGTTTTATTTGCAAGTCAATATATCACCGAAGGCGTGATTGCCCTCAAAATAGAGGACGGGATGGAGAGCCCGGGAGCCCGAAAAGAATCAACCAAGTGGCAGTACCGGAAGCCATAGAGGACCCCTTGGTAGCAAGGGTGGAATGGGTAGGAAAAGGTAAAGGAAGGTTACAACCTCTAAAGGAGATTCATATTTGGATAGAGGGTAAGGAAATACCAGCAATTATTGATTCTGGCACCGAGATTTCGGTGATACAGTCCTCTTTGGTTCCCGGGTCAGTAGGAAATGGAAGGGGAGCGATAACTTTGAGGTCGGCTTTTGGAGAGGAGGTGAGGGCCCAGTTATGTACCATTCCGGTGCATTTGAGGGAGGAGAAGGGCAGCTTATACTCCCGGGTGGATACATTGATGGCGGTGACAGACAAATTGAGCCCCCCTTGTTTATTAACTCCCGAAGCATATGAAATGCTGATTCAGGCTGGGTCTACGGTTCCCTTAGCGGAGGAAACGGGAGGTACGGTAGAAGATGAGTTACCAGACTCACCGGTAGTGTTCGACGTAGAGACGGGAGAGGGGGAAGAATCGGGAAAGGACGATGAGACTTTGAGAGTTGAAGGGGAATTCACAGAGGCTGCCTGTGTTAGGGAGGAGCAAGAAAACTGTGAGGTATTGGTGGAGCGAGTTTCACCCCACTTGTGTAGAGTGAAGTTGCCTGATAGCAGGATGCAACATGTTCACGCGGATAAAGTTAAGAGGTTTTACCCTCGGGTTCAGACGATGGGGATCAATTTTGAGAATGATAGGGACTTAGGGGAAATATTTCCCACCCTGTGGAAAGGGAAAAGGTTACCAGGGGAGATAACGAAGAGTCTCATCCACTTAGAAAATGGGAAGAGAAGGGGACTCCTGAACGCGGTCACCAAAAGTGATGAAAGTTGTCCAATGGAGAACTCCGTTGACGTGGTCAATTCCATTGGGCGGTATACTCCACAGCCAGGGCAGCCCTTCGCGGTCCAGGCGGACGCGAGTGCAACGGGCATTGCTGCTGGTCCCAGCGGTACAAAGAGGGTAAGCTTCGTCCCATCAGCTTCGTCAGCCAAAAAGCTGACGAAGGTTCAACAGGCCTGGGCCACCGTGGAGCGGAAGGCTTCCGCCATGGTTTGGACCCTCAAGAACTTTGAGACCTGGATCCAGACTGGTATGACTTTTGGACCAGTATTCCGTGTAATAATGATTTGGTGCATGGTCTTTAGTAATTCGTTCATATTGTATCCCGGAGAGCAGCCATACGTCTGTTTGATTTTTCTTGTTGTGTGTACTGTATTGTATTTTGAAGTGTATGTATGCTATATGGGATTTGGTATATCTAACTGTCAGACATTTTCTTTTGTCAGATTAATAATTAGGGTAATTAAAATCTTGCCCGGGAGGTGTAGTGTCTGACAGTGGAGTTAGGGGTCACCACCTCCGCCCAGGGTCGGTACTCCTTGAAGCCCCTCTGCGAGGAGAGATAACGGGAGAGGAACGGAACTGAGCGGAGGAGGGACAAGTTGATAAAAGGGGACGACCCCTGATAACGGGAAGAACCTGTTAAGACACGCTGGGGAACGCGTGTGGTTCAGGAGTGATTTCTCGAAGTGTAGCGTGTGTCGCGTGATTTTGGTAGTGTGTTTTTTTCGGAAGTGAATATTGTAGTATTATAATCCAGAGTGTAGTGAAGAAAGAAGTCTCCCAATAAAATTTATTTATTTGGGACTTGTGTGGTAGTTCTTCTGTGGTGTTGTGGTGCATTCAAGTCTCTACAGTATATATGACATGAGCATTAAAAATACTAAATACCCCCTCTACCTACTTAAAATATATTTAGAATATGTTGAAGCCAGTGGTGAGATTGAGGGACGTCGTAATCAAAGTATTTAGTTAGACCATTCCATCGAAATGTTTAGTTTCTGGGGGGGGAAAGGTGACGGTATTTTTATTAAATACGCATGGAGTATTTATGATAACAGTCACCACCAGAATAATATTTAAAAAATTAATGACGTATTACTTTGGATCATAATTGAATCATTCTACTACTGTACGTGATGAAGATCTGGTGCGGGTAATGAATCCAATAAGTTTCACTCCACGTTATTTCAAATAAGAAAACTTCTTTGAAACAGTATCAACATAGTATTTTAAAACTTTCTTTGGCAAAGTCTTTTCATTCAAGCTTTTTATATGTATTAATTAATTAATTAATTAGTTGGGAATAATGCAAATTATCCCAAAGATTTCAAAATAACTTGAGAACTACAAAAAAAACTACAACTTCCGATCCTGAGTCCAACATCGTTGCTGATTTGAAGAGCAATCACAATTTTTGGACCATGCCGCAGCCGCCATATTGCTGATTTGAAATACTTATATGTTTTTTTTTGTTATGAAATTCCTTATTTACCTCAATATTTTCTTCAAATGCTTGTCACACAATTTAATACTTTTTGCTTAAATTGGAAATTTTGGAATTTTTTGTGCTATTTAACTTTATGGTTCTTAAAACTCACTCAAAATCGGGATTCTAAGTGAAAGTTAAAGTTCTTATCGAGGAAAAATGGCAGAGAAAGAACTCGCATACTCGAAGTTCGCCGAAAAAACAACTCCATTACAGAAGTTAATATGAAATGTCAACTTCATATAATACAACCTATTTACATAATTTATCATATCATATAATCATTTAATTTATCATATCATATAATCATTCAATTTATCATATCATATAATCATTTAATTTATCATATCATGTAATCATTTAATTTCATCAATTGCAATATACCGCCATCCTTTAGTTCATAAGAAAACAACGATAACATGGTGTCATACCACGGAAATAGGAGTAAGTGGAGAAGATATGAACTGAAATAAACGAAGCGAGAAAACGTCCTTTTTAACTGTCGTATTGACTGCGGAATTGTAGATTAATGAAACTTAACAACTTTTCTCAAAAGCTATAACTGGTGATTACTATCATGCTCCTTGTAACTTTCGTATGCTTATTTCTCATTCCTCAGAAGACCTCTTGTCTCTGAATACATGATCAAGAATTGAATCACTTATTTCAAAAACATGTCAAATGCTATTTTTCTTGTTTTGAGATAAACGATAAATACCGTATAGAAGCTCACTACATTTTTATGAAGGAGTTTAGTATTTTTTTTCTTAAAGTAGACCTCCATTTGGGTATTTTACAGATAAAAAGAATTTTTAAATATTTTTATTCTTTGCATAAAAAAATATTGAAATTTTTGCATTTGACAGGTTTCTGCAATAAACAGAGTATTCAGGCCAATTTTCATAGTTTAACTCTAATTCTTTTAAGGTTTTGGTAATAAAAGTGGGATTATCAGTTGAAAATAGCATTTCCATATTAAATATTCCATATAAATATAATATTAAATATTCCCATAAAATTATTATAGAGTTCTTATTTTTTCTCTTTTGGTTATTAGATGTGCAAATACTTATTTTTATAAATGATTTCAACTCTAGACCTCAAAAATAGTGGTCAGCCAATTCAAAATGCTAATATAGACATCTTTGAAGTCAATTAGATAGTTGCTTAGAAGTAACTTTGTGGACAGTAAAACGATTTTGCTTTAAAAGCCTGCAAAATGAGTTAATTAGTTCAATATTATGATCTGGGGTATAGATTTTATGTCGACTTTTAATAAAGTGATTCATAGATCCAAAATATCAATCTCATGGATGTGATAAATGGCCACAAGCATGAAAATTTTAAATTTACATCTACCAAAACGTCCTTAGTCTTGAGATTAGTAAAAAAACTAAAAATATGGTTTGTACTATGGCTTGATGGACCTAACCTCTAAAGAATGACTTTTTCAATCTCATGTAGTTTTTGTAAGCGATTAAATAACAAACTGCAGTCCCAAACAAGCGGTAGATGAGACGGCATGAGCGAAATTCCCCGCAATTTAAGTGAAGAAACCAGTCAAGCGACGTCGTTTGACTTTTTTCTGCAATAAAGCTGAAATTTAACATGCTGGAAAACTATTTTAAAATCTCGTTATTTTTATTATTCTTACACTAAAATGTGCGTTTACCCCTACAGAATCATATGACACCAATAACTCATTTTTGAAAAAAGTGGCGTTTGTCATGTTTCTGAAATAAGTGATTCAATTGGAAAGTAATATAGACTAGGAACAAGAACGCTTTGATAAGACATAACAACTTTTCTCAAAAACTATAACTGGTGACTATTTTCATGCTCCATGTAACTTTTGTTAAAAATAATAATTTCTCACTCTTCAGAAGACCTCTTGCCTCTGAAATACAACATGAATAAAAATAGAAAAGAAATGTGGGACAAACGTTTAAAAGGGTTGCAAATAGTATTTTATTTGAAAACGTAGTTTACTAATTTCGCATTTTAATATAAAATAAAAACTTTCATGGGAACAAGATAGAATTCCCTAGTAATAGATTTTGAAAAAATTATGTTCACCAATACATTACTCTAGATTGCGGCTGGACTCCACTGTTGGTTCTACCTGAATAATGCGATTCTTCCGCTTTTGTGGTAAAACTAAAAATACGTAGGTAACTTTGCTAGTTTGAAAGTACATCTTAAAAGAAAACTGTTGTCAATTTTCTTACTGATTAACACTGACTTCGATTTATTATTGAGTTCCTGATTTATTTAATGAATGTATCACTCTGATAAAACATCACTTGATTTGTCTAGTTTAAAAATTTCTAATACAGTTCATAGCCTCCAATGCATCATTATTCGTATATTATTAAATTCAATGCATTAGTTTTATATTTTTTAATTTTTCCTAACATGTGTTTGCAGGTTAGAACAGTAAATTCTATAATGCATTCAAAACTCTTGTTAAATGCATCCTTATAGTTATCAATAATAGAAATGTTTCCTCAAAACCTAATCTCCTGCTTTTAAAGTAAAATGTCCATGAAATAGAAATAATTACAGTGCATAACTTAAAAATCAAATTTAATTAATACTATTTTAGTTTTC
This sequence comes from Tetragnatha montana, assembly GCA_963680715.1. Classification (NCBI taxonomy): domain Eukaryota; kingdom Metazoa; phylum Arthropoda; class Arachnida; order Araneae; family Tetragnathidae; genus Tetragnatha; species Tetragnatha montana. The sequence continues at coordinate 4,571,248 of OY796684.1, read as the reverse complement.
CAACTGAGAAAAATTATTTCTAGAAACACCTTTTTGCACTTTTATAACATGGATCTGTGTAAATCCGCCTAATTAGGAGATAAAAACTTATAAATTCTGCCTAACACAAGGCGCGTTTTAGGGGTTCTATTCAAAGCAGTTTTCAGCACAAGGTGTCTTTTCGTACTAAATTGACGCTGCTCTTTAATTTTTCACTTGACTAATTAATTTAGCAAATCTCTAATAGTTTTTAAAATAAAAATTCAAGCTCCTAAACTTTTTCCAAAGGGACGTTTAAAGTGGGCTCATCGGATTTCGCATGGCCGCTTTACTATAACTAGACACAATATTTATGACTAGATTTGTAGGGGTTTAAAGATAAGAAGGGTAGACAGAACTTTAGAAAAACCCCGTATATAGGATACATGAACGACAATATAACAAACATATTTTTGTTCAAGGGTCCAATGACTTCAGCTCCTCAGAAAAGGTTTAGCTAAACATTCGCATCTAACTTAAAATGTTATATTCATACCAGTTCTACCGCCCTATTGCAGAGAACTTGCAAGAAAGAGCTGAACGACATCCACTTAAAGAGAAATATATTTTTTTAACTTTAAATTTAATAATTTAAAGATTTTAGTGGTGACTAAAATAATTCAGCTTTATATATAACTTAAAAACAATTTAAACCACTCCCCTCCCCTAACAGGATCTGTATAAATTACACCCGTTGCACATACAGTACCTTATTAAATCTTACCAAGCAACAGCCACGTAATCAAGCGGTAAAAGATAAATACTCCAAATGCACCCGGCTTATCTAGCAGAAATTTTTCGCCAAGATAAACGCGAGGACTTTTTATTTATCTTATTTCGATATCCGAGCACCTGCAGTAGTTTCGATATCCGGTGTATTAAGTTATTGAATAATTAACTTAGAGCCCTTGCTGCAAATAAGCGTGTTCCAAGATCTCGTAAATTAATGATTACTCATTCGTTAAGCCATAACTTGGAATTTGGAAGGGATTATTTGTTGCAAGGCTCCTTAAAGCTTAGTGAGAGTGGATCTAATTTTGTTGAGCAAAAGTCCGTGAATAACTTTGCGCAGGTTGGGGAACTAGTAAAAAGGAATAGTTTCCGAAAAGTCGTATTCGTTTTACTCGAGCAACCTAAATTACACTAAGCTTATCTAAAGCAAAGCAAACACAAAGCAAATACCATTTTTCTACCTTAGCTTATACTAGAGAGCAACTTAAATTGACCCTATGACGTCATTAACAAACAAAGTAGTTCCCATCGCGGTGTCTGAATTTTGAATGAAATGAAGAACGTCAATTTAAAAATATGATTATTTTGTTTAACCCACGATTTTCATCACGATTTGAGTACCGAAACTCCTCCTAGCAACCCAACAGGCTTTGTGTTTACCGATTTCTCCTTCCACGTTTGTGACGTACTGGGTTCAAGAAACGTTGCTGTCGAGTATAGAAACATTTAAACTGTAAATTTTAAAAAAGATAATCTTTTCCGTTCACTCCATCAAAAGCATCAGGGTTTGGTCATTTTTATAATCGACCAGTTCGGACATCCCTGATGGCCCTTTAAACTTCAATTCAATTCCTACTGGTTGCGACATCCGTATTCATCAATCCAAGGGAACTTATCGAAGGATTGAGCTTGGTTCTTCCGGAATATCGGTAGTCAAACCAGGAACTGGTGACCTAAATAGGACCTAGCCGTTCTCACATTCTCTGGTACCGCCATTAGAGCGGGACAGATGTTGACATCGAATGCAACAAGACAGTCTAGCTTTCCCGACCCCCTAAAAAAACCCCGAGCCCCAGCTGAGCCCCAAGTTGGGGAAGAAAGGGTTGACCCAAATTCGCGGAACAACATAAGGGGTTGGCTTCCGCACATGTCGCCTTTTTTGGGTGGGTTTTTTTTCTCGCGCCGTTCTGGGATTCTATGTCAAGGTTCCGCACGCGTTTGCTGATGGCCAGAAATGCCACAAAAAAAATCGGGATTTCGGTATTGTCCCCGTTTCTGTGTCAGATTTTTTGGTGAGAAATCTTAAGTCTTGGTTGGTGAAAGGTGGTGTATATGCGTCTTAAGACGAGAGTGGCTTGTCGTAGTTGGGTTGAGAGTTGTGTTTGGCTGAACTAGTTGTTTCTTGAGTGTGGTGTTGGTTTCAATCATCTCTAAATTAATTGTATAAAAAGTGATGCTTTATTTAAAGTGCCTTCTGGATTGCCTAATTGGTGAATTGTGCATACAAAGTGGATAACTATGCCATGCGGTTACACCGTGGATTATTCAGTACTTAAAGATTAGTGCCTTGTGGAATATTTGCTCGTCACAGATCTTTGGTGCTCTTAAGCACTTGTGATACTCATGGATTAATGCAAAGACATTGTCACGTTTCACAATGAATGGTAAGTTACGATTTGTGAAGGTAACCTGCTTATTATCTGGCTTAAGGGGGACTTTGTTTCTTTTTATTTCACTCAATACGAATTTCTAAACTCATTATTTCTTACAAGGGAAAATAAAAAACAACAACTTTGGATGCTATACTTGAGGTTTTGTATAGGTGAGAAATAGCTATGGACGGTTTTCGAATAATACCTACTAAACATCTCCAGAAATCAAAGATCCTTTCAAAACGTGAAATTTCAATCCAGTGCACTGCACGCGTCTATAACAAATCCTAATCAATTCCACTCATGACGTTTCAAGGGATATAAAACTCGAGGTAGAGCCAACTTATCTAACCCCGTTTAATAACGGAATTTTTACTCCGTTCTAATTGCACTTTTATTAAACAAAGTAGTGTGCCAACCGATTAAATGGTAGACTCGGGGATTAAAACCTACAATTTATTCAAATCGCAGCCATGTTAAACAGGGCATAAAGCGATCCCCTAGAAATTTTAGATTTTACAATTTTGCCCTCCCGAGTATGAGGAGGCTATGAGGAGGCATCACAGCCACCGAGCTATAAAAATAAAATCTTATTTTCTTAAGATTCGCGACGGCTTAATAATGAATCCCAAACCCTGCGCATCACTTTCGCAAAGTGTCATAATCACGAGTTTGTTTTCTCGAAAGTAGATTCAACTTTATAGTTCTCCTCTCTAATTAATCCAAAATTGTGAACCGAGCGAGGAATTGTCATTTTCGCCATGCCCTCATCGATTCTTAAGATTGTGCCCCTCCATGAATTTCGAGAATTCTTGCAAGACAATAGAAAAGCGCTGCAAGAGAGGGCTCTTCGGGATTTTTATTTCTACTCCATGTCGTCGCAAATAGTATTGAATATTTGTTCGCCAGGTTTCTGCTGTAATATTAGCATATGTAGTGACGAAGGTAATGACGCTAGAAAGGTAAGTACAATGCATTGAATATCATTACGAACACCAGAGTGATGAAAGGTAGCCTTAAAGACGACGGCAGGCTCCAAAACAAATTGGACACGGGAAAGTGTATGCAGTGTCATGCACCTGTGTCAGAATGCGTGTCACTTGCACACTCGGACTTGGGAACTAATAAACCGCGTCGATAATTCACAGCCGCACACCTTTTAGCCCCTCCAACAATTCTCTAATCACAAACACACCATCGGGTCAATAGAAAAACATTCTTCCCCCGCATCATATATTACTTAGAAATCAATTCAAAGCTCTACTTTAACGATTCAACTATACCTACCTTATTAAAAACAAAGCACTGTTCCATATTCATGAATAAAAACAAATTGCGACTACTATGTTGTTGTTGTTGTTGTTGTAACTCATCTCCAGCGTCCAGATCCATGATATTGAAAACTCAAACATGTCTCGAACTCGACTATTATTATGTATGGATTAGATTGGCAAAGAGCAAAAAACCACGCGAACGACATTTGATCTCTTAAATTGAGAATAAATCGTAAAAACTAGTAATAAGTAATTAGTTAACATTAATTTCAACATGAAAAGTTTTAATGTGTTAAGCTGTTATATTAAATTGGCTTAAATATGAAAATGTACCAAATGAAAGAGCTTCATAAGTCAAGAACATCAAACTGAATTTAGAAAAATTAAAATCCCAGTCAAAAATTTCAGTTTATAAGCTGATTTTTTTAAAAGTAAAAAGTCTGGAATTTTCAAGATAATTTCAAAAAATTTTGAAAATCCTACAAAAGTCTAATAAATAATATCATGCTTGATTGTGGAAGGAGGATGGAAAAAATACATTCCATAATATGCGTGGTTTTAAAAAGGTTGTTTTAACGAACATATTTTCATGAGGATGTAAATTAATGAGGTTCCTTTTACAATGGTACACTTAGTGACTTCACTTGCTTTCATGTTAAACTATGTTACATTATAATAAAATTAAACAAAAATACATCCAATATTACAAAAAATTCACATTGAAACGTACACAAACAGTTTGACAGTGAAAGGGTAGATACAAGAAGGGTGGAAAATAAAGAAGAATGAACCCCTCTGTCCCATCAAAGTAGCATGTTCAGTCCTATATTAACAAGGTTTCTTGATTAAATAAAAGATCTTTTTTAAAGAGTGAGGTCTTCGGAGAAATTCCAGAAAGAATTTTCCGAAAAAAAAGAATTTCAGATACTTTTGACTGTAAAATGACCATCTATCAACCCATATTTTTCTGCCTTATCCACTCACTGTTTTCCGACATGTTACTTGAAACGTGGAAACGCTTTAATTAAAATATGTTTTGATTTTATAAATACATTCCTTCACAAAGGTAATGCCCGTTTTTGTTAGATTTTCAATAAAAGTATTAATTTAACTTTTAAAAAAAATCCTAATGATGAAATTAGCAGTTTTGTTAAGGTTCATATCAGTTTTATCAGTTTTGGTATTCATTTTGGAGGTATCATCCAAAGGGAAAAGTGTGAATTGTCATTTCACTCTTCCAGTTTTCTATGGAGGATCACTCAAAATGAACATAGAAAGTGAAACAGTGTAAATGAACCTTTACCATCTGTAAACTATGTTTTATTTAAAATGATCTGGCTTGATTGCATAAAGATAACATTTGTTTAAAGTTTTAATATGACAATAAGATATTACTTCATATTTTTTTTTTGAAAATACGCAGAAAAAGTACTAATCTTTAACTCTCCCCTAAATTTTTTCTCCTCTGGAGGAGAATGACATTTATATCTCCTTATAACCCCAAAATGAGTTTATATTTATGACTTAAATAAATTACTTAAAGTACTCAAAGATTATAAAAAAGAAAAAATCCTCATCTCCAGGCAATAGAGATCTTAGGAGATTAAAAACTTGTAAATTCAGCCTAACTGAAGACGCGTTTCAGGAGTTCTATTCAAAGCAGTTTTCAGCACAAGGTTATGTCTTTTCGTACTAAATTGACGCTGCTCTTTAATTTTGTGTTTGAAAAATTTAGCAAATCTCTATAATAGTATTTAAAATAAAAATTAATACTCCTAAACTTGCTCCTAGGGGGTGCTAAAAGTGGTCTCATCGGATAGCGCATGGTCACGTTACTATACCTAGACACCCCTTTTATGACTATATTTGTAGGGGTGTAAAACTAATAAGGGTGGACTGAACTTTTGAAACACCCTGTACGATGCATGAACGAGAAATAAAACTATGACAAACATATCATGACAACGAAATTATTATTTTCATACTAGTTCTACCGTAGAGAACTTACTAGAATGCGACGTAGTAAATTTTACAGACACTCACGGGGAATTTCTTTAGCTGTAAATTTAATAATTTGAAGATTTTAGTGGTGACTAAAATTGATTCAGCTTTATGTGCAGCTAGAAAACACAACTTAAATCACTCCCTTCAAAGAAGGCTTTACAATTGTATAGTTCAAAACTCTTTCTCATAACTCTTTACTAAGGATTATGATAAACATAACTGGTCTTTTAATTGTGAAGAGGTTTAAAGATCTAATCGAACTTATTTATTTTATATTTTAAAATAAAACTAATAATAGTCTAACCCTAACCCATATGTATATGCATGCTGCTATTTTTATTTACTGTTAGTTCCTATTATTTTGCTGTGAGACAAATCTATCATCTTTCCATTAATAACACGTTTATACCAAATACATTTCCTTGTAAAAATTTGCTTTTGTATAAGGGTGAAACAGTTACGTTTATTGGTTAAACAATGGGTACCATTAATACATTTGCTAAAATTTTAAAATTATGAAACTTAAATCTACTTTTATTGCGTATAACATTTTCACAAATGTTTTGAACGTTCCAAATCGTAACAAGATAACCAATAAATTTTGGGGTAAAGGAAACTAATGACAGATGTTTGTGTCTTTTATAGTTTTTATTAGTTAATATGTTGTGATGATAATCCCACTTTCTCGTTTCATCATATATTTTTGTAGGTGCCTACATTTTCTATTGCAATAAAGAAATTTGCTTTAGTAATTTGCGATCATGAAAATGGCAAAAGGGGTTCAAGTAGTAGTCAACTTGGGTAACTTTTTATCTTTAAGATTCATCCAGTAAATATTGATTGTTTTACACAACGATAATATTTTTAATTATTTGTTTTATTTGAAGAGGCTATAAAGATGTTTTTATTAAGCATGACATTTCTTTATTTTTCTGAGGTATAGCCTATGGGTGTAAAGGTTGAGTAATTCAGTTCCTAATGCTAATTCAATCAATGGAGAATAAAAATTTTGAATTAGTATTTAATTTTAATTAATACCCATTTTTCTAATAGTAATGGATTATTAAATTAGTTCAAAATCCATGTATGAATCGTTTATCTGAATTGATTCATCAGAAGCTTTTATTTAGCATGAAAGTATTGTATTTAAAACTAAAACTTTCTCTTTATGTATTTTGAGTCATTCAGATAAACTAATTGCATAATGAGAATTGTATAAACAAGAAATACGTTCATCAAACATATATGGAGAGAGAATCTTAATCAATTCGTTACTTCATGTAAATTTTCAATTGCATTTCATATTCCTTCTCTTATTATTACTTTTGAAAAAAGGAACATAAAAAGGGAAGTAGCAAGTAATAAGAATTCCTTTTTATAATAATAAAAATATCATTTTTTCAAAACTTCTATGACTAGATAAAACATTAATCTTAGTATAATATCTTACAAAATATGTATGTATAGAAATTTCTGGAAGGTACTTAACCTTTTTGCAATTTAAATTTTATGAATTTTATAATAATCTTACATGGAATCCTTTATCCTTTCAAAATACTAACAGGTATGTATTCATAAGTTTGGTTGGGTATTTGATAAATATTTGAATTTCTTATAAAAATAATATACTAGAAATTTACATCTTACAAGCAACATTTACAAGAAAGCATTATGTCTTCATTTTATTTTGTAATTCAGTTCCATTTATATGAAAACACGTTTTATGAAACTAAAACTATGAAAACAAAACGAAACCTATCAAATTATGGTTTAAAGTGCCGACATTTTACAATTCTGTTTGCATTTTTTATAAACTTCTCAATATCTTTTACATATTAACAAATTTATTCGAGGGATAAAACTTTCATAGATTTCCTATTATTCTCATATGCCTACAAAAATTTTCGTTTTATTTTTTTCTCAACATTTTGGAGACATGTAATGATATTTTAACCAATATCTTCATCATAATTCAAATATGTTTCATTGCAATATTATCAAATTAATACTATTTCAATAAATATAAAATATATGAAAAACAAATAGCATAACTGAGGATTCCTTCATGAAGTTCTTAATTGTTTGTTTTAAATATATTTATTTATTGTAAAATTAACCGCCCTTTTTTTCAAAACAAAGATTAGAGCACGACTTATCTATTTGACTATAGAATCTAAATAAAATTACTTCAAAAATGTGTAATCTTTACTGCTATACACTGAATTTCCCTTTCAACAATATAGTAATCAAGTAAGATTTGAGTTGAAATAAGAAAAGTTTTAATTTGTTCTTCTTATGCTTTTTTTTTAAATATTAGGACAGTAAAGGGCTCAAAATCAATAAAATAAATAAAAGATAAAACAAGTATTAAAGAAAAATATCACTTGATATAGAAAACTTCTTACTTTTAATATTGAAATTGGTGGAATAATATAGCTTACATTGTTGGAAGAAAAATTTAATCAGTAAAAGATTAATACTCACTAATAATAAATTATTTTTAATATATTTGAACCATAGATACACGGATATTGAAATAAGGAGTAGTGTAATAAGACTACATTAATAAGTTCCTATACACTCACATATTTTACAGAGATAAATATTTTGTAACTTAATATCAATATTACGAAAAAGTATTAAAAATATAAAAAAATACAAATGATGGATGGGGGTATTTTATTTGCAGTGTAAAATGTATGAATAACAACTCAGTTTATGTGTAACATATACTTAATTATTTTTAAGTTGTCTTTTATTTAAGCTTTTAGTTTAAAAAGTAGCTTGAAATTCGCGTTGTGAATACACGTATGCGAAAAATAGTTATGTGGTTGGTTTTTTGTGTTTTTATTCTTACTCGCAATGTCATGAAACTGATGTGAAACAGCGCGCTCCTTCAAGTTAGGCTTAGAAATTGTGAAACTCGATTTTAAATAGTCGTTTCACTTAAAGGTAAGAGGATTCAATCTTTGTGAAAATATTTATTATTATATGACACATTTGGTTAAAGAAAATAACCCCTAATAATATTTTTGTATAAAAAACCTTTTTCTTTGAATGCATTTCAAAAGTAGTAAACAAGAAATATAAATCCTTCAACTGACTTCAAGAAGTACTTCATTTGTTGAACCTTTGACTGAAAGAAATAATAACAATGATAATTTTGTTAGAAAATACTGCTTGCGTATAACTTTTTTAATGCTTTTCCTATTAGTTTTTAATGTGTTCCTTCCTGAGAAGAAATACTCTCACAAGTGTAGGGGAAAGTGCCCCAATGTGGGATATGTGCCTGGTATGACTGTCCCCTATACCTCCCCTAAGCGGAATAGACATGTTCTGTTAGTGGTTTGAGCTAATAAATTGGGTTTAATTATGACCACGAACGTCATAATATCAGCAAATATAATGCAACTTTAGTCATGGGAGCACCGCAAAACTGTAAACACGCCCAAAAGTTTTGAAAGCCTTTTTTAAACTACCGTTAAGGCCCTTTTTTTTACTCTTGGTCAATCCTTGCTGTTGAGCGCAGGTATTAATATATTAGCATCCTCTATTAAAAGGTTAAACCCATCCATAGCTGAATTCACGAACAGAGAAAGCTGAATTCCCATGAATTTCAAGTAATGAGTGCTCTCAGTGTCTCGTTTAAACAGAAAATAATTTAAAAATTCATTTTTTTGCAATATCACGACCTCTTCTTTGTATGTAACTTACTTTAATTTAATATAGAAGCCACACTTAAAAAACATAAGTAAATTTTTACCTTGCCAATTGCCAATATCTAGACTAAAGTACAAATTAAAGGAAATTGTTCTACGTATGTTTATGAATGACTTAAAGAAAGTAAAGAAGAAAATTATAAAATATCTCTCTATTTTGTTTGCTCATTCCTTTACGCCTGATCTTGGAACCTAAACAAGGGAGTGCTACCTCTCTAAGTTGTATTAGAGTAACTGGGTAAAACCTTTTTAATTTTATCTTGCAGATTAAGTCACTTTACTATATTACTTCTCAACTTCAATGAATATCCGTTTTATGTACGGATTAAATTGCATGATCAGCAATCTGTTCATCGTGTAAAGTTATGTTTTTCTTTATAAGCTTCTTCGTAAGAAGATTCCATAAAAGAACTTTTAAATTATTTTTGAAACCATTATATTTTTTTACCTCTTTAGAAGGTTCAGTTATGGTTTAATTGATTAGTCAGGTGGTGTAAAATGGGTAATTTTTAAGGTGTTCCAAAAGTTGAACAAGCTGTAGTAAACAAAGGGTTTTTTATTCACTTTATCACACCTTATGATATTCATGGCAACATTTTTATACCATAAACATAAAAGTATTCGTTGGTAAGTAAAGTTAAATACATATTTTCTGTATATGTGGTTTTCTGTACAGTGGTTTATAATAAGGTAATAAAACCACTTCTAAAATACTTCTTAAGATCTGTAATTTATAAGTAAAATTATTTTGCCTTCCATTTTAAGTGAATGTTAAAAAAACACAAATTTTTCCCAAAACAAAAAAAAAGAATGAACATTTATCACTTGACGAATATTGTCGGGCCATTGTGTAAAACAGGTACTCGTTAGGCTGAGAAGTGTATTCAAAAATTTCAAAACACATCAAAGTATAAATTTAGATTAATGAATTTATTACTAATGTAATCCAATTATTATTTTAAATCAAACAATATGTCAATTCTCTGAAATTGTAAACAACATGCAATTACATAGTGATTTATTTTTTGATTCTTTTAATAATTTAAGTGATAATTTTGTGTCCTGTGGTAATCTTGTTTTTAATGTGTACTGTTACTCTTTTATTCTGCAATTTTATTCTTTAATCTTGAACTCGTTTATTCTGCCATGTAATTGGATATGTTTCTGTTTGGCAGTAAATAAATAAATTATCCAATTATTCAATTTTTATCTCAAAAACTTAAATATAATCCTTTTTATTTGAATTTCAAAGTGTAAAGTATGATTTCTTTTTAGAAATTTTCTATCAAGAACTAACCGAATATCTGAGGTTTCAAAACATTCCATTACTATCACATTAATGAATTTATGAAAAGTATGATTTATAAGTAAATTAGTGTAACAATATGTATAAGAAAACAGAGCATACTGAACAAAATTATATTCCAAGAAAAGTCTTCTGTTAATTCATGATTCTTAATTCCAATGTCAAACTCCTAAGGGATTACTGGAAAGTATTTTTAAAATCATAAAATATAGGTGTTTTAAAATCAATTTATAGAAAAGTTAATTGCAATACTGATTAGTGATATAAAATTTCGAAGTCACATTTGAAACTTAATCGTAATTTTCGGATTGGTAAAAATCCATCGAATATTCTCTAGTATATAGAGGGTGAAAGTAAGTTGGCACTTAAATATTTCTCTAAATATTGGTACGTAAGTATTTGGGTGTTTAAATAACATAATTTCCTTTTATTTATAAATGCAACTGTTATTTATTTTTTAGCAATCACCTTATATAGAAGAAAAGTATAGGTATATAGAAAAATGAGCAAATTTGAAAATAATTTTGCAATTTGCGCCAAATCCTGACAAATGGGGGGTTTATTTTGAATATTTTTTTTTTCGTTATCAGCACACCAAAATACATAAGAAATCACTAAAATTATTCAAACAGCTTTTTCCTTGCAGACATGTGTAATGTCCGGCGTTGTAAAACTTTGTAACTGACGAGATTTCAAAAAGGTTTCGATACTGCCATTTTAACTCCAAATTTTACCGCTTAAGTTACTTTATAGCATATTTACTGTTTTTCTAGACACTTCTTTTATGAATGCAGTTGCAAGCGTTTTAAGTTAAAAGCTTTGGCCTCGGGGCCGGTGTTATGAGAGACCCTGTATCAATCGATCACCTCTTTTTTATTAAATATAAAAATTACATAGATGATAATATTTTTGGTAATCGGTGAGTAAAATGTATCGAAGTATCAGGAAAGTTCTACGTTCACTCATGGAACACGTATACTTGTTAATTAAAAGACAATGAAAAATTAGCTGTGCTTCTCACTGTAATGCGGAAAAATATTACTTCAGACAGGTGACGGTCGGGAGCTTCTTGTTTTAAAAAGTTTAGAAATAGTGTGATTAAGGTATGTAACTGCTATTAAAACCTTTTTAGGGTTATCCATCATAAAGAACACAGGACCTTTTAGACTACTTTCAAACGTTTTCTATATGATTTATTACCACAGTTTGAATTCATTTGATGATTACGTTTCATCCTGGTGTAATGATTAAATTTTGAGTAATATATTAAAAATCGAGCCTGATTTAGGGTGTATAAATCAGATCCCATCTTGAGTTTTATTGGTTTTGATTAAAATTCGATTATTACTTTTGTGCGATACGGTTTTATCCAGATAACAAATATTAATTCATGATGAAAAATATTTTGATCGATAAATATAATTTGATAATAAAATATTTAAATATTTTTTCTAAAAGACACTTATGGATTTTTTATTTTCGATAGAAAATATAGAAATGTTTTTAATGTAGGTTTTGTTTTACTTCCTCCCGTTACTTATGGTTTTTTGTTATTTGTACAACCCTGAATGACCGAAAATATGTAATAATTTAACGACATGCTGTTTGCCACTCTTGTGTATTGTGTTTTTTTCTCTTAACTATTATTTGGTCACCTAAATGGACCAAGAGGTCCCAATGTGGTCTTATATTATTTTTGTTTCTAAATAAATGAGTAAATAAAATATGGAAACAGAGAAAAAACTCAACTTTTATTCGCCACTATTAAAAATCAGTGATTTCAAATTTCCATTTACCTTTGTGATGAAACGCTCTAGTAAAGGATTCAGACTTATAAAGTATTAAAAAAAATTAATTAATATTTAAGTTAATGAACCCCTTTCCAATATGGGGGTTAAAAATTAGGTAATACAAAATTTATTTTAGTGAAATTAAGAGTCGTCGTGCGTTCTCTTTATACCCACTTTCACCTAAACCTATATATGTTCTTCTATTCCCATCAACTTAGAAATTCTCATCAAATTATTTGTATCAAGTCTTACTTCAAATTTCATCGCTTAAAACATTTTATTTGAAACCTGTGTTGAAACGAATACATCAGTGGAATAGTATATCTTTATTTATGGTAGCATACTCTAAATCTCCATCACTCTTCTTTTTGTGTTTTCCTAAAGTAGCCAGAACTTTAGATCTGGAAAGACCTCTAATTAGTTAAGAACTAACTTTAGTTTTGGACTAAACATACCTACTACGTTTGTATTTCTAAACACATTCTAAATAGTGTGATACTAATAACTATGGCTGGAATTTTCATGTGTTTATTTACATGTGTGTTCAGGAACCTGATATATCAAATACTGTTCAAGTGATTTTGGACCAATATCATTTTATATTCCTCTGTTTGTTTACACATTTTACATATTTAAGAAATAAATATATATCAATCATCTGGTCTGTTAAAAAATAAGTATTCAGAAAAGGTGATGTTAAACGAGATTTTTCAGCGGTTACGCAGCAGTTTTATGACCATATTGTCTAAGTTTCTCGGTCAAGAGTAAGAAATATTATGTGAAAAAAATCAAGAACAACTTTTTGAAATGAGTTTAAAAATAAGAAATTTAGATATTGTTTGTTATCATTGAAGATTTTTTTTAAAAAAATCCCTACCTTTTCTAGTCATTCAAATTACATATTTCACACTTTATAAAACGTATTTACCTAAAAATAAATGCATACTTAAATACTTTAAGTTTTTATTTACATGAAAATCTCCAGCCCTACTGATAACTAACGAAACTGAAACATATCAGGGAAGATTATCACAAATTTCATCATTCTGTATAATTTGTTCCTTAGAATGAGATAACACAAATGACTATCCTTTATGAAAATGCCTCGACTTTGCATTCTTCTGTTCTACTTTCATCCGACCCGATACCTGACACTCCATTGTAGCATTTTTGCACCCAAACAAACGTGCGACACGAAAACAGCATTTGGACCGCGACAATACCTTCAAACAAAATCGCTTTCTTCGCAATGTGGTCCCCAGCATTATTTCTCAACCGATACAATTGAAAGTCACTTCAAAGTTTCCAACATTGCGCTTGGAATCGGTATTGAATGCCCATCTTGCGCGATAATCTGACGCTTCTCCAGTTTCCTCACTCACGGAAAAGCAACTAATTAAATACTTTTGATCAACAACAAACGCGAGGTCGGTCGGTTTCTTTGGACGACGCGGAAATTTCAGCAGCATTTAATCAACTCGAGCTTTCATATTTCCTCGATCTCCGCCTTTTGTAACCGAGGCGATGTGACAAAGGAGCAGCCATGCCACAAAAGACCTTTTCATTTTGCACGTCAACTTTCGAAGCATTATTTTTGCAAAACACGTCAAAGAATTAGGGTTTGTTTCTCTGCCACGCTAGATTATTACGACTCTTCTCGGGTTGCCGGGTTTTTCTCCCGCGAATAGACCTCGCTGCAGCGAAACTTTTCAAAGAGATCCATTTTCTTCTTCTTCTTTGTGTTACCGCAGTTGGCACAAAGGAAGGAATGTTCGTTATCAAATATTCCGAGGCTTAAAATTTACGGATGCCTGGGTCTAAATGACCGCTGTTTATCTCTTTACTTCGCGATAGTTTCTGAATTTATTTTTTAGCATGACATTTAAGGGAAACTTTTCGTTAAGTTTGAGTTCATATATCTTCTTTTGTGTTCACAGGTGCTCGCTGGGTAACGCTATGTAGGTACTTCTTAGGGCAATTCAGTGGTCAAGGATGAAAAATCCAGTACCCGCCCATTGGAAATATCTTCTTTTGTCCCCTGTTTTAAAAGGAAGGGATTTCGGTAGAGTGCTGGATTGTTTTCAGAGTTAAAAGAACACCCTATTTTATAATTATGTGCTGATTAAAATTACATCTTTTTTTTAAATATTTTATTCAGTGCTATACCTCATTTAAAAATGTAAACTTTTTAATAATAAAAAGTAGCTGAAGGAATCAACATTTTTGAACCTGAGAAAATTGAGAGTATTATGAAGTATGGAGGTTTAAAAGTGAATAATGCTACTTGCATAACTCATTTATTATTAGATGATCAGATGAACCTTTTAAGTATTATAATGTAAAAATCTTTTTACTTTTTTTATAAAAAAATTATATTGGATCAAATTTCGGTCAATTTATTTTAAAATAATTGTGTATTTTCTTTTGTTTAGTTTTCTGGACAGTGTACACATTTTATTCATTAATTTGGTATCTTTCTTCTCTATTGAACCCTGGTTTACATAAATAGTGTATAAATACATAGTGAACATATTGAACATATTTACATAAATAGTGTTCATAAAAAAGTTGGAGGAAATTATATTAAGGTATGTCTACCACAAACTGATCTCTATTATTAACATATTTTGGTAGTTTTGATAAGTTTGAAAATATGGTTTTTATTGGTTTTGATTTATGGATATGGTTTTTATTGTTCAATTAAATTTTGTCTTTATGTAACGGTCTCTTGACTTTTTTCAATTGATTCCTTAACAAAAGAATCTTAATTTTAATGGACAAGTTTCAATTTTTCATTTATAAAACATATTTAATAATTTATCTGCATTTATTTATGAAAAGTGCAGATTCCTAATATGAAATATTACGATAGTTCCTAATATGCGATATCTCATATTGAGACCTTCTGTAAATTATACTTAGAACTAGATTTATTTGTTCGCATCACTACCAATACCAATTCACGTTTTATTTTCTGTGATATTTTAAGCAATTATTTTCTCTACAGTTGGCTCTAATATAAAAAAAAACTTGCTCCTCGAAATAATTGTTTCCAAGCACTTACAGGATTTATATAAACATGGTTTCTTCATAATGCTACTAGTTAATTTTATACTAAAATAATTTAACTGAATTAAGACTTCAACATGATAATTTTATGAATGGTATGGGAACTATTCTTGGTATGGAATCTATTTCTTGATTTTTCTCTGATTCGGATTTATTTTCTAGTTTCAATTTTACGCTTTATTAATTTATTCCTCAATTTAAACTGTTCAAGATCAATTTTAAAAAGTATTAAAATCCAATGTAAAATTAGAGGTTTTAATTATTCACCGCTATTTTTACAATTTACAAATAAATATTACTTGTCCTTCATTGTAAACTGACAAGTTTTCTCGTGAATCTCCTTCTCTTGGTCAATCCTTTACAGCGCGTAAGGATTTTTTTAAGCATTCTATGAAGACTAACGCAAACCGTGGCTGATTTCGTATACAGTGTGTGGTGAATTCCAACGAAGTATCCATTAATTTCATGTATTGAGTGACCTCCGAGTCTCGATTTACAAAAAATAATTTTAAAGTTAATTAATTTGCATTATCACAACCACTTGTTTGTATATAACATACTTTGATTTAGAATTCACTCTTATAAAATAATAAAAGTAATTATAAACTACGATATAAAAATTAACTCACGAATTTTATTTTTACTTCCAGATGTTTTCCACCAACAGCATCTCTTATCACTTGCTAATTTTTGTTCACACTTAAGTATCAGGGGACTGTGTTTTCTATCCTTATCCCCCTTTGAGTTATTATACAAAATAACCTTTAAATTTATAAACCTTCATAGAAATTTATAGACTATCAAACTGCTAATTCACACATATAAAAAATACACGTATAAACAATCAAGTGGAACGGATAAAAAATTTAGGTAAAAGAAGGGAAAGAACACTGAAGATCTGACCAAAGAAATAAAAGTCAAGGAAAACTTAGTTTGAATGAACAAAAAGATTTATGAATAGTTACAGCTAATCATTTTTTAAATATTTTCATTTTTAATTAAGGGATTTTTGTAGATAAAAATTCCAATGAAACACTGTATACAGTACGCTAGGTCCTCAAAATCGTCCACAATGAATTGCACAATTGCAGCTAGGTTTGTAATAAAGTGTTTCATACAATATTTTCTATGCTTGGTTCTATTTTATTGTACTTAAAATTTCTTACTTAAGTAATGTTCTCTTTTTTCAGAATTTTTTGTTAAAAGTATTTAGTCCAAGTATGCAATTAATTTTCAATATTATTTCCCAATAGGAGACTATCTCATATTGAGAACATCGGTGTCTCGTATGAGAAGTATGATATCGCATATTAGACACATTTTGAATTTTAAGTAAAATACATTTTTAGGCTAATTGCAATTTTTTTTTCATATAAAAGCAGCGACTTGCAGCGACTTTTTCGAATCAGGCTTGTAAATACTATGCAAAATCACTTTGAGTTTTACTAAATCATTTTTCAGCTAAGCCTAAATTGGAAGAATAAAATAGTATCCCAAATTGAGGCACTTTCCCCTATTGTTTTAAAAAGTCTAATACTCTTGCTATTGAAAATTGTTTTATACATTAATAGTGTAATAACATCGGGCTTGTTTTCGGTTTAAAACAAAGCGTACAAAGTATAGCTAGGCTCTAAAATTGACTGATATCGAAGCTGGAATTTGAAATTTTAAAAATTCCAAGATTTCCATAAAATTTACTTTAAAGGTGATGCAACATCTTTGAAAACTAAAGTTCTTGAAAGTTACTAATTATTTTATTACGGCTTTTCCCTTCAAAAGTCAAGTCTGAATGCATTTATAAAGGTCTTAGTACAAACATGCATAAAGCCTTAACTCCAAATAATGCAAAAATATTCTTTTAATGTTCTTTCATTTTTGCATCTTCTTTGCTTTGCGTTCTCAAAAAAAAAATTTCTTTTAATTGTGAAATACCAGACTGTGTGATACCAGATCAGAAAATTTTGAACACTTTTGTTGTTGTTGATGTCGATTCCATGTTAAGTTGTAACTACATAGAGCCAAAAGCATTGACAATCAGAGCCGCCAGGCAGGTCTGAAACCTGGAGACTATCAATAAGTAAGTTCTGTGGTGGTTTGGCAAGTTAAAATAGAGAGGCAACAAAAGCTTGCCAGTCAAACATATAATGTCTATTGTTAATTGAATTTTCGGACAATTTCTATCTTTAGTTTATTAAATCATCAAAACATCTGACCTCCTTGACTTATCATACACATAAAATTAAATTCACATCTTCGAAATAGAGAAATTTAATTTTATACGCACACAGTTAAATAATCTTTATTTGATTATTAATAAATAGTTATATTATTTATTTTATTTATTTACATTACTCTTTGTACACCCACACCAATTCTCCCATAGAAACACTAAAGTCAAATGCACATGATCAAACCCCCAAAACTAATTTCACCATCGAAAAACCAGCCAACAAAAACATTCCTCCCATTTCAAGCACCCCGAGCCTATTTGGCGTGACCAGCCAACGCGAGAAAAAGACCGAAATTAAAGATCGCGCCAAACGGACCAGCAGCAGCGAAATTCTCTCAGCATTCTTCCTACCCCCGCATAGCATTCTTACTACCGACACGCGAGCTGAGAATACCGAATATTCGGCCTCTTACAGATTAGTCTTTTCTCATAAAACTGATAGTGTAGGTAACGTGAGCAAAAATCTTTCTATTTTTGGAATTTTATAGCAGGCTCCATCACTAAATTTTAATCACACACATGCACGAACGCTAACTTGCATCTCCGTGAAGGTATCACGTACACCTGGAGGAAGCCTGCCTTTGTCTGCCAAACTACTTTGCATCTCTGTGATGGCCTCTTAGGTATTTTAATGGTTCAGTTAACGGGGGATATTGAAAACCCTAATTTCACTGCCGAACGGCCCTCGCGTAAGGTAAAAAGGGTTATGGGTGTTTGGAGTCGAGCCACTTTCGTTTCTAGTTTGTTTTAATTGGTGTATGGATGTGTAAGGAAATTTCTTTCAACATTCAGTCACAAAAAAAGCTTAAATAGGCGGCCTAAATAGTGATACTGTAGTACTCTAATTATCCTAATTGAATGGGACTGTTCCCGATTTCGGAAAATCAAATACCTATTATCCGAATCAATTGGGACCGGACTCCATATACACATGATAAGATTGGATAATTGAATTTTTTTCCGAAAAAGGTCCATTAAATAAATACTCCATGTATGCTGAAAATGGGAGAGAAGTTCATTTTCAAAGAAAGAGGGTTTTAATTAATTAAATGAAAAGGCAGCACTCGGATCAATTCGGATAATCGGAGTTCGGATAATTGAAGTTCCACTGTATTGAGGCTACAGTGGACTCTGAAATACCCTAATTTTTTTCACAGATCTTTATCCACATAAGGGGAGATAGGGTAAGAATAGAACAACTTAAATAATTCTTAAAAATAAAATTATTTTTAGTTTACAAGTTTTCCACCAGTTAGAGGTATAATTGTTTCATACTTGATGTTGTTTATCATTTTATAAGTTAAATTTTGTTTTATTACATCAAAAGTAAATAATTATTCAGACTTTTAAAGTAAATTTTTAATCTCATTCTGTTTTGTTAACTCAATTATATGTTTTGTGTTTTGTTACCTTAATAATATATTATTTATGAATGAACAGTTGAGTCAAGCTTAAAAACAATGTATTTAGTCATGTGAGAACCTATGTTTTAACACTAGAAGCTCCGGCTGACGCCGCATACCTAGAACCATCGGAGGCAGACATTTTGACTGCTATGCTTTTCTAAGCGAAAATGATCTTTAGAATTAGAAATTTGCATGTGATCCTGATTGATGGGATTGTGCATGTGATTCCATGTGTTTCAGGATAATAAGACCTCGATTTTTTATCATAAATATTATTTAAAATCAACATTTCTTCAATGGTCATTGAAAAATATCTTCGGTTTTAGGTATTATTAGTGCTTTAAGTTAGTAGTTGAAGGATGAGCACATGTATTACAACCGAAGCCAATATTTTTTCAAGCACTTAAAAAGGTTAAAATAAAAATGGTTGATCAATAAAAAAAAAATATAAAATCAGAGGTTTTAATTATTCTCCACTATTTTTACAATTTTCAAATAAATATTATTTTTCCTTCAAATGACATGGTGCAATTTCCTCATCATTCGCAGTCTCTTGGTACGTCTTAGTATGAAAATAAAAGCACACCATGGCTGAATTCGCATACGGAGATTGTTGCCAACGAAGTACCTATGAATATCATTAAGGAGTGCTCTCAGTGTCTCAATTGATGGAAAATAGTTTAAAAGTTAATTGATTTGCATTATCACAACCTCTTGTTTGTATATAACATACTTTGATTTAGGAATAAAATACTAAAAAAGTAATTATAAATTACCGTAGTTAAATATTATATTAGTATAAAATTATTTTTACCCCCAGATGCTTACCACCAACAGCATCTCTCTTATCGCTTGCTAGTTTTTGTCCACACTTAAGTATCAGGGGACTGTGTTTCTATCCTCATCCCCTTTTGAGTTAATATAAAAAATAACCTTTAAATTTCCTAGATCTTCATAGAAATGTTTACATTTATGTAAAGTTAACAGAGAAAAAAATTAAGTAGAACGGATAAAAAATTGAAGTAAAAGAAGTGGAAGAACAATGAGGATTGGTCCAAAGAAATAAAAGCCAGGGAAAACTTAGTGTAAGTGAAAAAAAGATTCATGAATAGTGTGTTTAACAGTTAAACATTGGCAAATATATTTCAGATTTCAGTTATAGCGTATTTTTGTACATAAAAAATTGCAATGAAACGCTGTATAATAGTACACGAGGTCCTCAAAATCGTTCTCAATGAATTGTAGCTAGGTTTAAAATAATGTGTTTCATAGAATATTTTCTATTCTTGGTTCTATATTATTATACTTAAAATTTCTTACTTAAATAGTGTTCTCTTTTTCAGAATTTTTTGTTAAAAGTATTTAGTGCAATTAATGTTTAATATTATTTCCCAATATGAGACTATCTCATACTGAAAGCATCGATGTCTCATATTAGAAGTATGGTATAGTATGTAAGGCACATTTTGAATTTTAAGTAAAATTCATTTTTAGGCTAATTGCAATTTGTTTTCATAAAAAAGCAGCGACTTTTTCGAATAAGGCATGGAAATAATATACAAAATAACTTTTAGTTTTGCTAAATCATTTTTCAGTTAAGCGTAAATTGGAAGAATAAAAGTAGTATCCCACATTGGGGCACTTTCCCCTAATGTTAGTTTAAAAAACCAATGTTTGAGGCTCTTTTTAGGACACATATATAATAATTAATTGTAAAATATTTTTAAGACAGTAAGTTGGCTGGTGTGATGAATTAGTATGTTTGAAAATGATATTTATAAATTGTAAAAAATTTTTAGTAACTGGAATTTTTCTGACTACTTTACTTGTTAATGTTTTAACTTGATTATTCGTTAGCTGTAATAGTTTCACATAATTACTTTTATAACTTTCAGCTCTAGTCTCTAGTATTCAAATAACTATTCAACTTATCAAAAACACAGAGAATACTGCCAAAACACTCTTATCTACAAGGCAACCCTGTAAAAAGTCTTACAAGGTTAAAAGTAACAAAGGTCTTTGAGGATTATTTCAAAATACGAACATAGATATGGTGGGTACATTTTAAATTCCAGAAATTTGTATACATACGAGTTTTAAGTTTACTTTGAATTAATTTCATAAAAAAATTAATTTTGATAATAATATCTTCATGTTCCACTGGATCATTTTCAAATATACTCAAAGTAAAAATGTGGCATGATTTTTCAATTTCACCATGGAACAATTTAATTCTTTTTTACTACAAAGGAGTGTAGCTTCATAAATAAAGAAGTAAAGCTTTCTATGAATGTTAATGTTTCTTTAGTAAGTAATATTTACATAATAATCATTAATTACAATCATCATACAAGAGTTTTGGAATTTTAAAATAATTTTTGGTGTTTTTAAATGTAACAAAAATATTCACTATATTTTGCACTAAATTCGATGGTTTTCGAACTTTAAGAGGATTGTTTGGACTGAAGTGAACCAATTATTCACCATAGTTTAAACTTCCACTTTCATTTTACAAGTAAGATAAGAAATCAAAGTACATACAACAAACTTTCAAATAAAATCAATTATAAACTTTATCAAATCTGCAATGAACTTAAAACTCACGAAAGTCAAAAGCTTATCTTAATTGCAATCTCAAAGTATGCACAAGCGTTAATTAATGAGAAAGTCCATATAAATAGACTTATCTCTTTTGATGCAAAGTTTACAAAACATGAATAGAACCCAGTTATTTCATAAAATGAAAGAGTTTGTTTGATATTTGATTTGACTTTTGAAGAATTACGTTCCTATTTTATGATTTGATAATCAAATTGGGAGCTGAAAATCTGGTCTCATTAAGTTGACACAATACGCGTGCAATGTGTTAGTGAGGATTTTACTTCCTGAAATAAAATTTTATAGTATAAATTCTGTTAAAAATTAAATGATAATTTCCAAAGAAGATAAAATTATATAGACCATTTGCACTTCCATTTTATGTGTTTTTCAATACATAGTGTGTTGTAATTTGCATTATGCATTATAAATCTCCTGAAACAGCACGGTGCTGTATGTAGCTAATTCACTATAAAAAAAATTAAAAACAGCAGATAATTTAACAAGGGGGTACATGGAATAAGGAGTAAAATTAATGAATTTATTAAACTTCAAAATATTTACTATTGCATGAAGAAATTAAGGAGATTTAACTTGAGTATTCATTTTGATGTATTTCTGAGTAAACATTTTTCATTTACCTTCAAACATCATTATCTTGAATTTGTTCAGCTTCTTCTTGAAAATATTTTTTTTTGTTTTTAAAATAATTTTAAATTAGAATAGCTTCTCCACATCTTTGTTTATAAAAAAAAAACATTAAGAATCTGTTTATAAAATTCACCTTGATACTTTTGAAA
This sequence comes from Tetragnatha montana, assembly GCA_963680715.1. Classification (NCBI taxonomy): domain Eukaryota; kingdom Metazoa; phylum Arthropoda; class Arachnida; order Araneae; family Tetragnathidae; genus Tetragnatha; species Tetragnatha montana. Next base: position 4,548,650 of record OY796684.1, on the reverse strand, counting down.
AAAATTGAAAAACTACTATGATAATCTAGATCTAGGCCTTTCAAAATTAAATTATCTAGTATTTGCAATGAAATCCAGAAGTAAAATGGGGTTTTAGAGGGATTGAAATATGAAAAAAAAATTGCATGATTGTATTGTTTTTAGGCACCAATTGCTATTTCATTTTTACATGAAATATGTTGTCAATTTAACCAAAAAAGAAATTTTAACTCATTTACTACTGAAATGTGTCCATTAAAAATCTATTTCATATCATACAACAGATGCAAGAACGAGTATCGAGAAAAATAAAATGTCGTCATGGATTTTTACCTATACAGAATACACACTAATTAATTGCGATATGGTTACGTTTTCCTTAAAACGTTCAATCCCTTCCAATTCAAAACCTTTCATGCTCAAAGAGCATCCCATACGCAACTCTTTCTGCCAGCTTGTTTCTAATCAGGGCTAAAAAATTTCGTCACTACTCACTAATGAAATAGTTTCCAAATTAAACAAGCTCAGCAGCTATCATGGACTAGCTCTCCATAGGTTAATCTGGAGGAGCAAATTAACACTCGGCATTGCTAGAAAGGTCTCTGCTTGTTTAAAAAGGATTCTGCCTCAGAAGGAAGCCTTAAAACAGTCGAAATCCAGTACTTATGGTAGATTGATTTCCATACGTTTACGGATCCTTCAGAGTCACTTGAAATCGGATTTAAGACTAAGATCTTAAGTGAAGATCAGATTTTGTATTTATCTAAATACCTCCGAGTTAATGCTGTCGTGTTTATTGTTTGTGTGGTAAGGCCTCTATTGAATGGGACGGTGTGTCGGCAAAGCTGCACTATTCTTAGGCATTAGGTTTCATCGACTTGCTCAATAGACTTAGCTGTTGAACCAACTCTGCTGAGAATTATAGGGAAAATAACACTGAGACATTTCGGAACTGAATCGTTTCCGAAAACAACATTACATCTTAAGAAATAATGTAATACACAGTGTCCGTGACAATTTTTCCTTGACAACTATTATTTCACTTTCAAAAACACACATTTCACTCTATATTAGTAATTTAAAACGGGGTAGATGTTCGGAAATTTTATCCCTTTATTCTCGTATGATATAATTGCTCAGTGAGATAGAAGTCCATTTCAAGGAATCTTAAGCATCAATTAATCTCACTAGTTAGTACAATTCGTGACGAAAATAAATTGTTAAGTATCTGGACAGTAAAATATAGTAGTTTGAAGTTGCAAAGGAAAGGACAAATAAAGTAATGTTGAATGTTTAGGAAAAAGTGATTGGCATGATACAAAATTTTAATTGAAAAATTTTGTTAATATCTGTGAGTTTTTACGTTATTGAATATTGAAAAACAAGTTTCTAGACTAAATTTTCATTGTCTGAAAGCTCAGGAAAAACCGTACAGAAGATATTATGACACTAAAATACCGTTATTGATACTTTAAAAAATGTGAATCGTTAGCTAATTCCACCTTCTACGATATTGTCCATAGCTTTTACAATAACAAATTAAATGGCATATAATATTATTAACAAATGTTAGGATAGAGAATATCGTGGATAGAGATATCGTAGAGAGAAAATATCGTTACCAATAAAGTTACCTTGATACCTGTTACTCTTGAATAATAGGTACTATATTTGCTACACTTCAAAATATTTTTTCCTATCCTATTTCTCTCATTTTAGTCAATTAATTTGTAAAAAGAGAGATTAACTGTTAAAATAATTATAAATATACTTACTTATCTTCTTCGCTCCACCTGGGTACATAAGGCCTCGAGTCTCTTTTTCCATGCACCCCTGTCCTTTGCCAATCTTCTTGCCTCCTCACATCCATTCAGTCTTGCCTTGCACATATCTTGGTGCATATATCTCTGCCAAGTAATAAATCTTTGTTTGATATAGTGTTAGGCCAGAAAATCTTCAATATAATTCTTAAACATTTGTTCTGGAACATTTCTAATTGTTTATTTCAGTTTTACGGAGATTCCAACATTCAGCACCATATAAAAAAATGGAGCGAACAGTAGCTTTAAAAACATTTAATTTTGTGTTGATTTTTTTATTTTTTGAAGCTCTCCAAAATTTTTGAAGGCTTTTGAAACATATTCCAGCTTTTATGATTCTTTGGTTTATCTCTACTTGGCTTAAAGGAATTGGCTGCTACCTCCTTGCTTATTTGCTATATTGCTCCAAGATATGTGAAGGAATCAACTTCTTCAGAAGTTATAAATTTAAGAACTGCAAAAATAGTTTAATGATGCAACATTTTACAACCTTCCATCTAAACAAAATAAGATAACGAGTAGCTGAAATAATTTTAATATTCAATAGTCTTCAATGAGTTATTAAATGTAAGAGAAAATTCTTTATTGTTCTTGGGCATATTTCTATATACAATGTATAAATTATAACTTATAAATGGTCAAAAATCGTTTACTTTTTTAAACAAGTAATAATCATAGTATTATTTATCAAATTCTAAAAGGAAATATCTTCGTGATAATTTAATAGATCTCATAAAACAAAAGGAAAGTTTAAACTGTGATGTTTTAACTAAAATGCTAAATATTTTAAAAAGTTAAAATTGAGCCAAAATATAGTTGCTTACATAATACAAAATGTGAAAAATTCTTTTCCTTTGTGTATTGAAAAAGATCATAACATTTTTTTTATTAGGTATATCCTTAAATTTGTGAAAATTAATATTAAATTCAATTCAAATTTTCTGCAATAGTGATAAGCGTATATAAACATAGTGCAAGTAAAATCATAAAAGTTTTGAAATTCATATACTAGTACAAACATAATACGAATTAGAATATTGTCGGTCTAGAAGTGATACATCGTAGGTGGAAAAATAACAATTTGCAAGTGAATTAAAAAAAATCTCCATTCGAGTACCGGAGTACACATAAATATAATGATATTTCAAGGTATCACTTTTTTTACTTTGTTGATGAGTACACTTAAGATTTCAAAGAGTTACAGATCTCCATATAATGTAGAACTTTCTACTATTGTTTGACATAATTATGTATTTTTGCATTCTTTGTAACAACAATAACGAATGGTTTGAAACTTTTCTGCTAATTTAAATTACTGTCGTTGAGTTTTTTATGGTAAAGATATTTTTCTTTTTTAATAATGACTATCTTTATGAAGAATTACATATATTTCTTTAATCTTAATAACTTTTTGGATAATAATATAAAAGTATTCATTTTGTTTCCTTTTTGGAACTGTTAAACTGTGTCGAAGGCTTTTCTTATAAACATAATTATTTATGATGACAATATCCTTCCCAAGATTATAATTATTTCCTAGTTGACGGACTTTACAATTTGTGCAGTGTCTAAGTAAAATTCAAATACAAACAAATAAACAAACATTTAGTTGGGGGGAAATGTTTTTGAGACCACAGTTTAGTTCAGCCGTTTCTATGTGTATTCGCAGTAAAAATATACTAATTGAATAATAAAAATCGTTCACATCAATGTTTGTTTGAATAACATTACTTTGGAATGAAAGAGAGACAGCAAAATGGGGAATATATTTTTCGAAAAAGCTGTCTCCCGCATGGTGACATCATACCCACTCAAATCCCTTTAAATAAAATAAATACTGACAGATCTTCATCAATTCTCAAAATTATATTAATCCTAATCCTTCGCATTTATCTTATTAAAGTACTCCTTACAATAATCTGTTGTTGATAAAAACGACACCAGATTTTTAATAGTGGCAAATAAAATTTTTGACCTGACCTATTTCGAGTTTTTCTTGGTTTCCATAATTATCAATTTCATCCCTGCTTTCAACAATTTTGTTCCTGAATTTAGGATTGATGATCTTGTATGCTAATATCATCCTCTTCAATAATTTTCTCGTGGTTTCTGGTGTTTTTTAAGTTCCAGTCACCGGTCTATGATTATGTCTAAATTAGTTAAGTTGTTGTTTCAGAATTGTTAAAATTGTGCTGAAGATGATGTTGTGCATGATGTTGAAGATGATGTGTGCATGATGTTGTTGAAGGACAGTTGAAAGTTTTTTAAGGCGTATACGTTAATCAGTAGGGTTTGTTAATGATCAAGCTTGATCGCCAAAACCTGGTTTAATGATTAAGATTTCATAACATGGAGGCAGAAATGGTGGTCATTATACTAAACATTTTTCATTTTGCTAAAAATTTTATGGTGGTTTCTTCAAATGATTTTAGAATGTTCTCAAAGTGGATCGCGACCCAGTATTTTTCTCCGAATCGACATCTTTCTGAATTAGAATATTGTCGGTCTAGAAGTGATATACATCGTAGGTGGAAAAATAACAATTTGCAAGTGAAGTAAAAAAACTACATTCGAGTACCGGAATACACATGAATATAATGCTATTTCAAGGTATCACTTCTTTTACTTTGTTGAAGAGTACACTTAAGATTTCAAAGAGTTACAGATCTCCCTATAATGTAGAACTTTTATACTGTTGTTTGAATAAATATTATTAAAATCTCTCTCATTTTTTTTTACCAATATTAACATGTTCACAAATTTTATTAAATGTTTTTTAATTTTATTTTGTTTATTTTGTTCTAGCTTTATACCTGTGATTGAAGTTATGTATTTTTGCATTCTTTGCAACAACAACAAAGAATGGTTTGAAACTTTTCTGCTAATTTAAATTACTGTCGTTGAGTTTTTTTATGGCAAAGATATTTTTCTTTTTTAATAATGACTATCTTTATGGAGAATTACATATACTTCTTTAATCTTAATAACTTTTTGGATACAAATATAAAAGTATTTATTAATTTTGTGTCCCTTTTGGAACTGTTAAACTGTGTCGAGGGCTTTTTTTTATAAAATAATTAATTATGATGACAATATCGAAGATTATAACTATTTCCTAGTCGACAGACTTTACAATTTGTGCAGTGTCTCTAGGTAAAATTTAAATACAAACAAATAAACATCTATTAAGTAGGGGGAAAATGTGTTTGAGAACACACTTTATATAGTTCAGCCGTTTCTATGTGTATTCGAAGTAAAAATGTGCTAAATGATTAATAAAAAGCGTTCACATCAATGTTTGCTTCAGTAACCTTACTTTGTAATGAAAGAGAGAGATAAAAAGGGGGGAATATATTTTTCCTAAAAAGCTAAAATAATTACTGACAGATCTTCGTCAATTCTCAAAATTACGTTACTCCTTCGCATGCACGTAAGACTCGATCTACATCTACAACCCAACTCATTTGGATGACTCCAGGAAGACATCTTCCAAGGCCGTAAGAAACAAAGTCAAAATAATCACTCATGCCAATAACACGAGATTCTTCGAAATGTAACCCAAACAACAGACCCCCACCCATAAGCATCGCACTGTAAAAGAGTTAATCTACTCCATTCCTCCTTTTGATTCATTTCTTTCATTAATGTGTCCTTTCTAATGCAGCCTTCACGTATAGTGGTCAGGCTTTCATTTGTTCTCGGAACGGAGTGCTCAGAAGGACACTCTCCATTAGCTGAATGCATCTTTCTTCTGAAAACATTCCCATTCACCCGGAGGCCTTTTGTTACGGAGCTCCAACGCCTATTTATACAGATTTTTGACTGTAGTAGTTTTCGTCCTGGATGATAATACATCCTTTTTGACTTAAAAGCTTTGAGCTACTACTCCAAGTGACCCTGCAGGAAGTGTAGAGTGATGACCGTTCTGTAGTTGGGGTCGTTTTTAAAGTAATCTGGGGTTTGAGAGGAAGAGGGAAGGGGTTTTAGTGAAAGCTTCAAAGTGAATGTCCTTCCCCTTCGGAGTGAAAAATTGTTTCTCTCATATCCATTACTTAAAAATCAACGTTTGTGGATTTGGAAGAAATTAACGGATTTTATTTCGATAGGAAAAGTTTTAGGTGACGATTTTTATTTAAAATATCGCTTTATTACTCAGCTGCAGGAACGTAATGCGATTGTATACAAAAATTGTGGTTTAGTTATAATCTGTTGCACCCAAAAAATCGATCAAAATTATCGATTCAAAAATAGCTTTTAATAGTTTTAGATTTTTTTTTCTATCAAAAAAGTTTTATCAAAGAATTTTTTGCTGAATTTGTTGTTCGTGAGTAAAGTGATGTATTCTCTTTATTTTATTTGTTAAAAAAGTACAACTAAAATGAGGGCGGTCATAGAATGTCTGTCTTACTGCCATATTCACAGCCATCAGCGTCGGTGTTAAATTCTTGGTCAAAGAAGGATTCCACCAATCAGAGTCAGCGAAAAGCTAATTTTTTTTTCTTTAGCTCCTGGTTAACACTGACGCTGATGGCTGTGAATATGGCTGTTAGTGTTATTATGTATTTATCACAGTCATGAATAAAACGGGAATTTTCTCTAGTGATCGGAAACGAGTAATCTTTTCTTGATTAGAAACGCTACCAGATTTTTAAAAGTAGTAAATAAAAATATGGATTGGATTTCTATTTTCTTTTCTCGTCTCCATAATTATCCATTTCAAACCCTGATATCGGAAGCTGATTTAATTTCAGTCACCAATCCAAGAAAAATCCCAAATTATTTTAAATTTCCTGTTTTCCTGTTCGAAACATGACTAGCTAATTTCCTACAATCCTCATAGAAAAATTAAAGACATGCATTAAGGTGGACCGTAAAACAATTTTTTAAGTCTCTTGCGACTGGGATGTTAAAAGTAGTGAATTGGTATCAGTAAGTCGAGTGAAAATTTTTTGGGGGGATACGACAAATTATAAAGGTTTCGAACTTGATATCTAAAATTATTAAACAATAAATTAATGCCTAAAATTGCGTTGCAGATAACAATCTTTGCGTTGTAGCAAATCCTGTCGTTATTGATGATTCAGGGAATCAAATATCTCAGCCTTCTTTGATAGAATATACCAAAAAAAATAAAGAGTTTACCTTTATACTAAATCTGGTGACTTATTTCAGTATTCATTTACTGGAAAACGCTGTATGTGCACATTTATGGCATTTTTTTACTGGGTATATGGCAGTGTTTTCATTAAAATCAAAACAACCTCAACCACTATGAAATTCTGCTATCTAAAAGTATTTTCATAATACTGCGCATAAAAAGCCTGTTTGGAAGCATGCCTTATTATAAAGAATTATTGGTCAGAAAAAAAACACTGAAATTAACATTTAGCTTAAATCTCGCGCAGACTGCTATTCTAATTTTTCGGTAATACTAGGCGTTTTCTTCAGTAGTTTTCAGAAACATCGAGATATATCTCCGTTGGCCGTGAGAAAAATCATTTATTTTTCCCCCATTCAAAAATATTACTTAGAAAATAATCATCACAGACGATCATTAAAAGTTATGAGCACAGTGAAGATTAAAACGTGATAGGTATTTTCTTTTGTGATCGCCGAACTATAATCTGTTCTTGATAAAAACGCCAGATTTTCAATAGTGGCAAGTAAAATTTTTGAACCTATATTTTTTATTGGTTTCCATAATTATCAATTTCAGCCCTGCTTTCAACAATTCTGTACATAAATGTAGGATTAATGAACTTGTAAGCTGATGTATGTATCAACCTCTTCAATAGTTTCTTCATGGATTCCGACGTTTTTTTTTAAGATTCAGTCATCAATCCACGATTATGTCTAAATTAGTTAAGTTGTTGTTCCAGAAAAAAAAAATTTCCCCTGATATTAATTTTTGATTCTAATCTTGGAAGTTTTGTGCTTTAAGGCATAAGATCATGCATGAAGAAAGATAGTGGAGAATAATTTAAGGCGGTTACGTTAAATCAGTAGGGTTTGTTATTGATCACGCTTGATCGGCAAAACCTGGATTAATTATTAAGATCCATAGTTTCTAAGACGCGGGCAGAAATGGGAGTCATTATAGTGTGAACATTTTTCATTTTGCTGAAATTTTTTGGTGGTTTCTTCAAATGATTTTAGAATATTCTCAAAGTGGGTCAAAGTCAGTATTTTTCTCGAATCGACATCTTTCTGTATTCCATTTTCTCAGTGCATTAAGGGTCAACCAAAGTAATTCTTGTGATAACATGTCCTTAAGTAGCTAAATAATAATAATAATACCAATAATTTATTTGCACACAATATGTTACATATTAAATACAAAAAGAGAGGGGTAAAAACCGACATAATTGAAATTAACATGTGAGTTACCCAGGTAATCGAATTCTTTTGTAAATTTCACGGTTTGACCATCAGTGAAACCTGGAACCACAGTGTTTCTGGTCGCTTTTTATTTCTGGCTACAAACCTTACCTTACAGCTAATTATATGCTTCCATATTTTCTGTTTTCACTATGTGATAAAGTAAGCCTTACGTGCTCGTTGGCCTGTCAACCAAAGTTCTGTCAATTTTCTGTTAAAGTACAGGTCTCGTAATATGAACTGCAATTTTCAAGTTCTTCATTGACCCTCTGTGCTCTGAAATACAGGGTCACCAAAATGACTTTTTTTTTGTTTTGTTAGCTACAAAAGTAACCTTTAAAACCATAGACTGCTGCTGAAACTGATAAACAACGAGATAATACGTAAACAACCATAAGTTACACTTTCATCACTGCGACACTGAGTCTAGTATTATTTATTTTGTGGATGGATCAAAAACTAAAGCTCAACCTTATGTTATAAAAAGCAGTTTTAAATTTTATCACTGATGAATAAATTTAATACAGAGTTAGTTAATATACAATTTAAGAGACTAAACTATCCCAATGGAATGTATAAAAATAAAAAACTTTGAGCATGTGCTTTGTTTGCAGAAGGTTTGAATTTGATGATCACGTTTTATTGCAGAAACTAACTTTTTTACAATTGAATTTTGATTAATATATGAAAATATGTCCTTGTTTATGGAACAAAAATCAAATCCAATCTTGAGTTTTATTGAGTTGAATTAAAATTCAAGGATTATTTTTTAGCGTTAAGGTTTTACTAATTTACTTTCATAATTTTAAGTAAAACCTTGGTATTCTGAACTTTAAAACTTTGGAAACATGAACCTTTTAGCTATAATGTACTACTTTCCTTATTGTACGTTTCTTACATCGAATTGAAGCAGCTTGTAATTCAAAAGATAATTGTATTTCTTAAATCAGACAGAATGAAATTTGTAAAATTCCATCACTTCCCCAAAGAAATATTTCTCTAACATGTTTTTTTCTACTTAGCACCTAAGTTCTAAAAGTCTTTGTATTTCCACAATACAGAGAAGTTTTCAACAAATGATAATGTTCAATTTCTTTATAAATATTGACGATATACACTTACTGTTTGAATTAAACGAAGCAATAGAAACACTAATAGTGAAGAACCAGCTATCAATTTATCTGTCTATTTTGAGTCATATCAAACTTTTATTATAATAACTATGCATTTTCTATTCTGAAATTTAGGCTTAATTCATTTGTTCATCTTTTCTTCAACAGTTTTAATTTTTTTCTCTTTAATTTTAATACATATTTTATTATATGCATATAATCTAGTATTACTGGATATAGATACTTCTTTCTTAATGACAAATATTTTTCCCCTTCTGCATAACTTGTGTTCTTCTGTGGTTTTTGTGAACGATACCAAAGTCATGTTTTTGAAATTTATAAGAAATATTCAGAAACAGAAGTATGGAAAAGGTCACTGAGAAGTTGCATTGCCGACCTACTTTTTAATTATTTTAAATTTATTAATATAAAGTGTAAACATCATCTAAATATGCTCAAGCTCATGTGTAGAATATTCAAATGCAGTTAATGTGACTAAGGAATTAAGGAAACCACTTAAGCAAAAATCAACCTAGAAATGTTCGATACGTAGTTTGAAACCTTAAAAAATTAACCAAGTGATTGTACTACTACTCTTTATCTTTATTTCATGTGTATATGTTACGGGCAAAGTGATAAATCGGGATTTATCACATTGACCGTAACATATACATTTATGGATGTCTTTACATTTAACGTAACGTTTAGATTTTATTATATGACGTTTGTGTTCAAGTATTGTTCCAAGTACTATTCCTCAAAATTTACTTAATCCAATGCTTTCAGTTGCCGAAAAAAAAACTCAGATAGTCTATGTTTGTATTATAACAGATTCTTTCTTAACTGACTTATTGGGACTAAGTATAAGTCATTGAAGCAAATTTCCGGTTTAAATCGGAATGATATATCTGGAAATTTTGTAAATCCACATTTTTATTTTTTATAGTTGAAAGAAGTTTTTTACTCCAACAGTTTTACATACTAATGAGAGGAATTATTAAAGTAAATGAGCTTTTTATTTTGAAAAATTGAACTATGATTATCCAAAGATTTTGTAATTCGTACTTCAATAAATATGGTCGGTTAAAACAGAAATCCGGTTAAACGGAGGTCGGTAAAGGGATAGTCTACTGTGTAAATACAAGGTGCTGCCCAATAATGAGACCTGCTGTTAAAATTTCAACTGAAATAAACCCGAGAACCGCACACATTCTAGATTTTATAATTAAAATCCCTTCACAAAATCGAACTTATGTTAATGAAATAATTTTCATGAAAAATGTAATGATAATTAGAAACTTATGATGATGCTTATTAAAAGAAACAAAATCGTGAACTCTTTTAAAATTTCATTTGATCGCATAGCCCACACAAGACCAAATATGCAGATTCATTGCTGTCTTTATGCTTTTAACACTTTTTTTTTCATAAAATTTAAAATTGATGAACGCCTTGTATACCATCATCACACCTTTTAGTATATTATTTAGTTGTCTTGTAGTTTCAGAGGTTTTTTTTTAAGTTTTAAAGTTTTTAGTCACCAGTATATGATGATGTCTAAATTATTTAATTTGTTATTCTATATGAAAGCTTAGTTAACTACGAGTTGATCACTATTTAATCTTGTAAATCTGGTGTCGTGAGACATTGGATGTCGAATGTTTAAAGAAAGCTTTAAAAGGGGGGTCGTGTAAGCTAATCAGAAGCCAGGCGGTCAGAATCGAATCACTTATTTCAGAAACATGTCAAACGCCAATTTTTTCAAAAATGAGCTATTGGTGTCATATGATTCTGTAGGGGTAAACGCACATTCTAGTGTAAGAATAATAAAAATAACGGAATTTTAAAATAGTTTTCCAGCATGTTAAATTTCAGCTTTAGTGCAGAAACATGTCAAACGACGTCGCTTGACTGGTTTCTACACTTAAATTGCGGGGAATTTCGTTCATGCCGTCTCATCTACAGCTTGTTTGTGGCTGCAGTTTGTTATTTAATCGCATACAAAAACTATATGCTATTGGAAAAGTCATTCTTTAGAGGTTAGGTCCATCAAGCCATAATATAAAACCCATATTTTTAAAGTTTTTGTACGAATCTCAAGACTGGACGTTTTGGTACCTATATATTCAAAATTTCCATGCTTGTGGCTATTTATTACATCCATGTGATTGATATTTTGGATTCATGAATCACTTCATTAAAAGTGGACATCAAATCTATTCCCCAGATCATAATATTGAACTAATTAACTAATTTTGTAGGCTTTTAAAGCATAATTGTTTTACTGTCTACAAAGTTACTTATAAACAACTATCTAATTGACTTCAAAGATGTCTATATTAACATTTTGAAATGGCTGACCACTATTTTTGAGTCTAGAGTTGAAATCATTTATAAAACTAAGTATTTGTACATCTAATAACCAAAAGAGAAAAAAATAAGAACTCTATAATAATTTTATGGGTTAGTATTTAATATGGAAATGCTATTTTCAACTAATATTCCCACTTTTATTACCAAATCCTTAAAAGAATTAGAGTTAAGCTATGAAAATAGACCTGAATACTCTGTTTATTGCAAAAACCTGTCAAATGCAAAGATTTCAAAAATTTTTATGCAAAGAATAAAAATGTTAAAAAAATTCTTTTTGTCTATAAAATACCCAAATGAGGTCTACTTTAAGAAAAAAATTACTAAACACCTTCATAAAAATGTAGTGAGCTTCTATGCAGTTTTTCTCGTTTATCTCAAAACAAGAAAAGTGGCGTTTGACATGTTTCTGAAATAAGTGATTCAATTACTTTACTTGCTTGATATATAGCTCTCATCTCTTCTTGAACCTTCCTTCATTATTATTACCTTCACTTAAACGCTTTTTGTACCTGATTTCAATATTAAGAATTTCCTTACCAGCCGAGACCTATACTGCCAAGGGGTCAATGCATTCAACCTAAAGCAATCGTCTTTTGGAACCATTATTGTGTTATTTTTGAGTGTGTGGAATCCAGGCTAAAAGGATCTACAATCTTTACTGGTGAAAATTATGAAAAGAGTTGCAACTTGTATGGGGAAACTGTGTTTTATTTCTAGCAGTGATGTGAAGGCGGGTATTAACATGAAGTAACATAATTGGTTTAGAAAAAGCATTTCTTGCCTCCTGATTTGAATGGCTGGCCGTTGTTTTCAATTAGTTTCACAATAACGACTCAAATTTTTCTTATTACCTGATGGCATGAAATGAAATCCACTATAAAAGAACATTATTAAGGTCCCAAAAGATGATTGTTTTAATTTGAATGCAGTCTTTTTCTATGGGCCGGCGGGAGAAGAGTAAGACATGGATATTCTAAATCTCGAAATCTGGTGCAAAACCGTTTAAATGAAAGAAATAATTATAAAGACCACCTCCATTATAGATATATACAATAGTATTACATATGTGTAGGGATGTGAGGGAATGTTCAAAGGAAATGCCAAAATAGTTTATTTCAGGAAATGTGTTTTTGACAATGTTTTTTGTGTTTGACAAATGTGTTTTGACGTTTCTTGACAAAGGAGAAATAAGCTGAGAGCAAACGAAGGAAGTAGTTTCCAGAGCGAAATTAGGCATTTTACTTTAAAAATGCGATTTAGTTTGTTAAATCCATGCATATATTGTGTTTTTGGGTCATAATTTTCATAAAATGCTGTGTATTTTCGAATTAGCGGTGTAATACATTCATTTAGAATTGAACGCCAATGAGAACTCCCAGACTGTCACAGACGATCTATTAACTCAGTTTTTCTTCCGCTCGTTGTGACGTCATTGTCAAGAAAGGTTGCAATCTAGTTAGTATAGTAGCGTCTTTTAAACTAAATTTTCCCTCCCAAAGTTTTCGGAACATCGACGCTTAAAAATGGGGTTTCATCAACTTATTTTTTGACATTTCGGAGCCTTTGTCTGACACCCGGGATAGTTAACGCCACAGACCTTTCAAGGGAAAAACCAGCATTAAAACAGTCGTCAAAACTTCAGGGGGGTTGAATAACTCCTAATAACTCCCCTCGTATTCAGCCCTGATGGCTCCAGGTCCCCTAGGTAGCTCCAACCGAAATTTTTGCCCGGGCATCTCGAGAAACGGCAGTCCCCAAAACAATTCCCTGAGCCCCAGCGGAACCGCCCCTAAATCCCGCGAAAGGCCTCCGTGAGACTATCGGCTAGGCCTTAATCGCAAAAATGGCTACTGCACAATTACTTTACGGAGGCCGTAAAGGAAAATAATCGCGCCTTTACGATTGAAACAATGGCCCGATCCCAGCTGAATTGGATCTCTCAAGTTTGTTGCGGTTTTCCAGGATCAGGAAGTGTCCGTTTGCGACTTGAATAACGAATGGTACGACGCTCAGCTGCGAAGAGATCATTTTTACTGTGTCGTCGCTTTATTGCATTTTCTCGGCTGCTGGATTTCGAGGGCTGTTGATCTCTGATTTTTCAGTTTCTGCTGCTGGGCGGTTTTGATTTTCATTGGGGTGTTTAGGAGTCGAGTATCGGCCGTTCGGATGGGAGGGTTAATGGGCTTCGTCATGCGATTTATTGTTGTAATAATAGCTGCAGCAGAAATGGCGAGAATTCGGTATTTAGTATTTGCCGGAAAGACACTCAGTGAGTTTTATTTGTATTGCGATTTACATAGTTTCATAATAGCAATTTCAGCTTGCGAATGCTCTCGAAAGAATTGCTAGAGAGTTTCATCGTTATAACAAAAATTTCAGGTAGTAGTACTATGTAGACAACCTACATAATATTGTTTATCCGGAAGGATATATATATATATATATATTTACTTTAACGAAATTATTTTGCATAAAAGGTTGAGTTTCCACACAATCCTTGCAATGGATATAAATTTGTAACACCCGAAAGAGAAGAATCTGAACTTTTGTTGAGGATAGTGGAATTTTCGAGTTGTTTGTTGGAGTTCAGTGCGGGGGGGGGGGTTCCAGGTTAAAACGTTTAACTTATAAGAGCTATAAAATGCACTTTGTTTTATTTAGAGTATCCAACTGGACCATTCTTTAAAATGTCCTGTTTCGTATTACCCCATTTGTTACTATGGAGTAATTAAAAACATTAGTTCTCTCCCTGAAATAAATTTTAACTTTTTAAAACACAAAACCCCCGACACTATTCAGAATAAAAAATTCCGTTGCGCAGTGATACGCCCAACTCACCTACCAACAACGTTGCCATATGTGAGGCGGAAAGCGAAAAGGGACCTCTTGTCGGCAAAGTTGATTTCGAGAAAAAGCCAAAAAAACGGAAGACGGTTTCTCTCGATTATCGATCCTTGGACCCTTTAGAACCGAATAGTATTGGGTTTGGGCACAATCCGTTGGAATCATTCCTTAGCTCTGAAAAATAACGAGAGGGTAGCATTTTTAAAGTTTTAGGTCGTTTTTCGCGAAATCCACTTATTCTATTATTTACTGGCGATTCGTCATTTTTTGAGCTACAAGGATGATGATGGTCTTAAAATCTTCATAAATCTGTACAGATTGAGAAACAAATAATAACTCCTTTTCGACAAACGCCGATAAGAGGTCCCTTTTCGCCTCACATATATTTATTGGTATACGTTCAACGTTAGAACGAAGAACTTTCCCGATAGGGGTATATTAATAGCTGAAAGATTGAATCCTAAAATATTTTACTTATGTAATTTGGATATATATTTAAAAAGTGGTGATCATATGATACAGGATGTCAAATGGTACCTGCCCCAAGGCCGCCTTGAAACGCTGACAGCCACATTCATAAAAGTTATTGGCATCGTTAAATTGCTATATGCACTATCAGAGATATTTTTAACTCCTCTGAAAGAGTATTCCACTCCTTGAAAATCGGAAATACTCTTTAAAAAACTAGCCAGGAGTATTTTCACTCTTTGAAGCACCCTAATTATCATCGGTACTTTTTAATTGTGTTTTCATACAGCCATAGTAATTTTTCTTCATTTAATGTTCTGATGCTTAGGGAGTTTGATTGCGGTTTTCGTGCCTCTGTATATGTAGTTCATGCTATTTCCGCATTTCACTCCTCCTAATTGAATTTCACTCCTCCTAAAAAAGTCAAGGAGTATTTTTACTCCTCCAAAAAAATCCCAGGAATAACACTGTGCATTATCCCATAAGATCAGAATTTGAGGATAACACTACATATCCGCAAGCAAATAGGGGGGCTGTAGGGGTCCTTCCCCAGAACATTTTTGGAAATTTAACCCAAAAAAGATGTATTTCCACTCATATTTTTGATATTTGGTCCTTTTTTTGGAGTGACACTGGAAGAGATTTCGCCACAAAAAATTTGGCCTTACAAGGGGGTCCTCCTCGAAAGAAAAGATTTGTGCAGAATAATTTTAGATCTTGCAGCTTTTTCTGACAAAGATTGTAACCAGACACTTTTTTTATAATTACTTTTAGGCTATACGGTTTTACTCAAGGTAATGATAGGTAATTCACGATTATAATGCTTTTATCAAAATATAAAAATGAAATAGCTTCCAAATATATAGTTCACACCTCACCCCAAAATCGCCAATCTTATTTCTCTAGAACAGGGCTTTTTCTGAGGATAATTTTCAGAATTTTTCCAGTTATCTCTCCGTTCATGAATATGTGAACTTTTACGCGACAAAAATAATTTCATATTTATATCCACAAAAAATATTACGCAGAAAATAATCACCACAGAGAATCATTAACAGTAAATATGAACACAGGGATGATTAAAATTAGATTTCTTTTCTTTTGTTATTAATTGGGAAATTATGTGATCTGATCTTGAAAACGGAACTTGAATTAAAAAATAAAAATCTCGATCCGATTTCTTCGTCTTCATAACTTTTGATTTCAAACCTAGCTAAAAAGTTCCGTTCGACATGAGGGATGACCATTAAAATGTTTTAATAGCAGTTGCCCACACAAGTCTCACAGTTTCTCAACTATTTAAAACACAAAATCCCAGACTTTTTTCAGAAGAAAAACATCATCCGCTGTCATATATTTATTAGTGAGTTCCTCGATAGACCGAAGAACTTTCATGAAGTTTCATTAGCAACTGAAGACGTTCCAACGTCGCACAATATATTTCCCTTATATAATTTGGTTACCTATTTAAAAAGTGGTGATCATATGATACAGGAATCACATAATACCTGTCCAAAGGCCAGAGCATTCACCTTGAACTGCTCACAGCCACATTCTCAAAAGTAGTGTATTAGCATCTTTAAATTGCTATAAGCACTATTTGATAAGGCCAGAGTTTATATACATATCCTCAAGCAAATATTAGAAGACCTGTGGGGTCCTACCCCGGAACATTTATGGAAATTTGACCCGAAAGAGATGTATTTCGACTTAATTTTTGGACAGTTGGTCCCTTTTTTGGTTGGTTGGTTGGTTGGTTGGTTGGTTAATTAGTGTTTTATGGCGCATGATCCACATTAGGATATTATGGCCCCTTTTTTGGAGTGACACTTGAAGAGATTTCGCCGTAAAAAAAATTGGCCTTACAAGGTAGGCCAGGGGGTCCAAAGAGCACAATATTGTTAGTTCCTGCAGCTTTTTCTGACAAAGATCGTAACCATATACTCTTGTTTTGGGGAGGGGGGATGACTCGCTGCTCCCCTTGCGAGAACTTTTACACTACATTAAGCTTTAGAACTTTAGATCACCTACTCAAACGATTTGAATCTAGGTGAACTTAACATAAAATGTTGTATGCACCCCCAGTAAATATGGAGGTCTAAAGGTCCTCCTCAAGAAAGAATTTGGAAATTTTTGGAAGCACATTTTGCTACCCCTTTGGGTTACACTTAAACCGAACAGCTCCAGGAAGAGTATCTCTCTGTTATAAAAAAAAAGTTTTTGGTGAACGGTTTCCAGAGAAAAACATTTTTAATTTCTGATTCGAATGAAACATTTCTGGAATCAAAATGTCCGGATTATTTTGAGAATGTGCAGTAAGCTATGGGATTTTTTTTTTTAAATCTCAATTTTAAAAGTATTTCCATTTTTTTTTTTACATTACGGATAAGGTCGCAGTTACAAAGCAAGTACTGTCAAAACTCTTATTATGCAACTAATCACAACGACCAATTAACGCCATTTTTATGATAATACAAATTTTTCACGTTTTCTCTCTCATTATTTTCAATGACTTTCAATGGTATTGTTTAACAAGACTAGGTTTAAAAAAATATGAATGAATAAAAACACTGTGTATACTAACGAGTTACTAGGTGGTTCAACATTGAATTTAAAAGATTCGTTGGTGTTTTTCTTTCAAAATATTGACTAATAATAGTTATTAATAGACGTGATGGATATTTTTTAAGGAAAATATTTTGCTTAATTATTGATTAGTTAGAATTAATAAATATTCAAACTTTCAAGAGAGTGCTATTCAAGGAGATGACCTGTTGCTAATTCCTAATTCTTGTTGCCTAATTCTTGAAAGATAATACAAGATTAATCATAAATAGTAATTATGAACACAAGGATGGTTAAAATGGGATTTTTTTTTCTTTGTTATTGAAAAATTATCATCTGTTCTTGAAAACGGAACCTGAATTTTAAAATTAACAAATAAAAGCTTTTTAAAACACAAAACCCCTGATACTTTTCAAAAGAAAAAATTATTCGTTGTGCAGTCAGATGCCCAACTCACCTACAAACTACGCTGTCATATATTTATTGGTACACGTTCAACGATAAAACCGAAGAACTTTCATAATTGAATCACTTATTACAGAAACATGTCAAACGCCAATTTTTTCAAAAATGAGTTATTGGTGTCATATGATTCTGTAGGGGTAAACGCAGATTTTAGTGTAAGAATAATAAAAATAATGGGATTTTAAAATAATTTTCCAGCATGTTAAATTTCAGCTTTAGTGCAGAAACAAGTCAAACGACGTCGCTTGACAGGTTTCTGCACTTAAATTGCGGGGAATTTCGCTCATGCCGTCTCATCTACAGCTTGTTTGGGGCTGCAGTTTGTTATTTAATCGCATACAAAAACTATATGCTATTGGAAAAGTCATTCTTTAGATGTTAGGTCCATCAAGCCATAGTAAAACCCATATTTTTAAAGTTTTTGTACGAATCTCAAGACTAAGGACGTTTTGGTACCTATGTATGTAAAATTTCCATGCTTGTGGCCATTTATTACATCCATGTGATTGAAATTTTGGATTCATGAATCACTTTATTAAAAGTGGGCATCAAATCTATCCCCAGACATAATATTGAACTAATTAACTAATTTTTTAGGCTTTTAAAGCAAAATCGTTTTACTGTCCGCAAATTTACTTGTAAGCAACTATCTAATTGACTTCAAAGATGTCTATATTAACATTTTGAATTGGCTGACCACTATTTTTGTGTCTAGAGTTGAAATTATTTATAAAACTAAGTATTTGTACATCTAATAACCAAAAGAGAAAAAAAATAGGAACTCTATAATAATTTTATGGGTTAGTATTTAATATGGAAATGCTATTTTCAACTAATAATCCCACTTTTATTACCAAATCCTTAAAAGAATTAGAGTTAAGCTATGAAAATAGACCTGAATACTCTGTTTATTGCAGAAACCTTTCAAATGCAAAAATTTCAATAATTTTTTATGCAAAGAATAAAAATGTTAAAAAATTATTTTTGTCTACAAAATACCCAAATGAGGTCTTTAAGAAAAAAATTACTGAACACCTCCATAAAAATGTAGTGAGCTTCTATACAGTTTTTCTCGTTTATCTCAAAACAAGAAAAGTGGCGTTTGACATGTTTCTGAAATAAGTGATTCAATTCATAGACCGTCATTCTCCATCTACAACACTCCTATAGTATTCCCCTTATGTAATTTGGTTATATATTTAAAAAGTGGTGATCATGATCATGTGATACAGAGATCACAAAATACCTGTTCCAAGGGCAGAGCTTTAAACTCGAAATGCTAACAGCGCCATTCATTAAAGTTATTGGCATCGTTAAATTACTATATGTACTATTCCATAAGACTAGAGTTTGAGCATAACAGTATACATATCCTCAAGCAAATAGGGGGCCTGTGGGGTCCTTCCCCAGAAAACGTTTGGAAATTTGACCCGAAAAAGTTGTATTTCGACACATTTTTTTGGATATTTGGTTCCTTTTTTGGGAGTGGCACTTGAAGAGATTTGGCTACAAAAAATTTGGCCTTACAAGGGGGGCCAGGGGGTCCTCTTCCGTAAGAAAAGATTTGTGCAGAGTATTGTTAGTTCTTGCAGCTTTTTCAGATCGTAACCAGACTCTTGTTTTTTTCCAGACTCACTTTTCAGTAGAAAAAGTAAACCGTTGTGCAGTGAACCGCCCAACTCACCTACCAACAACATTCTCATATATATATATAACGGGGAATGTGATAAATCCGGGCATTATTATAATCCCCTATTTAGCACTATGTCCATAACATATAATATGAGTATGCGTTCAACGATAGAACGAAGAACTTTTATGATGGAAGAATGTTTGAAATGAGGACGTACAAATAAGCGTAAGGTAATTCTCCTATATAATTTTATCACATATTTAAAAAGTGATGATCACCTACTCAAACATTTTTCCTTAATAGCCCTCGTTTTTTTCCCCGAATTAAATTTGATGGATGCAGAGAGTTCAGAGATTGTTCACTCCTAGTTTTTGATCCTAGAGTTTAGAGAAACCTTGATCCAAATTTAAAAATAGTTTTTCACTAGTGTATTTAGGAAGGGTGACGCTCAATCTACCCTACGTAAAAATTCTACTTTACATGCGGCACTAGGAAATTTTATCAGGATCTCTGCACAAAAATTCTAACATCTTGCTATTGGTGGTACTACCAAAAATTAATAAATAAAACTCCAAACTAAACCTTTAACCTGTTTTACTTCTTCAATCTGACTTGCCAAACTCCACCTACTCCATTTTTAGACTCGAATTATTTTAAGAATTCCATCACAAAGCTCCATCAGCGATTTCAGAAAACTAGTCTCCGCCAATCCCGCCTTTATTTTCGAATAAGCCAGTCCACCATTCGGAATTTCGTCCGGGCGGGCGGGCGGGCATATCCCAGCAGCAGAATAAATCGCCTATTGTTCAGCATCAGGCCTACGAACGCTCCAAGAAAAAAGAAACCCCGGTGTAGGACTAATTAGAATTCTCTTCTCCTCCGTGTAATCAAGACACTAGCCTGCCTGGAACTCAATCAACATAAGATTAACTTTTCCTACTTCGGTCCTAAAGTTTGCATACTTAAGCAGCGAAGGATCAAATCATTTGGAGACCTGCTGGCTTCTGGGCCTTCACCTGATCGCGGGATTTCGAGCGTTTTTGTGCCGCCAGGTATGGGATTAGGAGGCCACGTCAGCGAAAGCCTGCTCGTGACGGCTCCAAGAAACACGACACGAGGGGGGCCGGACAACATAAGTGACGGGAGCATAAAGATAGTTGGGTGTCAACAGAGAGGGAATGCAGGGCTATATCCCAGGTGAGGATTGGACCCCCTTCGATATTTTGACGCCAATTTTATACTGTAATGAAAGTAGGAAGAGTGGGCCTCTTTGGGGAGAGTCAGTGTTATTCTTAGGATTTTTTTGGAGGAGTAAAAATACTCCTTGACTTTTTTAGGGCGAATGAAATTCAATTATGAGGAGTGAAATGGGGAAATATCATGAACTACATACACAGAGGCACGAAAACCGCAATCAAACTCCCTTAGCATCAGAACATTAAATGAAGAAAAATTAGTATGGCTGTATGAAAACACAATTAAAAAGTACCGATGATAATTAGGGTGCCTCAAAGAGTGGAAATACTCCAGGCTAGTTTTTTAAAGAGTATTTCCGATTTTCAAGGAGTGAAATACTCTCTCAGAGGAGTTAAAAATATCTCTGGGTGAGACCAAAACAAAGTTCAAAATAATTATTTTAAGATCCAAATTTCACTTATTTTCCTGGAGGAAGACCCCCCTCTACCTCAGAAAATTCTTTGGGTGTGACCCAAAAGGTCTCAAAACGAGTTCAAACACTATAATTTTAAACTTTCAAAAAAAAAATCGGGAGATGGGACCTCTCATCTTTCTACACAAACTTTTGACGAAGTATGCCAAAATTCAAATTCTAAATAGAAGTATACTCGTAAGAAGGTACCTTAGAAATAATCTTGAGTCATTACCTCCCTGAAACACGGGAAACCATGTCCCCTTAAGTGACACAATTTTTCTATTTCATCCTTACAAGTTTTGTTTGGGCGATTATTTTCTAGTCAAACACGGTGAGGACAAGTAAAAGTTGCCAATCTCGGAATCATATTCATTTGAATTGATTTCCATTTTTATAGTAGGTATACGTAATATTTTTATCTAGTCTTAAGGCTTAGTTTTTAAGTTCACAGAAAAAGTGAGTGTCATTCATCACAAAAGCTGATAAACCTAAGATTGTCCTTTTAATTATATGACTTATTTTATCCGGCGGTTTTTCAGTATTATTGCAACGAAATTCTATTTACCTTAAAATTAAAAACTGCCTAAACACTTAAGCATCCTTACTAAATATTTCTTGCAAGGACTAAAAGTAATGATGATTCCTAAATTTTAAACATTATAGTGGGATATTAATTGGATCAACTGACATTAAACTATAAAGTAATGTCAATTATATTATAGACACTTTTTACATAGAAATCGGATATAGAATTTCGAAGGATTTAGACCTGTTTAAGAATATATAATACTACCATATACAACCTATTGCAAGTTTTCTCTTTCTCTAACCCCAGAAAATGATCCAATATCCCCCCTAAAAAAAAAACTTCAATATCCCCTTCATATATTTTCCTGGCTAAGCCACTGCTTCCTTGGATCAATGCAATGCATACTCCCCAATAAATAATTATGAAAGTTTCTGCAGTAGGGATAGTTCTAGATTCCCCCAAAATTAAACACTTATGATAATAAAGAAATATTCTTCCTCTTTTTACAGATTATTTTTGTCTGGGTTGGGTGTTTGAATCTGAATAATAAAATTATTAAAGATTTAAATTAAAGTTTTTTTTTCACTTCCATATAATAAATTTTTTAAATTTATCACGACCACACAATGATGGAATTTTTTCCCTTAACACCTCCCTGTTAGCATAAAGTATCAAAAAGCTTCTTTTCATTAAAATAAAACAATTTTAAACCATTTAAACTTGACTATTTTTAGAATTAATTGGCTTGCTTATCCAACTCAATTGTGCAAGCAGTCCAGAAATAAACCCCCTTATGAGAAACGATTGCAACAGTGTAGATTTGAGGCTTAAACTTGTGCAATATTTGCTAAATTATTAAGTGGTGGGTGTTATAAAAAGTTTAAACATACCCAGTTGAAAAGTCGCAAAAATCCTTACGACAGAAATAAAACAACAAGTGTCACAAGTTTGTTAGTCAATTAAAAACATAAAACGGATCTACACATTTGATGCACAATGATTGATAATTATGGAGAAGAAAAAATTAAAATCAGAAAAAAAATTCATTTGCCATTCATAAATTTCTGCCGACGTTTGGTCCGACTATCCCTTACACAAAAAATTTCGTCTTTTGTGTCAATGGTTTGCATCTCCAACTAAATGGTTATACAAACATTCCCGATTCCAAAGTGCTTCTTAATTCAGCGAAGAACTAGGTGAATCTTATAAAGCCCTTGACTTTTCAGCAGCATTAATCTTTATATGGGCATTTTATTCACCAAGCACAACGTTCAGAAACTTAAAGGCTTTTCCTTAAAAATTATTAAAACTTGTTATTCAATTTAATGAAATTTAACTCCTAATTAAAAATTAAAAACAAGTGTAGAATAATAATAATCATACTTGAAATTTTATTTGCTTTTTTATCTCACTGAATGGACAAATTTTAAACTTTGTAATTGCATTGATTTTTAAAGGAAAAATGCGTTTTTAAAGTAGAAATTTCTTTTAGAAGTATTTTATAATTATTGCTTTTAAAAAATATCTCAAAACATCAAACTATCTGTATAAAGTATTTACACAAGAACTTTTCCAACATGTTTCACTGTTTCATTAATTAGTTAATTTTCTACCTTTTATTAATAAAACCCCTATCATAATTTAAAGTGATACGAGGGGTGCTTTTTATTGCCTTTTTAGGAATTTAAAAAGAATTTCTTAGAAGTAAAGACCCCGAAGTTTATTTCAAATATTTTCTGTGGCTATATTTGTGAACCAAATTATGCTTTGGGGGATGCTCTTTCAGAATCCTAAATAACCTTTGACAGCGTCCATAGAAAAAAAAGTTAATATGTAGGCGAATCCCTATAAGGACTAAAGTTATAGATTTTTTTTCCCACAAGTATATCTTAAATCATGAAAATCGTCGTTAAAAGTACCCTTCTAACCCTAGCCGTTCTCTCCCTATGTGTCTGTAACGATTTTTTTTCCCATGAGAATCTGGCTGTCGGTGCAGGCAGAGTTTTGTTGGACTTCTTAAAATATACTGTAGATGACTGAAGAATCAAAAACACAGACATGATAAGAATTGAAGAACAAAGCTTTACATTTGGCATTTGAGAAACATAGCTGAGTGAAATAAGTGATATGAACAATGAAGTAAAGATATTTACGTTTGTTGTTTGTTAAATCGTGAATTACTTTCGTATAATTAGTAAACAATCTAAATATTCTTATGCAAAAAGAGTTGTAGATAGCAGGTTTTGCACGATCAACCCAGCTGTTTAAAATAGTAAAATTTATGGGACTTTATACAATGAGTGAAATTTTTATGTTTAAAAACTTACAGTTTAATATGTGTGGTGTGGCACTGCTGATTTTAACGAAGATTACATCACGACTCTGCATAAAGCCATCGGATGTTTTTTTGAAGTTTCGTCAAGATCACATGCAACGAATTCCTTATTATCGATAAATCTATTTGTTTACCTCATATTTTTCAAATACTTTTGTGGTGAATGTCATAAAAATATTTTTAAAATTCTGTTGCTGCTGGCAACTGGCTCAAACTATGTTAGGCTCAAAAGCCAAAATCACTCAATGAGTGAAGAAGCCTTCTAAGAAAAGGAAATATACACTGTTTCAATGCAATTCAATGGTTCACGTCTTGGACCACTATTATTTAATATATACATATACATAAATGATTTCTGCAGATTGAAGCTTTTGGGTAAAGTTATCACATTTGCTGATGACACAATAATTATTTACTCAGCTGACTCATATGATTTAATACAAAGTAAGATAAACCAGGATCTAAGTTTAATTCACAATTGGTTTCTAAGTAACGAATTGAAAATAAATGTCAAGAAAACTAGCTATATTGTCTTTAGTTTGATGAATAATATTGAATCAAATTTGAATTTGTACTTTTGTGACTGCAAAATTAAATTATGTGATCATCTTATTGAACGTATACATCCTCTTTGAAATATTTGGGTATTTTGTTCAACCAGAACTGGAAATTTAAAGACCACATAAACTTGGTTTGCCGTAATCTCAGGTTTATTCTATATAAATTTTATCACCTAAAAAAATATATTTATCTTGAATTGCTCTTAAAACTCTACTTTGCTTGGGTTAAATCACGTATTGAATATGGAATAATAATTTGGGGTGGGGATTATTTGAGCAATATAAAACCATTAATTAATCTACAACAAAAGTTTTTACGATTTTTTCCAGGTAAAGTTCTCTTAAATGTGAGTCAGTTGTTTGTATTTAATACCCTGGTCTTCACAAAGAAGTTCCTGCCTCGAGACACAGTCAGTTCTATTGATTCATATGATTTCCGAAACCAAAAATTTTACTGTGTACCTGCCCCTCATAAAGAAATATTTAAGAAACATTTCAAATACCTCTCTGCAATCTTATTCAATAAACTACCAAATGAAACCCAATCGGAATCTAATATCCGTTATTTTAAAAAACTTTGTATTTCCTTTATAATATACAATATAAATACAGAGGAAATATTTTAAATCAGTCAGGTTAACATAAAACTCGAATAAACAAATACTTTTACTAAACAAACTCCTTAGCCAGCCAAGTCCCCCCTTTTCTGTTTCTTTTTTTTTATCTTGCTTTTGTATATGTGTGTATATATATATGTGTATATATATGTATATATAAATATATTTTTTTTTCTTTTGTTTTGTTTTAAGTTAAAAACTCATAAAACCTGGAAATCTGTGAACTCATGGACGAGCTGTGGCTCCTTTGGGATATATTTACAATTGTCTTTTTTCTTTTTTAATTATGTGTAAGCTATTGTGATTCTTCTTTAAATTTTGTAATTTGTTTTTGTGTTTGTTAATAAATTGATTGATTGATTGAATTCAAATGAATAAAATTAGGGAGAAGAAAGTGCCGAAAAATAGGGAAGGAGTAATCCAAAATTTTAATTAAAAGTTACAGTTAAAAATTTAAATATATGAATGTGTAAAAATATTTTACATGCTACTTACACTGCAAGCAAGAACTTCAATTCCTTATTATTACCATTTGAAATTAAGAGATAGTATCTACTAATATTACATGAAAATCTTTGTGATGTTAGTAAAATAAAAACCTCTTACTGTTCTCTTCTCTCTCTCAATATGCTTGTTCTGTGTTCTGAATGCAGAAATATCTTTGAAAAATATCCCCCGATATAGAATTATATTTAAGAGAGTTTTCAAATAACTAGAGGCGTTACAAAATGTAAAAAAAAAATAAACAGCATTTTTAAAAGATTGTTTGTAATACTGTAATATACTGTTTATTTAAAAAATATTTGTATAATATCTGCATATGAAAAAAAATTCAACAAAAGAAAATTTCTTAATAACTTTGTTAGACATCAATTGAATACAAATTGAAAGGCTAAATTGATGCAATGGAAAAAAAAATTTAGGATATTTTTTAATTTAAAGGGAAATATTTTTGAGCTAGTATGATAGTTTAACTTATTTTTACATTTAGTTGTCATTAAATAAAATCACTTATTCAAATGATTCTTTACTTTTTATCCACCATATTCAAACAGCAATCTTCAGAAAATGTGCATTTGATTGGGTTTTTTAAAGATGGATATCTTTTTTTAAACAATATCTGAACATTTTTCTAGCAATATCACAGCGTTCGACAATTATGCCAAGCAAAAATTCAAATATCAAGGGTTTAGTATTTTCCTCCTTTAGTACACAATTTTTCTATTTCAACATTACAAGTTTTATTTGGGCATTTATTTTCTACACTAACAAGGCCTGGAAAAGTAAAGGATTTATCTTTGTCAATTTCTGTGTCATATTCAATTGAATTGTTTTACATTTGCTTAGAGTAGGTATATATTTAGTTATCTTCTAAATTCTAAGCTCATTTTTTGTTATATCTTTAAATAAAAATTCTATTTTCCATTATGTCTAAGGTGGTTACGATATTTTTTATGATAGTATTTGGCCATTAAAATTCATTTTCATTTTCATAAATTTCGATATAACTTTAAATTCTAATGTAAGATTGACGTAGAACGTAATTGGGATGCAAATGGAATATTCTATTCTCATTGGGTAAAAGGTTAATATTCTATTCTCATTGGGTAAAAGGTTAATATTCATGGATTGGATTGAACTTTTGCAAGAATCGCTTATTTCGATGACGCAGAGGATTAGGATTGGAACTGAATAAGAGAATTTAAAGTTGAAAAATAAGGATACCAAAGAGTCTGGCTCTGATAGCGGTATCAGATTTCTTTTATAGTTAACGTTCTTTTCGAACTGAAAATCCTAAAACTAAAGCTTTTCAGTATAACATAATTGGACAGTGAGGAAAATACATTTTTATCGCTTCAGCCATTTTAGGACTAAACATTTTAGAGAAAATTTATTAAAATTGAGGAAAAGTTAGAAACAATTGTTAATTAAAATGTTGAATTGCCGATTCAAAATATATAGATGGAAATGAAAACCAATGAAGAGATGTTTTTACTAACACAAAAGCAAATAATCTTGGGTTAGTAGAAAAACGTAAATTGAATTAAAGTTAAAGCAGACACTTATTTGGAGGTTCCTTTGATCCCCTTCATCAGTGTTACAAAGATTATAATTTTGCACAGCCCAATTCATTTGTAAATTACCTTTTATAGACCGCAATA
The DNA here is from genome assembly GCA_963680715.1 of Tetragnatha montana. NCBI lineage: Eukaryota > Metazoa > Arthropoda > Arachnida > Araneae > Tetragnathidae > Tetragnatha > Tetragnatha montana. The sequence continues at coordinate 4,521,159 of OY796684.1, read as the reverse complement.
AAAAAAGATTATAAAGTCGGCTCAAGAGCTACACTGCTCACGAAATCAACTAACAACAAAATTTCTAACAATTCTAATGGTTTAAGATGAGGTTTACCATAGGAAATTCTTTGGCATTTTGGTGCATTTGGATGGTAATTTCGCATCATATCTATAAGTAGCATCTACAATATCCAAGCCCTATTTCTAAAGCTAAAAAAGCTACTCTCTTTATGGAATATAAGTACTATCTCAGAAGGAAATCTTAAGCTGATAAAAAAAGATAACTGTACCTTAAAGAAGTGAAGTGTTCTGAATTTTTATGGTAGTGCACTTTTAACACTGAGTAAAAAATACTCAATTCTGAATATTTTACAAACTCAAACTGGCTCCGAATCAAATTTACTCAAGTTTGAAACATACTCGCGAAAAGTATTTTTTTTTTCTATGTATACTACATTACTTGATCAGAATGTGCACAGTCTACTTATAAATAAGAGTGTGATACCGCATCAGAGCGAGGCGGACTGTCACTTTTTATAATGGAGTATTGATGGAATGCAAAATTAATAGCATAAATTGTAAATATTAAACAAAAATACATGTAATTTGGGTGGTGACTATTAAATTGTTTGAAACTTCTGGTATTTCAAAATTTAAAGTATCGTGTTTTCATGTATTTGAAAAAAAAGTTTCATCTCAAAATGAAACTATCGATGTACTCATATTTGAAATCGCCATTTTTCTCAGTGTGTTATTATGGTCCATTACGTTCTTGTTTACTATCTTCAAGATTACAGAAGGGGAATAGTACTGCGTTTCCGACAAAAATGTGTTTCGTCATCAATCGAAAGTGTCGAATCCTCTTAGAAACGCTCCTTAAAGTGCCCTGCTCGCAGCAAGAGCTCGGTAAATAAGACGAAAATACCCGTAAAATGGTATCGGCCCCGGTTATTTTATTAAAGCTTTTAAGAGCTTCCCAAAGTGAGTTGTGTCACTTTGTAGGAGGTGCGACCCAGTTTCCAAAGCGATGACCATTTGTGCCGTGGATGAAATTCCCCCAGTGGTCAAGAAAGGTCGGAAGCATTAACAAGCCCGAAGGAAGGGGCATAGTAATGAGGCAACACCAAAAATAGGAAGGGGAGGGCCAGTCTTCGATTGGGTCATCTTGAACGGCGCAAGAAAGTGGAAAGGGGCAAAAATGGCCCGATCATAAAATAAGGATTGGTGGGCCCTGGCCGAAGGGGAGGGGCCTTTTCATACTCGGCCAAAGAAGCCAGTCTGGACGCAACTGACCAATGGGGAGTTTCCTTGGTCCAGGGGATGAGCAGGTGATTTATGCCCAAGAGGAGCGGGGAGGAGTTTTAAAAGGAAGCAAACTTTGGCATCGATCGGGAAGACATGCCCCCATCTGCGGTCATTATTGAATTTGCAAATACGTTCACGGCCCTCTTTTGATCCGCGCTGCCTGCTAATGAATTTTAGTTGCCTTTGCCGCGGCATGAAGAAAATCGATGTTTGCCGTTCGCTAATTAGATTGGGCGCGCAGATGGTTTTCATAAAACGTGCAAATGGTCATTAGGGTAAACACATGGCACGCTTCTGAGACCACCTCGTTAGCACGCTTCCTTTTTTGATTCCACCCCCCCAACAAACAAAACCAAGAAAACGAAAATATATCGGCCCTTAACTGCTGCTGCCCCATGAATAGATCGCTCTTCATTACCTGCTGCCTTTGTTATCGGCCACGAGACAGGTCCGCCCGCGCTATCGCCAAGTCCAAGACTTCCTCCTTTTATTGTGTTTAATGCGTCGCTCTTTATTAGATACATTGACACGGCTCCCTCCGAGACGAGACAGGGAGAGTATTTCGGTCGACACCGTCCTTCTTTGACTGTTAGGGGATGTTTTTCTGGGCGGGATGTTCGATAATTTATACTAGACAGCAACTTCAGTTGACCCTATGACGTCACTAACAAACAAAGTAGTTCCCATCGCGGCGTCTGAATTTTGAGTGAAATGAAGAACGTCCATTTAAAAATATGATTAGTTTGTTAAACACATGTATATATAGTGCATTTCAATCAACCGAAACTCCTCCTAGCAACCCAACAGACTTTGCGTTTACCGATTTCTCGTCCCGCATTTGTAGCGTGCTGGGTTCAAGAAACGTTGCTGTCGAGTATAGTCGTGTTATGTTAGAATCTAAGTATTGACTTAGAAAGACCTCCATACCTCCAAGAGGTTGACTATGATATGAAACATCGAAATGATTGCATCCTTCTTCAGGATTGTATCCGAGGGGGGAGGGTCAACCCTAGGACCTTATAACATTAGTTTCGGAAGGGTGTTAACCTAAATTTTTTAGAGGTCAATTCGCCCCTCCATCAGTGGCGGATCCAGGAGGGGCACTCTGGACATTTCCTCCCCTTGGAATCAAAAAATCACTCATAAGTACCAAAAAAAGTCCCAAAAAGTACTCAAAATGAGTTGAAACCCTAATTTTACGGGTCAAATTTTTAAATTTTTTTCTGGGGGAGGACCCCCATACCCCCCAGCGGTACCAAAAGGGGATCTTGACTGATACTTTTTAGAAAATCTTTCTAAATACTTTTTGACATCTTTCTTAAAAGGTAAAGGTGATGGTCTGGAAAAGTGCCCCTCCCTTGGAGCCGTGCTGGATCCGCGCCTGCCCTCCAACCAGTGAAGCCAAAGTTTTACGCATACTTAGCTCAAAGCAAAGAGGAGGTAGCTTGGGGGGGGGGCTTCCCTCCAAAAAATATTATATTAAGAAGAGGCGTTTTGACTCATTTTTGGACAACCCCTTGGGACACACGTAAGAGATCCCCTTTGCAACCCTCCAGTGAAATTGTGATGACTAATTATATTGTTTTTTAATTGAAAATTCTGCTACGCATATGAGGCCGTCTTCTCCAGGTGTCATGCCCAGAAATGAGTTAAACACCTGCTTTTGAGAGTCAAATTTCAAAACAATTTCAATTTCAGCGGGAGGACCCTCCAGAACCCCATTTTTTCTTTTACCACACCATTGTACACAAAATAAGTTCACCGGAATTCAGATCCTTCCTGTAAATGTTCAAAAGCTATACATTTAACTTGCAATGCATGTGTAGGGGGAGTGGGTGTAATACGAAGCAAATGTGGTAATGAGAACAGGCAAAAATTCCACAGGATTTTCCTTTAGGCTTATGAAGCTAAATTTTTACAGAATGTTTATATACTAATTATCAATATTCTTTGAAAAATAATGCGTCTGCAAAGTAAAAGTGAAAAGGAATTATTTACTTGTACCGTATTACCCCAAGCGAATGTAGGATCTTTTTTACCTCATGAGGGGTAATAGAAAACAAGTCGGTAATTTATTATCGGTATAGAGATTTTAATAGTAGTTTATATTTACAAAACTTAATGTTTGGGCATGCTGATTTTTATTGAGGCTCAAGACCTGGTTATTCAAAACCTGGTTTTTGCTCTTAGTTTTGAGTATTTTTACCTTGTAACAGTATTGACAGGACAGTCACCACTGAAATAATTTTCTAAAAATTTATGAATAATAACTTTGAACTTTTATCGGCATGACTGTTTAGGTTTTGCAAAGCCGTCATGGAAGGTTGAAACCATTAGGTTTCAACCAGGAATTGAGAATGATAATATTGTGGATTTCTTTAAAATATAGCAGGGTTTGAATTTAGTGATAAGGTTCGATTACCAAAACCTGATTTAATGATTGAATTTTTAGTACTTTTAAAAAAGGGCCTCGCTTGAGGCAGAAAACTTGTGATTTGATTTTGAGTTTTTATTGGTATCGATTTCGATGCAGATCATGATTACTGTTGAGTGATATGGTTTTCCTCCAGTAATAATGATTAATTTATGATGGAAAATATTTCGATCAAAAAGTACAACTTTAAACAGAGCCAAAACATGTCGTTCACACCTCGCCAAAACCACCATTCTAATTTTTTGAGCATAGGCGTTCTCTTCAGTATTTTTCAGAATAATCGCAGAACAATCATAAAATTTTTGTCACTTTGAGACTTTGAGTGCATTTTTATTACTGAATGCATTTATCTTCTGGGTGATGAAACGTACCAGTCCAATATTAAAGGAAGTTATTGGAAGGTGGATTCAATGAGTTGATTTTCTCAATGTTTAATTTGTTTAGTGACCCATTTTGAGGTGTTTCTTGCATAAGAACATGTGCCAAGTCAAGTCTTAACTTTGGTTTCGATAAAATTTTACTAATAAATACCAAGTAATTTGTCTTAAAAGTTCAACATTAGAAGTAATGTTTTAATAACTATGGAAATGAATGTAAGTATTTTTCTTTTGACTTTTCAACCTGAATAGCTATTACGAGGACTTAAAATGGATATTCTGGATAAAAATGAAGCAATTTTCAGTCTTAATTTTCACTCTTGTTTCTAAATATTCTTCGGTGCTTTTTCAGTTCAGTTCATAGTGCGAATTAATGGAGAAGTTTTATTTTCATACTTATTTATATTTATTAAAATTCGAGTATAAATTTTTTAGTTATTGCTTGTCTCCCAGCGTAATTGTAACTTATAGCAGCTCTAACACCACCACCAAAAAATGCCCGGATGCAACCGGGCTCAAAGGGGCACCTCTGCCATATGGACAAAAGTTTGCTATCATCTATAAATATCTATTAAGCCCCCTCCTGATCTATTTTGCCCCTCCCCGTTTGGTAAACAATTCATACTTATAAACGAAACGATGTGCACTCAACCTATGATAGTTACGAAGTGAACCCTATTATTATGTTTGAAGAGTGTAAAATTTTTAGACGGTGTGTGTATAATACTATGATAGGGGGCCTGGGAAAAAATTTGACCCAAAATAACTCATTTTTTATCAGCACAAGACCGACAAACAACTATGGTCAAAACAGTTGGTTAAAAGGGATGGAGAAAGGTTTTTGACAGTATAAGCTCCAAAATATTTCTGGTAATGACTGTTAAATAAAAAAAACTGTTCTAAGGGGGGGAACAATACAGTTTACAAAAGAAAAAAACTTTAGAAATTTACTTTATTTCATTAATTTGAAGTGCCCCCCCCCATCACTAAACAAGAATGTGGGACAGAAGAGAAAACGGGGAGAAGGGAGAAAAAGAAAAAAAGAGGAAAGTAATACAGTTTGAATGAACGATAAGTTTTAAACAACAATCTGGGGAAAGTGACCCCCGTGGGCTAAAACCAATAAGTTTCAACCCCAGTTATTTCAAAAGAAAGGGTTTTTTTATCAAAATATTTTTATCGTGCGTTAATCTTTATTACTTGAGTAAAACCTTCTCTCTCAAAAGTAATCATTGAATTTTAATCTAAACTAAACGAATGAAACTCGAAAAAGGATTTGGTTTTAATAAACAGAAAACAGGCTGGATTTTGTAAAATTGGGTAAGGTGGGGTAAAATGTTTATAATAGCAGCGTAAAAGGGATATAGAGATTTTAATAGTGTATATTTAAAAATTTAATGTGTTTGTGGGCATGCTAATTTTTATTTAGGCTCAAGACCTGGTTTTTGACTCTTAGTTGCATTGACTATTTTTACCTTTCAGTTATGACAGTCACCACTAAATTAATTTTCTAACAATTTATGAAGGAGTAACTAAGGTGTTGAAGATGCGATTTTCTTCAATCTTGAAGTTCCTTTCTGGTGAGGGTTGAAACCCATGTGTTTAAAAGATAAAATTTGTTTGAGGAATACAAGTTGCGATTGTAAGTTGAGTTTTATTGGATTCGAAAAAAAAATATGATTACCTTTGTGCGGTATGATTTTCCTCCAATAATATTGATTAACTTATGATGAAAAATATTTCGATAAAAAATACAACTTAAAACAGTGCCAAAGCATATCGTTCACACCTCGCCAAAACTACCAATCTTAATTTGGTGAGTATACTTACCCCCCCAAATCTGAAACAATGAATATGAAAAAAAATATATAATTCCCCTCGTCAGTGGAATGTCCCGCTCAGTAGATCAGGGGTGGCCAAACCTTTTTCGAAACGTGCCTTACATAGAAAACAAAAATTATGCTTGCCACTTTTATTTTTTTTCAATTTACCAAAAAATAAAAAGAAAGTAAAAACTATTATTAATATAAGGTGTCTACATGTCAAGTGATCCAAAAGTGGTCGCTCGGCCATTTTAAAATAGAGTCATTTTTTGTGTGTTGATTCTTGTATTATTAGTGTCCAAAAACACGTTTTAATTTTTTTTTATCTATTTTTAAATTTTTATATCAGCTTCGATGTTATACGAAAAATGTTGATTTTTGCGTTTGTAATTGTTTACCTTAACTTACGATACTCCTAACTGGTTTAACTTAAATTCATCCAACAAAGGTCATTTTACTCATAAAGATACAGCTTTCATAATGCATAGTACAAATTTAAGGAGAATCCTGTCTCAAATACAAGAAATCATCCTAAAAGTTGAACTTTAAAAATGATGATTTTTCAATTTTTTAAGGCGTAGTATTCCCGAAAGATCTATATTTCTCAAATGTTTTTTTTTTGTAAACAATGTGTGGCTACCTTACTGGACTATATCCTGGAAATAAAATTTAACCCTGATATTTGCTCTTTTTTGTTGTTATACGCCTCCAAAACTTTAAAATTTCAAAAAAATCAAACTCCTCTATATCTATGTTGAAACAAAGTTTAAAAAATCTGAAATTTTTACATGTTAAGCCGCCCTAAAGTATCATCCTTCTGTAAAAATTTCATCTTTGGTATTTACTTCTGAGTAGAGTTATGCCCAGTGGCAGCTCGTCCATGGGGGCTCCGGAGCTGCAGAACCCCCACTAATTTCCCAAATTTCAATTTTATTTCCATTTAAATTTTTTTAAAGTTATACGTGTTCCTTTACTTCTTCTTCTTTATTCTCATTTAATTTATGATCCAAAAAAAATGCCAAGAGGATTTGATTTTTATACCATAAAACCATGCTTTATTTTGTAAAATAGGATCAGGTGGGCTAAAATGGTCATAGTAGCGTGAAGGGGATATAGGTTTTTTAACAGTTTTTATTAACAAAATTTAAATGTTCCTGGCATGCTACTTTTTATTTTTAGGCTCAAGACCTGGTTATTACTCTAAGTTGTTGTGAGTATTTTTACCTTGTAGTACAAGACAGTTACCACTGAAATAATTTTCTAATAATTTATGAATTATAACTATGAATCTGCATGCGTGATGCTCTCTGTATCGACGTAACTGGGAAGGTTGAAACCACAGCGTTTCAACCACGTTTTGAATCTGATTGTTATGGAGATTTTTAGTATAATATAGCATAGTTTGAATTTAGTGATAATGCTCGATTCCCAAAACCTGCATTAATGATTAAATTTTTAGTATCTTAAAAAACGGGCCTTGTTTAAGGCAAAAAATTTGTGATTGGATTTTGAGTTTTATTGGTTTCGATAAAAGATCATGATTACTTTTGAGCGATATGGTTTTCGTCCAATAGTAATGATTAGTACTTTATGATGAAAAATATTTCGATCAAAAAATACAACTTAAACAGTGCAAAAACATCGTTCACACCTCGTCAAAACCACCAATCTAATTTTTGTAGCATAGGATTCTCTTCAGTATTTTTCAGAATAATGTTGGCGAATTAGTGATCTTTATATTTTGGAGTATAAAATATTACTCAGAGAATAATTATAACAAATGATCATTAAAATTTTGATCACCATTAAGGATTAAAACGTGTTTTTTTTTTCTTTTCTGATCGCCAAATGATGATCCGTTTTTGATGATAAACGCTGTGCTTATTTTTTAAAAGTAGAAAATAAAAGTTTTGATCAGATTTTGAGTTTTTCCTCCGTCGCCATAATTATCAACTGAAACCCTATAATATAGGGGCTTAATATTTGAAGACAACTACTATTAAAGACATTTGAGTTAACATTGAACATTGAATTGAAGTTAAAAATAGCACAAAATATTTTAGAAATGAAGAAATACCTAACTTGTTGAAAAAGGTGATGTGTTGTTTACCTTCTCACTCAATATTAAGGAAAAATATGATGAAAAGAAATTCTTATTTAGAACGATTATTCTTATTAGATTTTTATTCTTATTTCTTACCTAAAAATCTCGATCTTCGAAAAGCCACACAATGTCTTTAAAACATAACATGAAAATTCCATTTATTTATAGCAACTGTTTCAATGAAAAATTGCTGTGTGAAGTTGACATCCCACCATGATAATTTCCCTACCTTCAGTTTTCAATTTATCTTGTTTTCGCAAATAAATTCTCTTTAAATTTTTAGTAACCATATTATAATAGAGAATAAAAGGGCTACACCATTCACTTTTTATTTCTAAATTTAAGGTTGGGAATGATACATTAAAATAGTACCATGTTTCTCATTACCTCATATAAAATTAAGTATAAGGTAGCCAGAAATCCTTGTATTTTATCTCTGAAAATATTACTATCCAATTTTCCTCTTATTTTGTCAGTATTTTGTGTTTTTATTTTATTTTATTTATTCAGTTAAAAATTAAGTTCAGTTAAGTTTCTTATTACCTCATATTTTTGGGGTATAATGGATGTGGGATGGATTCAAAAACCTCTGAATTTATATATTATTGCGTATTGCTAAGTGTTTTAGCTTAACTATAATAAACTAACCTATGAGGCCTATGAGAAACCTATGAAATCTACCAATCAAAAACCTATGAGATTCATGTTATTAAAGGGATGAAGAGTTAAGTAAACTGTTAAGTTAGTTTTATATTTTCAATGTCGAGAAATTAAGCAAAAAGAACAATAAAAGAATCTACAGAAATTCCTTACGAAATAATATAATAATATCTATTATATAAATAAAAGTGTTCTATAAGTATATGTTTTTAGGTGTTTTTCAAAAACAGTGTTTTAACTCATTTTTGTTCTATAAGTCCAAATTTCGGGAGGGGCCCGTGCCTTGGCTCAATCTTGCCCCCTAGGGGGCGTGCCCCACACTTTAGTACCGCGCTGACTTAAGCCCAGGAATATGTTATTAGTCAGAAATGCGAACTAAAATCTAAAACGCTACCAGTTACATGGAACTAACGAATTCAAACTTTTTTAATCTTACTTTAAAACGGGACACTATCGTTCTGGTGCCATTAGACTTCAATATCTTATTAAAATCATATCGGAGATCTGACATAAATAAGAATGAATGGAACAGATCCTCCATAGGGTAGGGAATGAATCGATTTTTCAACTTGCACTGAAGGAATCGATATCTGTAAATCGAATAGTTCCATTAGAACACAAGATCTAGGTAGCGAAAACTTCACAGGGTACAGAAATTTAGTCGAGGAATTTTAGAGGAGGCAATAATTTTGTTTTCTCGGGGTCCAGGCATGGATTTTTAATAATTAGGCTTGTCACTAGCCTTTGCAGGCGAGCCAGTGATCTGTGTTTATTAACTTAGCGTTCTTCAATTTCTCCTCTGCGCTTCTTCGAAGGAAAGTGAAAAATGGCCTAAAGGATAAGCAGACTAAGAGGGCAATTAATTCTTTTGAAGTAGAAGTTTTATAATTAGTTTGTTCCATCGATCTGCCATGGAGCGAGCAGATCAAAGGGTCGAAATTGAAACCTCTTAGAAAAAGATTTTGCTTCTAACTAGCAGAGGCGAAGAATAGATTATCTTGGAATAACGCTTTCGTCATCTTATTCTGTTCGAAAGTTGTTAAGATGGATAAAGCTTAGTGAGGGAGGTTGGAAAAGAGGCAAGTTTTGGGTGTTTAGGTAAAAAGAATGTTTTATGTTTTTCTTCCATATAACCTGTAGATTTTGAGCTGTATGATGAAAAAAATATTTTTTATTCCTTGCACATACTATAGTATAGTGCTGTCCTTTAAAAACAACCCACTCCAAATTGTACCCTAAAAACAACCCATTGAGATTTTTTAATTACAAAATTAAAATAATTTTACCATCTCATATACCCTGTCCTTCTATGCCTCTTCGAGTGTCAGGGATGTAAAAACTGGTCAAAGAACGGTTTATTTACTTATTTTTTAAGCAAGCTGAGATAATGTAGATTTTTGGCAAAAAATGTGCTTCAGATTTACAGATTTTGTAAAAATGTATGTTATAAAGACTTAGAACATTTTTCGCGAGTTTTTATGTTTTCCCATTACTATGAGAATAAAATATTAAAGTTTTAGCTCAGTCCACCAATTAGAGTCCTTCTAGGAAAAAGTGGGTTTTTTTCAAATTCTTACTTAATTGGCTGCCAATTTGTAATGGATAGTTGTGATTAAAAATGCTTAGCACTAAAATGTTAGGGAGGATGAGCCGCTAGTACAGTTTTTTGTTCGATTTAATTATCCTTTTTATTAAGCTTTTAATGAAGAAAATATGAAACAGTGGGTTGTTTTTAAAGGACAGCACTATACATACCTAGATAGTATCAAATGCAGATGGTAATGATATAAATAAGGTGAATTCTTCAACGATAACACATACACCGCAAATGCGTGAAGCACTTTTGCAACTCTAAGAGTTAACACAATACACACTTCTAATCAAAAGCATTTTGATTGTATTGTGATTGTCCTTCGAATGTGTTGTGTAAGAAAAATATCGTTGTAAAAGTGTTGCAAAAATTTATACAGAGACAGAAAATGTGTTCTTAATGTATTTCGATCCAAATTTAAGGACTTTTCAGATTCTTAACATCTTTTACAACATTATTTTTGAACACATTTCTCACACTTCCTAAACATATTCAAAACACTCTCACAACACAAGGAGGTGATAAAGTGTTCTACCTGACAAAGCAACAAAAGTGTTGTTTATTTGAGGACAAAAAAGTGTTAGTAAATTTATTTATAATGTGTTTATTTTTGAGTGGAGGGGTCGCAGTGTAGGAAACAAAAAAATTAAAGGCTGGTATACTCTTGAAATCAGAAGCAAACGTTAAGGACTTAGACTAGCTAGGTATTGTTTATCTAAGCCTCGAGAATCACTAGTACTTGAATTTTATATCCATGCAAAACTCAAATACAATTAGCCAATTAATACAATGAAAAGATGAAAGAATTCCTAAAAAAATATTAAGCAGTCATTTAGTTTTCATTACACGTAACTATTAAAAAATTGAATTTTTTTTCTCCCATATTAGAACAAAATATACATTAATATAGGATCTTAAAAAATAAATACACAACTTTCTTCTTTCTTCTTTTCTTAATGTATTTTGAACTCATAAATTCGTGAATCAAAGATTTTATATTAGCTGTTTGATAATTCAGGGTGTTTCAACAAATCTGCCCAAACTCTGCAGAGAACAGAGAAAGATTCTGCTCGAAGAACTACCTTTTGACTTATTAGAATGACTTCTGTTTTTAGAAAAATGGGACGTTATATCCGACTCAAATAATTTTCAAATACTGATGGAAAGTAAGAAATAAAAACATCTCACAGTGTGTGTTAAACAATTTTAATCATATCTGAAAAATAGTTAAATAAATATATAGAAATATAATAAATATATTTCTTATTTCCCTTCTGTTTAATAAGAATTTATGTATTAAATTGTTTTGGTATAACCAATAAACCATTAGTTAATTTAGGTGTCAGTACTAATGTTAAGGCACATGAATTTTGAGCAAAAATCAACTATAATTCTTATGGTTGGATAAGGGGGAACATTTTACTAAACACTAGAAATAACAGACAGAAGTAACAAAATTAAATGCAGTTTTACTGTATGGACCCTCAATTTTATTCCATTGGTCATACATTTTACCCAAATCGGCTTTACCACTTTATTTCCATACCTCAGGGGAAAAACCAGAAAATTCTTTTCCAGATCCCTGTTCAGTGCGTTCATGTTCATACTGCTGTTAAGATGTCAAAAAATTATTGGAAAATAACTAGGGATGAACTAGTTGGAGTCTTTACACACTGCTTGATGGCGTTTTAAATCACCTCTGAATATTTATAGAACTCTTGGGTTTTCTGTCCCCTTTGGAAAGTGTAGATACGTGCATTTTTGGGCAATGTCCCTGCTGCGTCCAAAGCATCAGGGAGCACGTGTGGCGACTGCAACTCCCTGATTATCGCTTCTTACATCGTGAATATTTTATTTGCCAGCCTATTCCTTCCGTTATTGCACATAGTCTTGTATTCAATTAGTCAAGGTGATCCCTGGCAAACTTTATGAATGATAAATTCGATCCCGATCAATTGGAGCCGAGCGTCATTCATTAATTAGTTCTGTAGAAACATTGGAGAGAAATGATTTTCACTAGAGTTAACTGCTGTGTTGAAGATGGTCAAATATTACCTTTCCCTTTGATTCCGAGAGGATGTGACCAGGGGGAGGGAACTGAGGCGTGCTGGACATTGTCCACTCTGGGTATTGGACGCGAGGGCGTGTGGGGAAATACTTGGCGCTCTCGGCGGTGGCATTTTTTCACGGGCAAGCTGCTCCAGAATGCGAATTCCTATGCCTATGCCATCGCTGAGACGAGATATGGCGTTAATTGGAAATATAATTTTCAATCGTGTTACGGCGTTTTTCGTCCGGAATCGAGACATTTGAATGTTTGGTACTACTAGATGCGATTGTGAGAATGTCAGAAAATGTGTTGGTCTGTAGTTGAAAGTATTGCCTACTGATGATTCTTGCAGTAATGTAAGTAATTGGGAAAGTTTTCGGAAAGCACAACTATTCGTTGTGCTATTGCGTTCTACATTTGTAGTACTACATTGGGTAGATTACGTACCGTAAAAAGGGGTAACTTTGGCCCAACCATCGGAAAGAGATTCTTCGTACTGTTATCTATCATAAAAGAATGTGTTCTCACTTATTCAATGCTAGGGTGAGCAGGTGGAATCACTAGGGAACTTCCACCAAAGGTAATATAAAAATGTCGATTTTTGTTAACCTTACAACTTTTCTTCGGAAAGGCAATAGAGAACATGATTCAAAACTGCTATAGGTCATGTTTTCCACAATCAATTATATAAAGTCTTCTCTAACTATTTTCAAATTCGTTGTTTTCTTTCACTTTGGGGTTCGGTTATTAATGGTAACTTTGACCCAATAGTACTTAGTGAAATAATCATTGAGTTTAAAGAAAAAAGTGGACTAATATGGATGAGAAATCTATTTTTAGCACAAAAAATATTAATAAATATTAATATTATAAGTAAATAAGCCTTAAAGACTGTATGTTGTAGATTGTATCGTTAGTGTGAAATCGATGGAGTTAAAATATCAGTTTTTGTTCCAAAAGTGGGTGTTTCTTCACATTTTAGACAATTAATTCATCAAAATATATACTAAGGATGGTAAATATTTTACTTTACATAAAATTTGGACTTGCACGAAAAACAAGCTTTAGAATGTATATACCTACTTTATACGAATGTAAAGGTAATATAATCTTTTTCTGATTAATACTCACAAAATCCTGGATAGTTTTAAATGCTGGTGTATCTTTTTGAGGTTAGCAATCTTGCATCGCAAAGGTAATAATAATTCTTATAGATTCTATACAAGCATCTGAAATGTTAATTAACAGTTAATGTTAATAAAACTGTGAAATGTCATTGACCCCTCCAGTCCGTCTTCAAGTCACCCATTTTGGGAAACCCTGGTCTTTACAAATTTTAAAATATCCGTTTATTCTTCAATTTCAGATTATCACCATCAATAAATAGAACCATCTTATTCTTTCAGATATTTTAAATCTAAATGCTCTAGAGATCTTAAGTGTAAATGGCCTTAGATCCTAAACCAAACATTTTTAGAAGAAAACAGTCTTCTTTTTATCCTTTAAAATACTCTTAAATTTATGTACGGCGTCAATCACACAACTAAAATTTCTTTGGTGTGGTTGAGAACATGGGCACCTTTTCATGTAGCCACTTGGAATAGAACAGGATACGAATAAAAAAGGAGCAAATACACAAAGGAAGAAATAGGTCACTTACACACAAGAGCAGGTAAGGAGTTATGGGAAACCTCAAAGGGGTGACATAACAATTTAAAGCGGATATTGAATGTAAGGCAAGGTAAAAATCTTTACCCTACTTTTACCAAGAATGATCTTGTGCTTAAGTGTGCGGTATTTTTTATTGTTGTTGTTAAGAAGGCTGGTCGGTGGGAAGGGGGTGCATTTTACTACCAGGATACTTTTTTCACTATACCCCAAAAAGATTGGGGTAATTTATGATATTCTTTCTAATCTTCGTTTGTTAAATTAAAATGTTAATTTAGACTATGCTTTTTTTTAATGTAGAACTAAAATTATTATGTAATGATACTGAAGAAAGAAATTCAAAGGTTATTTTTGAAAAGAAAGCCAAAACGAGACAATACTTCTTTTTAACTAAAGAATTAATGAAATTTTAAAAAGTTTACCGTCTTTCTCTATAGATTTGCATTCCTTCTAATTACCCCATTAAGCACCAAATAAAATTAAAATGCATGTGTGAATGATTTGCATTTGGACAATATTATGTAATTTGAGTTTAAAGGTTGTGATGCAATGATATTCCTGATGATACTTGACAGATAAATGTCAAAGTCAAATGCCTGACTTGATAAATCCTATCGAAATATGTATGTATCGTCAAGTTGTTTTGAATATCGATTTAATGAAATGAATATAGTACGATAGTATTAATTCTAGGATATACTTAGTATAGGATTCTACGATTACGCTATCCCTATAGTAGCACACATCATACCAAATATATCAAGGTTACGTAACTGCAACTAAAAGTAAGAGAAATTTGGACGAATCTTGAACGTGTGTGCTGCTTGGGAAAGGGACATTCAAACGCCAAGGCTGTTAGAGTATGCCCTTTAATTCTGAAAAACTGGACTTATGCGGTCTCATCACAGGCTAATTCAAATGGTCATTAGGGGAGATTCCGATATCGGATACAGAAAATCCTTTTTGAAGCTCAAACGTTGATTGCATCGGCTTTCGATTAACTGATTTCCTTTCCTAACTTGGGGAGGGTATGCAGAAAGAAGTCGGATGAATCCTGGTCCAAGAGCTTGAAATTTGTGACTGGAAAGGGAAGTAGACGTCGTCGTCCAGGTCTCTGACTTTTAATGAATTCTGAACTATTTAATGAACTTCTGTTCTGCCTTTCAACAACCAAATACTTACCTTTCACTCTTAGAACGTCATTTTTAAAACTGAGTAAAAAAACACTCAAATCTGAGTTTGTCACAAACATAAACTGGCTCCGAATCAAATTTACTCAAGTTTGAAGCATGTATAAACTCATTTCTGGAAATATTCAGGTACTTAAAAATGATACACCATGTCCTCATTTTTGCGCAAGTGCATGTTTCAGGAATGTAAAGTATCTTCTGACAATATCGGCCTATGCCAAAATTATCGACATCGATGGTACAGTATTTGATCAAAATGTGACTATCATGTAATGGCTTAGGAAATGACGAATCTACTTGTAATATACGTGTGATGCCGCAACTGGGACAGGCGGGCTATCACTTTTTAAAAATGATGGATTAGATATCTTAAGCAGTAAAGTTTAAAAACTACGAAGTTCATAATAAAACAAAACTACATATAATTTAAGTGGTAACTATTGAATTGTTTGAAACTGAGTATTTCTGGTATTTCAAAACTGAAAGAATCTTGTCTTCATATTTGAAACAAAAAGTTTAATATCAAATTGAAACTATCGATGTATTCAGATTTAAAATCGTCATTTCTCTCAGTGTTTACTCGGAATACAAGGCAATAAATTGTTAAAGTTAAAAGTGCAGGGTATTAACTATAGTCAAAGATTCTTGTTTCAAAGCTCTAAAGATAAAATGAACAAGAAAATAATTTGTTTGTTTTAAAAAAGTACTCCTTAAAAAGTTAAGTCTTTAAAATGTAATTTCATTAGTTTGATTCACATTCATTCTCAGCTCTTTACACCCTGTTTAAAGGATTTCGGATATTTTTACAAGTTTTACTTAAAATTCTCCTTATAACACATTTCGTCTTCTTCATTAGAGCTCTGAATTTCTAATACCCAAGACTTCCTGGGAAAAACCTGGGAAAAATGGGACCTGGGAAAAATTTCCGGGGGAGGTATTGAAATTTTTTCCGTGGGGAATATGGGGTAACTTTAGTCCTTTTTTGGTAAAGAAAAGGTATATATGTCCCTAAATCCCCCTTTTGGATAAGCCCATACTGTAGTTGGTCTTTTTCTAACATAAAGTAATTAGCAGAAAAATACATTTTGATAGTTTAAATTCCTGAAATGTATTTTAAGATTTCTGTATTTGATAAAAAAATAGCTATCTCTCTGGTACCAACAGAGGTGAGACTGGCCCTATTTACTAACACTAGTTTACATTCTAACCGTACAATGAACCCCAGACGTTTCGATCATTAGATAAACAGTCTACTCTTTGGTCTATTTTTGGGATTGATATATAGTGAGCTGTTAAAGAAGCCTTTAGCCAAGTAACTGCACTTACCTACTTACTGCAATATAAACCTCGTATAGAATACTAAAAATGAACATTTTTAGTAGATAACTTTTTATTTTGAGTTAAGGCTTATTGCTTGTCATTTCTAATCCTTAGTCCAAAAAGTTAAATCTGTTTAAAAGGATCTACATTTCATGTTTTCTTATTGTAATAAAACAGTTTAAAAACTAATTTTTAAATCCTCTAATTTGTTTTTCTTTTTCTGCAGCTTAATTTTTGCCATTGCCGATGTGTACAAGAAAACTACCCAAATTCAAGTCTGTGCCGAAAAAGAAGGAAATGATACTACTTCGAACAACATCCCCACCTTATCCATCAAACCGCTTGGATAAATTCCAGCAGTTCCATGAAGAGACACTAACCCTTTGCTATTTGTATTTCCATGGTGTCAAATCCTGACTATTTTCCACAAAAATACTCAATATTTGGAACCTTCATTTTAGAAGGTAAAACTTTGTACTTCGAGGGATAGGAATGTTTACATATTTTCCAAATTATATATTTTACTATACCTACACTTACACTCTATCATTTATTAATCATCGTTCTCTTTAAGTCTTTTTTAAAGAAAGGTAAGTTACTTTCATCTTCATCTATATCTCTCTTTGAAAATTACTATTATTTGTGTATAATCAGTTCAAAATTTAATGAAAAATGTAAAAAAGTACTATTAACTTTTTAAAATCTGACTAAAAGTGTGTAAGACATATTTAGTGATATTCCAAAAGTTTTTGACCACATGATCCGGCATTAGTTTGACCCAAAAGGTCTTTCCTAACTACCGTAATAAACATGTATGTGCTGTTTCTAAAAATTTATTCAACTAAGATAGCATTCTTCATCTCAAAAAAGATTGACTATATACGTGCTTTGCCCCTTTATAAAGATAAATATAGAAGATGTAGGTATGATATTACTGGAGCTTCATAGGGTTTTTTTGGTCACTTTTTACAACATATCGGGTTAAATAATGAATATAAATTAGTGAAATTTTAGTTAAGAAACATTATTGCCCATAAAGTTTTAAAAGAGCTTCATTTAATAAAGTTAATTAAAGTATTCATTTAATACTCATAAAGTCCTTAGTTTTAGTGACCGTCCAAGATGTAACAAGCTCGTGATAATCTTAGGAACTGTCTCACATTGACTTTACGATAAATCCAACACTTCAAGCACTTAAAATATATATTTATTAAATATTTTGATTTGAGATCTCGATAATGAAAAGTTAACCAATATTTTATCAATAACTATCGTAATTTTTTAATTATGCGTCTCATACAAAGGTAAGTGTCACTGATAAATTTAACAAATGTAATTAAAATGTAAATTATCTTAAGAAGGCTTTGAAAGGTTTATCAATTGTTGGGCGAGTTCTTCAGATAGACTTTTTTTCTCATATTAAGAATAACACAAAAAGATATTTAACTCAATAAGCTTGATATGGATCTTTAAAAAACTTCTTTAAATAAAATGTAGTGTAAACAAATCACACACGCAATAAATTTAATATTGCCACTTTTTCCTCAACATTAATTGATTTAGTTGGAACCTAATAATATAAAAGTGTAAAATAATAGTTTTAAGATGATACTAGTATTAATAGAATTAATATTTGTAAGCTGCGTTGGAATAGATTAATCAGTAGGCAAAGGCTTTCGAAGGTAGGAATCCAAAAATAGCCGTTTCATGTAAGCTGCAGTGGACAGTGGGCAGTTTTTGGGGGTGGGGGGAAGGTGGTCAGTAATTAAAAGCCCGGCCAGGCCATAAGCAAGGGTCACCACAGCGGGCAGGCGCCTATTTTTATTGAGCGCGGAAGCTGTATTTAATGCCATCCCCAATGGAAATGGTCGTAATTTGCAAAACAGGACATTGTAATGACCCAACTGGACAGTGTCCAGCGCGTTAATGTATGGCCGGGGCCTCCAATGGGGAAGGAGGGCGGACCAAATGCGATTATTGCAGCACCTGGGGAAAGGAGGAGACTACATCTTGTAAATCATCACTTTGCATCGTAATATCAGAAAACTAACGTCTAACTATTACTGGACGCTAAACACACTCTTGCTGGGCAAAAGTAAACAGCGGTAATAAATGGGGGTGGCCGGCACTTAATTTTCGTGTCCTACAACAGAAATCCTTCGCCGGATCATTTGAAAGAGGCATTTTGCCACGCTCGTTCATTTAACGCATTGTCCAAGCACCATTATTTCAGCGTTTTAGTGCTATATGCGGCCATTCAAATACTAATGCAATTTAGAATGCAACTTCACCACTAATACAAAAGGGACGGTTAGTAGGTATAAAGTGTGCCTTGCCCCTTATTCAATTGAGCTCTTCGAAAAAAATCCTCCATAATCCCCTCTACGAAATGTGTCGTCAGTTTGAAAAAGGGGATGACTCCAAAAACCCAAGTTTTGAGAAAATAGAAAAAAACTGTATAAGTCATGGAATTTTTATTGTATAACCACCAAATAAGTACTGGATATTAAGGACCCTATTTAGAGTACAGAATAACTATCGAAAAAAATATAAGTACTTATATTCAAAAAAATTTTACAGTTGAAAAAAGTTGATGAACTTATTCACTTTTTTAACCTTATGAAATTTCAGGTGAAAAAATCTGAAAAACCACTTTAATCGAAGAATAAATTATAGGTATTTCTTCTCAGTTCACAGCATAAAAGGGAAGGATTGAAAGACTAAGAGGAATAAAATTAAAAATTATTATCAAACTGAGTCATTAAAGCACTATCAATGGAGTAAGTGAAATCAATGGAGACAAACATTCATTGGATAAAAAAAATCACTTTAAATTAGAATCAAATTTTATTTTGGCTAAGTTTACAGTGTTAATGTAACTTGAATGTCAAATTTAATTAAAAAATGGACACATTGACATCCCATATTTATGGGGCTATATCTGCCGATAGGGGAAAGTTACTTTTCCCTCTTTACACTCATGTGTAGAGCGAAGCTTGGAGATTTTTTGTGCACAAAAAGTTAATTTGCCATTTTTTGGACTTATTCCCTTTTTCAAACTGGCGATTCAAATACAAAAGCAGGTTTTCATAACCATGATTTATATAGTTTAAACGAGTGTTGTTTAATGTCATTGATAATCTTATTTCCCCTATACAAGCTAACTTAAAGCTGAGTTTCAGTATCGAAACTCTAACCTTGATGTAAAGACTAGGTCTGCTAAAAATATGTTGCATGGGGTAAAAAAAAAGCTTATGGTCTCCCCAAAGTTTTAAAGAATCCGTGTGCTTTGAAAGATGTCAAACAAAAACTAAATATGCATCAATATTTATCAAAGCTAATTGCAAGAGTATCATTAATACAAAACTTTCCATGGGATTGTAAAACAATTCTTTAACCATACTTGTGAAGGATTTTGTGAATCATTGGTATTAATGAAAAATAATTTGTAAAAAAAATACTCTAACAGCCTTTGTTTAAAAGCAACCTTTTCACTTACTAAACTTTCTCTATCCTCCCCCTAAAAAGATTTGGTTCCCTCATAATACATATTATTTACTTTCAAATTTTTCTTCTTTGTTTCCTTGGTTTAAAGTTTTTTAGTTTATATTAAAGATCTTATCTAGGATCGTATCAAGATGTAAGACAAACATGATGAGTCTTTAATTCTTAAAACTGATTTTTTTTCCAAAATTGGTTGAAATATTCGTAGTGAGAATCAGCAACGTGAATAGAGATTACAGGGTGTTTCCGAACTAACTCCCTGGCATTACAACCCGTGCTGGACTATGGCCTCCCCAAAAATTTTCCTCCAAAGCCCTCTGTCTCTTGCCTTTTGTTTCCAATTACGGACTTTTTGAATTTTTAGGTCTTTTTCAACTTCATCCAGCCATCTTTTAACTGGCCTTCCTCTTTTCCTTTGCCCCTGCCTGGCACTGACCTTTGAAAATCTTTCTAGTGCCACTATCTTCTTCCATTCTCTCGAGTTGTCCCAGCCATTGTACTCTTTTTGTCTTTACATAATTAAGGATATCTTTTTCTTTAAATAGTCTTTCAATTTCAATGTCACCCTCCTTCAAAGGTCCAAAAAAAGTTCTTAGAATTTTTCTCTCCCAGGTGATCAGCATCTTTTCTTTTTTTTTTAGTTAAAGCCCAGGTAACTCTCTCCATATAGGTAACTGTTAGTATGTTTATAGTTTTATGAACCTGAAGCTTTGTTTTTCTTGTTACTATTTTAGATTTTAATAATTTCTGCAAGTAATAAGTGCAAAAAAGCTGCGATTTCCAGCATTTAGTCTTTGTTTAATCTCTGGCATAATACTATTGTTTTCAGTAACAATTGTACCCAAGTACTTCTGTAATTCTTTCAAATTTTGTCTCCTCATTTATCTTTAGTTCTGTGCTCTTAGGTGTTTCCGAATTAAATGTAAAAAATTATAGGTTGGGAAGAGGGGACTTATATACACTTAATGTTGTACTATAGCATATATATATTAGTACTCGTCTATTATTTATACCTCTTAAGGTTTTGAATTTGTTTTTACGAGGGTAATATCATTACCAATCATTTACAAATTACACAAGTTTTTAAAAAGGGTTTATGATAATTGTTTTAAATAATTTTACTAACTCTATTTAATGAGGATATAGCAGTTTCTCCGTACCTATGTAATACGTCCAAAATATATCATATAGATAGCAGTATAAGTATTAGAGTCCTAAAAAGCGAGTCAGATGTGACCCCTAATTCCAGTTTAAATCATGGCATTCCATCCCATTTTTAAACTCATCTTATTTTGTTGAACTATGTACTGTATAGAATTTAAAATTAATCGCCAATAAAACATTTTTAAAAATTCACACGCTTTAAATCTCATTCATACTTAACACTTTCAAAATCCTTATTATAAATTACATTCATCCAGAATAATCGCCTAGAACTTAAAGAAAGTAATTTGATTATCCCCGAAAAATCTCACGAAGTTGAAAAACGATCCCTTTTACACAAAACAAATGAACCCAAATATGCCGTGGCTCTTCGAAAAATAGATCTCTTCAAATCCTAAATCTTTATTGAATTCCTTTCCAACGTTTGATTAAAGCAAATTAAATATATACTTTTGAAAGTAATTGAGTTTCATCGTGATTTGAGCGTGCATAAATTTCATCTGGAGTGCAATTCATAAAGTTGTATTTCAGCTAAAGTACGTAAATATTTATTCCTAAGAGTTGGATTCGTCCGTGAACCATCAGGCATACTTTTGTTAGCATTTTTCGATCCCAAAGATGCTCGAAATCTGGCTTTCTGTAGCGACGATTCCGAGAGAATTATTTAATCACTATTATTTGGATTCTTTGCAAAAGGCTTTAATAACAAACATGAGAATGAGAAAAGGGGACTGATCTCTGAAAGAAAGGATTATTATTAATTAAGGGAGACTAGACAAAGACTGATAGATTATGAACTATTAGAATCTGCACGAACCGTTTGGGAGAAGATATGAAAGTAATGCGTGTTCAAAAACGTTTGATACTGTATCGGAGGATATAACTGTACCTCTTTGTGAAGGCCGTTTTAGGTGAAAAATGAAATCCCGTTTAGGCAGCAATTTAATTTTAAGGTTTCTAAACAATTAACATTTAAGGGAAATTGTTTGTCGGATGAGACACAATGTTGTATTGAATTCTTAATCAATTTAGGTTTACTTAGTGACTAATATTACATTCGTTTAGAATTGTACAAAGGTGTTGTTTTCCTATTGTCCGTTAAATGGGTGTTTAATGAATACTTTCCTTAATAATTTGCTTTTATAATGTGATGATTATGACTGCTACTAATAAAATCATAATTTCCATTCATGATAAGGAATATGAATGATGACTTTGTTTTGTGGGATTAGTTGTAAATAAACAACGACTGTTTTGTGAAAGTTTTCATGATAATGAAGTTGGTTAAAACATATTGTGACACATCAAAATTTAAGATAATTTTTTATTAATATTATTTTTATAAGATGAATCTAAGGATGAAATTATCTTTTTTTAAATTCCTTCATAAAATGAGAATCTATGTGAAAGTGAAAGCACTTGGAATCAACACTGAATATTTTTTATTCAAAAATATCTTAGCTGTATATTTTTTGTAACAATTCCTATGAGACTGTTATCCCATCTAGAGAAATGGAACCAGTGAAAAAAAAAGTATGTTTGTCCATTTTCCATTCTAATGACACTGAAATCTCATAAATCTGTTATGCCAGAAGATTTGGGCTACCAACTTTGTAATATATCGATGGTGTTGGTCTCAGTATAATGTCAGTTTAAAAATAAAAATATACCTGGGTTATTTTTATACATACCTATATTCTAGTTTTTATAAAAGTCTGATTAGTTATACGTAGAGCTTTTAATGAAACTGAAAATCCCTAATTTTTAGTATTGTATAGATTAGAAGATCCTTAAAAAGATTTAAACAGTTTTATAGAAGATAATAAGGTAGGGGAAAGTGGGTCTATTTGATACAGCAAAATTCAAATACTACATTTTTTTAGTAGAAAAAATTAGCTATCCTGATACTTTTTTTCCTAAAAATATCTAAGAATGACTCAATTATTTTGTCACTGTTTGTTTGTTTTTTTTTTTCAAAATACAATTCGTTGTTACCCATAAAAGTGCTAAGAACTTCTCAGATGTTTCAGAGTCCCTGATTCTATCGTTTTGTCATGTATTTATCAACTGCCTTTTCTTTTAGAAAATTTATAAATACACATAGCTACAAAGCAAGCAGTTTCCAACACCAAACACTTGGAAAAAAAACCGAAGATTTGAAAACTGACATAAATATCCTTCATTGTGTATCTAACTTACACTTAAATGATTTTTTTAATTGCTGAGAGGTATTCTTCTCCCAACGCAAAATATGGGAACTTTTACATGTATCAATGTGCCTCACGAGTTTATCGAAGTACCTCACATCAAAGTGTATCATTTTAAACAATAAAGAACTTTATTTTAAAAAATAGGCAAAGGTTATATAAAACTTAAATATATCCCCTATAGGTAACAAGAATGAACTTGCTTTTGGAATTTCCAGATCTCTGTATTCAAAGTAGAATTGCCTCAGAATGATTTTTACATTTTACTTTAAAATTTACCTTTGGAAATATATGACAAAATTTTAGTTTCAATCATTTCATTAGTTTCATTCATTTAGTTCATTCTATCATTTCATCAATTTATTAGTTTCTATCATTAGTTTCATGCAGAGCTTAAGAGTTTTAAATGTAATGCTTATGCACTTAAAAGCAACTTTTTGTAAAAATACTATCTAAATAACCTTGATAGTTTTTGAGATATTGAAAGTGTATCAATGTGCCCCTAGTATCAAATCGCCCTGTTTTCCCCTATTTAAGTGTGTTTACAGTAGTACATATAAAATGAATTTATAGTTTATATACAAATCTGTTATACAAGATTTAAAGAATTGAATTATGCAGTTAAGGTGTTACAGAAGATGTCTTCAATGAATTATCCACTTTTAAGTGTTTTAGAAGAGTCCTAGAACATATTAATATAACTTCGTGTTTTACACAGAAGATCCCTAAAATGCATTTATACTCATGCAATTTCAAGAAGTTAAAAAAAACTCGAAAAGGTTTACACACTATATACTTAAAAACTTCAAGGGTTTCTGAAGATCCCTAGAAACCCACATTTCATTAGATCTCCACCAACTTCCATCAAAACTAGTTGGCCGACTTAAGCAAAGGTGTTTTTACGAGAATTCCCACGATTGGAGAACACCAGCTCTTTTTTTGCACACCTTCTTCGAATAAGAAAGGGTTTCCTTACCCACTTCAACCGCAGGATGTTTCTTCCTTCGTGTCCCACATAGGTGGTAGGGGAAGGAGAGTAGGGCAAGCCGCCAGTAGCTAAGTGGGTCAGGATTTCCTAGCTTCTGTGACAGCTGAGAAAAGGGTTAGTCTCAGTAGGCGAAGAAATAGCACCTTAGATCTGTAGCGATGGAATAGCATGATGCATGAGGATTTTTCTTCTCTTGGTGTTCTTTTGGATAGGTTTGGTAGAGTAAGTATATCGTCGGCTTTAGTATGTAATGTATAAGGTGTAAGGGTTGAGTCCTATTTTCATTGAAGTCGTAATGTCAGGGGTGGCTTAATTAAAAGTTTATAACTTGTTTAATTCACAGGAAGAAAAATTACCGTATAGTTTTATTGAAATGCTAACAGAAATTAAAGGGGTTTTTTTGTTAAAAGCATTCAGCAGGATTTTCATTGAAGTGTCAGAGGCAGCTTAGTTAAATATCCAGTCCTCGTTTTTTGACAGAAAAAAATCTACATACACTTTTACTGAAATTGTAATATTTACTACAGAAATTATAGCATGTGCTATTTTCGTTTAAAGACTCCAAAATTTCCTTTGAAGTCAAAGACTACTTAATTTAGAATAAGAATCCTGTCATGTTTCATTATTAAGAAGCAAATTTACTCTTAAAACTATTCTGTACAGAAGTTTTGAATATTTATATATTAATATAGATTAATGTTAAATTACTTATAAAAATTATTTAATCAATATCTTCATTACTTTTAGTTAGAAAACACTAATTATGATATTAAATATCTATTGAAGTTGACCCAACCTATAAAAGTAGTAAAATCAAATCTTAAATCAAAATCTTTTTGATACTAAAGGACTTTAACCAAGCTACCACATTTTAAATTAACATTACTTTGATAAAGCGCTTATTTCCTTTGAAATATGAAAGGGTGGTGTCATAATACCAATTTTAAAAAAATCCTGTATTATATAGGATTTAGGTAATACAAACTATAGTAAAATCTTTGGATGTATTCATTGAAGTAGTAGTTCTCTTTTCTGAGAAGATTTTTCATACCCAACTATTCTGCATTACATAGAACACTAAATCAATAAGATTAATTAATGGAAACCTTTATTTAGATGCTAACCAGCTTGATAGATACTCATACAAATTCATATGGAAACTTAACCCTTTATTTACCCCATTTCTTATTTTAATAAATGAAGGTAAAATCCTGCAGAGTAGGAGTTTGTCGTAGGTAGAAGGCGATTTAAGACATTTACTGAGGATAAGTGCTTCTTCACTAAAAGTTAAGACTAGACGCAGATTAACCCTCAGACAACCTTGAAATTCTGAGATTTGAAGTATATTAGGGGTTTAAGTAAGTAACAAGGTAAATTAATCCGAAGTCATCCAAGGTCCCCATACCACGCCAAAAATTAAGTTTGGAAATTAATCACCTACAAAACTGTAGTTAAAGGTGGAATATGCTATCAAGAATTCTTCATTAATTCTATAATCTTCTAACTTTGTCCGTATGAAGAGTTCTCAAATGGAGTATACATAGTAAAATACCATGTAAAAAGTTTGTGATTTGAATCTAATTAAACCCATTTTCCTCAATACATAACTACAACTACTAATTTCATAGATTCTTGATTCAATCAGCAAGCAAAACTTGCTTTTAATTCGTTTGAGTAACGTTCAAGCACACATAACTTAAGAAACTACAATTTTCATTAAATTTATATACTTATTTTTAAATTTAAAACTGGTGTTTGTAATATTTGGTAAAACAACTAATATTTTGTGTTTTTAAGTGCTAATTTAATGATATAATAGGACTAATAAATACCATAATGCCAGAATATAATGCAATCTTTAGATCTTAGAATCGCAATTAATTTCCCATTGACACTCTTGCCTTTAAATATCCTAATTACAGGTAAGAATCCATTGTTCTTTGTTAGTAACATAAATGTATGTAAAAAAAAACTCTTTTTTTTTGTTTACACTTTCTAGATAGTAATGTGATTTCATCAGCAGTAGACTTTGTTTTGTTTCGAAAAATTTTTCGTACAAATTTCGTTTTAAATGTGAAAAAAACTGTTTCCATTTAATAAGAGAGAGAGTAAGAGTTCTCCAAGAAAATTTTTAAGTTCTCTTTGTTCAAATTCATTTTTACCAAAGTTTTTAACATTAATGATCATCATGACATGAATATTGATACATTTAATATTTTTGCAATAATTATGTTTTAAGATTCTATGTTTTAAAATATTTCGTCTTTATTTGTGATGAACCAAAATGTATGTTTGTTTTACATTTACAAATTAACTAGGTCCATCTCTAAAATCTGCTGTATATAATCATAAATTTTCGTGTGACCATTAAATAATATTAATGGTCATTAAATAATAATATGACCATTTAATAAATTAAGTTTAAGGTTTAACAACAATGAGTGAAAGTTAAGTAACTTATTTTTTGAGTATTTCAAATTGAAAATGGATAAAAGATTCCCATGACTCTAAATTTTGGAAATTATTTTTTTAGAAAAAATTATACTTTATTGAGGCTTTTTAGTTTTAGTCATTTTATTTTAGACTCGTTGGTTTATTCACCATATTAATATGATTAATTTTTCAACAAAGTTTAAAAGCATAAAGTATAGATAAAAATTCCCTTAATAAATTTTTAAATTCAATGTAGAGAAGTTTGATCAAATTGTTTGTTCCAAATATAGAATGGGGAAAAATCAAGCTAGTTTCATCTTAAAGGATAAATTCAACGGAATATTTGCTTCGTGTGATAGGCATTTTATTTTAGTGCAAGTTGCGCTACCCCAATTTGTTTGGAAAAGTAGTTAGGAGAAGCAAAGTGGAGATAAAATTCGACTCCCTCAACCGCCTGACCCATTTCACTTTCAGTGCCCGTCACCTCTTTATCGCCACCTTCCCGTCCCCCTTTTTTGACAAACGGATAACCGATCGTCCGGATAATCGGAATTCTTTTATTCCACCCGCTCCATTTTGTACTTCTTGGAAAGAAAGCGCAAGAAGGGCGTGCTCCGCGGCCGCCAGCCAATCAGGAGCGGGGAAAGTGGGAGGCGGCCGACGAATGGGAAGGGTCTCGCGCGGGCTGGCCACTCCTTTCTTCTCCCGCATCTTGAGGTATCTTGGACAAAAATTCCATCTCTCTATGATAATGAGCCTCTTCTTTCAGTGTCCAGCGGCCGTATTTGGTTGGTCGGAAACCCGAGCAGCGAATTTCAATTGCGAGGGAGGCAGAGTCTAAAACAAATTAGCAAAAGAAGCTCCGGCTAAGCTACAAATCACTATCTAATGCTTGCAAAAATCACATCTAATACGGAATCTGAATCGATGTTGAATATTTTAGCAGTGTAATCACCCGGTTGCAAGAATCGCAAAGATGATGCCTGTAATGATCTCGCTGCTTGCAAATGGTCCTAAACCCCATAAAGAGAAGTAGCAATGAATACAAAATGAAGGATGGACCTGGCCGGGCAGAATAGTCTACTAACCATTGCCCCCCCCACCGATCGATGCATTCCGATGCGACCGCCACAAATAAAATGATTCATTTTTAATCGGCGACTAGACATTGTTCTGGAATGTTTCGCAGATCTCAAATGGCCTCCTTCCTACAACAATGCGGGAACTGCTGAGTCTAACTTTTTAATGGGGGATCTGCACTAATGTGGCTCCATTTCATTGGGGGAATGGTTCAGAAATGGGAAAACAAAGACCTGCTATTACTGACCACCTTTCATGGCAGTTCAATAAAGGCAATCGATACAGTAATCAATAACTTCATTTTATCATCAGTCGTACACTTTCTGTGGGTCTTTTTTTTTTGGAACTGCTGAGTCTAACTTTTTAATCGGGGAATCTGCACTAAATGGCTCCACTTAATGAATGGTTCAAAAAATGGGGAAAACAAAGACCTATTATTCCTGACCACCTTTCATGACAGTTCAGTAAAGGCTATCAAGAACTTCACTTTATCATTAGTCTTACACATTCTGTGGGGGTTTTTTGGAACTGCTGAGTCTAACTTTTTAATGGGCAATCTGCACTAATGTAATTTCTTCTCCATTCAATGGAGAAATGGTTCAAACATGGGGAACACCAAGACCTATTATTCCTGAACAGTCTTCTGACCATCTTTCATCATGACAGTTCAATAAAGGCAATCGATACAATAAACAATAACTTCTGTTTATCATAAGTCAATCTTCTTTACACTTTCTCTGGGTCTTTTTTGGAACTGCTGAGTATAGTTTTTAATGGATGATCTGCACTAAAGTAGCTTCATGTTCCTGAACAGTCCTCTGAACATCTGTCATGACAGTTCAATAAAAGCACTCAATAGCAATAATCAGTAGCTTCAGTTTATCATTAGTCCATCATCTTTACACTTTCCATGACCTTTAGAACAAATTTTTACACTGGTGTAAAGTTAAAAACAACTGATTTATATAATCTAAGTGAATTTCTGGTTAGTGGGGATGGAGCTTTACACTTAATAATTTCAGCAAGAAATATATAAGTGCACTGAGAGAAATGACGATTTTAAATCTGAGTACATATAATTTCATTTTGATATGAAACTTTTTGTTTCAAATATGAAAACACAATTCTTTCCATTTTGAAATACCAGAAATACTAAGTTTCAAACAGTTTAATAGTCACCACTCAAATTATATGCATTTTTGTTTAATGTTAGCAGTTCATAAAATTTTTATATAATAGTAAAGATTTCGCGTAATTGATTCAAAACGTGATAGCCCACCTCTCTCAGATGCGGCATCACACTCTGATTACAAGTGGACTATACTAGACAGCACCTTAAGTTGAGCCTAAGACGTCACTAATAAACAAAGTAGTTCCCATCGCGGTGTGATGAGTGAAATGAAGAACTTGAATAAAAAAATATGATTATTTTGTTAAACCCATGTATAGTATATTCTGCTTTTCAATCACGATTTGCGTACCAAAATTCCTTCTAGCAACCCAACAGGCTTTGTGTTTACAGATTTCTCCTTCCTCATTTGTGACGTACTGGGTTTAAGAAACATTGCTGTCGAGTATAGTCACATTCTGGTCAAAATACTGTACCATCGAAAGGGTTAATTTTGACTAAGGACATGATGTATCATGTATCATTTTTGAGTACCTACATATTTTCAGAAATGAGTTTATACATGTTTCGAACTTGAGAAAATTTGATTCGGAGCCAGTTTAAGTTTGTGAAATACTCAGATTTGAGTATTTTTTACTCAATCCCAAATATCTACCCATGATGTGTACTTTTAAAGTGCACCTTTAGAGAGACCATTTTTTATGCCTCTCACTATGTCTTAAATCGAAATAATCTGTGGTGGATTCAAACACAGCATCTATCATTCCAGGCCAGCCACGAGTTGAACTGTAGACCTTTTTGTGTTCAGAAGTAGCATCAGGAGATGTATAATAAGCCAGCTGCATCAATGTTTACACTTACTTACTTTTTGAAGTTATAGCTGCAGCCTTTTGTGATATTACACTGAGAAAAATGACGATTTCAAATCTGAATACATTGATTGTTTTATTTTGCAATGAATCTTTTTTTTTTCGAATATGAAAACACAATTCTTTAAATTTTGAAATACCAGAAATGCTAAGCTTCAACCAATTCAATAGTCACCACTCAAATTATATGTATTTTTGTTTAATCTTGGAAGTTTATGCAGTTGATTTGAGTGTTACGTAACTCGAGAGGAATTTTAAGACGTGATAGCCCGTCTCGCTCAGATGCGGTGTCACACTTTATTAGCAAGTAGACTTTTCTCGTTCTGATCAGATAAGTACTGTACTATCATCAAAAGGGGTAATTTTGACAATGAGATCATGATGTATCACTTTTGAGTACCTGCATATTTTCAAAAATGACCTTATGTATGTTCAAACTTGAGCAAATTTGATTCTAAGCCAGTTTGAGTTTGTGAAATACTCAGAGTTAAGTATTTTTTACTCAGTTTTGAAAATGCCGTTTTAAGAGTGTAATATTTTTAACTATCGTTCAACTAAAGAAAATGTTTGTTTTTACTCTCCGTCTTAATGATGACTCCGGTAGATTCTAGCACTACAGGTTATTGGTTCACTCCTCACCATGGAGTTAGGTGACTAAAAATCCATCATGAAAAAGCTGTCATTTAACTTTTTTTTTATTTTGTCATTTAATTTTCATTAAAATTCACTTCACTTTCAATGACCTTTAACATTGAAATTTTTATTGGTTATTTAATTTTCTCTCAAATAAGATTTTAAAAATTAAAGATGGGCTATGTTAAATATTTTAGTTCATCATTAATTGATTTTCATCTTATTTAGCAAGTGATACAGATTGTATTGATTGGATTTGTGTATGGTTAGTGAATTCAGGTTTCAAATTTTTGGAAACGTATTTATACTAGTAGAAACAGGATCCCATACAAAATGATGGATCTAAAAATTAAGTGGTATAATTTAAATTGTTCCATGAGACTAAGTTATATGAAGAAGACAAGTCTTTTAGAATAGGAAGTATAATACAGACCTTGACCATTATACAGAGTGTTTCAGAACTCTCTGAGAAAATGATAGGGTTGGTAGAGGAGACCTGCATATTTCGAATAGGGGTGGGAGGAGAAGATGCACACCGTTAAAGTGCTAGGGCGTAATGTAGTACGATGGTGACACAAAAAGCAATTTTTCAACAGGGACCGTTGAAATAAACAAAACGTAATTGAATGAAAAGATTTATAGCATAAGGTTCAGCAGTACGCCAACTACTTTCACTATATAAAAAGGATTAAACTTGAAAAACGTGTTAATCCGGGGAAGAATTATAAAAGGTTAATACGTATTATGAGTTCAGTTAAAGAGTTGCAGGGAAACATCTGCAGTAGGCCATCTCCATTCGTTGGGTTATGTTTGATCATTCACACTTTAGTCTTGATCTTTCTTCTAAGGTCTTCCACTTGTTGTTTTGCACCCACAGAAATTCCTGTTTGACCATTGGAATACTAAAATAAACTCATTGGCACAACAGCCCTAGTGGGTCAAGGCCTACGATGCCCGTCTATGTTCTCTTGACCGTGGGGCCCTGGTGTGCAAGGTATATATGTCCCGGTTAGGTGGTCAGTCTAACGGTTATTCTTATTAGTTAACGGTTATTATTAACGGTAGTGTCTATGTGTTTTACCTTCTGATATTAAGCTAAAGCCTCCACATTTCTTCTTCTCCAAAAATCTTACGTAATCTTAGTAAGATTTTATACTGCAGAAATCTCTGATTGAATTTTGAAACGAATATCACCCATCTCGTATTAAAATGGCATAAAAAAATTAAAGGAATAATTTAAAATCATATGAATCCCTACCTTTTAGCTGATAGCAGTTGTTTAGCTGTGTGTAGAACATTTTAATAAGAAAGAAAAGTACAAAATAATTTTAATGTCTTCTTGGAAGATTTAATACTTGTATTATTAAATTGTATTTAATAAATTTTCTTTCATGACATCAATTTTCTAAAAAGGTCCTAATTTTTTTATTGATAGATTATCAAAAGCAAAGAGGATTTTGAATGTGATTGTTATCATACCTGTGGAAAACTTTCAAATTATTTCTTAATCTTTTCTATTATTTCATTTTATAAATAGGCTAAATTGATTTTAAATATCGTATAAAAATATATCTTCATATCAGTTATACATTTGTTAGAAATATTCTTTTGTGAATGAATTTATTAATGAAATTTCCTGAAACCTGTAATTATGAAATGTAATGACATTTTGAAAATTAATAAAGATTGTTTTATTGAATTGTTGTGTTCAATTTGAATTTATTTTTGAAACAGAGACACTCTTATTTCAATGGTTTTTACGATACATTTTTATAGAAATAGAATTTTAAAATGGATTTATAAAAGATGGAGATATGTAAAAATATGCACGATAAACTGTAAATAGGCAATATTTTCATTAATTATTACACAGTTAGGCAATTGGGTAAATATCGCAATGGTGCAGTTCTTAAACTTAAATAAAAATCTTTCTGTAGTACAACGGTTCTCAAACTGTGGGGCGCCCCCGTAAAGGGACGTTATAACCCCAGAAAGTGGCGTGAGCCAAGGCAAGGGCCCCTCCCAAAATTCGGACGAAGTGGACAAAAACGAGTTAAAACCCTGTTTTTAATTGTCAAATTTCTAAAACTTTCCTGGGGGGGATCCCCACACAGACCTCCTTTCCTACTTGGAAACTTTGTATTATCACACACAATTTTTTATATATCAAGCTAATCAAAATGCAGATTGTACTTTAGGATTTCTAAAAAAACCTACTTTCTTTAGGGCTCTAATATTCAGATCAGGACTGATGGTAGGTCACTAAGTCACTAATGACTCCACTCCAGGGGTGATATCCGTGAGAATCACCAAGAATTTCAAGAAATAGTTTAGAATTGCTCTTATCACACTAAAATTTTTATAAAATTTCGGGGTAGGATCCCCAAACCTCACATTCCCATTGAGCCATTGGGCACTGGTTTCTACCAGGTTTTCTTCAGAAATTATTACAGCTTTAGCATCTAAAAAAATATTAACATTGCTCCGCATATGTATAAATGGGTGCATATGTATATTAGGGTGGCCCTTATTATAATGGGGAAAATTTTTTTTCAATATTTTCTTTCAGCCCCCCCTTAATTTTTTTCCTTTTACTATAAAATGAATGTGTGCAAAAGGATTTTCCGATATTTTAATATTAACACGTGCCTCATCGCGGTTGAAGTTTGGCCATAGCGCGCCATAGGTATTGTATGGCTTACTACGGGAATAACGTCTCCGCTAACTTCCTCGGGAGGAGAATGACAGATAATTTCATTAATTTCGAATGTTTATGGGTAAAGAAGATGAAAATATGACTTAAGAATATTATTAGTGCATTAAAATAGTTAAAAAGACAAATTTAACAAAAAATGTATTTATTAAAAATAAATTTCAAAAACATGTATATAATTATTCAAAATTGCTTAATATAAAACAATAATTATTTACACTTACCATACAATTATAAAAAAGTTCCAGTTTAAAAATTAATATTTTAAATACATTTATAGTAGAATATATTCTAACAAAAATTCATAAAAATCTAACTAACATCTTAAAAACATGTAAGATTCAATTCACTTTTTTGGAACTATTAGCATTCAAATTTACGCTTAAGAGCCTATACTTTTTGCAATCGGGGTTAGGGGTATTGTTTTTTGAAGCTACTGTTTGATCATCAGAAATTTCTTCATCTTCAATACTAGATAATGATGATTCCTCAAATGAGTCTCGGTCATGAATCGTTTCGGAACTATTGAGAGCCTTGGCCTGTCTCTTCTCTTGGTTACTTAATCTTTGTAAAACTCTTTCTTCGCGTTTTGCCAGCTTTACATTAATTCCATCTAAACATCTTATTCGACCTGGCTTTCGTCGATTCAGTGAAAATTGTCTATCTTCTTCAATTTTTAATATTTCCAACGCATTCGCGGATGCAACAAAGAGATTGCTCAGGTTATCACAAACGCCTGTTCTAATTTTTTCTGGGAGTCTGGCGGACGACAAGCATTTTGTTGTAAACTTCGCCAAGTGGAATACATCTTCATAACCTTATTTGTGTATTTTTTAAACTGTCTTGTAGAGATTCTTGCTTTTTCCCAAAAAATGACACTCTCGCACTGCCAAGCATTCCTGTTATCTGATGGCATACTTTTCCAATCAAATAGATATTTTATCACTACTTCTTAAGTTAAAGGACATAACTGCACAACTAACAGAAACCAAGGCTATTTGTCCAGACACTTTCTGACCCTCCCTAAACTCCATACTATTAAATCACTCACCCCTGGAGTATTTGGGATAAAAACAAGCCGTCTTCGAGGAGAGAAAAAGGGAATGTGACAGTTTTCTCTTATGAGGTGAATGACACCCACTAAACAATCTAGCACACCTGCTCCCTCAGACAACAAAATCTTTTTACTTCTCATATTCATTTCCTGGATCTAAATAATGCTAAAATTGTGAACTTTTATCTGTTGTTTACCTGTTTTATCCTCGTATGTTTATCTACATTTCTTCATGACACATGCTCCTTCCTCAAATTTCATCTGTTCGTCATTCTGCTCTTGGGGAAGCGAGCGGAGACGTTATTCCCGTAGTAAGCCATACTATAACATGGTGCGCTATGGCCAAACTTCAACCGCGATGAGGCACGTGTTAATATTAAAATATCGGAAAATCCTTTTGCACACTTTCATTTGATAGCAAAAGGAAAAAAATTAAGGGGGGGCTGGAAAAAAATTCCGACTTTGAAAAATAAGGGCCACCCTAATGTATATGCATATGTATAAATGGGTGGCGATAAAAATTACGATTGAAAATTGGGTAGCCATCAATATTGAAAGTTTGAGAAGCACTGATGTAGTATACTCATAGCAAAATGAAGAAAACACAAAAAAAATGTAAATTATTATTAATAGCTTTATATTGAAAAGGTGGGTCTGAGGGTTTCCCCCATGAACTTTTTGGAAGTATGACCTTTAAAAAGAAAGTCAAACTAATTTTTAGTGCCTAAGAATACACACTAACGATTCTTTTAAATATTTTGGCAGTCCAGGAAATAACCTCACATGGGCCGGATGGGGACCACTGTCCGCCAGTTATCGACCCCTGTCTTAAAATATAGTACCAAGCTTTGCCTTATAAGTAAGCGATAAGAAGGGGGGGGATATATAACTACATACTCCAAATATAGCTGCCTATATTTAAGGCTAATAGCAATTTTTCATGAAATTCTTTTAATTTCCCTCCAAAAATATACTTTTTAAGTCATATTAATTAGTTTTATGATTTTCTTATTAGTTTTGTGAGTAAAGTGAAAATATAATTGAATTTTTAAATTGTACTATCACAGTGGATGATAAACTTCACTAACTTTCATTAAATGATTTTATGACTCAATTTCATTCTATTTTATAAGTAATGTCTGATTTAAAAAATGAAGTAAGATTTACGCTTAAAACTTAGTGAGAAAAAATAACTCAGCATCTTTAAAATTTTTGGATTGTTATAGAGTTATGGTTTGTGATATTATAAATTCTTGGTCATTCCGGATATTACCACAAAACATTTTTGGACCATTTTATCTCAAAATTGTCGATTCAATTGTCAT
This sequence comes from Tetragnatha montana, assembly GCA_963680715.1. Classification (NCBI taxonomy): domain Eukaryota; kingdom Metazoa; phylum Arthropoda; class Arachnida; order Araneae; family Tetragnathidae; genus Tetragnatha; species Tetragnatha montana. The sequence goes on along the minus strand of OY796684.1, from coordinate 4,485,556 downwards.
TTAGTGGTTTTGATGTGTTCAATTATTATGTGCCTATAATATTATATAAAACATAGTCACCGCTTTTTAAAAAATAAAAACAAAAATAATAATAAACTGCACAGAGAAATTGCATCTGCTGCCATATTAGTTAAGCATTTAAAAAGATCTCCATTCAATTTGAGAGTGATTTCATTGAAAACTAGAGCTCCCTAACACGTTTAGAATACCAAGTCTCATTAAAAAAGGTGTCTTGGTCGCCCGTTCGTTCCAATCACCTACTATAAGAATAAAACATTCTAGCAGGTTTCGAATATATTCAGAACACATTCACAACACAATATGGTGTTAAAGTGTTCTACCTAACAACACGGCAAAAGTGTTGTTAATTTTAGAACAAAAAAAAGTGCTATTAAATGTAAGTTTTAAGTTGTGTGGCGCGTTTGGGGCAGTGTAATGATTACCATAATTTTGGTTTATTTTTTAATAAATATCTATAAAACTTGGAGTTCGCAAAAGGTAGTTTCAAAAAGTAATAATATTCATTTAAATGGAAATTTTAAATTTTATTGCAGGGAAGTTTTCTCGTTTTCTAATTATTAAGGTTTATGCAAATTTTAAGTAATTGGTATATCTATTAATCTTCATGGTGATATATGGTTTAACTCCAAACTTGATTTATTCATGAATATTTCATTGTTTTTTATAATTTGAGAAAAGTTGACATATTATTCTCAAGTTGTTGTTTAGGAGATACCACTAAGATGAATGCTTTGTAACAGAGTAGATCTCTCTAAAGCCAAAAGATCATGACTACTAAAGCTTTGCTTTCCTTTAACAAAAAAGTTTTAGAAACTAAAAACTTATTGGAGGCTGATTTCAGGAAAAATAGTGTAAAAATTCCGAGAAGTATAGATTTTAAATTTTTAAATATTTTATTTCCGTATTTAAATATCCTTTAAACTGCAAATTCTTAAAACACTTTTACAAAGCTAAGTAAACACAATAATTAACACTTCTAAACAAAAGTGTTTTGATTGTATAGCAAATGTATTGTGATTGTGTTGTGTGAGAAAAAGATAGTGATGTAAAACTGTTAATAAAAATTTCAGAGACAGAAAATATGTTCTTATGGTGTTTTGATCAAAACTTAAGAACACTTTCAGATTCTAAACCATACTTTACTTCACTAATTTTTATACCACATTTCTAGATATATCGAACACATTTTTTTACAATTCTAAAACATATTCAGAACATTATCACAACACCATTAGATAATAAAGTGTTTTACCTAACAACGCAACGAACGTGTTGTGAATTTTAGTTAGTTAATTTAATGTGTTTTTGTCTGAAGCGTTTGCAGTGTATATAGAGCAGCGAAGGAGCTTACAACGTCACTGGTCGTTATTACTTTCAAAAGCTGTGCATTTTTAGAATAGAACCAGTTAATAACATGTAAGAAATTGTTTGGAGATCTTAACTCAAACTGGTTTATGCATTTCAGGCAACAATCGAGATATAACCTTTCATCTACTTTCAACAAGTTTGGTTCAATGAAACAAGTAGCCAAGGTTCTTTATGAAGAGGAAATCATTTTTAATACAACGGCAAGTTGGCAAGATGTTTTTGAGACCAAAATCAAAAATACATGTTTTTGTTTTAGTAGGTCCTGGTTCAAAGATTTCAAATGAGCAATTCTCTGTCATTCCCATTAAGATTATTTTTACGAAAATACTCGAATTTAGGTGAAGAACATTTATTTAGTCAAATATAAAAGATTGAAGCCTAAATACCAACAATATAAATATGGTGGCAAAAACATCAATATGTATGATAAACTGTGGAGAGAGAGCTTCAAATATATTGCAAACAATATATAACAATATATAAAGCGTATAAATAAACTTTTCGGAAGGCCTTTCCTCCTATTATTAGCCGTCATTTGGTGAAAATCTCTTACCATGATGAATAAAAATGGAAGCCGTATTTGAAATTCCACAAATAATGTCAAAATCCTTCATTAAAATACAATCACACTTTCATGACTATAATCCCCAAATTCTAAATGTAGAAAGAAATAGTTTTTTAATTTTCCAGAAAACACTATCTAGCTTAGTTTAGAGCTAAAAAATGTTGTTCATTAAAAGAGATGATAGTTTTCAAACAGAGGGTTGCTCAGAAGAAAATTCAGGGTATACCTTTACTACTGTAATACATAATATTGTATCACATTTGCGGTCATTTTTTCTAGCTTTTTCATTTGATTTTCTTTATTTGCGCCCCCAACAAAATTCTAAGCTTCAGGAATACTTCCTTCGAAATTTGAGACGCAGAGGGACAGTCTTAGGACTTCTCCCGAGATCACCTTGACAACATTCCCAACAAATCGCCCACTTAAGGGATTGTGGTTTCCAGTTCAAACTACTTTCGAATCGGTCAGTCCGGCATGCGATTGATGTCGCAGTAGAAACATTAGGCTTTGATCTGTTATTCTATTGCAGAGAAGGGATTGCTCTCTTTAAGAGCTGTGCTATTAATCTTACGTTATCTTTCACTTTATGGGATATGTGTGGAAAAGTGTTGAACCTTGGAACATCTTGTTAATTGAAATGAATTTAATTCCTGATGCCTCTACGATCGTAACGGTCATTTGTGACTTCCAAATGCGTTGTGTAGTGACCACTTTGGATTAGTTCTGAATTATTAGTGGTTGAAGGTTTTCGAAATTCTTGTGTTTCGTTGTGCGATAAGTTTTGAGTTCAAATGATTCCAAAAAGGGAGTGTTAATCTATTAGTTGAGTATAGCCTAAACTTTTCAATGCTTGAGCTTAAAATGCACATTCTCAAAATACCACCAGTATCGATAGCACCAATTTGAAATATTGCACCTATGGGAGCCCTCGGCTCATTTATTACTATTTCATTATAAATATTTCATTTTTTACTGAAATCGTGTAAAAATTATTCAAATTTAATAATAAGCAAAATAATTTGGTTTCAGAAGCGTATATAAAGGGAGAGTGATGCCCCTCACTGAAATTTGGATTAGGTGAACAAAAACGAATTAAGAGTCAAATTTACAAAATGTTTCTAGGAGGTACCCCATGAGACCTTCTTTTTAGCATGTACACAAACGACACTTTTAGCAAATATAACTTAAAAAGGACGAATTTTATACCTCAAATTCTCTACGAAAAACCCTAAAATTAAACATTTAAACTATATTACTGAGCCAAAGGAATATAATTTGTTTGCTGTTTTTCCCCTTGAAAATTTTGTAGCGTAGTGTATAAGAGTTGTGTAACATCAGATGGCACTCAAAATGTCTCATAACTGGACTGGAACTCAGTTATAACCTGGATGGATCTACTGCTAACTTTAAATCAGTATATATTGCTGACAAAGAAATTACCTCTCTCACTGTAGAAAATAATCGTCAAAAAACTGGCAGCAAAAGATGCCAAAGCTTTTTCTGTACCTTAGGGATTTCTCTGTCGACATGGACATTTCTGTGTAGGGAAAAGTGCCCCAATGTGGGATATTACTTTTATTCTTTCAATTTACACTTAGCTGAAAAATGATTTAGCAGAACTAAAAGTGATTTTGCATATTATTTACACGCCTTATTCTAAAAAGTCGCTGCTTTTATATGAAAACAAATTGCAATTACCCTTAAAATGTATTTTACGTAAAATTATTCAAAATGTGCCTTATGTGAGACACCGATACTCCTTATATGAGACACCGATGTTCTCAATATGAAATTTTCTCCTATTGGGAAATAATAAAAATTAATTGCATACTTGGAAAATATTTTTAACAAAAAATTTTGAAAAAGAACATTATTTAAGTAAGAAATTTTAAGTATAATAAAATAGAACCTAGCAAAATATTGTATGAAACACATAATTTTTTTGTGCAATTCATTGTGTACGATTTTGAGAACCTCGTGTTCTATATATACAGCGTTGTATTGCAATTTTTATGTACAAGATTCCGTTAATTAAAAACTGAAATAATTACAAATGATTAGCTGAAACTATTCATGAATCTTTTTATCCATTCAAACTAAGTTTTCCTTCGCTTTTATTTCTTTGTGTGTTCTTCAGTGTTCTTTCGCTTCTTTAACTCCTTTTTTCGTACTTTATTTTTCCTCTGGGAGTTTTTACATGTATGGATAAACAATTTGATAGTCTATAAATTTCAATGAGGATTTAGAAAATTTAAAGGTTATTTTTTAAAATAGCTCAAAGGGGGATGAGGATAGAAAACACAGTCCCCTGATATTTAAGTGTGGACACAAATTAGCAAGTGATGAGATCCTGTTGGTGGCAAACATCTGGGGGTAAAAATAAAATGATAGTTTATAATTACTTTTATTATTTTATAAGTGTGACTTCTATATCAAAGTATGTTACATACAAATAAGAGGTTGTGATAATGCAACTAAACGAATTTTAAATTATTTTCAATTAATCGAGACACCTGAGAGCCCTCATTATGTGAAATTCGAGGGTTAGTTCCTTGGAATTCAACACTCTGTATGCGAAATAAACCAGCGTTTGCTTTAATTGTCTTATGATGCCAATACAATAACCCCTACCTTTAACAGCAAGGAATTTTCGAGAGCCAAAAAAGACCTTTTTCTTTACATAGAACAAGGAATTTGAAGGACAAGTAATATTTAATTGAAAGTTGTAAAAATAGTGGTGAACAATTAAAACCTCTAATTTTAAATTGGATTTTTTAATATTTTTAAATATTTGTACTACATTTGGCTTCGATTGGACATAATCACATCCTTCAACTATAACTTTAGGCACTAATAATACCTCTGGATCTTGAGTAAACAGCTATGCTATATCTAAGGTGGTGTATGGCCCCCGTCGTAAAATTGTACCAAAATTAATGTAGCAAGCATTCTGGAATTCCATGAATCATTATTATTCGAATTGATAATTATCTATTATGTAATAAAAATATAAAAATTGGCTCATTTTGTTAAAGAACACGCGTTTTACTAATAAAGTTTTTTTGTTAAGTAAAAAAATACTTTTTGAAATTGATTCCGAAAAGTTTAAATTAAGAAATAAATTAATAAAGCGTAAAAGTCTAACTAGAAAAATGAATCCGTATAAAAGAGAAATTAAGAAATAGATGCACTAAAAGTTTGTCTTTTCTAACTGTCTTGCTTTCCTTATATAGTTTTAAATTTTATACCTGGTAGAAAATTAAGGAGTTTCCATTTCTATCCTATGACCCCATACCATTCATCAAATTATCATGTTGAAATCTTAATTCAGTTACACAATTTGAATATAAAATTAACCAGTAGCATTATGGAGGAACAATGTGGTTTTTTTTCCAAATCCTGTAAGTACTCGGAAACAATAATTTCACGGAGCAAGTTTTGTTTTATATTAGTGCCAAATGTAGAGAAAATAACTGCTTAAAATATCACATAAAATAAATAGAAAATTGGTATTGGTAGTGATGCAAACAAATAAATGTAGTGCTAGGCATAATTTTCAAACAAAGGTCTCAATATGAGATATCGCATATTAAGAATTTGCACTTCTCATAAACAAATGCAAACAAATTATTAAATAGGTTTTATAAATGAAAAATTGAAACCTGTACAAAATTCAGATTCTTCTTCTAAGTAGGAATCAATTTTAAAGAAAAAGTTAAGAAATCATTAATTTTTTTTTGCCACAACCGTAATTTAAAAAAGGCTTTCAAAACTTTTGGGTGTGTTTAAAGTTTTGCTCTGCTCCCATTACTAATGTTGGATTATATTTGCTGATATTATAATGTTCGTGGTCATAATTGAACCCAATTTAGTAGCCCAAGCCAAACAGAAAGTGTCTATTCCGCATAGAGGAGATATAAGGGGCCACCATATTAGGCATTTATGTGGCTAAGAATATTCTAGCAACTTTTTCTGTCGAAGTATTTTGAAATATAACCCACTAAAAGTTAAGAAGTTAAGAAAAAATGGGACACCAGTCTGTAGAGAGAAAATATGTAGTTAAATAAATAGAATATGTCCGTCAACAAAGTTCCTACGCAAAAGGATCATGGTATACAGAACAAAATAAGTAGAGAAATCCCGTGTACTGGAAAGCTTTGGCAACTTTTGCTGCTGGAGCTTTTCTGTTTTTTGCGATTATTTCTAGATCCCATGCACCCCTAAAAATTTCATTTCCAAGCTATTCAAGCTTAAACATGATGAAAAACATGTTAGTATTTTTAATATTTTATTTCTTATCACCGTATCGCTGTAGTCATCGGATGACCTCGTGTCTCAGATTTCAGTAATGGTACAGCACCAGATTAAGAGCAGTGCAAAGTGCATTTTAATAAACTGGTTATAGAAAACAGCAGATGTTCTAAAGGCTCACAAAGAGACCGTTTTGTATTTTTTATTACTTTACTCTTATGCTATCATTATCTATCACCATTGAATTTGGAAGCGCTCCACATGCTCTACTCCCAGCTCACAGTCAATTTAGCAGGTGATTTCGGAATAAGTTCCACTCAATAAATGAAATGAATTTTTATTTTGATAACATGAAAGTAAAACGGAAAAGTGAAACAAAAACCAAAAGTGTTAATCCTCACAGTGTAACTGAGGTCCTCATCAGAAAAACCGCAACAATCCACTTTTTTGACTACATGTTACACATCTGATGTGTAAAATTTTAAAACAAGTTTTACGTTTAAAAATCGAAACTTAAAACGGTTAAGAAGGTTCTTTCCAACAAAAATAAAACAACCTTCATTTTAAAAAAATATTAAAGGTCTTTATAAAGTTAAAACGAGCGATTTGTAGGAAAAGCACTTATTATTATTTCAATGGTTTTTTTTTGTTGTAATTAAAATTACTTACTGGTAATTAATTTACTGGTTTCTATTCCCTTAGGCTTTTTTACTGCTCATGATAGAGTATTAAAAAATTTTGTACCTACTTATAAATATGTATTCTTAAGAAGTTATCTTGTATTTTGTGTCCTAAATACTTATGTTTATTGAAGTTGGAGTTAATACAATTCTCAGAAGGCGTTTACAATTGGATATCTGTCTCTACTAAGACCTGAATAAGCAACGGGTATTATAATGATGATATTTCAGTACTGTTAGGCAGATAAATCTACTTTGTATAGAATTTTAAATTTTTGCATCAAAATATTTTTAATCATAGTAACTTGTGAAAAAAGTTGAAAATTCTTTTTGACGATCTCGAAGAGAAGATATTTCAACTTCATCTTCCGAAAGGGTCCATTCAGAGGCAATCTGGATGATAACAGTTCGATAGCTTTATGTTTTGGGAGTTCTAAATCCCCAATAAGGTATAAAGTTCAACTTGTGTGGTTCTGTGAATAATCCCCTACAGTTTTTCATCTTTCACGTATACTTCACGCTTCTTAATATAATAGCGTCTCATAGCTTCATACACGAAACCTAAACAGCAAAATAACTCAAAACACTAAATTAATTGAGAACTTCTCGTGTTTAGCGACCCAAAATCTGTAAGAAATGAGTATTTTCATCTCTGTAAAAAGAAAAAGTTAAATTTGTTGAACAGTGTTACCTATCAGAACCTGTTCCATAATTTTCACGTCACGTAAACACATGACTTCCGAGACCAGCATCAACCACAATAGTGCCTTCAATCACTAGGTGAAAAGATAGCCTCATAATGTCAAAGATTTATTTAAGTTTTAACTGGTGAACTTCTTTTATACTCAATTTGGTGTTTTAAAAAACAGCACACATCAGATTTGGGTTTGAAATTGATAACCATAAAACATAAAATAAAAAAGCATTAAATTTCTATCAAAGCTTTTATAGCTACTTTTAAACATATCGTGAAGATTTTTTTCTTTTATCAGGAGTGGATTATCATTTTCCTATGACAAGAGAAAAAACTTCATTTTAATTATAACTTTGGACAATTATCTTTCAGATCAACATGATAATTATTTTCTGAGCTACATTTTCATCGTGAGAATTTTATAGGGGATGAGAATTATGATATCAATAATAATCATAAAGATCAACATGATAATTATTTTCTGAGTTATTTTATTGAATCGGGAAGTATATAAATAGTTTTAATGATTGTGGATATTGAAAGTTTTGCTAATAGATATTGTTGGAGCGCAGTAGGCAACAGACAACTAAACCTTGCCTACCCGAAGTTTCCTCGCTTGCGTGGAACTGTTGCTTGTCACTTTTTCAAGAGGTGATCTCGCTCCAAGCAGCGGCTTTACTTGCTGATGTGTTCTCGCTCCAAGCATCGACTTCATGTTTTCTCTTGCTCAAAGCAGCTGCCTTTACTTTATGATCTGTGATTGCTCCAAACAGCAACTTGTGAACTCTATGAACTGTTGTGCTTAAAGCAGCTATCTTATCTGTATTATTTTCCATTCTACTTGTTTTATGTTTTATGCCCGAAATAAAGCTGAATGATTTTAATTACATTGCCTTCCTTCTACCACGAGCCACACACCGGTATAATTTCCTATAGCAGTCCTCTTCCCAAATCGAGGCAGGAACAGATATTAATCTCGATTATTGTGGAAACACAGAAAACAATTAAAGGGAACACCTATCCTCAGTCGAAAGAGTATACGTATTTGTGGTTTTGATGAGGTGGAGACTATTATATGTTTTGGATCTATTTGATTTTATTTTCAAAGAAATATTATTCATCATGAATTAATTTTTATCTAAGTAAAACCACATTATCGTTCAAATATAATCCTTGAATTTTAATTGAATTAATAAAACTAAAAATTGGCTTTAATGTTATTCAAAACTAGGGGCTATCTTTTAATTAATCCAAATTTAATCATCAACCCTGTTTTTTTTATAAATACGTGATTATCTAATTGAATCCGTAGTAAAAAGTATAAGCATTTAAGATTTTCTGTACACGTATCATACTTCAACCTTCTGGCTAACGCTACCACTACCAGTATTACCATTTTCACGTCCCGCATTTTCACACAGGACTTTCACGAGTACACCCATGAGCACCCATTCATGAGCAAACAAAATATAGGCACACATTTTGCTTATATTTTATTTCTTACTGGTGAACTGTATGCACTGATCTTCCAAATGTTTCTGGAAACAGTAAGATTTTTTTTGTTAAATTTTTTCTAGCATCAAATTCAAAGTACAGAATCAGAATGTCTTCGAGTTTCCCTTTATGTTGTTTTTGTCGATGTTTTCGTTATTTTTTTAGCTGCAAGGGCCCCTGGTGAACAATATTGTATGATTTAATTTTTTTGTTAGCAAATTATTCGTACACTTATAAAAAAAAAGGAAATTTCCAAAATTCCTTCTTAACTTCTCAATATTTCTGAAAGAAATTGTGACCTCTAAGATGCTTCATTTCAGTTTTTGTTTGTAGGGTGTTTCAAGTTTATAAAGTATAGTTTCGAAATTTACTTGATACTCCTGGACCCTTTATCATGTTGGGTCGTGGTATCTTCAATATGAATGATTCGATTAATTAAAAATGAATAGACTAGCCTTGCTATTGACTAAAATTAATTACTTCTGAGTGTCATTCATGAATAATATTGTAATTAATTATTCCCATCAATGAATGCAGCGTTTCAAGCCTTGTTCTTTATGTATATGTGAGTGATAAAACCAAATTGTTCCGTAGGTTAACCTTTGAAAATATTAAAATCTAGGACATCTGAAATGTTTTAAAACCTATTTGTAAATTGGTTTCAGTATTTTCAAAAACCTATGAAGAAAGTTGGTGTTCGACGCATTTTTTACTTACCCATATATAGAAGGGCCATGCTCAAATTCACTCACAACACTGTGGGAGCGAGCATATTGTTTGACTCTTCAACTTCTAAAGAAAGGGGATAGAAACATAGAATCAAGATAACATTTTGCTACAATAGTAAAATTAAGAAACCTTAAGGGGGTTGGGGTTCTAACCTTGAAATACTTTTAATAAATCCCTCCCACACTTGGAAGCAGGATTTTCTCAATTTTTGAATAGTTCTGTATGATATTTTTATATCTTAAAGAATAAGTACAATAAATGTAGGATTCTAGGAGGTGTGGCTGATCCACCTTGTCCCAGTGTTCCAGTTCGTTGTAGTGTCTCACAAACAATTTCCTTATTATAATGAAAGTCATACTGCTATACTACAAGATTCACAGTGAAGGAAATAGAAGAAAAATTACAAATTTATTGTAATTAATAGTTTTTAAAAAGACTATTGCTGATGCAATTTATATTTACAATGTTCATCAAAAAATTCTTTTTTAGCAATAACAACAAAATTTACTCTATAATATTGTCTGTAACAACCCAGTTTCTTACGTTTTACTGTTACCACCCGAGTGCAGTGTACAGTCAGACTTCTACGAGAAAAACTTTGGACCTCGTACAATATTTTGGCTGTTGTTAAGGGAACTGATTTTTTTTTAATTTTGGGGATGATGGTAGTTCATAAACGCCGAAAAAAAGTTTTTGCCAAATATCTGTGTGGCTAAAGTTTAGCGTTTTACTTCCTTACAAAGTTTTGTTTCTCTGTCAAAGGTTTTCTCGGGGCGGTAAGTCTTTATACTTAGTACAAAATTAGGGAGCCAATTTCATCAGAGTTAACTTTCCTACTTCATTGCATCACTTTCTTCATTTCTCCACTTCCTTGCTTCACGCATTAGTTGACACTTGCTTTTTTAACCTAATTTCTTTGGAACGAGAGAAAAATTTTACACTGAGTGAGAAAAATTACGGTTTCAGATCTGAATACGTTGATATTTTGGTATGAAACTATTTTTTTCAAATAAGAAAACACAGTTCTTTAAATTTTGAAATACCAGAAATACTAAGTTTCAAACAATTCAATAGTCACCACTCAAATTATATGTATTTTTGTTTAATCTTTGCAGTTTATGCGGTTTACCATTATACATCCATGCTGGATTGGGATTTTAAAACGTGATAGCCAGTCTCACTCAGACGTGGTATCACACGTTAATGACAAGTAGACTTTACCTGCTCTGATAGAATGCTGCACCATCATCAAAAAGGGTAATTTTGACAAAAGCCATGATGTATCATTTTTGAGGACCTGCATATTTTCAAAAATGACTATGCATATTTTAAAACTTTAATAAGTATGATTCGTAGCCAGTTTGAGTTTGTGAAATACTCAGATTTGAGTATTTTTTACTAAGTTTTGAAAATACCGTTTTAAGAGTGTAGAAAGAAAATAAGAGGGAAAGAAGCTGGAAAAAAGAAATGGGAGAAAGAAGAATACGAGGATTCCCGGATCATCTTTCCGTTATATGCCAGTCCATCCAAATCACTGGCTGTCCAATTTCTTTGATCATCTTTGATCATCCATGAAGAATCCCTGTAATTTAGCAAAACACAAAGTATCAAAGTGATTATAGTCTCTGACAAAGATAAAAAATCTCTTTAAAAGAGACACAGCCTAAATTTTTAATGTGAGAAGTTTAAAATCCTTTCTTTAAGTGTTTAAATACAGCTTCCTTTTTTAATCGATTGCAACTGAATCTGGGGACTGACCACACAGCTACTATCTAACGCGGCTGCCGTTTAACTGTTTGCAATTTACTTTCTCTGTTTTCTTAAGAAAGCAAATCATACAAGTTTTTCTTTACCGATAATCAAATTCTTAACTTCGCATAAAAATTTAAGAAATAGAAACTAGGTATGTGTAAAATAAGAAATTCAACGAATGGTCAAATACTTAATAGAGGAGAGTTGGGATACTTGGGCCACTTTTTACTGTTACTGTTTTTTTTATTTATAATTTTTTAAACTATAATATATTCAGCAAAAAGAAATATTGTGTTTGAAAGTTTGATATTTTTTCTCTAAAATTATATGGTAAATTATTTTTATTTGGATCATTTTTCAATACCTAAAAACTACTTCCATTTTCCTTTACACAGTAGCTCGAGAATCCCCATGGGGATACATGAGCCATGATAGAAAGATGCTTGAAGCAACTCTAAATACGCCTACTAAAGCGAAATTTCCAAAAAAAATTCAAAGATAAATTTTAAAAAAAAAATTGATAATTTAGCACCATATTAAATTGAAAATATTGCATCAGTTGTCAATTATGAATGATATTATTTAAACTTTTAAAAAGTAGTTTTAAGTAAATATAATAAGCTTACTCCCATTTGTAAAACCATCGGTCCTTTCTACCAGCAACAACTAAAGAACCCCTCCTGCTTTTCAATGAATCCTTCCAGATAAACTATTATTTCGTTAAGAACCTTCCAGACAATCTCAAAAGCTTTAATCAAATAATGGGGCACATGCAACGACGCTTTGATATTCTTGCAAAAAAACTTCATATAGAAATGAGAACCCTCCCCTATCGTTGTCTTAAACCTCTCCTGCCCCTACATTCATTATAAAGTTACATCGAGTTTCAATCAGGGTAATCATTTCGGGATACCCTGAAGATGATGGTAAAAATAGGACGCTTGAAAATTCCCGTTGATTTTAATTAAAGTCCAATTATTCAGTCGGCTAACTTGCTTCCGCTTGAGTAACCGAGAAGACTTCCTTAAGAGTTTATCCACGGATGGAGGATTCCTTTTCCTTTGGGAACTGCTTAGGAGAGATGATTCCTTATTCGAGCAGAAGAGTTCGCACTCTTTGGGATATTTTTTTGTTCTTTCGTTTTATGAACCTGTGTACGCAACTGTTTGCTGGGATTAAACTGATTCTGGGGGAACTGGGTTGGGTTTGTATGCTCACCAAGGTGGAGCATGCTTGGAACTTTTCTTGTGGGGGGACTGGACCAGCAGTGGCCGGTAGCTGAAATTACTAAGGGTGATGCTCAAGGAAAAATGTTGACCTTGGTTTAAAATTGATTTAAAGAAAACATACAAGTTCATAAAAAAACTTGAAAGAAAAACATTTTTTAGAAGAGTAACATATTGCAGTTTAATCTTATTCTATTCCTCTCTCGTTGAAATCCATCGTTTTGACTCGTGCGAACTCATATAAATGGAACTTAAACAGAACCAAATGAAGGTAGGTATAAAAAAATTGAATAAAGTTTGAAATAGATAGGCATTATTCGTAGAAATCGGGGTATTTCCATTTAATGTAGAAATTTTTATTAATAAATACGCAACTGTATTCCTAATAAATGTCTTTATAATCTTCAAACACTAATAATTTTCTGAAAAGTACGGTTTCTTTCTCAGAAATTCAGTTTTCAAGCAAAACACACACAAGGTAAAAATAAGTTCCACAACAAGGTCATGCTACCAGAGACTGCTGAATTGGCAGCATTCTTTCAGTTCTTGTCCAGACTAAAGGAAATTTTAATGCTTTAAAAAGAATCAAATAAAAATATTTTGTTATTGAATGTACCCTTTCTTTTTTATAGAAATAAAGATAATGGGAAGTGTAAAATAGGGTTGGTTCTATCAATATGACTATGATTATATGATGAATATGTCCTTTTTATACTACATCATTCACTTTCCCCTTCAAAAACATAAAATTCGAATGAAACTACCATTTTTTCTCCTACTTAAAGTATATTTATAGTATTAATGCTTACACAAAATATTTTTAAATTTTATTTAAACAAAAAAAAAACGATATTTTTAAAAGACTGTGTAATGATTTGAATTATTATTTTAAATCTTCGCTACTACAAATACATTATTTTACTGGATATTTACTGTCTTATACCTTCAGTTAAAGTGTGAGTAGTTAACTTCTTATCCAAAGAACAACTTCACATTAAAAAACTATTAAAGTTTCCTATATCCCCTTAAGAGAGAAAGGTAGTGTGGGACTTTTTCTCCATCTCTGCAAAGTAAATGCTGTTATAAAACATTTTGTTCATATCTGAACATTAAAACTGGTTTGAAAATACATAATTTATCACAAACCCGCACAAGCTCCAACAAAAATCTCCAAAAAGCTAACACGTATCTTCACTTGGATAGTACTATCAACCCTTACCTAACTCTTAATGTTTTTTATAAATTCACACGGCGTCAAGGTCGTCGGATCCAAACAGCAGGAACTCCCTTAAAAGGGGGGTCGGATTCTCAGGCCCTATGGTGGGTCGTGGCCCAGATTTCACCCCTTTTCTTGCCATATCCGGAATTCCTCACGGGACTGTTTTAGGTCAAGGAAATTCACTGGATTTACCTAAAGGTGGTTTCTTAGATTTGCTAGGGAGTATTTTCTGACAGTAGGTCATATTTTTTTCAAGAAATTCTCCCGTGAGCGGTCTTACTGTATAAGGATAAATTTTTGGTGACATTTTCACACGGGGATATTCATTTAGGAGCAAATCGAAATAAGTTATACGAGAAAGTCTTAAAAAAAGAACACTTAAGAAAGATAGTACTAAGGAAGATCTCTCAAAGAGAAATTTTGAGCAATTGGGGGCCATTGCTTTACTAACTTGAATTTTGAATGTATGCAAGAGTTTCAAGGCCTGTACAAAAATTCATCTTACTTTCAGAAACTTAAAAATACAGAAATTTTAGAAACTTAATATTAAGAATGGTACTACTATATTTAAAAGTAGGGTATTAAGGTAGAGTTAGTTTTTTACCAAAAAACACTAGAGTGTTTGAAACTCATTTAATGCCGTTACATTTATCTTTAAAATCATCCCTAATTTTAAATATGATAATGATCTTATTGAAAATTTGTATGCATATTTAAAAACTTTCAAGTAGTGCTGATAATCATAACATCTAACAAACAAAATTTCAATCTCATAAAAATGTATTAAAATAGTTGTGAAAACCAACTACTCATATATCAAGAAGAAAATCAAATTTCCATAATTGAATTTGAGGGGTAAATGTTTCACATTTTGGTCTTGTATGGTAAGAAAAGTCTGAAAACTGCTTCTGTTCCGAAAGTTTTTTTGTCAAATTCATCGAAAATTCACTTTAAATCTTCTCAATAATTAGTTTATTAACAAAGAGAAAATAAGAATATAATTATGATTTTGTACTTTTAAGGGATTTAATGAAGCTTATTTTTGAATAACATATAACACTTCAGTTATCACTTTATAGTGATAATTCCTTTTACAATTGATATTACACAAATTATAATTTACTACTTTATTTCCCATACTTGTATTAATTTATACTTGTTTTAAGACAATATTCAGTTAGAAAGCATAATAACTCTTTTCATCTATGGTAACAGAAACTTTTGTTAGAAACTAGTAGAAACAAATCCTCATAAACATTTTAGTACACAGTGTATCGCCTTATGCGAATAAGAAATATTTATTTTTGATACACTTAGTAAATAGTAAAGTGCCAACCGTGGTTACACTTCAAGGTAACAAAAAAAAAGATATTTTATCCTTCTATTGTATCAAACAAAACCCTTTGGGATCATTAATAGATTTTTCATTAATTATTCAAATAGTCAAGAGACACAAAGAACTTCCATGTAATGAAGAAAATATGTAATCATATCATCCAAAAATACAACCTCACATGCACACTCTACTTGATAGTTAAAGATGAAAACTCGCATTTTAAATCAGCCTGGGAAAGGTAGAACCCAAGAAACTTCAAGTTTTTACCACACTATGTTTCTACCCCTTCCCTCCCATAGTAGCGAAGGGGACCAAAAAAGGGGGACAGAGCCAAGTGGGAAAAAGACAAGGAAATGAGTCCCACTCTGGTGACCCACTTTAACCATCGGTATGAGCACAATACCTCATAGGGGAAACCAATGAATTCCGGATATAGGAATTCCGATGGATATCGGATGTGATAAAAAATTATAAACAAGCAACTACAGTGAGGTGTTTAAGTGACCTAGATTTTTTTCAATCTAAGACATTTAGAGTAAGAATTACGTAAGACATTTTCAGTTTGACTACCAGAGACTTTAGTCATGTGATATTGTCATCTGCTCAAGTGTAACAGGTTAGAAATTTTTGCATCACTTTTTCTATCCATGTGTTCTTATAAATGCTACTTATAAATAGTATTAGCTTGATCACCCGAATATTATTGTTTTACCTTTTGATATATAATGTTCTCCGATGAAAGTTATTTTTTTTCCTTATGATTCAAGGTAAAAGTATCTAAAATTTTCTTGAAAATGAAAATTAAGTATTACTAAATCATTTCATTCATAAAGTATGAAAACTCTACACTAAGAGTTTTTCTATTTATGCAATGTAATCTCTAAATTTGTTTTCTACTTTTGTCCCTACCGAATATGTAGAATAAATAAAAGCTAATTTGTTAAAATTCTAGTAAATGACGCTTATGTGTGTAAGTTTATTAAAATAAATATGCGTACATATATTTATTCAGAATATCTCCCTCACTTTATTTTAATATCTTTCTTATCCATACTTCATATACCTTTTCGAAACTAATATAAAATAATGCCACGCGTACTATTTTACCCAGTAATTTTATATAAACATATAATTATTTTAATATAAATTTATCTATTGTTTACTTATGGATAAATGAGATGGTATATGGATATTTATTAATATAAACGTACTTAAATGTTAAAGTATACATTAATAATTTGAAAAACCTTTTATCAGTGGTAAATTATGAAATTTTGTTTCCATTTGTCAAACCGAGAGTGTGACATAAATAATAAAAACAAATTAAAATCATGTCAGTTTGTAAAACGTCAAATATTAAATCTGAAACATTAAGCACTTCTAAAACATCAAAAGTCATCAAATTACTATAAAAAAACGGATTTAAAGTGGTCAAGCACTATATTCCATAAAAATTCAGTACCTACTTTTGTACATAATATAGTAGTCATCAAATCACCCATTATATGCAATAATACTATTTTCATACTGACTCTTAAATTTAGTTAAAACAGACATTGAAATCTCTATGGGATATAAATAAATAATGCTATGAGAGTAAATAAAAAACAAAAATCCATGCTAAACAATCACTTAAAATTTTCTCTTAGAGGAAACAGGGGTATGTTTTAACAGCATACTACTGCCTAGTACTTATGATTAGTTGATTTCTTTATAACTACACATTTTATATTCATTATTTCAAAAACATTTCTAATAAACGTTTGTTAAACCATAATTTATGTCAGGAATTTGTTGTCAATAATCAATATTAATTTTACGCTAAATTTTTAATTAAAATCAGATTGAAAGTAAAAAAAACATTAAGCACAAATTATATACTAATTATTTGTTTTCAAATTTATCCTATTTATGATTCAAATGTATTTGATTGTGCATAATTCATATATAAAAAAACTATTACAACTTTGGTTTACATATATCAATATTTGTATCCCCCCCCCATTGCTTAAAAGTTTAAGATATTCAATTCCAAAAACTGATTCACAATCCCTTACCTTAAAAAGTACATAACACAGAAAACTTTCTGTTTTAAAAAGTGTTTGCTTGATAATATAATAAACAAATTTGCAAATTGCTATAGATTCCTTTCTAATTTGTAAAAACACAAAAACGCATGCTATCCATCAGACTATCCACCTACCACCAGAATCCATTTAATAAATTTATCCCTATACCTGATTGGTATTTAAAAACAAATATATCCATTTTTCTTTTGGATAAATCTACGCTATTACATTATCTTCTACACTGTTACTTCACACTTATCTATTTACCTACATTATGGTCCAAGAAAAGCATTATTATTTTCTTTTATTCACGTTATCATTAGTGTTTTTAAATTAGTAGACCAAATCAATGACTATTTTCTCGTTCTTGTTTTCCTTACTCAAAATATTCATACTTTTATGAACGGGTTGTATGAAAACACTTCAATAATACCAGTGTTTCTGGGGAAATAACTGGATATTTAGGGATTTTAGGTTCAGTTAGAAATTAAATCATCCCACGGTTTGACAAAGGTTTCAGTTTTGATCAAACTTGTGGTGAAAGTAACTGGCATACTGCTCTACCTTATGCAAAAAATCCTCTCACTCAATTATACTTTGTTTATTTAAACGGGTCTCGGAAAAATTGTTTTTTGTAACGTTACAACATTATGTCCTAGCACTTTAAAGGTGTATCTCCGACCCCCTCATTTATATTCTAAATATTCTTGTCTAGATCCCCACAAACCACCCTATCATTGGTATTTACATTGAGTTCTGAAACACTCTATAGTATTAAAGGGATTTATCACATCTGTCCAAGTCATTTTTAGACTTATTGAAAAGGATCAAACCACTGCACTCTTAAAACGTCATTTTCAAAACTGAGTAAAAAATACTCAAATCTGAGTATTTTACAAACTTAGACTGGTTCCGAATCAACTTATTTCTCATAAACTTATTTTTGAAAATATGCATGTACTCAAAAATGATGCATAATGTGCTCCTTTTTGAGCAAGTGTATATATGTTTCAAGAAAATATGGCATTGACTGGTATTCTTCTGTAAATATCGGCCTTTGTCAAAATCACCCCCTCGACGGCGCAGTATTAGATCACAATTTGACTAGTCCAATGTCACATGGAAGCGATAAGGCAACTTGTAATGTGATGCCGCAACCGGGTAAGGCGGGCATCACGTTTTTAAAGCACATCAGTGGGAGCATTAACAGTAGGTAAACCCATCATAAGCTGCAAATATTAAACTAAAGTACATGTAATTAGAGTGGTGACTACAGAATTATTTGAAACTGAGTATTTCTGTTATTTAAAATTTAAAGAATTGTGTCTTCATAGTATTTGAAACAAAAAATTTCATATAAAAATGAAACTATCGATGTATGTACTCCGATTAGAAATTTATATTTCTCTCATTGTGTAAAATAAAATTACACTCACATATTTATTTCAGTTAAAAAATATTTAATAGAGAAAATATAAATTCAATTTAAATGATATTGGGTTGTAGTAAGTTCAATCACAAAATTTCTGCTCTTATTTATTTTTTTTTTCATTCTTCAGGTAGGTGGTCTTCTTGTGCTATTTTTGAGCAATAGTAGAAACATACCCTACTATTAAGTATTAAGACTAACATCAAAAGTTTTGAATTACCCCCCAACTTCATGCAATCAAACCATTGAAAATAATTGATGAATAAAGAAAATAGAATAAAGTTGAGATTATTTTAAATTCGCATTAAGTAGTTTGGTTTGTTGTAAGTTAAAACAAATTTTTTTAGTTAACGTAAATAACTGTCGCTGTTTTTATTTTAACTGTAAAATATAACAAACACTTTTCAAATTATTAGGATTCTTAAATAATAAAGATGATCTGTATGATCTTTGAGACATTTTAGTCTCGATATTTCTTCTACAATCTTTCACCTTTTCTTGCACCCAAGAAATTCCTGTCTGATCATTGGAATACCATGAGACAAATGGGACTCCATACTTTGACTGAACCTGATATTGTAATTGATCCTTATAACTCCTCCCACGGTATGACAAGAGTATCAATTTTGATCAAATTTATGGTGAAAGTAGTTGGCATATTGCTGTAGTACCTTATGCAGTGAATCTTTTCACACAATTGTGTTTTGTGTATTTAACCGGACTCAGGGAAAATTGCTTTTTGTAACGCCCTCGTACTACATTACGTTCTAGCACCTTTACGGTACATCGCCGTCCCGCCATTCCTATTCAAAATATGCTTGTCTAGGTCTCCAATAACCACACTACATTTTTTACAGATGGTTCAGAAACAACCTGTATTTTAAATTCCATTTAATATTCAACACATTATTTCAAATTTTCACAAACCCTTCATTTCGGTTATTGACTTAAGATAATGTAAAATATAGGTATAAATTTTATCCTACTTTTATGATTACGGCGAGCATAATCTTGTTGTTTCTAGAACCTTCTTCACACGTGCTTTTTTTCCATGGTATATAGTTTAATTTAAATATAGTAAGAAACAGGTTTAATTTAGGGGGTATACATTCTAAAAGAAAGATACATATTTTAAAAACAAATATTCAAAATCTTTTAGTAGCTTCTTAAAAAGCTATCATGACTCTCAGGCCCCCAAAATGAAAGCTAATATCTCATTCTTGCATTAATGACCTTGTATGTTAATGAAAATTGTGATCACTTAAAAGTATTAAGATTACTTTTTGACTATAGGAGAATTTTAAAATTTGTAAAAATTACCTTTGAAAAGATAAGGAGCCTGTGTTAAATCAAATGTTTATTTTCCTAGGTAAAAGAGGAGGTCTCTTAATATCACCTAAAATCATACTTTAAGGTATTCCACGCACATAAAATCATGCAGTGTTTTTGAGTATCAGAAATCCTTTAAAAATAACAGTGAACTTTTTGATAAATGACTCTCACTTGAACGTTTCTGCTACAGTTCTGAATGTGTATGGAACACCATTATTAATGGAGGGCCTCTGTACTTTCTTAAACTATTGTTACTGTAATTTGATCCCGGACCACATACATATTTCCACTCTTAGAAGATCCTATGGCATGAATTCCATTGATAAGGAACTAAGAATTGTGTCATTATTCCCAAAAAATAAAATTATCCATGATTTTTGGACACGAGTGTATACGTTACGTATAATGCCCACAATGGCCTTATTATCTAATTAAAATGTTCCCTTATTCCATTTTAATATTATTTTATCCCTATCTAAAAGGACAATATTGATATTTTCATGAACAATTAATGGTATGTATACCTGTTTGCAGATATATTTTTAACTCCTCTGAGAGAGTATTTCACTCCTTGAAAATCTGAAATACTCTTTAAAAAACAAGCCAGGAGCATTTTCACTCTTTGAATTTTTCACAAAGGTTTAGCTACCGTTCCCCACCGAAATCAACAAATAATATTTTTCTACTCAAAACACCAACTGATCTCATCGGAGACATTTTCGTCCGACTTCTGGTTAATTGCCAAGCCCCTCTGTGGAAGTTTAGAAAGGGGGTTTTGTCTTTCCTCAATCCACAGCCAATTATTAGTATACTTTTTAATTGTGTTTTCATACAGCCATAGTATTTTTTTTTTCATTTATTGTTCTGATGCTTAAGGAGTTTGATTGTGGTTTTTGTGTCTCTGTATATGTAGTTTATGCTATTTCCGTATTTCACTCCTCATAATTGAATTTCACTCCTCCTAAAAAAGTCAAGGAATATTTTTACTCCTCCAAAAAAATCCTAGGAGTAACACTAGGAGTATTACTTTACATTATGCTTTGCAAATATTTTGCCTTGGCAATAAACATCCAGTGTTATTAGAATACGTTCATCGTTTGTACTATGGCTTTCCAAGCATTATTCATTAGCAAGCTAAAAAATAAATTGGGGGTTAAATTAAATAATATACTAAATGCTCAATCATTTTATGTATTTAATTGAATAAGAAAAATATTTCAATTAAATATTTAAGTACGATTAGATTTACTGTTAACTTTAAACTAGTATAAACTAGATACAAAATTATTTTGTTCGATAACTCTCAGTCATTTAACATGCTATAATTTTTTATTTCTTAAAGAGAGCTTATTAGAAGTTCACCAAAGAAGAAATTTATTTTTGATGAAAAAGACAAACTTCTTCAATATACTAGTACTACAATTGGTCCACGCTTTAGTATAGTAAATGTATTAAGATAGAGTATGTGGATTCTCGTAATTGACATCTGGTACGGGAACTGAACTCACGCTATTTGAATAACATGATCAATGCACATCTAGTTACAGTTCTATGTGTCTACTAGAGAACAAGCTAATCTTAATTAACCTACTGGATGCAATCCCCTTCTAAAATCACTATAGCTCTAAAAATTTATATTTCTTTAGTGCACTATAAATCCAAACATTAAATAGTGAAGAATAACAATATTTCTATTGTACAGATATTAGACTTGGTCAAA
This sequence comes from Tetragnatha montana, assembly GCA_963680715.1. Taxonomy (NCBI): domain Eukaryota; kingdom Metazoa; phylum Arthropoda; class Arachnida; order Araneae; family Tetragnathidae; genus Tetragnatha; species Tetragnatha montana. The sequence goes on along the minus strand of OY796684.1, from coordinate 4,463,671 downwards.
TTGTAAAAGCTTTCAAGCTATTCGTTACTCGGCGACATTTACCTGTATATGAACACTCAGCTTTGGAAATACTTGTTCAGATAAGTAATCGGTATTTTCTGATTCAAGATTCAAATGTTTTGAAAGATTTTTTAAAATATATGCCAGCTAATCACAAAGATTAAATTTCACATAGTGACATTCTATTGAATTGTTTTTATTATTCATTTTTATTTTCACCAAAATGAATAATTGTTCAAATGATTCCTTCAACTCTGTTCACAAAAATACACGCAGCACAAAAATTAAATTCGTGTGTTACAAATGAATTATTATCTAGGATAATAATAGTTTTTATTTTAAGTATTACATGTTCACTAATCTAATGCTTATTAATTGTGACGCATTTTTGTAACGCTAAGTAAACACAATAATGAACACTTCTAACCAAAAGCATTTTGATTATATTTCGATTGTATTCCAATTTTGTTGTGTGAGAAAAATATGGTGTTGTGAAAGTGTTGCAAAAAATTATGCAGAGAGACAAGATGTTCTAAATGTATTTCGATCCAAATTTAAGGACTTTTCAGATTCTTAACATATTTTACAACATTATTTTTTGAACACATTTCTACCATTTTTCAAATATATTCAGAATACTACCACAATAAAATAAGGTGCTAGTGTCCTACCTAACAACACAACTGGAGTGCTGTTAATTTCAGGACAAAAGGGTTCTTAAATGTATTTATATCTGCTTCAATGCTGCGGATTTCAACAACAAAGATTAGTCTATCGTTTCTTCTGATTATAGCTTAATAGTAGACTCTGAGAAATGCTCTTCTAATGATGTGAAAAAGATAATTAAACTGGATATAAATCCTATTAAAGCTAAACTGGGAATATGCGATAGTAAGAATATTAGTGTAAACAAAGTTCTGGTTACGTGCTGTTCCGAAGTTGATCGGAATCGTCTTTAAGTGAATTAAATGTGAAATCCCCTGAATTAAAAATAGTCTTGCAAAAGGAGAAGAAATCCTGCTGTTCTTAATAAAAATGTACCAAATGAAATATTAAATGAAAATTAAAATTGATTTTCAACCAAAATCCTGGAGTTGAATCCAATCAAAATATGAATCAGTGCAAGGTCCCAGATTTACGAAATTCGTACATACTAGGCATGTTGGGATACCATAAACAGGGGTGACATTCTTCAGATTTTAGAGGATTTTCAGATTTAACACTTTTTATAACAAATCAGCTTATGGGCTGAAAATTTTAGCTCAGAATTGTGTTTTTCTCAATTCGAGGAAGTTCTTGACTTATGAGACTCTTATAAATTGGAAGATTTTTATATCTGAGGGAATAGTTGAAAAATTAGTTTGGTTTTGATAACAACAATTGAACAGATTGCCAGATTATAGAATAATATACATGAAAAATTACTGTTTGATCTCTTAAAAGTTATGATATTTTATAAATATTTTATTTTAAGTCGTCTCGTAAAAGAGTGTACTACTGCCTCAAAAGATAGTTTGAGTGTGCCTGATTAAAAAACGGAATTTTCTTTACTTTTTAGCTTTGCAAAGTGTATTAAAAATTATATGTTGATAGGCATTGGTTTTTAGTTTACACACTTTTATATAGCAATTACTTACATCAAAATAATTTAATAGAAACTCCATGACATATAAAATGAGAAAAGTTAAGACATTTTTCTTACCCAATGAATTACTAGTTAGGTATTTTCTGTATTCTCTTTTTATACCTGCCATATAACGCCCCCTTAATATTCTATATGATTTTTCGTAGTAAAAGTGTGCAGTTTTCACAATAATATGTGGTTAACTGAATATTCAGCTTACCAGTTAACTTCTTAGTCTCCAAAATACCTTTAAATAGATGTCTGAACTTTACAAACAGTAAAAAAGGGAGAACACTGTAGGTAAAACTTAAAGCAGTGAAATTTTATCTCAGAAATTTTTCTGTAGAAACAAACATGGGTACCATGCAGTATTTGTATCAAGTTCAGGTACTTTTATACAATGCGTCTTTAAGATATCCTAAATTATAGAATACCTAATTTCAGACAATGGACAATCATGATATGAAGCAATCATTTTTTTGTAAAAAAAAGCAATGTACAGATACATTATCTTAGACACATTTTTAAGATAACTAAACTTGTGGTAAAAAGATTTTTACCCCTGCCGTTAATTCAAATGGTTTTGCTTCTCAATGATAAAGAGAAAGGGGTGGAAATATCCCTTATCTCCATAAAATTTCAGTCTACACTAACTAGATATATCAACATTAACTAACATCTCAAACTAATTCAAAACTTGGTTAATCACTCAACTTATACCTTTAACTACGGAAAGTTAATTTTTTAGTTAGTTATTTAAGTTGGATTTCCGCGGCTCTCAAAATAGGCCCTTTATTGGGAAGTTCGGTTAAAATTGGCAAAATAATATCATGTATTTTTATGGTCCCTCTATCTGATTGTTTTTGACATAAGATCAAAAGATTTCACTTTTTCATGTGATAAATATTGCAAAAGTATGACATGACCACAATTCCTCATTCAATTATATTTTCAATCTCTTTTTAAAATTATAAATGCATTGAAAGTTTTTTTAAGATCTATCTAGAAGAGCTTAATTAAACTTAAAAAAAAATATTTTTTCTAATTTTTTGATTGAAATATATTGCCTTAGTGAACATTTCAAACTTTAATTAATAGTTAACACGTTCACACTTTTTATTATATACTTTTAACACTTCACTTATATTGTTTTTCTCATTCTAGGTCTTTCTATTTGTTATGTTACCTCCATCTTCTTAAAATTGGCTTCTTCATAAAGAAAATGAAGTTCTTTGAACTTGGACTTACAAAAATTCAGCTCTCAATAGAGATTACTATGGAGGAGAACTGAAACTCTACATTTATTTGAATTCTTGAGACTTTAAAGTATGAAATGTTTAGAACTTGTGCTTAAAAATCACTAAGTAATATTTTCAGTATGAAGAGAAAAGTCAGTTTTGAGATGACAAGTTTTTTGAAGGGTAAGATAATGACCACTTTTTATTGTTCTTGTGAAATATGCCTTGTTCTAGTATAAAATACTGATATGTCTATTGTCTGTGAAAACTAGTGCAAGAAAATATGAGAAATATGTGGTACGTTCTTTATATTTTCATATTTAAATTCCATTTGATGAAATTAATATTCTGTTCTTACTAAGCATCACTGTTTTCTTTTCAATAGTTTTGTCACTCACGTTTTTATTACTAATTGTTTGTTTTGATGATCTGTATACGAATATTTCTGAATAAAGTGTTTGTATATTTTTTCGAGTAACTTTATGTATCCATAGGTGATGATGATACCTTCCTACATTGGAAGCTTGTGGGTAATTCAAAGAGAGGTTATACGATCACAATTTGAAAATTACGAAAATAAAATTTACAAAAAGAATGTAACTCCTCAATTTGAATTACAATTGTTTGTTAGCAGGAGAAAAAGAAAATTGGACCCATAAGTCTTTTTACAATCGTAAGTATTTGATATTTATCATAAAAACAAATTGTATTTGTATCATAAATACAATAATCACAAATACAAATTTTCTTCGAATATTTTTAGTTTTCCAACATTATGTTGTCCTGATAATGTTTTATCTCCCAAAAAATTACATGAATTGATTTTCAGGAAATTCTTCCATTAACTCTATTTTAAAAACAACTCCCTACATACAAAAATATTCAGGAGAAAATAACTATCAACGTTCAAAGGGCACGAAAAAATAAGAGAACAAGAAAGCTTCATGTTACAATAAAAAAAGCCCAGGCTTCCCGCACGCAGTGCAGTCGGATGTCTAGAAACGAGGTAAAGTGCATCGTTTTTTATTATCTGGTGCTCTTGGGTTTGGAAGAGTATTTTTGGTCGCATCAGGTGAGATTGAAGAGAGCTAAAAATATTTAGTATAAGAATTAAAACTGTTTGCAATAGTTTATAAAGATGAGAATGAATATTTCTCTTCTTGATGAAGTTCTTATTCCACACCAGGAAAGTTCTGTTTTGATCAATTAAGCCAGGGTTTAAGTTTGATAATCTATTATAATATTTATGGCTTAATAACACAGGCCTAGTTTGTGTATAAAAATTCAAATTGAACTTCAGATTTATTGATTCGGTAAAAGCTCAGGGAGCGTACGGTTTTACTCAGATAATGTTTAATTCACGATGAAAAATATTCTGATCAAAAATAAAAAGAAAAAAGAACAAAAAATATTGTTCTCAACTCGCTAAAACCTTTCCCACTCATCAACTATCTACTTTTTTGAGGATATGCATTTCTATTAATAGTTTCCAGAATAATCGAGGTATCTCTCTATTTGCAAACTTTCAATTTTCTCCAGCACTAAAAGTATTTATAATCATAATTCAAAAAATGATACTACCCAGAAAATAAGCATCCTGTTGAAATCCTGTTGAATTGAAAAACATGTTGTTCATCGTAATGATTAAAATCATGGTTTTTCTCTAATGCTTATAAAACGATAATCCGTTTTCGATTAAAACTTCAACATTTTTTTTTAAAATAGCAATCATGGGCATAACCAAGAAGGTGATTTGGGGATTTATCCCCTCCCACAACTCAGAAATTTCCTCTTTTGACCATAGAAAACACCTGAAACTTCCCCATACCTCCAACAAATACCAATATTCTTTCAAAATTTCTTTCTGGCCACTCCATTGGTTAAATAAAAAATTTTTATCGTTTTCGGATGCTTTTTTTCCATTACTATCAATTCAAACACTTCAATTATGTATGTTTTTCCATTTAAAAAATATGCATCCATTTAAATTATTAATATGCATCCATTATGCTTCCATTTAAAAAATATGCATCTTTCTAAAAAAACATTAGTATCTCTCACCATACCGAAATGTAAACACGTTTCCTACGATTGGAAAAAATATGGAGCTGGATGGAAAATTTCAGAGTGAACTACTATTATGATTTCGGAATATTACATATGTTGAACAATTTAGATCGATATCAATGGTAAAAAAAACTACTTGAATTTCGCGGGGATGTGTCCCAAATCCTAGCTGCTATTCCAGCATCATGAAACTCTTGTGAAATTCAGTGCGTGGACTCATTGTGACATCTAGGGGATAAAATGGGAACTTCCACACAGAATACCTGGGTCATCATCCTGCACCACTTGTCCAGGTAGGTAGGAAAGAAGAAAGAACTATTGGCTATCGCCGGACACGGAGTTCCATTATTTTGATTTTATTTTAATAACTTTAATTTGATTTCAATAAGTATAATTCATGATATTTTAAGAAATTTGTCCACCGTTCTGAAATTCAATTTGTCATGGCGATAGGAGCTAACTTTTTGAAACCTCCTGACACCCCCAAGACTTAAGATCGAGATTTACTACTGCATACTCTACACTCATATCCACATCACCTACTATTTCTTATTCTAAAAAATAATTAAAATATAAGAGTGGAATAAGACAAGAAAGATTTGAAAGTAAACTTTGAATCAACCCTAATTATTTGGGTCTTATAGTTCTTGGAATTAATAGGAGATCAGGACAAATTTACACCCTTTTTGCAAAAGGGTCTTAAAATTTTCCAAATTTGCTGTATTTGGTGCATTTTACTTTTTATGCAGTGGAGTTGCTCTCACTAAAGGGCGAGAGAAATTTTGATGTGTCAAGAGGAGTATAGGATAGATACTCCTAGAGAAGTAATAGGTATGTATTCAGTACAGCAAAATAAAGAAATCAATTTTGACAAGCGTAAGGACATAGTATTGAATAGTTCTTAAAAAATATCCTGAAAAAGCTAAATAAAGATTATTTTGTATTGAATATCTCATTGTTATTATTCTAAAAGCATAAAATTCGTTACATTTCATTAAAAGCTGAAAATATAACCCAAATTTAGTATAAACATAAGAGCAGGCGATTGTAATAATTACTGTTACATCCTTCAATATTCGTCATTAAATACGACGTTAAACCAAAAAGTCTCGAGCTTTTATAAACCTATATGCAGAGATATTTTTAACTCCTCTGAGAGGGTATTTCACACCTTAAAAATCGGAATTACCTACTCTTTAAAAAACTAGACAGGAATATCTTCACTCTTTGAATTTTTCACAAAGGTTTACCTTAAATCTTTAGCCACGGCATCCTAATTATCATACTTTTTAATTGTGTTTTTATATAGCAAAAGTAATGTTTTTCATTTATTGTTCTGATGCTTAGATAGTTTTATTGGAGTACCAAAATAGCATCCTCATTTTTTTTTTCAATTTAATTTTGTCCATTAAAAAGTAAGCGTTTTTAATAAAAATTTTGTCTCTGTATACGTTTGTAGTTTATGCTACTTCCGTATTTCACTCCTCCTAAAAAAGTCAAGGAATATTTTTACTCCACCAAAAAAAAATCCTAGGAATAACACTGCCTATGTGTATCTGAGGCAATATCAACACCTGGTGAGAAGATCAAGTTTAACAATAAAAGACTGGATGGAAAGTATGAATGTTATATTCGTTGCATTAGGATATTTTTCCCGCTTTTACAAGCTGTTTCAATACACAGCTAATAATATTTCTTAATTTTCAGGGTTATACACATTGAATAAAAAATTAAAAACTAACTATTCTGAATTCTAGCTATTCTACTTGACATGTGATGCTTTGTTATCATAAAACATACATTTAACCCATTATGACTAAAAACTATTATTTCTCAAGTTTTTATAAAATAATAAAAAATCCCACTTTGGGCACAAAATTGATCTTCTATCGATTTATTTGTTAATTATTCTAATAAACGGATTGTCATCAAAGTTGGTAGAGGTATACTTGAGGTGTCATAATATCCTACAATATATATTTTGCAAAGAAAATAATTCCAAAACTTATGACAGAAAATTGTGTCCTATTTACTCAGTCAGTCTAAATAGGCATAATCACATGTACTAAAAATGGAAATGCAAGTATAATACCATTTTTTACATCAGGGTATTGATGCTAAATTATCAAAAACATCACAATGCTTTCACAAAGGGGTTTTAACCATAGCCACACATAGACACACAACACATAGAGAATAACTATCTAGATGGCTATGTACTATGTTTTAACTCGTTTCCTCGTTTTTTCCATATTTTTCATGTTTGAATTATGTATTTTTCTATAATTCATTATAGGTATAGAACTCCTACAAACTCCGTAACTGTAAAATAAACTAATATGAAAAAACATCATATTTTCTATGACATATTTTTATAGACCATATCATACAAAAATAATTCCCTTATATATTTATCGATTTGTAAAAAATATGTGTGTCCAAACTCCATTTCAAAGTCTCTCATAAAATTGATTATGGTGAGTCTTTTATTATATATCAACCAATTTTTTTTCCAAATCTTCATTTGAAGCATTGTAATATAGTAACCATCAAAAAAATGCTACAACTTTTGCAAATACACTTCCTGCTAATATAGATTAATATCCGATTGTGAAGGATTCGTCCAAAACCATTTAATCCGTTTATTTATTATAAAAATATATTTCAAATCATCCTTAAAAATTACCAAATATAGGAACAAAATAGCTTTTTCGAGAAAAATAAATGTCTTTTAAAATTTCTAGTTTATTAGACAGACAGTTCTAATGATTCTCTAAATTAATTTTCCTTCTGGACCCCTCATAAGCTACTTGTGGGGTAGTAGTGACATCTATCGAGAGAAGAAAACACCACATTATATTTCTTTCTCAAGTCAGTTTTTCTCTCTCTCTCTCACCCGTACTCTCTCTCTCTCTCTCTCTCTCACTCTTTCCCTTAACAAAATCTCTTTCTCTCATGCCTTCCTGTCTCTTACTTTTCTTCCACACTCTCTTAATTTACTCTTTCATATTTTACAATCCTTAAAAGATTTTGGAATTTTTATTAAGAATGAAAATACTTCAAAACGAGGGATCTCTGGGTTGCAATGAAGACAAAGAGGTTAACGTTATTCATTGCTTTTACTTCTGATTGATAACGTTTCAGACAACTAATACGTGCTTTACGAACTTCATCAAACCTGAATTTTTTAATTCTAACAAGGATATTTTTGTACAGCTAAAATAGGAAAAGATTGAATTATTTATATCTTTTCTTTAAAGCTGTTTTAATAAATATGAATTTTTCTTTCGTATTAACGGATAATACATAATATTTCACCCTGGAATCTTGAATACATAATTATTCACCTTGAAAAGTTGAAATTCATATGTATTCTTAACTTGTATAAATTTGAATATCATTGAATCCAAGGGGCGGAGAGTTAATAATTAAGTAAATTTAATTCAGAACTGTATGAGATCGTAACTTGATTGCATGGATGCATGAAAGAAATTAAAAATATTTTTTTTTTCATGTCCTTTCTCTAACTCTGTTTTTTTAAGAAAAACTCTTCATGTAAGAAAAAGAATTTTCGATTCATATTACTTTCATAAAATCTGATCAAAAATGTATTTAAACATCTTTTTTAAATATTGAATGTATAGTATGCATTTTAGAAATTATTTTCAATTGTCCAGATGATTTGTTGTGTTTAATATAGTATTAAAACCTTGTTTATTTTTTACCATTTTTTAGTTACAATGTTTAATGCATACAATGATAATGATGCTATATCAATATATAATTATAAATGCTGAGGAATTTTCGCACGAATCTGAGGAATTTTTTCATGTTCTATACCTCTATTGCTTCTTATTTTCCATTCTCACATATAAAACAACGAATGGGAAAATTGAATACAATTTGTCACACTTTTCTAGATGAAAATTTTAACATTTTTCTCATTTTTGTACTAAGCTAAATGAAAATATAATGTAAATTTCAATTTAAAAGTTTTTATCATTTTTACCCAATACAAATTTGGTGGTTACAGAATAAAAGTACCATCATTTTTACAATTTTCTAAAAACCTTGGGCATTTTTGACTTAACTTCTATTTTTTAAATTGGACGATTCGGTTTTTATTCAGTCCCTTTTACAATCTAGCTGAATGAATTCATTCCTAGAACTAGTAGCGTCATCTATCAGACTTCAGCCGAGTTAATGAAAATTCTTCAGATAATTATATTTACATTTCATAAAAGAACTCCATACCCTTAACCTGACCCTAAAAATATCGACGATATTAGGGTCAGCGGGTGGGGGCTTTTTCCCGATAACCTTTTCCTGTTCCTGTACAACTAGCTTTTCCTTTAAAAGACCTTTTTGACAGTGAAAACAACTTTTGAGATAAAGTCTTGACTGAATCGGGAGAAGTTGAATTTCGGGTGATTAAGTCTTTTCTTTAGAGTGATATTTTGAAATTTGTTCACATATTCTATAAATATTTTTAACGTTTATAATAAAGTCTATATTTTACCATTCATTTCCTTAAAAATACCAAAAAGGATGTTTACTTTCCGAAAGGCAAGAAACTATTTTAAAGATAAAAACTAAATATCTTTTCAGCTAAGTAAGTAAAAAATAAAATAAAAATTTGTTAGAACCAGTTTCAAATAGTAGCTTCCTCGTGTTTAAAATCTAATTATTATTTGTATATCACACTAGTTTCGTTTATTTTACCCATCTTGTCAATTGCAGTATTTGATCGCCATTTCCATTTGATGTCAAAAGGAAAATAAGATATTTAATATTTTGAGTGACCTGCAACGTAATTTGGAGAGTGACCCAGTAGTTTCTGAAAAGGATTTTCTTTAACTAGTTCGACCTATCGTTTTTCATTAACCTGGTCGACTTTGTTTATTCCAAATAGGTAAATGGTCTCTTGGATTTGATGGTAAAATTTGAAGTCATTTTGGCGTGGTAGTGACATCTATCGTGTAACGGACACAAGATATTCTGTACCAAATTTATTCCGTACGCCAAAAGTTTAATCAAAATTCTGCCCAGTCGCGACTTGTTGCTACGTTGAGAAAATTATTAAGGCCACTGCTCTAACGAAAAATTGGCCTTTGTTTGAAAATTGTGTGAAATGTAACAAACAAGTAAATAGAAAAGTTATTCAAAAAAACTTATCAAACAATTACTCGAACCCTATAAGTTTTTCAAGTCAAATCTTAGTCTAATACACTTCAAATTAAATTTAAGAATTTTATTTTAACTCCAAAAAACGAAATATGAAGCAACAAATTCATATCACAAAAAACAAGTTAGGAAAAATAAAATCATGATTGAATAGAGTTGCAATTGTTTTTCTTTTTCGAACAAGAGCTAAAATAAATATGAAAACAATGCTTTAATGCGAAAAACTGGTGCTGGCATGTTTTTTCCAAGAAGCTGTTTTTCTTAGGTCCAATTTCAAAGAAAGAGGTTACATTCACAGAGTATAGGGGTTTTATTTTGTATAAAAAATTACCTTATCAGTCGATCAGTCGAAGTGCATTCAAAAACCACAAAACTAGTTAAGTTTTACCTCATGAAAAATCACTCATATGAAAACTGTTTCAACCTCTTAAAGAAAACGTTTTTTAACAAGTTTGAAAAACAACCTAACAAGGCTGTATCCTATTTCAACTTGTTCTAATGTAAACTGTTCGTTTGAAAACAATTAAAGCTTTCCTACACATTTCCACTCTATTTGAAGAAAAGGGTATGGATATAGTATACCCATGAATAAGGAATCATTTTCAGTAGAAATCGTTTCACCTCAGAAAAAGTGGTCGGTGATGTGAAAACTTTTCCATGAAGGATTTATAACTATCTTGTATTTATTATTGAATTGGAACTGCATCAATAAAATAGGGGAAAATATTGAAAATGTGGGATGATTTCCTGGTATGGATATAGTATCCATGGATAAGGAATCATTTTCAGTACATATCGTTTCACCTCAGTAAAAGTGGTCAGTGATGGGAAAACTTTTCCATGAAGGATTTATAACTATCTTGTATTTATTATTGAATTGGAACTGCATCAATAAAATAGTGGAAAATATTGAAAAATGTGGGATAATTTCCTCTTCATTTCAGGACACAAGGCAAACAGGAGGAAAAGTAATGGTCGATGCTAATTTACTATAGTATAAAGAAATTAAACTGTATTTCCTTTGGAAATGCAAGCCAATTTGAAATTTCTTGTGGTGTTTCCCCGATATGTTATTCTGCAATATCTCTCATAACTGCATAAGGAATTATTTATTCAGCTTTATCGAAATTATCTTTATAACAAATTTATTACACCTCTTATAAATAAAATGTCCTCTTTATTTTTCTTATGTAGAGTGAAAAACCGACTACGTATATGTATAACGATAATTTTCTTTCAAAAAATTGCTTCGTATATTTAAATTCCCTTAACCAGTTTCTAAACATTCGTTTGTTAGGAGTTTTAAGGCCTAAGGCCGAAATCAATGCATTTTTCACCAGAAATGGCACCAAATCCACTTAAATCCATTTCTCTTCCTTACAACATTAAAATACCTACTTATTTTTCTTCATTCTTGAATTACGGTAGAATACTACATTGTGAATTACTTTTTTTTTCTTCGGAATACTAAGTTCACATCAACAGTGAAACTGTCAGTATCTTAGTTGTTCCTAAAGCCATAGCATACATAAACCTAGTTCTACTGTGCTCGAAGTAGATCTTGTTTTTATAGGCGATCTTACTCTAGTGGGGCTAAACAATGTTCTGGCGCTTTTGTCCATTTTCATGGACATCGCGCCATTCCCAACCAACCAACCAACCTACTCTAGTGGGGTTCCAGGAAGAACTGGATCGGTAGGAGATGAGCACCGATATTTGCCAGGGTCAAAGCCTATAGGACACGGGACGACTGAGTTCCGTCACATATCCACTGATCCCTTAAATTGCTAGTTGTAGGGGAGAGGAGGCCTCAAGAAATATCTTGTTCGGCACAGAATGTCCTTCTATGGACCCTGTGCAACAAAAATCCAAATCACCAACCAGCTCAATGCCAGGACTAACAATTTCAATTTTCAACGAGTAGCATGTTACGTGTGCATGACTTTTTAAAATTTTGTCTCGTTCGTCACAAAATGTATTTCTATGGACCCTGTGATTTTTGTCTTGTTTGGCACAGACAGTGGCGTAGCTAGGAAAGAATTTCGGGGGGATATTGATATTTCGGGAGGGGATATGGGATAATTTAAGTGGTTTTCTATGGCCCCAAATCCCCCCCCTCTGGCTACGCCACTGGGCACAGAATGTCTTTCTATAGACCCTGTTATTTTTGTCTCCTTTGGCACAGAATGTCTTTCTATGGACCCTGTGATATAGAAATCCAAATTAGCAACCAAACAGCTCGATGCCGAAGGTAAAAATGTAAGTTTAACCTAGTCGCATGGGACATTTGCCTGACTTTTCAATTTTTGTCTTGTTTCACGTACATAGAATGTCCTAATTGGACCTCAATCCATTATTGCTCTCAATCCTGCCCTTCAGAGGTATGATACTGTGAAGAGAAATTCTTCTCTCTTCCACCTAAAACCTGGCAAAGAGATGCAAACCTGCTGAAAAACCCTCGTGTGTTCTGAGGAATCTTAAACAGATGCATGAGCTCTCAATCCTGCTCTTAAGAGATAATATGATACTTTGAAAAGATACCCTCCTCTTTCCCCTAAAACCTGTCAATTAGATCATGACCTGGTGAAAAAAAACTCATTGATATGTTATAACTCAAACGTTAGGTGTATTGCATATGGGCTTTCAATTTTACCTCAAAGGATGAACTGAAAGAAATTGATAATCTCGTGTAACCCCCTATTGTCGTCTTGAAAGTGACAATCTTAATGTCTTGATTCAGAAAGTTCATGGACTCTCCCTCCTGCCTCTCAAGTTAATGAAATTGAAGTGTAGCTCATCTCGCTACAACACTCTATTGTCAATATAATCGTGACTACTTGAAAAAAATTTGTATGTTGCGAGTAATGATGAAAATCTGAATGGTCTGCCTGATTAAGAATAACTTGAAAAGAAAAAAATGCCCTTTATCCTCCACATTTCTCTTTTCGTTTGTGTCATTCTGAGAGTGTGTAGTGACTGCACTATATATATTCTAGGTGGAAAAAAAATTGCTAAAAAATTACACCTCTTGGTTTTTATAGTCCGCATCCTAATTACATTGAAGTACCACTCACTGCATATGCATAAAAAACTCTATGCAACCTGTGCTCTGCTCTTCCTATAAAGAACTCGATCTCTAAATGACCAGACCAACGGTATTTTTTTCGAGCAGAACAAAAACTGATTGTTTACCTAAAAGGTGAAACTGCTTTAAAAAACCTTTACTGATTATGTCTCTTGGACTTTTCTCCCCGCATTGCATTTCCTTTCTCTTGGAAATTGAATGGGAAAACTCGCCTCATAAATGTTCTGACCTACTCCACGAATAGTCAGACCTCTGCTTTAAATATCCAGGCCTCTTAAATGTCCTGACATGTGCCTCGAATAGTCAAGCCTCTACATGGCCCAGACTTCTGATTTAAATATCCAAGCCTCTTAAATAGTAAGAACTATTCCTTGAATAGCCAGGGCACTAAAATGCTTGGCCTTTGCCACACGCATTACAGTTGCAGAAGTAGAAATAATCTTATTTCTGAGAAGGTTAGTCTGGTGCATTTTGTCAGTATGGTGCATTGAACCATTAAACCTAAAACAACCAACAAACCATATTATAAGGAATGGGGTTTTTTTACTTAATTCACTTTAAAAAAGGGTAAAATTGCACCCATTTTTGATAAAATATGTTTATATCATGTTTATAATATGTAATTTAATATATGAGTTATTACTGGAAATTCACAAATGGTTTTAATATTACAAATTTTGTGATTTAGGATCAATTCCAAGTACACTATAATTTCAGATTATCTATGTTAAGAAATTAACTTGTTTTATGGATGAAAACCTGGGGTATCTTTCAATATAAAAAAACAATGGATTCCATTTCATAATACTATATAGGCAGCCTTAAAGAATTCAATATGGATCCGCCTCTTCTGCTCCTCTGACCATTTACTGTGTTTTTATAACCAAACAGCAATAACAACTGCTGTTGCCTGGCCAACTAAAGTGTGGATGTTAAAAAGGACTTGAAACACCACATATTGAAAATGCATCGCTTGAACATCTTTTTGTCAAAATTGATTTTTGATTGTATTGCGGTTGTTGTGAGGAAAAAGACAATTTCTGAAAAAATTAACGACAGAAAAAGTTTTTATATAGAACTTTGATCTAAATTTAAGAACATATGTGGATTCTAAACTTATTTTTCAAGTTCTTTAGTACACGTTCTGGGTGGCACCACTTTTTATGCCAATTCAGAAAACTATCATAAATGCAATCAAGAACTAAAGAGTTCTAGCTAAAATAATACGATTTAAGTGTTCCTAATTATTTGAAGACAAAAGTAGTTTTCTTCAATCTTTATGTGTTAAATTTGTAATAGAGCGTTTGAAGTGTAGTTCTAATGTCTTGTGATGTTCTGCATTTGAATTTCTACTAGTGATATATAACGGGCTAGACCTGCACCCAGAGTGGGGTATAAGATCAGGTGCCCTGGTTCCAAGAGGTCACAAAGATGGACAGTCGGAACCGTCCCTCTCAAAGCGACACAAAAGGTCCCTCAACACCCGAAGACCCCACCGGCACGCGCAGCTCTAGACCGTAAAAAAAACTGGAAAAAATGCATTTGACAAATCTACACTTCACATAAATGAGCTTCATAATTCGTTCCAACACAAACTGCTGTGTTTTCGAATGCAGCAACTTCTCTTTTCGTATAAAGACAGTTTCGAACCATATTTATTGTCATTGTAGTATTTTAATAAACTTTAAATATCTTGAATAAACTAAGTAACCTAAAAACAGCTTGAAATTTAGATTTCGACGCTAAGATAGAAGTTTCTATCCATTCGTAGGATACCATAGGTGAAAAATTTGTTTGCATAGTAGTATATTAGGTGTAGGATAGTACATCATTTTAAAGGGGAAAGTCCAAGGAAAAGTATTCTGTAAGAATATACATATAAAATATTTTTCTTTAAAAAATAAGCAACAAATTGGACCTTTTCTGACAGCAGAGATGCATGAATTTTGTACATCATTCCTAATTCTAATTTACTTAGAAGTTGTGTTTATTTTGTGAATTTTTTATCTATTGCAGTAATTACTATAAGTAGTGTGAAAATGTTATATGCAAAACATCTGCTACAATTTCAATTTTGAAACAAGAGTAACCATTATTTAGTTGTAACAACAGTAACCATGAGTTTTGAAATTTCTATAGCCACATTCACCTATTAAAGGTATTATATTCAGTTTCTACAAATTACTTTGAGTTTCAATGAAACAATTCAACTCAAATTTAGGATCTTTTGTATACTCAGTACTAATTTAAGACGAAATACTATCAGCTCATTGGCAACATGCACAAATGAACCTCTTCACAGCAAAACTTAGGTATGATGGGGATATACATTCAATTAATTGTATTGGTATCAGATGAGTTAACCCATAGCAAGGAAACAGTAATTGCGTACATGGATATTATTTTGTAAAAAGTTCCAAAGCATGTTGAATGTGTATATCAGTGATCTGGTCTGATGGACCTGCATTGCAATTTAAAAATAAATATGTTATGTCGTCGTTGAACATCTTGCAAAAAAAGCATAATGTCTCTTATTAAGATGGAATTTTTTTGCAAAGTCACATGGAAAAGGATCAGTCGATGGGATAGGTGCAACATAAAAACTGGTTGTTTGGAATAACACCAAAAGCCGCCGATATATAGTACGCAACGCTTCAGATTTTTGAAAGGCAAGCGAATGCACCAAAATATACGTTATTAATATAGAGCTTGAAGCAGTAAGAAAAAGGAATGCTATGATGGATTGCAAATCTAGTTTCTCAGAAAGTCTGCCAATTAAAGGAATAGGAAAAATGCATGGTTTTTCAATTATTAAAGGAAAACCTGTTGGCTGTACTATCAGGGCTAAAAACCTCCCATCCAAAGAAACATAGGATGACTATAAAAGGGAAGAATGGGTTGTGTATGATGAAAATTATCTAAGAGAAGTGCTAAGTAGATGACTCATACTGTGTTAATGTTATAGTACCAGCAGGGTAATAACTGGAAATGTTCCAAGCAGCCAGATCAAATATTTTATGAGGGTACTATCATAAAAAAACTAAGTTTTCCAATTGTGGTAAATGCTAGGAACCATTATAGATTTGATGATAATGAATAATTATGCCCTTTTACATTTATTTGCTCTCTTAATTTAAAAAGGAGCTTCATATCTAGTCAAGAATTCACACACGTCTAGTCATTTTTATATTTTTAAGGTAAAGTGAAGAGAACTGACAAAAAACAACAAATGGCCAGTTCTGAAGAATTTAAAAAGTATTCTGAACCTTAGTGTTTTGGTTTATGAAAGCAGATCAGCTGAAGTTATTCCAATGCAAGCTCTGCTAGATGAATACAATACAATGCATAGGAAAGTACCAAAATGATTTTTTTTTCTCACACCACAGCAGTCAATACTGGTCAAAAGAACGATACAATTCTCAGTATCTATGATGTATCTGCTAAGCTCAGATACAATTAATACAGAAGGATTTAGTAAAGCCTCAGTTATATTGAATGTGAGCATCATATTCTCAACAAGGTTCTACGGTTCTGAACAGGTTCCTTTTATCCCTACAAAATTAGGTACCCAACATCAGCTATTAATTCATTGAATATGTTTTGGGAAGATATGTGGAATTACCGTAAAATTTAACCTGGCTCAAAACATGAACCAAACCTTGAAAATCATGGATAGAAAGATTATTTCAAATACCTCTTTGAAGAAGAGGAAATGGCCACATATAAAATGGCTTTAACTGCCCTTGTAATCAGATGAATTTAATATTTGCTCTGATTGGCTTTTTTTCTCCCAAAATGAAGAAATCAATCAGAATTTCATTTGTGACTGTCATTTCTGAATGGGCCAAACTTTGGTTTTACGAATCAGTATATTAAATATTCTGAAACCATCTATAATGAGCTCTATTCACCTGAATCCAAACTTAAGTACCCTCAGGCAGAGATATTTTTAACTCCTCTGAGAGAGTATTTCACTCCTTGGAAATCGGTATTACTCTTTAAAAAAAATAGACAGGTGTATTTTTACTCTTTGAATTTTCAAAAAGGTTTAGCTTAAACCTTCAGCCATGGGATCCTGATTATCATACTTTTTAATTGTGTTTTCATACAGCCATAGTATTTTTTTTTTCATTTATTGTTCTGATGATTAGGGAGTTTGATTGATTGAAACCCATAATAGAAACCTCATTTTTCCCCCAATTTCATTTTGTCCATTAAAAAGTAAGCGTTTTTAATAAAAATTTTGTCTCTGTATATGCAGTTTATGCTATTTCCGTATTTCACTCCTCATAATTGAATTTCACTCCTCCTAAAAAAACAAGGAGTATTTTTACTCCTCCAAAAAAACATCTTTGCAAAACCTGCATGTATAGGAACCATATTTCCAAAAATAAAAGCTATTTTTTAGAGTTTTGGACCAATATTCATTATTTTTCACTACAGGGTTTTAAATTAAAAACCCTAATCTGGGTAGTTCAATGAACATTTGTTCCATGGGTTTTTCACAAATATTTTATAAAGTTTAGAGGTGCAACTAAAGATAAGCCAGCAATACTACTAATGGTTGACCATGATCATAAAAGTCATATCTCTGTAAAAAAAAGAAAAAAATATTTTGCTAAAGAAAATGGTGACACATGTAAAATTTCATCCCCACATAACTACAAAATTAGCACCCCTCGACAAAGATGTTTTCTAAGAATAGAAATAGAGTTATATGAATCATTTAATAAATACATTCGAAAATGTTTGAAAATAAGCAAACAAATATAATGAGGCTGAATCAGTTCGGACCTTATTTGGAGAATGGAAAAAATTAAGAAACCATTGTAAAAAAAGTAGTTATAATTTTTTTTGGAAAATAAGTGGCTTAGATAATATTTCAACCACCATGAATTATGGCAACGTATTTTTTTTATCAAGATTCAAAGGTAAATATGGTGTATAAAAGTAGGTTTTCTGACAGGGATGATATTTCTTTCATCCATAGTACTAACAAGGTATGTTGTTTAGTTGTTATGGCGCAGGGACCATATATCAGGCCATTATGCGCCAGACAATACAGTACAATAGAGTGCTTCAAGAGTGCTAAGAAGCTCTTGTTAAGAAGAATACACATGTATATGAAAGTCGTATGTTAAAAAATGTTAGAATATGTAAAGCAGAGTACCCTTCTCTGCAGAGATTGGAATAAAATAAGCGTTTGAATTCCAGAATAGTTGCCGAGTGTCCTGTCGCCGAAGCAACTGTCGTCTCAAGCGACCAACCCTGCCTCCTCTCAACTAGGTAGGCAAAAAAACAATAGCTCCCACATTTCTAGTGACTCAGTAAAAAAAGTCATATTACTATTTCATATCAGATCTTGACAGTAAAAATGGAGTGAAAAACAGTAAATATTCCTTTTGACAAATTTATATTTTTTAAAAAATTAACAGTAAAATACTACGCAGCAGGTGAGTATCAGCTAGATATAAATATACAATAGGACTACGTATGCACAAACATTAATGTCGTTAAGTTCAAAATTTTACAGAACAGAATGACAACAACGACAATAACACATACATTATGCTAGTCTAAGGATAATAAAAAATATAAATATTGTACACAATTTTATTACACCATTATGCAGCGAAAAAAAAATCTTCATGTTAACACTAGAAGCTCCAACTAGAGCCTCATAATTAGAACCCGCAAAGGCGGTCGTTTTGACCACTAGGTTTTTCTTAGTGAAAATAGCTTTAAATACCTTGCAAAATTCCATTATTATATTCCAAGTTTACTAAGTAATCCCAAAAAATAATGTATTCGAAAGTCGAATAATCCAAACGAGCGAGAAGCGTGGCTCATGATCCAATTCAACTAGAGAAATGGCACAATCAGACGATTTCTGATTCGAATTAATTAGTGGATGCCACCGCTTTTTTTCAGACTTCACGAAGTTTATTTTAATTATGAAAGATAAACAATGGTCTCGAATTAATTTTTATTTCAAATCCATTATTTATTAGCTGATTAAAACGCAAATTTCTTTAAGCATTCAATGTAGTAAAATTGAAATTCATTTAATAAATATTAGAAATAACTTTTTGATAAATAAAATATTTTTAAAAAAAAATTATTTACTCTGTTTACAAATTATCGGTTTTCAGTAATCATCGATGGAAATATTTTGATCCTTTTTATGAGAAAAAACTTTTACTAATACTTCTGCTGTTATGGAAATTTCTTTTCAAATGCAGAAATAAATTTATTATTCAATTGTACGAGGGTTGTTGTTTTTTTCAACCTCCGTTTTGCTCCTGAAAAAAAAAGTAGTAAGAATTTTGAAATAATTTTGGTACTGGTAGTTAGATACATCCTTCAGGATCAATTTGCATCTTTACTGGGAAAAAATCGGAGATTTTTTTCTGTTAGTTATCGAATTTATAAGCGCGCTCCTCGAACTTATTTCCCGACAACACAGAATTTCGCTTTCTTCATCGCGCGACCGCTCCGTTTGCTCTATGGTTTGCCCAGCAATTAACATTAAACAATGGGTGAGCAGGTGAAAATCGCAGGTGGAGGAAGCTTTGGGCTACTTCTTTTCAATTAGGAGAGTACAGTTTATTCGTAATTTATACATATCTATTACCCGTTTTCAAACATTTTTTGCTTTGACAACTTATTTCTCTTCTAAAGAAGATCTGTTTCTCTCGCATTGTTGCAAAGAAATCAACAAAAGCGATTTTACGTCTAAAACAAAGTATTTAAAGATAAAGCTCGAAAATATCGTTTTAAAAAGCTACTCATAATTTTAAACTTTTTAAAATATCCTAATAAAAAATATTGTTACATTATTTCCTTATTTAAGACTTCCTTTTCCTTGAAACTTTAAATAGAAACAGAAATTTTTAAAAATTAAACAGGTTAAAACAATTTCAAAGTAAAGAAGTTTGAATTAGGTATTTTTCTTTTAGAACTCGTTTTTGTCTGTTCAGGAGGGGCGTGGGCCTTGACTTGCGCCCCCTTAGGGGGCGCACCCCACAGTTTGAGAACCGCTGGTCTAAAATAAAGCAAGGAAAGAAATTGTTCATGATAATTATATTGATCTATCACCTAAATGTTATAACACTTTACCTGAGAATCTAAAATCTGAGAAATCCCCTTTCAAATATAAGGAATTATTAAAGCTTTATTCTAATGTTTAACAATAAAAAAATTGACGATTTTTATTTTTAAATAGGATACAAACACTCTTTCCACTTGTCTTTACTAGGCGCTGCCCACACCGAGCTCGTCGTGCGTACTGTCCAATAAAGATCGTTATCTTGACAGGCGGACTCAGGTTCCCCATTCAGCCTTCCCAATAGAAGAGAGGGGGTTGAGAGTGTCTTGTTTACTCGACTGTCCAGGAGGTCAATTAACGTTATCTTGTATTGCGAAGGCTGCGAGGGCCAAGGGGTCAAGATTGATTTATTTTATTGCTCTGGAGTGGCGAGCTCGGTGTGGGCAGCCCGTAATACTGAAGCTCGCCCTACGATGGTTTCACTTGCCATTTTTTTTTTCATATTTCTCATTTATTATGTAAATTTTCATAGGTTCCTCACATGATCTTTGACTCCTTGGCAACTCATGTGTCTTATTTTTCATAAACTCTGTGTTTTATTCCCTAGTATTTCCATGAGCATTTGTGTGTGTAAATAAAGAAATATGAAGGTTCTTCTCGTGGTAATCAGCACCTATTCCGAACACAGACGTTTTCAATTCCTCAAATTAGTTTTTGTTCCTCTCCAATACACACACCTGAAACAAAAGCCTAGAATCCACCCTGCCCCTAGAGTGGCCCCCTCCGAAAACCTGTCCTGGAGCTGATCATGATTCTCAATGCATTTCAATGCGTTAAGCACAGAAGGAAGAGGTCAGAAAGGTCTTCGGCAAAGCTGCTATCTCTTTTTCTCTGTGGGAAAAAAAAGAGGCCCGACGGGGAGCGTCTGTTTCTGTTGGATTTCGTGCAACGCTCAGCGGACAGTGGAAATAGGGCAAGTTTCTTTTCTCTTACTTTTCCTCCTCTGTAAACCGATGATGTACTGATTCATTAAGAATTTATAACACAAAATTGGTTATAAGAGATTTACATATGAAATACTAATTTACCACGAAATTAGCTGGTCGAAAATAGGAGCAGGTGAGTTATTTATTGTTGTGTTCCTTAATTGAATATTAGACCTTTTATTAGATTGTCTTTTTGGTACTTACTTAGAAAGAATGGCTCAAGTTCAGACTAACAGTGTGCTGAGTTTGAAACGTATTTTAAGCTATAAATGGGTAATTATAACCGTAGTTAATATACAAGAGGTGGTATGAATTCTCTTAAAAATCCACCAAAAAATTAAATATCGTTAAGTATTTGCTAATATGAACTTTCGCGGAAATAATGCTAGTATATAGTTTTTTAGAAAAAAACAGGTAATCAGATAACAATGGCGAAAAATAATGAGGAAGTTGCAACCAGCTGATCTATTTCTTCCACTGTTTTATAGATTGGCAAAAAAATTATTCTTAGTACTATATTTTAAAACTTTATAAATATCGGAATGCTGAAGATCGATAGGGAAAATCGGGCTAGTTGATACAGCAAAATTTCAAACTCATTTTTAAAGAAAAATGACTTATTCAGATACTTACTTGTTTTTCTAAAAATTTCAAAAGATGACCCAATTTTACGAAAGGAGAAAAATATCGTCTTTTGTAAAAAAAAAACAATTTTGTATCAATATTTTCCATAAGTGGGGCAGTAGGATACATTGTTTGGGGCACATTAATACAGTGTTTAATATACTCAAAAATATTATTTAACAGCAAAAATGTGGGGAAATTATAGATGTTTATAGATATTAGATGTTATAGATCTAGATAGTTATCAGTTACATAGAAATCTGCCTTCTATCCTATTAAATTTCTGTCATATAAAGCAAAATTTGTGTTTTAAAACTAAGGATATTTACCACCACAATATCTTGTTTAGTCTTTATAATTCGTCATTTAGAAAATCCGAAACCAAACGCAGTGGAAACGCTCCTTAACCATTAGAACTATTTGTATTACAAATAAGTTTTAACTTGCATGTAAATTTATATTTTGTACTATTTTATTTTTTTAATGCATATCACGTTCACATTTTACTAGCAAACACCAAAAATAGGACTTCGGCACTTTTTTCGATTTTCCTAAAGTTTCCAAGAGAAATTTTTATGCAATTTTTACAATTGGATTAGCTCCTCTCTTCCAAAATTAGACAAAAATCAGTCATTCAAAACACTTTCGCGTTTATCTTGAAGACCCAATTATTGAACCGTTCGTAGTCTAATTTTTTGACCTCCTGAAACCTACATATTTCTCAGAAAAATCACCAATGAAGACCAGTTTTTACGAATTTATCAGAATGAGGAACTTGCATGATTTTTTTTTATATTTTTATCCGATTCTCCACGAAAAGTTAAGCTGATTAGCAAAATTTCAGATTGATTAAGAAATTTTTTCAATTAAAGAACCTTTTTTAAAAGTCACCTTTTTTAAAGAGCGCGAAAACACTTAAATCGAGTTGACAAGACAGTGACGTCACTGATCTGTCTCATGGGAAGAGGTCTATCGTAAGAGGTCGTACAGAAAGAGGTCGATCGCGCACATATATAGTGACGTCACTGTCTTGTCAACTCGATTTAAGTGTTTTGGCGCTCTTTAAAAAAGACGACTTTTAAAAAAGGTTTTTTTTAATTGAAAAACTTTCTTAATCAACCAGAAATTTTGCTTATCAGCTTAACTTTTCGTGGAGAATCGGATAAAAATGTTAAATTAAAAAAAAATCATGCAAGTCCCTCATTCGTCTGAAATAACGCTAAAACATTCACGCTCTCACCTCTATGCTCTCACCAACTCTGAGTTGAACCACTATGCGTAGTGTGGCGCTGTAAACGTTAAACCCACAACTCTTTTTGATAGTGATCCATTCGTGAGTATTCGAACGAAACGAAACCTGTTCCTGAGAAGTAGCAGTTATTCTTTGAACGAACCTGTTACTGATATGTAATTACATTTTATGTAAATAAACATTTTCATGTGTCGAACTTCGAGCTTGCTACCGCGCGTTAAACAATACCGCTGTGAACTCTAGACGTTTTGCTGTAGTACTTATTTGATGCATGATATTTAAATTCTGTGTCAAGCCTTCTGATGTTTGTATAATTTTGTCTGTTTTCATAATTTCATTACTTTTTTGGTTCGCCGTTCTTTCGCTTTGCTTTTAACGAACATTCTCGCATTGCTCTCTAAACTCTTCTATATAATTTATTATAACACTTTTATAAAGTTTTATTATAACACTTTCACATAGTTTTATTATAATTTTGAATTGTCTTATTATTTCTGAATTTATTGTCCATGGATTGTGCAGCTTCTGCCGAACATTGCATTGTGATGGGAATGGAGCGTGGAATAGTGTATCCTGATACAGAGTGGGACAGAAACCACACCCCAGGGTTGAAGGGAGGGGGTTCATTTCCATACTTTGCCTCATTCCAAAATGCATTTTCCAATGAGCATTTAAAGTAGCACAATTCTCTGGAACATGCTTGTATTCACACTGATACCATGTTATAGTTAAATGGCTGCTCTTCCTACGGATTTCTAATCAAAAATACAGGTTTCTTTTGAATTAAGGGAGGGAGAGTCAATTTTCTGCTCCCTAAAATAAGAAATGCTTCAATTTATGATTTGGTATTTCACAAAGAGTATAAAATTTAAGTTAATTTTTAGTTGCTTTACAATGCTTGTTTTGATTCTGAAGTTTAAAGCTTTGGAGAAAGAATAGTTGTTACTAAATCCTCCTAATCTTTACTGTAACTAAATGTTTGTAGGACCACCCATAGAAAAACAGAAAAACTCAAACAAATATCTGAGAAATGAGGGCCTAACGTCCGCCAGTGTATCACTGCCTCATTTGGGGAATATTTTTTTAACTTGACCAAAATTGTACTTAAATATTTTTGCTTCTTAAAATGGCCAGTCAATGGGGTCTCACAGAAGTAGTTAATGGTTAACAATCCTCTTTTACCCATCCCAAGGTTACATTCATACATCCAAGGCGATTATTTTAAATATTTAACCCTTTCAAACCTGGCTGTCCCAAATCTAATTAGTTTTGATATGAGAATTATTAATGATTAGATAAAGACTTAAATTTTACTACTAAAAATGAAAATTACATCCAGTCCACCATGATGCACTGATTCCGTGTGAATTTTTATATGCCTGCTTTTTATGTTAGTTTAAACTTTTTCTTCTTTTACGTTGCTTAACTAAGCATTTTTTTATTTAATGAGTCTTCAAGCTATTTAAGGATATGACAACTGATTTAAAATAACACAGGTATATTTTGATTCATTCTCTGTGACTTAATTTACTCTGCTTAATGACTTAAATTAGTCATTACATATTCTCATTCTCTTTTAAATTTAACAGTAAGATAAGTAGTTGTTTTTTAAAATAATATTGTTTTAGATTGCTGAAAACAGTCTAGGATAAAGGTAATATAATTTAAGTGGCTTAAGTGCTATAAAATTGAGAAGCAGCTACCTATATGTTTTCCTATATAAATATTTGTGCTTAAATTTAACCATCTATTTGCCTCTGAAAATGTATTGCAGTAAAAAACCTTTTATCTGGAACCAAAATTCCAAAATGATCAAAGATTCAGAATGCTTCTAGATTTTTAAAATGTAATTTTAGTTGTCCTTAATGTATTTCCCCGCAAAACTTATTGTGTGCCCAATGAAATAATGACCTAGCACTGTCAAAAAGACTTCCTTCATAATAACTTACTATGTAATAGTGCTGAAAACCAATGGTAGGACCTGATTCTTCATCCATTTATTGTTGAGTGGTAAACTACATTCTTTTTTTTAGGCAGGTGTCTTTTTCTTAGTCCAAATATGTAATTTTTTTTATTTGCTTTTGATAGGATAGTTTTACAAACAGATTTAGAGTCTAAAAAAGAATTAGTTTGGATTTGCTAAATTGGATTGCGCCTAATTTTTTAACAAATGTTTTTCCCTTCAATCAGTGCACTCAAAACATTTACTTTGAATAAGATTTAAAGGGGAAAAACTCTTTTTATAAGATGAATTGGAAGTTCAAGTGAAGGGTCAGTAAGAAAATTTTTTGCTCAGGGTGGTTAAAAAGAATTCAAGTTTAAGTGAGTAAATTTTCCAGGAAACCAGTTTATCCTTAAGCTCTTTACACAGTTCTCAGAAACTCAATTTTTTGCAAACATTTTTTCAAGATGGTTTTTGCATAACTGTACTGAAGATTTTGCAGTGGTTTTCCACATCTAATGGGCTCTCATTTTACAGAAATATGGGAAATTCCAGCTCTAATAAGCGGGATCGAGCCTATTCTTCCGATTCAGAATGTGCTTCACCATGTCGTGACGACAAATTTTTTGAATTTGGAAAAGGTAGGAGAGGAAAGTTTGTATTGCAACCATCTTTAGAAGAAGAGGATGTTCCTGATGCTTTTAAAGTAATTATTTTAGCTTCTTTTCTTTTATTGTAAAATATTTAAGAGCTGTCTATATTTAGTCTTTATAGTAATATATGAGACTGGATGAACAGTATGGGTACTTGTTACTGACATTTAAATTTACAATTGAAAACAAGCAGAAATTACACAGTGATGGTCCCTTCTTCAGGGATGAGATTTTTGACTTTTTTGAAATTATCTTAAAAATTTCAGACTGTCACTGAACATCTAAAACACTTATAAAAATCTAAAATACTTATAAAAAAAATCAACTTGTAAACTGAAATATTTCATTTTTCTAAATTCAAGTTAATGTTTTTTACTTATAATGTTCTTTTATATGGTAAATTTTCATATTTAAGCCAATTTAATGTAACAGCTTCACACATTAAAACTTTTAATTTTAAAGTGTAAGAATTTATTGTTGAAATTAATGTTAACTAATTTATTTTTAGTTTTTCCGATTTATTCTCAATTTTAGAGATCAAGTGTTGTTTGCGCACTTTTCAGACTTAGCTTTTTTGCCAATCTCATCCCTGCTTTTTTATGTTAACAACTGGTAACTAGTTGTTCATAAGAAGGCCAATTGATGGGGATATAGGTATCTGTCTGCAATTTATTATGTTCTTGCAATTGTTTTAGGAAAACATCTAACTTTTTGTGTCTAAAGTTTAAGAACTCTTTTTATATGTAATATAAAACATTGTACAAAACCTTGTGGGGGAAAAAATAAGGAGTTAGAGATTTCTTCCCAAGACATTTTGCTAAAGTTACTAGTTCTATGCAAAATCTTAAAACACAGGGAACACAAAATTTTGATTGTAAAAAGTTATTTTATCTGTAATAATAGCAAAGTTTGACAGACATTATTTGAACATTTTGTCACAATTTCGTGAGGGTTTTTAACCTTAAAGGAATAATGGACACACACACAAAGTATGATTGTTAATAAATGTCCCCAAAAGTTTGAGTTGTCTAACTTCATGAATATAAAGCAAATAACTTAACATTTTCTATTAGCCTAATCAATAATCATGTATAATATGTTCCTTTAGGTTTTATCATTTGTTTTAATGCGTAATTTTAGGATAGAGTTCAAGATGGAAGATACAGATCCGCAAATCAAAGTTCAACCGGGGAGTTTACGCATTTCCCCGCTGTTTTTAGGTGGAATGGAGGTGGTAAAGAAGTTTTTGTGAGCGGTACTTTTTCTGATTGGAAACCTATTCGTATGGTAAAAAGGTGTGTTTAAACTAGATAAATGTAATTTTTTTATTGGTCTATTACCAGGCAACTTAAGATAATTTAAAGCTGAAAGTTCATAGTTCAAACATTCAGACATTCAAGTTATCCAAGTTTTATGTGGTGTGTTTATTGCTAAGTAAAGTTTATACATGCTTTTTATCCAAATTTTTTGTTATTGGTCTATTACCAGACAGCTTTGGGTATTTCAAAGTTCAAATAGTCTAAAATTTTATTCAGACAATTCAAGTTATCCAAGTTTTATGTGGTGTGTTATTGCTAAGTAAAGTTTTTCCATGTGCAGAGCTGTAAATTTTTTTCTTAATTCTTTTTCAGTTGGTAAATGTTAGTATTTGTTACTGCATATTCATACTAGATAGGGTACCCACATGTCAGAAAATGTCTGGAGTTTTTCGAAGAAGTTTTAATTATGGCTGAAAAATGTCATGGAAATTTACTTGAACTGAACTGAAAAATGATTTTGAGAACCTAGAAAATTTCAGTGTTAATGTCAGCATCTTATTTTTTATTTGATTAAAAATAATTTATGAACATTTTTGTTAACTAGAAAGTGCTAGAAACCATTACAGTGGATGATAATCTTTAAATGAGAACCCTAGTTGGTAATCAGGGCTCTTAAACACTCTCACCTAACGGCATACCACCAGAAATCATTTCCCTCTGGAAGCAGGCTAAATCTAACATTGAAAACTTTAAAGAATAGAATTAAGAACTTTGAATTACAATTTACCAAGTAATACTGAAATTGCAAGCAAAAAGAAATTCTTTAAACAAAACAATTTAAGCTCTGAAAATCTTTAGTGTAAAATGTTTTGGCATTTCAGTTTCCTATTATGACTAGAGTAAATTTGCCAAATAATTCCAGCACACAGTGTTTGGAGCCAAATATAGATAGGAAGTTGGTAATCTGAGAAATGGGTTAATTGAAGGTCAAGATAATTGAGGATCTGCAAACCTGTTTGATGACCCCACAATATAGTGGCCCCTTCCCTAAAAAGATTGAGAATAATGACCTGCTATAATGACTGTATGCTGTTGGTAGCATTCTTTACCAAGGTTCAACTGCATAACATTTTCACTCAAATATTTTTGAAAAACCAGTCTTTTAGACCTTTATAAGTAATGTGTAAGGTGTTAGAAACTTGTCCTAGGGGACAGTTCATTTCTATCTCACTGATAACGTGTCATTCTGAAAAGGTTAAAAAAGGGGGGATAGTAACTTCCACAAATCTCCAAAATCTAATCATATTATCAGTACACAAAATCTCTAACTAAATTTTAATTAACTTTTTAAGGAAGTTTAACACTAGAAAGACGGCACTATGCTGTATACCTAGAAAGACTGAGTGGGCCTTTTTGGCCCATCTCTGATTTTTTTGCATACGGAGCTAATTATACATCTAAAATGTAATAATATCATATAAATAACTGTTAGAGTATAAGATAGGGACTCAATCTTCAGATTTCTATAGGATTTTTTAATTATTAAAATAAATTGTAAGTATGGGCATGAAAAGTACTTTCGCTATATTTTTATCCATAGATCTGATAAATGAGTTGCTACTCTAGATAAATGACACTGGTAGGAATAATTAATAAAACCCATTCAATAAATATAGCAAAGTTTTTAAAACTGACCTGTTTATTCGTATTTTGCACATTTGGAGCAATGGATACAAAGCATTTCTCCAAGTGCGCATTTTCCACAAACCAATTTTTTACTGTCGAAACATGTCTTTAATGTATGGTTTCCTTTAGAGGATACTATAATTCTACAAATAACCCTTTTTCTCATTGCTGTCTTCTTTTTTTATGCTTTCCCCCCCCTTTTTATGGTAGAAATGGTTGTTTCTTTGGCAGACACATAAGGGGCACGGAGCTCTTCACATAATCTCAAGATGAAATTTCTACGACTTAATTTCTTTTTTCCGGCTACTACCTTGTATAAGATCCATGCATTTACAGCAGAGATATCTAATATGCTATAGAAAACATGCATAGGCCAACCTTCCAACAGCTAGAGCCTGATTCGGTGCTATACAGTCGTATCACTTGATCCACAATGATGTCAATTCCATACTTAGTTTCGTTGTAGTAAGCTATAGTATCCGGCTTTTTCTTTTCCTTCTAGTTGTCTACAATACGGTATAAAGATTTTGTTTTCCTCATTTTGCAGTTGGCGGAACCTCTCTACGGTTTCTTCTAAGTGTTCCAACCAGGCTAGTTTTGCTTGGGATTTTAGTTTTTCACATATTTTTTATATTGTAAAATAGCTGTCAGTTGTTAAGTTCCTTTGTTTTCCCCAGTATGGCTGGGTACACTTCACAACGCATCATTTTCAATGCATCAACAGGGAATGAAGGTTAGTAATTTCCCCATTCAAAGAAAACAGCTGGTACAGTTCAAGTTGTAAAATGTATTTCTTTTGTGAGAAACAAACCTTATTGGTCACCTTGTTGACCGAAATTCAATGGTGAGAACCTTTATCTTTATGGTGGGCACCATAAATTCATCCTTTGAAACGTCCTCCCCTCGACCACAACCCCAACTGAGAAAGGGGCGTTCTAAACCGAATTGAATTGAATGGAACTTGAAAGAGATAACACTTGTAAGAGATAACAAACAAAGAAGATCCCCCTTTCTATTGAAAAGTTTCATGGAAATACCAGCGGGACGAAACTTGTACTAAAACACGTCAGAGGTGGTACGGTCCTCCGTCTTTCTAGGTATACGGTTCGCTATCTTTGCTCCTATGAGACTAAAATGAAAACGGTTTGGTATGCACTTTAATTGAACCAAATAAGGAAAAGTCTGAAAATTTCAAGCCATTCGGTTGATTAGAGTTGAAATGATTAGGCCGCAAACAGCGCGATGGGCCAAAAAAGCCCATCCCGTCGTTCTAGTGTTAAACCATGCTTAGTTGAATTTGTTTTTTATAAAGTTTGAAAAGTGAGGTGATATTTTTTCTTGTGCAATCCAAGTATATTTTTTGAGTATCATATCTAATAACATTTTCATCTCATTTCAGCCATGATGACTTTGCCTTAATTATAGATATCCCGGAAGGGGATCATGAATATAAGTTTCAAGTTGATGGACGGTGGGTTCATGCACCAGATCAAGTAATTATGTTATAGTACATAACTAGGGCTGGTATTTCCTTGTAATTGCATATCTTTTCATAAATCTGATTTTGCATAGTTCTCTCAAATATTACATATTTAAAGGGATTTTGGATAGATTTAAACCATTTTTATTTTTATATATTTCTGTTTATTTAAATGTTTTATATATTTAAGCTATAAATACACATTTTTGCTACATATTCATCCATTTTTGAGTGTTTTATTACAATCACAAGTTTTGCCTAGTTTTTAAATAAAACTACAATATGTTATGAAGTTACACATCTAAAATTGTTGTTGAAATCTAATAAACTGAATGTTAAATTTAGTTATCATAAGTTGTGTTCTCATGATTGTCAATTGGAACATCTCCCCCATTTACTTTTTTGGCGCGGAATGTCCGATATAGGGACCTTGCGCCATAAAACCCAAAACAACCAACCAACCCCCATTTACTTTAACCTTTACGGGAGTTTTTTTTCTATACTTTTACCTTTAGGGGGAATTTAAAATCACAAATATATTATGAAGTTACACATCTAAAATTGTTGTTGAAATCTAATGAACTCAATGCTAAATTTATCTATCATAAGTTGTGTACTCAGGATTGTGAATTGGAACATGTCCCACATTTACTTTGACCTTTACAGGAGTTTTTTCAGTACTTTTACCTTTAGGGGGAAGTTAAAATCCCAGATATATTATGAAGTTACACATCTACAGTTGTTGAAATCTAATGAACTCAATGCTAAATTTAGCTATCATAAGTTGTGTACTCAGGATTGTCAATTGGAACATGTCCCACATTTACTTTAACCTTTGCTGAAGTTTTTTTCAGTACTTTTACCTTTAGTAGGGGGAAGTTAAAATCCCAAGTATCACTCAAATAACTTCCAATAAGGACTTAAAAGCTCAGAGTTTTAATGTTTTCAGAATTCATTACAAAATCATTTAAAGTTACATAATATTTTCTCTGTTATTAAGCCCATATTTTGCACTTTTTATCATGTTTACCTAAAATAAAAACATTATGTGTGCATATTTTGAGTTTTTAGTTGCATGGAAATCACAGCCCTATACATAACATTTCACAAATTGTTCAAATGTCATGAAACACAGTGGATATTGGATAGTTCAAATTTGAAGGGATCACCAGGAAAAGTCAAATTAATCAGAACTACAAATTAAAAGTAAAATCCATGTTTCAGGCTAATCTTGTTCCCAGAAAAGTTGCATCCAAAGAGGTATAGGATTCAAAACCCTCTAAATTTTAAAGACTATTTATGAGTGTTCTGCATTCAACACCCCCAAATTTTAAAGAATTTATCTGTGTTCTTTTTTGCCCTGAGAGTTCTGCAAAGTATAAAAAGTGGTGCTATTTGGAGGCCACAATTAGGGTCCTATATGACCAAAAGTGAGTGAAAACGCTACTTTTAATGGACCAATTTAAAAAACAAATGAGAGAACTCAAACCTTGGAAAAGTAATGGGATCTTATATATCATTTCCAACCTTGTGCCATAAAACCCAAATCAACCAACCATATAATTTCCAAATGGGTTTATAAATCTTTTCTGTCATGAAGGGACTGTCTACTGAAATAAATCTGAAACCTCTGGAAAAATCACAACGACCCATTTGAAAGATTCAATAAGAAAATCAAGAAAACTAAGTGAAAATTTTGAATTATCTACATTGCACTGCTAAATTCTAAAAATGATGTTATCAGAAAAGCATTATAACATTATCTGTACATATATAACATATTGTAATACCAATTATAACATTGTTTCTGAGCACTGCATCTGAAGTATTCGCCATTGTTGTTTCATTTAATTTCTGAATGTCTATATTATTTTTTAGCCAACAATTAATAATGATCTTGGATCAAAAAACAATAAAGTTTCTATAAAGAAATCAGATTTTGAAGTTTTTGAAGCCTTGGCACTAGACAGTATTAGCAGAAGTAGTGTTCAAACTGGTAAGTAAACATAAAAATAGGTATAAGCAGTGTCTTGTTTTCTTGTTTAAATTAAAATTTTGCAACTAGATTCACTTGCCAAATTGATACCTTCTACTGATTTGACAATACCCAAACTAATGTTGATTATAGTGTAAAATACCTGAGGAATTATAAAATTGCTTAAATTCCCATTTAATTTAGTACTTCTGGTAATGCCATTACATTATCATCAGTTAAAATGTCTGAAATGTGACTTATTTCTTGACAGAAAGTTGTCTTAAACAACTTCTTAAGGGTCATGCCCCAGTTAAAATAAGATTAATTAAGCTTCTAAGCTTAATACTTTTCTCCTATTTCCCCAAGTTTAACTTAATAAGGATAAATATATTTGTAAAATAATTACTAAAAGGATAAATTCTGATGATTAAGAGTTTAAACTCTAGAAGGTGTGAGATGGTGAACTGTAGAAAGTAATTCACAAATTTGTTTCCCTTCAGCAGCATCAAGTAGTTCTGCAGAAGAAGCCTTTTCTCAAGAAATTCCTGATCAGCGAAGACAAGAAGCTTATAAGTCACTTGTGCCTCCTCTTTTGCCGCCACACTTACTTCAAGTTATTTTGAATAAGGATTTGGCTCCAACGGTATTGTTTTTTATTTCTCTAGATTTAATTCTCGACTTTACTAGTAAATGTGGTCACAACACATGTTTACCTACTATTGCAAACAATCCTTGAAAAATACCACAAAGTCAACTTAAAATTTTTGCTTCATGTAATTATGAATTACATTAACCAGTATGCTCAAGTAGATTTGAATAGCATGAGTAATAGTACATTTAATTCACACTATTAACATACAGGGGTTCATCTAGAAAGAAATTGGGTCTATTTAAGGAGGACCTTCACAAAATTCCAATTCCCAAAACCCCCTTTATAAAAGTGGTTTGGAAATTCTTTTCAGAATGTGTTTCTATCATTTTGGGATAGAATTTGCCAGTTTTGGGCCCATTCCAAAAGTTATGAATGGGCCCTTCATTTTCACCAAATTCCTAAAACAGGACCCTTGCAGAAAAACCTGGATGAACCCCTGACAAATTAAACACAATCTTCCATCGAAGATTACATTACTTCTATGATTGATTTATCATCCAAAAACTTTAATCCAATTAAGATCGAACCAAGAATCATTATATTTTGAAGGTATAATTTTAAAATACACCCATTATTACCAGTACACCCAAATATTTCTGTCAATTCTGCAAACTCAAAAAGTTTGAAACATGGGAACACATGTTCTTCAAATGCTCAATGTATGATTGTTATCGTGTTAAATACCTATCATCCTTAGCTCATTTCCATAATAATTCTTATAATTTTCTCGCCTACACACACTGTAAATTTTGTTAAATCTGCACAAAGACTGAACTGGTTTTTGTTGGAGAGTCTGTCATTAGACGTGTGATTTTTCAAATTTTTGTAGTGTTTATTGTATGCATGTTTTAAAAGATGTACCAAAAGATGAACAAAAAACTTTCTCCTTTCTTTCAATCCTTGAAAAATTAATATTTTGAAGGTATTTTTCCCTGTAGCTCTGTTTGATTTCTAAAATATATGTTTCAATAAGGCTGATGTTTAAGAAAGCATGTACTTAATTATATACAATGAACACATAACTGAAATCTAAAAGGAAATTTAAATTTTTATGTATGCAACTGCTGAACAACTTCATCAGGGGTGCTATAACCCAGGACTGAATTAACTAATTATTGTTTAAATTTCAAATGTTTTTTGTCTTGTATGAAATATTACTGGGATATTTTATAACCTAAAGTTTTTTTTAATTGAAATATAGACTGATCCCACCCAACTGCCAGAGCCAAACCATGTAATGCTAAACCATGTTTATGCATTATCCATCAAGGTTAGTAACAACTTTTAAATCATTAACAGAGTTTGAATTTATGACATCATATTATTTACATTACTTCTCTAATTTGAATGTGTATCACATGCTTATGGCTGATGTTATCTGAAAACAAAGATTTTAATATGAATTGATCCCAGCTTATAGCTGATATTAAAGTTTACATAGCTAATGAGGTTTAAAAAATCTCACTTAAATGCACTCTTCCAAAACACATTTTCTTTTTGACTGATGGATGTTATTGCACAAAGACAAATGAAAAGAGGTTGATTGAACTTATTTTTACAGGAGAGCGTTATGGTGTTGAGTGCTACTTTTCGCTTCAGAAAGAAGTTTATCACAACTCTTATGTATAAACCGATCTAAACCTACGGTGCTGGTGTTTGTTAACTATCTTTTAACTGCAACTCTCATTCTTTGGATCTATCTGTGTTTGGATCATTATTATTTTTTCAGAAAATGTACTTATTTTGACTTATTTGACTTCATTATTTTTGTTCTCTTTTTGTGAGGGAAGTGTATTTTTAAAGTATTGTTTTGTTTTACTGAAAGAGGCTTACGTGCTCTTTGCAATGTGTTCAGGGTTATTGGATTTTATACTGTTTAAAAATGTTTCATTGGTGTTTTTGTAGACTGTTTAGATTTCAATTTGCAATGGCAATAAAGAAATATATTTTACACGTTAAATTATATAATAGTATTTGACTCATTAAAGTTAACTCAAGTTACAAATGAGTTCCTTTAAATATTGCATCTTTTCTATAACTTTTAATGTTTCCCCATCTTCAATAGTTTATTACTAATTAGTTGTGTTATGATTTCTGACTTAAAATAACTTTAAATTGTAATTTTTTTCAATATTAGAAGTTTATTACTTTGTAATACCTCAAAACAATTCTGTATAAAACAGCAGCCTAATCCAAGTATAGAAATTCTACTATAATTCATTTCAGAATAATAGCTAAACAGGATAAGATATTGAAATCATACATATTCAAATCATTTAAATGAAAAACTGGTTTAAAAAAGCTTTATGTGCAAAGCTTTTAAAGAAGAGGATTCATCATTTTCAACAACACAATTCTTAACATTTATTTATAAGATGCAATTAAAGGTTTTACAAGCATTCATATAAGTATTTGTTCAACTTACCCCCTCAAAAAATACATTATTGTGGATATTGTGTGCAAATATCAGGTGTCATTTTTCATGTTTTATTGTATTCTTGAAAATTTTAGGAGGCTGTCTTCATATGCTACACAACATGCACCTTTTCACACTCAAGTCCTTTTCTTTACTCCATATTTTTAAAGAGCATACCAAAAGCCATGAAAATTTACACATACTAGAATAATCTTGCTAACCATAGTAGCGAGCACACAATGTCCACTGTTATTTTTTTGTACCAGTTCTACTGTTAAATATATTACATTTAAATTACATTCAACTACTATCAAAGCATTAAAATTTTACAGGTTTTTGTTCATACAATATTTCTTATTGTTATGTAGAATAATGTATCAATTGACTTTAAGTAGGTTACATTTAACACAGTGCATTTAAATTTTACTGAGTGCTTTGTTTGATAAATTTGATCTCATAGCTTTCATAGATCTTCACCATCACATCTTTAAGGTGTATTAAAAAAAAACACATGCCATCAAACAAAAGTCATCCTAATTGTATCACATCATCATAACCATTTTCAGAGTTCATCAACAGAGTTCTATTCAAAACAAACATAAAATACATAAAGACCTTCTTCCTGTTAATTAATTACCTAATATAGTAGCAATCAATAGATATTTTAATTGTATTCCAAAAATATAATGTTGTTCAAATTCTAAAGCTCTTCCAATTGTGAATTTATGTATCACATTAATGGTTTTAAATTTTAAGTAGGTACTTAGAAATAGAAGTAAAACCCCAAGCAAAAGAAAGCAATGTTAAACATTTGTTGGAAATTATTCATTTGGTATTACTTCAAACTCATCTGAACTACTGTTGAGTTCCTCTTTTTTTGTAGATTTAATATTGGTTGTTTTCAGTTGATTTTTCTGTTTAACCTCTCCGTTCCCCTCCTGAGCTACATTTACTTGTGTTTTATACTTTTTAAACATGGCTCTCTTTTTGACAGCCTTTTTATGCTTGGGACTATTAAAATGGTCTTGGGCAGCTTCAGGTCCACTGAATATCATGTGACACACTTGGCATCCGAGGGTCATATCACTATCACTATCTTCCTCATCCACTGAACCCTTGAAAAGCTCCGGATGCTTCTCGAGATCGGCCAGCAAATCGTTCTTTTTCTTCATTTTTTCATGCACAGTGCTTTTCACATGCGCGTTGAATGGTATGGGCCCACTAAAAGTCTTTCCACATTCCTTGCAGTAGATCTTGGCATCTTCCTCAGATGTGGTGACTAGATCTTTGATTTGATCTCGCATTTCATTTTGCTTAGTCTGCTTCAAATGAACGGCGCTTTTAAGGTGCTGAGCGTAAGGTATGGGCCCACTGAATCCTTTTTTGCACGGTTCACAATAGGAGTGTACCCCTTCTATGTCGCTTTTCTGGGACAGTCCGAGAGAGTCCATTTCAGTTATCATGCTATTTGATAACATTTTTTTCATGTGAGGCTTGCTCTTAAGATGCTGCTTATAGGCTTCTGGACCTGTGCATGGCTTGTTGCACAGTTCGCACACAATCACGTCTTGTCCCAACTGGGACTGGGATAAAAGTTTTTCCAGTTCATCCTTGGGCTTCTTTTCAGTGAGGGGTAGAAGCTGCTGCTCTTTCATCTGATTCATCAGGCCTTCTTTCAGTAGAGCCTTGTTGTGCTTCTTCCCCTGAAGGTGAAGTTTGAAGCTCAGGTAACCTGTGCAAACCTTCTTGCACACTTCACAAGGGTAAACTTCATCTTCATCTTCATCACTATCTTCACTTCCAGTTGTCTGTTTCTCTTTTTCAGGTTCTTTAGGTGGTGTGGGCTTGGGAGAAGGGGTTTCATCACCATCTAGCTTAGCCTTAGCTTCTAAATACTTCTCCCCGTACTTCTTTTTCATGACTCCTTTGATGTGTTCCTTGCTTTCCAAGTGCTCAGTGTACGAATATATGTCGGGATGTGAGGTTCTGCATTCTTTGCACTTGTAACTTTTGGGATTGCCGTTAGATGCGTTCACTGCTTTTTCGGAATCAGCCATCTTGTTCAAACTATAAAAGATAATTTAATATTGTAACATTTCATAATTTTTTACACTTTATAGCATATAAAAGCGAAATCTACATAGGAGAATGTAATAAAACTACTACTTTCATCCTGAAATAGCTTTTAATATTCATTCAATATTATCAGAAGACCAAAATTCCAGGTTACAATAAAAATACATTTTTGGAAATTTGACCATAAAAACATAGTCGCCTTATGGTCCCTTGAGTTCCCACCTCCCCTCTTTCTCACTGTTAGTTCTCATAAAATTCACTAGTATGTCTGTCACCACCTTTTATCCCACATAGGTTTAAATTTTTAACTGTCATTTTTACGGCTTTTACATATTGATGTATAGAGTACATCAGAATAAGGCTTTTGCCAGCTAAAAATGAATTTTTATGTCTTGTGTTTGGTGCTCTATGTCCTGTCATGGGCCTTGCACCATTAAAAATCAACCATCTCATAAAATTCGAAGGGGTATGATAAGTAAAGAAAATGCCAGAATGCTTGAAAAGTACCTGAATGCAGATTATGTGTGACCCCTATGGGAAGGAAAAGAAAGGGTCAAGTACCAACAATTTCTTTCACATTATAAGAATGTGATAGGTGCTAATCTCTGATAAACACGTAAAACAACGAAATTAAATCAAAATGTATTATATAGTGTAAAGTTTTTCATTTTGGGGGGCGCCACAAAAAAATGAAAGGCTGAAGCATTAATAACATCTTTAATGAAAAATCCTGTCCATCAGTGTTATTCCTAGGATTTTTTTGGAGGAGTAAAAATACTCCTTGACTTTTTTAAAGCAGGAATGAAATACGGAAATAGCATAAACTACATATACAAGAGACACAAAAACCGCAATCCAACTATCTAAGCATCAGAGCAATAAATGAAAAAAAATACTATGGCTGTATGAAAACACAATCAAAAAGTATGATATAATTAGAGTAACGTGGCTGAAACCAAAAAGGGGTTCACAAATAGAGACAGAATAGTGTTTTGGCCACTTAACTACTGTTTTGGGTACTCCGACGACTAAAATTCACTCAAATACGAAGACCAATGACTACCACTTCATGGGTTAATGAACTTAGCCGTTCAAATTACCTGCCATTAAAAAACCACTTACTATGACTACCACTTACTTCGCAGTTAATTACGTTTATTATCTAAGCTAACTATTAATATTTACACAGTTCATTTCCTTCTATCCTTTCCTACACTCCTCCAAACGACTCAGAAGGGCAACAACCAATGCAAGCATGCATTTTTTAAGCTAAACCTTTGAGAGTGAAAGTACTCCTGGCTAGTTTTTTTAAGTTCAAAGTTAGTAGTTTTTTAAAGAGTATTTCCGATTTGAAATACTCTCTCAGAGGAGTTAAAAATATCTCTGCCTGTCCTACCAACGATTCTTAACACTTTTACACAGTATCTACCCCATTCTAAAAGAAAATGTTCGCCGTTGCAGCTACGATCGCGTCATGTTAACATACGGTCGTAAGTAAAACATTCCCGACTGTTCTGTTGTGTTTGGCGCGGAATGGCCGAGTACGGTCTTTGCGCCGTAAAACCTCACCAACCAACCGACCGTTCTGACATGTCGGGCCATCGGTCAAGTTTTGTGGGGGAAAATACCTTCAGAAAAAGAAAAAAATCACTCTTTTGAAATCTAGAAATGCTATATGGATTTTGAAGCATTCCGGATAAAAGGCTCGTTACTGAAATAGTTTTCCAGGATTTTGAGTTGAAGTCAGTGGCCAGGGCCATAACCAGACTTGTTTCTAGAGGGGTTCTGACTCAATATTATTTCTAAGCTACCCTCAAACAAGAACATTTATACGCTAAAATTTAGAATCACTTAATAGTACATTTAAGAAGTAGTGCTTGAATAGTGTTGCTCACTCTTATCAAAATTTTGAAAATTTGCTTCCAAAAGTAGTGTTTCAGCTCCATTTTCAGACCTTTTGGGTTCCATCCGAGGAAAGTGGCAAATGTTTCAAACGATAGACAGTGTATAAGACGTGAAAATTTTGGATAGGGGTTCTCCCCAAGACAAATTTTTGAAATTTTACCCTCAAAAGTAGTGTTTTAACTCATTTTGAGACCCTTTGGGTTACTTCCGAAGAGGATTGCTCCTTTAAAGTTGCAGAATTTTAAAGCAAAAACAGGATAAAAATTTGTATAAATTTCGGGAGGGGTTTGAACCCCTAAACCCCCCCCTTGGATACGGCCCTGAGTGGCACCCTCGTAAATATTCAAAATTGCAATGACTAATCTTTGTTCCTGAGAAGGATTTGTCAACGCCTCCGGTTTTACGGTATTTTCTGGATTTTGTGAGAAATAGTAATAGAACTTTGGCGACTGTCCACGATCTTGTAGCGAGCGCTCCGACCCCGCTAAAACTGTCACCACTTCATTTCGTCTCGCAGCCAGTCGAGGTTTCGGTTCGGAGTTAAGGTTTCGGTTCGCGACAACGCCCTCTCCACAGCGCGAGAAAACGAAGGGGTTATACCCAAATTGCGTATGATCGCACCTCGTCACTATGGTAGTTGTTTTTCCCGTATGACTTTGTGTGATGGCCTTTCCAGCGGAACATTCTCGTTACTTTTCCTGCTGGACTTCAGTAAAGTGGGGTTTTTTTAAAGAATATTTAGCGATGTTCACCTTTCATCCCCAATCTTTTCGCTACGTAAAGAATATATTTTTAAACGGTTTATATTGCAGTTGAACGTGTTGAAAATAATATAAACCAGTGATCTTGTCAAATTTGTTTAGTAG
Organism: Tetragnatha montana; assembly: GCA_963680715.1. NCBI lineage: Eukaryota > Metazoa > Arthropoda > Arachnida > Araneae > Tetragnathidae > Tetragnatha > Tetragnatha montana. Next base: position 4,423,653 of record OY796684.1, on the reverse strand, counting down.
GTTAACAACTTTTATTTGCTTTTGATTTGGAAAAACCACTCCATTTGGGTCAAAGTTTCCCCATTTTACGGTATATTAAAAAATCCAAGGACACCAACATTGTTTTTTAAAACAATGTTGAAAGTTTAAAAATAATTGTAACAAAATCATGAAAAAAAAATTGTAGGCATAGTCAACCTTTATATCAAATTAGACCTTGTAAAACGAGGGGTGATAATTTTTTTCGGTTAAATAGAACTAGAGTTATGTAAGATCAAAGAGCCAAAAATTCGATTTTGTACAAATTTTCAAAAAAAAAATATCCAAGAAAATGCAACTATAAAAAAATTTTCTCATTTATATCAAAGGAAAAAAACAATTCCTGAAAGTTTCTTTAAAATCCGAAAGGGTCAGTTTAGAAGGGTCAGAATTTTAGTTTGATTTGACATGGAATGACCCTGTGAGGTGGAAGTATTTAATCATAAATCCAGAAAACATTTCAAAAAATTGAATCCATAGTCAGAAATATAAATCTCCTGAATGTGTGTAATGTGTATTGTAAAAAACACATTTTAAATACATGATTTGAAATTCTTAAAAACAACTTTTTTGTCTTTCTAGTTAGATAACTTAAAAAGGTTTAGGATATATATATATATATATATACTTTCACCGAAAAAATACTTGCCTCGCCTCTGGGTTACGTATGTTATCCTTAAAACAATATGAACTTTCGCCCTGAAATGTGCATTTTTCTCTAATACGAGCCATGAAACCTGTTAAGCAATGGAAACTGGAGTTTCCTGCAGGAAATTTAAAGTTTAGAAAATCATTATTAATCTTTAAAAGGTTGGAATCAATATCTATATCCTTTTTTACAAAATATCAAGTCAAATTTGGGAAAATATTTTATCTTCTATACAGTTACTTTTCTTTTTCTCATGTGAAAACCGAGATATCACTGCAATTGGAATATCGAGAATTGTATCTGGGGATGATTATAAACTATTTGACCTACAGTAATAAAAACACCGATTTCTTAAACCTAGTACATGCATGTAATGAATCACAATCCATTTCTCCAAAGTTCATACTATTTCTCCCGCACACCCTACTTTTCGTGTGAAAATTACTGCTTTCTAACTAACTCAATCCTCCTCCTTTAGGCATTTTTTTTATTTAATCATTTATTTAAGAACAAAAATAACAAGAACAATACACTTAGTCGCCTGGGACCTCTTGGTCCATGTGAAACCCATGTGTTTTTCCCAGTGTTGTTTTAACTAAGAAATAACTATTGAAACTCCATATCCGGTGTTCATTTCACGATTCATGTTATCCACAAATGAAGATCTTCTCTACAAACAATACTAGACTAGACGTCCTTGAGCTAACTTAAGAATGAAATCTAATTATTTATCAGGACGTCGGTTTTATTACTGTCAACGTCAACTTTCCATGATGTATACAGTGGAGGTGGGACAGGATTTCAGGCGTTTTAGAGAACAAGGAAGGTAAAACCGAAAACAACCTCCTTTAGTTTCTCTCTATTTAAAAAAAAAAAAAAAACGGTTTCCATAGAAAAACTTTTTAATTCTGATCCGAATGACACCATTTCTGGTATCAAAATGTCAATATTTTCAGCAAGTACTGTCAAACAACTTATTATGCAACCAATCACAACGACCAAATAACGCCATATTTTATGATGAAACAAGTTTTTTCACGTTTTAAAAAGTACTTTCTGAATCAAATATCATTCAAAGACTGATAAAAGTAGTCTAAAAACTTACAGATATGCTATTTCATACTAAAATTTCACACAGTTTGTCAGAAATTTATAATCTTTAGTCCGATAATCGAAATTAATTGTAAACATTGAGTGTCATGTAGGTTTTTTCTCTTATTTTCAATGGTATTGTTGATTTGGGTTTTTGGTACATATATTTTCCGGTCTGTGTGCTTGATCTCTAGGATCCGCTTATAAACCTTCGTCAAGTAAGACAGACACAACAGAACTGCTCCGTCGTGAGTTCGATTCTCACCTCGCCCCTGGGTGTATTTTCCTTCTTTGTGCCAGTAAAAATTCTGTTGTGTCTGTCTTACTTGACGAAGGTGTATAAGCGGATCCTTGAGATCAAGCACACATACCGGAAAATATATGTAACCAAAAACCAAACCAAACCACAACAGAATATTTTTACTGACACAAGAGAGAAAATACACCCAGGGCAAAGGCCGGAATCGAACCGGCGGCCAATACAGTGCACACACTGCTAGCGTGGTTGTCTGCACGTAACAGAACCAGGCAACTTGGCCCCCTCAAAGGTATTGTTTAACAAGTCTGAGTTTAAAAAAATATGAATCACATAAAACACTAGGTATACTAACGACAAAATTCGGTACAATATTGAATTTAAAAGATTCATTGGTATTTTTTTTCAGAATGTTGATTAACAATAGTTATTAATAGAAACTCTGGATTTTTGTATGGAAAACATTTTGATTAAATTATTGTGATAAGTTAAGAGTAAATAAATATTCAAACTTTTAAGAAAATTCATGAAGAAGACCTGTGAGGTATGTTTGGAAAGTTGGTTGACGTTTCTTCTGCTAATTTTTTATTAATATGTTTTATAAAGTGAGTTACGTTCAGTGAGATGGGTGGTTTTGTGAGTAAGCAATCCAAAAGGTCCTGCGTAAGCAGTTTACGGAGGTTGATGAGTGAGAGCGAGCAGGGGGCGGTAGAGCTCCTTAGTATTTAAAAAGAAATATTTTTTTCAAATAGTGTATTGCACTTGTCAATTAAAAAATAAAAGCATAATTTTTTTATGTTTATATGACACTTTTTAGTGCTGATGTTCTGAGGGAAAAAATTTTTCGATACACATTTTCGGAAGAGTTGTTAAAAATGGCACAAGGCAATTGTTATTTTTTTTAAAGAATTTTCGACTGGGGTGCCTTAGGTGCCACAGCAGAAAAATAGATTGAAAATAAGTCATAGGGTCACTTGGGGTAAGTGGGACCCCTTTTTGAAACAGTACATTTTTGAAGGTTCATAAAAATTTTTTGAAGAGGTTCAATTTGAACTTGATGACATATTCTATTTAAGACACTATTAATAAACAAAAATTTATAATTAGGTTCTAAAATAATGTTCTACATTTTTCTTAACTGGTCTTTTTGTAAAAAATGAGACGGGGGTCCCACTTACCCCATAGGAAGGGGTAAGTGGGTCACCCCCTTTTTATTTTGATTGAAAGCAAGCAAAACTTAAGAGGGAGTAAGTGGGTCTTACTTGATAAAGTATAGAAGTTTTAGGTACAAAATATTTTATTGTAACTTAATCCATGTACGAGATATCTACTCACATTTAAATTAATAGGGTTGGTTGGGGTAAGTGGGACCCCTTTTTGGAACACTACAATTACAGATTGTTTTCTTCAGGTAAGAATGGTTCGGGAGACTTATAAAGAAACCCTCGAAACTATTCCCCCACTGTGTGTTTTAATTAATTTCTCGGCAATGTGAATAAAAAAACCCCAACTCAATAGTTTTCTTTACTTACCACAGCTTATATTAAAACGCAAAATTAATATAAAATTTCAATAAATTACTTATAAATGTTTCAATAAACATTAAAATGGTGAGTCTAGGGTGTCCCACTTACCCCATAATGAGGGGACCCACTTACCCCTACTTTGCTTAAATTACGGGGTAAGTGGGACCCCCTCTTAAAAAATTTTAAATAAGAGATTTTGTGAAAATTCAAATTGCAGTATGTATTTTAAGTCAAACCTGGCACAACAGTTGAAAAAACATTCAAATATAGTGAAAACTTTCCTGGAAACACTTCTTGGAAAAATGCATCTTGAACTCTCCAAAAAAAAAATTATGGAAATTTTTTTACAATAGTTCTATAATCTTAAAAAGAAATGACACAAAACTCTAATATATGCAAAACCCATCAGTATGACAAAATGTAACATGATCAATGTGAATAAGTGTGAAATGTCCTTTACATAGTTTAGTTTGAGGGGGGTGACCCACTTACCCCAGGGACCCACTTACCCCAAGTGACCCTAAATTATATTTAATGGATTTCAATAAAGTCTATCATTCGTTGATTAAAAATTAAATTTTATTTTCCTTTATTAGCATTTTAAAATATGTGACCATAGAAATATCGAATTAAAAATTAAAATAATGCTATTTTTGGTATTCGTTCAATGTACGCTTTATGTAAATTCAAAAAATACTTATGACTGATACATTGTTTTTGGCTGTGATAGCGAATGCAAAACATTGTGGAGGTTTCCTGTTGATTTCACTTGGTTGTGATAGCAGGGTATCAATCAGAGAAACGATAACCCTAAAGTGAACAAGCACGGGCTATCGCTGATAGTTTTTCAATTATAAAACTGACGTGCAGTGGCATTGAGAATGGAGAAACTAATGAGGTAAAGGGCTAAATGAGTAATCTACAAGGAAAGAAAATGAGAACTTGCTTCAACGCGCCTGTCAGAAAGCTGATAACTCATCTCTAGAAGCTGTTGAAATATTATGTTAGCATACAGTAAAATAACTACATAAAGGTATCTTGGTTTAAAGAGCTTGAATTCCACTTTATTATGGTGAGAGATACTTTTTTTAAATTTTCACTATTTAGATGATTTTTTAAACTTTATTGTTATGCTCAACCACCTACTTCGCAACCAAAATCACAACATATTTTTTTTAAAGGATTATTTAAATAACCATTTTTATTTGAAGGGAGGTAGTTTAAAATTGATACAACTTATTATTATATTTTTTACAAACTAAAAAAGGACTGTTACTTATCATATTTTCGCATTTGTAAAAAATGTTGGGTTTTATTCTATTTAAAATTATCTTTAAAATGCTTGGCCGTTTAAATTCAAATTCAGTTCAACACTAGTAACTGGTCAGATCACTATCAAACACTATTTGCAGGGTAACTTGCTTACCGAGAATATGAACAAAATCGCAGGAGTTCAAATAAAAAAATTCCCGAAACTTCGTGAGTAGCTATAAAATATTGTAATGTTTGCAACAAATAAAAATGTTCTATTCAGAACATAAGAACCGCATATAAAAATTATAATACATGCAAAACCCTCTCAAACAGCAAAGAATATGCCGATTTTAAATTATTTTTTAATTTGTATGTGTGATTTTGACTCCCATATTTTGTTTTTTCTTTAAAATATTTTTTAATTAGTTTTACTCAAAGCATGCATGTGATGGACTGCAGAAAAAAAAATCCATCAGAAACATTTGCTGGGTAAATGTACTCATAAAAGCAGGTTCGCCTATAATTTGTTTATATAGAAGTACAACTTTACAACGGTTATAGATAATGGCTTTACTTTGGTTCTACGCCAAAACATCGTTTTATATAATGGATAAAATGGGCAATTCCATCATTTTTTAAAACAGAAATAAAAGCATTTTTCTAGTTAAAAAAAAGAGTTCTAAATTCAAAAAAGTTTTCATAAAAGTTTAAAAAAAATTAGTTAATTCAATATTTTAAAATAAAAATAGACGATCAATTTGCACTTGTTTCGGATTGAATGACGTCAGATCTGTCGCTTTGAATTCTAAACCATTGTTTAAAACCAAGTTTCTCTCTCTCGGATTGAATGACGTCACAAGCTGTTTTCGCGCCCTTTTTAAAAGTCAAACTTTGAAAAACTAAATAAGCATCGCAATTATAACAATTTTGCGCGTATAATCTGCTCTTTGATATCTCTATCGAATAAAAAATGAAATAAAAATGCTGTAAAATAAAATTAGATAATGGCAAGAATAATAAAAAGGCGAGAAGGAAAGGAGGAAAAAACAATAAAAAAGTTTAAAACAGTAAAAAGAGAGAAAAAATAAAATGAAAAAGAGAGAAGTGGGAAACGAAAAGAGAAAATATGTAATTAATTGAAAAAAATGGAAAAAGAGGAAGGAAAAAAAAGAAACGGAAAGGGAGAAGAAAAAATAGAGAAAGGGCGAAATAAGAGAAAAAAAAGATGGTAAAAAAGAGAAAAAGAAGTTCAATAAAGAATCGATAGAAAAGGAGAAGAGAATATAAGATAGATAATGAAAAAGATGGAGAGAAAGAAAGTTTTATTGGAAAAAACCATCTCGACTATCGATAGTCTACTTAATAACAACTAGTCCAACTTAGATTGTCACTTTCCGTATTTGCCAAAACAAATCGAGATATCGTGATAGGTAGTTAACTATCGATATTTCACCAACTCAAGATAGTGCTATGGTTTTAGTTACCAATAAAATTAGTGTGAACCTGTAAATTTGATTAATATTTAACGGATGTACTAAAATAAACGTCCTTTTGAAAAAAAATAGGGAGTTTTATATAATTTCTGATTAATTAATAAAATAAGAAGGTTAAGTAAAAGTTATATAATTATAAAATATTCAGAGTCATTTAAAAAGGCATTTATTCTTGGTGTATATTGATAATGCACTTCTTTTAAACAAATACGGCAGTTGGGTTCTTTAATGGACAATTCTTCTTAGATAAGAGAGAAATGTGTTTTAAATACTAATATTTTAACTTCAAAACTCTTTTAAATCCGTACAAATAAGATATTCCCAACATTTTTATAAACAGCAGTACAGAAACAAGTATACATTCACTGATAATTACTATTAAAGACATAGTAATAAAATATCAAAACCATTCTTAAGGTTGAGATGACAATTTTTTACCGCATCAATATTAGTTTTATGTATTGAAAGAAAATGTATAAAGTTTTTAGCACATTTACAAAAATATGCCTATAGTTGCTTTCATTCATATTTTTCCCTTTAACACATTTATACTCTTCTTTTCATTGATCAAAATTATTAATTATAAAACAATAAATTGAACACCGGGAAAAATAACCGAGAAATCGAATTCAGACTTACTCTAGAGCACCGTTAGATCTTCCGATTATGGCAAGGGTCTGGAAAGTTTCGCGCTCTGCTGTTGCTGCCGCCGATTCCCGTGACTTCATTAGCAGGATGTCAAATGGTCTCTGCTCGACGCCACTTGCGAAAGCTCATTGGGCGAACGGAAGGTCATGCACTTCTCTAATCATGTTGGTTTCAGTTTTGGATTTCGGCCGTTTTCCCGCACTGCAGCTTCTCTCGGGAGCGGTTTTTGAAGATAGATTCCCGTTTCGGAATTTCGATCAGCCGTTTGGCGAACTCATGGTTATTTTTATCATTGTTTCACTTCGGGATTTTTTTTTCGGAGGGTGACAGAACTTAATTTTTTTTCCTGCTTCGGGTCTAGATCAGAGGATCTTAACAGGTGGACCATAAGTGATCCTTGGAAAGTGAAAAGTATGCTTCGGACCACAAAAAACTGCGGATTCGTTTAGCGAACTCATGGTTATTTTTATCTTTGTTTCACTTCGGGATTTTTTTTTCTTTGCGGTGGGTGACAGAACTAAATTTTTTTCTGCTGCTTCGGGTCTAGATCAAAGGTTCTTAACAGGTGGTCCGCGGACCATAAGAGATGGAAAGTATGAGTCGGACCACAAAAAACTGCCGATTTAAATTCTTATTTTCGTTGAACACTATGGGATGAATACGTGCACCGTTCTGATGACTATTGTCTGTGTGTAATATATGTGGATCACAGTCAACACTAAACTGTTAAGAATGCTTTGGTTATATGAAAGTTTAATTTTTTAACGCTAAAAAATTTAATTGCAAAATCTTTTACCAGTAAAAAATAAAGTATTGGCAAAAGTTATGACTTCCTATTGAATGGTTACATAATTAAAAATTATAAAAAAAAAATAATTAGAGTAAAACATCAAATTTTTTGTAAAATATTTAAATGAACTATTTCCATTTATCTTTTACGGTGAAGGATTTTAAGTCATACACATGGTAAAGTTGGTCCGCAAATGATGCTATTTGAAGCTTGAGTGGTCTACGGACTTAGGAAGCATTCGCTAAAGATGTGTTTTTTTTTTATTTAGGGACTGTTTAAGGATGTTAAATTCAAATTAAAGAAGTAATTTCCTTTAAATTCTTTTTTAAAAAAAACTGAGGAAGAACTGCAGCTCCATAGACCCTGGATTCACCCTTGAGATCAATGTTGCTCTAAATAAAATTAAATTTATTTTATTAAAATTACATGGGGCTAAGTTCGGGACCAGATTGCAGTTCGTAAACACGTCAGTGTTTGTATAACAGAGCCTTCGACTGTATTAAGAAAACAGCAGATTTATGTTCATCCTTTTAAAGAAAATGAATAAATTAATTTTCATTCGAATATTATATAAAAAAAACTGCAACTCACTATCTTGAGCGATCCTGAGATCACGTCATGGAAATCGCGTGCTTATTTCGACTTTTTGGGCAAGTTGCTTTTCCCGCATTACAATCAACAAGTAGTAGAATGGGACTTCTTTGCCGCACTGTTCACTGGGGATCCGTTCATTTACCCGACACTCAACTGCCGGACAATTCGACTTCCTTCGTTCCCTTTCTATCGCATCTCATTGGCAATGCTGATGATGTCGGGCAACTGATTGTTGGGATTTCGAACCAGACCCGTTCACTGAATACAGAATACTGAACTGAATACTGATATACAGAAATTTAATACTGTTACCAGCGAACAGTGCTATTCCTAGGAGTTTTTTGAAGGAGTAAAAATACTCCTTGACTTTTTTAGGAGGAGTGAAATACGGAAATAGCATAAACTGCATATACAGAGACACAAAAACCGCAATCAAACTCTAAGCATCAGAACAATAAATGAAAAAAAAATACTATTGCTGTATGAAAACACAATTAAAAAGTATGATAAGGGTGCCGTGGCTGAAACCAAAAAGGGGTTCACAAATAGAGACAGAACAGTGTTTTGGCCACTTACCTCCTGTTTTGGGTACTCCGACGACTAAAATTTACTCAACGACGAAGACCAATGACTACCACTTATGTCTTACAATGACTACCACTTACCGTTTTTTATCTAAGTCTAACTATTAATATTTACATATTTGTACAGTTCATTTCATTCTATCCTATCCTACACTCCTTGAAACGACTCAGAAGGGCAACGAATGCAAGCATGCCTGTTTTAAGCTAAACCTTTGTGAAAATTCAATGAGTGAAAATACTCCTGGCTAGTTTTTTAAGAAGTATTTCCTAATTTCAAGGAGTGAAATACTCTCTCAGAGGAGTTAAAAATATCTCTGCCAGCTAATGTTCTCTTGAAAGAAAAATTCATCTTTATAAAATTTTTTGCATGTTGTGGAGATATTTTTCTAAGTTCAAAAACTGGGAGACTTTAGTCTCCGGCTAAAAATTCTCAAAACTACAAAATCCGGAAATTTTTAGATACTATGAATTTGCAGAATGCTTGAAGTAGTTATCAGTAACAGAATAGATTTTGACATCCTCATTATACTGATATACAAGTAGTGATATTAATATCGGTACCAGTATTAATAAATATTAATTTGATATACTTATGCATATATATACTATAACTTTATTTTTGTTTGAGAACAGGGATTACAACAAAAGTTTTTAGTAATTATTAACATTCATAAATTAATTTAATAAAATATTTCAGTTTTGGTGGGATTATAAAATTGTTTTTGTGTGATATATTGAGAAGGCATGACGTTAACTGAGTAATCGTTATTATAGATTCGGTTTCTACGTAACTTCCTTGTTTATGTTATTGTTTTTGAATATGAATGTTCGATCTTTGCGTTTGTTTGCTGACGCAATCACTGAATGTTTCATTTTTACCCAATTAGATATTTTGTACATTTTGTTATTTAGATAGCTTAGTCATATACTTTGTACAAAAATATAAATTAATTGTTTTGTGCATTGAACTGAACTTATGATTTGCAATGAATAGTATTAAGAATTCATCTTGATTTGTTTGATAAAAAATAAAAAAATACTTCTAGAGGAATCTTTCATACTTTGTTTCGTATGAACGACCTATTTTTTCTTTTTCATTCCTTTCGACTCCAGGTGTGTGCTAAATTTTATTGCTATTAGACCTCTGTCAAACTTCTCATTTATTGACAAAGAATTTCAAGATACATGTATTTCTCTTAAAAAAATTCTATTGCTTGGTAACTACGTAAATCAAAAAAGTAAGCTCTTCTTTGATTAGGTTTAGGTTAGTAAAAATCAACCATAATTCTCTCATTTCCCTTAATTTATTTCGTTATTTTTTACTACAATAACTTTATATAGTCATTTTTTGGTGCAGTTTATTGCTTCCACAAATTTTTATTCACTTTGTTTCACAGAATACACATAGTCTTTTCAATCATAGCTCTATAATTGTATGTTTTGATTTTAAAAGTTTAACTATAAGAATCTCGCTTTTAAATTTTTAAAATTTAAATTTAAAAAATGTATTATAGTTCTATAAATTTAAATAAATTTCATTCAAAACTCTACTTACTGCATGAATTTATTTCTACCGATGAGATGATTGGTCATCTAAATGGGGATCATACTTTTAAATTTTCATCAACAGCCATTTATCTTAAACAAATAAAAGATTGCTATCAGAAATCGCAAACAAATCATTTGTGGAGATAAGTACTTTCAGAAGCTTCGCGTATTTGAATGGGATTTGAATTTATGTAATGTTAAAATTCCTATGAAGAACCAAACTGGCATTATATTGATAAAAATATTCATTTTTTTATTACCTGAAACTGCTACGAATTATTAAGAAAGAGTGCTATGATAAGAAAGTATTTTGTATTAAAATAAATAAAGAGAAAATAAATAATAATAATGTTAATAAATAAAAAATTCATTGGAAAACATTTTATCAACTTCTTTATTCATCAAACTTAAAGTAAAAACTTTGCAATTGCATTTTATGTATTTCCTTGTACAAAAACAGACATAAAAATATATTTCTCTTCACATAAACAGCTTAACTTCATATTTCCTTTGAATACCATAGCTTTCGAAACAAAATAAATTCCTTTGAATATCCAGACTAAATGAAACTATCTTCTACCTAAAAAATTAAAACCACAAATTAAAACATTTTTAAGTAAAAGTACATTGTAATTTAAGTTAGTTTAATAAATTATTTAAATTAATCATTTATAAAACTTGGAGAAGAAAATTATGTTTCATCCTGAGACTGTTTTTAAGGTATATTGGGAAATAAATTTAATTAAACTCCAGAAAATTTCAGGGTTTTTTTTTTAAATTAGGTGTCTTCATTAGTGTTACGAAATACTTACTGATTGGTGTCATTGTTTTTTGCTAGGGGTAAAAAAGGTTTCTGAAAGCTAGGAAATCTATTTGATTTAATGAGTCTTAAAAAAGCTGTAAGAAGTTGCTATGAAAAGAGTTGTAAGAATGGGTAATCTTAAAACGTGTCATGAGGGCTTATCACACACTAGATGTGAGCATCTTAAAACTTACTTTCTCCTTTCCCTCTGCTCTTCTTTGAACTGCTGCAAGACCCTCTCTAAGTCGACTTATAATGTCTGGAAAACTTCCATCTCTAGGCGCTTGGTTCAATGCGTGTTCAAATCGATATCTAGCATCAGCCAATAGACCTTGCTAAAAAGAGTCAAGAATTACCTGCTGAGTTAGTTTCTGTGAAACTTAAGATCAACTGTAAAATTTTTTTATAAAATTATATTTTCAATCCAAGCATTTAAATTTACGCAATACACAGTGCAAAAGAAGAGCCAATAAAATATATTTTTAATGAGATCTTTTTTTAATTTTTAAAAGGTCATATTGAATTAAAACTTACTAAGAACTTAACTTAACTTAGAAAACTTAGACTTAACTTAAGAAAACTTAGGAAGAATATTTTATGACTTCTTCATTAGCTCAGTTAAAATGGGAATATTTCTAGCTTTTTAAACTGAGTAATATGTGTTTCTTTTCATATTATTCTCTCTATTTTTTTTAGTTTAAATCTATCATTTTCTTTCATTTGTGTAATGAAATCGTGAATGATATATATTTCACTTTTACCAGTATCGAAGTTATATATTGTTGTATTGAAGTTTAAAACAACTGCTGAGAATTATAAAGAAACATGATTTGCTAAAAGAATAGGGGATTCATGATTTTTAAAGAAATTAAGATCAAATAAAAATACAAAATATCGAACATATTGTAAAATTGCATACCTTATACAGAGCTATACCGTCATTCAGGAGTTTATTTAGCAGCATTGATAAAAACTTGTAATTATTTTTAGTACACTCAAAAGCCTTAGGACCTAGATAAAAGAAAATATTTAAAAGAAACCAACACTAAAAAATTGAGAGATAAATATTAAATATGAAACCATAAATGTGTTAGTATTTTTTAACACATTGGCTATGTAATCCTATCGTGATCATTGTTGTTACTTGTAGTAGTACTTCCTTGTTTTAGCTCTTCTAAAATTCAGTGAAAAATAAAAAAAACTCACCTATATCTGCTCCTCCTTGCAACAGAGCTCGGGTGGACGAAATATTTTGAGCAAAAATAGCACATTCCAAAGGAGTCATATTTGCATTATTTTTAAGTTCGCACTTCACACCGTAGTTCTTCAGCATGTTAACCTATAAAAAAATCATGTTTTAATTTACACTCAACAAATGGGTACTACTTGTAAGATTCAAAATTACAACATAATGATTAAAATTAGGTTAATAATATGAATTCCAGTTAAAGTCAGCACATTTACAGTACACGTTTATTTAATATTTTTACACACAATACTATTCACACAATATACGTTTATTTAATACATACAACACACAATACACGTTTAAAAAAACTACTGCATAGGGTACTTAAGTCTGAGTAAATAAAGGACTTATGCAACCTTAACATATGTATTTTCTAATTAAATTTTCAATTTTTTTGAGCAATTCATTTTAAGTTACACAAAATGCATATAAGCTATAGAAACTAATTCAAGTCCATTTTCGTTCCAGCACAATACCGTTCATTTAATCTAATAGATTGTGTTGGGATTGACAGAAGGTATACAGCAATATTACTTTACAACCTATAGAAATACAGAGATTTTTTTTATCAGACAAAATAAAGCATCTCACCATTGAAATACGCTCAACTTACCAATTTTGAATTCCCGTAAATAGCAGCTAAGTGGAGAAGATGGTTGGAATCAGAATCTTTCGATATTGTGTCGACTCCAGCTTCCAATAAGAACCGGATCACCTCATACTGACGATGTACACATGCCCAAGTGAGAGCAGTGCGTCCGTTTATATCCTTTGAGTCTAAATTAACGCCTGAAAATATGATTTACTTTTTTAAATTAGCAGACCTCTCAAATTTAAAATCGAAAATACACTTTCGGTATATATACATTATACAACCAATGGTAGTAGTAGTAACAGATGCACTGAGAAAAATGAAGACTTCAAATCTGAGTAGGACATCGATAGTTGCATTTTGATATGAAACTTTTTGTTTCAAATATGAAAATATACAATTATTTCAATTTTGAAATACCAGAAATACTAAGTTTCAAACATTTCTATAGTCACCACTCAAATTATATGTATTTTTGTTTAATCTTAGCAGTTTATGAAATTACAGTGTTATTAAAATTACAAATAAATTGTTTGAAAACGTGATAGCCCATCTCGCTCAGATGCGGCATCACATTCTAATTACAAGTAGACTAGTAATCACATTCTGATCAAATACTGTACCATCGAAGGGGGTAATTTTGGGAAAGGCCATGAGGACAAGATGTATCATTTTTGAGTACCTCCATATTTTCAGAAATGAGTTTATACATGCTTCAAACTTCAGTAAATTTGATTCGGAGCCAGTTTGAGTTTGTGAAAAACTCAGATTTGAGTACTTTTTACTCAGTTTTGAAAATGCCGTTTTAAGAGTGTGAGAAGTGGAAAATATATTCAGAGTGTTTTTTTATACAAAGAGGTCTATAAAAATATTAAACTATGGTTCAAAAATCAACTTCATTACTACAGCAATGCTAACAATTTTACGTTATTGACAGAGAGCTCAAAATTATTTTGTGCTTTTAATTTTTAGCTTATTTGAAACAGCGTTTTTATATTTTTAACATAATGAATTGCAAACAAAAGAGTTCTGCTGATAAAAAGAAATGTTTATGTAATAGTACGTGCGAATTCAATGCATCTTATCATTAATTTATAATTAGTATACTATCTTTTTATGAAACGCACAATTAATTAAAATTAAAAGTCCAAAATCAAAAGAAAGGAAATTAATTTCATTTGTTTTACCCTGACTTATAGAAATTATATTCAAACCTAATACATAAAATAAGTTCAAAATAAAATCTGACCTTTAGAAGAGAGAATTCTGAGAACGTTGACATGACCACAAGCAGCTGCCGAATACAGGTGATCAGGAGCAGATGCATTGTCTTGTAAAAAGAATTCGCAAACTGCCTCATGACCAGAAGAACAAGCTTTTTGAAACTCTAGTAGCACTTTTTCGGGACAAGCACTCAACTGCAGCAGGTCATTGCACACCTAAACATAACGAATCCATTTAAACTAGACCAGGCCCTCACAATACTATGGTCCACCAGGTCTCTTTTTGTGACCCGATAGTTTTTGAATGATTATAAAAATTAAAAGGATATCGGAAATTAAGTTAAAACTGTCCCTTTTTAGTGAAAATCTTTAAAAATGAAGAATAATTCGTTAATAAATATGTGCTATGGTCAGGTGGGGAGAAATGGGCAGTTTTTAGAAAGTGTACCACAAAAAAACAAACCTGTAGATTTTTAGCTCCAGATGCAGCAACAAGAGCTCTTTGCACTGCTTGAGAATACACGTTGTTAGATATCCAGACCTTTCTCTTCAGAAGGTAGTCGACTATATCCAGATGTCCTTTTTCAGCAGCAATGCTCAATGCACATAGGCCAACCCGAGTTTGAAGTTGAATCTACCACAATATATTAGTTTTTACAATAAGCATATGAAAAGAAAAAGAGCAAAACACTTTTACTTTTATTATGCACTTCAAAAAAGTGAAAGTTCAGTAACATTTATTTTACTAACAGGACATTAATTTTATTAAATATACGAATCTCTCAATACGTGTTTTAAAGCAATTAAGTTTTAATCAAAGTGCAAAATACAGCAGTTAGTAAGTTTTAGAGGGGGAGGATTTATACCTTCAAAAATAAAAATATTGAGCTCTCTCGCAATGCTAATGATGTTGTGGTTGTTCTTTCTTCAAAAAATATACCATTATCTATTTTATTGTAGACTAATTGTACTTTTACTGAAACTTAAGACACGGACGGATTTAAAATTACTGTATAGTTATCAGAAGTTATTTAACTAGTTTGAATTAAATGGAAAGCTTTTTGAAAATCGGAAATACTCTTTAAAAAACTAGCCAGGAGTATTTTCACTCTTTGAATTTTTCACAAACGTTTAGCTCAAAAATGCACCGCGTGGTCCAACCGAAATCAACAAATAATATTTTTCTACTCAAAACACCAACTGATCTCAGTGGAGACATTTTCGCCCGACTTCTGGCCAAAGCCAATTGATGCCAAAAGCCACGGCACCGTAATTATCATACTTTTTAATTGTGTTTTCATACAGCCATAGTATTTTTTTTTCATTTATTGTTCTGATACCTAGGGAATTTGATTGCGGTTTTCGAGTCTGTTCATGCTATTTCCGTATTTCACTCCTCATAATTCAATTTCACTCCTCCTAAAAAAGTCAAGGAGTATTTTTACTCCTCCAAAAAAATCCTAGGAATAACACTGCTTGTGAGAACCGTATAGTTATTTCTGATTTAACTATTTCATTACGATTGCATACGTAATAAATTCTTAGCACAAAGATTGAAAAGCAAGTATAAGTATCTGTGTATTTTTTATATTTTATTTTAACTTCCTGCTCTACACCTTTTAGTAAAATAAGTTGATAAAATAATGACCAACGGATGCTAGACCGGATGTAATGATAAGCTCAATGTTGGCTACTTTCTATGCTTAATACAGGATACCATAAGCAAATTTAGCTCAGTCTTATAAATCTAAGATGAATGGTACAGTACAAGAGATGGGGTATGTTGAGAAAAGATTATTGAACTCCATTAATATTTAGAACAATTAATTATAAGTTAAACGTATCATACATTCGATTTACTTTCACTTCAAATAGTTAACAATTGGTAGAATTACATGATAATTAACTACTATTTTTAGTAATCGTAAAGAGCTTGTCCAATTTTATAAAAAACACCTTAATAAGATAAAATTTAATATCTCCAGTTCAAGCATAACAAATTATATGATTACTATTATTAATTCCCTAACCTTTGCCCCAGCATCCAGTAAAACGTCTACCACTTTCAACTTTCCTTCCTTTACAGCTTCCATCAAAGCAGTTGTTCCGAAAACGTCCGTTTTATTTGGGTCTGCTTTGAATCTCAGCAAGAGTTCCACAGCTTCCGAATACCCTAGCTTTGATGGGAGATGAAGGACAGGACGTTTGTAAGGACCGTCCAAGACGAGATTCGCATCAGCGCCAGACTCCAGAAGTAATTGTAGAATCTAAAATACGAAATAGATAACTTTGCTACATCAATATATTCTCACTTTTCGACATTTAATGTATACTTGATTTAATTTATACATGTGCTTATAATATTATTATTAAAAGTACTAATTTATCAATATAAAGTATATTTCAGAGATAATTTGGAATTAAAAATGCAATTCCAATTCCTTAAATAATAGTAGTAGAAAGTAAGATATTTGGTAAGGAGATTAAGTATATTTATTAAATAAATTAAGATTTTTTTAAGGAAAAGATTGAAAAAACTTTAATTGCTTGATCCTACATAAAAAAATTGATGTTTCAAGCAGTACTGTTACGCAGTGCTTGCAATGGGACCATGCTTTGTTGTGAGTAGAATCAATAAGAGACCAAGACAAATCCAGTGGGAGGGGTTATAAGACCCCCTAAAATTAAAAAATTCCTCCAATTTTAGTATCAATTTCAATAATTTGACTTTGTTCCACTTTTTTCATGAAAACAAGCAGTATTAAGAAATTTTATGATGTTACTTTAAGGAAAAATCCTTTAAAATTTGAAAATTAAATACTTTTAAAACAAGAAATTCATGGCAATATGATCGTTTTTGGTACTTAACCCCATAAGACAAAAATCTCGCTCCGCTTCGAATCGAATCGAATTCGAAGAATCGAAGATTCGCTACTGATGAGAGAATTCTCATCTTCAGATGTAAGAGAAAAAAGGTAAAAATTTATATTAAGGAAAAATGTGTAATTCTTGACATCAACCAAGGATTAAAGATAAAAGTTTGAGGAACTAAATTTTTCCAACAAGGAGAATATCATCAACAAGTGAGGTTTTCATAAAATTAGGTTTTACCTTATCATACCAAAAAAAAAATTACCATTAACAAATTTGCAAAATAAGACAACTTATGTAGCAAAAAAAATTACCTGAACATCGGGATGAAACAATGCCCTTGGGCTAGATAGCATACTCGAAGGCATACTTATAACATGCTGCATCCACAGAGCTTTCAGACGCTCTTCTTTGTCAAATAGTCCGCAGCGGGTAAGATTGTATAAGAACTCGAGAGTTTTTTCAGGAGTTAAGGGCTGTTTCGATCTTGAAGGAAGGAGAGCTAAGCGAGTGAAACCAGACCTAAAACCATGTTATATTATTACATGGTAATTACATTCATTTGTCAAAATTGAATAAGGAAAGTGTATAAAAATTTTGATGCACAGGGCAACTGCTAATAAAGGTAATCTTAATGTATAACAATAACCGTATATGATTTCCACCTTGAAAATGAAAATTTTTCAGATAGACTTGGAAATATAGTATGTTAGATAAATTGATTTCTTTGCAAGACAAAAGTACTTGATTTTAAAGCGTCATATATCATACAAAATCTTTCAAATCTAGCAATATACAGGGTATTCAAATTCTACGACCAAATTCTGCACAGAAAGATTCCTTGCAACGACTTTTATTTTTCAAAAAATGTGACGTCATATCTGATAAAAACTTGCTTATTTCATTCCACCTTGCACGCATGCATGTGCAATGAATATTAGAACTTTAACCAATCACCGTAGAGACTAAGTACGGTTCAACTAAGACTACAGAAACTTATATTTTTATGTAGGCTCCATGCAAGGAATCTGACTGCGGACTTGATGTATGTGAGCCTGTATATCTTTTAATCATCTAACAAATGAGTTGATTTTTAAGGTAATTGTAACATTTTACGATAGATAAGTATCTACCTGGCGTCACAATGGAATTTCTGGTTCCCGGATAACCATGCCCGTATGGAAGGATGGAATAGCACCAAAGAGGCGTCTTTCCTCTGAACTAAGATTCCTGACAGAGTCCGCAAATAGGAGGTGAAGGTCTGCCAAGCGTACGTTGGGGTCACAGATGCAGATTCTAACGCGTAAAATATCTCCACTGCTGTCAAGGGACTCTGGGCCGCAAGACATACTTCCAGAACAGCACGGACCTACGGGGGTCAAAGGTTATAAATCTACATAGATTGGGTTCACTCAATGTTAGAGCAATGTGGTAATACTCAAATTTTTAAATTTTCTCAACATAACTTATCCCCACTTGAAAATTAGACGTTTTTGTGAAAATTACTTAAGAGAAGGACACTTTGCTATTCACACTCTAAAAAACCTGTTGATTGAACAGAAAATGTGTCAGATTTTCTGCCAGAAACCCCCTGCAATTTGTGCAGGGAAATACTGTTATATGCTATTGATACAGATACAGACCTTCTCTGTAAAGAACAGATTATTTTGTAATACTGAAAGAATTTTTTAAATAAATTAATTTTATCGGATTAAATGTAGCTAAATCAGTTAGTTTCAAGAGAGAGTCATTGGCAACACTTAATTCCTAAAAAAATTATGAAATTGTCAACAAAAACTATTTTTATGTTTTTATAAATTTAAAAAACTGTATTGAACACTGAGCTATAAACAAACTGGAGTGACAACTGAGCGTGCCGAAACCGCATCACACCTTATCGAAGTTTGTGTCTACGCGGAAAAGATTTCCATCTTCTTTTAGTTTTCCCCATCTGTTGGCACAATTGTATGCACAGCATGATCGGACCATTCTAAATGTTGCTCAAAATATTTTTAAAAAAGGGGGTTTTCTAGAAATAGTTCAACTCACACAATGTTAGTCAATGGAGAAATTCGTTTGTTTTGCCCGGTTCGCTCAAGCGAACCGGGCAATTGTGACCATCCGCGCCGGCACGTTCGGTCGCATGTTATATCATCAGAGGTTGTCACTCCAGTTTGTTTATAGCTCAGTGGTATTGAATGTTGTAAAGCAACAGTCAATACTGGGAATCGATCTCTGGTCTACTGCTTACCATTGGGCCATGAGATTTGAATAATGCACCAGACTATAATGCATTTTTAATACTACAAATTACTATTGCTTAAAATCCTTATATTAATTAAAAATTGTTACTGATTTAGTATAACACATCAAATAGCATTTGCTAAGTAAGTAGTTTAAAAAAGGGTAGGTAAGCGAAAGTGAACATTAAAAATTTTCATAAAGTATACAGAAACCGCAAACAGAAAAGGTTTCTCACCTTAGTGAAGGTTGCTGCTGATGGAAACCTCAGGTTAAATATAAGAGTAAAAACCTCTTCTAAGGAAACTGGAATGACATTAAACGTACTGCTTTTCACCACCAAGTGGTTATGCTGGAACAAATCTAATATGAGCTTTGAATAGAGGAAGGACGATTGTCCACAATTAATGAGATGTTCAGCAAATCTAAAAAAAGAAATACAAAAATAAAAGAGATAGTTTTATTTTTCTATGAAAGATGATTATATATTTATTTTGAGTGCCAGTAAAACGGTTTTAAAAATAAATTATTTTACCAGGAAACGGAAAAGGAACAAGGAGCCTTACTCAGCGCAATGAGAGTAAAGATACCAATAAGATAATAATATGGGCATAGAAAAGACGAATGGAAACTTAATTGAATTTGGTGTGAATTTTGTATTTACACATTATGGCTATGCATCTTATTAGTATTATTTCATTATACTTTCTATCCCTTAGGTAATTTTAGCTACTAAAGTTTTACTTTCTTAAAATATTTTGTATCAGCAGATAGTAATCAATACTGAATTATATCCTACTTCAGGTTAATAAAGCAAATCTCTACCCATAAAAACTCAAAAATTTATTTACATATCATTGAACTACCAGAAATTCATTTATCCCTTTGTATATAGTATTAAACATTTTCATAATCATGAATGGCATTTTAAATAGTTGGCTTTCACGAAAATCCAAAACCATTCTTTCAAATAGTTTATAAAATAAATACTATTTTATCATTTTAAACATAAACTTAAAGGAAAATATCAAATAGTTTTACCTCAAAATTTGTTTTTCATCTCCAGTTGCGGAAATGTTTGCCTGGATTGCAGGAACACGACTAATCCGACACTGAATGTAATGGAGAAGGTCTTCCTGTACTTGACGCACTGGAGATTTTAAACTTATAGAAGGAAAGTTCAAAGGACTAGTTATGGATACATTTTCAGATCTTACACTCAATACAACCTGGAAGGAAAAGAAGCGTGTAGCCATAGTAAGTTAAACCGCTCGACAATTAAAGAAATAGTTGTAAGTTAGCAATAAATAAAGCTGAAAACATAGTTTCCTAAATTTTGGCTATATCCTAAACAGCTAAATCTTAACTTTTCATTAAGAAACCTTCAATATATCAGTTTTAAATAACTGTAACTCGGAAATTGTTTTGATTATGATTTTTAAAAACAAACTGTTTAGTTGTGATATTCATTTACAAACAACTCACGTGGTCGCACAAAACTGAAAATAACTTAATTACATATTAAATTGTTCATTAAAATTATATTTTTACGCTAATTTTAAAAATTACACTGGTCAACACTCATTTTGGTGGCTGGAATATTAAAGCTGATTTTGTATATATTTGACCTCCTGATTACGAATATGGCATCCATTTTTGCTCATCAGCTCTAGGTTTTGATATATTTCACAATTAAGTTTTTAAGACTTTTGCTCTACCTTTTATACAATATGGCGATATAAAGATGTCTTAAAATATAAAAAACCAAACTCTCTAAGGCTTTTCCTATTCTATAGGGTCCCAATAGATAGTGTATACAGTTTCATTCCCCTGAGTTAGTTTTAAGGGGTACCTATAGGGCCCTAAAGTTGAAAAAAAGTGGAAAAAATTGTCTTTTTTTCAGAATTTTTTAAAAAATATTTTTGAGTTTTCACATGTGTTAAAACTGGGTAATATATGTTATTTAGAACTTATTTAGACAGGATAAAATAATTTTTACTTTTTAAGTGCACCGGAAAAGACCTATTTTCTAATTTTAAGGAGAGAAGTAGGGTCATTTCGCTCAAAAACGCTCAATACCAATAATGGTGGTTGAAACGAATAATTTTCGAATTTTTCAGAAGTAAGTTCTCAAAAAAGATGTCCTTTGATGTAAAACTAAAAATTTCATATGATAAAGATCAGTGAGTTAGTTTATTGAACGTAAATATCACCTCTCCAGAAAGAGCAGAGCGTGCGAAGTTTGGCTCGCTTCAGACAAGTCTACTCTACTATCTCTACGGATTAAACTATGCCAAATGGGAAAGTTTCAGGGATGTCGCTCCAATTAATCTACCTGAATAACTTCTAAAACACATATTAGTCAATTTTATCCAATTAGCAAATTTAAAAATGCCTTTTTTTTTTAAATAATTTTTTTCCAATTTTTTTCAAATTGTAGGGCATGAAAGCTCGGGAGCAGCTTCTATTGTTTTACTGATCTTTATCAAATGAAATTTCAGTTTTACTTCAAAGGACATCTTTTTTGAGGACTTACGTCTGAAAAATTCGGAATTTATTCGTTTCAACCATCATTATTGGTATTAAGCGTTTTTGAGCGAAATGACCCTACTTCTCGCCTAAAAATTAGAAAATTGGTCTTTTCCGGTGTACTTAAAAAGTAAAAATTATTTTATTCTGTCTAAATAAGTTCTAAATAACATATATTACCCAGTTTTATCACATTTGAAAACTCAAAAATATTTTTTAAAAAATTCTGAAAAAAAGACAATTTTTTCCACTTTTTTTCAACTTTAGGGCCCTATAGGTACCTCTTAGAACTAACTCAGGGGGATGAAACTGTATACACTATCTATTGGGACCCTAAGGAATAGAAAAAGCCTTAGAGAGTTTGGTTTTTTATATTTTAAGACATCTTTATATCACCATATTGTATAAAAGGTAGAGCAAAAGTCTTAAAAACTTTATAGTGAAATATATCAAAAACTAGAGCTGATGAGCAAAAATGGATGCCATATTCTTAATCAGGAGGTCAAATATATACAAAATCAGCTTTAATATTCCAGCCACCAAAAAAAAAGTTTTTTTTTGTAGACCAGTGTTATTAAAAGAACTGTGAGTGTATACGATCCATTTAACATATTTAATTTTTTATTTTAAAATTTAGAGAAATAACAATACTACTTATTTTATAAGTTAATGGTTTACAGTATATTCCAAATTCAACAAGTTTTACTATTTTTCGAAATTATTATGAAAACTCATATAAGGGATGAAAATAAATTTATTAAATGATTTCCTTGTTTTTCTGTTAAGTCAATTCAAGTCCCTTATTTGTAAGGATATTTCTTGAATATAAGGTAGTTTCAATATTATCGACAAAATAAGAAGACAGTTTGAGCCTAAATAATTTCAACGTAAGACACCTCTTTGCTTCATACCTACCTTCAGCCAAAAAGGAAATTGGCTAATGTGTTTAGCCAGGAATGAGGCTAGGGAATTTGAATGACTTTCAGCTTCATGGACACTGTCGATTACTAAAAGCCCCGTAAACATGGGGTATTTAAGAGTTCTCAAAGGCTCAATGATTCCTTTCAAAAATGCTTCATCTGAGTTTTCTATACATGACTCTAAACTAAGGATATCTTGATAACTGGAACAAAAATAAAAGAAAACAGGTTTTTATGAGGTTTTTCATCCGTATTTCACTACAATAATTTTGTATAAAATGTAAGTAAGGACTATTTTTAATATTTTGTACTTCAATGCATTCTGTTTCATTTTACTTTTCTATAGAAACAGTCAACTTTATACCCTTTATAAGATAAAATTTATTAAATGTATTTATGTTTTTATAGTCATTATAATAGTTGAGTGTATTAAGCAGTACCTTTCGTCTTGGATTAATAAGTTTCTGTATTCAATGAGCTGGGGAGCCTGGCATAGTTGAGCTGCCAAACTGTGAACAAAATCTGGAATCCGACAGGTTTCAACGCAGTCAACTTGGCAGAAATGATATCCTACCACTTGAGATGCAAGTTTTTCAAGAGTATCTGAAGACCGCTTTAAACTACCATCTAAAAGAATTTTACACGTTACTCAATTTATTTTATAACATGTATTTATTTAGTTTCATTATCTTTAAATTTACTACAGTGCAGCTTGAATAACTTGAGAGTTTTCAAATTTGAAATTATGGAAATTCCGAAAATTTCTCATTGAACTTTCCTCTGAATTTTTTTAATACAAAGTTTTTGATAGTTGAAACATTTATGGTGGTCCCTTCAACTTTGGAATATTTAAGTTACATTGGTATTTTTATTCCGTTTTAAAATAGTTTATTGGTTATATCCATTTATCTTACTAGTTATTTACGTACATAAATTTTGTTTTCGTCCAAAGGAACTCCAATCAACCAACTGTAAAGTAAGAAAGGTTTTTCCACTTCCTTCATCGCCTACTAAGAGTACACCTTGAGCATTTGAGTTCAGCAACTGGGAAGAAATATATTAAACAATGGAAATAAATACAATAATTAAAAACAAATTAATACAAGTACAACTACAATACAAATTTTCAATCACCAAATATCTTTAGAATGAGAAGATAGCGATATGTGCTATACCTTATTTATTTCTTTGAATACCCAATCTCTATACAAATAGGAACCATCACCATCTGATTGAGGAACTTCAAAATACAACGGCTTCAATGTTATCTTTGTTTCAAATGAACCTGGAACAAAATATTATGTTATTGTAAATTGAATTATCTTCCTTTCCTATTATTTACAATTTTTACTTGAAATTTCTTTACTTAAATCTCTTTCTTCAGATAAGACTTCGGAACTTATCCTGGAAACCATGGAAAATCTTTTGAAGTCTTGATCATCCCCTGTTAAAAAATATCAGACCATAATTTTTTTTAAATCGATGGTATAGTACCAAAGATGAGATTAAATTATATACATACGATACACGCTGAGGCTTTGATAATTTGCAGATTCATTCGCTGAATGCGAACTCATTCTAGATTGTCTGTATGCATTTAAACTTTCATTCGCTTTCTCACCTAAAAATATTTTTAAAATTAAAAACACAAAGTAATTAAAAGTTAAGAAATTATTATATTGTGGTTGGGTTTTCTTATTAGTATGTATATTTTAGATAGTATCAAGAATTTATTTTATTTTTACTTTATATTGCAGTTCTTTGTTACCAAACATCAATTTATTAGTAGTATTTGTTTAATACTTGATATTACATTTTTGCAAATAATATATTTAATTTATACAAGGTAAGAAATATTCCTTCTTCTGAGTTTTAATGATAATACTGTTCGTAAATATTCCAGAACATTATACATAAATTATACGAACACAAAGTATTAATTATATGTGTAGCAAATTTTTTGAAATACAATTTAAAAATAATTTATATAATGTTCTCAAAATCGTCAGACTGTTTTAATGTTAAGTTCCAAAGTAAAGGTGAATTAAAATGTCGTACGTGGGCAAAGGGGACAAGTTTCTTGAGCACAAAGACAGTCATAACAGCGATAATGACCACAAGAGTCCACCACTCGTCGTTTCCTATTTTTGTCAAAAGAGGATTTACATGATGGACAAGTGCTCCTATCCCACTGTTCCCTCCAACCTAAAAGAAGATCAAAATGTTGTATTGCGTTTTAATATACTATGTTTAACTTGATGAAAAAAATTAAAGTTTAAAAATTGTCTTCTAGAGAAACTAGACTGGATCGTCAGTATAAAGAGTCATTTACAAATGTATCGTCAGTTTGAAAAAGGGAATAAATCCATAAAAAAGTTTGTGGGAAATAGGAGAAAAACTGTACAAATAATAGAATATTTGTTCTATATCCACCAAATTTTTATTGGAAATTTAAAATTATCTTTAGAGTACAGAACATCATATGGAAAAATAATAAAAGTATGTTCAAAAATTTCGTAGAGTTGAAAAATGCTATGGATTTATTTCCATCCATTTAGAGTTACACCGAAAACAGTTAAGAAATATTGGAAATTTAAAAAAAAAATGTATGAAACCCTGGTGTAATGAAGAACGACACAGTGAATTATTATTGAAACTAATTAAATGAATACACGCAATTCAGAAAATATTAGCTTATATAAACCTGAGTTAGTAGGAATAATAAAAAAATTTCAGACTGATAAATGATATTCTATATTATTGCAAGAGACGTCTGGTGGATTGAAGGTTTTTTTATAATTAAGCCTTGATAAAAAGAAAATTTAGGTCTATGATCAAGAGAAATTACATTCAGAAGAAATTTAACGCAAATTTAGATCGTTGACTTTATACTGAACCCGCTGATGATGAAATCGACGCAAGACTAAAATTAGTTTATGCGTAACAGAAACCACAGACTGACGAAAAAAAGACTAAAAAGGTTTCGGAATCAATTACGGTTATCATAAATTTTTGGTCTCGTAACGAAACATTCGATAAAAAATATATAAAAAAAGGGGGTTTATTCTTAACTTCTGATCATGTTCTTGGAAAAAAGATATAGGCACTAATTAATTTTTTTAAATATCCAGTTTGGGCAAGTTTTCAAAACCACAATGTATAGCTACAGAGTAATGTACTAAAATTATATTTCTTCATTTCAAAATGCTTTTAAGTAAACATTCATTTGCTAATGATGAAGAATATGTGTATTCCTGAATACCCTTTGAAAAAATACTTTTGGATGGCTTTTAGTTCCCTCGTTAAATATTTTTAAAACTAAACTAAACTTCGGGATAATCTCAGTTTTATTTCCCTGAACTGATTTTTAAAATAACCAGATAAGAGTTACAATCAATAATACTTATCATATCTATCATCATTAATTTAAAAAAGGGATTACGAAGATTATATCATATACACGAGAGTAAACAAAACTGAGCTAAATTTCAGATAAATTTGTTTTTTAAGTTGAACTTAAGCAGAAATATTTTTATTTTGCTTTATTAACCATTTCTTTTGAAAGGAGATGAGTACGATTTTTTCTCAGAAAGATTAACTATTTTATATCTATTTTCCAGAATTAAGTTATTTACTACACCTTAACACTTAAAAGTATAAAAATAAATTAACAAAATTTCAATACTAAATTTTACAAGAATTTCATTACATTATAATTTACTAACTATTCATATAATTAGTAGTTTAAGATATATCTACCCTCAAAAACGTTGTTTCTCTGCGCAACATCTTATATAAAATATAACACTAAAATAACACTCTCTTTCAAACTGATGAGATAGAAATAGTTCAATAAAATATTAAAACTCAGAAAAAAAACACTTAACAAAACCAATTATGACACATAACATTTTACATTTCAAAATGTCAGAGTGTTACTTTTTTTTAAAAAGCACTCATTTGTTTTATTGACTTGTTTTTCCACGTTTATATGTTATCGGAGAATGTTTTTTTAATTCAATAACCGAGGAAAATACGTAGATCCTGTTTACTATTACAATATTTCAAAAAAATTAAACAATGTTTTTGTTTGATGGTTCACGAAACACATTTTTTAACAGTCCCTTCACAAAACAAATAAATGTTTTTATTTTATCAGATCTAATCATCCAAATAATTCTCAAACACATAGAGTGGGGACAAATCACCGGCAACTGAGAGTTGTAAAAACCGGTAAAATACACCGAAAAAAAAAACGGGTTAAAAATCACAACCCAGAATTATTAATATTTCCGAAACTTTTGCCTTCCTGATGACGAAAGGTCACTTACGAGATCGTCTTCGTGCGAAATAGGATCGTATTGGCCGGACAAAGTCGTCCCATGGCCAGAGAACCATGGCTGTGGCACAGACACGGAGAGAAGCTGAAGAGTCTCCCACTAACGCTAAATTTAAACTGCTGTCTTCTCGGTCCACGACCTGAGCACGTAACTCCCCTCGGCTGAGTCGAAACTATTTCTTTAACCTCCTCAGAAAGTGACGAAGCACCTTGGGTAACGTCGGAGTGAACGCACTTTGATGGGTGCTTGTTTGTTTACCAGGACGAATTAGAGCACCTTTTATCAGATAGCGCCCCACCCAGAGTGGGGCACAGGGGCACGGATCCCCCCTCTCATAATTCCAAGCACAATCAAACATGAACTCATAATCATGAATCATACATTTGAATTCAGGAGGGGGCCCAAGAAAAATTTTTTTAAAGTGAGCCAATCAAGCCCTTAACTGGACTTAAGTTTGTTTTTTAAAGAGGGGTGTTGGTTCATAGTCATTTCAAAGGGGTCTCTCGAGTACTTAATGCAAAAAAATTTGTATAAAATACTGGAGTTTCAAGCAAAAAGAGTGTGTCTAAGAGTCATTTTTTTTTGTATTTTTATTCTTAAAAGTAGTATTTTATTTACCTCATTTGGGTGACTTCTAAAATAGGATCGCTACTACGCCGAGCCGCAAAATTTCAAGTAAGAAACTAGAAGTGTATAAATAGTGGTCAACATTGTTGAAACTATTTGCATTTTGCTCTTGAATTAGCGTACAATCATAATAAAAAGATTAATACAGATCAAAATTAAAAATGAAAAAAGTTTTAGTAAAAACCGATTTATTATAGTCAAAGGAAGATTTTACGTTCATTTTCCGATGCAAGGGGGCCCCCTTTATCCTTATGTATTAGCACCCATGCAATCATATATAGTCGACTCCGCATAATGTGATCACATTTGTCCACGATCAGAGTGATAAAAATATCCGATTGATGATAACAATAATAAGTGGTTCTATAATGAAAAGTGTCAAACAGAGTAACTCGAGTGTGTGCATTAAAATCACGACTGCTTAGCCTTAATTGAAGCCTTTAATTTAAACAATATTTTAGTATGTATTTTAAACATTCTTAAAGAAAAATAAGGGAATAAGTCCAAAAACGAAGTTTTGAGAAAATCGAAAAACACTAGGATAGCCGGGAAGGTAATGGAATTTTCGTTGTATAACCACCAAATTTTTACTAGAAATTCAGAAACCTATTTAGAAAACATAGCACTCATCAAAACGAATATAAGTACATTCAAAAATATTTTACAGTTGGAAAAAAGTTGATGATGATGGATTTATTCCTTTTTTAAGCTTATGATATTTCTCAACTGGAGAAAAATCTTAAAAACCACTTAAATTGATATTTAAATTAAATTTCTGCTTAGTTCAAAGCATAAAAGTGAGAAATAGAAAAAGACACATAAAATTCAAAATTACTATTATGAAACGGAGTCATTAAGGCAGTATTAATGGAGTAAGAGTTAATATGAATGGAGTCAAATAAAAAAAAGTTAAAAACACATTTAAATTAAAAAATTTTATTTTGGCTTAGTTTATTACACGAAAAATAAAAAAAAATAAAAATTAACTTTAATTTCAAGTTAAATTGAAAAATACAATGAATGGACATCGATTTCGCAAATTCAATAGGCTATATCTGCCTATAGGGGGTAGTTATTTTTTCCTTCTTTCCACTCACGTGTAGAGCAAAGCTTGGAGATATTTTTGAGCACAAAATGGCAATTTGTCATTTTTTGCCCTTCCTATTCCTTTTTTCAAACTGGCGATTCAATTGTAATCTTTCTTTTAAAAGCGTAGGTACTTTTTTGGTACTTCTTTTGTGTTTTTGGTATCTTGAGTTATCAGAAACAAGTTTCAACCCTTAGTTATCTTAAACTTTATTCATTAAACATGTTTTAAAAAGGTTAGATTATTCTAATTAGGAATGCACAAGGAGCATTTTAAAACTAAGCTTTAAATTTTTCTTTAAATTTAAAATACACTAATTTTTAAATTTGCCCTAAGAAGGGGTGTCTCAAAAAACTCTTTTGTTTAAAAACCTCGCTACCCAGGGTTTTTCCCATTCCTATTGGTCCTAAAAGATAGTTTGTGAAGTTTCAGCCCCCTAAGTTAACTCTAGGGTTTGCCTACAGTCACAGAGCTCCAAACTTTAAAAAAAAGTGGAAAAAATTACCAATTTTCAGAATTTTAGAAAAATATATTTCAATATTGATATTATGATAAAACTGGTTCAAATGTGCTATTTAGGACGTATTTGGATGGATTATATTCATTTATGTTTATTGACTGTGCGCTATAGCGCTTATATTTTAAGAGTAAAAAGTACTATTACTAAAGGACGTTGTGCTCATCAAAGCTTATCATATGCACTATGAAGGACGAAAGAAATTAAATTCTGAATTTCCTTGAAGGAACTCCCTCAAATGATTTCATTTGGTGTTAAATTGACATTTTAAATTATAAAAGTCAGTGAAATAACTATAATGCGCCTATCCACTGAGCTTTCAATGGGAAAAGTGCTTTTCAACAAAAATGCTTGTTTCCAGCCTAATAAATCTAAAATTTATCTTAAAAAATAGCTTGTTGTATTTTTTAGATAAAACCCTTTTTATATCTTATATATGTAGAACTTATTTGGAAAACGTGCAGATCCAAAATGACACGATATTCCTCTACCAGTATGCAGAAAATCGAAATTCTTTTAGAAATTATAAATATTCCATTATGCTAACTCAAAGAAACCATATTTTACCTCATGAAAATATACAGAGTGTATGAAAATAATAATGAGAGTCTTTTAAGAAAGCTTGTGATACATCAGTTCACACTCGTTCCCCCTTATACTGTTGCCAACATAGAGTAGGTTGCCAACAGGGAAAAAAATCGCTGCGTACTTTTACCCGATTGCGCACTCTTACCCTCCTTTCCCTTATAGCTGAAAATTTAAATAATTTTTTTAAAAACCCTTAAAAAAGCTGCAAAAGTAGTCCCTTCACCTAAAAGCTATTTCAGAGGCTTTCAAATAGAAATAGAGTAAAAAATATTTTACTAATAAAAATTGACCAAAATCGGTGCATAAGAAATTTAATTTTTTAACTTTTTTTAATGGATGCTTAGTACTTCTCTAAGTTTGCTGACAATCCGGGAGCTTTTGCTATTTTTTATCCTTAGAGTTAGGAAGTACGTTCGTATAATGGTAAGCAAATGTCTTTTTTACAATGGTTTAGTTAGAAGCACGCTGGCCTCTTGCAACAACTGAAAGAGTTTAGTATATGATAAATTCTAAAGGGGGGGCACGCATAGTTTGCTGACGCCACTAGTGATGGCTAGAGTTTTGGCCCCTAAATTTTTTTTACTATCATTCTATCCACTACAAAGCGTGGTTTGGGGTTTCTACCCAAGAAAGTTTTTCAAAACTTGACTGAAAATTTTTAAACTGGCGTAGTAATAAAACATTATTTTTTTTCAACATATTATTCCCAAAATTTGTACCTACCTGTTCCATCAAATTTCGTACATTATTGATTAACATTGAACTAGACAAACTAGTAAACTCAAATTTCGTGCATTATTGATAAACATTGAACTAGACAAACTAGTGAAACTATTTTCAAACAAAACAAAGATATTATTTAATTGAAATTCATTTGAATTGAATTTAAATTTTAGAATTTATCTTTGGATATAAAAAATATCATTATTCACTAGTAATCAAGTTTAGGGTGGAAACCAAATATTTATTTTTACATACCAATATAAAAATTTAACTAGATACCTCTAGCAGGGCATCTTTCAAGAGATAGGGTTCCCCTTCCCCCACCAAATTCTTGTGATTATTTATGCACTGGTTTTTCTATGAAAAATTTGTGGCTAAGGATGAACTAAATGATTTTAGAGAGCACAACCCACAGCTTGATTACAAGTGTTAACCTCAGTGTCTAATATTTTTAGAAACCCATTATAAATGTAAAGTGTGTGGAGGAAAATTTTAATTGCATTAAGATGTTTTTAATTTTTCTGATACTCTTATTTAGAGTTAAAACTCAAATTATGGTAACTAAAAAATTGATATACAGCAATATGTGCTCTTTTAAAATACACTAAAAATTTTTAACTTTTTTTCCTCAGATAGCAGTTTTTGGGAACCTTTATTTGCGTATTTCACAATAATCTTTCATTTGTATACCCTTCTTATGGGCTGTCCTCTTAAAACATTCCAAAAATTCTTGGCCAAAGAACTTTCCCTACATTGAATATGGCTCTGCAAGATGATCAGGTTAATAAAAAATACATTAGTTTCTCAATTTTCTTTTAATTAAGTTCAGGTTTGAAAAAAAAAACTTGAATGTAAAGGTCAGTGAAAAAAAATGAACTTTACATTTAAAGAAATGCTATTGCAAGGATGTTGAAAATTCTTCCATTTTCCTTACTTATGCTTCCCTACCGGCAATAATTAAACAGCTAGACAAAAAAATTCCTTCAGCAAAAAAGTTAAAATGGAGGAAAAAGCTTTAGCAAAATTAATACATATTATATTTAAATAAATTTAAGTGTTTATGACATTCTAATTTTTTCATTCACATTTTTGCTAAAATAGTCTAAAATATTTTTATTTTAGCATTCTGAGGTTTTCTTTTGCATTTTGCAAAAAAAAAAGCCACCATAGCATAAAACCTGTTCCATACTATTGCTATTTGTTCTAAATGAGAGAGGATATAAATTTACAGGTAAAGTTCTTTAACTCTATTTATATTTTAAAAAATTCAGAATGAAATTATTAGGCTAATACAGAAAACAGAGCCCAAAACTCTACTTAATAAAACAAATTGGCGGTAGAGCAACAGTCTGTTTGCTGACCAGACTGCCCTAGAAAATCTGGAGGAAAGAAAAATTGATTGATTAAATGCAAAACAGTGATGAAACTAAACATTTATAAAACAATGGAAGTGAAATATTTATTATTAACCAATTGATACAAAGTGCATTAAAATGCTTTTAGTTATGATATAATGTATCTGCCATTGACAAAAAAAAGTTATGATACAACAGTTTCAGATCTTGTGTTTGAAAACCAGCAGATTTACCTTTATATTATCACCCATACAAACAGAAACATAAAAATATCCACATAAAATATTTTTATTAAAAAATAAATAAGTTTTTACATTATTACAAGTGGTGTTGACATGTATCTATTCACATAAGCTCGAGGATCAACTTGTTTAAGTTTATAATAGAAGTATTTGTTCATAAGAAGTTAATTAAATTTAATTTGAAATATAAAATAATTATAACCTGAGGGGGAAATTTATATTTTTAATTATCAGCTCAACGAGACAAGTGGACGGATATAAAAGGGAAATGATTTGTGTTCGTAGACAACTAGTAATTCTGAAGGGAGTTAAGAAATATATTATACTGTTATGGGAAACTTAAAAAACAAGTAATTTTAAAGGAGTAAACAAAATTAATTTCTATAGAATTTTTCAAAAACAAAACCAACCATTAAAAAAATCTAAAACTTAAATCAGTGAAACTCCTGAAGCTTTAACAGAGGCCCAATACAAAAAAAAAATATTTTAATATTGCTCAAGGTGTTTTAAAAACCTACATAAATTTTGCTATGAACCCTTACAGCTGAATATACAGCCTGAGTCATATTTGCTCAAACTGACAGCAGCTGTTTTCCATGAAATCCAAATTTAATTCACAGGTACATCAAAGGTATTTGAGGAAGTATAAAAATACAAAAGTTTAAAACAGTTTCTCATCTGGAAACATTTTAAGAAGATAAAATGTCCTTCATGGCTTTGACAACAGTAGATGAAGATAGGGGGTAGGAAGTTGTTCCTCTGACAACAGCTTCACCGAGGTAGAGCTTCAAAGGGCCTTGGGCAGAGGAATGGTACTCTCTCGCTTTAGTAAAAGCCACGAGTTCTTCCAAGTTTCTCTCAGAGATTCCAGACCCTATATAGGACAAATTATTATTATTTTCTTCTTGACATCAATTATTTAGATTATTTATTTTAATTATAGAAGCAAAGAGTAATTTTTATGCCTAAGAGCTGTACCAATTTTTCTTTTTTTTATTGTATGTTTGTATTCCACCTATTTTGTATTTTATAGTTATTGATATTTTTGTTTTTTTTAAGTGCTTAATTATGTTTTTATCATCAATATCATAATTTTTATCATTGTACTGTCAGTGGTAAATTCTTTGGGTCATCTAAATGGGTTTTTACACCCTAGATGACTCATATTTTCCTTTCAAATTTTCTCTCAATGTACCATCAGAAATTGAGGTAAAAAAATATTATTAAAAAGCAGGAAATTTCATTATGAAGGCTTAAGTAGACCTAAATTATGAATTGGGTCCCTCTAAGCAAATCATGTGTCAATTTTGGTGGGTTTCAACAGGAGCTTGAAAGTGCTAGTATAAAATTCTACTTTTTTCCTAAATGAGGGATAATTTTTTTTAAAAATATTTCTTCTTTTTATTTCTTGGTAGTCCTTAGAAGTTAAAAAATCACAACTTAACCAAAATTTAATGGGAAAATCATGCTTTTTCATTAGAAGAAGATAACTGCAAACAAGCAATCATTATAACACCTTACAAGCAATGATATAAAGAAACAAATAAACAAAATGTGCCACATCAGAATAGCATTCTGTATTATGTTACTCCTTTAAACAATGATAATAATTTGATTCCCCATATTTTTGCACTTAAAAGAAGTGAATTCAAATTTTTGCCTGGAACTAAATGAAGATAACTTAATGCAAACATTCTGAATCAGAACATTTGCAGTAATTTTTGTCTTTCAAAAATTCTCCTCCCTTACTCTTTTCTTCTGATCTCACCTCTTGGAAAAACCCATTTTTAGAAATCCTAACTGAAAGTGGTGGTTGGATCAACAAAAAACTTTCATAATTGGGAGGTCGTCTGTAATAACTAAAAAAAAACATTGATCCTATGATAAAATAATTGGTACTTTTACTACCAAGGG
This sequence comes from Tetragnatha montana, assembly GCA_963680715.1. Taxonomy (NCBI): domain Eukaryota; kingdom Metazoa; phylum Arthropoda; class Arachnida; order Araneae; family Tetragnathidae; genus Tetragnatha; species Tetragnatha montana. The sequence goes on along the minus strand of OY796684.1, from coordinate 4,389,381 downwards.
ATTTACATTTGGGGGTTGTTCTAATAAAGCTGTTGTTTTACTACTTCTAAAGAGGTCCTACTATAACATGCTTTAACATCTTTCAAGAAGAAACCTGATATGATGTGTTGTCTACACTAATTTTTTGCACTCAGTCACTCCCTGTTTTTGAAAATCAAAACTCTTAAAAATTAAACAAGTGGTAGTTACTGATTAATAAAACCTGAAAAAAAAATGTTGGGTAACAATAAAAAAGCAAAACATAAAAACTTACCAGGCATGATAGCAATCCTTGAACCAGCCTGTAAAACAAAATTATTCAGTTGAGAACCAAAACATAATTCTGCAATACATTAAAGTTTTAACAATCTTGATGATAGAATTGTATAACTAGGTTCCCATAGTTTAGAAAGAAAAATATTCAGGGACTTTTTAACAAATACAAAAACTTCAGCAAATATTTCTGAGAGAAAGATACCAAAATTTTAAAAACTACCAGAGTTTAAACCAGAGAAAATAACTTTACAAAATGATAAATAACAAGTTAGTTAGATACAATTTTTTAGCAAGTAAAATTTAATAGAATTACACTAGCATTTTCGGGGGAAAAGCCACCATAGCAGAATCCTTAATGAGTACAGAAAGTAAATACAAAAATGAGTCTACTTTTTAAAAAGAGGGGTAAATCAAAACAGCCCAGAAATGCTGGGGTCAGATTGCAATCAACCTTGTCACCGACTATTATAAAAGTCATAATACATTGATAATATAAAAGAAAACCAAAAGGATTTCAGAAAATATGATTACAGGAAATATTTTCAATGAAGAGTCAAGTAAGCAAGTGTTTCTTTGAAATAATGGAGAGTTAGTACTCTCCAAATGTCTTAGATAATTTCTCATTTTTCACCTAAAATACGATTTAAGGTTTGTAAGCTACCAGTTTATCTCAACCTAATTTTAAGCCATTTAATCCCTAAATTATTCTACACAAAATATTTTTCATTAACAAAACAACAAGAAAAATATACAATGAAAGAATCACTAAAAGCTAACAGAGTGGCTGCTAAAAATTCATTAATATTTCCTCAAGATTTCCAAGACCCTTCTTTAGCACACATAAATAATTCAAGGACTTTCCAGGATTGTGGGAAGTATACACACACTATTTAGTCTATGGATTCTCACCTTTTCTACCAAATATTTAATGGTATTGATTCCATTTATAGCAGTAGTTGCACGTCCACTTGTTAAGATACGCTTAAATCCAAGTTCGATCACATCACTCAAAGCTTCAGGGTAGTTGACGACATCGAAAGCTGTAATAAATAAGAAACAGGATTAGAAAATGATAATTTTTTTAAACTTGATGATTGAAAATATTTTATCTCTTACACACACCCTTCCTATCAAATCATATCCTTAAAATTTATACATAGTTTAAAAAATAAACCTTTAAAAGAAAGAAAGCTGAAAATGTTAAGGTACTAAAAGTTATGTTACTCAAAATGTACCATGAAAATATTACATCTTTAAGATAAAAATATTTGGTTGACTTAAAAAAACTTACAAAGACACTACTTGACACAGACTTATAATGAAAACAACCAAGCATTTAAAAATAATTCAGAAGTTTTAACTTTTCATGTAACACAAGGTAAATAAATTTTAGATTACACTTGTTTTTATAATGTTTCTAACACATTTAATGAGAAACCAAATTCTAGAATACATAAATCGTAAAATATTTAGGAATTTTTTTTATACACATTAAATAAATTTTCTGATAAATTACCTCTGTGAAAAGTCACAGGCACACCACAAGCTGCGTCTGTAATGAACAGAATGTTTGGATCAATTATAAAAGCAAGTACAAAAACAGTTCAAAACAGTACAAAAACAAACAAGTACAAAATGAGTTAATTTGTGTTACATGGTACAAAAGTCCCCCATTATAAAGATTCCCATGTACAATTTAACAAAGTGTCAGCCTACTTAAACGCATTATATTATGCATAATACTTGTGAATGGTAATACACTTTTTCATTAATAAAAAAGCATTTATTAAATGCATCATTTTAAAACAAAAGATTCAGATATCCTTAGGGAAAATGCTTAAAAATATTAATTTTATCCTGGTGAAATTCAAGGCACATAATGATGGCTTGATGCATAACTTAGCCTTCTCTTATACAGGAGTTAATTACAGTCAGTTAAATCAGATATCTAATTGAATAGACGTTAATAATGAGTCTACTGTACAATAATGCTGATTAAAATTAGTTTTTAAAAATATCTTTTTGAATGTAAAGCTAGGATATGGATTGATATTACTTAGCAGACGACGACAAGCCACTTTGTCAACTCTTCCATTCCTAAAAGATAAAAATTACAGAAAATGTTCAAAGTAATGTACAAAATAATTTACTAAAACATTTAAAAAATAATGACAAAATCTTCTACAATGAATCCTGAATATAGTAAATTCACAGTTCTAGTGAACTTTTTCTAGGAAGATTCGGTGATTTTCTACTTAGTTAATGTTATAATTTTTATACTACGAGTTAACTCTCATGTGGGAAAAAAGCAATTACAGAGAAGAAAAACTTTTTAAATGTTTGAAACTTTTTAAACAGATTAAAGATCACCTCTAAAAGATAAACTTAATTGAACATTGAATAATTAACTGAATATCACATTCCATCAAATTCCTTTTTCTACAGGTGCAAAAAAATAATGTATTGAGAATTATTTAAATTAGATCACATTGTCCTACATAAAAACTATATATTATACAAATTTTTCAGCCAATTTATGTCTACTACCTAATCAAAATTTCCTTTAAAATTATCTAGGATGTAAACAATATAGAACTCTTTTAGAGTCATATGAGATTCACACTATGACAAGGTTTGACATTTCTCAGAATGATTTAAATCATCTGCATACCTTAAAGCACCAGTGACAAATCCATCCACACCAAGAGCTAATCCATTTTTAATGTCTTCCTCCATCTGTGACACCTCTAACTCAGAGTATTCAAAGTTACCAGCTCGTGGTCGAACCAGCATGAAAACCGGAATCGAAAGTTCTCTTTTAGCCATCTTCACCAAACCTAGTAAAATTACGAACAAATAATATAATCACAAAATATTGAATATTTAACACAAAATAATAAATATTTACATGAACACAATAGCAGATTTAAGCAAGTTACTTGTGTGAAAGAATAAATGTAATCAGACTGAAAATTTTCAGTGTAGGAACTTTTCTCATAAACCATAGTAGGGTAGGAATTTAAATATCTGCATACATTAACAGTACAATTTGGATGGATAATTTGAACCTGAAGGGATCATTAAAATTTTTATTACACAATTAATGTCTTTAGAAAAGGTCGTAAATACAACAGCAATCTCATTTTGAATTTATTTCAAACAAAATTAAAGCTTCTAACTACAAACCTGTACTAGGTGTCACTCCACCAACCTCAAGACCTTGACAAAGTTCAACACGGTCAGCGCCTGTGATAAAATATTACCAATCAGCACTGGCATTGTGAAACATTTATATTGCTTCAAATTTAAGAAATAATTATCATTGAAATGCGCTGATTAAAATGTTAATTTTGATGAATGCAGAAACAATATAAAACAAAATATCTTTGGAAATCTAGCTTTAATTTACAAAACTTAAAATTACATTAATATGAATAATACACAAAGTCAAATTTTCTTTCGTTAAAAAGAATGGCAAAAACAGTACTCCATTCAATACAAATAGTTCACATGAAAATAACAGTCCAGCTTTAATAAGGATCCTCCATGGCAACACATTTTTAGCAGTTGTCAAGATGCTAAGGCAATCTGACAGTTACCAGTGAAATAGTGTCAGCTTGCCAAGAATAAAAAGAAAGCGATTTCCATGCAGTACAACCCTTACCAAAGTTGTACAAAAATAACTTGCCACACTCCTCATTTCATTTTAGTGTTTTTTATTTAATTCCTCAGAGAATTAGGCTTAAATGTTGCTTCCCTTCCCTATAATTCTGTTTTAGTTTTTTTCTAAAACAAAACTGCATAACAAATTGGTTTTATAATATTTCAACAGGGCTATTTATATCTTATATTTAATACTCTGATTCTACGCCATTTAGATTACTGGAGTTCGGATAATCGGATATACTGTATATTGAGAACACAAAAACGAACCTTCAGTATAAGAGTAGAAGTAACCTAAATAAAAATATACCTCCATTTTCAGCATTAACTGCAGATTCAATGTTGTCGACACAAATCTCTAAGATGTATCCGTGCATTTCTGTAAAAAAGTAATACCACATACACATAAATTATCGTAAACTACTATGACAAAATAAAGTTAAGCAATAAAACACATGCAAATTTTGCTCTAAATTACACAATTTGAAGGTTTGGAAATGAAAAAGCCCAAACTAAATCCATTTGTATCTTATTTTCTAAAACTTACTGCATCAATTTTAAATTTAGAGTGAGAGATGAAATTCACGAACAGATCACCAGATTTCGATTTAATTTGAATGTTATGTTGTTATGTTTTTATTTACGGTTTTAGCGGTTATTTGTAGGATATACAGTTAAAATAGCAATGGCTTTCGAAAGACTTTTTGGTTAGTTGGATGATTATGCGTTCGTGGCAAACCAGGCAAACAGATATTTGGTTGAAAAATAAATGTCATCAGGTTTAAAATATTTTAATTTTCTGGATTTTCCCATCAGTTCCATTCCCAGCCCCCATCTATTAAATCCTTGTGGCTAATTTTTACTTCCAATGCTAAAAATGTGACCCCTTTTGTGGTAAAACGGAATGGACCATTTTTTTAACATCTTATTAAGAGGACACTCCTAATACATAGTAAAAGTTTCAAAGAAAAACCATACTTAATAGATTTAAAAACTTTGAGGGGGTCCTCCCACAGAAGAATTTTGAAATTTGTTAAAAATTTAATTTTGGAATTTTAACCTTTGGGTTACACCCGAAGAGGACCGCTCCTTGTGAGTCACATAATTTTCATGGAAAATAACAGTTTAAAAATTGATGTCAAAATTTAGGAGGGGGTTTGAATTTGAACCCCAAAATCTAGTGTTTGGCACTAGTTGACTAGAACTTACTTCTTACTACGAGCATCCGAGGCTGTCTGCCTTGATAGTTCGGTGTCCCCGAGAGGCCCTAGCGGCCAATGGCCACCAACGACTATCCCTAAGGTTGTCTCTCATGGACTCGCCAGCCAGTTTAGAGCAAAGGGACGCTCTGGCGGGCAAGGGAGATGTGCAAAGTAGGTGTATGTGCTCCAGTTTCCTCCTCCCTGCCGCACAAAGAGGGCTTGCTGGCTTGCTGCCAAGCAGAATCTATGAAGGTATTTATTGGTCACTATGTGACCCATACGCGCCCGTGCTGCAAACGATGCCACAGAACGGGGCATATCCTTGAAGATCTTTGGGTCATTTGGGGAGCTTTGGATACTAAAGCACTCCCGTCCAGTGGTGCAGTCCTTCCATCTCTGTAACTAGTTAACTAGAAGTAGCTGCAACTAGTAGTTAACTACTGACTGCCTTAAATCCCGTACGCTTTGCGGATGGAGCTTGATGGATATTCCACGCGGCATAAGAAACAACAACAACAGTAGTTAACTAGTAGTTTAACTACTTTTAGTTTAAAGTAGTTCAACTATTAGTTTAACTACTTTTTTAATTAACTACTAGTTAAAACTCTTTCAAATTTTCAACTACTTAGAAAAAAAATTATTTCAAATTTAAAAAGATATTTAAAATTTTTATCAAAGGTAGAGTACTCAAATACCATAACCAGAAATAAAGACCATTTTTGCGCGAAGTATAAACGTTTTTTGTGATATAGATGTATTAGAATTTTGCCAAAAAGTAGGTTATGAAATTAAATATACTAGTTAACTACTCTGCGAAATAGTTAACTACTATAGTTGCAATTAGTCCTAGGAAAGAATAGTTAACTACTAGTTACAACTACAATTTCCCAGACTAGTTAGTAGTTAACTATTTTTTGCCCACTAGTTGCCGAACGCTACCGAAACCCCCCTTTGGATACGGCCAAGCAATATGCACTGTAAGTGCTCAAGGGCTTTGGACAACTTCTGATACATTACAGGGGCTTCCAACTGGCGTCCCGCCGGGACATTTTGTGCGGCCCGCAATGCGCCCTGAAAAAACCCCAAAGGTAGTTTCAGAACACTTTTTAGCAAACTAAAATTTTTCGGGGGAGGACCCAGGACCCCCTTTCTTACATCTTAGTTTTGTGTTTTTATGATTGGAAACAGAGTCGTAACGTTCGAACACTATTTTTATTAAACTCTTTCATACATGAGTGATTACTTTTATATACAAGCAAATGTGACGTCATTCATTCTTGTTGCCAATTCACACTACACAATCACACAGACAAAATAAAACAATCATACAGTCTAAATAGAATAATCATACAGACTAACAGTTCCTTTTTGTGCAATAAACACAACAGTTCTCCGCCCCTAGTAAGGTTAAATTAGGACTGATATCGATCTGGGGGCTTCCTGATCCTTTTTGACATTCTACAGGCAGAAGGGGGATCACCGGAAGCAGGAGAAGGATCACCGGAGCCAGGAGAGGGATCACCGGAGCCATGAGAGGGATCACCGGAGCCATGAGAGGGATCACCGGAGCCAGGAGAGGGATCGGGCTTGGCGGGAGGGGGCTCAGAGGCAGGAGACGCAGCACCGGTGGCAGGATGGACATCAGGCTTGGAGATGGAAACATCATAGGCGGGAGGTGGATCAGGCTCTTCGCCGCTGGGAGTAGGATGTGGTATCCTAAGGGAAAGGCGGGATTCGGAGTTTGGAGACCTACTGGGGCCCGGTTGAGAGCTGGGAACTGGAGAATGACGATACTCAGGATGACTGGGAGCTGGGTGAGAAATGGGCCGGAGTTGATCGTGATGACGTTTAATAAAAATACCAAAAAAAAAGAGCAAACAATTTCAAAACAGTTAGAAAAAAATTACTTAAAAATGAAAGCTATTGGTATAAACTTCCTTTCAAACTGTAATAAATAATTCTATTCAGCTAATTTATCTTATTTTTAATATAATATATTTTAATAATCTTATTATGTATAGTAATATAGTAATTATATTATATAGTAATATAGCTTATTTTTCCTACCTACTGGTGGAGGTTCCGTTTGGACTGCAATTGATCGAACAGCAACTCTACTTGGAGCTTCATAGTTGTTTACTCCATTGCGATACATCTGATGCATGATGGGCCTCCAGTAGGCATGATTCGGTGCGGCTGTTCTAGGGTACGTGAAGTTGGCCCTGTCAAGATTGTATGGGTGAGGGATTGTAGTTGGTCTAGGATGTATATGACGACAATAGTGATGATGATGGTGGTGGTGGTGGTGGTGGTAGTGGTGGTGGTGATCGTTAGGATCCATGTCTCAAGATCAACTTCTCAAAATGAAATAAACAATTAAGTTTAGTTGTGGCTTTGGTTGGTTGGTTGGTTTCACTGATTTCTACTCTCGTTGCTTGGTTGGTTGAGTGGAGGTAATACCGGTTTTTGCTCTAGACCAGGGATGACCAACCCGCTTGAAATAATTTTTCGAACCGGGAGAATTTTTCTAAGTTAAGAAAAACTTTACTTCGAGCAATAATTTTCTTTTAAGAACAATGTTTTGTTACAAAAAAAAAATCGCAAAACTATTTGTTTTCCTTTCTTGACCGCAATGAGGGAGGGCAAGTTTTCGGGGGCCAGGATGCTGAAAGACAAAAAGATTCGGGTTTGAGGAACCTTTTTCAAAAGGTCGTGAGTGCTTTTGGACCTACGTACACGTGCGAAACTTTTCTTTTCAAAATGAAATTTACAAAAATAAAATGCGCACAAATTTAACCGATGAAAACCTACAGAATAAATTACGATGTGCAAATAGTACAAGCTTCAATAGCTTATTGAAAGAGTTGAAAAAAAATCTCACTAATACATAATCAATATCGTAATTAATATCACTATGTCATCTATACGTGTATGAATAAATGTTGTAATTTGCACTAAGAAATTAGTATCAGTTCATTTTCTTTTTCACTTTCATTTAGTATTTTTATATGTGACTTTGTGGGCTTCTCAAAATGACAGCAATGTGAGTCCCAGGGGCGTATATAAAGAGGGGACCCGGGCTCCCCCCCCCCCGAAATTCGGACTAACGTAAGTGTACCAAACGAGTTAAAAATCTGTATTTTAGAGTTGAATTTCCAAACATTTTCTTGGAGAGAACCCCTTTTTGTACTCGGAACTCTATTTCTCACAACATTTTTCATATATATTAAGTTCATCCAAATGCGAAATCCTACTTTAAAAATATGCAGAAAAAACTACAATGAACCTATTGAATATACAAGGGGTTTTATTGGGGCTACTCTCAAAACCCTATTGGAAAACTTTTCCCAGTGTTCCATAAACCAGTATCAAATCATACTGGATCCAGTATCATTTATACTGATTCCAGTATAATTTGATACTGGTTTATGGAACACTGGAAAAAAATTTCCAATAGGGAAGTAAATTTTAATGAATATTTTATTTAAGAAACTGTCACACTAAGCAAAGGATTTAAAAAAGCTCCCTTAACTATACGTATTTTATTCAACTTATCTATTTGTCACCTTCACGTTATGTAAATAACCTTTGCCGAAAAGTTCCCATATTATAGACTTCCCCCCAAAAATATCATGTATAAAAAGTAGCCTGAATTTGTGGCCCTTCACTCGACTTGTGCTTTCCATTGCGGCCAACGAGCACTTGGAAGTTGGAAACCCCTTAATTTAAAATTTTTCTTCGTAGTTTTAAGAATATAATAATGAAAAAAAATTTTAAGAAATGCAAAAGAAGAACGAATATAACGTTTAGAAAGGCTTCTTTTAGATTAAAAACTATGGATCTGGTCAAACTTTATATCAAATTAACCTTTGTAAAATTATCTTTAAAACGAGGGGTGATAGATAGGACCACAGAGAAATATCCTAACAGAGGGTCCACGAGGCTATTTTCAAATGCGTTACTGATGTGAGGGCGCCACACTAGAGTCTGGAACGTATGCCGGCCGCTTAAATCTCTCGCCAAATTAGAACTCAGCGCATGCGCAAAAAGGTGTTTTCGATCTCCCATAGGCAGCCGGCGAACGATTCAGACTGGATCCAGACGCTAGTGAGTTTAGTGCGATCCCAGCGCCACCATTCTCCCAACCTGTAACAAGATGTCATGATTTTCGATTTCCATTATGGCCTATGGCCGTGGACTCTCTGTTCTAGTACTCTGTGGATAGGACAAAAAGAACTGTAGTTATGTAAGATTGAAGATTCAAAATTCGATTTTCTTCCTTTTTCAAAAAATTTAAAAAAAATACCAAGAAAATTGAATAATAAAAACATTTTCCTGTATCATAGGAAAGAAATAGAGAACAATTCCAGAAAGTTTTATAGAAATCTAAAAGAATCAGGTTGGGTGATAGTTGATTTGACATGGAATGACCCTTTAATAAAAGTTCTCGTTCTTAAAATAAATTTGTTGTAAGTTTAAACATTAGATATAAATTAGAGTCGTATACAGTCACTCCAGAAAGTAGTCGTACACCCAACAAATTTGCACTAGAATATCTAGTGTATAAATTCCACGTGCAAAATCCAAACAAAATTATCCTCACATAGTATGTTATTCTTCATTTATACTAGTCTACCAAAAACATGAGCAAAAAAATATCAGAACAGTTGGAAAAAAAATATATGAAGCGATTTGAAAGCCCAAACAAATATTCGTACACCCATAGACTTAACATCATTTCATTTTATAAATAATTTTTTTCTAACAGTTTTGTTATTTTTTTTGCTCTTTTTTTGGTAGATTATAATACATAATAAACAATGTTAGTTGTTAGGATAATTTTTGTTTGGATTTTGCACGTGTAATTTAGCTGTAAAATGAGGTATATTAGTACAAATTTGTTGGGTGTATGATGTACGAATAAAATTAAAAAATTAATTATATAAAATTTCTTTCGGGAATGCCCTTTCACCATTCTCTAAAAATTATTAATATACTTTTTGTTGTCAGGCCTCCTATAACTGACTTGTTTAGGAGAGAATTAACTGGATTTCGGACTATTGAATTTCAAACTAAACAATTTTTGATGAGAAATCATGATGGTGAAAAATGATGTTTATGATTTAATATTAGAAATGTTTCTTCAACATTTTAAAAATTCTTAAAATTATAAGCATCTCTAAAAATGATATAGTAGCATGTACCTAGCATAACCTAAACGTCACTCCCCTTGTAAAAAAGAAGTGAATGAAAGAAGTGTGATTTTTTTTTATATAAAAATCTTAGCCTTTTTCTTGAAAAGGGGAAAATAACAAGAAAATAAAAATTACGAAAGGAGAATGCAGTTGAAATCATAGAGTAGTAATAGTGGTTGAAATACTCCGGAAATAGTTGTTGCCCAATGGCATTAAAAATAAATAAGGAACATTAAAAATATGTTCATAGTAAGATTTATTTTTCGGGTTTCATTTCAAAAAGCTTGGCGGGTCTGATGAAGACATTTTCGTCCTGCGTTTTGAAATAAATGAATTATTATTTTTTTTGTTCATATAAAATAAAAACTCTCCTCCCCTGAATTCAAACATATGAGCGCCCATGTCCAGAGTGTACTGAGAATTTGAGGTTACTAGATAACTCTCCAAAAATTTGAAAAATTAAAATTTTTAGCTCCTTATTGTGCGATTAAAAAAATTGCCCAAAACCCCGAATTTCTGTATCCGCCGGAATGAAGAGCTCAGTGGATAGAAGTGTGTTCTGTAGTCTTAGTCGAACCGTTCCTCATGTCTACCGTGATTGGTTAAAGATCTCGCGGAGAGGTTACTCCAGCGTTTTGGGTAAAAATTGATATTTTGATCAATTAGGAATGAAAAGAAAATAGATATCTTGTTATTTTATAAATTGATTTGAATCAGGGACACATTATGCTGTTTTGTGATTGGGGATCCCGCTTTGACAAAGGCTGAGCATATAGCATAATTTCGTGTCAATCATGGAAGAAGCAGAAAAGTGTCTTTTCGTATCTCTGTTTCTGCTTTCCAGATTCTTGATTCTCGCCGTTGCCGCGCCCTTGTGAAACCTAGAGTTGTAAATTTAGATATTAGTAGCAATTGCATTTTAATTTTTCTATTTTATACTTAGAGGATTCGAAAGAAACTTTTATATTTGATTATTTGAAACACCTGTGCTTCCCTAAGAAGGTATGTTTAAAGATCTCTGTGTTGTATTTCTACGGTTGTCTGCTTTGTTTGGATGTGTGCTTTAATTTATAAATATTTATACTGGAAGTGAAACTTAGCCTGCTATTTTTCAAGTTCCGGGGCTACATTTGGTTTACTTAGTAATAATTAACTCTTATTCTTTATAATACTTCCTGAAACTTTTTCCGGTGTACCTGTGGTAAATAGTTTTACTAGTAGTAAATACTTGAAAAGCTTTTAATGTTGTATTGAATGCCGATAACGTAGGTTATGTGGAAAATGGCAGTGAATCGGGCTATTGTAACAGAAGAAAATTTATATTTGAATATTTTGAATTCCATGCTGCTCGTGAAATTTCAAACCAATGTTATTGTGACATGTTCACAAAGTTGTTTAAAAATATACGAGATTTGAAAAATTTGGATTACATTCAATAAGCGAGAATGAATTAATCAGTGCAATTTACTAAATGCATGTGAATAATATCGATATAGCTTCCACTATATAGTTAAAACAATTTCAGGGTTTGAATTAATTCGGAGCAATATTTTTAGGGAATGAATGGGAATAAACTTCGGTTTCAAGAGTTTGAGTTATTGTATGCTATACAAATGTAAACAAGGTATAAGTAAACTCATGGTGTATTTGTTATGAGATGATAGAAGACCCCCTAAACTATCAAAATTTACCCTGCAACCCATGGGCTAAAATCAAGTGGTAGTAAGGCACTAGAAAGCAATTCGTGCTTGATCGTGTAGGACCAAGATGGATAGAATGAAAGAACACGAATGAAGTAAAACATTAAGAATAAATTAAATGAAACCACGGAAATCTCCCAATCCAGTAACTGCCTAAAATTGTAATTGGCAGCTCATGTTTTCACCTAATGACTCCAATTGGCTGTAGCTTTAATTTCAACCAGTTTCTGTGATGGAAAGTTTTAGTGTTTAATTTATTTTTATTGAATGAAACTTTAGCTATAACCTCGTTAATTGCGATGCAAGCACAAGTGCAAAATATTTCCTCCATCCTGACTGAGACTATATAGAAGTGTCAAGAACCAGGCGTTTTTGGTGGGATTAGATTATCTCCTCTCTTTAAAATTTGAGGTTGCTTCAAGAAACTATCATGTGAATCTGTCCATGATTTTATTAATTTCCTTTTATATATCTTTTGCTTCGATCATTACAAATCATGCATTGTCCTTCTGTACCGTACTGCCTGATTTTAATGTCTATGGGTTGCATCATTGTAATTTTTGCTATGTAGGTGCGTTATCTGTCTCTCATACATGTGATTCCTCCGCCAATTGGCGGAAATCCGCCAATTCCCTTGGCAAAATTAAAATTCCGCTGTAAAATTCCTTTCCGATATCTACTCGTTTTTCACCGAGAACTCAGTAATGTTATGTTAATGTACTCAGTTATGAATTTAAGTAAAATCGACAACAAAAGGAAAAGGAATAGCGACGTAATTAAGTGAAAAGCAGTTAATATTTTAACTTAAAAAAATCAGACTCTTAATCTTTGTTTTGTGATCTGAAGTAGGAAGCCGATAGACACCCTCTACTTGAAATAAAGGAAAATTCAGATGCCCTCGAAAACATTTAAATACTTTCAGACAATTTATTGCCAGAATAATCACATATATGGTCTCTCCTCAACAGTATTTACCGAGAGTTTTGAAACATTTGTATTAATGAGTCCTGAACACACAGTAATACTCTTGATATGAAGAAGTTGAAGGAACGGGGGGAAAATTTCAAGGTTTCACTAGCAAATTCTTCAAAAATTAGAAAATTTCAAAATATGGTATACTGTAGTGCTATATGTGAGAAATCATCATGTAGAAAAGCATACAATATATTTAAATATGTATCGCTAACTTCATTTTAAATACAAAAAAATTCTTTTGAAAGCAACAGGAAAAATGTATGAAAATTGAATTGTTTTAAAAAATGAATTCTAGAAACTTTGGACTCAAATTAAAATTTCGAAATCAGTAAAATTGGTTCTTGTGTATTAGCCTGTTGAACGTTCAGCAACCACAATGCAACGGCACACTCAACGGTTTTAAATGATGTTTTCAGGTTAAGCAGCACAGTCGATGGGCTAATATGCGAGCGAGTACCATAAAATTAATAACTGAACCTATATAGATTTGTGTACTATTAGAGTCAAAGAATGTAAACGAGTGAAGTAATAAGTGTGAGAGTAGAAGAATCAATTTTAAAATCAAAATTGCTGCAAATTAAAGAAAACGATGGCACTACTTGCATATTTACTTGTTGACAGTGCTGCTTATTCCAAAAACTATACTAATTCCTGTTAACTGTGCTGCTGAATCTGGTTGTCGTCACTGAACGGGCGGCAGGATAATACGAAAGTACCAAAATGATTAGATCAAGACCTGATTGCTCCAATTAACTAAAAAAATAATAAAATCAATCTCTTAAACCGGGAAAAAGTGTCACTCTAGGTGGCTATCATTTTGATTGAATATTACTTACTGAGATTTAATATAACTGTTTGAATGCATTTTTTTACAGGGATCAGTTTATTTTTAGGGTTTTTTTCTTTGATAAAATGCATTTTCTAATATTCTGTTCAATATTGCATTGGAAATGGGATGGAAACAAGTAAGCAGAAGGAAGGCCAAATCAGGAAACTTAAACCAGTTGAGCAGATATGCGCTTCTAGCACCCATTGTTGGCAGGTCCACAAACTCCAGGAAAAGGGACTATTTTGGTATAAAATCCTCCTTCTGCAGTTACTGCATCCCTTACTTAATATGTCCCTGCCGTAGGGCTGTGAACCAGCTATTACTGGTAGGGGTGGCCACATTCATTCATCACTAGTGACAGTAACTTATCCATGTCTGAAAAACATAGATTCGAACCCTTGGTGTACCAGATACTCTAACCCAGGGAAAATACGTTTTTATTACAACATGAATCCAGAATTATGTGTTTTATTGAAATTTTCGAAAGTCTCGAGCTTAACAAGAAAGCTCTAAATTAGATTCAATTAAAATATAAGTGCAGGACTGCAGAATTCACATCTTTTCTGATGAATCCAGACCCACCATTTTTTCTAACCGGGATTACATAGTAGCTACGTCATGTACAAAAGCAGATAGTGGTTTGCACCTGATACATACCTGATACATCAGCCAATCAGAATGCTAGACTTGTACTTAAATTCTAAGTTATATTTTAAATAGATTGTATCCCGGTTTGCTCAGTGTTAAAGCGTTTGCTTTGAATCCAATAGTTCCTCGGATCGAATCCCGGTGGTGATAATTTTATTTAATATTAAGTCTATAAAGTCTTGTGCTAAATTCTGATTTCATTAGAATTGTAGGCGTGTAAGGTGCTTCGCACTAACTAGTCGCTCGTGTCATTTGCCCCTCCGCCGAAAAAAGTGTTGGTACTTGCGTATTATCCCGTTGACCGTTCAGCGGCTGTCTAATTCACTGGCACAGCTATGAAACAGTCATTGGGCCTTGATATAACGTTTTCGAATTCAGTGGCGCAATCAATGGGATAGTTTGCAAGAACCTAAATTTTTATATGCAAAATTAAGGGGGCCCTTGGTGGCTCTGCTTATTCCTTGCAAAAGGGTCTTTAAAGTGTGCTTAAATTAATCATTATTCTTTTCAGAAATATGTAGTTTTTTCTTAAATGCACGATTCTGTTGCTCAGGTGAATAAAAACAACATATGTATCATTATGTTACTTTACCATTGCATGTAAACCAGGGGCCTGTTCAGAAAAAATTTGGGTCCGTTTTCGGACATAAAGTATTTTAGCCTTTTAAACGGACACTTTTTTCACAATACTATAAATAGAGGACTCTATTTTCACAAATTCATGAAAACAGGCTCCGGGCTGAAAAAAATAATAATTAACGTTAACTTCAAATTCACAAAATTATAACTAGATTTTCACTAAATGTCTTGAAAGACCCGGCTGTAAACTCATGACCCTAAATGAATGAAGATTTTACATAATTCTGATAAATTTCTATAAAATTAAAGTTTTTTATTGATGGTATCTTTAGGCTTTGAATTATCTAAGTGTTGCTAAAGTAATATAATCTAAATCACTGTTTCCCAACGTGGGGCGCAATATGAATTTCTAGGGGGACGATTTGAAAATTTTAAACCAAATTGCCCCCCAGGTGGAGCATGGACCACCAGGTTTTGTTTACTTTTCAAGAAGGATTTTCGAAAAAAAAAGACATGGGGGGCATGGAAAATTTAGAAAGGCTTTGGTGGGGCATGGAACGAAAAAGGTTAGGAAACACTAATCTAAATGGTATTTCTTGTTAAAAAAATTAAGTTTTACTTTATAAAACATTTAATTTCCTTAAACAGTGAAGACAGAATTCTTAACAGATAACATTCCTTAACAGATAAAGCTAGAATTAGAAATTAGCTTGCCCATTCTGCTAAAAAAAGAAACTACAAGGTATTGGGACACTTGATCACTCTTAGCCATTTTAAAAACTTTTTGCAGTCATTACAATGTTTGTATGTAGTATGTAAGCTCATTATTTTTTCTATTCAGTTGACCAAAATATTAATTTTACTCTTAATTTTATTAAAAAACTTAATTTTACTCTTCAAATTTCTGTACAAACCCTATTTTAATTTTTGAAAAATGTGACATAATCCAATAAAAATTAAATTATATCATTCCACACACAATGCATGTAGACTAGATATTTTTAACATATTTGTGGCATGTAAACATATTCAATTAACTATGTTCACGTTTTCCATAAACCTTTTTAGCGTAAACCAGATATGGTGTCGTACCCTTTTCTGTCACAATTTTCTTGAAAACTATGAGTTGCAAGTTGTGTTGAGGAATAGTTCACATTGGGCATTTTTTTACCTGCTCCATGCAAGGAATTAAGCTATGCAGTAGGGTGGAGCAAAACTAGAAAAAAAATATTAACCAATTTCGGAAATTGAAATCAGTGTTGTGGGAATAGGGGCCATTTACGATAAAACCTAAAAACTCTAAATTGAGTTCGATCAATCAATATCTTCCAATCGTGAAGTTTCACATTGAAATTTCGAAATTTCACATCAAATTTTACACATTCAAAGATTGAGTTTATATTCTTAAGATGTCAAATAACAGTTTAAGACCTTCCATGGACCTGAAATTGATAAAATTTCCAATTCTTTTTTACAAGAAATATTTTTCTGCCGCCCCTTTATTAAATTTTTGCTTCAAATGTTTTAACTGGGATGAAATGTGTAATAAACTTGAACTTACATAACTTTTAAACCCAATAATATTTTAAAAAGGTTAAAAGATATGGACAATATTCAACAATTAAGTTTCATAATGTTCTCTTAAAATTTAATTTGAAATAATATGGATTATGATTTGACAACATTTTTTTAAAAAAATTTACCAAAAATAATTTTTCAACTGAATTCTGAATAACAGATGATGTTTCACTCCCCCTTAGTATAAAACCTCCCTTTGTTACGCTCAAAGGAAATTGAGTATAAATATCGCCTGTTTTCAGCTTAAAAATAACTTAAATCTATCCAATTCAGATCTATAAGTAGATGGGGGTTCGGGGTCCTCTCTCGTATTTTTTTTAATTTCTGCGCATTTTAAAGTGATTTTAAACTACTTTTCCTGGGTTTCGAATGTCTTTTTCCATGAAAAAATGACAATAAGCAATAATTCAAAAGCAATCAACGTCCGCTTTTACTCCACCCATGCCCCCAATTTTCTATTTAATCATTAACGCCCCTGGGGGGGACTGTACCGCCACTGGTTTAGATGATTATCAAGGTTTTTATCAGGAAAAACGAGTCAAGTGTCGGTTGCATGTCATCAATCGTTGATCTGATTCAGCTATAAGCTTGCCTTCCTTTGTAAGTGAAAGCGTCTTCCTTAATTAAACGATTACTTGTTGACGAGTTGGTAGGAGGGTAAATAGTCGTTCAAATGAGTTGTCACCGGCCGCCTTGCAAAGCCTATGTGCTTATTATTAGGGTATTAAAATATTTAAAATTGATTTCTTGATTTTATTTCTCATTCCTTGATAAATTAATGAAACATAATTAAGGATCTAACTGTCAGCGCACGTTTCTTTTTTGCGTTGGCGGTGTTTCGGGTCCATTTCGATCCCTGTAACAATGCCTCGTTGCTGGATGCTTCGTAAGGTTTTTTGCTCGGACATCAAATAGGTCAAGAAAGTAGTGCGTCCACAATCGTGAAGAAGAATTTCTGAAGCAAACAAATTAATATTGCTGTCTGCCAGGGAAGCTTCGAATTGCTTACCTAGTCACGTTCGAGTGTCTTTTTTTGAATTTTTTTTTTGCTAAACAGCGAACTCAATTCCCAACAGTGACGAAAAGCAGACACGAGACTTGTCACACTATCTGTTGTGAAAAGCGAAAACTGAGCCATTCTTATTCTTTATCATTTCTGGTTCCTCTCGGTTATGTTTGCAGTCAGCTGACGATATTACTATTTGGGTACACGAGAGTTCGGGTCAGTCCTGCTCGGTAGCGACAGAACTGCATTTGAAGATAGCGCACATTTGATTGAAGCGTGACAAAGCGTTATTTTTAGTTCCATATCGTCCGTTATAAAAAAAGAAGTGGGGCAGTGGAAAGATGTGTTGTCTGTCTTGTAATTCTACTTAAGACGTAATTACCCGCATCCGTAGGTGTTTGGCTTTCTACCTTTTATCCATCTCCACGGAGCCACCATAGGTCAAGGGTTAAATAGTGTTGTTGATGACTTACTGATGAAAATACGATCGGGGATGTGGGCCTTTGTAAGGATTTTCTTTGGATATGGAACTCCAAATCGCATTTTCGTTTTTAGATGAAATTCTATCGTTTATTTTGTCAAATGTTGCAAGAAAAATCGAAGTAATCGCTCAATGTATCAGTCTGACTTTGAGCTATGGGAGGGAATTCCAATTAATGCACAACCCAACTAGTATTAATATTTAGCAAAGTTCGAATTTAGCTACTAATTTCTTTACTTTGTTTGGGCTGTCACTTTCCGTTATTAATCAAAGAAAGAAATTGGGTTCCTTTCTAGGAGGACCCTTCCAAAACCCCCTTTACAAAAGTCCAAAGGTCCAAAGTGGTTTGAAAATATTTTTCAGAATGTGTTTCTATCATTTTGGGATAGAATTTGCCAGTTTTGGGTCCATTCCAAAAGTTATGAACGCTGTAGTTGTACTATGGGCCCTTCATTTTCACAATGGATATGTTAATAATAAGTTGGTTTAAATGTTTTCATGAAACGGGGGTAAAATGTCCCATTTCCAAGATGTCAACACTAGTCACTTACTTTAGTTCTTTTATTGTACTAATAAAATGAAATGGTAAAGTAGATTATTTAAATATTTTTTACGAATGAAGCTACTGTTGGATCGCCTTCCAATCTTTGATGAACGATATCGTAATTCTTCCATTTTCCGGTCTTGAACAAACAAAACTCCTCGAAACGCTTCATTAAGAATGGCCGAGTTCATTTGTATTCAAATTGTTAGGCCTCCTCGGTTCGTGGAAGTGACCTTTAATAGCATGCCTATATAACAATGCTTTTTCTAGAATTTGTTTACTGTGACGCAATATTGGATGATGCGAATGACTAGTTAACCGTAAAGGAACTGTTTTCGGAAGTATAACCATCAGCCGCTTCAGGAAAAGTGACATTGTAAAATTCTAACCTTGGTTTCATACCGGCAGATCTTGGTGGGAGATAGCCTTTTATTAATAAAATATTGGTTTCCTATGGTTTTTGAATATTGTTATGCGAAAGTAATTAAAACACGAACCAACGCGTTTTAAAAGTTTGAACTACAATTTTGTTTTCATGCGGCTTATTTTATTTGTAACTCGAGGTTTATATGCTCCTTGAAAACTTCTGAACTTATTTGTTTTACTTATCTCTTTCAGAATTCCCAATACGTTCTGCCTAAGTTTCAGTAAAATAAAGCAAAACGTACTGTTTGGGTGGGTTGTCCAGTTACAAAAAGTCTTAACCTTTTGCAAACCTCTAAAACGTGTTGAACATGTTAATTTACGGTCTTAAAAAATATGAATGAATTAATTTACTGCAGGAGGTTAACAGGTGTCGAGAGAAACCTCGGAATTTGTCTGGACTTTTGAATGAGTCCAAAAAGTGGGGGATAATAATTGCTTGTTTTGTCAAAACCTGGAAAACGATTTGTTAGTGTCTGTTTTTGAAAAAAATACTGGTTAGAATAAGGAAGATACATTTTAAACCACTAGCCTCGTGGGTGCCTGTTATTTTAACCTGAAATTTAATAGGTACTTACGTATTACCCCGTCGGCCGTTCAACGACCGTCTAATTCAGCGGCACAGTAATAGTGAAGTCAATGGGATTTGGTAACGTTTTCGGATTAAGCGACACCGTCGACGGGATAATACGTA
The DNA here is from genome assembly GCA_963680715.1 of Tetragnatha montana. Lineage (NCBI taxonomy): Eukaryota > Metazoa > Arthropoda > Arachnida > Araneae > Tetragnathidae > Tetragnatha > Tetragnatha montana. Next base: position 4,369,609 of record OY796684.1, on the reverse strand, counting down.
AGTACCATTTAATATTAGACCTGGGAAATCGAATTGTACTTAAAATATTGAATGAAAATCCTACTATTGTCTTATTGTGTTTTCATTTTTGGATTAAATAGGCTTTAAGTTTAATTCACAGAAAAACAATGGAAAATGTTATTGTTGCTGTATTTTCGTGGTAAATTGCACAGTTTTAACTCAGTATCAATTACAACTTGTTGTCGCGTTCATTTGTGTAATTTTGAGGACTAACTCAATGTGTTAACTCTTTTGTGTCTGGTAATGGTAATTCGATACTCTCAACAGATGAGTAGCCCAATTAAGTTACTTACTAGCATATAATTTATATTTTTTAATATGTTTAAAAGTTTCAGAATGTTATTCTTAAAGTTTCAAAATGTTATTCTATAAGTTTCAAACTTGCTAGCAAAACTCAATTAAATTTTTTTTTTTTGTAAAAACTGTTCCACCCTACCTCACTCTCCCCTAATTGTTAAGAAAATTTTTTTTAACTTAATTTATTGTTTAATTAATGCTACTGCTGGCAATTTTACCAATCATTTTTAGGTTAATTGTAAATTATTTCGCTATGAACCACTTAATATCATAAAAAACAGGAATTCTCCAAATTAACACTGGCATCACGATTCGACTGATCAACGCATTGTTGTATTATTTTCGGGATTCGGACCGGTTAGGGAAAATGACACCCTTTTATCTGAGTGTCAATGCATTCGAGCTGAGAGGAAGTGTATTATCCGTGTTTGAAAAGTAGGAAATTGAATAAAACATTCGTGAAAAAGTGATGGGAATTAAGTTAGTGACTTGTGGATGAATCCGGTAGGTTTTTCCCTCTATTGAACAAGAGTGCATATTCTGGATGATAACTAATGAATATATCTGTGCGAAAGTGTCTCCGAGGTGGGCGTTCACCTATAATTCTTTCAGTCGAGTTATGCTTTTCTGGGCCAAACGATACAAAATAATCATTCTTGTTCAATTATTAAAAAATTTGGAGCACTAATGAAATATTTTAATTTCTTTTGAATGTTTCGAGTGTTACGTTAAGTTGATGAGATCCCAAGGGGTTTTATTTTGGAACACGTTAAGAACCTTTGTAGATTTAAGTTGAAGGTACGTTCTGTTTCGGAGAATCATAGGCAAGAAAGTCCTTTCTTTAGAAGGAAAAAGATCGTTAAGTTCAAGTGATGTTGGTTCGTGCTGACCGGATATTCATTATATACCAGATATCGTTGAGGGAAATCTTTCGTTATTTCATAGAACAGAAAACCACTAGATTATAGTAAATTGGCAATTAGCGAATGTGAAGTTCGTTTATGAAATGGTGGACAGGATAAATAAATACCCTATTTTTTTAAAATTCAACTAGTCATTGAGTGAGTAGAGAAGCAATAAAATCAAATTTGTTGAAAAAATCGAGCGTGCAACCTTGATAAAACTAACCAAAAATTTGAGACTGTAAACTTATTTAATTTCCCTAAACCAAAAACTTAAATAATACTAAAGTACTAAAATACTGTATATGTATGATAAAAACTTATAAGACAGTATGATAAGAGAGAGAGAGAGAGGACAGTATAAGAACTATGATAAGACAGTTTTTATGAAGTCTTAACTCCCAAGAAAGTTGACGAAATTGAATGTTGCAGAAGAATGCAAGTCCACGTGCTTGATAAAAGACCTTGGAGGGTCGTAGTTTGCTGGGGACCATTTAACTTGTGTTTTTATTTTCTGGAAAGAGATAAAACAAATTCGCCATTTTAATCTTATCGTTAAAAAAATAAGATAAAATATAATAATTAAGACATTTTTTAAAGAGCTTCAAAATTGTCCGGCTTTAGTGCAATGTAGAGGATTCCTTTCTTTTACCGCTGTTATAATTGATCACGAAAACAGCTGTGAAGCGATTGTCTGTATATATTTTATTATTGTATGTGCATTTCAATGGCGTTATAGGTAGCGGACTGCCGTTTCCCCCCTCTTTGCTCGGTCCAGTCGCCCTATTTTAGAGTTGATTAAGCATATAATTGACCTCGCCACCCCTTCCTAGGTAAAATCATCGTCTGTGCGAGTGAGTTATCATTTCTTCTCATTGTTTAATGAGATAATGCTCTCTCCTTCCCTGCCGTAGAGGTCATCTCGTGAGATGCTCCTCGCTTTCTCCCTGCGTCTCGGGGGCCATCCGTAAATTAATCCAGTGAAAAGTTTTATGTTATGACGTAAAATTACGGATTATTGAAAAGGGATCACGTTTTTAATCTTTCAATTTGCAATTTTAATCAATGAAATTTCTGTATTTTTAATGATTAAGGTTTTATTAAATTTTTGAGGTCTCTTTTATAATCAGGGTTCGTACGCCTCCTAAAATTCCTGAAATTTACATTTTTTCCCTAAGGGCTAATAAAAATATGTTTTCTCCTGAATTTCCCTCTAACTCCTAAAAAACATCTTATCTTAGAGAACAACGAAGTTCTATTATGAATTTGGTGGAAGTAATTGTTTTTTGAATCGATAAAATTCCGTTTGAAATGGGAAATTCTAACCTTTTTTGCAATTCTTTGTTCAATAATTCATTCTGCTCGTAACATGTAAAGATTTTGCGGGATAAATAGTTCAGGTCGTGGAAGCTTTCATTATTTTATTTTAGTATAAGATTAATAATTTCCGTTATCTCCTGGAATTTTTGTAATTTGCTCCTGAAAAACTCCTTAAAGACTTGAATTTTACCATGTTAGATAGAGTATGAACCCCGTATAAGTAAAATAAATGTAGTTCATCATTTTACATTAATGAATTCTTTTGTAAAAGCTTACAAAAATTGACCCTTTTAATTGATTTTTTATAATTTTAGAATCATTCAAGAATTTTCGGAGCTAAATTATTTTTTTAATTATTTCGGGGCGGGCCACATGCGATCCGCCGGCATGGCTAAAATCATTCATCTATTATTCTATTGGATGGTTTTGGAGAGTATTTGCATTCTGCAGTACTACTACTAATCTTTTTTTAGTACAGATGTTCAAAATTTCCCTTTTGATGACACTGGCGGGTCTGGTTCGAAATCCCGACAATGTGAAACAACGGGAGGGAAGGAAGGATAATTGTCGGGCAAAAGAACGGATGGCGTATGAAGTAAAAAATAGTTGAAAAGGGGTATTGATCGTTTTTTAATTGGTTCAAAGGAAATTTTGAGCTGTCAAAATAACTACTCCTTGTATTTGATTTATGAAGCTTAATCTTAGTCATGTCTAGAATGCAAATTGTATCCATATAGCCAGAGGGGATTGTATCATCTGTGTTATGGTTCGTATGATGGTTATAAACCCTTAAGCAAGGTTTATGCGTAAGTAAGGCCTTAAGTAAGAGGTTTATGAATTAAGTGAAGAGTGCGTATCTGCTTTTTGCTAAAGTGAAGTCACAAAATTTTTAAACGTGTAACTATGACCGGGCTAACTAGTAATTATATTTTGGAATTGTTTTACGTTCTCTCCTAGACTAGACAGACAATAGCTCACCGACACTTTTGCACTACATTCACATTCTGCATCAGCCTTACGTCATAACCATTTGTATTCGCTTCTCGCAAGAGTAGTTCTCACTTTCCGCACGTATTTAAATCCGCACGTGTTGCTATCGGTCCCAAGCAAGATGCGTCCTTGTGGGTGTGCCGCAACCCGTTTGTTTGAAGAAACGCGATTCGCTGGCTGTATTTAAAAGTGAGCGCGCTTTGCAATCGGTTTCGTTTTGATCCGTGACTTTCATATCGCCATGAAGTGAGTTCTTGTTTGTTCCTTTTAACTACTTTAAACTGTTCTGCTGTAACTATTTGGTGCCGCCAAGGGTTGCAGTTTACTCACGAATGGATTAAACCCCCGGACCTGTGGTGTTCTGTTCAGCGCTTCTCCTTACTCAGTTGTTGCCCGAAATCTCTTGGATAATGTGTTCTTCTGGAAAGCTGGCCAAAACCGGGGTTCTTAATTTTTTTCCTCTGCCCAGATGAGTGAATTAATTCATTTGGTCTTTTTGAGTACGATGAATTGGTTTATGGGCTATCGTAGAAAAAAATTCAGGTAGAAATAAAATTTTGTGTGAAATAGGTGTTTTTTTTAGATATCCAACAACCAACAAGGTGTAGAATCGGGTACTCTGAGAAACTATCATAATCTTTGTTGTATGATATCAATTTATTCAAAACGAACTTAACAGATTTATAATTCAAAAATCAAGAAAAAATGTATTAATTTTTAAGAATTTAACAATTAAAATAGTTGTTAAAAGTCTTAAAAAATGGGTGTTTGTTTGCTCAAATTTCGGTCAAAATTATCTTGAAACGGATGACAACTGGTATTACCCGGTTATGGCCAACTTTCCTTTTAACTGTGTATTTGATATTGTTTGCTCTTGGATAGATTCTAATCTGTCATTATATTCACACACATAGCGGCAAGTACAATTTATGAATACTAGCAGTGGCGGATCTAGAACATGAGCAAGGGGGGGGCTAACTTAATCTGATTGAGGATGATAATGAAGTAACAAGCCGTGCTTTTTATAATATTCGTTAATGTCTTAAATATTGAGGGCAGTGTTGAATGTAAATGACTAGTATTGTTAAATATAACTAATTAATTAGAAAATTAAATTAGTTAATCATTAAATATATCAAAATATTAATAAGGGTGTGTCAACCGGGAGGGGTTTTTTTACGATGAATTGAGTCAAATATTTTTTTTTTCCAAGAATATAGATCAAATGTGAATTTTCGTGCACTTAATTTCAATGTTTAGCGAATAATACATCCATCCCGAGGCATAAGGAGGGTTTGGGGGAACCTCCCCCAAGAAATTTTTTGAAAATTTGACCCTAAAAGTTGTGTTTTGACTCATTTTTGGTCATTTGGGACCCTTTGAATGTCACACGAAAAAGATGATTTCTTGTACTCGTTTTCAAAGGAAAAAAACTGTAAGATATAAGAATTTCGTGGGGGTGGTTTGAACCCCCTAACCCCGTCTCTATTTTCACAGAGTAAATGTTTTGTAAGAGACTTAGCGCATTAGACACTTTTAAAAGTGAATCTAATAAAAACCAGGGAGTTAAAGATCTTACAGAGGGGCTAAAGCTCATAACCTTTAAGTTGTAAAACAAATCTATAAAAATGTAAGGGGCTAAGTATTTCGGAGGTTATGCTTTGTAAGGCTTAGAAAGCTCATTGGAATCTACAAGTTCTGAATCGCATTTATATTAAAGTGCTGAAAGCTAAAGATCTTGGAGGGGGCTAACGCTTTTAGGCTAAAGCTCATTAAATTGCGAACTAAATACTATAAAACATCGCAAGGAGGCTAATTCTTTATGGGGGCTAAAACTCATTGGCCCCTTTAAATTGAGAATTGAATCTACACAAACTCAGGGCTAAAAGCCTTGTAGGAGCTAAAGATCATGGAAGGATTCATAAGGGTTAAAGCTCATTAAATAGTGAACCAAATATATATTTAAAAACGCAAGAGGGCTAAAAGCTTTGTAAAGGCTATTAAAGAGCATGGAGGGGGCTAATGTTTCATAGGGCTAAAGCTCATTAATTTGTATACAAACAAAAAAACGCAAGGAGGCGAATGCTTTTAGGGGCTAAGCTCATTGGGCCCTTTAAATTACGAATCAAACCTTCAAACATGCAGGGGGCTAATAATTTGTAAGGGCTAAAACCTCTAGAAATCCTTAAATAGTAAATGGAGTTTATAAAAATGCAGGGGGCTAAAGATCTTGGAAGGGGCTTAATGCTTTGTAGACCCTATGAATTGTGAAAAAGGCTACAAAAAACTGAAAAAAAGTTAAAAATTTTGAAAATTTAAACAAAATTTTCTCAAGACTTAATTTTTTTTTCGAAAAAGTTCAATTTTATGTAGTGTAAACTTAAGTCCCAAGGGGGGGGCTATAGCCCCTATAGCCCCCCCCATAGATCCGCCACTGAATACTAGTTGCTTATTTCGGGTATCATAGATAGTGAAAAATTTCCTCGTATGGAAATATAATATTCCTGGCTTATACTTTTAAAATTTTTATCCATTGAGTATCAAATTGGATGCCAAGTTTGTAACAACTGGATTATAGTGAACAATAGCGAGAATTCTTTGACATCTACTCGAACACGGGTTCGCCACAAGCTATAAAAAAATTGTGGCCGATGGTTATTGTTGGATCGGAAGTATTGTCTAATTTTGTTCTGTTCTTATACAGATAAGTGCTTAGATGTGTAGTTTGACTTTGGCGTGCATGTTTTTGTTTTCTTCTTTGGAATGGGTGGTGGGCTTTTTTTAGTTGACCATTTCAGTTGATGGGTGCTCAGAGGACTGCTACCAGATAAGTTTCTATGATAACATCATAAGGCATTAATGGAAAAATTGAGAGTATGAATTAGTTGTGCATGAAACTTTTGTTTGTCGAACTTTATCACTTTTCGAGATCCCATTTAGGGGGAAAAACACTTGTGCTTTATTAGCTGTATACCAGCTTTAAAACTAAAATAGCTTTGCTTAATAATTGAATCGCCAGTTTGAAAAGGGGAATAAGTCCAAAAAATGGCAAATTGACTTTTAGTGCGGGAATCTCAAAGCTTCGCTCTACACATGAGTGTAAAGAGAGAAAATAACTACCTCCTATCGGCAGATATGACCCCTTAAAATTGGCAAAATCAATGCCCATTCATTGTATTAAGTTTGAAATTTAAGTTAATTAGTCTTTCTTTTTTTTATTATCTTTTGTGCTGTAAACTAAGCTAAAATAAAATGTTTTAATCTTTTTTATCCAGTGAATATTTGACTCCATTGATATTCACTTGATAGTGCCTTAATGACTCAATTTAATAATAATTTTTAATTTTATTTGTCTTAGTCTTTCTATTTTTCCCTTTTGTGCTGAACCTCCTTCCTGCTCCTTTTGAATGTAACAGACAGAAATAAGGTGTTGGATTTTAACTGTTGCTGTCAAACAAAATCATTCGTAATAGAAGTCTCTTAAAGTTAATACTATTCGGTCCGCCCGTTTTTCTTAAACGCCACGCTTATAAAGATTATTTGGCTACGTCTTGGTACAGGTAGATAATTCTTTCCCATTCGCTGTGCTGGACAATATGTGCCCTACCTAAATCTTAATTACAATAAAAAAGAACAAAGTTAATGGGAGTGAGTTGTCGAAGGAGGCCTTTGTCTGCTGGAAGTGGTTTATGGCCCGAGGAAGATTATTCCTTTAATTGGAACTTTTGTCTTGAATAGGTTTTTTTCTTTCTTTAAAGGAAGTTGCCTTTTTTCCTCTTTTGTTCGATTTGATACGGTTTCGAGATGAACGGAAAGAATGCATCAACAAGTTGCTGCTGCGGTTTCGAAAAAGATCAGTTACGCGTTCTATGTTGTGTCTCTTGCTTTGGCACGAGGTTAATTTTCATATTATTGCAAAACTAATTAGGACCGTTTATTAGAAGCACTTTAGTGTGAAGGCCTCTGTATGGAAGCTTAAAGAGTTTTGTTTTTGTATTAGTTGGTTTCGTTCAATTTAATGGAATTTGTTCTGTAATTTATAATTTTAGTGTGTTAACTCACGTAGTTCTCTAACTCAAATCAGCATTAATTGGGCTACTTTTAAACTTTTCCGTGAGACCTTCAAAAACCATTCCTACTTATTTGAAACACTTAACATTATTAAAGGCGCATTAACCTTATTGGGTTCTATCTAATTTTAAGGCCTATCTCAAAAGCTTCCATTTGGCGGTCTCCGATTCCTTTTTCTGCGGTCCTCAAAGACTTATGGGATAGTTATTTACGGTATCAAACCAAATCAGATCTTCAGGAGGAAGGTTTTTGTCGTAATCCATATTTAGCTTCAAATGCGGTTCATTCGACAATTTATTTGTGTTAAATTATGCCCTTACTTCTATTAATTTGTTAATTTCGTTCCTATAAAAACGTCCCATATTTTCTTCATGGGCAAATTGTGTTTAAGAGGTACCCCTGAATATAGGATTATTTTTGACCATTAAGTACTTTATGCACTTAATATTTTCTCGTTGTTCGTTGTTAAATGTGTTGTCTTTGATGGATTTGAAAACTATCTTGATGAAGAACCTTTTACCTTTACAGGTAAAAAAAGTTGAAATCTGAAATATTACTCAAATAACTTCCAAAAATGTGTCTTTAAATTCAGTGTTTTATATTATTTTTGTTTTCAGTAATCATTAAAAAAAATTTAAATTACATATCTTCCTATTTTTAAATGAATATTTTGCACTTTTTATAACATATTTACCTAACATAAATACAAATTATGCGTACATAGTTTGAGTTTTTAATTACATGGAAGTCACTGCCCTACTTATTACTTAACAAACAAGACTTATCGCTTCTCCGCCAGAATAATTCATTTCATCTCCACTCAAAATAATGTATTCGGTATGATCCTGATGTTTCATTATGATAATACGGGCGTTTAAGATGGTGGCACTGAGTAACTGATGGTAATTTCGAAACTTCTATCCTGTCTTATGTCGTGCATTTGAGTGAGGGATTCGTTTTAATGCTGCTTTACCAGCTCCATCCATAGCCATGAAAAAATTTGGTGGTAGGATATTATTGGAGTTTCGAAGGGATGAGGTCAATTTATTCCCTATCTTAAATTTGGAAAAGGGGCCGTTCAGGGGGTATTTTCCTGACTAAGGGAGAGGGGGAGTAAGATGTTCCAATCAATGCATTTTCGAAAATATCTTGTTTCTTGCATAAATAAATAATTTCAAAATTCAAACAAATTTTACAAAAAATTTTAAGCATTTTTCCCAAGGAAAGTTTGAACGATGGGTTAAGTGGAGACCAACGGAATTTCAGAAATCTAAGCATTACTGAAGATTTTGTACAAAATAATAAGAGCAAAGGGGGGGGGGGGTCGGGGCAGTTTTCTTACGTAAATATGAGAGGGGGTTTGCGGTTTGCTTGTTTTTGCTTACAAGGGGGTCAAAAATGACCAAAAACTCGCTTACGTAATATTATATTTGAACGGCCCCAATGGGGTCAACATTTTTTAAGACTCGTTCGTCGTTGGCCTTGTTCACTTAGCTGGGTCATCTAGATGGCCCCAACCCGATACTTTTCCTCGCTCGCTCTTCTCGCATTTTCTCTTTTATCGTGGTTAATAATTCCATCCAGCCCGAATAGTTATCCTCCTTTCGACCGGTCGTGGTCATTTGACGGTGTTATCACGTTGTTGCATCGGCCCGAGGTTTCCGGATTATTTCTGTTGCTCTCTCACCTCTCACATAAATAGCGATTGCGTTGTTTGGAAAACCCGTTCCTTGCTGGGCTATGTAGGGCTTCGTTTCGGCGGCGCCAGAATATTAAACTCTGCTGGCTGCCCCAGTTCGAACTTTTCCGCCAGGTGCATTTTTTTTTGTTCTACGAGGGGCCCGCTCCCCCAAAAATCGCGCGGATCTCTCTGCTGTGTGTTGTCATTCCCCCGCTTTATCTCGCTAGGTTGAATTCCGAACTGGATAAGGGGCCAATTACGTTTTTGGGTTCGGATGATGCCACGTGAGTGAGGTTTATTGAGGTGGAGCTTTTGGTTGGTTGGTTGAGATGTTTGGAGTTTGATGGTGTCATTTTTCTGAAGCGGCTAATAGGTGCTGACAAGGGGGGAGGGGGGTCAAAAATGGCTAAAAACATGCTTACGCAATATTTGAATTGCCCCTTTATTGAGAATGGATTTGAACCTTGTAACAAATTTTTATACATTGTGAGGAGCGCTTCACACTTCAAGCCCATCAAGGTGCAATTTGTTTTTAGAAAAATGTTTTTTTTTTTTTTAAATGTGACTCATTTTCATTTTACAGTAATCTGGGGAAAGGGGCCGTTCATTAATGACGTCACGCTTAGAGAGGAGGGAGTGGATTTATCAATCTGTGACACTTTGACAAGGGGGGGAGGGGTTTCTAAGAATTGTGACATCACACATTGAAAATCAAAAATAAAACTAAATAAAAAATTTTTTCTGGAAAATGTAGCTGAAATGACATTTTTATAAGATTCATACCAATGAAATAAGAGTTCACTTTGAACTTATAAGGTGGGGTGCACTTAAACTTCAATAAAAACATCGGGTCCCAAATTCTTACCAACCTCATTCTAAATTTATCATTGGTAGCAGTCCGTGACGTGACAAAGGGGGGGTATGGTGATTGGTGAAGTGTGACACTTTGTGACATAGGGGAGGGAGGGGGTCAAAAATGTTGAAAAAAAGTGTGACATCATCATGGAAATGAATTTGAACCTTATAACAAATTTTTACATATTGTGACAGTTCAAAAAGGGGAGCCCATAAAGGTCTTCCCCAGAATGTTTATAAATAAATGTACCTCATTTTCATTTTACTGTAATCTGGGGTAATTTGTAGAGTACAGCAAATTTTAGGAAATTCCCAACCGTTTCGAGTTGGTCTGCTTGCTAAATGTGCTGTCAGTTCTCTAAATTGAATCCGTGGCTATTGAAAAAAAAGATGAGAAGTTACAGTGCTAGTGTACCGAGATGGCTCGTTTCGCCCCTATCTCGGTAGTCAGAGCGCGGCCAACGAAATGCAACGCGGGCCAAGGTCAAGTTGGTTCGGCGCACACTCTAGTGTGTCGGCTGATCTTTTGTGGCTTTTTAATCATCATCCTTGTGTCTGTGGGCTCATCCCAGTAGGTCCTTTCGGCCACTCCCATGGGCACTTGTTTCAGAGCCGAACTCAGCTTCAAGAGTCAACCAAGTGCCCAACCAAGCGAACGGGGAGGGGTTATGTATCAAATGTTCCAGGCTTCACATTTTATTGTAGAAAAAAGAGTTTGTTAACATTTTTTGACAATTAATTTTCAGTCGTTTTATTGATTAATGTTTTAACTAATATAAAATAACGAACATAGTTTGTTTTGTTGCAATTTTTAACTCGTTGTTCTGAAGCTGCATTGGGGGTCTCGGGGGCCATTCACAAATTACGTCACACCATTTTCAGGGATTGTACACCCATCCCTCCCCTTATGTTACATTTCAGTAACCCTATTTACTAGGTGTGAAAATAAGTTTTTATGGTGTGATGTCATGTCTGGAAGTTTATTGAACTTCCCTTCTCCTTTGTCACATAAGACTCCTCTCTGATTCGATCGCCAGTATCAGGAATCGAATAAGTTATGTGAGGACGTTAGAAATAAAAAAAAATCGAATTAAGAGGCCCACATGAGCTATGAAGTTGCTCATCATCTTCCTGTTAGACGGGAGACTTTCAATAATTTTTCTTTTTCTCCTGCCTGATTGTTATTTCCCACTTTCTAGAATTTTCTCCGTATTTTCCATGGATAGTCTCAGATTTTCGACGTTAATTTAAATAACGGAAAGAGCAACTATGAAAGGTTTCTAAAGCACAAGTATTAGGACCCGATTGATTGATTGGTTGGTTGGTTTTGGTTGCTGGAAAAGAAACAGTAGGGGACAAAAAAAAAATCGCTAATGTTCACTTGCCCAGATTTCAGCTGTCAAGCATTTTTTTTTCAATATAATGCGATTTCGTAAATTTGTTTTATAACTTCGAATCGGTGCCACGAGTTCCCAGAATAACTGCCCGAAAAAGTCTGCTTTTCCTTGAGTTTTCGATTGTTCTGTGGTAAAAACAAGTAACCATGTGACAGGGGCAAGGAATTTGACCTACAATTGCATTTTTGTTTCTTTTATCCATGACTTAAGTGTTAAAGAGGAAAGCTTTTTTAGTTGGTTGGTCAAAGTTGGGAAACTTAGTTTTATACAACTCTTATTTTAAGAGGCCTTTACCAGCTTACATTACTTGTAATATAAGTAAATATATTCTATTTTGGGGTTTTCAATCAATTAAGGTTAAATCACTTGTATAATGTATGTTTAAAATAGTTTTTACTACATTGCAACTTAATTGTAAGTGTTTTTGACAGTTAAAGGTTTTTATTAAACTTCTGATAGCTGCTTCTTAATTTGCAATAAGAATAAGGATAAGTAAACAGTTCAATATTTTATTATGGTGGATTTTTTCCCTAACCTTAACAGTTTTCATTAAATTGTTCCTTAATATTTTAAAATTTTACAAACATTAAAGACTAAGGGTAGTGTCACTACGGATTCACATCGGTATTTCTGCAGGATATCACTAGTTACTCGGAATAGGAGAAACAACAAATGCCATTCAATGACCCCCACTAACAAACGTGAAGATAAACATGGACCCCAGGAGGAGAGTGAAGTTACTCCTCCTGAGGATCTTCACTTTTGTTGGAGGGGGTTATTTTATGGGGTTGTTTGTTGTTTCTCCTTTGTCCGATATTGAGAAACTCGCGATATCCTAAAGAGATACCGATCTGAATCCATAATAACATTACCCTTGCTTAGGGACACCAAAAAAGATATGATCTAGACTAATCTTAAACTTTTTTTCTAGACTAGATCAAGTAATGGCAGATGTTGGAACTAAAGTGAATGGAACAGTAGAGGGAAATGGTCCAATGTCTTTATATGATCCAGATGATCCGGAATACCAAAGACAAATGATGAGGCCGCCCGATATCGACCAAGACATGAAAGAAATGGATAGAAGAAAAAGAGTAGACATGATCATGAATAGGTAACTATGAAAACAAGCTTGATGTTTTATAATTTCATTTAAATTTAAAATGCTACTTATATTAAAACTTCATAACTAAACTTTATTCAATTTTAAAAATTGCTAATCCCTCTAATTTAGGGTTCCCAAACTTTTATGTGTAGTCTTTCTTTGTTTTTTAAACTTCAATTTTTTAGTCTTTATAAAGTGCTATATGCAGAGTAGGGAAAATGTACCAAAAAAGTTTTTAATTCAGTTTTTCAAATATTTTTTAAGAACCTCTCTTGGGATTAACTTTAGTTGTATTTTAGCAGTGTATACTTTTGTGTATTGGTAAGCATTGAATTATTTGTTGAGTTAACTTCAAAGGAATATTTTTTTTAAAATCATGAGGCACCGAGGATGATTGTTTTCCTGAGAGTATCTGATTTTTAGTTTTATAATTTACTCTTTTTTTTATTTTCACTACTTTTTAAAATATCAGAACTACTATAGTTGAGTATTAGCAACATTCATAATTTTTAGTGGCATTTGGATTTGTTCGCAAGTTTACATGGGGGATGTTTGCTATTTAAGTTTACTTTTTGTGCTAATGCATCTGCGTTTGACATGATCCCTTTTGAATTAATAGAATATTATTGGCGTTTTTCACGGTTTTGCATATAATCAATGCTCTTTTCAAAAGTAGTTTTAAATGCTTTGACCACAGAAAAACACCAAATTTCCTCGTATATTTGTATGTACTCTTTTCTTTCAGCCAAGTTTTCCGAGAAGAACTAGAGCGCATCATAGAATCTCAGATTTGTGAAGGATACCTTCCTGCTAATCTGTCTGCTCTACAGCAAGTGACAGAAATCCTTCTTCCAAACAGAAGAGCATCCAACATTCGTTCGGGTCATTGTGTCATTCCAATTAATGATATTCGAGGCGTGGACGGCATGCGCTATACAAAGCATGAAAAACTTCTAAGATGCAAGTTGGCTGCCACCTACAGGCTCATAGACTTATACTCTTGGTCGGAAAACATTTATAACCATGTTACAGTAAGTTTTTCTATACCATTGTTAAAATTAACCCTCCTGGCGGCTAGCGTTTTCACTTGTCATTGATTTTGGTCATTTCCAAGATTTGGGAGAAAGCCAAGTATTCTTGGGCTGGCTGGCAGGAGGGTTAAGGGACAGCAGGCACTACTGAAAAGATTCTGTAGACTTGATTAAAATAGTTGTAATTGTCAGAGACTCCAAGTACCATGGATTCTCTGTAGTTTTAATTATAGTAGTTAAATTGTCTTTAATTATGTGAATATTTTTAAATGTATTTAGGCGATAATGCATCAATTTATACTTTTTTTAAAGTAATTCAAACTGTAGTTTTGTATTTGTAACATTACTTTATTTGTAACATTACGCAAAAAGTTTTACTGATGCAAGTTTTTTTAAAGTTGGCAAGTATGCAATTGGGTATTGTTTACCATTATAACTAAATTCTATTTTTACTCAAGAAAAAGAACAATCTTGTTAGTAGGAAAAATAAGTATGTTATGAAAATATGCTGATTTTATGTCATGTTTTGATAGCAACAATAGTTTGGCTTTATTGGGTATTCTAAATAGCTTTTGGTGGTTTTATTGGGTATTCTAAATAGCTTTTGGGGGGTTTTCTTATGGTATGGATAGCAGAAGAGTACCAAAATCAATCTTTAATCATGCTTTGTTTCTTCAGGTTAGGGTTAGTCAAGATCTGGAACATTTTCTACTTAATCCCTTTGGGTTGCAATACCCTGAAGTTACTGCTTCATCTTTACTGAAAGTTGACATGCAAGGCAATGTCATTGACCCCGGTACCACTTCGTTTACGTTCAATAGAGCGGGATTTGTCCTTCATTCTGCGGTGCATGCAGCCAGACCCGACATCAGGGCTTGTATTCACTTGCATCACCCACCGTGTGTGGCTGTAAGTAAATTTTAACTCCATATTTTTATTGTATGAAATGCACTTGAGTTACGCATTCGAACCTCTGATATGGCTTTAGGTATATACAGGGATGAGATTTTCAGACTTTTCGAGGATTTTCAAAGTTAAAATCAGCTTATGAACTGAAAGTTTTGACTGAGGATTTCATTTTTCTAAATTCAAGTTGATGTTCTTGACTTAAGAGGCTTTTTTATAGGTAAATTTTTTTCATATTTAAGGCAATTTTATGTAACAGTTTAACACATTAAAACTTTAAATTTTATAGTGTAAGAATTGTTGAAATTTGTTATCTAATTATTTTTAATTTTTCCGACTTATTCTCAATTTAAGAGATCAAATGTCGTTTGCACAGTTTTCAGACTTTTTGGTTTTATACCAATCTCATCCCTGTATATAAAAGATTAGTATTAGATAAAAATACTAGCCATCATTTTAATGAAGTTTTTTCCACTGTCATTACAACTACTTGAAAAATTTGACCATAAACTGGAAAAATTAATCAAAGAGAAATTTCATTCCTGGACCAGTAATTACTGTGTCTGCCACAAGTTGAGCTCTCGTTTATATTTCTGTTGCCAGGGCAATGGGTCTCTCCTCATTTTCAACGGGGAAATGGTTGCTTTGAATCACTAGTCCTCTTTGTTTTTTATTTTAACAGTGCACTAATCCCAGTCTCTAACATATGCGTGCAACTGCATCAATTCCGAGAAGAAGACTGATCTTCAAAAATTCTGCCAACAATCCTCCGTCGGCTTTAATCCCCGCCAAATCATGCTTTATCCCCATTTAAAATGAACTGGTCTTGTTTCTATAGCAACCAGACAACTAGGCGGGAGCTCAACTTGTGCAAGGTCAAAAGTAACTTGAAAAGTGAAAAGTATTTAAGATGACCTTCAGTTACTTTACCCAGTAAAACATGGGTGCCACTCTTCAGTCCTCAGGACGGAATTCAGTCTTTCTAAAAGTTTTGTGAACGGAATTCCGTCTTGGCTTTAATATGAAAAGTAAAATCGACAGCAATTTGTACTAAATTTTGGTACTTACATAACTCCTTTTGCCAAGAAATAATCCTGTTTTACACAGATACAGCTTTAACTTGTAACATTTAAGGACCTGTTCATGTGATAGTTAATGGGTTTTTCAGCAATTCAGCATTCAATGTTAGCTTAATTTATTTTCTTTTTCTTCCCCTGTCTTTAATTTGTTGAAGTATTTTGCGTATTTAAAAAATATTAAAAAGATAGTTTCAAGTTCAGTCCTAAAATTTTTGAATAGTGGCACCCATGCAGTAAAAATCTTCCATAATGAACAACAGTTCAAAGTTTAAAAAAAATTTAATGAAAAAACATAAAAATTTTTTTTATAAACATTTGAACATTAAAGAGTTCATCTCCCATGCTGGGGAGCTTGTGTTTTGTTCCCCTCTTCAATGTTTGGATTGCGTGTTTTAATTCTGGGTTTAGAAAGTAACTGAAGTACAGCATAGGTACTTAAGTAACAAAGATTTAAGTTACTTTTAAATTTTTGTAGTTAAATACCAGTTTGGTATTAAAAAAGTAATGAATGTAACTAAATACTTTTAAAGTATTTAAAAAGTATTTCTGGTACTATGTATTTAAATTCTTAACAACCTTTAACTTGTGGTAGACACCGTAGTAACTCCATTGTTACAGTGAATAGCACACAAATGAAACTTCAACCATGTTAAGAATCGAATCAGTCTTTTTTGTGTGAAATTGGGTTCTATAAATTTCTTTTAGATTAAGATTAAAATATAATGATGCTAATTGTGCTTTCTTGCGCTTTATTTTATATTAGGTGTCGGCTATGAAGATGGGTCTAATGCCAGTATCTCAAGAAGCTGCGTTAATTGGAGATGTTAGTTATCACGATTACCAAGGAATATTAGTGGATGCCAGCGAAAGGGAGCAAATTGCTCGAGATCTTGGTCCTGTCAACAAGGTAATTAGCTCATTCTTTATATAGTGCAAAGTTGGATAATCCAACAATGTTTAAGTTATCCCAAACTTTGGTTTTGAGGAGTATAATTGATTGTATAGGAAGTTTCAGATCAAGCAATAACATTTTTCTATAGAACAAATTTCGTTTAATTGGGACCAGAGATAAATATGTGTATCATTTTAAAGATCATTATTTAAATATTAATAACAGAGTACACAAAAGGATACAGTATCAATGTTATTTTCTTTTAAAATCATTATCAAGTTATTTTGATAAAGAAGGCTTAAAAAAATCAAGCATAGAAGTCTGAGTTAAAGAATTTTTCTTCTCCCTTTCTTCACAACAGGTTAAATATTTATCTACGTCTCATTTTGTCATCATTTGATTCTCTGTTTGAAATGGATTATGAATTAACACCGGGGGAAATGCTTTCAGAACATGACTCAAACAGAATTTATTTTATCGAGGGAGAACCAGTATTCTTTTATTTTCACCTTTTCCAAGATGCAGTGTTCTGATTTATAAAGGCTGTAAAGAAATAAGCAAACAAAAAATGAAGAAGTTGAAAGAACAATATGTAAGCAGATAGGGGTAGAAAGTTGTGTGATCTTTTAATACAATTTGGGAAATTTGAAAATTCTCCGAATTTGCATAAGTCAAGATATTACTGTATTTTAATTTGGATAGGTTGTTGAAATGCCCATGTTCTGGTATCTAATTTCCTCATTGTTTAGATTAAGTATATAATATGAGCTTCCTATTTATTCTTGTATAATTTAATGGTTTTCTTTTACAGGTCATGATACTGCGAAACCATGGCGTACTGGTTTGTGGCGCTACCTTAGAGGAAGCATTATTTTACCTCCACAACCTAGTATTAGCATGTGAAGCACAAGTAAGTGAATTTAAAAGTAACAAGATGCTTAATAACACAACTATAAATGTAAAATCTGTGATCTTTTGTCAATGACCTTAATAATGCTTAGTGCATTATCATTAATTAAGAACTTATTAATATAAGGACATAGCAACATAAAGCTCAAATCAACCATCCAACCAATTCTTTGTCAGTGCAAGTGAAAAAGGAAATTCTTGGCCCTAATGACTGGATCTAAGCAAAATGCATCAGCCTTGAAAGGAGCAATCATTTTAATACCATAAGACCAAATGAAAGCATCAAACTGATTGAGGAACAGGGAAACAACCAATACATGTTCACAAATTCTCAGTTTCTTAAATATATGACCTTAATTACACTTATCTTTTTCAACCATTTGGAATACTCCTTAATCCCTGTTGGTTATTCCTCCCTGATTTCTCTTTTGATTGGTTGTCAGTCTGGATCTGGGTTTGGGGTATTCTCAGCTTCCAGACCAATTGTGCCATTTGCTCTCAGCCAGTCCTTGGGTCTTCATATTTCTTATCTTTTTCTTGCACTGATGGAGATCATAGCATTTTATAAACAGCTGTATGATGTAATTTTACTTTTATACCTTTGTTCTTTCATTCCATCTTCTGTTAAGTTCCTTTCACTATCAGTTTTACTTTAAACAGTGCTGATTAAGTGGTACATTTCTAGTAGCATGTTTCTAAGCGAATGGCCTAAAATAATCTCATTCAAATAGTTTAAGAAAAGTAATTTTTTCATGTTATATTGTTTGAAAGGATGACACTAAAAGTTACTTCCAGGTTCGACTGATGCCTATTGGGCTAGATAACATTCAAGTGATGTCTGAAGAAGCTAGGAAGAATGTCCGAAGCATAATTACTGAAAACCACGCTACAGTAACTGGGAAACCAGATGGCACACCTGAAGAAAAGGAAAAGGAATCATCGAGAAAATTCAAAGTATGGGATCTAGAGTTTGAAGCTCAGATGAGAATGCTGGATAATGCGGTATGTTGGATGTATTTTCTTGGATTAAACAATTTCTAAGGGCCCATCATAATACAGTAATTAAACTCTGATGATTAAGTTTCTAAAACTAAGGGTGTGAAGAATGCCAATTCAATTTGTTTTAGTACTTTTATTATGGTTTTGGAAATGATTTTAATGCTAAATTTCACTGAATATTTTCAATTTTATGCAAAATAAAACTACTAAAGCTTAGCATCTCTAGAGCTAGTGGAGAATCTGAATATATTTTGATCTAACTTGTATTGTTTTACCAGTTAATCTGTAAGCAAAATGTAAATTTATCTTTGTGAGTATTTGTTTTAATTGTGTTTATTTATTATTTCAGGGCTTTCGCACTGGGTATTTATACCGTTATCCGTTAATTAGAGTTGAATTGCCCAGGCATAAAAATGACGTGGAAGTTCCTCCAACTGCTACATCATTTGCTCAATATCTTGAAGAAGATCAGTGGTTAAGGTATGCTCTGAATTCATTGACAAATTTAAATAAATTTGAGGGTAGTTAATTGTTTTGTTTATATTGCCTCTTTTGTTAAGATCTTTTCTATGTTAAAATAGCACTTGATTAAGTGGCTAGGTAATGTTACATCTCTAGCAACATGTCTTAGATTTGCTTCTATAAGAGAATAGCCTAAAATAATCTTATTCTAAAAACATCCTAGTGCATACTTAATATCCATAGCATACTTATTGGCCTTGCTAATTTGAACTTAAGATATTTTACAGACTTCTATTGAGGTCTTTAGTTTTAAACATGTAGAAATCAGTTGAAATCATGGGTGAAAGTTACTCCTACTAGATTTCAGTCCAAGGATGGAAATCTATCCTAGCAATTTTCTTTAGGATGGGAAAAATTAACACACAGGTTATCAGAAGTTAAGAAAAACATTTATAAAGATTAGTTATTCCATCGTGGATAATATTTGAACTATCACCCATGGTTGAAATCATGCAGCAGTATTTTTCACAAATTGTATCAAACAGTCGAAATTAAATAGTTTTTTGAAGTATTCTTAAATATAGTAGTATATGGGAATAAACAATGTTTAGTAACTAGTGTAGATGTTATTGTTATGTGTACCAAAAGCTATTGGGTAAATTTTATTACTTAAGAAAAATGTAGCGTGAAAATGTGGGTTGCAAAGACTAAATATTTTAATGTTTTATGTGTTTTTTCCATAACTTAAAGTTTCTTGATGTTATCATTTCAGTCCTTTGAAGAAGCTTGTTGAAGGAAAAAGAGGTCATGAGAAATTGAGATGGGTCAACTCTCCAAATGTATATCAAAAAGTAGAAGTTCTTGAAACTGGAACAAACGATCCGAAGAAGATAACCAAGGTTAGTTTGTATTTTCCAATGCTATTTTTGCTGTTAAAAGCTCAAAACTATATTTTCCTTACTGCCACAAATTACATTTGTTACACAAGTAAATATATCTTTGTTAAAAGAGCTTATAAAGCAGAGGTACTCAACATGCGACCTCGTGATCACAGTTTATAAACAAAATTTTCTTTAAACATAGACAGCTGTTAAGTTCTGTGTCTCCCTACAAAATCTACCCTGTATAAATAGCTGTCTGCTAATGTGGCCTGGGGAGCAAAAAAAAAGGTTGAGTATCACTGTTATAAAGTGTAAATCCTTGTTCTGTGTTAAAAGCTATTTACATAAATGTCCTTGCATAAAATAATCTTATAACTTATCTACTCCATTCAAGAAAATTAGTGTTTTTAAGGGCATTCCTCAAAAGGTTTTTCAGTCATCTGTTTTATTTGGCTATCTAAACATATTTTTTTTCCTCCTACAGTGGATCGAAAAGGATAATGGTGAAAATGATTCTGTAAGAAATTTCTCCAATAAAACATAACAAAATAATACTCTGCTTTTGCTACTGCTTTCAAGCTGTTACTAACTAAAACAAATTGTTGTTTGTATGAGATTTGATTAGGGGCATGCATTTGTTGAACACTTTTTAAAGTATTTTAAATCAATTTGTTTAAACTGATGTCCATATGTTGGTAAGAGAAAACTATGGAATTACAATCGCTGTTCTAATTAATCTAAATGATTGTACTTGAATCTAATGATTGTAGCATAGAAGGGTTTGATATTAGACCTGCATGTTGCTGCTTTGCACTAATATTGCTGGTGATTGGGCTTCTGTTTCAGCTGATTTGTAATGATGTTGAGTTTACTTACTATTATTTTTCTTTCAGTGGGTCCAAGAGGGTTCACCTTCTCATAGTTCGAGTGTAAAAATCGATAGCTCTCATCAGTTCGTCCCTAAAACTGGTGACCCTAATGAGTTTAAAAAGAAGCAGAAAGAGGTAAGGAGAAGTCATACTTGTAATTAATTGATAGGTAAAGTAATTCATGGTTCGTATGCCTCCTGACATTCCTGAAAAGCTACTGAAATTTGCTTTATACTTCTAAGGGCCCTTAAAACTCCTGGAAATAAAGTTTTTTCTCCTAGAATTTTCCCTTAAACTCCTGAAATTTATCCAAGAGCAAAATGAAGTTAAAATAACACTTTGGTGAAATTTATTGTTTTTTAAAGCAGTAAAATACTGTTAAATAATAAGATAAAAAAATAAGATAAAAGATAAAAATCTTAACCTTTTATGCACTTCTTTGTTTAATAATTCATTCTGAACTCCCCCTGCTCAAGATATTTAAAGTAGTAAGGTTAATAATTGTTCATGTTACCTTCTATTTTTTTTGTAATTTACTCCTTAAAGACTCCTGAATTTTGCTATCTTAGATAGAGTATGAACCTTGATAATTACTAAAGAAAAGATATGGAAAAGTTTTAATAACTGTTATCTAGTTATGTAATTTAGCTCTTTCGTTTGTTTTCTAGATTAAACAAAACAGAATGCATTCCAAAATCACTGCTGGACCACAGTCTTCAATTCTAGAAGGTGTGACTTGGGAAGAATTGCAGAAAATTCAGGTAAATGTTTCTAGTTCTACTACAGTTTTAAACTGTTATGATGAGCATGATGGGACCAACTTTTGCTTATTGAATTTTTGTCATAACTGGGTGTTTATATTGGTTTTAACTTATTTAACCATTATTTTTTTGAAGTGTGGAAAATGTTAATATCATAGTTTAAATTAAAAAAAGAACATGGACTGTTATGAAAACACAATGTTTGCTGTAGAAACACAAAAACCATTATCTCAGTGAAGATGTAAAACTTTTTGTATGTAATCCTGTTGTTTTGATTGAAAAGAACACTTTTTTAAAATACAACACCATTAAAATACCCATCAAATATACCTGTTTAAAGATTCTTCACAGTTACTTAAAGTAGCTTAGCAAAATACTTGGGTAGGAAAGTAAAATTTGTTTATTAAATTTGTGCTTTGCTTATGAAAAGACACTATCTTCCATATATTATAACACCCTAAACCAAACCCTTCCATATATTTATAAAAGAAAGTACATATGATTTGGTTCTCATCTCCTGTTAAAACTTTTATTTGTTATGTCCAAGTTTCTTATAACTAATTTAAGAGGACTCAGTATCCCAAAATGAGTCAAAAGATTTAAAGACTATCAAAGTGATGTTTATACTCTTAAATTGATTCTGAAATGTTTCCTAGTGATCTTCAATTTTTCTTGAACAGTTACCACATAATTTTTTAAATAAATGTTTTTCTAAACTGATTTTTTGGCATTTAAAACCCTAAGGCTTTTTTTTCTACTGGGCTATTTCACTTAAAACTTTGCAAATTTATTATACATAGTGTTGTAAATAAAAGTATGCTTTCAAAGGAGGATTTAGAGTACATTAAAAAATACAAGGTCTTAAAGTGAAAAAGGGTGTTCATGATATTTTTGAGGTGTTTGAGAAAAAACTTCTTCATTAAAAACTATTACAAGTATCAAAACTGTGAATGTGTAGTTCTATAGACAATAACTTAGTTTACATTGAGTAAAAAATCATACCAAAGTTATTAAAACTAAATAAGAAGTATTGTTTTAAAACTGAGAAATTCTTAAAAATGTAAACAAACTGATTTTTTGAAAGTAAATTTTTTGCTTGGATTATGTTTAAATGGTCATTACAATGATCACTAAAGAACTTCAAAATAATTCGTAAATTAAAGAAAATAGAAATTTGGGTACTCAGTCCTCTTACAGTAGTCTTTTACAAGTGCTGAGGAATCATTCATAGCTTTATTGTTTAATAAAACTTATTATTTCAGGAAGCCCAATCAGCATCTGGAGATAAAGTGGTACTGGTCGGTGCTGCTTCGAAGGGAATCATTCAGAGAGAATTCCAGCACAATGCTATGGTTTATAAAACTGCCTATGCAAAGAATCCATTTGATAATATTTCTGACCAAGATTTAGAAGAGTATAAAAGGATTGTTGAGAAGAAACAACGAGGGGAACCAGGTTTGGATTTTCATTTATTAATTCTTTTTTTTAGTTTAACATACAATTGATGTAATGGTACTATAACATCTTAATTTATTGTTTCAAGTTAAACAAGTGTATGTAAACTTTTTTACCCAATAGGCTTCTTAAGTATTCTTATCATTGACCAACTTCTTTTTTGAAAATGGGATTCTTGAATGAAGTTTGGACATAGCCTCACCACCATTTTTCACCATTTGGATACTGTTCTTTTATTTCCACCACTAGTACAATGATTAATTAAATATAGCTAAAAAAATTTTTTTGTAAACATCCTACTTAAATATAGTTGGCTTACAAGAATAAGGCTCTAAGTTACTTCAAACACTACTTTGTATAAAGTTACGCTAAATTTGGTGATACGCAACCTCTTTCTTTTTCACCTACACACTGATTGCTTTTCAACTTGGTGAGAATTTGGGAATACACTCATTTGTTGGCGTTGCTTTACCGCTTTCAAAAGATTCCCCAAAAGTAACATGGCTCCTTTCTCCTAAAGCAGACTTTATACTGAAATAGCTTGTATGTGAAGTTCTTAAATTTAGGAAATGGGCAATTAATTTTATGCTGAAAAGATTTATAAAGTTGCTGCTTGTTGTCAAACTATTATTAACTTTATGAATTACATTTTTGTGGTACAGTTGACTCCACTTAATGTGATATTGGTTAATGTTATCAAAATTGACCTCTACCAGTCATTTCTATTTAATTTTATGTAAAATGCACTGTTTTATGTGATCAACATTTCGCTTAATGTTATCAAAATTTTTTGAAATCCCCTAAAAACCTCCTATTTTCTGTTTGAAGGTTAATTTTACTACATCAACATACAAAAGCAGAGTCATTAAAATTTAATAGTAATATATTTCCCACACAAGAATTTGCAAAAGACAAATTAGGGAATAGTTTTAAACACTTCAATTAAGACTGCATAGTTGTGAATTAAATGCGAAACTCTAGTTACACTGTTTGACACATTCTAGTATCAAATTGCTTATATTGTTATCATTCTTATTGACAAAGGTGATCACATTAAGCAGGGTTGACTGTATAATTAAATTGGGATTTTGTGTAAAAAGTTTTCCCATCAATGACTTTATCCTTTTTATTATTTTAAATAAATCAATGTTTTTTTATCTATAGTGGAAGATGATATTCCAGAACATATTAAGCCATTACTATTAGAACCTGTAGCAATGTCCAACGAAAGGTCAGCTAGTTCTCCAGTTCAAGATCTTAGCACACCTCCTCAGTCTCCTGCGTCTCCATGTTCTGATGAAGAAGGTATTTAAGACATTCTTTTTTACATTTCTTTCCACTCAAAATGGCAGCTTCAAACACTCGTAAAGTTTTACTTTATTTTTTCTTGGCAATCTTTGCTATCATTGAAATATTGCAACCATTTCTGTTATGTTAAGTTTCAGCTATTGCATGAGCATGTTTATGTATTTTTCTCTTACTATTTGCCCCTCAGTTAGCAGATCAGGGTCAGCTTCAGTTCAGAGGTCTCTGTCTGCAAGGCTCAGTGTTGAAGGTAAAGCACCTTTCAAATGCAATTTATAATTCCAGCAGTAAATAAGTTAAAAAGCTGGATAGCTCTTTTTTATTAAATACAGAGAATTGTTAAGTTCTCTGATTAAACTTTTTAAAAATGCATGTTGCTATATTTTTGCTTCTGAGCTTGTTTCTATTTTGCATGTTTGTTTGTGATGCATGTTTGCATGAATATTGCAGCTGCCGAGGATATTCGTGAAAAGAGTTTTCAGCGACGAACTTTATCTGAACGAAAGCCGAAAAATAAAGCCAGTAAGTTTAGGATACCAATTACCTTTGATATTATTGTGAAATGATAGCGTTCATTAGGGTGAGTTTTACACAAAAAGAGCATGTGTTTTCAACTGATTTTTTACCCATCAGAATTTTTTTTTGAAAGGGAAAGCTTTATTTTTGCTTTATAAAGGTTAGGTGCAGTTGTTTTTTTGCCTATTATAAATTCAGTTGAGTATGTGAAATGGCTAGCTTGCAACTCTTGACAATCTGCAACTTTCATGAACTTTTTTTGCTAATTTTACTTTCTTTGACATGTTATAAGACATGCTAAGTTTCTCACCTGTGCAAGAAATTTGCCTCATAGCAGAGTAATTTATCACTGTATGAAGTCTCATTCAAAACAATTTATTTGAGCCTTTTGCCTATAAAACCCCAAATGAACCAATCATTCTTCACAAAACTCACTTTACAACTTTCTAAAATCCTTACACCAAACAGAAACCAACTTTGAACTAAATTGACTTGTATTTTC
This sequence comes from Tetragnatha montana, assembly GCA_963680715.1. Classification (NCBI taxonomy): domain Eukaryota; kingdom Metazoa; phylum Arthropoda; class Arachnida; order Araneae; family Tetragnathidae; genus Tetragnatha; species Tetragnatha montana. The sequence continues at coordinate 4,344,403 of OY796684.1, read as the reverse complement.
AATAAATGGAAGAAACTAGTACTTCAAAAAATTTCTCCCCAATTCTTTTATTTGTCCAACTATCTTCTTTTCTCTTGATCCTGAAATTAAGTGATTTTTAATTATTTGCTCTAACTCTCATAAATAATAAATGCAAAACATTTTCTGTTCAGAATTTTTGCAATTGTTATGGTTTGTATAACTATTTTGAATAAATCTGTCGATAGTAATATGTGGTGATGTGTGCCAATCTACAACTAGTTGAAATTTGAAATGTTGGCACTTAAATTTGGAATCAGGCTTGTACTATTTGGTAAACCTCCTTTTTGGTGCTAGATATATGAACTCTGCCTATTTTAAGCTGGGTTTTAACTACTGAGATGGGTATTAATACCTAGCTCCTCTAGGCATGTAATGCTCATATTTCAAGTTCCTTTCTGCAACAAGCTTACTCAAATGCAAAAGGTATTTAGTTAGCTTGTTGATGCATCTTTATTAGGCACTAGTGATTATCAATCTAATATCTATTTCAGTCAAGGCTTATCAAATTACCAGTTAAACTTGTATTAATTGAAAAGATAACTGCTTAACGTATTTGCAATAATCTGAATTTGCATAAGAGAATTTAACATAACTTACCTGCTGTATTCCTATGGCTTGTACAAGAACATTATTAAAAAGATGGTTAATACCTCTGATAATTATCTGAGTATCTGTATTATGCATACAAGATTTTTTTTTTAAATTTCTAAATAACCTGGATATTTTTATTTAATTCAAAATTTATTCAAAATAATAGACTAATCTTATTCCAACACTTAAGCAGCTTGGGAAAAAAAGATGTCCAATTAAGAACCAAACATTTAATTAAGTAATCCAATTAAGAACCAAAACATGAGACTCCAGCATCTCAAACCCTCTTATCTAAATTTAATTAAATGTTTGGTTTCTGTGTTATGCAATAACATTTTCATACTTGATTGTGATTATTTTTATGTACCCAAGCTCTTGCATTGACTAATATTCTAAAAGGATTAAAATTTGTAGATTTATTAGATTTTTCATGTGAAATTACAGGTTATTAATGTTTTGCTCATTAAAATTTATTACTCAGCTAATTTTGGTGGTTAAAAATCTTAATATTTTAAATTTTGGTTTCTTATGCTTGTTCATTTTTTTCAGCTGCTGATGTTACTTTAAATGGTGATGAAAAGATGAGATCAGCCGAAAGCGGAGATGTTTCTGTGGCTTCCAGGAGTAGTAAAGAGGCAAGTTTTTATTTCCATAAAGAGTTTGTTAGTGGCATCTAAACCAAGAGCCTAGGGAGTGCTTGAGAAGTTTCAAATTCTTAAAGACATGCATCTCAATTGCAGAGGTGCAAGTGATAACATAATCTTAATGTCCTCTTACTTGGGCAATTTTATTTTTAGAAGTTGTTAATAAATAACCTTGAAATTACTGTTGATGATCAACTCTAAATTCATTGTTCTAACTATTTTAAGCACACAAGAGTTTGAATTTATTTGGGTTATTCAGAGTTTTTAAATTTGAACATCTCTTGCAGAGTTCTCCTGTGAAAGAAGTCAGCGATGATTCCAAGAAGGAAAAGAAGAAAAAGAAGGGTATCCGTACTCCTTCTTTCTTGAAGAAAAAGAAGCATAGGAAAGAAAAGGAAGACAAAGAAAAAGTAGCATCGTAATGATGACTCTTCTGCCAAGATGTGAGTAAGTTTAAGATTTTTTTGAGTATTTTTGAGACAAATTGATTTGGTCTAGTTATTTCACCTTTTTTTGCTTCAAAAAAGTACTATGCCAGTAATAATTTTGTTCATGTGCTGAATACAGTAAGAACCTTATCCACATCAACATTCCTCAATTTAATTAGTGTTTTCCATAAGCATTGAGGTATCACTGTTGGCATAAAACTTAAAAAGCTTAAGTTGCATATAGTTAGAGCTATTCTTGACACATGAACTTCTCACTTGTACTGCTATCCAACCTACTTCAAAATCTTTTTTTCACAATTGACACTTATTTGTAAATCATAGACGGACCTGGAAAAAGTTGTAACCTTCTCCTGAACCTAATTCTCAAAAATATCTTCCCCCAACCAACCCCTGCATTTTCCCCCTAAATTCCAAATAGCCAAATACTCCATAAATAAAAAGTAGCATAAAGTATTACATTTAGAGCACATTTTATTTCTAGTACCATTCATGCATATTTTATAGATCTAATGTAACTTGATTTTTAGGTAGAATTTCCGTCTTAAAGAACTTAATGTAATAAAAGTTGTGAGCAACAAAGTACCAAAGTGGGGTCTGGGGGTCCTCACCCACAAAATTTTTGGAAATTTGACTAAAAAAACAGGTTTTTAACTAGTTTTGGTGCACCTAGTCCGAATTTCGGAAATGTATTTTTAGGGAGGTTTGCATTTTGATGAACTTAATATAAAATAAGTTGTAAATAATATAGTTCTAGAAGGGGATCTGGGGGGTCATTGCCCAGACAATTTTTGGTTATTTGACCCTAAAACACAGGGTTTCAACTTTGTTTTGGTACACTTACAAATGGCTCTTCAACGCCTATCTTTAGTTCTGATTTTACCAAAACTTAATTATTTTATTTCCTAATGGCTTCCCTTCCCCCTTCCCAGACTATTCCCCCAAAATATGTGAAATTTGCCCGAACCTTATGTATTGCACCCATGGAGCTAACGGTGGCTTCCCCCGAACCAGGTTCGGGCACTTTTTCCAGGTCCGATCATAGATCTACTGCGTGAAAACTACTCTTGGAACAATGTTTCCTTTACCTCTTTCGATCAGGATTTCACCCCCTTTGTAAAATTTACATCAGATAGTTCCTATTCACATATCTCATCTCTCCCACTAATAAGAAACAATACACTAGAACTTGCTGCTTCTTTAACCATATTGATACGGTGTTGCTGCAAATGAAAGTAGTGAATTGCAGGATTAGGTGGATTCAGAGCCTTTAAAAAAATTGATTTTAGAACACATTCCAAAGTTTTGGTTTCCGGATGAGGGTTCTGTTAATGTATGTTACTTTTTACTCCCCTAAGAACTGTTTAAATAATAATGATAAAGTTAGTGTACTGATGAATTATAGGAGAGAATCTTAAATCTGCTTGAATGATTTATACTTGAAAGGGAAATAGTAATTCTTGCTCATAATTTTTTGGTTCTGTTCCATAACTCATTCTGGAATCACTTTTGCTTTTCCCTTAGTCAATTCTGTATTTGTATGTTCTTACTTCCATAGAGGTTAAGATCTTGGATCTTTCATTGGTACTAGTTTCTCCCTCATATAATCTTATTTTTTTTCTGTTTACTTCTGTTACCAAAAAGTTCTCAAATCTTTATGCAGTGATGTTGTAAAATTGTTAACTTCCATCTCTAATAAACTTTGGGTTGTCTCAATGGACCTAAAATTCCAAAAATTGAACTAAAATTAAAATGTTTTAAAATTCAAAAAATGTTTCTTAGTTATTTTCTAACATTTCCAAGAAAAAGATTATAGTTTTAGCAAATGCACATGGTCAACATAATGTAAAGTGTAAAATTGTTATACTCATAATTTTTAAGCAGCCTGTCTTTATAAACTAGTTACTATATATTGACTTTTTTACTATGAATCAGTTAAAGTTCTAGCAATAAATACTAAACACTGGGTTTATACTGAAGAGAAAAGCAATTTTTTTCAAACCTTAAAATATAATGTGTAGTACAAAGTACAATGCAGTCACACAAGTTCCTAGAAATTAATCCCTGTTCATACTAACCCTGAAGAAAATTGGAAAAATAATTTGTCCTGGAAAAGTCAAACTGCTTAAGAACTCAATGAGTGAATCCAATAGATTGGGGGTTCTCAACTGGTAGGTTATGTCCCCTGGGTTGTCACAAATTTCATGTAAAACAAAAAATGTTTTTTTCCTATAGTTAATTGTTAAAAAAACTGACATACCAATTGCTCTGGTCTGACTGGAGTTTCTCAGGTTTGTAATCGTAAATCAGCTTTCTCTGCCATAAGTTTTACAGGGTTGCCACCACGGGTCAAGGAATACTTGGAAAAGTCAGGGATATTTAATTTCACCTAAAAAGTCAGGGAAAGTTGCAGAAAAAAGTCATGCAGAATACCTGGGAAAAAGAACAGTTTTTAATGTTTGCGTGTCAATTTTGGCTCTTTTAAGTGAGCAAATAAACCATTTATTGAAAAAATATGTTCAAGAAACCAAGAAATATCCGAAAATGCTGTGAATTGCTAGGATTTTGACAGAAAAATCTTCAAAATTAACCTGGAAAAGTCAGAATTTAAGAAATTGAGTTGGAACCCTGGTTTTAGTGATTAGGTTCTTTAAATAACCTTTTTATCAGAATATCGCATGTTGATCCAAACAGTCTCAAAATGCTAATGAAATGCCGTTTACTTAGCCTAAAAAGAGAAAATAAAATTTAATGATTGATACAACCTAGAAGAATAGCATTGATTAATCATCTCTGCCGAGCTAAGAAGGGAAAGGATAGTAATTGTAATTGCCCACCAGCATTGGAGAAAATAAAGCATGTTTTAGTAGTAATCATGCTTTTGCACGGTGTCTAGCAACCTGGAAAACCTTAAAAACCTGGAAAAGTCGGGAATTTTAAGTTTCTGGAAGAATCAGGGAATTTTAAGTTTCTGGAAAAGTCAGGGAATTTGCTAATAGGCCAGGGAAATTTTTTAAGTAGTAACCAAGATTGCCTAAAGAGTGAAATTACGTGACAGAAGATTTGAATGGAAAGGGAAATTGGTTGAGTGAATCCTTGTTCAGTTCATGGCTTGCTAAAGTTAATGTATTTCTAATGTGAGTATCTCTAATGTGTAGTAGTGCTATTTTTAACAAGTTACTCATGATTTTCAAGTAAAAAATGTTACAAATATCCCAATGCTTTTCAGGTAACTTTGCTTGTTACTGCCAGCAATCATTTACATTTTGGCTTGGTGCTGGATATGGCAGTTTCTACATGTTTTGAATTGCCTGCATGTCTACAACTTCTGTGCTACTGAAAACTTTGTAGGCTCTTCATTAAAAGATGAGAACTAAAGACAGTCACTTCAGCCTTATTACTTCCATTATGCTGCTGTGGACTTTAATGTAGGGTATATATCAATGTTTTGCTGTGAGGAAAGAAGTGAACGGGATCACTGAGGATCGAGGCAAAGGTTGACCGAAAGTTTTTTAACTGCAGTTCTAAAGTTTATAATTCAATTTTCATCCCGCAACTTTCGATTTGTTACAATGTTTACTTCTTGACTGTATAGAATGTTATCAATATTTTATAATCAATGTCTTGGGAACATGAGCAGAGTTGTAGAGGCAGCTAAAAATTTTTAAAGATTCCATGACAAGGGCGCTTGGTTTACATTTCAGCATTTTTGAAGAAAAAAAAACTTAATTTCGTGTTGTAGACATAGTCTCGCATTTTTAGCTTTTTGTGTTTATGTGCTTTAATTTCTTCTATGAATCATGTTTTTTTATGTGTTTTTTTATATAAAATGATTTCTATAAATGTTTAGTGTTCACTGAATTCATCAGCATATGTGCCTGTATTTGTATATAAAATTTTATTGGCAGTCTTGTTCTTGTTATGAGTATATTTGATCTTTAAAGATGCTTAAATTTTGTCTCAATGTCAGATTTTACCTGCAGTTTAGTTTTTTGATCTATAAAAACATCTCATTAACTTAGCATTTGTTGAAGGTAATCTGAGATTGGAAAAAAATGTGCTTTTATGTGCATGTAAATGTCAAGAGTATATTTTATCACCTTCCATGTAAAAATATATTATAAAATGTGCACTTTATATTTGTAATTAAAATCAATTTCTTGCTGATTGTTTCTATATGGCAAATTGTTAGGTTGAAATATTTAAATATGTAATTTGTGCAATTTCATGTTAATTTTTTTACAATTTGAATTTGGTCTAATGTGTTGAAATCTATTATGAATTTGTAGAATAAAGTTCAAAGCAATATCTTGTATTTTTGTTATTAATTTCCTTCTTGGAATTTTTGCATGGTTTTGAAATGTTTTCATAATTTTTATTGGTACTTATCCATTAGCGAAAAATCGCCAAATAATGTAGAATGAATTCAAACGGTCGCCTCCTGCTAAAAGAACATTTGCCTCTGGGGTATTCGTTTCGTTTTCTGTTGACTGTTTTGTCATTCGCTTGGCGAATGTTTGATTCACAATTGGCGACATTTGCGCCTGACTAACGAATGAGTACCTTTTTATAAAAGAGTTCCCATTTGGGGATTAACCTTACACACAAAGTAGCCAGACAATTAACCAATCGAACATTGTCTAAAAGTTAATTCTTTGATGTAATGGCTTTGAAGGTTTTCACACTTAACAATATCTTGAGTGCTAAGAGTGGATTAAAAAATTCAAGTTAAAAAGAATGCAATTTCAAGTAGTTGTGTAGTTTGATCAACTGAAGACCAAAGATACATCACTAAACATATACCAAACCATCAGAAAACAAATTTAACAGCAGACCTTCAAGAGTACCTTCAGTGTTGCCGAAAAATTGGGCTAAGAACTATGAAGTTAGTCAATGATTGTCAAAAGTAGTGTATCAAGGGTAAGGATTTTGCCCTTTGAATGGGTATTGAAACCTTTTTTTCAAATCAGTATGAGGCTGTGGGTGCCAATGCATCAGGTGTTATGGATATCACAACTTTAAATGAATATCTACTATTGTCACATAGGGTAAAGGGAGATTTAGGGACAAAATTCCAAAATGTTTCTGGAACTCCAAACCCACCTCAAAATTTTACCTTTTATTATATAAATATAAATCTGAGCATTCTGAATAATGCCCACGTATTTTGGGCATAATTATAAATACCCATTGATAAATGCCATTGAATTTATCACATTGCCCGCCTCCACTTCTGGAATTGGTTTTTAAGGGGTGGAAATCACGAAAATAATTAAAGCAGTGATCAGTGAACTCTTGCAAATAAGTTCAGAAAGACATTTCTTAAAGGTAAGGCTAAAAATACAAGGTACAACGCTCGCATGGGCATCATTTAGGGGGGCAATTGCCCCCTCCCAAGATTTCCTCTTTTATGTGAAAAATAGCTGCAAATCCCATGAAAAGTCAACTTCCACAAAGAGCATCAGGTTTCCCAAATGGAGTTAAAACACTACTTTTGATGGTCAAATTTCAAAAATTTTTTTTGGGGAAGGATATCCCAGACCCCGCCGAAACTTTGACTTTTATTAATAACTTTTTTCCCCTTGAAATCCTAAAGTTTACAAGGAACTGTTCTCTTCGGATATAACCCTAGGAGCCTCAAAATGAGCTGAAACACTACTTTCAGTGGCAAATTTCAAAAAAATTTTCTGGGGGAGAACCCAAAACCCCACTTTTAAATTTTTGATCCCTGTTATGCAGTATTTTCACTTGAAAATTCTGTAGCTTACAAGAAGCGGTTCACTTTGGGTGTTCCCCAAGGGGCGGTTTTCAAAAAATTTTTTGAGGGAAGACCTCCAGTCCCCCTTGAATCTTTGACTTTTATTTATACCTTTTCCCCTTAAAAATCCTGAGGTTTTCAAGAAACTGTTCTTTTCGGATCCCAAAGGGCCTCAAATGAGCTGAAACACTACTCTAGGAGGCAAATTTAAAAATTTTTTTTGGGGTGACCCCCAGACCCCCTATTTTTCTTCGAGCTCAAGTTGTAAAAATTGCAAGATCATTCAAATACTTCTTTTAAGTAGTCTCAAACTTTATGTTTAAATTTACTCGTTGGTAGGGGGTACCATAAAACGGACGTTGATTCAAACCTTCTAAAAAACAGATGTCTGTTCGGTGCTCATAATTTTATGATCGGCGGGGATTTAGGGATCCCCGCTTGAAGTCAGAATAATTTCCTTTCTCGACCATAGGAATTAGGAAAGGTCTCCATATCCCTCGAAATTCCAATATAGACAAAATTTATTAGACATAAGAATTTATTGACGCAAAATAAAAGCACTCGGCAAAATAATACTTTGTGGAGCAAGTTTTTTTTAGTTTTGAAATTTTACTCTAAAAATAAGGTTTTATGACGTAAAGAAAATATATTTGATTATTAATATTGATTGATTGTAAATATTGATTTTATTAGCAAAAAATCGCATGTCTGTTTGATTAAAAATCCAAGATGCAAGTGAGTTTTTTTTAAAAATATATTATTAAAACTGAAAATGCTATTTCAGTAAAGAAAAAAAATATTCATTTTATCATTTTATTGAAACAATTTTGGCCATTTACGATCTTGAGACACAGAAAAATTTTAAACTTAAAACAGAAAAATTGGAATTAAATCATGAATCGTCTCCGTAATTTTATGAGATATTCTTCGAATAATTTTAATATTTTCCACGGTGTTCTTTTAATTTTTTAATTTATTCTAATTCTTAGTCATTTATGATCTTCAACATTATTCCGTTTCTCATTCCAAATGGCTTTCAGACTTAATTTGATATTTAATTAATTAAAATATCAGATGCCATTCTTGAGATACAGGGAAAATTTTTAACTTAAACCAGAAAAATTGGAATTAAATCATGAATCGTCTCCGTAATTTTATGAGATATTATTCGAATAATTTGAATAATTTCACCGTGTTCTTTTAATTTTTTGAATTAATTCTAATTTTTGATTTAAAGTGCGAATGGAATCTACAGGGTTACAATAATTTGGGAATGTTTGGCGCTACTTGGCGAACAGGTTTTAACATTGCACTCAATCGGAGTGAAATATTTTAAACAGCAGTAAAGAGCAAAATATAGCTACCCTGCAGAACGATAAAATTAATTTTAACCAATCAACGAAAGGGAATCTTCCTGTTATATCTAAAAATATTAAGAATTAATAAAGAAATAACTGAGTGGCAATCAATTAAATTTATTTACAATTAAAAAAATATTTTCTCCCGGAATATTTGAATCCAAGCAGAATGGATCTAAAATGAATGAAGCTAAAGGAATAATTTAAAAGTAGAAATTCATTTATATGGTTAATTATAATTACTAATAAATAATGACATGAAAATATCTTGACTTTTATAAGGAGATAATTCATTTACAAGGTTCTAGATTATTTTTTCCCTCACAAGTATATAAACATTTGCTCTTTGTTTTATTGTAAATATAAGATTATTGTACTATTGCGGTTTTCTAAAAACATCTGCTAACTGACAGATGCCGTTGTATTGAAAACGTTTCTTTAACCTATGCTGACTGGATGCATATATCTAATAGGCTGTGCTTTGGGAAAGAAACACAAACTGGAGAAGTTTTATTTTGTGCCTACTAAAACCTGCCATTTTTGGTAATGAACTTTAATACCTTATTTAATAAAAGAGAAAGAAAGGCAATAGAGTGTAACTCACAAGAGCTTTTGCTATCCTTATCCAATTATTTTGCAACTGGGGCAATTATTTTACAGTTTATGAAACCAATAAGACCAATCGGACTGTATTAGCAACTTTTTGCAAAATACACAGGAAATCATTTATTAAAAGATTAAAAGCAACACTGGTAGCTGATATATTTTATTTATTTATTTTTTTTACTTTGGTATTATTTGCTTATTTTTGGCGATTAATCAGTACTTATTTGCATTGGACTATGTGCTTTATATAGAAGATTCTTCGATACTTTCGAACGAAAGTACGATGAACAGGGGGGCGCCAAATTTGTGCCCGAACATTGTTTTTGCAAATTTGGGGGCGCCAAAAAGCCATTCGCCCCGGGCGCGATTTTTCCACAACACGGTCCTGCTCATTACAATGTAAAGGTGTTTTTTTTTTTAGATTTTTCAAGACGTTTAATTTTTAGAAAATCAAACTTTACCAATACATTTTTGAAAAGAACATTAACTAAAAATAGATACACAAATTGATAACTAAATTGTCGTTCGTTAAATTCAAACCAGCAAAAATCATAAGCACATAAATGTATATTTACCTGTAATAGATATTAAATAATGAACCCCCTGAAAGGAAAATTATGATTATTATAAAAATCCAAAACAGGTAAGGAACCACAGACTCAGATAGCGTGTTTTCATAAGATTTGTCTTTAATAGTTTCTGCTCGTGGTGATTCATTTGGAGTTGGTATTTCTAGTTTGTTATTTCGTATTTTTTGATGTTTTGAGTGAATGCTTGCACTTGAGCAAAAAAACTAAATTACTACTTAACGCACAGATGAAGAGGAACTCTGCAGTTAATTGTGGAAATAACTCGCGAAAATATTTTGTTACCTGTTTTTCTTTTGCATAAAAGTAATTAACAATAAATACTAAAAATACCCTAATGTCGTTTAATATTAGAGACGACTATGTTGAGAAATGCGACAAAATTTTTGAAGACTTAATAAAATTAATTAAAAACAATTTTGGTGCTTTTCTCGAAAAGGAAGGCACCCCTTTAGAAGTCGGTGATGTCGCCATCTGTAGGAAAATAAAACAACTAAAACTAGTTCCACAGTTTTTAAGTTTACATGCGAAAAAATATTTTAGTTAGACCTTGACTAGGATAGGAGTGTAGTTAGTTACCCTCCTTTTACTTCCATAATTTTAAATATGAGATTTCAACTGTGAAATACGTAAAAATATTTTCTCATCTGAAATCCTCAAAAAGACTAATTTTTCTAAAGCTTTTCCAAATTAATTTTTAAATAAAGAAAATTTTGTGCACTAGGTTATCTCATTTACCACTCTTATCATTTTACAATTTTGAAATTTCAATTAAACCTGGGTTTTATTAACACACTTTGCATAAAATTCGAGCTTCCAAAAATGTTTGTGGAAAATTTTTTGGAAAAATGTTTTTTTTTAATCCATTAGAAGAAAAATGATCCAAAAGATTTTAGAGAGATTCAAATAAGAGAGGAAGACTTTAACTCAGTAGATTGGGATTTATAGTAATACAATTTTATATTTTTCAGAAATGTCTAAAATCATCATTGTCCTTCACTTCCCGATTTGGATCATGGATGATTTGATCGTGCCGCCATCTACAATAGATAAAGGTAAACAATTTTTTGCAGTTTCTATCTAAACCAGGGGTGGCAAACCTTTTTCCGGACGCTACCACAATTTAATAAGCAAAAATTATGCGTGCCGCTTCCACTTTTTTTCCAATATACTAAAACTAAAAAAAAGCTTAAAAATATAAATGATTGTGGAAATGTTTAGAAAATGAAACATTTTTTTCCCATGTAAGTCTCCTTTAGTGGAGATTTTCTAAAGTAATATAGGGGGGTACTTTTCCCGAAAAAGTTTAGGAATTCTCACATAAAACGGAATTCTAACGCATTTTGAAACACTTTTAAAAATCACTAGAATCAATAACTATAGAAATTTTTTCTAAAACCCGAAAAGAGTTAATACAAGTAATATGACTTCCTCGAAAAGAGAACCTTACAAGTTTTTAAGCTATCTAATAAAGCTGGTTCTTAATTAATTAGTAACCTATCCAACCCGATTATTCTAATTTTCTATGTGTCACGCACCTGAAAAGCGATTTGGCCCACAGGAACTAGGAACTCTTACACTTAAGATTTTATTCAAAATCATTGAAGAAACCGTAAAAAAGGAATTATGTTCGCAGAAAACTAAGAAAGAGGATATTGACGGGAGCATTGAAACCTCATTGATGACGTCACATTATTTTTCCAATTTTTCAATATTTTCGCGTGCCATTGATTTAGTTCAGCCGTGCCACTTTGAGTTTTCTAGCGGTACCGTATTGTATACCACTACCAAAGTGCAAAATGCATCTTATAAAAATATATTTTTTAGCTAAAAATTACATTATAATATAATATTCTGATTGTAGATTGTTCATTGAAGAATTATTGTGCAAATATATATAAAATTTACAAATGAAAATTTTAAAGAAATTTAAGACTTATCGAACCACAAATAATAGAAAACTGTTGGGTCAAATGCAGCCTAGGGATGATTGTTCTGCAAGGCTGGGGTATACTATTATTTAATTCAGTGGCGTATACTATAGAGATTTATTTCGGGAGGGGCCCAAATATCCTTTAAAGATTTTAGCCTTTTTAAGGCCCAAAGCTAGATTTTTGCACTGGGGGAGAGGATCCAAAAATATTCTTAAGCCCCCTCCCTTTGTATATTTAATAGATTCAATGTAGTTTCTTAATACATATTTAGGCATGATTTGCATCGTGTTGAAGTTAATATAAAAAATATTGTGAATAATAGAGAAAAAAAAAGGGAAGCCCAAAATTTTCTTTGAAATTTGACCCTACAACAAGGTTTTAACTCATTTTAGTCCACCTAGTCCAAATTTCGTGACCTCCACATCTTAAAAAAGAAAAAAAATGTTTTATAAAAATCAAAGCCTGCACTCCCCACGAAAATACACAGAATCCTGCGCTATAGAAAACGCGCTATTTAGTCCTTCGTTCCAGCAATTTTCTCACTCCAGCACTCTTTTAAGTGCTCTCGGAAACTACTCAAGCAAAAAAAGTGCAGCGCCCAAATTAATCCCTATTAATTTGATTAGGAGGATGAATATTACTAGGAAAAGAAAATAACCTTTAAATCGCTCCTTTTTCTTCTTCGCAGCGCAGCAGAAAATGAACTTCCCTCCCCAGAAAAATGATTTCGCGCAAATAAACAAAGAAACATTTTGAAAGGATATTTGTTTCTGCAGGGAGGGGAAGTAAATAGGACGAACCCTAACGAGCAAATGAATTATTGCTCGCATTTTACTTGACGCGGGCGGGGGTCTGCATTTTTCCGCACCGGGCTCATCCCCGTAGATGAAAGAAAAATAGAGAGCCAATCGGGTTCGAATTACACTGAAGCAACCATCGACGGTTGCCAAGATCGTCTAGCAGTGGATCAAATATACGGATTTGAATGACTCAAAAACACATTCAATCGAATCACAAATGTTCATTTTATAATAAAGGGTGTCCCAAGATAAGTGCCCATCCCTTTAACTTTTGAACCCCTACAGATATAGTCATGAAAGTGGGGTCTGTCTAGGTATAGTAAAGTGACCATGCCCTACCCAATGAGGCAACTTTCAATGCCTCTTAGCGGAAATTTTAGGAGACTTAACTTTTATTTTAAAAACTGTTAGATTAAAACTATTAGGTGAAAATGAGAAATTTTCATTTTTATGATCTAAAATTACTTTAAGTCCAGTGGCGGCTCGTCCATAGGAGCACGTGAACACCCACAGAAAAAGTAGAACAAAAATCGAATATAAAGATAAATAAATATCAATGGAAATATATTTTCAATTTCTTTCTTACACTCAGAATTATGTTTCCCCCCCCTTCTATACTCAATAAGAAAAATTTAATACCGGAAACGCGAAAGAAATCGAAAAAAGAATGAACTCTTATTATTTTTCTTTCCTTTTCCGCACGTGTGAGCGTAAAAAATATGAAATTCCGAAGAAACCCCAACTGCTTGCCGAGAGAATATTGAGCTTACGTCCTCCAATTTTAGATTCCCGTACGCACAGATTTCGTGTGCCGAGGCCTTCACTTTTGAGGCACAGCTTTCCTTTTTTTTTGAGTTCTGGAATTGATTTTTTCGGCTAATTGAAAAGTACGAGTAAGAGCACTTTTTTAATATAATTTAAATCTTTTCATTAAAATATTTTAATACTTTTGCTATTAATTAGGATGCTTTTTTTAGGATGTAATGGCGTTAAGTAAAATTTCCGTGTTTAAAATAAAGCATCTTCATTTCTCCCAATTGCCGCTGGAAAAAAAAAGTTAAAATAAAGAGCTTAAGACCAACACCTTATCTGACCATTGTGCAAATTACGAAAGGAAAAGATACGGACTTTAAAAGATAATTTAAAGATGACATTTATGACAAATATAAATGCATATTTTTTTAAAAATAAAAGTGCATGCAGTGAATAACTGAATAATTTAGGTTTTCAAAATTATTTCCAAGAAAGAGATGTTTCTACTAAAAGAAGTTAGATTTATGTATATTGATCCACCATCCCTTCTCTTTCAAGATATTTTGTAAATTTTAATTTTTATATAATAGGTGTGAACACCCTATTAATTAACTCACGAGCCGCCACTGTTTAAGTCATTTACCTAAATTATAAAAATGAAAATTTCTCATTTTCTCTCTCATGAGGAGCGTTTTAGGACGTAAAAGCTACGTAAATTCAACTTTTTAGGTGTTTTATTCAAGGCTTATTCAAGGCTTTCTTTGTATACAAGTTATTTTTTCGTACAAAATCAATGCTACTCTACAACTTAGTAATTGACTAATTCAGCAAATCTCTATAATAGTTTTTAAAATAAAAATTATAACTCCGACAATTTCCGCTAGAGGGCGTTGAAACTTGAAAGTTGTGTCATCGGATGGAGCATGGTCACTTTACTATACCTAGACCCCACTTTTACGACATCTTCTAAAAGTTAAAGGGTTAAAGTTATCTTGGGACACCCTGTATAAAATTTTACGCTTAAAATCATTAGTTTTCCCTTCCTTCCTTATAAACAGGCGTATTTTTTCTTTTTCCGATCATTTCATTTTTTGCCTCCGCGTCTACGGGATCTCCAATGTTAAAGAGAATTCTTCTTACCTCACATCGATGCTGGGAACGCAGGGTTGCCGTCCCCATGCGGGCTCTACTCTTCTCCTACCTCTATGCTCATCCCATTCTGATGAAACAAATGCTTTTCCGATAATATCCAATTCTTCTTGCATCGCCATCGCACGATCTGCCGTTTTTCAGCAGGCGGCCGATGAAATTATTTTGCCCTCCGCGAGGATTCTAATTATTTGTCGTAAAAAGGCCGGCTTTCTTCCGGCGGCCCTACCAATTAGTGCCGTAGATAGGTGCCATGGAGAGGGGAACATAAAACAGGGGCTCGGTTTTAAATGCGAAAGTGGCAATCTCGTTAATCAGGTAGTGGGGCCATATTTTGAGGGATGAAGGATATTTTTCTTTCTCGGGAGGGTTTTTTTTGTGGGGTGAAGTTGGTAATAAATAGTTCTGATGCACACTTAAGCTTCGCAACTAGTAAAGGGAAAGTTAGGGAAATGGGTTAATGTTAGAAAATTTTGGCAATTTTTGAAAACTGAATACATAAACCTTTTCACATTTAGTCTAAGTTAAAATGATGATTTCAATAATAAAACAGTTATAATTAATAGTGTGGATGGGAAGGGGATAATGAAAAAAGCATTTGAGAATAATTGACTATACTTTTTGTAATTGAATCTTCATCGTCAGTTTGAAAAAGGGAATAAGTCCAAAAACCAAGTTTTGAGAAAATCGAAAAACTGTACAAGTTATGAAATTTTTTTTTGTATAGATACCAAATTTTTACTGTAAATTCAGGACCCTATTTAAAATGCAGAGCAATCATCGAAAAACTATATTAAAAAATATCGTGCAGTTGAAAAAAGTTGATGGACTTATTTCTTTTTAGAACCGTATGAAATTTCAGCTGAAAAAATCTTAGGAACCACTTTAATCGACAAATAAATTATGTTTCTGCTTAGTTCACACCACAAAAGTGAAAAATAGAAAGACTCGGACAAATAAAAATTAAAAATTGCCTTGAAACTGAGTCATTAAGGCAGTATCAATGTAGTAAGTGAATATCAATGGAGTCAAACATTCACTGAAAAAAAAATGGTAAATATACCTTAAATTCAATACAAATTTCATTCCAATGGCACAAATAATAAGAAAAGAAAGACAAATTAAATTAAATTTAAAATTTAATAAAAAAATACAATGAATGGACATTGCTTTCGCTAATTTCAAGGGGCTACCTATGGGGGTAGATATTTTTCCCCTCTTTCCACTCATGTGTAGAGCAAAGCTTGGAGATTTTTTTGAGCATAAAAAGTCAATTTGCCATTTTCCGGACTTATTCCCTTTTTCAAACTGACGATTCAATGATTATCAGGTGATTTCTCCCCACTTCTTCATCTTCCTCTCTCTCTTCTTTTTTTGATAGTTGATTCAGTAAATTTCAATTCCAATTCTTATTATTTTTTATTAATTAGTACATAAGAAGTTAATTGTTTGTTTTGCATTATTATAGTAATCTTATTAAATCTATCTGTCACCTGAACGGGACAAAAGTCCCCTTGGTGATAAATATATTACTTTGTCAGTTTTGTTGTAATTTTCGTTATGAAAATAATAAAGCTTATTATTATTATTATTATTATTATTAAAGTAAATCTTTGAATGGATATGGAAAATTATCTATTTCAACAGAGGACCTTTCACTCATTAAAATCAAAATACGAGTAGAAAATGCATAGATCGTGATTTACCAGAAGATTTTACAAATCTTCATTCATAAGTTACAATGACAGCCCACTACACTAATCAAAGCAGTAACTATGTATAACGAAATGTGCAAAATAATTTACAATCAAGTTTGTAACCATGAAATCATGCAGTATCCCCAAACCCATACTACGCGCCCCACTCGAACAGTGCAAAGTTAATTATATTTTGATAACAACTACTATCAACGATTTCATTTCGAGTGAATCTATTCATTCAGCCACTGTAACACAAAGGCATAAGTAATGAAACCGGTGACATTTGATGACGGAGCTGTGACCATTCCCGATTGTTGTCAGCAAGCAGCGAACCCAGAACGTGCTTCCAGACTTCATTTCCCGGAACAAGACTTGACGTTAACAAGCTAGGCTCGGCTCCAAATATGATTTTGAGAAGTTGTGAGGCAAAATTGAATTGTGATGACACTATAAAGGGAAATTTAATTTGGCCTGCGGTTGCACTTTCAGGGTGCTGGTTGTGTTTGTACTGCTGGGCTATCGATCCGACTTTGTGCTCCCACTGTTTAATCTATCGATAGGGATAAATAAGGCTCTGAAATTAAAGGATGGCCCGGCTTGTGATTGAATTAGCCTGCTGGTGAGGAAATATTTAAGCATTTAACGAAGAGGTGTGAGAAAAGAAGTGGAGGATTCTTTGAGGGTATAGATAGAAGATACTCATTGAAGAAAGGTTGTTGGCAGGGCCGTAACCAGACTTTAGTTTCGGGAGGGGTTTTGCCTCAGCATGTATTCTAAGGCAGGGGTTCTCAAACTTTTGAACATTTCGACCCACTTTTTATGAACAGAATCTAACGCGACCCACCTCATCTTTAATGAAGGTATAAATTTTTTCAGGCCATGGCCTGAAAACTCAACTATTTTACTTGCAATAATTACGTGCAAGGAGTAGAGGTTTAATGTATTTTTCATTGAAAATCAAGTGTTAAGATTTGAACTTAAACGCACCATTATTTCAGTTTTGTCTGCAACTTGAACACTCACACGATAAAAATGGGGTCTAAGGGTCCTCCCCGAGAAAGATTTTTGAAATTTGACACTTAAAAACAGCTTTTCAACTCGTTTTCTAGTAATCTGAGGGTAACTTCCAGTTACATCATTTCTTAAGAAAATTCCCAAAATTTTTAATTGGCCCCCAATAGGACGTGCGTCGCCACGTATAGAAACTGATGACTCAAGATTTTCTTAACTTATCTTTTACTTCCGACACCAAGTTGTTGTTTCTCTCTCGTGACCCACCAAAAATTGTTTCGCGACTCACCAGTGGGTCGCGACCCACAGTTTGAGAACCTCTGTTCTAAGGTATACCTCCTTAAGAGTACTTTCATAGAATAAGTTTACACATAGGATTCAAATATCGATGCATTAAATTTCCAAATAATGCTTACAATGTGAATTCCAAGTAAAATTTAGGGGTAGTCCCCTAGAAAAATTTTGGAAATTCACCCCTCAAAATAGTGTTTTAGCTCATTTTGAGACCTTTTGGATTGCACTCAAAGAGCACCGCTCATTGTAAGCGGCAGCATTTTCAAGGACACTAGAGTTTATATTATAGTATAATAAACGGCAAAATTTCAAAGGGGGGTTTGGAGTCCTCCAGAAAAATTTTGGAAATTTGCCCCCAAAAGTAGTGTTTTAAACTCATTTTGAGACTTAGAGTTATACCGAAAGAAGAACACTCCTTGTAAGTCAAAACATTTTAATGTAAAATCAGAACATAATATATTTTAAATTTTCTAGGGGGGTGTGGGTGTCTTCCCCCAGAAAATTTTTGGAATTTATAGTCTTAAAAGCAGGGTTTTAACTCATTTTTAGACCCAAAGAGGTCGCGCAGACACTTTATTGTTCGTGGTAAGTAGCCATTTTGTTTCAATATTTATGGCTTATCTTGTGCTTTTTAATTTGTTTGCATATAATATAGCATGTAATAATTAATTCACGATATAAATCAAACATATCTTTCACACTTCACGAAAACCGTCAATTTGTTTATTCGTTTGAGGATGGACGTTTTCTTCTGTAGTTTTCATAATAATATTACATAGAGAAGTACTGAAAATTAATAATAAAGTAGTATATGTAGTTACAAGGTATACTTTATAGTAGGAACAGTTAAGAATTTTAAAAAGGATACATTTGTTGACAGGAAAGGCTATCTTTGCTGTTGCTCACCAGTATAAAAATAAATCTTTAAAATTTAAGTTCAAACAATCAAAGCGGCATGCATAGTTTAGAAAATTTCGCGTATGAGTAGTAATATGCGAAGAAGAAATTCATTGACGAAGCTTTACATTTGAGGTCGTTGGTGCGAGAACCAGGTATCTCCACTTTCAATTCAAATTTAACAAACAAAACACACACTTTCACACAATTTTCGAGGAAAAAACACTTCAAAAATTGATGCTACAATTTCGGGAAGGGTTTGAACTCCTAACCCCCCCCTTTGATACGGCCCTGATTGTTGGTCGGTTCGAATGATGCTTTGAACTCTATTTGATAGCAATTTGTCAATTCAGGTGTTTGCTGCAACAAAGAGTAACCTAACTCTAAAATCTGAATCCACATCAAAAGACGCCACCTTGGTGGTACAATTTTTCTATGCTACTCTATGAGTTTCTACTTGTTTTAACACCCACTATTTACATTTGTCGAACAAAATATCCATTATTGGGTCGTCATTACGTTTTACCCACATTTAAACCTTTTCAATATATTTTACTGAATTACTGAACTTAACTTATTAACTGAATTACTTTTTATGGATAAACATAAAACCTATCAGTAAGATTTTATTCATAATAACATTCTATTTGCACAGGAGAATTTTGTATCCAGTGCTGGGGGTACACAGACAAGTAGATAATGATTCCTGTCATAATTTCAGTGCATTTAAAGTCATGGATCATCCAAACAAGAATACCTCAAAAGTTTTAGCTTCAAAGGTAAGTGACTTGATTCTTGATTTGATTGAAATCTTATATGTGTATTTATTTTAGCAATACCCCTCTTCACTACCTTTGTGTCATTTTTGAGTCACACGGGCACAATTTTTGTTATAAATGAATTAACAATTCATTATTAAAAAACTATCCCCTTGCCTTCCTTTTTAATTTTTTAGTATCCGCTTGCATAATTATAAAAGTTGTTGATTTATTTGTTATATTATGTAGTTAAGATTTTTTTCCTTATTCTCTTTGAACCATGATATCTTAAAAAAAACGAGACACCTACTTAACTTTCGGTCCCCGAGGTGCATAGGAAAGTCCCTTTAACCTAAAATACTCTCGAACGGCTACATCTATGCAAGTGACGTAATGGTATAGTTACGCCCAACATAATGCAAACGACAGCAGCGTCTCCAGTGGCGAAATAAGGAATTTAGAAAAATTAATTATAAAACTAAAGGGGATAGAACAAAAACTTCAATGAGAAAAATTTGGCCAATATTATAAAAAACACAATGAAATATTTTTTATCAAAGTATCCTCAATATTTGAGGAGATATTAGCAAGTAAAAATGTCCCTTTTTCAGACCTCAAAAAAGAAAAAGTTCATAAATTTGCAAGTTTATTTGATATTTTATTTAAAATTTGTCTTTATTTAGCTAAAAAAAATCCGAAAAAATTAC
This sequence comes from Tetragnatha montana, assembly GCA_963680715.1. NCBI lineage: Eukaryota > Metazoa > Arthropoda > Arachnida > Araneae > Tetragnathidae > Tetragnatha > Tetragnatha montana. The sequence goes on along the minus strand of OY796684.1, from coordinate 4,324,389 downwards.
ATAACACTGAAAAATCAATGAAATACTCTTTTTTGAGGCCCTGAAAAAGTGTCATTTTCACTTGCTAATAGCTCGAATATTGAAGATATTTTCATAAAAAATTTTCAGTATGTTTTTTGTTATATTGGCAACAATTTTGTCATTGAATTTTTTTCTATCTCCTTTAGTTTTTTAATTAATTTTTAAAAATTTCTTATTTCGTCATGCGTATTCGCTTTACTATAATACCATTACCTCACTTGCATAGATGTAACTTTCTCCGTTCAAGAGTACTTTCAGGTTAAATAAGAGACTTCCAATGCACTCTGTAGTGTATAACCTAACCACCCTAAATAGAAATAGACATCACCCAAACAAACACACACACAAAAAAAAGCGTTGGCGATATTTTATTTAAACCTCCCTTCATGTATGAAAAATCAATCCCTCGACGAAATCTCCGTGTAAATATGAACTCGAGCTGTCCCGCAGAAGATGAAAAACCCCCAGGAACTCGGTGATGAATCGACAACAGGCGATATAAATCACCCTCCACCCATTACCAATCAGCGGGCTGAGGCAACTTTTACCGCACTTGTCTTTTTGCTGTCAGGATCGACAACAATTTATTAAAAAGGTATGTCTGCTTCCCACTTTCAAGCCTTTCGCTAGTATGATTTATGCTCGCTCCACGGAGGAGATCTGAATAAATGATAGCCCGAAAATTAACCATCTGAGTAGGGGACAATCCGCTAAGGAGGGCTAAATTAATTGTCTTTTTGATTTGCTGACCCCTCTTCTTGATGTTTTTTTTTGTTGTTGGAAGGAGGGGGGTTGTCTTCCTTTGGGGGTTTGCTTAAGACGTGCGGGGTTTTTAGTGCCTGGGTGATTTGTTGTTGGTTGTAAATGGTGGTGAAGGGTAACTTGCAACAAATGGAAATGGAATTGGTGCGTTTGGAGTGTTGCTGACTGTTTTGTTGAGGAATGGGAGCGTTTTAGAAGGATTTAATGCTTGGTTTTGTACTTTGCAGGGATGTTGTTTAAAAACCCACGAAGTGTTTTTATTATGGACAATATGGTTTTTTTTATGGGACAATAAGAATACATAGAAGGCAATTGCGATACTTGAAATATAGAATTAATAGGGTACTTAAGAAATTAATAATTAATTTTCATTATGTATGACAAATAATGATAATAAAGTAAACTTTACCATGGAGCAAATTTTAAAATGAAAAAGTGTCAAGACCTATATACTGGGTGTTTCAACACGTTCTCCCATCTATGCACAGTTAGATTTCTTGGATGGAGTAGCAAGGAAGTTTTTATTTGATATGACGTCATATTGTCACATTTTTCAACGTAGAGGCATAGTTATCTGGTCAAATTTGATCTACTCTGCTATAGAAATCTTTCTGCAGCTGAAACACTGTGTATACTAGATTGATTAAACTTAAATTTTTTACGTTCAACTTGATTAAAATGTGACAAACTATGTAATTAATAAACCAAAAGAAATCAGTGGATCAATATTATTGTATTTTATTGCAACAATCGCGAAATCTGCGAAATATATTTCAGAATCATTGTCTGTCATCCATTGAACCTACTACTTATACTGGCTGTTCAAAAGAGCATTTTTGTGCACTTCAAACTTTACTGTGCTTCAATTCTCTCCATTTCACAGTCAGATCAATCCAATATCCTTAATAAATAACAATTATTTTAATTATTTACTAAGTAGTTATTATGTCTGCTTGTTTTTGAAATCAACGCCTTTTATTTACTTTGAATTTAACTTCACATTATCTCATAAAAAATGGGCATTTTCCCCACTCCAGTCTTGAATATTACAAAACAGACACTTCAGAAACTAACTGAAATAAGTTAAAAAAACACATTAAAAACAATACTTCCATTGAAGCACACCCGTCTCACAACCTACATCAAGAAAACCAAAAAAAAAAAAAAAACCCCATCCCTTCTTTTCAATTTAATTCTTTCCCTATTCAACTTAATTTCATCCCTTCCCTTTCATCCCCATTGTTCAAACCGGGGAGAGGACCTCTCAGCCCCTTTTCGAATAAGGGATCGTTTCTTGGGGGGGGGATCTTCTGAAAAGACCGACTGGTCAAAGCCTGCTGCATCCGGTCAGCCTCTCCAGTGGCCATTGAACCGTTTGCGGCCGGGACTTCTGAAAGGATGAGGGCTGAATGCGTGTTGTCAAAAGAAGCGAACAAACCTGCTACTTCGCCGGCCAATCGGAGCGAGATCGCTCGTATCCTTTTCCGTTATTATTTATTAAGATATCGAGGGGATGGATTAATGGTAATGCTCCAAGAAATGAGAGTTCACTGTTTGGCTGTAGATGAGTGGTTTTGAATTGGTGTTTGATGAAATTTCAAACAATTTTTTTGGGAGTTTACTGTTTTGATTAGTTTTAAATTGATTGATACTGGCAGAAGTTATTGTTTGAGGCTGAAAAAATCCCAGCATTTTTAGGTAGTATTACATCCTTGTTTTACGAAAAATATTCTGACTTTTATGGAGAAAAGAGAGAGGATAGGGATGTAATTCTTATGGACCATGAATTTTTATGCTATGGCAACACAGTCTTGAAAAATAATTATTATTGATCTAACGAATTGTTCAAAGTAAGCTAATTAAATTAAGTTATAAAAAGCATAGAAGACCGAAGAAAAATGTTGGTTTGTTTAGGACAAACATAAAAGGAAGACCAGCATGGTTGGGGACATATATTTTTATATAGCTCATTAAAATAAATTAATTCCTTAATTAAATTAATTCCTTACATATATTTTTGCTTCTTGTTTATATATTAGGTGATTATAGGCTCGATTTGATTTACACAAAAACATTCTCTTTAGTATCTATGATTCCGCTAAATAAAAATATTACGACGAATATTTTGCGTTAGAGGGGTTAATTAGATCAGTAGTTTCTTCGTTTATCCGTTATTTCGTCTCGTCTCTCATCTAGTCGTTTTTAAACTCAAGTAACCTTAAATTTGTGGACCTTTATCATTCGAGACTATCAGAATATACTTTTAAAAAAAATTTTTCATAAAATATCATCAAAAAGTTGGCTTTCTATTAGGACATTTTGATGCTCAAAGAGGCTTGTAAAATACTTTATACCCACGAAACACAACACCAATTGAAAAAAAAAATAATTATCGCAAATCAGAGCATTTTTTACCCACACTAAAAATATCCTGCCTGGAGAACATCATTTCGTCTTCTTCTAAATCCTTTAATCCAACTCTTCGTTTGATTCCCATTTCCATCAGTGTTGAGCAAGTAAGTTTCCCGAAATAATTAGCCGGAGGTCTGTTTTTGGATGGGGAATTAGATTGGACACTTATCCTCCTTAGACGCGGCGTCGACGTCGAATTGATTCACCATCAAAATAGAAGTCAATTAGCATCTTTACTCAAACGAAATCTATAACTAAATGATCCGAGTGCTATATCAGCAGGGCGAAGGAAATAATTTAATTCTTTCCGAGTCCCACCTTTGAGCAGCCCCCACTTTTCCCTCTTTATGTGCTGCCTCTTTGATTAAAAATATGCTAATATGAAGCGGTTCGGGGTGAAAGTTTTCCAACAATACACTTTGGAAAAGTTGATTTTCTTGGTTTTGTTTTTAATTTTCCATTTCAAAGGTGCGTTTTATTTTATGCCGACTGACATGGAATGGATTTTCCCCCGTATCCCCTTATCATCGTCGCTGGGGACGAAAAACGTCTCGAAATCCTTACGGAATTTGTAAATTAGCTCGTCGAAATCGGTTTTTTTAATTTATTTTCAGCCGTTAAGCTTCTGATTGGCGATTCTTTAAACATTTTATCTCTTTCAAAAGGAAACCAAAAGCAATCTTAAGACGGACTGCCTTCTATGGCGAAAGCAAATTAACGGTATTGAAAAGTCAACGTTTTGAATTTTTTCCCGGTTCTGAGAAATGTCTGTAATTTACTATTTCTGTTAATATTTCTCTCCTCAAAATTGAATTAAAACGAGGACATACCCATGCAAATAAAAGCTTTTTTCCACCCTTCTTATTCAGTCGTCTTTGCGCAAGAAAGCCTTACCTTTCCCAAGTACTTTCTCTCTTTAAGCGAAATTCTTAAAAACTGAAACGGGATAAAAGAAACGTGTTAACGTTTTAATTCGCGGATATTTTCATTCTATATTCCTTGATAAACGAATTAAATATGTTTCTTTTTAATCCATTGATTTGTGCAGTGGGACGAAAATGGTGTTTTAAGGAATTAATTTATTTTAATGAGCTATATAAAGAGAAGATCTTAGAATGATGATTAACAATAGTAACTGCACTGCAACATCCAATCCAGACTATACCGATTTTTTTTGTTCAAGAAAGCAAAATAATATTGATGCTACACGCACGCTATATTGATGAACGCACATTTATGTCTACATTATTTAAAAATTAAGTTGAATTAAGGACTATTGCCTATAAGTATAATTTTTCACTGCCTTATAATTTTCCTTTTTTGCATAAATTCTAGTAATTTTTTCACATTACTCAAATCAGTGTAAAAGTAATGAGGTTTTCATAGGACAGTTCTAATGGTCTACTATTTATTTTATTATTTACTCCCTGTTTCAAAAAATAATAAAATGCACTTTTTTAATTTTACAAAAATCTAATATTCAGGTTGCACATCTGAAAACGCTTATCTAATTCATGAAAGGGTAAACTAAGAGGTTTTAAAATTTTCAGTAGATAATTTTTGCGACTGCGTTTCATCCGAAGCCCATCTAGACAAAATTACCTATTCAAATTATTTCGAGTCTGAGTACTATTGATTTAACAATGATCTTGAAAGTGAGATGGAATACTTAAATCAAAGTATGCATAGGAACTGAAATATAGCTTCATTATTTACAGAAGATATAATACCTTTTGTGGTAAATCCAAGTGGGAGTAGACTTCGGGGAAAGGGTGTGTATATTTAAAATACTAGTTAGCTTTACTAATCAGATTTTAATTGAGTTTTGTCCATCAGTGTGTTTAAAGGAATTTAGTAGTTAATTAAATAAAACTAGTTGCTTGAAATGATTACCTTAGGATTGGAGTTTAAATCCTCTTGACAAAACTCTAGTTCCGAAACTCGAAGACGCACTCTAGTAGGTTTTAGCAGACTGGTTTGGAAAGTCCAACAATTATTTAGTTAAGAGTTTGATTTCAAAAGTAAAAGATATCAAGGTAACGAAGAATGGATAACTTGAATGTTTTTCGGTTCAGCTGTTAACGGTTTTTCCAAACGGTAACATTAATAACACAAAACTTTTAAAATATTAGTGAAAATTAAACTTAAGTACTTTATGTTATCAGTTGTTTTATAAATTAATTAATTATTTGGTATTATTGACTTCAGAAGTTTTGAAGGAAATACAACCTTTATGTAAATAATAACTTGATGCTGTAAATATGCTATTTGAGTAAGCCATCAATATATCCACTATGCATACATCATCTAATAAGTCCATTAAATAGAGGAATCCTTCTCTATAAATTCCTTAACCTCTCTTGCTTTGATCATCACAACAGTTTTAGAACCTACATGCTAACGCATGCTTATTTTTCTGCTGAAAGATACTTTATTATTTAATTGATTCAGCTATACTTCACAAAAATAGGAGAGAAAATTAAAATTGCATAATTTTCTCATGGGGCCAAACTGAAAAGTATAAAGTATGTAGTAGTATACTCCAAAATATCTAAAAGATATTAAAATGGTCTTTGAATTGTAAATATCACTTGTGATATTTATTTTGCTTATTTTTATTTGTATTGTTCAGATTCCCTATACTTGATCGAAAGAAAATTTGTTAAATATGTAAGTTGTTTTAAAAATTGTTTGATTACATTATGAATTTATTTTGATTTTAATAAGAAGATATTAAATAGATATATTAGTCGGATTTAATATCTTGTTGCCTTTAAAAAATGCAACATTGATAACTTTGCTATTGTCGTCTCTTTTATTGTCACAATTTGAAGATGACCCTTTTAGACGACCCCGGAGTTTCGAGACCCTGTAAAAATTCAAACATGTTTCTGGTCAGTTATTTCGATTACTTATTAGAAACATTGAATATCTGTTCCATAACTTAGTTAAAGGAACTCAGAGAGCTGCCCTAAATAAATTATAAATATCATACCAGCTGGAAAACATATTAAGAGCGATGAGAATTTAATAGCCTACCAGACCCCAAGGATATATTGGCTCGCTATTTCTTATAATCTCTATAAGAAATAACCAGACTAAAAGGAATTTTTAAGCATCTTGAAATCCCTCTAAATTTTCAAACAGTCATTATTTATGCTGTTTCAATGGAAACTAAACTGCATAATTAACGTTTCAAAACTTAATTAAGACTATACACTTAGAGGATTGGTATGTTTTTCCGCATGGAATACATCCATACATGTACTTAGTAAGGAAGAAAATTCATCAATGGTCTCTTATGGATTGAAATAATCTGCTTTTACCTTTCTTGGTCACGTATTACCTCAAAAACTAATTATCCTACCCCTTGGAACCATAACAACGTTAGTAAGAGCTCCATTAAGCTTTTAGTTTGAGTATGCACTTGTAAGTTCTTAAAGGACCATAAACTTGCAAATATTCCTCTATAAAAACATTTGAAGATGGCTGGATTTTGTCTAACATGGATTTATATTTAGCGTTTTTGTTGCTTTTTGTACAAGTTGCTACTTTGTAGCGTGACTAGATTCCTGCTTTTACTATGATATGTTATAGAATACAAGAACTTTAAGGATCTAAATAGTTTCTTGGGACTCAGGTTGGGTTTTTGCGAAAACACTTGAGGTATTTCAAGTTATTATTTCAAGAAATTCTTTCAATATAATGTGGATTTAATTGAAAGTAATCTTTTTTCACCATAAGGTTTCTGGAGTATTATTCAACAGGGATGATTATGTTAACAAAAATTTTCGATTATTTCTAGACGAAACGGCTTAGTTTTAATTCAATTAAGAAGTTAAATTGTTGGACATGGATAATCCAAATTTCTCATCACTTTAATTCTTTGTCATTTTCTATCTCCCTTCTTTCCTATTCCCTTTCTTAGTTTCATTCCTATTATTATTTTCTTATTAACTTATCCCTCATTCGAAACTAAGGTGCCAGGAGGGAAGTAGAACACCCCTCTGAAACATCAACCGATATCGACGCATTGTCATTGCATGCCGATATCGTTTTTCCGACATTGATCACCAAAAAGTGTAAAAAAAAATCCAATTCCAATTTTCCCCGTTTATTTCATATTGCAATAGTTATTTAGAATGTTTTCCCAGCCTACTATTTAATAAACAATTAAAAATCCCACAAAACGTCCGACTTTCATCGATACACGCGATATTGGCCGATATTGCTACAACACTGATCGACGTTCGTGCGTTAGTTAACCAAGTACGGCATGTGTTTCTCGGCATTTCCTATCGCTTCATTCCCAGAATAAAAGTCCCCTTCACTGAATGAAAGAAGGGAGGAATAAGGCGTGTGTCAACTCGAGTGTTTTGCTTTGATCCATCGCATTTTAATGGCGGCGGTGATTGAGAGGCAGCTTAATGAGAGCGTTTGGAGGGAAGTGCTAATTAAATTAACCTACTGAAGAACGCAAATATTGCGGTTGCTTTCCCTCGTGTAGTAATTAGTGGCGAGCCTCCAGCCAACCTGCTTGCGTTTGTTTTCGAGTCTTTAAATTGGGGCTATTGGGGTAAAGAGGAAGGGTATAGTATAGCTGCTATCTTTATGGTTACGACTTACTCAAACGTGTTATTTTCATCCTTTCGTAACACTTTTTCTTAACTGTTTTGCTCAACACTTAAGTGGAAAGAAGGGAAAAATAACCATCTCGTATACACTGTAAAAAATACCCGTAAAATTTACGGTTTTAAACTGTCAGCTGGGTTGGTTGTGAGAAACCGTAAAAATTATAAAGTAAATCCGTAAAAACAACGGTGTTTTAACATTTTAATCCATGTTTTCTGTTTTACAAAGTAAAACACCGTTGTTTTTACGGATTTACTTCGTAATTTATACGGTTTTCCACAACCATCCCAGCTGCCAGTTTAAAACCGTAAATTTTACGGGTTTTTTTTACCAGTGTAGGCACATATAGCCCCTTGAATTTGCGAAATCGATTTCCATTCATAGTATTTTTAATAATTTAATTTGGAATTAAAGTTAATTTTTCTTTCTTTTCTTATTCTTTGTGCTGTAAACTAAGCCAAAATAAAATTTGCTTTTAATTTAAGTTATTTAAGTTTTTTTCAACTTTTTTTATCCAATGAAAGTTTGACTCCATTTATATTCACTTACTCCATTGATACCGCCTTAATGACCGCCTTATATCTTAGCTCTCCTTACGCCAAAAACGTGTAAAACGAATTCTTTTTAGGTAAATACCCTAAAAACCAACCCTAAGAATAGATCTCGCCCTCCCCAACGGTTGTAAGTTCCGTTCACCGTAACAAATCATCGTCCCGAAAGACTCCTAACACCCTACTAAATATCCATGATGCATTGCAGTTTTAGAAATGTTTATAAAAGCACGCCCCGCTTTTAAAACAAGTCACAGTGGGAAAGAGTAAGGCGAAGGAGCTGTCGTAAGGAAACCCCTTATCGAACGCAATGTATGGATTCTCTGGGCGTCGAAATTTTTTTTCGCACAATGGTATTCAATGTAAGAGTTTCTTTTTCGTCCTGTCGTACCTCAATTTGCAACAAATTCCGAAAACACGAACATTTGCTTAAAATGGGACACTTGTGTAAAACAAGGGAAAGAAACTGTTTCGGAAGCTGGAATGGGCTACCTTTGAGCGGTCGTTGAATTGATAGTTCAGTCGATTCCGCTTAATGTGATCGGTTTTGTCTATGAGTAGAACGATAACAATATCCGGTTAATGATAATAATGAGCGATTTTATACTACAAAGTTTCAAACAGTGTAACTCGAGTGTTTGCCTTAAAATAACAACTATGCAGTCGTAATTGAAGTATTTAAAACGATTACGTAGAATGTGTTTGGCAACTTTTGCATTCCTAAAGAAAAATGTGAGAGTGGAACATATAACACTGATAAATTAATGACTCATTTTGTAAGATTTGTTTTAAAATTGGCCTTTAAGTGGGAAAAAAGATATTTTTAAGGGATTTCACTAGAGTTTTGATAACATTAAGCGATATATTGATGACCTAAAACGACATATTTTGCGTTAATTTATTTTGAAGTGTATATTTTGTTGTAATCCAAGAGGTGTAATATTTCATTAGTTTAAGCTTTAAGTTGTGTGTAAAAATAATTAAAAAATTTAAAATCACTAAATAGATAAAAGGTTTCAAAACAGGTTAGGATCAAATGAAGGACATCAGGAACAAAACAATGACAGTTCATTTCCTATTTTCCATTGCCTTTGAGAAAGTTTCAGTAGGATGGGTCTAACGAGCCTCATATAGACACTTTAGATGGGCCAAAAAATAAAAACTCTGGGAACCGGAAAGAAGATCAAATCGACCCCTGAGTTAGTAAATCAGCAATCTGGAGTGAAAAAGCCGAAGGAAGATTCAGGTGTAAAAAATAGTCGAGAAATTTTGCTTTTAAAGCTCGACTAATCCAATGCCGAGTTACTGGTATACAAAATACCTTTTTTCTTCAATATACCCATCGTGAACCCGGAAAAAACGCCCAAAACAAAGGAAACTGGCTGGAAAAAATAATTCTTCGAAGGAAGAACAGGAGAGTTTGCCTGGCAGTCATTTTTACAGATCGATAAACAGTGGATATTCAACTAAGGAAATTTTTTTAATTTAAAGCTTGGAGGAAACTTGCCTTTTATTAATTTTCCAAGGGGTATTAAGGACTTAATAATCATTGAAAGGAAGAGATCCTCCGGAGAGAATCTAAAGATTTCAATCCAGGCTAGACTCTTGAATACATCGATGTTGAGGAGTTTTTTTTTCCAGTTTGCTTTTTGGAGCTATTTTATTCTTTTCAAGGAAGGGTAAACGGGAAAATGTAATGTAGTCGAGTGCTTTTGAAGATAAATCAACATGTCTTTGGATTAGAGTTTCCATTCAAACAGAATTTGGAGGAAGGGAAGTTTTATTAATTATTGCCTTCTTCTGCAGTGATCGAATTCGAATTTTGAAACATGGCGAAGAAGGTCCTTATACGCTTTTACTTGTGAAAGTCGACGTCTTTTTATGTCTAGTCTATTTGTCGAGTATTGTCAAGGTCACACAGTGACTACTTTTTATAGCAAGTGCATTTTATTGAGGATGGATCCATGATTTTTATAAATTCTTCTATTTGAGCGATTCCAAATATTTTGAGTCAAGAACTGCTTTTCAGAAAGTAAATAAGATACGAAGAACTGTTTAGGAGAGATATTTTTAGGAGGAAATATCTTCATGTAAAGCACTTGGATGGTGTTCCCACAGTTTGGGAACCACGGAACTTCAGTCCTACTTATAACGAAAATGAATGTGTTTGTGATTTTTGAAATAGACGCTTTATAGTGGTTTTCAATATTTGAGTCTCACTCCCCATTTGGATAAAGTAGTTTTACTACTCAAAAAATGTGCTAAAATGTTTTATGTGCAAAATTTAAAAAAAATTCCGAGTCTATTATCAAACCATGTTTCTTAATCTTCAACTTCTTTGTGTTAAATGACCAAATAATTCAATGAATTATTGTCGAATTAGATTATAAATAGATAAAGGTTACCTTTTAAAACCTTTTCCAAATTTTAATTCCTCTTTATAGTTTAGAATTCTTTCTGCGACTTTATGAGACGTAGTTTCAAATATAAAAACGCCCTGTACGTTTTGTCTTAATGTATTTTTTTGACATTTACGTACTCCTAACGGAAAAGAAAGTAATTTTGTTTTAGAAAGTCAAACTTAGGGTTGTCTCGTCGACCATCATAACTTGCAATGAGGGAAGAAAAACATCTCCTAAAAGCGATATCGATATAACTTTTCTTTCAATAACCTGCACAATTCACAGGGTTGTGCTTTTTCAATTATAATATTTTTTGCAAAGATTAAAAATGTTAATTTTTTTGTCTTTAAAATACCCAAATGAGGTCTACTTTAAGAAAAAATTACTTAACACTTTCATAAAAATGTAGCGAGTTTCTATACAGTTTTTCTCAAAACAAGAAAAGTGGCGTTTGACATGTTTTTGAAATGAACTCTTCAATTGAATCACTTATTTCAAAAACATGTCAAACGCCACTTTTCTTGTTTTGAAATAAACGCGAAAAACTGTATAGAAGCTCACTACATTTTTATGAAGGTGTTTAGTATTTTTTTTCTTAAAGTAGACCTCATTTGGATATTTTACAGACAAAAAGAATTTTTTGAATATTTTTATTCTTTGCATAAAAAATTATTGAAATTTTTGCATTTGACAGGTATCTGCTATAAACAGAGTATTCAGGTCTATTTTCATAGCTTAACTCTAATTCTTTTTAGGATTTGGCAATAAAAGTGGGAATATTAGTTGAAAATAGCATTTCCATATTAAATACTAACCCATAAAGTTATTATAGAGTTCTTATTTTTTATCTTTTGATTATTAGATGTATAAATACTTACTTTTTTAAATGATTTCAACTCTAGACTCAAAAATAATGTTCAACCAATTTAAAATGTAAATATAGACATCTTTGAAGTCAATTAGATAGGTGTTTAGAAGTAACTTTGTGGACAGTCCGGGTTCCGGGCCTGCAAAATTAGCTAATTAGTTCAATATTATGATCTGGGGTATAGATTTAATGTCCACTTTTAATAAAGTGATTCATTGATCTAAAATATCAATCACATGGATTTAATAAATGACCACAAGAATGGAAATTTTAAATGTATAGCTACCAAAACATCCTTAGTTTTGAGATTCGTACAAAAACTTTAAAAGTATGGTGTTTACTATGGCTTGATGGACCTAACCTCTAAAGAATGTCTTTTCCAATCGCATATAATTTTTGGATGCGATTAAATAACAAACTGAAGTCCCAAACAAGCGGTAGATGAGACGGCATGAACGAAATTCCCTGCAATTTAGTGCAGAAACTAGTCAAGCGACGTCGTTTGACTTGTTTCTGCACTAAAGCTAAAATCTAACATGCTGGAAAACTATTTTAAAATCCCGTTATTTTTATTATTGTTACACTAAAATGTGCGTTTACCCCTACAGAATCATATGACACCAATAACTCATTTTTGAAAAAAGTGGCGTTTGACATGTTTCTGAAATAAGTGATTCAATTGTTCTTTTAATAACTTGCACAACTCACAGGGTTGTGCTTTAATCTACCGCTGTATAATTTGTCTGAAAAGAGCCTTCCATATTAAGTATGCAGGGTTATTAATATTTTAATATTTATTCATTGACTGGTGAGCTTTGATTAAAAGCGTGTACTATACAGTGTACACATGTACAGTGTACACATGGAAAAAAAATCAGGGCATTATTAATAATGCCCGCGTATTTTTGGAAAGAGTGATAAATACTCATTGATTAATGTCATTGAATTTATCACATTTCCCGTAACATACACATTACTTTTGAAGATCTACGAGACGTTTATCAAATTTAAAGCGTAAAACGGACTTTCGAAACCACAAATAAACAATTACCACAATAAAACCACAATAAAAATTTTGTGCAAGTTATTGAAAGAAGATTTTTTGAATAGTTTATTTCAGAAACATGCCAAACGCTGCTTTTCTTCTCTTGAGAAAAACGAGAAAAGCTGTATAGAAACTCGCTACATTTTTATGAAGGTGTTAAGAATTTTTTTTCTTAAAGTAGACCTGATTTGGGTACTTTAATAATGCCCGCGTATTTTTGGGAAAAGTGATAAATACTCATTGGTTAATGTCATTGAATTTATCACTTTGCCCGTAACATACACATTACTTTTGAAAATCTACGAGACGTTTATCAAATTTAAAGCGCGAAACGGACTTTCGAAACCACAAATCAATCATCATTAAAAATAGCGTAACTAAAAGCTGTCATTAAGGTAATAAATATTCCAAGTATCGCTATTATCTTCAAGCGAAATACTTATGAAAAGATAAAAACGCTACTTTTTCTTGCGTAAACCACAAAATTTTATTTTTCAAAACAGTTTTATAAATATAGTTACTGTACAACTGTACAGTACACGCTTTTAATTAAAGCTCACCAGTCAATGAATAAAAGAAATATTAAAATATTAATAATCCTGCGAAGTACTTCATATGCTGATCCACTGTGTAGTGACAGATTAAATAAGCACACTCCTATGAGTTGTGCAAGTTATTGAAAGAAGATTTTTTGAATAGTTTATTTCAGAAACATGCCAAACGCCACTTTTCTTCTCTTGAGAAAAACGAGAAAAGCTGTATAGAAACTCGCTACATTTTTATGAAGGTGTTAAGAATTTTTTCTCTTAAAGTAGACCTGATTTGGGTACTTTAATAATGCCCGCGTATTTTTGGGAAAAGTGATAAATACTCATTGGTTAATGTCATTGAATTTATCACTTTGCCCGTAACATACACATTACTTTTGAAAATCTACGAGACGTTTTTCAAATTTAAAGAGTGAAACGGACTTTCGAAACACTATGCTATAGATAAATCATCATTAAAAGTAGCGTATTTTAAAGCTGTCATTAAGATGGTAAAAATTCCAAATGTCGCTATTATCCTCAAGCAAAATACTTATGAAAATATAAAAACGCTACTTTTTCTTTTGCAAACCACAAAATTATTTTATTTTTCAAAACAGTTTTATAAATATATTTAGTGCATTTACTGTAATTAAGTGTAATCTCTATCATTGGTTTTTGTAATAGATAAAAATATTGGAGGTAAGCAAAAGACTAACTGCGTTAGACTCACTGAATATCACTTTAACTTGTTAATCACCAATTAAAGAGGAATCGGTCAGTAATTAAGGTGAGTGTAAAGATTATTTCCTTTTTCGGTGACATTTAACTGAGTTGGAAAAAAAATCCCAAACAAACTTTTTGCTCAAATCCAGTTTGTTTTTGAGGCCTTTTATTGCTCATTAACATTCCGTTTTTAATTAATACCGGAACGCCCCTTTATTACCGGAACGCCCCTCTATTACCATCAGTATCGCCCCAGCAATCTGCGCTGTGAACAATAATCCGAAACGGATGATTACAGAGATCATTAAGGAAATGAAAATAGGAACTCGAACTTTTGTCAGAACATCAACTACACGTAACCCACCTTAATGAGCCGGGTTCGAATCCCCGCTCATTTTTTTCCGGGGAGTTTTATTTCTCTTTCCACAGCTTTGTGACGATCTCCTAAATCATCGCCGCGTTATTTATCGGTTTTAATTAAAAGTTTAAAAGAACGGTGAAATCGGATTTTCATTTTTTTCCAGCTCCGCGAAAACAAAATGAGATGACAGTAGGTGGAACTGTCTTTGGAACCGGTTCCAGATTAAGCTCCGGGAATACGAATTATCCTGTCTTCGTTTTTGGGAGGGCCATTTTTTCTCTTCTCCGCGTTTGGCCGCGTTCCACGTATGTTCGATCAGCCGAGGGTTGACAGTCGCTTCTTGTCGCGACTCTACTCCCTGAGTGAGAATATTAATCTACGGCGAGCTGAGTCTATCTGCGAAAGTTGAAAAATTGTTACATCGCCTGCCGAGTTTTTTTTTCCCCACTGTGGGGTAGGAGACGTTGAAAAGTTGTTTGAATGTTAAGATCTCAACATGTGGTTCGCGTACCCACAAATAAAATTAAAATTGTGTGACATTGGTTGTTAATTTGAGTATAAGGGGAGGAAGTTACTGTAACGATTACAATTTCCAATCTAAAATATATTTTATTTAACAAAATAATTTAATTGAATGATATTTTTGAAAAATATAGCAATGTAATAAACAATTGATAAAAAACAACGTAATTTACGTTGTTACGTTGTTTTTTCATCAGTTATTTAGCTTGCACAAAGTATTTCTGTATATAATTATAATTGCAATGTTCTATTTATACTAGATAATAGTCATTGTTGCAATTTATACTCGACAGCAACGTTTCCTGACCCTATGACGTCACTACGCGGAAGCAGAAACTGCGTAAACAGAAAGCCTGTTGGGTTGCTTAGAGGATTTTCGGTACGCAAATCGTTATTAAAAGACGCTGTATATTCATGGGTTTAACAAACTAATCATATTTTTAAATTGACGTTCTTCATTTCACTCAAAATTCAGACACCGCGCTGGGAACTACTTTGTTTGTTAGTGACGTCATAGGGTCAGGAAACGTTGCTGTCGAGTATACTAGTTCCTCTTATGTTTATTAATTAACAAATTAAATAATTCACTCAATGCAACATTCACTCTCAAAATGGGATGCCATATTTTATTCAACATTTTTTAGAACTTGTATTATATAACAGCAAAAAGAATCAAGTAAGTGAAAACGTTTCTGTCGAGAATTTATTTTTCGCAGCTTATATGTAAAACTGCCTCATCTTTATGTTCTAAAAAAACTGCACATATCTATCACTAAAAGGCTTACCATTATACTAACACAGACTATTCATATTAATCGGTAAAATATCACACTTAAGGTCCCAACTCTGTGAACCCTCTCAAAGCAAATTGTGTAAATGAGTTCAAAGCATTCAACTTCTTTTCGTTGAAGAACCTTTAAAACGCATTTTACAGAACAAAAAAATCCTAATAACTTTGAAGATTACAGAAGGATCCCCCTCCTCATACCTACTAGAACCGATATATTTTCCTTTGAATGTAACTTTGGAAGAGTATATGAAATCAATACAAGAAAACAGGATTACCTAAAGCCTCTTGTGCAATTCTATCGTGATTGGATTGCACAAGAAATCTCTCGCTAGAAGAAACGACAGAACAGCAGTTTAATAAGATGTTAGTTCCATGGAGAAGCTAATTCAAAGGGTTGTGACTAGGTTCCGGGCTCAACCCTTTGATGGTGGCTAGGGAGCCGTTTAGAACGTTGTTTTATCTAGGTAGAGACGATCCTGACTCTAATAATGTTTAACATGGGGTGTACTCGAGTTACAGGACTCACAAGGAGTTGGGATCTATTTCGATGTCTACTTTGGCAGTAGGCAGAAGACCGCGTAAGGACGCTGAGATCTAGAGCCGTTCATTTAATGGGGTTTGGAAGTAGTGTTGGTTTCGTTTTCAACTAACGGATTTGGATGGTTTTACTTGGGTCAAGTATTTTACCTATACTGTAAAAAAAAATCCCTAATTTACGGTTTTAAACTGGCAGCTCGGTTGGTTGTGCCATGATCATAGCAGTTTTTTACCATACAAAATCAGGGATTAAAATGGTAATAAAACCGTTGTGGTTACGTATTTATTCTGTAATTTTTACGGTTTCGCACAAACAACCCAGCTGCCCGTTTAAAATCGTAAATTTTACGGGAGGATTTTTTACGGTGTATCTTATGGTTAAAGTGCCTGGCGTTCACTGGTTAAAAGTGTAAAGTCTTGTTGAAAATGGTTAGTTTATCAATTTCTGAATAGAATTGATATTTTCGTACTTTTAGTTATTTGATTTGATTAAAAAATTCCTCCCACCAAGAATAAGAAGATATTTGCGTTGGAAATAAAGGTTTTGTTCATGGGGGGGTTAAAAAAAGGCATTTCTTTTAGGACAAACGGATATGCTACAGACATCTAGATGCAAATATTTCAACGCCCATATTTAGCTACTTTTACTATAGATAATAAAATAACAACTTTTACCTTAGTCCTCCCAATAGTTATTTCACTCTTAATATTTTTTAAAACATCTAATGGGATCTTTCTCCTTATTTTATTATCCAATGCTTATTATTTTATAATTCATTGTATAAGTATAAAATTGATGACAACATTTATTTTAATTTTTCCTGATGTAGTGAGATTCTGAACTTTTCTCGTTTTTGTTTACAGTTTATATCAAAGCCTTAACCTTACTTTTAACCTTATTAAAATTATTAAAACCTTAAAAAAACTTAAAGAGATTTCTTCTGCTCATGATTGGTAAAAAGGATTTAATTGCTGTATTATTTCAAAATTTTGTATAAACGGATTATAATATACTCTCTGACATAAAAAGTATTAATGATTTTGATACAAATTTAAATCAATTTTTGATACAATGATAAATCACATAGCACATCCACTATAAGTCATTTGATATGCGCTTCCTTCGTAGGTATTATACTATACAATGCAAGGACAGAGTAGAAAATCAAAAATTGCTAATGTGACAAAAGTAGTAGTTTCAGATCCGGATAAGTTGAGATTACTCCGAAGAACTAATAACGGCCATTCCGCTTCACCCCTCAAAAATTCTCCCCTTTCAACCACTTAACAACTTCGGATTCCTCTTTCAAGGAAGCGATCAGAGTAATTACAATTACCCCACATAAGTATGTTGTAATCGGCTCACCATCTCGAGGTGTCATTGAAAGAACCGTAAAAAACCAGTTCATGCAAATGAACCGAAACTCCGAAAATAGTCATTGCGAATAAGAAAGATGGCGCGAAAACTCCCAAAATCATCCGTTTCTTTCCCGTGGCGAGAAGAAAGGAATGGGATAGCAGCAGAAATCTAGTGAAAGTCATTAGGGAATAAGTGTAGTCTACCATATCAGTCAATTATTCGAAATTATTCAGCAATTTCAGGGCATCATTTTTCCCTTCAAAGGACTCAAACATTCCTGGGTAGGAGTGAGGTGGTCATTAAATGACTCTCATTTGTCTGCACATTAATGAAGGGTGTATAAATTGCAGATTTTGGCTGCCGTCCAAGTATCGAGCTTGATGGTCGAGAATAATCTATTTACTCGATGTCGTTGGATTTTTTTTTTTGTAATTTTTAACATTCGTTTTTTTAGGGAAGATTTTTAGGGATGATGATATGTTGGCAAGTTCCTCTGATGTGATTTCTTAGTTTGGGATTTTTGATTGAAGTTTGTCGTGATATTTTTTTTATTTTGATGAAGAGGTTGTCTATTTAGAGTATCTGTCGTACAGGAGAAAATAGTATTGTGTATGGGGCCGTCCATAAATGATGTCACACTTTTTTGCCCATTTTTGACCCCCTCCCCCCCTATGTCACAAACTGTCACACTTCCCCATACCCCCTCCCCCCCTATGTCACATGTCACGCTTTCAATCGATCAAAAATTATTTTTTTGGGTAAAAAGTCTTAGGAAAAAAATTCTGTTTTTGTTATTTTTGGTTGATTTTCAGTTTTTGAGGATGTGATGTCACAACTTTTAAACCCCCCTCCCCCTTGTCACAAACTGTCACAAATTGATTAACCCCCTCCCCCCTCTGAGCGTGACGTCATTTATGGACGGCCCCTAAATGGTAAATTTATGTGGAGGATTCATAGAAGGTATTTCAAGATGAAATTATCTTGAAAGCATTTTATAACTCTGGATTCTATACTCGACAGCAACGTTTCCTGAACCCAGTACGTCACTACTCGGAAGGAGAAAATGAGTAAACACAAAGCCTGTTGGGTTGCTAGGAGGATTTTCGGTACGGAAATCGTGATTGAAAAGCTCTCTATACGTATATACATGGGTTTAACAAAATAATCATACTTTTAAATTGACGTTCTTCATTTCACTCAAAATTCAGAGACCGAGAGGGGAACTACTTTGTTTTTTAGTGACGTCGTAGGGTCAGGAAACGTTGCTGTCGAGTATAGAATAAAATGCGAAACATACCACATTTTCAAACTTAGCAAGAAATGTTGATGAACACATTTTGTAAAGAAAACCCACTATTATAACTTTAAGGAAACATGGGTCATGAAAAGCTATTTCTGTTTGTAAAAAAATTATCTTTAGAGTATATTAATGAAAAACTTCCTTAATATCAAATAGTTATGGAAACATGGGTTATGAAAAGCTATTTAAAATGAGGGCTTTATCTTGCAGTTGTTCATTTAGTTCTCTCTAGTGCAGATATTTTTTTTCTCCTTGCAACACCACATTCCTTCGTTAAATATTTTCCAAAACTTTTCGAATTTCCTGATTTCCAGTTTCATCAGTCAGGGATATTGAAATATCTATTCCTTTTTAAAATTAGTTACATCGAAGGAAGAAGTTTTAATTCCACGAAATTTCTGATTGTAAAAACTTCTCTTAAGAGAATACCTAATAATAAAAACTTCCTTAATATCAAATAGTTCTATCATAATATGGATTATTAGATAATTTTGGGCGGTGGAATTAATAGGAGGATATTATCATTATCGATCAGTTATGTTTAGTACTAACAATTCAACTAAATGTACTGATTTAGTACAGATTATTACCGAATCGCAAAATAACCTTCATCCCAGTTATTAATTGCACTGAACTAAGCATTTCTGGATATTATAACCTAAAAATAAAGTAGATATTGAAACTACCTCATTAATCCTTTCTACAGCATTTCTCCCTCACTAATATCAGTCATTAACCGATCCGTTCTTAAATACCTTGGGTTAAGTTTAACCTGTTTGGTCCTACCACAAAACAAACCAATAAAAGTTAGTGAACATTAATTTCGCGTTATCGTGCTCACTGTCCCGTATTCTGTTAACAAAACAAAGTATTCAGTTCACTATCTGAAACTCTTAGCAAATGCTTTGGTAAAGGGAGGAGGGATTGATTAGACGCTAGCGTGATGAATAGTATGTGTAATACAAAGTGGAATAATAAGCATGATTTTCCCCAGATTTAATTACGGAGTGTATCAGGGGAAGATTTTCAATTTTGCACTGAAAGCCTGTGTAAAAGGGTAGAATACATTTTTCGTGATTTATAAGGAGCATTAGAGTTATAATTAACTGAATATTATATGATAGGGAGGGATAAGAGTTATGCTAGAAGAATCTTTCGTAGATTTCCTCCTAGTTTTCTGTTCATATTATCTGTTAGAAGAAGTGTATATAGAGAAGCCCCTGAAAGGATGAGAAAATTAAAAGAAAAATCATAATTTTTTTGCGAAAATAACTTGTTGAAATAATTTGTTGATATAACTTTGTGTATTACTAGATTGCAACGTTACTTGACCCTGGAGAAACAAAACAAAGTAGTTCCCAGCGCGGTGTCTGAATTTGGAGTGAAATGAAGAACGTCAATTGAGAGGAATGATTATTTTGTTAAATCCATATATTTATAGCGTCTTTCTATCACGACCGAAACTCCTCGTAGCAACCCAATAAGCTTTCTGTTTATGCAGTTTCTGCTTTCGCGTAGTGACGTCGTAGGGTCAGGAAATGTTGCTGCGGAGTATAGAACATGAGAGCTTGTTCTTGATGGCTATGACTCTATGGTCTCTGAGTGTGGCTGATTGAACACAGTCACCAGTAAAAAGCTTTAAAATGTGTTCAATATATCTTTTGATATGCATTTATGGGAGTCTATAAAGTCTCCGTGCTTAGGGCTTTGTTAATCACTATCAGAGTTGGGCAAAATGTAATCAGATTAATGATTAATGATTACGATTACAATTGTAATCTGATTGCATTTGTAATCTGATTACAAATGTAATCAAGAAAGTAATCACATGGAGATTAATGATTGCAATTGTAATCACGAAAGTAATCACATGGAGATTAATGATTACAATTGTAATCTGTAATCTGATTACTGATTACAAATGTAATCTGTAATCTGATTACAGATTACAATATGTAATCTCATGATAAATCTTGATTACTTTTTATGGTTGATAATGTGAAGGCACACAGAATATTGGTTCGCGTCTTGCCGGAAATAGTCCAAAACTTACCGGAAGTGGTCCAAAACTTACCGGCAGTGGTCCAAAACTTTCCGGAAGTGGTCCAAACTTACCGGAAGTGGTCCGAAACTTAGCGGAAATGGTCCAAAACTTACCGGAAGTGGTCCAAAACTTATCAAAAATGGTTCACAACTTACCGGAAGTGGTCCAAAACATACCGGAAGTGAACCATAACTTACCGGAAGTGGTTCTCAACTAACCGGAAGTGGTTCACAACTTACCGGAAGCGGTCCTAAACTTACCGGAAGTGAGTTGCGAACCACTTCGGGTAGGTTGTAGACCACTTCCGGTAAGTTGTGACCCACTTCCGGTAGATTAAGGATCACTTCCGGTAAGTTGTGGACCACTTCCGGTAAGTGATGAACCACTTCCGGTAAGTTGCGAACCACTTCCGGTAAGTTGCTGGCCACTTCCGGTAAGTTGTGACCCACTTCCGGTAGATTAAGGATCACTTCCGGTAAGTTGCGAACCACTTCCGGTAAGTTGTGAACCACTTCCGGTAAGTTGCGAACCACTTCCGGTAAGTTATGGTTCACTTCCGGGAAGTTTCGGATCACTTCCGGTTATCTAAGAACCACTTCCGGTTAGCTAAGAACCACTTGCGGTTAGCTAAGAACCACTTCCGGTGAATTGCGGACCACTGTAATTAAGTTGTGTCAATCTGATTTCAAAAGTAATCTGATTGACAAATGTAATCAGATTACATCAATCAGATTACAAATGTAATCAGATTACTTTCTATCAGATTACAAATGTAATCAGATTGATGGTTACAAATGTAATCAGATTACAAATGTAATCTGATTACTTTCAATCAGATTACAAATGTAATCAGATTGATGATTACAAATGTAATCTGATTACTTCAATCAGATTATTAATCTGATTACAAAAGTAATCTGATTGCGCCCATCTCTGATCACTATGCGAGCAAATGCTTGCGAGGTGAAAGTAATAATAATAGCATAATAATACAGCGTCTTTTTATCACGATTAGCGTAACAAAACTCCTCGTAGCAACCCAACAGGCTTTCTGTTTACGCAGTTTTTCCTTCCACGAAGTGACGTCATCGGGTCAGGAAACGTTGCAGTCTAGTATAGTTACCTCTTTGAGTGGAATTGGGATTGGTGATTTTTCAGTGAATTATAACTACCTTACATCATACAATCATCATTATAATTATCTGATGTCAATAATATTTCTTTAAAAATTAAATAGAAACTGATTTTATTGTGTTGTAACAGTTGAAACGGTCTTCATCCAATGGACGAGGGAGTATGTTTTCAAACGTCTGTGCCGAAGTGGTTCAACACCCTCTGGGGATTCGGAATCGATTTCATCATATGGGAGAAATTTCTAGATTATGCTGAAGCACGTAGAGGGTATTATTTTGGGTTGTAGAGCTAAGCGAGAATTTGTGTTTCAGAAAAATTAGTTCCTCCGTTCGTTTTCAATATCTTTCCTTTGAAAAAAATCATGGTACTATTTAGAACTTAGTACAATAAATAAGGATTGGGATTTAAAAAAAAGTTGAACTTTTTAAACTCGTAAAACTTTCAAATTTTAGTATGTTAATACGTATATACTATTTAGGTCACTTATAAATGAAAACCGTTGGATTTATCTCTTTTGATGTTTTTTTGGGTTTTTAGGGGGGGTTAATTTTTTCATATAGCTAATTATTGAAATTAATTTAAAAAATTGAAGTTTCATCTTTTTTCCAAGTTAAAGGCAATATTTGTTTTCAGCACTCAAAAATAAACTATAAACATGTATCACATGGTATTATTGTTTTTTTTTCCGAAAATTTTTTCGGCCATTTTTTAATAATAAAGAAAAATATCCCATGGTACATTTTAGTTCGATTTTTAGTATGTTATTATTGGGGTCATTCCTAAGTGAAAATCGTTGAAGAAAACCTTTTATTGCAATTGATCACGAGGTTCAACTCTCAGTGGACTATAAGTCTATACCGGTTATGAACGAAATCTTTATAGTAAAAACACATGGCTCGGATATAAATTACTAGTCACATTGAGTAATGGTTAAAAAACTCGTACAGGAGTTTTATCTCGGTATTACGAAACGCGCAATAAAGTTTCTAAGCGGAGCCCCCCTCCTTCTAATGGAGCGTCCCGAAATCCCTCGTCTTCATTCAAAAGAGATGTCTATTTCCTTCCCCATCGCTACTCAGCCACATTCCAATAGGGTTTATCTCCCTCCCAAAACCAACCAGGTCACCCGATCCGATAATTCGGAGCCAGCCGCACTAAAAACAGCCGTTCCCGAAACCTGGCTGGGAGCCTCGATCCATAGAGAGGCCCCGCTATTCTCAGAGCCGCAATAAACATTTCTGACTTTTCTTCCGGCTTCTTTCTTAAACAATTGACTCGCGAATTATCTTTACGATGCCTGCGTATTGCGGAGAGAAGGCCTCGGGATCCTCTTTTCCCGGGGAACGTTTGCCCCGGATTGCTTTATATTTAGGCCCGTTTTTTGGATGAAAACTGAATAGATCATCCGATAAGAAGGCTGAAATGTTTTTTTGGGCCGGCCCAAGAGAGAGGTTTGTTTACCTTCCTTTTTTTTTAACTATATAGAACCTATAGATAAAAGGAATGTAGTGTACTAAAGCCCGAGTTAAATGTGGAATAGTTTCGGTACTAGATCTGACGAAAACTTTCGGTAGGGAAGATCTAAGTTGCTCCTCCACCTTATGCGGATTTATGGGAAGGAGGATTCGGCATTTCTATTCTGAAAGGTTTTGGGTTAGGCGTTCTCAAGGCCAGAGTTTCCCAAATTTTAATCCCCGTATACATGTTACGGGCAATACGTTGCAGTCTGTAATAGTAGGTTTTAGATAGTAGTCATGGAAACCGATGACAATGGTAAAATTCATATATATGTTACGGGCAAAGTGATTAATCGGGCATTATTAATAATGTCCGATGTGAGGCGGGCAATGTGATAAATTCAATTGCATTTATGAATGAAATTTA
Source organism: Tetragnatha montana (assembly GCA_963680715.1). Lineage (NCBI taxonomy): Eukaryota > Metazoa > Arthropoda > Arachnida > Araneae > Tetragnathidae > Tetragnatha > Tetragnatha montana. The sequence continues at coordinate 4,300,511 of OY796684.1, read as the reverse complement.
TCACTTTGCCCGCCTCTACTTCGGGCATTATTAATAATGCCCGATTGATCACTTTGCCCGTAACATGTATACGAATTTTACCATTGTCATTGATTTCCATGACTATTATCTAAAACTTACTATTATACAGACTGCAACCTTAGTTGACCCTGGAGAAACAAAAAATCCTCAAAGTAGTTCCCAGCGCGGTGTCTGAATTTTCAGTGAAATTAAGATCGTCAATTTAGAAATATGATTAGTTTGTGAAACCCATGTGCATATATATAACGTCTTTTTATCACGATTTGCGTACCGAAACTCCTCGTAGCAACCCAACAGGCTCTCTGTTTACGCAGTTTTTCCTTCCGTGTAGTGACGTACTGGGTTCAGGAAACGTTGGGGGTTGCCGAGTATAATTCTTTAAAAAATAATGTTTGAGTGTGAAACTTTTTCCCTTTTAAATCATATTGCATTTTGAAGAACAAGTAGACTGCCTTTTTACGCTAAAACTATAACTTCTTTTTATCTTATTACTGAAAGTGTCTTTGAAATTATTCAGGTAGAATCACACTTAACTAAAAGTATCTTAAATCGATTTAAGATACCTTTGTACAGAATGGTGTCAAACCTTGTACTACGCCAGGATAAATTTGGAACGTAGTCAATAGTCATGACATAAAGTCAATATTTCATAACTCATAATACCTAATAGACATTGTGGATAATGTACATTAATTCTGTAGAAGATGTACAACTTAATTCCCTTAAATACCCCATTCAAATTGAATAAACCATTATTTCCTTAATTTATGCCAGAGATGTATAAAAATTTTACAGCAGTTATATGTAAATTGCAGAAATTAAATTAATAACAATAATTAATACTATATATGTGTTTTAAAATTAAATTATACTAAATGGAAAATGGAAGTGCTAAAATGAAATGGTGAAATATGTATAGACACTCAAAAAATAAATGCGTTACACATTTGCCTTTAACACATTACAATAAGATAAGAGATAAATTTGTATTTTTATAGGTAATATTATTACAACTTAAATTTGTCTACAATGTATTATATTTTAAATGGGAAAAGTTAATTACCATGTAGTTATGTTTCTTTAAGGGCTTGTGAAAACTATCCAACTCAGTTACTTTTGGTGATATTAGGAAAAGCATCTTCACAACTCTAGATATTCAAAACCAAACTTTCTATCTAATAAACATAAAAACCATTAACCCTGTTATTGAAAAAGGAAGTGCTGTACCTATTATAATAAGCTAAATTACTTTTTATGAAAAAATGATTAATCTGTTTTCTTTCGTTTAAAATTTTGTTATTTTTTTTATTTCGATACACTTAAAATATTAAAAGTAATTATAAAAATACACCCATATATCTCATTTAAAACTCTTGAACTTTCTTTTATATTCATCCAAATAATCAACTCGTATTTTTTAATCATTGAAAAAAATTCCTTCGATTACTATAATAATCATTACTTTACTACATAACATTTCCAATTATTTAATTTATATTTAGAAACGATTTGATATTAAATTAACTCAACAATTTCATTAATGTTAAAGCATAATATTAGCTGTATTTTTAATATGCGGTTAAAAAAGACATCAATTTTCTAATCTCCATGGTTATTAAAGGTATGCATTTCAGTTGAAAAACCAAATATTTAAGAAGCTATTTTTAACTAAAAAGATTCAATAAAAGGAGTTTTTTTTCTTATCAGTGAGAGTAAAAAAATGCTTAATGTTAGACATTTAAAGTCAGCTTTGCATTTTTATTTTATTCCTATTAAAATCATCAATCTAATTACCTAATTAAATTACACGGATTTCCCTTTTTTAACTTCAATCAGCTAAAAGTCAACGCGACTTCTTTTTTGAAAGCGAGAACATAAATATTGATTTTAACGTATTTGATTATTTTTCGTTAAATACATAAATGGTCGTTAAAACTTTTTTTTTTACCAAGTTAACGATTAAAATAAGTACTAAGTATATTTGTTTCAAAGCGCAGAATTAATTAGTTGGTTTATTTTCTCCTCAGTGTAAAGTATATTATTTTTCAATATCCTTTCAAGACAAATTTAATTTGAGTTTAGAACTAAATACGATTAACTATTAAATTCCGTTTCCTACTGAGAATAATTAAGGGAAAGTGTTTCCACATGTATCTAAATGCTCATAGTACTCATGAAATATTTGTTTTCTTACAGGTAACATATTTTTACCTACTATGAACAAATAAATCATTTGCTTCAAAATATTTACTATTGTAATATGTATACTGATTCCACGGATAATAATTTAATTATTGCTATCACATTTTTTCATAGGTTTGATCAGAGTTTATGTGGTTCATTTATAGAATTAAACACAAAGAGTTAAACTATAAAAATAGGTTGTTTATTGCAGAAACATTTCAGGTACAAAAATTTCAATAATATTTTTCTGAAATAATATTTTTAATATTTTTTTCAATAATATTTAAAAAAAAAATTACTTAACACCTTCGTAAAAATGTATCGAGTTTCTATAGTTACAGTTTTTCTCAAAAAAAAAAAAGAAAAGTGCCGTTTGACATGTTTCTGAATAAACTATTCCATTTTTCTTTCGCTAACCTGCACATCTCACAGGGTTGTGCTTCTTTAATACATCTTCAAATTTGTAGTTTCTTCGGTATTTTAAGTACGCAGGGTTATTAATATTTTAATATTTTTTTTATTCATTGACTGGTGAGCTTTGATTAAAAGTGTGTACTGAACAGTGTACAAATGTATTAGGGGCAATGGAAAAAATCAGGGCATTATTAATAATGCCCGTGTATTTTTGGGAAGAGTGATAAATACTCATTGATTAATGTCAATGAATTTATCACATTGCCCGTAACATGCACATTACCTTTGAAGATCTGCGAGACGTTGTTTCAGATTTAAAAAGTGAAAATCCAAACAAAAATTATCCTAACGTAGTATGTTATTCACGTAGTATGCCTTGCACCCCAGGGCCCCACGGTCAAGAAAACGAAGATGGGCATTGTAGGCCTTGGCCCACTATAGGGCTGTTGCGCTGATGAGTTTAGTTTTAGTATGTTATTCATCATTATAATCTACCAAAAAAAAGAGCAAAAAATATCAGAATAGTTAGAAAAAATATTTAAAAAAGTGAGGCGATTTGAAAGCCCAAACAAATATTTGTACAGCCATAGACTTAAAATGGGATCATTGCATTGCTGAAAAGCATATTTGGTTCCTAATCCTAATTTAAAAGCACGTGCATGCAATTTTTTTTCTTGAGGTTCATAATACCAATAGCTTTCAAATCACTTCATTTTTTAAATAATTTTTTTCTAACTGTTGTGAAAATTTTTTTTGCTCTTTTTTGGTAGATTATAATGAAGAATAACATAATGGAGTTTCCAAACCTTTCCCGAACCAGTGGTTATGGTGAAAAATACTCCTTTTCTCACACTTGCCAATATGGAAATTAAATCTGTCCAGGGAATGCGCAGTTCATTCCGGCAGATAGTGGTAGACTAATCATGGTCACCACTTTTTCCATTATAGTCGGCTTGACTAGAAGCCTTCCTATGCCGTGCTGATGAGTCCTAACAAGGACGAAACCGGTCCATGGCTGGAGGTGACGCTTGAGAGTTGGAGTTTCCAATAACATACTATGTTAGGATAATTTTTGTTTGAATTTTGCACGAGGAATTTAGCCGTAATAGGTATACTAGTCCAAATTTGTTGGGTGTACGAATACTTCCTGGAGTGATTGAACTTAGTAGCTATTTCATATTTGTATGAATGACATAAAAAACTTTGAAGGCTTCAATATAGAGCTGGTAATACGTTGAAATGCTTAAAAGATTTATGCGAATGAGGAATATTGAGAAGGAAATCAATCATTTCTTTCCACCGACCAGATCGGTTTTATGATAGAGTGATAATAAACTCGAATCAAAACACCGTAAAATTCTCGCGGGGTTTTAGGGACTACTTTCCTTCTATAAAGCATTCATTTTCTAATACTCTTTCTTGCCTGTGCTTTTTTACGGACCGACCCGGTTCATTTTTCACTGTTGTGTAGGAACCGAGGAGGAAATCTATCATAAAGTCCTTACACTAGACGAAACAGCGCTTGGCTTTTCGATTTCAGACCGCGTTTCAAGTTTGTGGGATTTTTTTTATGCGGGGGGGGGTATAATGCATCGAGGATGGCTTATCAAATAGTAGAGAGTGAGTAGGGGTAAGTAGGATCTGAGTAAAGACAAGTTTTCGTGTTGATTTCATTGCCCTTTGATTTTGAAGAGGATCATTTGATAATAAAAAGAAATCAAGTACTGTTTCATGTAAATTTGTATGAAAAATATAGCATCTTTTTATCACGATTTGGGTACCTAAATTCTTCTTAGCAACCCAACAGGCTGTCTGTTTACGCAGTTTTTCTTTCCGTATAGTGAAGTCATAGGATCGGGAATGTTGTTGTCGAGTATAGTTATGGAGAGTAATGTTCACAATTCAGTTACAAAACAGAAGTTTCTCGTGTGAACATTGTGTGAGACAAAAATATTAATCCTTGGTTTTATATGCAGATTTATAATTAATAATATTATTAACAACATAATTTTTGAAGCTATTGAAGGGATTGTCACAAGGTTCAAAGCTAAGGTAATGATAACTCCCTTTCTTTTAAGGGTATAACTGGTTTGTAGTAAATGCATGCTATATGTAATTTCAGACTGTGCGAAAAGTAGTACTACCTCACAATAAGGGTATATGTAAAAAAATATACTTCACAGGGGGATTGAGGGATATTTAACTCATTAAAATTAAATGATAATGTGGTATTTTCACTCCCAATTTAGTTTTGTTAGAATTTTTGTTAATGAGATTATTGGATTTTTCTATTAGATTAAGTTGAAACCTGAACCTGAAAGTATACCTAGTATGGGAGTGTAGCAATTTTGAGTATGGTAAAAGTAGGACTGGAGATTTTGTAAAACAGCACTAGGATCAATAATACTAACAACCTAGAGTTTCAGAACTATTGTGTTTAAATTTTTAAAATTCATTTTTATCTATCTTCACCCTTATTTCCAAAAAGGAAATGACAGGACTGTTTATCTCACAATTTTGTTTTTGATGTAATAATGATAATTTGATGTAATAATAAGTTATATATTTGAAGCTAAGCTAATAAGTTAAAAAACGGAAACCCAACTATATCAACTGAAATCTGCTCTGGAGAACGCAAACATTTCAAACGCGGAGTTCGTACGCAAAATACCTACGGTCAAAACAGAAACGAGATCTTCTCAACATTACCGCGTAATCAACGCACCCCCATGTTGATAAATATCTTAACATTACCCGCGTTGGCGCATTTACGGGGGAAGCAAATGAGTCATGTAGGAACCGCGTAGTAAAACGTGTAGGCCGATTACGATCTCCCATTGTCGCTTATCAGAGCCAAATGGTTTAGCAGTGGGATCATACTGCAACGGAGTCAAAAGTTTTAAGTAGCGCTGGAATCTTCACAGAGCGCTAATATATTCCGACAACAATAAATCAAGCGTTACGTGTGTAAACCAAGTCGGTTGGCTCTATTAATCATATAGCGGCGAGTGAGATAAATCCCTGAAGAAATTAGCTTCATTTCTGATTTAATCATGCAGATAGCCGCCTTGCGTAATAAATGATGCAGACTGTGTGTGTGGGGGAGAGTCTGGCGACTTTTATGTTATGAGGGGAACTATCTGGGAAGTCGCGTTTTTGGGGTGGATGGATTGGAAATGTTGAAGGAAGGAGTTGGTTAAGGTTCAGAGGTGGGGAATATTCTGTGTGATGTTGTTTTAGCCTTGTTGTGATCAGTTGCATGTGTTGTAGAAATGTATAGGTAAGTTTGATAAAATTTAATTTCAAAGTTTATAGGTTCTAAGTGCTTGCTTGTACACAGTATCCTGAAAATAACCAAAATATCGATTTGTTTTTGCTAATAGCTATGTCCATACTGTTATAAAGCTTTTATCAAAGTCTCAGTCATGGACTCCATTAATTGTTTAGGATATTTTAAGTTAAAAAACCTTTAGAAAGTTTTGTTATATGTCTTCAGAAATAGCATTGTAAAGAAAAATACTAAACCGGTAGGTGCTACTAGCTGTATTTGAAATAATTTTAGTAGTGTATTTTCATAAATGTTCAGTGCAGTGCTACATTAAGGTTAACAATCAACTAAACACAATTTTGACAAGTAAACTTTCCTAAACCTCTAGAATGAAGAACCCCCCCCCCCATTCCCACTTATTTTGTTAAAACCTTGTTCTGGGGAATTTCTTTTTAATTTCTTCCTATTGCTTTTCTATTTCAAAACTGTATGTTAAGTGTAGTACATAATACTAACAAGAATTTTTCTCTTTTTACTTTCTATTGTTAATAAAAACGCTTATTTGATAAAATACTAAATGTTTTTTAAAATTTAGTTTTAAATATATTGAATAAAACAAATATTTTGATTAAGGAAACTATATCATCCGTTTAGTACTAAACCAAGAAATATAGTGTTTTAATTACCATTACAAATCATATTGCTGCATTCTAATTTCAAAATAAATTTTAAGGAAAATGCGCTGAAGTAATGCAGTCCACGTGAGTCTTTTTATCTTTTTAGTAGCAGTTAGGGAAATAAACACATTCTCATATACCATGAATAACTTAAAAAGCCTTCAGAATTTTTCATGACCTTAACCTAACCAAAGAATATGGAATATATTCCCGTCACACATCTCTAAAGATAACTCTTATAGTTTCTCCTTAATTCCCACAACTAAATATCCTCATTTAAATAATGCTAAACCTTATCTGATTTGCAAAGCGTTCTTCAAATCAATTTGAACCGAAATGTCCGTTCAAAAGTCCAAAAACAACAATGTCCAACCCGATGTCTCAAGTCACTTACGTATTCAGCATGCTTACGTATAATTTGTCGTTGCCGTCATAGAGCTTAGCCGTCCAATTGGAGATAATGTCATGCTCATGTCATGCCCGCCGAATGAATTAATGCTGATTGCAGAAGGATTACGATAATTAATTTAAAATGACTAACTACTAATTAAGCGCTTATCTCTGGGATTTCCACGCGCATTGATTTTTGTTAGTAGTAGTTGCCTGGCGTTTCTGCAGCTGAGTGGAGATTGGAATGCATTTTCAATCTCGATTTGAAATTGTGCTACTTGTATCGTCGTAAGTGGAAGTTTTCTAATTTGAAAAGAAGAGAGGGCTGATTACCTATTATGTGAAATGGGACGACCCAGTTTGTGGATGCTTATGCTTAGTTAATTGTGCAGCAAAATGTGATCTTCATAAACCACCAAATTTGTTTACTATATTCGAGAGCAATGTATCTTGAACCCAGTACGTCACTACGTGGAAGGAGAAAATGGGTAAACACAAAGCCTGTTGGGTTGCTAGGAGGAGTTTTGGTACGCAAATTGTGATAAAAAGACACTATATATAGATGGGTTTAACAAAACAATAATATTTTTTAATTGACGTTCTTCATTTCACTCAAAACTCAGACACGGCGATGGGAACTACTTTGTTTGTTAGTGACGTCATAGGGTCTACTAACGTTGCTGTCTAGTATAGTATAATATAATTTAAGACACTCATTCTATTATGTATATTTTTACTTTTACTCTTTTCTAACCTTAATTTTTTGTCTCTATTACATTTAAAAAAATTTAAAAGCCTGAAACTTACAGCTTTCCCGAATTGAAACTACATTTTTCAATAAAATTTTTGTAACAAAAAAATTTTACATATGCATTTACTTACTACTATTTGTATGTAGAACTTTTTGAAAAGAAACAACAAAAATAAAGAAGAGTTATTTACCTTTTCATGCTTTTTTTTTAAAAAAAATAAAATTATGCGCATGTAATAAAAACACAAAAAACAACTTGTTTACTTTTTCCTCCTTGTTTTTAGATAGTTCTTTATGTGAGTTAAGAACCTTAAAATCTAAATTGTCATCTTCGATAGCTTAAATAAATAAAGAAATCTTATAAAAAATGAAAATAAATAAAAGGGTTGTATTTCCTTTTTGCAAAAGCTTTTTAGCTTCCAGCGGTTTGTATAATGCATTATTTTTAATTTTTTGATTATAGGAATGGGGAAAAGAAAGCAAAGTATAGTTTTGGGTAGAATATCATACGCAAGAAAAACTAATACCTAGACTTTTTAGTGGTATGGGACACTATTGATGGGAAAAAGCAATTTAAAAGAAAAACTATTAAAAAAGTACTTCTAGTATTTGTTTGCTAATAACTACAAAACCAACTCTGAAAGAGAAACAGTTCACTTCACAGTAAACGTAAAGGAAAAGAAACTATAAAATTAAAAGAGAATAAACTAGCTTCAACGATGTAAAAACTTGATCTTTATTATTGAATTTCTGACTTTAATCAGTAATCTGCCTCGCAATCGCCTCCACGGCTATTAAAACTCCAGTTCACCCCTTGTGAAACAACTGTATAACGCTGCCAACTTTCTCGAACCTTTTATGGAAATTTTACAGCCCTCAAAATTAATTAATGAAACCGCTTACTTTGATTCGTGAATGCAGCTCCGAAAAAATAATTCTTCTCAGGTAATTTGCACGCCGTTCCTTGGCCGGGTAATTTTCTTCCTTTTATTTCTTGCTTACATCAGCGATGAGTATTCATTAACTTGGATGATAGTCTATTTCTTTTCTTGCCAAGTTTTATGTAAAATTTTAATAATCATGCCTTGGCGAAATTTTTCCACATAGGAGCCGTTTCTGCGAATGCTGCCCTCTTCTTTCTGCGAATTAATTTCTTAAGCTCATATCACAAGAAGATGCTGCTGCCCTCGCTCATAACGCAAGGAGGCATCGCACTTTAATTTCGTTTAGGTTCTCTCGCTACTGTTTTAATAAAATCCGACTAATTTAATGGGGATGTGTACGAAAGTGTAAAAATGCCCGTTTTTACGGCGGTGCCGCGAGAATTTCAATTACTATATATTTTGAAATCGATAGTCTGGGGAAGAAGTTTAGTTTGTCTCTTCAGATATGCAAGATATGTTGGAATTTTTAATGTTTTGTAAATTTTCACGCGTTTTCAGGTTGTTTCCATTCTGAAATTTTCTTTTTTTGTGTGTTATGCACCTAATGTAAAATACTAGTGTAAATTTTTGAGGCGTGGCATTTATTTCACTGATGCGCGCTATAGAGCATTTTCAATCACATGACCCGGACCTAACAACGGCCTTAGCAACAGAAGTGTTACAGTTTTTTGCCCTACAGAGGTTAACAGTTACAGAAAATGACTAGCCGTGGAACTCTTCTATTGGAGCATTTGCAATCACGTGATCCCATACCTAAAAACCGCCTTAGCAACATATAAACAACGGCCTTAGCAACAGTTAAAAGCCCTACAGAATATACACAGTTAAAAGAAAATAACCGGTTGTGACGTCACCTGAAAACACTCTATTGTAATTAAAACAAAACCAGGATTTTTATTGAATCAGCCGTGGTACCGTGAAAGTTTTCATGACTGTAATAACACCTGGATTTGTTATGTTTTCTAACAAAGCATCAACATAGTTTAAAATGAATCAAGATAGTCATTTCAAAGCATAGAAGCCCAAATTAGTAACTTCAGATGTCCTTTTTACCTTGATGTCTCATAACACCCCATTTTACGGGATTTATAATTCATTTTGCTAGCAGCTATTGCAATTTTAAATTCGAAGAGATTTTATAAAGTAATGTCTGAAAAAACGAAGTTTTTTTACTGAAAAATTCAAAAGTGTTAAATGGGAAAACAAAATGTAGTCTGTGTTTGTAAGTCACACAAAAGAAGTGGAAAACAAGTCACACAAAATATTTTATGACTCCATTTGTAATAAAAATTAAACTCCCGATTCCTTGGAAACAAAGCACTTTATGTTTTAAACATATTCAACATTTAATATAAAATAAAAACATCGTTAGTTTATCCTAGTAGGATGAAAAAGATAACATCTACAAGCACATTTCTAAAAATGTTATCCCTTTTTTCTAAACATACACAAAATTAAAAAAAAATTACGTAGGTTCTTAAAACTTGATTAATTTTAAATAGAAAAGTGAATGTGGATAGGTGAATTCAAAGTTTCACTTTAACCAAAAAAGGACCTAATTTTGTATAACCTTAGAATATTGCCATTTCGAAGCATTTCTATTGTTAGAAATTAATAATGGAAACAATTAAAAATCTTACACAATTTCAGAAACTTAAAAAATATTCCTAAAAGACACTTTTATAAAACTATGAATACAGAAAAACGCTACAACACTTTTAATCAGAGTCCACACTATTTACAGTTTAGGAAAGTTACTCGCTTTAAAAATTCTTCCTACGGCCATCTTATTTTTTGTGGAAAACATTGTAATCTTGTTTTCATTACATTTCACAGTAAGAGTTATTCTACCTGTAAAACATGTTTCACTGTGATAGAAGACATATGGCTGGAAAACAAATACTTGCGTTTGGATCTAGCTCTAACTAATTAATGTTAAAATTGTGTAGTTAGCAATCAAATAAAAGTTTAAATGAAGTGATTAATTTTGTTGAACCTAACATAAAAAAATTGCGGAAACTTTTAAATTAATTTAATTATAATGATTTATATATGTTACGGGCAATGTGAGGAATCGGGCATTATTAATAATGCCCGGGCAAAGTGATAAAATTAGTGGAATTTATGAATGAAATTTATCACTTTGCCCGCCTCCACTTCGGGCATTATTAATAATGCCCGATTAATCACTTTGCCCTTAACATATATACAATTATTAAACACCTTTTTTAAACTTTTTTTTGCTAATTTCCACGAACACACCCACTTAGGATCTTTCTTATACAAACCCAGAATCACTCAAGACAACCCAGGAAACAGGAAAACGACAATTAAATTCGCCCCCACGATTCCGGAAATTCCCAAAAATCCCGATCCCACCGTGGCTTTTAATGACGCTTTGGAATCAGCAAATTTCGCTAACGATGGTCAGAATTATCTTCCTTCTTTATTTCCAACTGAGTAGTTGGCAAATCCTTGCATCTCCACTTTTCTTAATGTAATGGAGACTTGTCAGCGAATTCGCAAGACTTCGCTGGTAAGGGATTTTTGTCCTTGGAGCGGGAAATTTTCGGGGAGCTCCCTCCCCCCTAATAGAACGCTTCTGTGTACGAAAGGGATCGAGAGATATCAAGTTCTCGGGAGATGAAGTAGCATTTAAATTCGAATCTGAAGGGAAATCGAATAGAGTGAGGGAGAACATGGGTTGAGTTTAAAATTTACATGTTCTTCAACCTTTTCGATTCCGCTCGCTTTTTGGTGGCCTTGAGACGAGAAATTTAAATCTTTTCACGAAGTTAAGCTGAATGTTTGTGTTAAAAAGTTTAAATTTTTGTGGAATTTTTTTTAAACCCTTGCTTGTTAAAATAACAAGCTTTCTTAATGTTTGTCTCTCTGAAAGACTGTTTTTATTATGTGCTGTAAACTTTTATTTACCTGTAGTTCTTTTTTTAATGTTTAAATGAAAGCGCTGATTGCAATATTTTTAACATTCAGTTTAGCGGTGTTGAAAATCGAACCCGGGACCAACCACTAACAAAGCTTCCCTCGGCGACTGAAAGTTAGTGCTGCAACGTTTCCTGACTCTTATGACGTCACTACAACTGCGTAAACAAAAAGCATGTTGGGTTGCTACGAGGATTTACAGTACGCAAATCAAGATAAAAAGAAGCTATATAAACATGGGTTTAACAAATTAATCAAATTTTTAAATTGACCTTCTTAACTGCACTCAAAATTCAGACACCACGTTGGGAACTACTTTGTTTCTCTAGGGTCAAGTAACTTTGCAGTCTAGTGCTAGTGTATATAGGTATACATATACAACACAAATGTTTCTAACAATTTATATTCGACAACAGCGTTTTCTCAACCTATGACTTCACTAGGCGGAAGCAGAAACTGCATAAACAGAAAGCCTGTTGGGTTGATAGGAGAAATTTGGGTACGCAAATCGTGGTAAAAAGACGCTACTATATACAATTAGGTTTAACAAACTAATCATGTTTTTAAATTGACGTTCTTCATTGCATTCAAAATTCAGACACCGCGCTGGGAACTACTTTGTTAGTGACGTCATAGTCACTATCGGGTATAGCAGTATGGAGAATTCTGTAGTTGTATGTAGTATGCAAGTTGAGGGTTTCGAGTTAAAAGACACATCAAGGCCTGGCAAAATGATTCCGTTTTTTGATTAATCCACTCCGTGCCTCCCGAAACGCAAGCGGCGGCAGAAGTGTGCTTAAAAACGCAAATGGGCCTTTTTTTGCCCTCGCCTCGTCCGCTTTTTTCAGCCGCGGCGCAAAAAAGTTTTGCTTTGTAAGACGATCGCACCTCATTACGCCAGGGCTTCTTTCCCTCTTTGTTTCTGATTTTCCCCGTGATCCCCGCTCCCCTTAATATTTTCCCCTTTTTTCCCCTCGCGAAGAATGAGACGGCGAGGGAAAAAATAATGTTGTTTCGATAGAAAAAGGTATTTTTGTCCTCGGCCGCTTCTTCCCCCGGGGGCCGAGAAATTGACGCATTTTTTGAACAGATCAAGCGACTCTGTAAATTGACAAGGACACGCCAGGCACGGAGGCTCTTTGTTGCACCCGGGAAATCTTTGTTTTCGCTAAAATTAATTTTCTTTTATGAAGGGAATGCTCTAAAACAAAGAAACAATTTATGGTTTTTCCATTTAATTCTTTGAAACATTTTAATATTGTTTCCTTCGGCTAAAAAAAGCTTTAAATTAGAAGTACCCGGAACTGTTGGCGGAACGGTAGTTTTTTATGGAGATTTTTTTTTTGTCTGCGATAAAAGGTAATTGGAATTTGACTCTTCATTAAGGAAACTTTTCTTTGGAATTAAAGTTTGGTTTTGAAGGTTCATTGTTTGAGTAATTAGTTGCAGAAGTTCAGGAGGCGAGTTTGTAATATTTGCTGTATCGAGAGATTTTTTAATTGATTTGTAAAATCGCCGCTATTTTAAGCAGCGCTATACGCGGAAGACTTTAACGATTAAGCGGAGGTTGAAAAACCATGTGTAATAAAAAATACCATATCTAAGGTGTCCCAAAATAAGTGTCCACCCCCTTAGTTTTTGAACTCCCACAGAAAGGGGTGTCTAGGTATAGTAAAGTGAAAGTGACCATGCGCTATCCGATGCGACAACTTTCAACGCCCCCTAGATGCAATATTAGGAGTTAGGTTTTTTATTTTAAAAACTTTTATATGTATTTGCCAAATTAGTAAATTGCAAAGTTGTAGAGCAGCATCGGTAAAGAGCGAAAAGAGCTTCTCTATTCATTTCTATTTTCTTCCGTTTTAAATTAGAAGTTAACTGTTAAGCAGTGTTGTTTTCAATGTATCCTTAAAATATTTACTACACAAACAAAGAGTTCAAATAATTATTGTTGGTTTTATATTTTTGATTCTTTAAAAAATATTTGTAAACCCTCAATTTTCTGAAAAAGTAACAAGGGTATGGAGAAAAGGAATTTAAAATTATGTAGAGAGCGTTATTCAATATCTTCTTATTTTACTCGCAATCTTTATTTGAAAAGTTGAATTTGTGTTTCTTAATCACCACATCAGTACTTCTTATAGCTTGTATGGGTGTTGTTATGCTTCGATAACTATGTAAATTATATCCATTAAATATTTGGTAATTTTAGTTCTGTCCTCGTTACTTTTACTTAACTAATAAATTGCCGAGGGTTAACCGCTTAACATTCATCTTCATTCTAAATATGTTTCTATCTGCATAGTTCTTGATAATCAGTTTGTTTTGAAACACTGATAGATTAGAGCAGTGGTTCCCAAAGTGGGTTCCGTGGAACCCTGGGGTTCCACGAAAAAATTTAAGGGTTCCGCGTGACAAATTTTATTTCCTTAAAGAAAATAAGAATAGTGTTTTTTATATTAAGTTCATCAAAATGCAAATCCTACCAAAAATATGTATTAAATTTTCTTAAAAATGTATGTCCGAAATTCGGAATAAGGTGTACCAAAACAAGTTAAAACCCTCTTTTTATAGTCAAATTTCCAAATAATTTCTGGGGGAGGACCCCCAGACCCCACTGATGGTTCTTGGAACTCGCTTAATCACAACTTTTTTAACATTAAGTTGGTTTGTTTCATTTAATATCAGATTAACTTGGTTTCATTTAATAAAATTTTTTAAAAGTCGTTGATTAAAAAAATATTCAGGGTTCCGCGATCATTGGCAACAAATTGGGGGGTTCCACGAGCAAAATAGTTTGGGAACCACTGGATTAGAGTAATAAATTTTCAATGAAAATGATAGATTCCGTCACTACTTACGCATAGAGTTATAGGTAGGGCTTTAACTTTTCTGCTTAAGCAATGTACGCAAGGTATTTGTCAACAACGGTATGTTGCAATGCACGTCATTCCGGCCCTAGGTGAGGTAATAGAGAATGGATGCGTTAGATTAGTGTGTCGGGTAATAGTTATATATTGCGCTATTCCTGACATTCCTGGCAAATCAGTCAGAGGTCACTAGGAACGCATTCGTAATTATGATATACTCGTATGGCAAAGGCTTCCTAATGTATGCATGCAAAATTAGCATCCGAACGGAGATGCGCGAGGAATTTAACTAAATAATACGTATATAGATATATTAATATTACTAAATATTACTTATTAATTAACTAAATATTACTTAAATGAATATAAATATTACTTTTATAAATATGAAAAGTTCAAGGTTTTAGTAGATTTAAGTGTTTTTATAGATATGTTGACATACGCTCATCAGATGATGAGGAATTTAGAGGGTATGATAGGTATAATTTGCATAGAAATTTAATAGAGGATGTACTTTTGCGTGTATTTACTAAAATTTTTATGGACACAAACAGTAATGTATATGGTTTAATTTAAGTATAAGCCTCGAGTAAGGAACTTCTTTTTTCTATGTTCTACAGCTTAAATTTCAGGCAAAAGTTACAATATTGTTTATAGTAATAATACAGATACAAAGTAGTTTATTGAAAAATAGTTAAATTTAATCATTTTGTAGAGTGTAAAAATTAGTACAAACAGTAGAAAAGTTTTACTGTAGAAAAAATAGTGTCATGTAATGTGATTTTTGATTACAGAAAATATTTTTTTTCTAATCTTATTTTTTAGTTAATTTTTATATTTTAATGTTATATTATAATGTTATATTTTAGGAATTAAAAAGATAAAAAAATATACCAGTCACTATTTTATCTTCTGAAGTAAAGTTCAAGTTGAGAGTAAAATGAATTTTTAGAAAAGAAATCATTCATAGAATTCAATTTCTCTAAAACATTTGATTTATTAAAATATATCTATAGTATCAAATCAATTAAAAAAACACCAGTAATGTGAGTAATAAATTAAAAAAGTAACCATATATTCCATGAAATTTTCATCTAAAATGTCTACAATAAATAATTAAAAAAAAAAAAACTTCATCAAAACGACAAAAATAATAAAATAATTTCGTACGACTTTTATTCCGATATGTCTTATATTAGTTTAAATAAAACTATCTTAAAAAAAACTTTTAAGCAGCAGAGATGGACCTAAAAAGAATGTTTTAGACCCCAGTTTCTAAACAATAGAGGCTTGATCTATTCAAGGATAAATCTATCGATTTTCTCGAATCCAATGTTTGTGAAGATTCTAGAGCCCTCGATAAATCCTTGGGATATTATCGACCTTAATGATATTTTTGTGTTGATCAACAGCTGAGGCCTTATCGTTAAAGTAGAAGAGATTTTTCTTTTCAACTATGATGGGGGATACCGAGCAGAAATAAAATATTCACTCGATAATATATATTGTTTGGCTCGTGAATTCGTGTTGAAAACATAATTAGAATATTTTAGTGTTAGTTTTAGCGATGAACGTTTTAAAAACTAAACCTATGTAAAGAAATAAGATTTTAAAATTAATTTTTAAAGTTTTTTTTTTTTGAAAAAAAAAAGCTTATTTTAAGAAAAATAAAAAGAAATTTGTTTAAATGAAATTGTAAACAGTAATGGTTTGTAGTTATTTATTTTGTTCATGCAAAGAAACTTGTCTTAAATGTTTTTTTTTTGTGATGTACAGAGATATAGTTTATAAATGATACAATAATGCTGTTTAAACGATACATTACTATTAAAATACGTATAATGTTTATAATGTTATATGATTGTTGTAAAAAGGGTTTTTATTGAGCAGTATTTTCTTTAAAATTCACCAAACCGCAATTCATCTCTATGTTCCAGTATACAGGGTGTTTCAACATGTCCATCCATACATTGAACATATACATCTACGACGCATTTTGTTAAAAAAAAATTAAAAAATTGATAAAAATTTTATTATTTCAATCCATATCCTGAATCCATGCGCAGTGGATATTTTAACATCTTTGTCTGCAAACATATCCAAATAACTACATTTGCTTTCTTTAGATAACATTTTCCGTATACCTTCTTTACCATTAACCGTAACCTTCTTTACCATTATGACGTCACACCTTTTTATATGATAATTTTCTCAAAAAGTTTATGTCTAGACTCTAGATCATTCTTTTGTACTCTACTTAAGGAATATGACTGTTCATATATTCAAAATACATATTTGGAGTTTTTTATACATATTTGGAGTTTTTAATACATATTTGGAGTTTTTAATACATATTTGGAGTTTTTAATACATATTTGGAGTTTAATACACATTTATCTAAAACTATTTAAGTACAAATTTTGCGTTTTAATTACACGGAAATCTCACACTATTATAGTTAAACGTAAAACAGAAAAGTAAAGCATAGCGTTCCGGTTTGTTTTGTGGGCCTTGGAGGGCTGTGCTCTCCTCGTAAAGAGTCGGAAATCCCTAATCTCCCGGACAAGATTCATGTCATCGGTCAAGGGAAATTGTTCTCCTTATCGGGCGCTACTTGTTCTAAGTGGCATGAATGGGCTTGCGGAAAATACTATGTATTAACTATTGAATAAACGCAGTAAGGTTCGGGTGTATCTTCTCCTATTTACCACCTTGCTATATTTTTATATTATATATTATTATATATAATATAATTTTATATATATTTATATAAATATATAGATATATTTTTTCTCAACTGATTTATAAATATATTGCGTCCTGGATTAAATTTGATTCTCTGAATGGTATTTCATTGATTCATTTGCTTAATTAAAAGTAGTGTTTTCTTTATCACTTAAATTTCGAACTTACATTTAGCCTTTTAGTTAAGTTTCATTTTATTTTTGTCAATTGAAGGGTTTGGTAGATGAAGGGGCTATGTTACATTTTTTGGAAATACAATCTAATTCAATGGATGAAAGAGTTATGTGCAGAAGTGTTATGTAGCAAAACCTAAATATTTCAAAACAGCTAGAAACAAAGATATGAAGAAGATGAAGGGGCTATGTAACATTATGTAACAATAAAACTTTGAACCTAAATTTCTCTAAATTAGGGTTTTGTTACATAACCCTTTTATCTCCAAAGCCCTTCAATTAATTGTGCATCAATTATCATTAAATTTTGTTTTGAACTTTCATTCAATCTTTTATTTTTTTCCTTATTCATAACACTAAGTTTTGTTTATGCATTTTTAATACAACGATGCGAGTATTTTCTTTTAGCTTCTGTATTTTATAGCTTTCTTTTTACTGTATTTTAGATAAAAAAAAAGTTTGTTGTGGATTATGCTAATTTTATGAGTAGTGTAAAATATTAAGAATATATGTATAAATATACTTACAAATAATTGGAAGTTTTTTTAAAAATATTTCCTAATTTAGTGGTTTTTCCTCATTAAATATAGTACCCTTCTCTAATTACTATTTCCCTCTATTTATCGTTAATAACCATAATTAAGCGTTTTACAAAATAGGAATTACCTAGAAATGTTGCAAACTAAGTTTTTTGAATTATTAAAGATGCGTAGTTTCTAGTTTGATTTATGGTTTTATTTGAATTATTTTTATAGTACCTATTACTAAAACTAAAAATAAAAATATCTGGGTGCATTTATTTAATAAATAATAAATGAAAGTAAAGAGGCACATAACATTGCAAAAAACACTGAATGAATAAAATTTCTTCAATATTCATATTACACACGAGTTTTAGTTATCCAATTTAAAAATTAAAATCTTTCTAGTTTTGAAATGTTTTAAAAACACGCAACATAAATAACAGGCGGCGTCATAATGAAAAATAAATAACATTCATATTCTATGCTCTTCTTAGGTTTTTAAATATTCCTGAATAACTACAAGAATTTAATTAAGGATAAGGTATTCGTAAATAAAAATATTTACTTTCCCTAAAAAAGTAGAAACTTATGATTTTTTTCAATTCTAGAGCTATTTATTGTTAAACGTGAATTTTGATTTTTTAAAAAAGCAATGTGTTTGTTTTACTAGTTTCTGGGAATCGGCCTTGTAATGAAATTAATAAAATATTCATGTGATGAGCATTTACACTTGTCTTTAATTTTACACTGCAATGCTTTAAATTTATCAGAGTGTTTTTTTAAAAACTAAAATGTAGGAACGAAAAATTAGAGGAATATTTAAATGAACAGTATCCGAAGGGACCCCCCTTCACCATTTGCATTAACGAATTTTTAACTTAAAAATAACATTGTTCGATGTAATATATCTGCTTACACAATAACAGTTTTCTTTAAACTAAACTAAGAGTTTAAAGGGACTCAGTACCCTCAAATCACTCAAAATATCGATTTAGAGATTTTGCTCTCAAAGTGATGTTTATACTTTATACTCTTAAATTGATTCGGCAAAGTTTCATAGTGATGTGGGAATTATAAGTATAAAAAATATCTTCATTAGTTACCACATAATTTTCTTAATCAATTTTGTTCAAAACTACTTTTTTGGCATTTACACTGAGAAAAAATGACGATTTCAGATCTGCGAGTATATAGATGGTTTTATTTTGATATGAAACTTTTTGTTTCAATTTAGAAATAGCAGAAATACTTAGTTTCAAACAATTCAATAGTCACCACTAAAATTATATGTATTTTTGTTTAATGTTTGTAGAATGACAAAGAATGACCTACATTTTTCAACTTTAGGTGGTTTAAAAACGTGATAGCCCAACTCCTCCAGTGGCGGCATCACATCACTTACATTACAAGTTGACTAGTCACTTCCCCGGGACGTTACATTGTGGATTAGTTCCATTCTGATCAAACACTGTACCATCGATGGGGAAAGTTTTGACTAAGTCCGATTGTCAGAAGGGTTCCGGGTACAGCTCCCGCAACAAAAAACGTTATAGTGGACTTTGCGGGCGAACCACTTGGGTTAGGAAGACAAATAAGGTGTCATTCTTCATGTTATAAAGTATTCTTTAAACGATAAAAATTTCGAGTTCATAGGGGGTCGTCTTCATATTAAACGAAACACTAACTTTGTTTTTTTCCTATGGGGACCCCCAATTATTATGCGTTTTTCTGAAAGAGCATCCCCATAAACCCCCAAATACCAAGTTTCATCCATGTAAGGATCCAAATAGAAGCATAAAATATTTTTAAAATAACCATTCAATGTGAAATTTGTCAAAATGTTTTCGGCGTAAAAATATGAAACTTTGAATTTAGATCAAATTTGTGTCCCCAAACAAAATAATTATGCTTTTGAAGCGATATTTAATGGTTAATAGATAGATAATTAACATCTAATTTTGACCCAAAAATAAAATTTTAAAATCTTGTAATATTTTTATGGTAATCGATTCTGGTAGTAATTTCATGTGGAATTTCAGTTGATTTCATTTAATAGTTTTGGAAAAAACCGAATTAAACTAAATTCCCACTCTTTAAGGGGCCGTATACCGCTGCCAAATGCAAACCGGCGAATGCTCTTTCTGGAAACAATCGTCTTATTTTAATCACCATTACTTAAATTAAAACGTAAATTTGAAATTAAATTTCAATAAATTACTTATAAATTTTTCAATAAATATTAAAGTGGTGAGTAAAAGAGTCTTAAAACAGAGACAGAAAATTAATCCTTCTCACTCTGGAGACGACCCCCAAAACGTAAAAGCTTAATTTACCGTCCGATGTGGATGAAACTTGGTATTTGGGGGTTTATGGGGATGCTCTTTCAGAAAAACGCATAATAATTGGGGGTCCTCATAGGAAAAAACAAAGTTAGTGTTTCGTTTAATATGAAGACAACCCCCTATGAACTCGAAATTTTTATCGTTTAAAGAATACTTCATAGCATGAAAAATGACACCTTATTTGTCTTCCTAACCCAAGTGGTTCGCCCGCAAAGTCCACTGTAACGTTTTTTGTTGCGGGAGCTGTACCGGGCAATTCTTTATATTCTTGAAACATATGCACTTGCTCAAAAATGAGCACTTGATGTATCATTTTTGAGTACCTGCATATTTTCAGAAATAGTAAGTTAACACATGTTTCAAACTTGAGTAAATTTGATTCGGAGCCAGTTTAAATTTGTGAAACCCTCAGATTTGAGTATTTTTTACTCAGTTTTGAAAATGCTGTTTTAAGAGTGTGAAACCCTAAGGCTTTTTTTTTCTACTGGATTATTTCACTTGAAACTTTGCATATACAATATTAGGTATAGTGTTTTGATTAAAAGTATGTATTCAAATTAGGGATTTCGAGAGCAAAAAAAAAAATAAGGTCTTAAAGTGGAAAAAAGTGTTCATTTTCGTGATATTTCGGAGGTGTTTGAGAAAAAAAAATATTAAAAACTGGAGGGCTCAGAATAAAAGTGGACCAAGTCCACTTTTTGTCATTTTTGAGTTGGCAACGCTATAACATGCTCCAACTATGTAAAATTTCAGTGCAATAAAGAACCAAGTCCTAGTTCTGATAATATCCGCAAAAAACGTTAATTTTAAAAACTGTTAACATTAATTTTCCTATGTAGCTTTAACTTTAAACCTCTGTAGCTCAAAAGTAGCTAAAGTGGACTTGGTTCACTTCTATTCTGAACCCTCCAACTATTACAAGAATCAAAAATCTGAATGCATAGTTTTATAGACAATAACTTAGTTTAAATTGGGTAAAAAAGTCGTACCAAAATTATCAAAATTAAATAAGTAGTCTTTTAAAACTTGGTTTAGATTTTTGAGAATTTCAAAATTTTTCAAAAACGGTTTTTTTTTAAAGTAAATTTTTTGCTTGGGTTGTGTTTAAATGCTTTTTACAAGTGTTTTTGACACTAAAGAACTTCAAAAAATTTATAAATTAAAGAAAATAGAAATTTGGGTACAGAGTTCCCTTAAGAAGTATTTCCTGCATCCTGTGCTGCAAATAATAATCGTCATAAGAGATCAAAGCTGATACTGTCAAAAACTGTTTCCCCTTCATTAACTTGGTTTGATTTAAAATATAAATTAAAACGATAAACAAAACACTACACACAACAAATTTTTAAATTTCAAATTTTATTAACATACACATAAACAGACACATAAATACACGCACAGAAAGGACATAAAGCGAAAACAAAGAAAGTACAAGGTACAAAATAACTCATAATTTGATTAACAAAAAGATAGAAAAAATATAGTATGTAACAAAAAGAAGAAACCAAAGAAAATAAATATTTTTGTGACATTTGCCGGTTAAACTTAAACACATACTAGTTAACCACCGCATAAACTAAAAGCCAAAAATCCACAAGCAAATAAAACTCCAACCAAAGCGACATAAAAGAACACTAATAAACCCTCAACCGCCAAATAAAAGGACCCAAAACGACGCAGCCCCAACAAAAGTAGGATTAGTTAAAAAAGAAACCGCGGACAACCCTCCAACCCAAACAAAACAACAGAAAGCAAAAGAATAATAGTAAAGGGAGGAAAAGAGGGAAACAACAAAAAGGGTTCTACATAGAACAATCAATAGCGACAGAGGCATTCATTTCTCATTCATCGATGACCTGTCCTGAGCCAGGTGCACTTAGGACACGCCCCCTCGCCACGTGAGGGGACCAGGCATCCATCTTGGCAGCAATCCCACCATCCCTTTCGGCGGACCTTCCTCACATGGCCCTCATCATCATAGATCAGCTGTCTTGCCCGCCCGCCCTGTCGAGGGCTTTTTGGAAAGAAAGCTTAATCAGTGCCACCTTCGGGGGGTAACACTGAGACGTGTTGTTGGGGTTACACCGCTTGGTTGCTTGGTTGGTTTGGGGAGATGTGTCGCTTGTGCTGGAAAAAGTGCGACGGCGAAGTTTGGTGGGGCATGGTGCTTGTTAACTAACTGCTCTGTGGAAAGTTCAGTGTTGTTAACGAAATTTCCTGGAATAACTGGTATTGGCAGGAGCTTAGGGCTTTAACCAGCCAGACTTTTGTTTTGTGTGTCTGGGGGGGGGGTTGGCTCAACATTATTTTTAAGGTACCACTTCACGAGTACTTTTAAACAGCGTTAGAAATTGGGAGGAAAAACACTGGTCCGGCGGACGATTGATATTCCAATCGTACTGGTCCGCAACAAAAATCACTGGTCCGACAAATTGGCCGGTTTAATATTATTATACAGTAACTGAGTACCAAATAGTATACACATTCAATAATATTTTTTTCTTTTTCACCGGGGGCTCCCCGATCCCATATCACCACATTTCGGGTTCTGCAAAAAATATGTACTTGCTTCACCAAATGCAATCATCACAAACACACTTTTGGTTCAATTCCGTTAGAGTCCCCGCTAAATATCGCCCGGTTCTTTTAGACAACAAAAAGTAAAAATATTCATAAATAATTTCAAACTCCTGAATAAAAATGTTTAATTAGATCAATAACTATTCAGTTTATTAATGAAAGTCAGAAAAATATGTTGATATTTGGACATATTTAGCGATTTGGATATTGGCGATATTTAGCGGGGGCTCTAACGGAATTGTACCACACTTTTTTTTACCGCTATCACTGAAGAACTCGTCTAAATGATTTTAAAAAAACGCTGCTAGAACTGGAGGGTGGGATATTTTTTCACCACACACACTGGTCCGCCGGACCAGTGATTTGCTGATTCCACTGGTCCGAGCCGTTTTTTTGGTTGTCCCGGACCAGCAAAACACCCCAATTTCGAACGCTGCTTTTAAACGTTTGGTTAAGGTAGCAGGTAAAATTTCATCTATGTTGGCGCACTTGATGTCAAAATTTTGTATGCAATGGGAGCCCCAAATAGAGATGAGGGGTTCATAAAGGTAGGAGAAAAGTCATAGCCAGTCCTAAAGTTAAAATACCAACGATTTTTTTTCTACCAAAGTATCAATTTTCCGTTAATTACGTTAAAAAGTTCAAGTAGAATGTTCCGTATTATAAAATTGAAATTCAATTAGTACTGAAACTATGACTGTTCAATAAGTACTTTCCATTATTTTAAAGGATATGTGAAGAAATCAGCATCCCTCAAAATGCTCGACTGTTTACAAAATTTAAATTCTCGAGTTATTCACATGCATATTAAAGTACCACAATTTCACGAAATTTAAACTTTGGTGTCACCAATCTTTCAAGTCCTCAATGGCAAACACGGTTTAATCATCCGAAAATATACTATAACTAGACTAGACTGCAACGTTACCAGTGAGTGAATTAACAAATTCAATTTAGAAAAATGATTAGTTTGTATGAACCCATGTATATGTTACGGGTAATGTGATAAATCGGGCATTATTAATAATGCCCGAAGTGGAGGCGGGCAATGTGATAAATTCAATGGCATTTATGAATGAAATTTATCACTTTGCCCTTAACATATATATAGCATCTTTTCATCACGATTTGAGTACCGAAACTCCACCTAGCAACCCAACATGCTTTCTGTTTACGCAGTTTCTCCTTCCAAGTAGTGACGTCATAGTGTCAAGAAACTTTGCAGTCTAGTCTAGGTAACAAAAAAAATAACAAATGTCAGTACGCACGTACAAAATAAAACTACTTTTCACAACCACTACCCCCTCCTTCCACAAATTAACTTCAATTCTGGAGCAAATTCAACTAAAAGTACTGCATGAGTTGGAGTAGGAGTAAGAAAAATCCCGTACAACGTACAACACAGCATTCAAAAGAGCCCCATGAATTCCTCCCGAGGCTCAATCCATCCTTAGGCCTAAGAGCCTTCGCTGAAGAGCCTACTCCTCCGGGATTATCTGCGTGCGGTGGCAGACATTAGCTGTGAATTACAGTCGAACATGTCATTTGCAGCGAAACTTGTTGGCTGTAATTGCACGGGCCAAGGAGCGAGCCTCCTCGTTCCGGGGAGAAGAATTGGAGGGATCTGCTGTTTCCTTTGCAAAGGGGTTGCCACAAAATAACACTGTTCTTCACGGAGCGAGCCAGGTAGGTTGGGAAAATTTCAATGCTGCATTCACTTATACAAATCCTGTGAAAGGAAATACTTATTAACGCAAGAAGATGTAATTAAATCTACAAAATTCCATATCCCACTAAAGAAATCATGCGCAAAATATTTTCGTATCTCGGCCCAAAGTTTTACAATAGCTTACCGCTTAATATTCAAAACAGTATAAACCAGTAAAACTTTTAACTTTTTAAAACTTAAAACATTTAAAATTATACTTATTAGCAATTATACTTATTAAAATGTAATTGCAAGGAATATTATCTTTCTTTTGAATACATGATGAAAAGGATTTATATAACTATTTGGATAAAATCAAAACCATTTTTAAATTTTCTTTAACTTAAAAAATGCAATTTCTGTGAGCAAAGATGTTTGAAAAATCATAATCAACTTAAAAATAACCATTTAAAAAATGTTTAAAAGTGACATAATACGTATTTAAAAAAACTATTAAGTAATCTTATTTAAGCAAATGACTTTCACTATAGACCTTTTTATGACAGAGGCATTTTTTATGACTTTGAAGTACATTTTTTATGACGAAAGAACAAAAATAAAAACGAAATTTCAATATGTGTGCTGGAAATAAAAAAAATGACCAGCAATAGTTTTTTTACAACGAAGATTATACCTATTATTTTCTTTCAAGTGTTACGTAAATATATATTTAATGAGTAAACGGTTTTTCTGAATACGGATAACACTTGATTTGCTTCTTCATCAACTTATGGTCCAATGATACAAAAAGATATTCATTTCAGTTTTCATCTTGTTTTTTTTTAAACATAAACCAAATAGAATTCAGTAAATATGTTCATTTTATGCAACACTGTAAAAAAGGGTTAATATTTCGAGTTCTCTTCAGTTACATTGAAGGTTAGCTGATGTTTTATACTACTAGTGTTATTTGTGTCGCAAAAGCTTAACTTAAGTATTTCATTCAGTTGCTACATTGTTCAACTAAAAAACATTCTTGTGGGAATTGCTGAGCTTAGAAGTATTCGTCCTGATTCTAGGTTTTGTGTTTTTTCCCTCTAAGTGTTTAAACTATAGCAAAAACTAAGCTTTATTGACAGATTTAGATATTATGATTAATTTCCTGTGGTCTCTGCTTAAATTTCACTTTGCCAATTTTTTACTCACACATCTTTTTGCTATTTATGTTTCTATATAATTCATTGTTGCCTTCTCTATAATAAATTATCTAATTCAATAGACTGAAATGCATGTAAGATATTTTTAAAAATCCTATATTTAGTTCAAGGACGTTAAAATTATTGACACTTTTTAAAATATAGTATGAGCTAATTCTAAGGCTATTCGTATGTTTTTATTCTTATAGGTATTCAACTATTTTCTACATTTAAAACTCAAACAAAACGGTATTATCTTATTTATGTAATGATTGTCTTAAATAAAGCTTTACTTAAAATAAAATAAAAGTATTACTTAATAGTAAAATGCATTAGTATTTTAAGAGGGATATTATAGTGTACCCATTTAATTAAATGATACATTTCTGTTACAGATCTATGATTTTTATATCATATTCTGAAGTTAGCTGCCTATACAATTTGAAAACTTACTGGATACATACAGACATCATCGCTCTTCTCTGTAAGTAAACGCATGTTTTTGTTTATATTAGTTCATAATCATAAATATTGACTGTATTAAGAATGACGAATTCCATAAAACGATTATCTTATAGCTCTCCCCCATGGTTAATACATGCTTGTATTGCAACTATCATTGAGCCAATTAAAGGAGGCCGGAGAACCAGACTGTTTGTTTCCCCTGGCTAATAAATAAAAACCTTTTTCCTAAAATTAATATTTAGTTAATTAGTTTGTACTATGAGTCTAGGTATTTAAATTAGCAAATTCAAGTATTCAGTTAAAGGCTCCGGTAGAGTCTAATCCATGAACATTACAACAAATTTAATTTTATTAAAAAAAGAAATACAAGTTAATAGAAAAATAAAACATATGTGATATGCAAAGGGGAAATACTCTTCCCGTACAGGCATAAAAGAAATATATTCATAACTGTCATAAAGAAAAAAAAATAGACTCTATAAAGAAACACAAAAAAAAATGGCAAAAAAGCTGGATAACATTATAAAGTAAAGTGCTTCAAAGTGAAAAATATATGTCAACGTCGTCAATGTTTAATAAAAATTCAAATAACATTCTTTTAAATGTTTAATATTTACTAATACTTATTAAGTGTATGGGTAAACTATTGAACAATTTAGGGCCAAGGTAATAAAAATGTTTACAAAATATGCCCTTCAAGAAGCTCGGAATTTCTAAAGTGTCTGTAGATTGAGTATTATATTGTATGCTTTTAACTTTAAATTGAGATTTATTTTGGTAAATATTGATTTAACAATCGGAATTATGGATTAACAAATAAAACTCGCATTTTGAGTGAAAATTTTCCACACAAAACTGATGAACTTGGCGCATTAGATAATTTCACCGGGAAAAATCACATTCATCGATGAGTACATAACAATCCCCTTTAATTCCCACCTTTTAGATACGTCACAGATTGAAATGCCACACCACAAAACAACAATTTTCAATCGCGAAAGTAATAACTCGCGCTCCAGCCCAATCCCTATTCACGAGTGACGAGTTAATTCGACGATGACCCTCCACGCATTAACCCTGCCTACTACTAGGAGCATTCATCTGCTACTAGGAGCATAAATTTCCCATTTGGCAGTGAAGGATGCATTTCCCGCTGCTGCGTTCAGTTTATCGGCTAAATTGATTAGTTATTCATTCCCGACTGTTGCGCCTTCTTCGTCAAAAGCCTTGAAAATCTCGCCCGGAGATGAATTAGCGCCCCGAGTCAGCGAGACAAGGTAGTCATTCAAATTGAAGCAGATTGACACGGAGTTTGTCTTAGGGTAATCCGCTGCAATACCCCTCTCCCTTAACTGAAAATCGATGCGCGCGATCCCAAAATAAAGGCAGGATTTCGGCTGTTTTGTTGTGGGGATATTTGCATACTTTCGGGAATTTCGGGGGCCCGAAGAATTTTGGGTTTGCATGGTGGGCCCGCTGAAATGTGGTGTTTTTTAGTTTTTTTTTTTAACGAAGAAGCGTCAGATGGTTAGATGTAGGTTCGATAAAGATATTTTATTTTTTAACAAGTCCACCCAAACAATTGAATCTTCAGTTTGAAAAAGGGATAAGTCCATAAAATGGCAAATTGACTTTTTGTGCGAGAAAAAATCTCCGAGCTTCGCTCTACACATGAGTGTAAAGAGGAAAAATATAAGTACCCCTATCGACAGATACAGCCACTTGAATTTGGCGAAATTAATGTCTATTTATTGTATTCTTTTTATTTAATTCGAAATTTAAGTTAATTTGTCTTTCTTTTCTTATTTTCTGTGCTATAAACTTAGTCAAAATAAAATTTGATTTTAATTTAAAAGTGTATTTTTAATCCAAGGAATGTTTGACTCCATTGATATTCACTTACTCCATTGATGGTGATTTAATGACTCAGTTTCATAACAATTTTTAATTTTATTCGTCTTAGTCTTTCTATTTTTCACTTTTGTACTGTGAACTAAGCAAAAATTTAATTTAGTTGTCGATTAAGGTGGTTTGTAAGAATTTTCTCACCTGAAATTTCAGAAGATGGAAAAAGGAAATAAGTCCACCAACTTTTATCAACTGTAAAATATTTTTGAGTATACTTGTAATGTTTTCGTTGATTATCCTGTACTCTAAATAAGGTCGTAAATTTCCAGTACAAATGTTGTGGATATACAATGAAAATTCCATTAATTTTACAATTTTTTTTCGATTTCCTCAAAACTTGGTTTTGGACTTATTCCCTTTTCCAAACTGACAATTCAATTAAAACTCTAACTTCCCTTACTACATAACTCACCCCGTATTTGTCCCGCGATTTCAAACAAAATCCCCATTCTTTAACACGCATAACTCGTAATCAGCACATTGTCGCCAGACATACAGATAAACGCTTTTCAGTTTTGAACTTCCACCATCGAAAAGCCCCGCTTAATCTTTCTGAATGAAAGTGCACGCGTTCGCTAAAGTTTACCCTCATAAGCCAAAGAAGAAAGTGAAGAAACGAATTCAAACCGAGTTCAATTGATTTCCCTTCTGAATGTTCTGAATCTTCTGAAGATTTATGGCGTGTTTCCGCGAATTTTAATTATAAACCGAGTGCACAAAACATTGTCATTCATTAGCCTTCAAAATTCTCATCGATTATTTTCTCATTTACAAAGCCCGATAGGAGGACCGCTTAGAAAATCACTGCATTGATTTAGAGCTGTAATTTCTTTTGGGCTGGGCGTATAAAACCTCTTTTAACGATTGAATATTTCATAATGAAGGAGGGGGGGTTCTGAAATGAGTTAGAATCCGGGCATTATTCAAATGTAATCTATCTGGTGCTCTTTGCTGATGCTGATGAGGATTACTGGGGAATGCACGATGCTTTTAGCGGTGATTTATAAATAGTATTTTGTTAAATGTATTTACAGCATGTTTCAACATGAAATGTTTTGAGCATAAATTTCGGGATTCAATACTGAATCAGTGTTTGAGGAAAATAACATGCTTTAATTTGTTGATTTATTTTTGTAGTACATAATAATGTTTTCTTAACGCATTTTAATCTGTTAGTTGCAGTTAATGTTTGACTTAAGTTAAAATGTTAATAAACATCTTTTTTTAAAATAAATTAACAAACCGGTTTCAAAAGTTAACTGGGTTTTGAACTTTTTCCCAACTATAAAATTTAATTTGTTTAGAGTATACTCAAGAGTATAATGTATACTCAAAAGACTAATGTTTAAAGGGTGTGTTCTTCTAAAAACATCCAAATTTTGACTTGTGTCGCAGTGAAAATAACAACGTTAAATGTATCAAAATGTGGTGAAAATTTATTATTGTAATGAAAACATTTTGTTTAACTGTAAACATTGTTTTCCAACATAGTACTGGGAATCAAATTAATTCAATAATACCAAAAACAATAAGAATACAAACTCTTATTCATCATCTCATAATAACAATTCATTTTGGAATTGACTACTTCTATTCTCGACAGCAACATTTCCTGAACGCAGTACGTCACTACGCGGAAGAAGAAAGTGGGTAAACACAAAGCCTGTTGGGTTGATAGGAGTGGTTTCGGTACGCAAATCGTGATAAAAAGACACTATAAAATGGGTTTAACAGCATAATCATATTTTAGAATTGACGTTCTACATTTCACTCAAAATTCAGACACCGCAATGGAAACTGCTTTGTTTTTTAGTGACGTCATAGGGTCAACTAACGTTGCTGTCTAGTATAGAATTCAACTTACTGTATTGAACACGATTTTAACTCATACTTTATTACTCCATTAAAAATTCAAAAGCTCTCCACAACCATTAAAAATATTGATCTTTTAAAATGTATGCTACATTTTTAGCGGTAAATTCCATTTAAAATTTATTTTGGTGATAAACATAGAGCCGTCTAATAAAACCGTATTTTACTCCACGAAACGAAAAAAAAACTACCTTATTTTTTACCATCTGAATTATTCACCCAGTAATAAATGGCCAGGTGCGCCATTTGCATTTACTCTTTTCAAATAAACTAAAAAAAAAAAAATTGAGGTTTACTCCCAACCAACTATTTTCAATACCGCTTCTATCTTTTTCAAAGAACCATATATCATTGCTTTCAACACCCCACGTCTCGATTATTATTAAAAGATATAGGCGCATGAATGGCAACCCCTTCATTATACATTGTGTAATGTTGGGCACGTCTATTCGTGGAGACGATAGATACATATAGACGCAAGTACTATTACAAAGATGCATTAGTCCGAAGTGTTACGTAGCCTGGAATATAATGGATCATGAAGTGTTGCAATGATATTCTGTCGTGCGTCGGGCCCCCTTGTTGACAAGGGTAGGCAAACGTTTTCAGTATAGGCGAAAATGGGGACGTTGAGTAATCACATAATCAAAATACGACGTGTCGATAATGTTATTGCGTGATTCCATTATCAGTGGAATCAGTGGAACATGTTTTCGCTGCATAGCTCAAAACGTTATTTATATGAGTGTGTATCAATTCTAGTGTTGGGCAACTAGTGGTCAAAAAGTAGTTAACTACCAACTACTAACTAGTCTGGGAAAATCTAGTTGCAACTAGTAGTTAACTATTTTTTCCTGAGACTAGTTGCAACTAGTAGTTAACTATTTCCCAAAGTAGTTAACTACTAGTTAACTAGTCTATTTAATTTCATAACCTATTTTTTGCCCAAATTCTAATACATCTTTCTTATCTATATGACAAAAAACTTTATGATTCGCTCAAAACGGAGCTTTATTAATGGTTATGGTATTTGAGTACTCAACTACTCTACCATGACACTGTAGTTATTAGGGTGGTCCAAAATAACAAAAGTCTGATTTTTTATCGGGGCACCCCCCCAAAAAAAAAAATGGGACCCTCGGTATAAAACTAATATTCTGAAAGTTTCAGCTCAAAAAAATAATATTTAGACCCCGCCCCCGAGCGTCAAAGTTCCAAAAAAACTTGAAATTTGGCATGTTTTCACCTATAAAATCCGAACCGGTTATTGTAAAAATACAAGAATGGTTTCATTTTGTAGATTATTTATTTAGCTTCAACTTTTTTAATTGAAACTTGTTTGTAGAACTTACAGATCAAACGATACAAGGGGTTTTACTAACTCTCCCCCGCAATATCAATTTTTTAAGGAGTGTCAGGAAATTCCTGAAAATGTTTCAGCTACCGTAAAATGGTTCAAAAACATATAAATAATGGTTATTGACTGCATAGGTATAAAATTTAAGAGATTTACAATGAAAAAAATAATAATTTTTGTTCTTACTCTGTTAATTTCTTAACTATCTTAAAATAATTCAAATAAAATACATAAATTAATTTTTTAAACTAGTTAATAAATGCATAAGGTGTAAAAGTTGACAAATAAGCAAAAAAATTTCAAATTTATTAATTTTAACCCATTTTCAAAATTTTTCTCTTCACTGAGTTAGGTGTAAGAAGACTGAATGGTGTATTTTCCCACAAGATCGCCCTATTTTAGAAGTTTTGAGAGCGGTATTTGACTTAAAAAATGGGATCAACTACAGGACCTCCACCTGAAGTTTTTAAAAGTTTCAATTTAAAATGGACTTAAATCAATAAAAATAGCTACGGAAAAAGAGTTGATAAAAAGAGGTCAAGTTAAAATCAAAATGGCATCGGAAATGTTGGAAGCTTCATAACGGGGCTTGATACATCGAACCAAATATCAATTAGAGCCCCAGGTGCCATGCATCATGCTAGTGCTAGATAGATGACAAATGCCCTCTATTGAGTGAAAATTATTTTCGGGTACAAATTCCCTCTAACTCTTACAGAGATAGATATACATACCATTAGAAGTATTTGTATTACCTTAATAAACATCAAAATTAAAGTTTGGTTAAATGCACCAAAGAAATTTGTAACTATTTACGAAAAGTAAATGTAGAAGTATCAAGAGTTATAACCACAGTACCATAGTTTAAGAACTTGGTGTCTTAAATCCTGAGACATTTGAATTTTTGACGAAAGTTTTGTAAAAGAAATTAAAATTAACCTGCCTTTGTCTAATGAGGAATACTAGATGAAGACTATAGTGAGGAAAATAGAATAATAAAAGTGAAAGTGAAAAGTTTCCATTAATCAAAATACTAGCTAATAGTTTCAGAAAATTATCACCTTCCCCCGAACCTAATAAAATTTACCCGAACCTAATGTATTGCTCCTATGGAGCTGACAGGGGCTTCCCCCGAACCAGGTTCGTAAGTTCGGGCACTTTTTCCAGGTCCGATCTAGATTATAGAATGATGCATGGCACCTGGGGGTCTATTTGATATTTGGTTTGATGTATCAAGCCTTATAAATATTTGGCCCTTGGAATACTTCCCTGTAGTCTTGAAAGATATTTGAGGTTTTTCAATTGTCCAGGTATAAGCTTCCAACATTTTCAATGTCATTTAATTTTAACTCTTGACCTCTTTTTATCAACTCTTGCTCCGTAGCTATTTTAATTGATTTCAGTCCATTTTAAATTGAAACTTTTAAAATCTTCAGGTGGAGGTCCTGTAGTTGATCCCATTTTTTAAGTCAAATACCGCTCTTAAAACTTCTTCTAAAATAGGGCGATCTTGTGGGAAAATACACTATTCAGTCTTCTTACACCTAACTCAGTGAAGAGAAAAATTTTGGAAATGGGTTAAAATTAATAAATTTGAACTTATTTTGCTTATTTGTCAACTTTTACACCTTATGCATTTATTAACCAGTTTAAAAAATTAATTTATGTATTTTATTTAATTATTTTAAGATAGTTAAGAAATTAACAGGTAAGAACAAAAATTAGTTTTTTTCTTTGTAAATCTCTTAAATTTTATACCTATGCAGTCAATAACCATTATTTATATGTTTTTGAACCATTTTACGGTAGCTGAAACATTTTAAGGAATTTCCTGACACTCCTTAAAAAATTGATATTGCGGGGGGAGTTAGTAAAACCCCTTGTATCGTTTGATATGTAAGTTCTACAAACAAGTTTCAATTAGAAAAGTTGAAGCTAAATAAATAATCTACAAAATGAAACCAGTCTTGTATTTTTACAACAACCGGTTCGGATTTTATAGGTGAAAACGTGCCAAATTTCGAGTTTTTTTGGAACTTTGACGCTCGGGGGCGGGGTCTAAATATTATTTTTTTGAGCTGAAACTTTCAGAATATTTGTTTCATACCGAGGGTCCCATTTTTTTTTTTTTGGGGGTGGTGCCCCGAAACTTTGGACGAAAAATTTTTTCCCCATGTTAACCTGGACCACCTTAGTTATAAATAGCAGTGTAATTTTTGTATATTTTGATAAAAATTTTAAATAGTATTTTTGAAATTTCAAACAAATTTTTTTTAAAGTAGTTGAAAATTTGAAAGTAGTTTCAACTAGTAGTTATTAAAAAAAGTAGTTCAACTACTAGTTAAACTAGTTGAAACCAAAAGTAGTTAAACTACTAGTTAACTACTAGTTGATCAGTAGTTAACTACTAGTTGCAACTAGTTCTAGTTAACTAGTGCCGAACACTAATCAATTCAATAGGTATTCTTTTTACTTGCTATGCAAATTAACTTTGAAAGATGGTTTAAATTTTTCATGTACTTATAAAGAAATAGTTGTATAAATTATCAGGCATTCTATGCATCTAGTAATTATTTAAAATGTATTATTTGTAAATTGTGTGTGTTCTGTTATATTCGACAGCAACGTTTCTGAACCCTACAACGTCACTAACAAACAAAATAGGGAACGTACCCACTACGTGACCTATTTTTTACTATTTTTGCCCCCCCCCCCCTTGGTGACCATCCGTAATATATGCCAAGACCCCCCCCTCTAGTGTTCACGTAGTGGTTCATAAATACGGTTTTTAATCATTTTTAGCAAACTGAAAGTTAAAAAAAGTTAATTTGGCTTAATTTATCTGTATTAATACAGCGCTTGCCTCGTGACGGCAAGAGTGCGTGCATGCAAGTGGAAAATATATTATCAAGAAGAAAAAAACTTATGTAAAAGTTATTGTAACAGTAACTTAATTTACAAAAACAAGTATTTTTTCATTACTTTTTGACTACGTGACGAAACCACCCTAAGCCCCCCCTCCCCCTTGTGACCAAGTGTGGTATTTTGAAGACCCCCCTCCCCCCGGAAACAGGTGACGTATAATTAAAAACTTTGGTAATGTATTTATATTATTTAAATTAATTCCTTCAGGAAAATTATCACAGAAAACTTCATAGTATATGTAAGGAACACATTCACCTTTCTTTCATAAATATTTCTTGAATTCTCTAAATTATGCTATACTATCGTAAACTGGATGCTAATTCCTTAAAATTTGTCATGTTTACTTTTCAATTTCTCACACTTTCATATTATATTTTATGGGATTAAACTATGCAAGTGCACATCCTTTAATTTAAAAAAAAAGTGGGAATTAATTCTGAATTTAAACTATTCAGCCTGCAGATAAAAGATATTTAAATTTAAATTGATAACATTGTATTTCAAGAAGTTCTCTATTGTTTTAATTGACAGTTGGAGTATTCAAATTCTTAGAAAACATGTATGAGAGGAATAAAATATTGTGAACGCTAAGCTGATATTATCTTTCTTTAATAATGTTATAATTGTTAAACTAAAATTTCACATAACTGGGAAGAAAAACTGAAAATAATACAATTAATACAACTAAATATACAAAAAAATTGGGAAAACATTCATATATCATTTTAAAGTTATCAGCACTTTAAGCTACATTTTGTTATTAATCCACTTATATGTATTTTTCTCCTAAACTAAATTCTTCTGTAAGTTTCATTTCAGTTTCTCCAAGATTTTATCTAAAGCTGTTATTTCCCTGGGGATTCTACGTAACTCGATACAACATTTCTATTATCAAATTAAAACTGCTTCGAGTTATTCCTTACTGAACAACATAAAAAGACCTTTGCAATAAAGGCAATTATTATCTATTAGAATAAAATCTTATGAATAACTTTAAAGTAATTTCTAGACTTTCTCACAATTTGATTTTTCTTGAGAAAAAATTTAAAATTATAGATCAAAGTAAATCTTAACATTCTACCCCTCAGTGTGGCTTTTGAAACTAATTATCTAAATCCCAAATATCATCAGTTTACTAAATTCAATGGAAAATAACACAATATTTCCTTATAGTATTTAAAAACATTAGTATTTGATTTTAAAAAATAATATCAATATCCTACTAATAACCCAAAGATATCTCTTGAAAAGCTAAGTTTGAAATGGAATATATTTTTATTATAAATAACTTAGCAACTTTAGATTTTGTTATTATGTATTAAATTTTTTCATCACTTTGGAAACTTCACTATTTTGCTTTTTTTTCTTCTAAATATTATGTTATTACTTTAATTAAATTAAATAAATATAGTATTTAATAATACTAAAATTTATTTTTCAAAGGAATAACAATATATATATATATATATCCTTTATTAAAATTAAGTTTTACAACTTAAAGTTATTAAATACTTACTAACACCACCAAAAAAAAACCACTTCCAATTGTCAACAACAACAAAAAAAACATTTTTCTTCTAACTTTTTTTTCTAATCTTCATAATCAAAAGAATAAATACAAAAATGTTAAGCTTTTTCGTAGACATATCACACAAGTAGGAGAATTTAATTTGACTAACTCATAAAAAATAGATTATCCTTTATTCCTAAAGTCCAGACTGCTAGCAAAAGTAATGGATTGGAATCCGCAAATACATCTTGATTCCAACTTTTAACCATCTAATCAATATAATCTATCTATTGTAGCACCAGTATCCTTAACAAAGACACATTATGAATAAATTTTAACTGTTTGCATTGAGCACATGATATGAAAAGAATTATTATTTGCTTTCCCTCGGCTTTTATTACGAATGAATACTCAAAAGAGAGAGATTTTCATACGAACCTAACATAGATTGTAACATACATAAAGTTTACCCAAAAAAAAACCAAGCGAACCGAAGCAAAAAGTCTGGATGGGAGTGACTAGAATTTTTCCCGCGCTAAACCAAACGGCAAAAGCACTTGTTCGTAAATTTGCCATGCACTCAACTAAAAAGCGTTCTAGTTAAATAAACATCTCGAAATCCGCATTTTATATCGGCCTTATTATTAAAAGCCCGACGATAAGAAATTGGAGTTAAACATCAAGATAAACAAATAAGAACGCCAAATTAACTCCCATTTCTAATGAGGTGGAGCCCCTTCAGAAACAAAGGCCGCCCCGGAGAATGGGGGGAAAAAACGGGATTTCGTGATTTTTCACGAATCCTGTGGGAGAAGGTTGCTTATTTTTTAACGCTACAATAACCCCAAATGCACCTGAATGTTCAGCTCGTTAAAATCAAGTGCAGTTTATTCCGGCCCGTAGGATTGCTATTCACTTCTGGTTTCCCTTATTCGCCCGAAATCTGATCGATCCTTCTTTGCTTAGTTTTTCCAGCAGGCCTTTTGAATTCCCCTCCTTTGTTATTTTCTTCCTCCCGCCATTATTAATCTTTATTATGATGGAAAAGTGTTCGTTCGAACAGCTGGGTGCATTCCTACGTTATGGCTGCTGCCGCCGTAATGGCCCGCTTTCGGCATAAATTATAGAAAATGTTATTCGATATCGGGGAAGTCTTCAAGGTCTTCGGAAAGTTCAATTCGATCTCTCTTTAAGTGCCTTCTTCCCAAACAAGGCAGTAGTAAAAAAAATCATGTGCCCACCTTCTTACACTTTATATCCCTTCCACGTACTAGATTCGCTTTATCCCTCAAAGAATGCCAGGCTGCAAAGTGTTTATATCAGTCAACGAAATTCAATCTTTGGCTTGTCAGATTTAATGGTTCTTTTTGGGGGCAGCATGCGGTCTAGATTAATGGGGAATTTATTGGTAGTTAAATTTTTTCGTAACGTTTTCATTTCGTTGTGAGAGCAGCTTTTCGTACTTTTGAATATTTTAACAGATATGAAAGTCACTACAGTTGATGACAACGTAAAATGAGGTGCGAAAAAACTGGTACGTATAACAAAAGTATTTTACAGTATTATGTAGTATTTTTTATTTTTAAAAGAATGAACACTACATTACTTTATCATTTGTGAATACCAACTGAAGGAAAAAAAATAGTAGGATGTTTAGAGACATCAGTGTTCCAATAAATATTCTCGTTTCCTTAATATACCTACAGTTAAATTTTTCTCTGTGTTTTTTTCTGCGAGTTCAAGTAAATAACCCAATCCTTTCACTTTTGGTTCTATACTGTACTAGGCAGCAACGTTAGTTGATCCTATGACGTCACTAACAAACAAAGTAGTTCCCATCGTGGTGTCTGAATTTGAGTGAAATGAAGAACGCCAATTTAAAAATATGATTAATTTGTTAAGCCCATGTATATATAGCGGCTTTTTTATTACGATTTGCGTACCGAAACTCCTCCTAGCCACCAACAGGCTTTGTGTTTACCCATTTTCTCCTTCCGCGTAGTGACGTACTGGGTTCAGGAAACGTTGCTGTCGAGTATAGACAGCAACGTCTCCTGACCCTATGACGTCAACACACGGAAGGAAAAACTGTGTAAACAGAAAGCCTGTTGGGTTGCTAGGAGGAGTTTCGGTAAGCTCATCGTGTTTAAAAAGACGCTATATATACGTGAGTTAATGAAACTAATCGTATTTCTAAATTGACGTTCTTCATTTCACTCAAAATTCAGACACCGCGATGGGAACTAATTTGTTTGTCATAGGGTCAGGAAACGTTGCTGACGAGTATAGTTTTCCGTGTAATCAAACATTTATTCTCGACTGCGTTTATTAATTATTGTTTAATTACGACATCGGCATAAAAATTTTACGACTCTTACAAGCGATTCCTAAGCACCTAAGCCAGAAACGTTTAACACATGTAACTAAGCATCCCATTCCCCCTATAAAACGAAATTACCACCAATCCCGACTAAGTATTTATCCCCTTACGCAAAATATGTCTTCAAAACCCACACCCGATCTTATCAAGGCGACTTTTACACTTGCCGTAAAGATTGGAATTTATGCGCAGAAGGCAATTAACCGCTAGTAAACCGCCTTATAAGGATTTTCCAACATCGGCGAGTTGAGGCACGTGTGACGCAACTTTTCAGTCTAATCGTCGAAGTTGATCCTGGCGGATAAATTACCTGCGAAACTTAGTCTTGAAAACAGCAAGGTGAAAAAAAGGCGGCCGCTGAATTAGATCCCCTTACTCAAAATCACTCAAGGCAAGGTGTAAGAGTCCGCCATAAAAGTAAAACGTGCTCTGCTCGTTGATTGGCCGAGCTCCAGCCGAGCTATAACGCTCATGATAAACGAAAGGAGATCCGGTGTCGCGGTCAAAGTTCGATGTCCATCACATTGATTTGATTTGCTTAGCTCAATGCAGCAACAAAAGGAAACTTGGCCCTGTCAGGAATGCCTCTTCTTCGCTATGCTTAATTTGTTTTCGGGTTTGTTTCTACTTCACTTAGTCCGAGGTAGGTTGTTGGTAGGTATGGTGGTTAGTGTGCAGTTAAATGGTTAGAAAGCTGTAAAGAAATTGTATTTTTAAAGGGTTTGAAACTGTAAACGTTGCATTATGTGTTGTAATTACTATGTTCACTTACAAACTTTAAATCAGGGTTAAAACTAAAGCATAACAACTATATTCTACAGCAACGTTTCCTGACCATATGACCACTCTACGAAGAAGCAGAAACTGCGTAAACAGAAAGCCTGTTGGGTTGCTAGGAGGAGTTTCGGTACGCAAATCGTGCTAAAAAGACGCTATATGTACATGGGTTTAACAAAATAATCATATTTTTAAATTGACGTTCTTCATTTCACTCAAAATTCAGACACCGCGCTGGGAACTGCTTTGTTTGTTAGTGACGTCAAAGGGTCAATCGAAGGGGGCTGTCGAGTATAATAGCACTTGTCATAACTGTACTGTAAGTGAATAAGTGGTCAAATGGAGTAAGATTAGCTTCTTTTCTATAGAATAATTCGACTATGGTTTGACAATTTTCTTTTCACCACCATTTTAAAAGATTGGAAAATTTGATCTAAAAATTAACTTAAAATGGATGTATTGTGTACTTCACACCAACAAAAACTGTTTCACTGGTCAAAAGTATATTTCTGTCTTGCCTGGCGCATAACGCTCTAGTAATCCAATCCGCTTTCGTCATAAAATCCAACCTAGCAAAACGTTAAAGAGCGTCAATTTAAAAATATGATTATTTTGTTAAACCAATGTATATAGTATATAGCGTCTTTTTATAACGATTTTGAGCACCGAAACTCCTCTAAGCAACCCAACAGGCTTTCTGTTTACGCAGTTTCTGCTTCGGCGTAATGACGTCATAGGGTCAGGAAACGTTGCTGTCGAGTATAGTAATTCAAACAAAAAGGTGATACATTAAAAGTATTAAATTAATCAAACAATTTCTATATAAGTCACCATTTGGCAAATTTCAGAAGATTCAGTGAATTCTTTGAATTATTACCATAAACACAAATATATACAACTAACTGTTTGAATATAGAACAAACAAATCTGAAGATAAAATAACATTTCGTTTCAGATGATTTCCATTTCTGTATCATAACCGAGAGTATCCTTTCTTTTAGCCAGTTAGTCATTCAATCCCTCGATTTCCTCAAAAGAACAGTTTTTCCTTTTCAAGCATGAAACCGAAATAGCCATCAACGCTTCGAGTCC
Source organism: Tetragnatha montana (assembly GCA_963680715.1). Classification (NCBI taxonomy): domain Eukaryota; kingdom Metazoa; phylum Arthropoda; class Arachnida; order Araneae; family Tetragnathidae; genus Tetragnatha; species Tetragnatha montana. The sequence continues at coordinate 4,260,555 of OY796684.1, read as the reverse complement.
CGCAATAATTGTTAAACACCCACCGAAATAAATAATTAAAGAAACTGTTGCCATTCCACATCAACAATACGATTTGAAAAATTAGCAGTTAATTACAAATTGAAAGGTTTTATGTATCCCTTTAATTTTCAACAGCCCATTAATTTAATTAAAACAGGAACCACAAAATTCTCAAGCTAGTAATTAAAACACATTTTCTCCTACGCTTTTTCCATTTTCGCCCTCCATTTCCGAAATTAACTTATTCTTTTTGCTCACAACTAATGACTAGAAATCCTTCCATTCGAAGCAGCAGAATCTTCTCCAACAGTCCCTCCCAAGTCGTTGGAAGGATTCAATTGATATGACTTTTCAGGTGCATTCGAATTGATTACGTACACCCCTTTTTTTTCCTGCTCCATCCAGCGTTTAATTAATTTATTTTATGTATGTTTGATACTTAAATATACGGAGCAGCGCAATCAATTTTCTCTAACTCGTTAGTTTGCATTTATTAACGGTATCGTGTCCTTTAGTTGCTGCACTAGGAATCAAGTGTCATTAATTTCCTAATGTGATTGGGTAAAGAAAAGCGATAACGAATGACTTTCCGATAATTAATTTCATTAATTGGGATTATTGACTCGACAATGACAACATTCTCCTAGTTCGTGACACTTACGTTTACGGGCATTTTGAAGTTTAGCTTCCGTGAAATAAGGGGCTTCTTTTCTATGGGTCCTTTCACCCTATTCAAAGCTCATTCTAACTAAGCCTTAGTTTAATGAAATCAAAACTTGAAAGTTTTTAATTAGCCTTGTTTTGTAACTATTCGATTTATTAAGTTAAGCTAGGAGAAGGGAGGTAGTAATTCTAACTGGGTTTGGAATATGTCTCCTTAATGTAGTAAGCTTCATCCAGAAGTTATTCTAAAGAATCCATAGAAAATTTCCCAGCAAAAAAAATCTGCAAAATTAGTTAAAAAAAACGTCTTAAGTGCAGTTTTCTTAAAGAAGGCTGCAGTTATTGTGTAGGAATAGGATTTTGAAGCCTTTCAGCATGTAAGTCTGCAGTTTTTCTACAGAAATTTCGCATCCATTATAAAGACATTTCAGCAGTCTTGAAAAAAAAAACTGCAGGTTTTCTGAAGACACTGCAGACTAAATGTTTCAATTCCCTTCACTTTTTTTGAAGCTATTTCGCAGAATTTTTTTGGTTGAGTTGTCCTCTTGTAATTTAAATAAGGTGTAGGGAATAAAAACAAATGGACACTGTATATCTTTATTCGTTACTGTCTACTCGATAGATATTATTTACGATTTATATCTATCCAAATTATCTACTATACATTTTCAACTAATTTATTTCCCAGTTAAGTAAGTTGTTTAAGTAATGTATAAATTTAAATAATTATAAATGAATTCAACAAAATTAAACATTTTAACTAATTTTATTTCACATTTATATTTGTTTCAGGGTTTAAGTAATGCATAAATTCAGTTAATTATAAACGAGAAAAATTTATATTTACAACAAAACGAGCAATATTAACAACAATAAAATAAATATAATTTAATACAATTCAAGTATTATATGAAAAATGATAGGAATTATACTTCAAATCTGACTTTCAAATCTCTAATATGATGTAAAAAAAATAAAATCTGAATTAGTATAATGTAATTACATGTGCAAGTGCATTGTGTATTTGAATTTAAAGCTTGAATAATCCCAAGAAAATCCTACAATGTCATTTGTAACTCTCAACAGGGTTGAAATTAACATTCAAACCAGACACATGAAACAATTATAAAGAGACGTCTAGCACCCTTAGCAACAGAACATAGATTAGCACAAGCATCAACATTAAAGCTGCTTTTCCGCCCGTCAATCTTAGATACACTATTATTCTGAGACAGACTCGAAAGTTTTACGTACTGAGTGAGTGTCCGAAAACTGTTTCGTGTAACAAATGTTATTAAAATTAATAACGATAATATTACGGTTGGAATTCGGTAGTCCTTTGTGTCAATCCAACTGTGAGAAGTTTGATAAATTGTGGTGCACACACACGTATGCGTGTTAACCTGAGATGTCATTCCATACGGAAACGGTTTTTACCGAAAGAGTTTTACGTAATTATGGATGTTTTTTTTTTTGCAAAAGGAAAAGTTTTTTTTCGTGATTGTGAGAAATATTTTAAACTTTTATTTGAAAAAAGTTACTTTTGAAGATAAGGAGAAATTACTCACGCGATGGGACTCACATATAAAGTAAATATAACTTAAAGTGTGCTGTTTGAATTATGATAGTTCTCACACCAGTGATTATTTTTTAAACAATGAGTGGAACGTATCGTGAAAAGTCACTATTACAGTATGTTCCTAGAAAATAGGATATGAATGTCTGTAAGTCAAGTAAGGGTAAATGTGGAAAAACACTTTGTAAGAGGGAAACAAATAAAACTAAAAATGCGATCGTGTGTTTTTAACCTGAAACCAGGTCCGATTTTTCGCATTTTACTCAAAATTAAATGCATTAAAGCAGGTTTTGGAAATCAAATGTGATCAATAAATTCAAACCCAGCTTCTATTAAGTTACTGAAATTGGCTTCGCTGATTAAATCAAAATAAGATTATATTTACTCACCACTCAAATAGTTAGAAAAATTATATTATCAGCCAATTTTTTTTGTCATTATATATGTGGCAAATATGACGTCATTATGTATTATTAAACTTTTGTTAAACAGTAGCAAAAGTGTGAATAAATCGTCTAAAAAAAGAGGTTGAGTATTCTCTTCGTTATACTTATTATGCATACGAAGTTATAAAGTTCATTTCTTTTTGCGCCATGCACAATTTCACCAGCACACTAAACCCGCTATTCAACTAGGCCAAATTTTGGAAATCCACCTAATACTATTCTTTAAGAATATATAATTTGCGAAATACAAACTATACTAGACAGCATTTTAAGTTGACCCCCTACGACGTCACTAACAAACAAAGTAGTTACCATCACAGTGTCTGAATTTTGAGTGAAATAAAGAACGTCAATTTAAAAATATAACTTATTTTGTTAAACCCATGTATATGTATAGTGCTTTTTAATCACGATTTGCGTACAGAAACTCCTCCTAACAACCCAACAGGCTTTGTGCTTACCGGTTTCTGCTTCCGCATTTGTGACGGTTCTAGAAACGTTGCTGTCGAGTATAGGGAATCGTTTTAAATACTTCAATTATAGGACTACATAGATGTGATGTTAATGTAAAACTCGAGTTACACTGTTTGAAACTTTTTAGTGTCAAATCGCTTATTGTTATCAATCGTATATTGTTATAATTATACAATTGAACAAATGTGATCACATTAAGCGGAGTCGACTGTACTTCTTTCGAAAAGAGTCCATGCATAACACAACACTGTCTTGCTTCAAATATTGAAGTACATTCAACAGCAACATTTCCTGAACCCCCCAGGAGAAAATGGGTAAGAATGGGAAGGAGAAAATGGGTAAACACAAAGCCTGTTGGGTTGCTAGGAGGAGTTTCGGTACGCACATCGTGATAAAAAAGCACTATATACATGGGTTTAACAAAATAATCCTATTTTTAAATTGACGTTCTTCATTTCACTCAAAACTCAGACACCGCGATGGGAACGAACTACTTTGTTTGTTAGTGACGTCATAGGGTCAACTAACGATGCTGTCGAGTATAGTGGAAAAAACTCCACCCTAAATTCAATTACGTCTCTCAATTAAACCTCTGAAAACTCCATCGCCGATTCCAAACCTTCCAAAAAAAACCCCTCAAAACTCTTACTTTTTCAAAAAATCCATCGCTTTCATCCCCGGCCCCACTCATCAACAAGTTAGTAGTACCAAAAACGACCATCAAGCACTACAGCTTCCACTTCTTCCTGTCAACAACCCACCCAATGCGGAGGGAGAGTGGACATAACCGGCTGCTTTAATTAAAGTCGGGGCACAATGGGCCAGGGGAGGACCTCTCCTGGACACAATGCCATCGTTTCCTTGGTGTGTTAATTAACGGTCAGCCAGCGTGGAGATTCGCCAGGTGTCCGGCAGCATCTTCTCTTGACCACTTTGGAAGAGATCTTGAGAAGTGCCTTCTTTTGTACACTTCTGGAGAGGGAGCTGGATTTTTTCCACGTTGCAAGGATTGGTTCATATGTTATAAGGGTGGAACGGTATTTCCAGCTATGGGGATTTTTTCCGCTTGTTTGTATTGTGCCTTTTATTCTGCTGCATTGAATTAAAAGTATTTTGATTAGATATACCTACACTGTAAAAAAAAAATCCCGTAAAATTTACGGTTTTAAACTGGCAGCTGGGTTGGTTGTGGAAAACCGTAAAAATTACGGAGTAAATCCGTAAAAACAACGGTGTTTTACCTTGCAAAACCAAAATCACGGGTTAAAATGGTATAAAGCCGTTGTTTTTACGGATTTACATGGATTAAAATGGAAGAACAAAACGCTCAGTTATCGACGCTTTTGTAGCTCTTGAGAGGGCGGCGAGAAATATGGGACTTGTTATAAATGCAGACAAAACAAAGTTTTTGATAGAGACAAATAAAACTCTTGATCCCTCTCCTCTCAAGATAATGACCTACTCTTTTGAAACTGTAACCCAGTTCAAGTATTTAGGAACCTTAATATCAAGTCGCAACAACCAAAAAATCGAAATAAATAACAGAATTTTCATGGCTAATAGAAGCTTTTACGGCCTCAAAAACCAATTCAAATCTAAGTTCATCAGTGTGAAGACAAAGTTAAGCATATATAAAACTTTAATCAGGCCTATAGTTATGTATGGAAGCGAGTGTTGGACCCTCAATAAAACAGATGAGGAAAAACTGCTGATCTTTGAAAGAAAAATATTGAGGAAAATATTTGGACCAATTCAAGAAAACAACGTGAGGAGGATTCTTTACAATCACGAAATTTACGAAAAATATGACAAATTTGGTGGGACCGTCATTGTGAGAACTATCAAGGCGTCACGTATTAGGTGGCTGGGCCATCTCTTCAGATATCCCGATGCCGCCCCTGCCAAAAAAGTGACTTTCTCCAGAATTGAAGGGATTAGACGAAGGGGAAGACCACCTACAAGATGGATGGATGATGTTGAGGGGGACCTCAAGCTACTGGGAATTAACCGATGGCGGGCCGTCGTACCAGACAGGGCCAGATGGAGGAGAATCTGCGAGTCAGCCTTGGCCTGTAAAAGGCTGTTGAGCTTGTGAAGAAGAAGACATGGATTAAAATGGTAAAACGCCGTTGTTTTTACGGATTTACTCCGTAATTTTTACGGTTTTCCACAACCAACTCAGCTGCCAGTTTAAAACCGTAAATTTTACGGGAATTTTTTACAGTGTATCTTTCGTGTCTTTTTTATAATCTACCTTTCCCATTTTTCTTAATTTCTCATTACACATAGTGACTCGTATACTTTAAACGTAGAACGTTATTTTGAGTTATAGATAGTTATAATGCTTTCTTCTCTTGTTTGTATATAGTCATTCATTCATCTGAATGAATAAATATGATTGAATTTTAAATATTTTAAAGTATGCTTGTATTTTATGTTATCTAAATATTAATAGTATTGAGCCATAACTAATTTCAACGGTATGTACTGTTTATTTTGAAGGTAGTCTCAAGTCCCTTTCCCAGTGTTGAGGGATATTTAAATCTTTCAATTCTAAACCGCCTGAAATTGCCATTGAATCACGCAGGACTGAAAGGGTAAGTTGTATTAGATTGAAACTTTAACACTCCTACAAATTAACTTAGAGAGATATTAAGAAAAGGGTTACTTTTAGAAAAGTATTTGTCGAATAAGCAGCATTTAATGAAGGATTATTGAAAATAATAGACTAAGTTAATTTTTTAAATCAAAAGCACATATGATACCTGAGGCTTGCACGCTACACAAAAACGACATTTTCAAAAATGAGTAAAAAATTCTCGAATCTACTATATAAACTATACAATAAATCTATGCAATATATATGTATGTGAGTATGTCACATAACCAAACTGGCCCCAAATCAAAATTTGCTCAAGTTTGAAACATGTTGGTCTTCATTTCTGAAATATGAAGGTCGGTTCAAAAATGGTATTAAATTTGCTCATTTTTGAGTGAGTGCATATTTCAGATCTATAGCATTGGCCACTATTCTTCTGCGTGACGAGTGCATATAAAGAATGTAATTGTTTCATCTCTTAATGTATATTTTAAAATGTGTTTGGCAGAATTGAGCTAAATCACGAGATACATGTATTTTGCGTTCAAATTATAAAGCTTAGTTAGCTGCATAAACAACCTAATAATAAACTTATGCTCGACAGCAACGTTTCCTGACCCTATGACGTCACTACGCTGAAGCAGAAACTGCGTATGCAGAAAGCCTGTTGGGTTGCTAGGAGGAGTTTCGGTACGCAAATCGTGATAAAAAGACGCTATACATGGGTTTAACAAAATAATCATATTTCTAAATTGATGTCTTCATTTCACTCAAAATTCACAGACACCGCGCTGGGAAATAATTTGTTTGTTAGTGACGTCATAGGGTCAGGAAACGTTACTGTCGAGTATAGAAATTTTTATGGAAAACTATGGGAAAGACATTGCCTTAAGCACAAAATTCTTTTCCTTTAACCAAAACTAGTAGTAACTTATAAAAGGTAGTAAAAATTATTGACATAACCACTTATAAGTACTTACTAAAAAGTTTTCTCTTATTATACATTTGGGAGATTATGCTTTAGTAGATGCTTGAGAATGGTCATAATCTTTTCTCTTAATTTTGCATGATAATTGCAAGTTGCTCTTCATGAAAAAGTTTAATGAACTTGGTGGTTAATGGAATGAATAATTATATTTGTTTCATTGTGTGGCGTTTAAAAAAATGGTAAAAAATGTTCTGAAATGAAAGGTTCATAAGGTTTTCCTACATTTATATAATATAATAGTAACTACACTGAGAAAAATGAAGATTTCAAATCTGAGTGCATCGATAGTTTCATTTTGATATGAAACTTTTTTTTTCAAGTATGAAAACACAATTCTTTATATTTTGAAATACCAGAAATACTAACAAGGAAACGTTCTCCAGGGTGAACTCACAGAATTGGACGAAAATTTAACAGGGGTTAGTATATGACTCAAAACACCTTCTGTAAAAAAAATTAGCTGCTAAATTACAGTAGAAAAGCTGTAAAAAATTATTTAAAATTATCATATTTAACGCCAAATGTAACCCTACTAGGCGAAGATGCTTCCTTTGGCTCTGTGCCAAATGATAGAATAAACTGGCCGCGTTTTCTTTGAAGTAGTAGTTTAAATAAGCGAATAAAAAAAAATGGTTCATCAAATACAAAAAAGGATTAAAAATGAATTAAAGGAGGAAAATTAAATTAAAGGAAAGGAAATTAATTAAAAAAACTGTTGTTTTAATGGATATTCTGAAGTACTTTTAACAAAATATCTCAATTTCACGTTAAATACAAATTTAATAATTCCATCAGATAGAAAATTCGCCAAGTCGCCAAGTGGTGTTAACTGAATGTGGTTGGTATCTCAGATCCCAATTTTCAAAGTTAATTTACCTACTCCTTTCCTAATGAAATTTAGCAGCTAATTTTTTCACAGTAAGTTTTTTTAGCCATCTTCTTATGCCTGTAAAATTTTCATATAATTTTGTGAATTCACCCTGAGAACGTTTCCTGTAAGCTTCAAACAATTCAATAGTCACCACTCAAATTATATGTATTTTTGTTTAATCTTTGCAGTTTATGCTATATGTTTTTGAACCATTTGATAAATCTCCTATTATTTTAAGACGTGATAGCCCGCCTCGCTGGATGCGGTATCACACTCTAATAACAAGTAGACTTTTCATGTTCTGATAAAATACTGCACTATCATCAAAAAAGGTAATTTTGACAAAGTCCATGATGTATGTTTTTTGAGTACCTGCATATTTTCAAAAATGACTTTATGCATTTTTCCAACAAAGTAAATTTATTTTTGGAGCCAGTTTGAGTTTGTGAAATACTCAGTTTTGATAATGCCGTTTTAAGAGTGTAGGATTTCTCCTGTTGTAAACGCATTATTATTCAAATTACTTTGCATAGCCATCATTTGACCTGATATGTAGATAAAAATAAATGAGCAATAATTTTTGTTAAGCCGAATATAATGTATTAAATTACATGATCTACATATTTCCAAAAAATAACCCTCAGAGCTTTGCTTATACTGTATAAAAGAAATTTGAATCTTGAGTTAACTACTAAAACACGTTTTTCGTAGGTTACACATATCTGTTAATATATACATTGTCAGACTTAGTGTAGTGATTCAGACTAAGGTATCTATTCACAGAATACATTGTTGAGAATTTTACAAGCTGCCGTGAAATCAACCCCAGAACTACTGTAATATTACAAACGCTTACGCAGCTCAAGTTAGTCATGAATTTGATTTGGTTGCACGATGAGCAATGCACTTAGTTACAGTTAATATACTGCTTGAAGTTTATCATTTCGCTGAATAGTGGGTTATGTAACGGCTCACAGTTTAACCATAATCAGAGATTGTGTACAAAGATTATTTAAAAAATTTTTTTTGCAATTTTTGTAATGAACCTAAATACCTATATTTTAATTAACAAATAGAGGTAACTTGTTTGTATTTGGTTTAAAAGAAAAATGTTTGTCATTAAATATTTACTGAGAATTTTCATTTAACTTAGAATTTTAAATTTACAGATTGAGTAATTAATATATGGTACTTAAATTATTTCTGAACCATTTATAATTTCATAAAAATAATAAATTCACATTTATAAAACTTCAACCAATTCATGGTTATGCTCTTATAAACCTTCTATAGCTTGAAAAAAATATAAAAAATAGTACCTATATAATATTGCTCATGGAGTGTGATTTTTTCTTTTTTTTTATACTTCTGGCTTTTGAAGTTTCTCTCGTGTTAGTGTTATTGCACTACTTTTGCACTACTACACTAGTGTTTTATGAACCTATCATTCACTATACTCGACAGCAACGTTTCCTGAACAACAGCAACGTCACTAACAAAGTATTTAAAGTAGTTATCAGCGCGGTGTCTGATATTTGAGTAAAATGAAAAACGTCAATTTAAATATATGATTATTTTGTTAAACCCATGTATATAGCGTCTTTTTATCACGATTTTCGTACCGAAACTCCTCCTAGCAACCGTCTTTCTGTTTGCGCATTTTCTGCTTCCGCGTCGCGTCTTGACGTCTTAGGGTCAGGAAACGTTGCGGTGCAGTATAGAACATGATATCTTTTTATAGATGGCTATGGCCTCTCTGTGTGTGGCTGATTGAACACAGTCACCAGTAAAAAGCTATAAAATGTTTTCAATATATCTTTTGATATGTAATTATAGGAATCTTATACTATCTTGATATTAATTTGTTAATCACTATGCGAGCAATCGTGGTGAATGTAAGTCAGAAATATCTGGAAATGTTTCTGTGTATACTCGACAGCAACGTTTCCTGAACCCAGTACGTCACTACGCGGAAGGAGAAAATGGGTAAACACAAAGCCTGTTGGGTTGGTAGGAGGAGTTTCGGTACGTAAATTGTGATAAAAAGACACTATATATATGTTACGGGCAAAGTGATTAATCGGGCATTATTAATAATGCCCGACGTGGAGACGGGCAAAGTGATAAATTTCATTCATAAATTCCATTGAATTTATCACATTGCCCGCATTCACTTCGGGCATTATTAATTAAACCCGATTAATCACATTGCCCTTAACATGTACATGGATTCAACAAACTAATCATATTTGTTAATTGGCGTTCATTTCACTCAAAATTCAGACACCGCGATGGTAACTACTTTGTTTGTTAGTGACGTCATAGGGTCAACTAACGTTACTTAGGGGGGGGGGCAAGGATACTTATCTGTGCTCTTGATGTTGCGAATACTAGTGACTAGGGGTTGACTCAACATTATTTCCCAAGCCCCCCATACCCCATGGCGATTACTTATACACGCTAAATTTTAGAGTACTTAAAAAGGATTTGAACTTTTGCACACACTTAACTTAAAAATATGGGTAATGAATGTGAGCTTAAAAATAGGGGGTCTAGGGGTCCTCCCCCAGATTTTTTTTTAAAAATTCACCCTTCAAAGTAGTGTTTTAGCTCATTTTGAGACTGTGGGCCGAACAGAACCGCTTCTTGTAAGCCACACAGTTTTCAAGGAAAATTATGTACTATTGCTTCAATAAAGTTTTTTAAAAAAAATTAACAAACTGAGAATTTAGGGGGGGGGGGGCAGCTGCCCCTCCCTGCACCCCCTGGCTACGCCCATGTATTTCACCCTGAATGTTTTCTACCGTAATTCCTCTTTAAAAAACTCCAAACTAGGGTTTCTGATTTCCCGGTGATTTTGTCTTCCCGGGAAATTCCGGGAAATCCCGGAAATAACAAGATCATTCCCGGGATTCCCGGGAATTGATTAAAATTTTAAACTTCTTCATTAAAATTATTTTTAATCATCAAAATTATTTTAAGGTTCTTAAGGTGCATAAATATTTCTTTAAAAAAGGATTTACTTTGAGTAATATTGCTATATTAATTAGTTTTAGACAAAAAATATTGTTTCATAATTCCAGGAAGGATTAAAATCTAATAAAACTGAATACAAGTTTTTCACAAGCACTGAAAAATTTGCCAGGCCTGGCAATAATTTCTCTGGAAAATATTCCCTGGAAAACTTTCCCGGGAATAGTTTAAATTAAATTGAGAATTTAATAATATTATTTTTTTCCTGGAATGCATTTATAATATTTATAGTATTATGAATTAATATCATTATCAATCATTTTATACTTGGTCAAGTCAAAGAATGTATACTTTCGCTAGTGTATACTTTGAATAGGTAACTTTTGAACAAAATATTACTATTAGTTAATAAAATTTGAAATATTAATATTTCTCAGTAAACTTAAATATAAATTTAAAGTCCAATGATTAATAATCCAAAGTAAAAAGATCAAAAGAGAGTAAAAAGTAAAAAAAAAATATTTCCTTGTAATATTACTATAATAAATGAATTTTCCTATTGATTTTCACGGTTTTTCATTTCCCGGGATTACAAAATGTAGGAAAATTTAGCTATTTCCCGGGAAAGAAACCCTACCCCAAACCCGATTTCCTCACTGCACCTTCCAAAGGTGTTGCGCGCGCAGTCCGGATTCCCTCCCCAAAGATAGATAGATAAACTTCAAGGGATTGAGCAAATAGCCCTTTTCTCCCCCGGCCGCGTTACTGATGTTCCCGCAGTCGCTTCATATTTATGTACAGGATCCCTGGCGGTATTTTTCACTCCCATTGTTTTTAGCGCGACTTTTTCCAAGGAACCCATTTGATACATATTTGATGAATGCCGGCCCGAAAGCTTCCCTGACACGGAAGCCTGAAGGCGGGCCGTTTAACATAAAACATGCATTTATTTCGGCAACCGGGATGCCCCAGTGATCAGCCCGAAAGCCAGCCAGCTCGCCCACATTGTTCTTTGATCCCGCCAAGTCTATTACCAGAGAAAAAATGACCTCCCTCCGCACCGCATTGTTAAAATAATTTCGGGACCGCATATTTCGGGAGCCCGCGATTTAATATCTGATCCGACGCGATTTTTCGCCCGTTATAAATAGTTGAGGGGAGAAATAAACTTGAATCCCGTGTTTTTTGGGAAGTGAGTTATAGGAATGGTTTGCTGCGGAATCGATGAAGTTGTCAGGTTGGGGTATTAGCCGGGTCCTGCTTCTTCACTGCGCTCATCCTCGCTAATGGGAATTCAGTGCTAAATTTTCTCGCGGATCAGTTCAAGCCTTTTGGGGAATGGAAAGTTTAAAGGTTGGGGGCTTTTTATTATTTTTCGGCGGATTTTTATTCTTTCTACTATAAGATCTCAAATCTTCTGAGTTCTTAAACGTTGAGAAATTTTAAAGTGAAGCTTTGAATTTTTTGAGTAGAAAATTTTCATCTGAAAATTCAATTGAGAGATGTGTGTTTTCTTAAAACTTAAAACTGCTCTTTTAGTTTTGAGAAGTATTTTTTTTAAAATTGCCTTCGAAAATGATACAAGATGTATGTTTAGATTTATGAGTGGCAAAAGTAACTAAACAAACTATTTTAATGAAATATTACGGTTTGAAAACAACATTCTGGGTTGAAATAATGCATCACGCGCATATAGATATATAAATTGTTTTCCTTTTAAATTCATAACTGAAATATTTTTGATAAATATTACTTTATTTTACAATGTTTGTAGCAAATAACTTAAAACTACTTTTTGTTATTAAATCGACAAGATAATTAAAAATCACCATAGATTTTATGTAAATATAATACCAGACTTTTTTTTTCGAAAAAAAAACCAACCTAAAATAATATATACTATTCATAAAAACATTTCAACTGAAATAAATTAAGTAACAGTATAATGTTTGATTTATGTTGAGAAAAATATCAAGTCAAAATAGTATAATATTAAGGAAGGAGTAGCATTTTTAAGTTAGGTTTAAAGTTTAAACAATTTGCAGCAATACTACTAGTTGAGATGCTTTGATTGTTTAATTTTAATATTCGATTTTTGTTATACAGTATAACCACACAATATTTCGAAATCGAATTTAGTCTTTGATAGTTTAAATTTTTTTTATACCTCGCCATAGTAAAATTGTTAGATGTTATAAATGTGGTGTTAAAAACCTTTTTAATTGTTTTTCTGTTTTCGGAGAATTACATTTCATAAATGAAAAACCTATTGGGGAATGTTTGAGATTTTGGGTTAAAATAAATGTATTTTTATGTATTTTCGGCAATAAGAGGTATTTCATCATGCACTAAATCACGTGTATATTTGAATGTGTTATACTCTAAAACACCTGTTGGATATTGCAAAGAATTTATGCAAAATTATGAAAACACAGAATTCCCGTAAATCCGCCTATGTAACCAGGGTGAATTAGTCTTAAAAGTATAATTTTACAGCTTCATTTTGCTTCAATAATTCGGTTTTATTTCTATTTTGGCCCCAAAACGAACTTTGCCAAAATTAGGGAAGTAAAAAAAAGGGAAATTTATTCAAATGTGTTTGGAATTCATTTCAAAAATTAGAAGATGACTAATTAAATATTTTAATAGTCTCCTGATACCCACCTAAATCTAACTGAATTTCTGCTGTTATTCACAGGGTTACTCCCGACTCCTTTAACTTAAAGCTCACCAGTTGAAATAAAAAAAAACCCCGAAATATATAGTCATTTGTCTTGGGGCAGGGTTAGCTATGTGGGATTTTCCTCCGACTTATGTATAAGTACATCCCTCAGTTGGGCTTGTATGTGGGTATTAAAATATAAATGTGGTTTGCAATTTTCAGATGCATTCACACCAATAACCCAGGCAAGAGCACCCTAAGGAATTAACGCCCAGAACCTTGCGATTTTCTGATGCGTGCATGACTCTTCTGAAGAGGGAAAACACTGAGGTTTTAAACAAAGGGCGTGTTAAGAAATCACCTCAGTACCCTTTTCTTGTGTATATAATCGGTCTTTAAATTGAATCACTTATTTCAGAAACATGTCAAACGCCATTTTTTTCAAAAATGAGTTATTGGTGTCATATGATTCTGCAGGGCACATTTTAGTGTAAGAATAATAAAAATAACGGGATTTTAAAATAGTTTTCTAGCTTGTTAAATTTCAGCTTTAGTGCAGAAACAAGTCAAACGACGTCGCTTGACTGGTTTCTGCACTAAATTGCGGGGAAATTCGTGCATGCCGTCTCATCTACCGCTTGTTTGGGACTGCAGTTTGTAATTTAATCGCATACAAAAACTATGTGCGATTGGAAAAGTCCTTCTTCAGAGGTTAGGTCCATCAAGCCATAGTAAAAACCATATTTTCAAAGTTTTTGTATGAATCTCAAGACTAAGGACGTTTTGGTAGCTATAGATTTAAAATTTCTATTCTTGTGGTCATTTATTACATCCATGTGATTGATATTTTGGATCGATGAATCACTTTATTAAAAGTGGAGATCAAATCTATACCACAGATCATAATATTGAACTAATTAACTACTTTTGGAGGCTTTTAAAGCAAATTTTTCTTACTGTCCACAAAGTTATTTCTAAACAACTATCTAATTGACTTCAAAGATGTCGATATTTACATTTTGAATTTGTTGACCACTATTTTTGAGTCTAGAGTTGAAATCATTTATAAAAATAAGCATTTGTTCATCGAATAACCAAAAGAGAAAAAATAAGAACTCTATAATAACTTTATGGGTTAGTATTTAGTATGTAAAATTCTATTTTCAACTAATATTCCCCCTTTTATTTCCAAATCCTAAAAAGAATTAGAGTTAAGCTATGAAAATTGGCCTGAATACTCTGTTTATTGCAGAAACCTGTCAAATGCAAAAATTTAAATAATTTTTTATGCAAAGAATAAAAATATTTAAAAAATTCTTTTTGTCTGTAAAATACCCAAATGAGGTCTACTTTAAGAAAAAAATTACTAAACACCTTCATAAAAATGTAGTGAGCTTCTATACAGTTTTTCTCGTTTATCTCAAAACAAGAAAAGTGGCGTTTGACATGTTTCTGAAATAAGTGATTCAATTAAAGTGAAGCTTTTAAAATTTCGCGATAGCTGGTATGAAGAAGGGCGCTTTAAAAACACCGCACTATCAAGGTATGTATTAATATTTTGCTAAGTGCGTCCCAAGTGCAAAAAATACCACCCGGCGACGAAACACTCCCAAAGGTATTGCTTTTTTTATTAAGGGTGTCCATTATATAAGAAACTTCTGCTATCAATTACTAGCAATTTCGACGTGTTTAATTAAGGGCCCAATAAAAAATACAATTTTGTGATTCGCGTTAAACAAAAAGTAGACTTAAAATCAGAGAAACTTTTATGTTTAGCGTGTAAAAACTGGGGCACCTAGTCCACCCTCACACTTTACAGTCTTAACTTGTTTTAGCATAATGAAAATTCACCACCTAGCCGTGTTATTTAGTAGTTTATCTTTAACTAAGGCACCCTGAAAATTCATGATGAAATTTTCTGTAAACATAGAACGAGGGGGCGCCCTAAAAAATCTTAGGTGTCCTCACGCTGCTGCAGACCTGATGAACTAAGACTGAACTATAAAATCACTATTGGTTACAGTTTAAACACTGAGAAACGCGTGTATTGGCATATGAACAAAATTGTCTCTTTAAAAGGGCCCCTGAAAGAAGGGCGCACGGCCAGCACGGGCCTGCCTGAATTAGTGTAATTTTGGGCGTTTTTTAAAAGTTTTTTTTGCAGTTAAAAAAGGCACAGGTTATTTCCACAAAAGTAACAACTGAACTCTACTCTAATCTCGATATTTTTTTAAAAATTACGAGTTAAGTTAAAGCATAATAACAAAAGTAGCAGCCAGGAATCAAACTGGGGACAATTAGGTTACGAGACGCACACTCTACCACTGGGCCATCGGTGCTGATGCCAGAATTGATCAATAACATAATTTTAATGTTATAAAACACGTAATAACAAACTACTACTACTGCGCATGCTTCAACTGTCGTAGCATTAATCACTTCGATTAAAAAAAAGTAAATTTTTGAATTTGATTTCGGCACTGTCTATTTGGACGTACAATATACAACTAAACTCTACTCTTATTTACACGGCAACGGTTCTGATTGGAGATCACCCTAAGCCCCGGGACTGCTACGTAAACGCGAGACCTACGGCGCATGCGCCAACTGCCGTTTTTGCCTTCCAAATAGACACTTCCTTTGATTTTTGAGCTAAATATGAATTAGTATAAACTAAATACATAATTTAACACCTAAAAAGATAATAGTTCTAAAATTCTAATAGAGAAAAAAAATTGTACTGAGTCCCCTTAAAATCTTCATAGATACTATGTTTAAAAACTTAACAAAAACTCCTTACACTTTTAACAAAAACTCCTCACACACACCTTACAATCTCCTTACACACGCACTTAACCGGTCCGAAAGAATCCGCGAAAGCGCCATCCTTTCCATTTCTCCCCACACTCCCGATTTCTGACACCGCTCATAAATTCTCGTTTTAAGTGTCCCCTAATGGCCAGCATTAAGGGGGTCGAAACTGCCTCGCTGAGGAGAGCGGAGGGAGTTTATTTAAAATCGGATTTTGCGTGTTTGTGCCGAGCACGACTCATTAAATCGCTTTTGTTTGGGAGTCCTGCTGCTGTCTTCACATTCAGGCGAACGTCATCAATCCGAATTGAAAATGAAGTGGAAAAAGCTGCTTCTTAA
The DNA here is from genome assembly GCA_963680715.1 of Tetragnatha montana. Taxonomy (NCBI): domain Eukaryota; kingdom Metazoa; phylum Arthropoda; class Arachnida; order Araneae; family Tetragnathidae; genus Tetragnatha; species Tetragnatha montana. The sequence goes on along the minus strand of OY796684.1, from coordinate 4,244,153 downwards.
CCATGTTGTCTTTTTATTAAATGCCTCTGCTGACTTGAACATTCTTGCGGTAACTAACGATGTGTGTATAGTGTGTTTTGCTTTCAGTTGTATGTAGTGTGGTGTGTTTGGAAAAACCGATGTTGGTGAATATAGGGAAACAAAGTCTGTACCGCGTTGTTCGTGAGGTTTTTGGTTTTGTTTCTTTTGAGAGGTTTAGGTATTTTGTGTGTGTTAGGTTTAAAATGGAGGTAGTGTTTTAATGAGACAGTTGATACTTTTATTTTCTAGGTAAAGTTGAAATGGTATTTAAAAATTTTAAGGATCTTTTTACATTTACAGCCGTATTCACCGGGTAACTTTACCGGTGGTTAACCAGGATTCAAACCTCTGATTGGTAGTTAAAGAAGGAAAAGTAGTTCTCCCCCAATCAGAGGTTTGAATCTGGTCAAGTTACTGGCGAATACAGCCATTATTGTACTAAATTAAATTTATAAATCAATAAACTATGTCAACAAAACACAAACTTTAGTCTTTTGAAATAATTTCAGATTTTTACTTGAAGAACGATATTAATTAGAATTATGGGTTTTTAAAAACCTAAATATGTAAACAATACTTTAAAGAATTGTTTCTTTTTTATTGAGTATTAATAATTAAAAAATTCCTAACTAAAACAACAGTCTAGAAAATTTAATTTTGACTTTGACGTATTCAGACAATCTTTTAAAACTATGACAATATTTTTGAAAAAAGTTATTAGTTAAGATTTTTTTAATTAATTATAAACCTATAATATCTTTCAAGAAAATTCTTTGCTATTGTTTATATAAGTTTGTTTTATATAAGTTATTTTTAACGTTCTAGTCTGAAACTTCAAAAATTAAACTACTTTTCAATTAATAATATTTTTTACCTTTAATTTATTTCGCCTCAACCATAACATATTTTTTATGTCAGGTAAATAAGTTTGTTAACTATATTTATCACTTAATTAGAAGAATAATGCATTGAAATAATTTCTAATAAAAGATGAAAGAAATATATTGTTCTTAGATAAAAACTAAATATTTACTCTTAAGTAAAAACCACTGAAGAAAGACAGATTGTAAAAAAAGCATTGATTATGAGTAAATGACCAAAATGAACCTCAACTTATCAGATATATCCAGTATATTATAACGTTTTTATCTTTCAATTTATTTCTTAGTCTTTTAGTGAAAGTAAGTGGCTGAAAGTAAAAGTTTCAAATTCTTAAGAAACTTAATCCTCTTTTCCTCACAGGAAGGATATCCGCTGAAATTTATTTTAAGGTTTCGTAATAGCTTTCAGTAAACATTATATTTTTTTCGTATTGCATAAGTATTACGTGTATTTAAACGCTATTTATTTGAAAAGGTTGTATTAGAATGACAGCTAAAACTTTTAGGAAAAGATTCAGGAACTTTATTTTTCAACATATTGAATTTTCATTTCTGTACATAAATGAAAAAACTATCTCGTGAATAAATATTGCTGGCAAAGAAACGTATGGTTGCTGAATGTATTTCATAAAGAAACCTGACTTTTTGTTTATGTAAATAAGGCTTTTTTTGTATGATGATGATATAGAATTTCCATTTCATTAATTTACTTTTATAAGCATAATGAAGGATAAAATAAAAGATTAATACAATTAAATTAAAGGATTGTAAAAATGTAATACTGCGATGTAAAACTACAAAGAACTAGTCTGCGAAAGATAGTTGAAAATTGTTTCATAGTTAACAATAAGGTTGGAATTTTTTTAAGGAATTCTGGTGAAAGAAATCTCATTATTTATGAAAATGTTTCAATCTATAAAAGCTTTAATAAAACTTTTCAACTAATTCTTCACTAAATACAAAGTAATCAAAGATCTAAGCACACATAAAAAAGTAATAAAAAATTCCTCCAAAAAAGTAGCATCGAAAGTAGAACAAAAATTCCATACACAAATTAATAAATAAACACAAAACACAATCCTACCTCTTTTTACTTGAACGTGAAACTAATTTTTGAACCTTAAGCATTTTTAACAAATTTTTGAATAATTATTTAGGTATTAGCATCTTAATTCTTTACTCAAACTCTCAAGTCCTTAAAATATTTGCCTTTACCCCTTCCCCCACTGTAAACTAAAGCGTTCAAGAACCCACGCAGAAGTCCCTCCATTTAAAAAAACACCCAAAACCAAACAGCAATTTAAAGTAGCAAAAAAAAAAACTAAACACAAACACAGCAAGCAAAAATTAAAGCCTTCCTTTATTCTCCGCTTTCCATCAAGATTCAATCTACACAGGAAAAAAAACCGAGTCAACCTTCTCGTTAAAAGATCAATTTCCAAACTAAAGACACAGCATCATAAATTCCGAGCCAGGTCAGTTCAAAATTTAATTAAGCACCATTTTAAAGTATCGTTAAAATATTCGCAGTGGCGTTTCTTTGCAACTAAAGAATTCTCACAGTAGAAGAAAAGAGGAAAAGAGGCTACGGAACTTCCTTTCCCACTTGGGTTCACAACTAATGGTGTCTCCCTTGCCACTTCCTTTAGTTAATCTCCATTACTTTCCCAGTTTTTCTTTGTCCTTGCACCTTTTTTCCACCGGTAATTTCATTCCGCGTCGCTCCCTCCGCCTTCCTTGCACTCTTCCGATTATTTGACGACTTTCTTTGGTTTTCCAGCCGCTCATAATATCGCCCCAGCCGGACTTTCACTGTGAACTTCCACCCCCCGGGTCACTGTTCGAAGCAGTTATTTTTAAAAATAGTTGTGTACTTCTATACTATAACAATTTAATCGTCAGTTTGAAAAAGGGAATAAAGGGAACAATTAAATACAGGATGGTCAAAATGAAACTTCTTCAAGGATATCGGGGGATCTGGAGACCTAACTTTTCAACAAATCAAAATGAAAATAAACACTGAGAAAAATGACGATTTCAAATCTGAGTACTACATCGATAGTTTCATTGTGATATGAAACTTTTTTTTTCAAATTTGAAAACACAATTCTTTAAATTTTGAAATACCAGAAATACTAAGCTTCAAACAGTTCAATAGTCACCACTCAAATGATATGTATTTTTGTTTAATCTTTGCAGTTCATGCCGTTAATTTTAATATAAAGCTTTTTACTTGGCTAAATTTTAAAACGTGATAGCCCATCTTGCTCAGATGCGGTATCACACTCTAATAACAAGTAGATTTTTCACGTCCTTTACAAATACTGTACCAACATCAAAAGGGGTAATTTTGACAAAGGCCATGATGTATCATTTTTGAGTACCTGCAAATTTTCAGAAATGACTTTATGCATGTTTCCAACTTGAGTAAATTTGATTCGGAGCCAGTTTGAGTTTGTGAAGTACTCAGATTTGAGTATTTTTTACTCAGTTTTGAAAATGCTGTTTTAAGAGTGAAGCTTAAACCAAATCGATGGAGCTCTCGCTCCAGTGCCAATTATCATGTGTACATTTGTTTATAAAACCTGGGTAAAACTTTTGTTTTTAAGGTTGTCTTTAAAACGCTACAATAAAGAATATCAAAAATCTTATTTTGTATTTTTAAAACATTGACATTGCTTTTAGTATGAATTTCCTTTAGTAGGCTAAATCTCTCCTTAACCCTTTCAGAACTAATCACCAGAGGTTTCCATTGAATTCTATGGTAAATTTGGGCCTGTCAGGATTGAAAAGGTTAAATGTGAACGGTCCATTACCACGTGACGAATTTTCAACTGAAAAGTACTTCGTCGTACTGTAAGTAAACTGCTACTTTAAATTTTAAACCACTTTTTTAAAATCATTAGAGCTTTAATGAGAATATAAAGCTGTCACGTTTTTAATATTTTAATACTAATAAGCTTTTTATTTTAGATTATTCAAAATTTTTTCAGCACAGATGTCTATGATGCTAAGATATAAACATTATTATCGTTTATCCATGTGATTAAAATAAAATCATAGCTTCTAGTCTTGTTTAAAAAATAAGGACTTAAACTTTCTTTAATTGAAGAGTTAAATAATACTAATAAAATTTACGAAATAAGGAATATTGATTTTTTGCAATTATTTTAAGTTAAACTTCTTAAGCAAAAATGTATCAAGATAAAAGTATTGAAAAATCCAATAAGCATAAAAAGGGAAAGTAAATAAACAAAAATATAAATACATTTTAACAATTCTACTTTACAAGCTAAAGTACTTAAAAATTGTTTTCAAGGAAGTTTAGAGAATCTAAATTCCCATTTTTATGATGTTAATAGAAAAAGTTCATTAAATTAGATGCCCAAGAAAAGGTAAAAGCATTTTTCGTAATGCTATTTATTACTTAAGTGACATTTTTTTCTGAAGAACTTTTTGAGTAAGAGTTCAATAGATTAAATTACCTTAAGAAAGAATCAAAAATAATTTTATGAAATAAAGTAGATTACTTTTGCTTCACCCACTTATGGCTTATTGAATCAAATTTTTTGTCAATGCAAAAATAAAGGATTTACTTCTAGATACTGGTTATAAAATTAGTGTTTTATATTCCATGAACTGTAAATTCATGCTTTTATGAACGCTTCAAAATTAACCATTGCTCTTTTACATTTTCTAAAAGCCATTTCTTAACTAAATTTATGGTTTATAAAACAGTTAACTTAATAACTCTAAATATCTTCGATAAAAAGGGGTTTGCCAAACAAAATGCTGTGCATGTGAGTTGTAATTAAAAAATTTCTTTAATGCATTCTTAAATAATAATAAACGTGCACTTTTTGCATTTGTATAATTTTGAGAAAAGATGGAAAAGATTTTCAAGTGTTGAATGCTAAGTAGTAGGTATGTGTAGTACATAATAGTAGATATTTATAGAACCTCTAGACTTAATCCTTAAACGATTTATATAACTTACTGTTAACACTTTGTCTATAACTAGAATAGACCGTAGCTTATCTGGACAGTTTATTTTTACTGAAAAGTATGAGGGTTAAACAACATACCTGTGATTTAGTACAAGAAATCTACATAACAAAAATCTAATTTTATTACCTTAAAGAGGTGATGATTGGCAATGACAAATTATGTATCTTAATTATTCAAGAACCATTATGGCTTCAACAATTAATTAGCAAGACACGGAATAATAACAATAACTTCATCTTCGAGACCATTAGTTTAAGCAAAATTAATTCAATGGAATAGTATATAATGTAATGCTCCAAGACGAAAAATTATAGTTAAGAAACTTTGCAGAGTGAAATTTGTCAAAATAAATTATTTTTATTTTTGATTGAAATGTTTTTTTTTTGTAAAGGTAAAAAAGCGTTATGCATCTTTAATGTCATTGGGAGAAGCTTGTGAATTAAATTGAAAATATTTTTGAGAACTAAAACATTTACAAGTTATTAGAAGTTTTAACCACTACCAATTTGTTAATTAGATTGTGTATCCTCATTAGTTAAGTATTAGTTAGTGTATCCCTATGCTTATTTACCTAATTATATACTACATTAAAACTTTTCCAACTATTTAACTAACTATCGTGCCGAACTAAGAGATAGGGGAATACTAAAAGTTAATAATCCCAATTGAACATCGCTAATGCAACTGGTTATACAATAATTCTCATCATTATGTAATGGTAACCAACCTCAACTTAAATGTATTTTAAAGGGGGGCGAAGCATTGCACCACCGCAGTAAATATTCCTTGGTAGAGCCTCTGAGGTGGAAGTTTGTATCAAATATTAAAATGAAACCTTCACGAATGCGGAAATATTCACACGACTAAACATATCCCAGAGGAAATATTCAGATTTTATAAATATTTCATTTTTGTGATCGCAGGAGCGTGAGGGAAGGCAGTTTATCTGTGCATTAGTGGGGCTTCAAATATTTTCTAGAAGACATCTGTTTCTGGTGCTGCTGCTTGCATTGCTATGTCGAAACTGGCTCGATACTGTACCGTGTAATGTGAGGTTATGAGAAATAGGCAGCGTTTAATGCTGTGTAAATTCTCAGGGTGTTTTGGTGAGGTAAAATGAAAGGGAGAAAATTGGATTTCTAAGTACAAAATGCTCAGTTGTTAAATTTTGATCAATGTTTCTGAATCCTATGGGAAGTTATATTTAAGGTTGTAAAATTGCATAACAATCACTAAATTGTCTTTTCTAACTAATGTTGTTACTGTAGACAAATGCTTCAAATTTGTAGAACGCGCAATCTGAAATATACTCATGTGCATAAAAAATGAAACTCCATGAAGGACGTGTTAGATTTTGATGAAATTTACACTTGACTTGACTTGACACTCTTTACACCGATGTGGCGTATGAGGCCACCAGAGTGACTTTTATAGATACAAATAAATGATTAAATTTTCAGAACAGAGGAACAAAATTAACTATCGAAAATCAGTGTTTTATGTAGTCCATACGCGCTGTAATAAGAGCCTCTATACGGCAAGTCATTGAAACAAACAGATTGCTTTTTTGCCTGAGGAGAAGATTTTCAAGATTCTTCGAAAACGCAAAGTTTGCCATGCCACATGCGCATTGAATCAAAGTTCTAACCGTCGTGAGGTTCTGTAAATACGCTACCCGCTATTGTCCTGGAGGTTTTAAGTGCGAACGATCCGATTCAGATCAGGGAGATAAGAAAGAAGATGAGGAAGATTCAATGATCTATTTATTTCCATTTTCCCGTCTCACCCAGCAGAGGGCGTCAACTCACCTCCATCTTGTGTCAGAGGGATGGATATGAATCATAAGACCTCCCCCAAAAATACCATCGAAAGTATAATTCATTTCCCCGCTGCAAATGTACTTAAAAGTCGCTGACACCCTCCTCTACGGAGCTGTTTGTTATCTGCTGCAGCGTGCAATCATGTTGAGTATGCAGCGGGATGGGGGAAATCCAATTCTTTTCAGCTCCCCATCAAGAGGAATAAAAAGACGGGCCCATTCCTATAAGTAGAGATGCAGATGCCTTGAAACGCTCCACGTTTCGTTTTCTAATTGGCACGCCGGCGTGCCAGGACGTGCCCGCACGCCTCAATGCAGGGGGATTTCTGGGTTTCGTTCTGGGGGGGGGGGGAGATTTTATGAATGGGTTGATCTGGGGAAGGGGTAATGAGGATGCGTTGCGGGGTTAAGCTGTGTTGAGGCTCCTTGTTGAAAGCTGGTTGTGATTATTTCGGGGCTGCGGAGATTTCTTGTTTTTTTTTTGTTATTATGCGGGGGAATTGTTGTCATGTTGATGTTTATACTCGACAGCAACGTTTCTTTAACCCAATACGTCATACACGGAAGGAGAAATCGGTAAACACAAAGCCTGTTGGGTTGCTAGGAGGAGTTTCGGTACGCAAATCGTGATTGAAAAGCACTATATATATGTTACGAGCAATGTGATAAATCCGGGCATTATTAATAATGCCCGGGCAATGTGATAAATTGAGTGGAATTTATGAATGAAATTTATCACTTTGCCCGCCTCCACTTCGGGCATTATTAATAATGCCCGATTAATCACTTTGCCCATAACATATACATGGGTTTAACAAAATAATCCTATTTTTAAATTGATGTTCTTCATTTCACTCAAAATTCAGACACCGCGATGGGAACTACTTTGTTTGTTAGTGACGTCATAGGGTCAACTAACGTTGCTGTCTAGTATAGTAACACTTTACTTCAGGGGTGATCAACCTTTTCAGAAAGAGTGAAACTATTTGGGAAACGAAATTTTGGTGAGCCCTTTCCTTTTTTCCTAATCTATGCAAAAAATGTAAAAAGATAAAATTAAACATGCATGTCAAGAATTAAGGGGGATTTTTGAGGGAGTACCTAGGTCGTTGGACCTTCAAACTCCAGTATAACTAGCCTCACTGGGTGAGGCCATGAGTTAAACTGTTACAGAACGTGTGACTTGAAAGTCACAGTCAGCTGAGGAGTGGCTAGCTTGATGCTAACCCCCTCTTGATTTCCCCAAGTAACCTTGGTACTCATTTCATCGACCCCGGAGGGATGAAGGGCTGAGTCTGCCTTGCCCGTGGACCGGGATTTGAACCCCGGGCTTGTGGTGTGGGAGCGCAAAGCGCTTCCTCTACGCCACCGGGCTTCAACATGCATGTCTAATTCGTTCCTTCTCAAAATGGGTAAGAAGTCTTAAGTGCTTACTAAACTTTTGACAAGCGTAGTTTAAAAACATTTTAAACGTTTTAATTTAAAGCATTTAAACTAAACTGAATCAAAAATATTCTTAAGATTCAAACTTTTTTGTTATAAATAACTAGAAAATTGAAATAAATTAGTATTTAGCATTTTATTCAAAAAATTGTGCTGTGCATAAACTTCTGACACGCACTGTAGTATGATCTCGAAACGTCTTAAGGTCTGGAAGAAGTAACAGACGGAGTTCACAAATCACTCTTTCTGTCTTTCACAAGAGGTTTCGATTTTAATTAAAGATTACCAGTAAAATAATAAAAAAAATTTCTTGAGGTACACTCCATTGGAAAATACATTACACAGGCGATTGCTTCGGGTTCATTAAATTAACACAATCCTGTAAAGGGTCTGTGCAGGTTATTAAAAAAGTTCGTTAAGTGAAGGTGGTGAAAGCTATAAAACATTTCAATTGCTGTTTGGGGGATAGGGTGATTTGAACAGCCAAGTGAATGATAAGAGGACTCCATAATCTCAAATGATAAGGAATTTAATTGCTCTGATTACTCCCACTAAAGTTCAGTAGTTGAAGGAAGACCTCATAAATGTGGGGCAATCGATCGTTCAAGCTATATGAAGCCAATTGTTACAAGGTTATATCAAGTTACAAAAGTGTGCCACGCCTAAATAGTTAAATCTTGTTAAATTTGGTATTTATTATTTTTACATCACGTAGACTCGAGGCGACATCGATCCTGTTTGAAAATCAAACCTTTGTGCAAAAGGAAACACCCTATTATGCTTGAATGAACAATTGCCCGCATTTATAAGGTCTTCCTGCAATCACTGAATTTTAGTGGGAGTAATCAGAGCAATTAAATTTCTTATCATTTGAGATTATAGGGTCCTCTTATCATTCACTGGACTGTTCACCCTATCCCCCAAAACTGTAATTGAAATGTTTGATAGCTTTCACCACTTTCACTTAACAACTTTTTTAATAACCACCACAAACCCTTTACAGGATTGTGGTCATTTAACCGAAGTGCTTTGAAAACGAGGCGGTAACTATTTTTTATTTTGCAACAGCGTGTATGCCAAGAATGTTTAATATTTTACTGGTAATCTTTTGTTAAAAGCGAAATCTCTTGTGAAAGAGCGATATTTGAACTCAGTCTGTTACTTCTTCCCGACATGCTGTTTCAGGTCTTGAGACATTTCGAGAATGTCAGAAGACTACATATTACTACAGTGCGTGTCAGAAGTTTATTATGCACAGCACAATTTTTGGAATAAAATGCTAAATATTAATTTATTTTAATGTTCCTGTTATTTATATAAAATAGTTTGAATCTTGAGATTATTTTTAATATAGTTTATTTTAATTGCTCTCAATTACAAAAATTTAAAATGTTTCCAAACTACGCTTGTCAAAAGTTGGTCTTTTTCTTGTCCATTTTGAGAACTGAATGAATTAAACACTCATGCTTAATTTTTCATACAGTTTAAGAATAAGATTTTATACATGTGTTTCCAAAGATGAAATTAGATTTAAAATTATTTCTAAATACTTATTATTAATTTATAATAATTATTATTAATTATCTCTACTTATAAGGACAGAAGCGGGAACCAATAGTTGTTCTCCGAGTATACAGCTTTACTATACCACCGAAGTTTCCTCACAACTGGTTCAGTTAAAGCAGTGGTTCCCAACAGGTGGTCCGCTGACCATATGTGGTCCGTGAAGGATCCCGGTAGCTCACGAAAAATTTCCAGAATTTGACTACTTCGAACGAGAAAGAATTAAATTATAGATATCCATGACGATGAAAGAAAAGCAGCCGCATTTGTTGTGGATTTCGAAGATTTATTCATATTAAAATAAAAACTATCTCTATACTCGACAGCAACGTTTCTTGAACCCAGTACGCACAAATACGGAAGGAGAAATCGGTAAACACAAAGCCTGTTGGGTTGCTAGGAGGAGTTTCGGTACGCAAATCGTGATTGAAAAGCACTATTACATGGGTTGAACAAAATAATCATAATTTTAAATGGACATTCTTCATTTCACTCAAAATTCAGACACCGCGATGGGAACTTTTTGTTTTTGTTAGTGACGTCATAGGGTCAACTTAAGTTGCTGTCTAGTATAGTGAGAAGGTTATTTTTTCTTAAAATAGCTAAATTTTAGAGCAACTTATACCTCATGCTTTATTAGGAAAAATGAACTCTAACCTTGCAATATTGTGAGGTGGTCCGCGGACTTCTACCAGTTGGGAAGCACTGAGTTAAAGGTAGTTAGTATCTTCGTGAAGAATGACCGCTAAATACCCAACTCATTTGAATCGCGAGAACTGATTACAATGAGCGAGGAGAAAATAATTTCAAAATCACATTTCATCACCTCTTTATTTTTAAGTTAAAAGCCTCATTTAAATACCCGCAAATCAAGACGCGGGGCGGTAATTTCTGAAATTTTGGTACCTGGGAGCGAGATTAACACATGAATCGCTCATTTAAATTCCTGCGAAGCTACAAATTACCAGTTAATACACCATTTACGCGGAGTCTGTAATCTTATCATTTGTTTGAACTTCATTATTCTTCGACACAGCTCCGTTCTATGACAAAGGGGAGCAATTAAGAAAATATCTCCATTGGAGTTATGGCTAGGCTCCTCGCTAATTAATTTAAATTCCTCTACGTAATGCCCTTAATGTTTCCAAAGACTGAATAGGATTGCAGAGCCATAAATAACTAACTTCCTGATTATTTATGCATTAATTATTGAGTCCGTGACAACAGGTAACGGGGAATGATTAAGAGGCCAGATTAGAGGACAACAGGCTCCAGATATTGGTTCGATTTCAATGGCTAATCAGAAGGGTGATTTGCCTGAATGGCATCTTCTCTGTTTAACTTATCCCCCCGCTAACAGATATCATTAGAAAATGGCCGATTTTTCTTCCCCCTGACCTTGTTGCGATTCGGAATGGGATTTTGAGGATTTAGGACATCATCATTTGCCGCACTCTTCAATTAATGGGAAGCGTGATAAAGTGAATACTGTTCCTCGCGTGGATTTGGGCTACGAGGCTTTTGAAAGATTCGTGTGGTTCGCCAAGTTAATGTTGTTGGTCATGTTTTTTTCAGACTGTTTAAGGTATGGTTCATAAGGTGATATTGTTGTGTATAGTAGTAGTTACTCAAAAAAATCTGATAAAAATTATTTTTTTGTTTTGTTTTAGGGACTATGGAAGGTCTAAGGTCATGGTGGATTTATTCATGGGCAGGTAATCTGTTATTTTTTAAGTTTTCTGTATTTTCTGTACCTTAATTTAAGAAATCAAAATTGAAACGCTTCTTACGGTATAAAATATTTTATATATATTTTTTTCAATTTATGTAAGCGATTTTTAAACTATATTTTCACCTTTTCCGTATGAATTTCACGCAAAATTACTATAGTTATGAAATCTAGGTAATATTTGATTATGAAGTTTTTGTGTAGACTTAACTTGCAGTTTTTGGAACTTATCCGGAACGTATCCAAGTACAATCATGCCTAAAATTTTTAAAAATGTTTGTGATTTAGCCCTTTAAAATCCAGACCACACGAGAATTAATCCATTAAATCCTATAAAAAAGGGATAAAAATGTGGTGCGGCCAGATCTGAAAGAGCTTAACTTAAATCCTTATTTTGAAAGTTTTTTTTTTACTTCTGTAGCCTTTAAACTAAACAGACAAAAACATATAAATTAAATTTCAGGATTAATTTACGTGGTAACTAAATGGTTCTAGTCATCTGAATGATCATCTATCTGACTATGAAAGAAACACTATCAAATAGACAACAAAATCGGAACCTCTCCAAAGGAAAAGAACATCCAGTTTTTCCGTCGTCACACTCCAAAATTTATTTCCATCTCCAGAAACAATGTTTTCAATCACATAAGCGCAACAAAGTTTCCTCCTAACAATGCAGTCGGCATTAACCGGCCTCTCTCCTAAATATGTGCTTTCAAGGAAAAGGCTCCCATTTTTAAAATAAGTCCCTTAAAACCCGGCGGGGAGCTTCGGAATTAAGAGCCGCGGCCGGCGGCGTTTTATCTTTCTTAAAAGCTCCGCCTGACGGTTTGATGAATGATGTTCGAAATGACGATATAATGACGTCTCTTTTCTGTGTCGCTGTTGTACTGGGGTATTTGTCAAATCGCATCTGGATTTGCATCCTCGAGAAAAAATGACACAGATATATCTGTCAAATGATAGCTCGCGAGCGCTATTTGGGGCTAAAAAATGATCTGCTAGTGGGAATGAGACAGCGGGAGAATAAAGATAGCTCTCGCGCTCTATTGATGGTGTAATATCGCCATAGTAAGCACTTGAATTCTATTGGAGTGCGTTTCTTTCTCTGTTGGGGAAGTTCTGTAGTGGAGTTTTTTCCTCAGACAGTATGGCGCCGTACATACTACTAACACAGGCGCGGCGTTTTAGTAACCTACTTTAAGGGGTACGGTATGTTTGTTATGAAAATAATTAGAAGAAAATTGTCTGAATTAATATAAATGTATTTGTGTGTCATCCTACGAATTTTCAGGGTTCTAAGTAAAAAAAAAATATCCAATTTTTGGTTAATTTTTTTGTTTGATAGTATGACTAATGAAAACTTTAAGGTCCTTTTTTCATTCCTTTTTACAGTTTTTTTAAGGTTGAACTGTTGAAACCTCTTTTACAAAAGTATTTATCTGAGCATTTTTTTGTGGAAATATTCTACAGAGTGTTTCAACAAGTCCTCCCAAACTTCGCAGAACCAAAATGTTTGCGTGGAGTAAATAAAAAATGGCCAAGAAACTATACCTAGAAGACCCCTAGTTTTCGAGAAAATCGTGATAGAAAAGGTATGACGTCACATCAGGTTTGCGCAAAAAAGAGATTTATGGAAAATGTGATCATGGTTATTTGGATATGTTTGCACACTAAGATGATAAAAAAAATCCATTACGTATGCATGCGCGAACCTTTGAGTGAAATTATGTTTTTATCGGATATGACGTCACATTTTTTGAAAAATATCGAGAGTGGTATTATTTTGGCAAATTTTATCTACTCCACGCAAGGAATCAAGGAATCTCTCTGTGTAGAATTTGGGCGGACTTTTTGAAACATCCTGCATATTTGAAGTGTTCCAAATTGGTTATTTAAAATAATTCCTTTCAATTTCCAAATAAAAATTATTTTAAAAGTCAGACTTGTGGGTAAATATTTTATTATTAGATCTTTATTTTTCTAAAACTTTAACTTTTTCTCTCGGTCATCTTTAAGGCTTTAACGATTTTATAGCCAAAAGGACTTGTATTACGTTACTATTTATAGAAAAATCGAAACATTCGCGGCAAGTAACTTTACAATCAAAGCAACCCACTCAGCAACAGAATACTTTAAGTTTTATGAGTACAAACTGTACCCACGCAGCGAATTCATTTTACTCATCTGTTTGCATTATAAAGAGAAGCGGTCTAAAGCTTTTTCGTACTTTTACTAGTAGACAAGGTAGTAGTTTAATTAAGGTTTCACAACGGATTAATTTTTCTATACTTGTTTTTGAAACTTTGGGTTAAGATTTAATTACTGTAACATTTTTGTCGAATTAAATCAGCTCAGCTCGAGTTTCTTTCTAAAGCCCGGATTCCCTTTCCAAAGCATTTATGGAATTCCCTCCTTTTACTCTAAAGTTAAAAATTCCCTCAAAGTAACCTGGAATTTGATGTTTAAATTGTTGAGTTTCTCGCTCCTATAAGAAACCACTTCAACTGTAAATTTTGTAGTGTAATTTCATAATTTTATTCTTTGGCTAATAAGCGCTTTCCAATTATATCTCTGAGTTGTAATCTAATTTTAATGTTATTTTTATTCTAAAACAAAAGGGAGTGATTTTGATTTTCGGCCATCAAACCACTCTAGAAAGCTAAATAATCTTTATGTTTTAATAACTCCCTTGTTTTTTCCTCAATATTTATAAATGAACAACTTTAATAAAGGTAATTTGTACATTATGTAAATTTAATTTTTACATAGTTGAATTTAAGTGTACTTCATTTTATCTAAATTTTTAATTAAGTATTGGTTTGGAATTACTATGCACATATTTTTCCGGGTTTATATTTAAAAGGCACTGGTTATTTCCACGAAAGTAACAACTCAACTCTAACTAATCACGCTACTTCTGAAAAATTACAAGTTAAATAAAAGCAAAATAATCAAAAGTAGCAGCCTGGGATCGAACCGAGAACCATTGGGTTATTAGACGCACACTCTACCACTAGGCCATCGGTGCTGATGCCAAGATTGTTCAATAATATAATATTAATGTTATTAATAGTACGGTAAACGAACTCCTATTACTGCGCATGCTTCAACTTTCATGAAATAATACTAAAAACATCTCTGTAGAATAAGACTTATAATTATTCTTCTGGATGACATAACGCCTATTTTGTATTATATAGTACCTTTGTGTCTATATTTAACAACCATTAAATTTTTTATCAAGAAACAAATTTAAATAACAGAAAAACATACACCCGAAAAATTACTTCAATTAAACTCGTTTGTTAAATATATTTAACCTGTTTGAAGGTAAAAAGCGGGCCTTTAAAACACACGTATAAGAGATATTTTATAATCTCTCCAAGAAACTGCTGTCTAAAGAACTTTTCAACTTTTATTGGAAACGGCAACCTTTATCCATTACTGTCTACTGAACCTAAAACGTTCAAAGCTCTTTACTGTAGACTGTTAGCATAGCGATATGACGTCCATGTTGACTTTCAATTCTAGCTAAAGCAAGCTAAAGGCTTTCAAGCTTCGATTTTCGAAGCCGCGAAATGACGGACAGTTCCCGAAAAGAAAAAAAAACAGAACAAACGACAAACTTCGTCACTCCGAATAACCTGACCACGAAAAGACAAATGTAGCACAAATCTGGATAATGACTCCACCAGTTAGAACCGGTTAGAACAGCTGAAAGAGCTCGTTAGTCACTACCGATTAAACACTTGTGTTTTTTAAAGGTGTTCTAAAGACAGCTGCAAATGCAAATGGCGGTCCTACCCTTTCCCTTCGCTTGTTTTATTCCAGCAGCTGTTAATGGTTTCTTCCAAAGCTGTTTTTTTAGAACAGAATAAATGAATTAGTCGTGTTTTTCAACTCTCGCCGAGTGGTAGTTTGCGTCTAATATGGATGTGAGTAATAGCCTTGGAAAGGTGTTAGCCAAGTCTCATTTTGAAAGATTCAAATGCTACTAAATTGCTTTTTGAATGTAGGGTAATTTGGAATTGTTTTCATGTGCACTTGCTCTTCGTTTCGTTGCGGAATGCATAAAAATGTGTTATTACCTAGTTATGGTGGTTTTTGGTTTTGTTTTGGTAATTTTTTAAGGGTTATGGAGAGTTAAATTGACGCAGTTGGGTGTTATATCATGCTGAGTTTACGCACCTCTAATTTACAATTAGCGGTGAGGTAAAATAAATTATTTTTACGAGTTTCTCAAAGAAGAGAAATCTATGTATTTTCCCAACCTTTTTCAACTGAAATTTCTTGTTTGAAATAGTTGTTAAAATATAATTTTTTGTATGTGTAACCAACATTCTCCATAATTAATCAGATTAATTTTTTTTGTAAGACTGCATAAAAGTAAATTAATTAAATTTAACATCAGAGAATCATTTAAAAACTAACAACATTTAATATTTTATTCTTGAATTAATTATTTACTTAATTTTCAATCTATCAAAGAAATGAAATAAATATTTAAATATTTATGTGTATTCTTAAATTTTTGGTTCTGTTATTCTTCTCATTTTAGAGAACGATTGAGTATTACAGAACCACGCGTGTGTTGTTTCCTGTAAACTCCTTTTACATACAAATTACGCCTATTATGTTGTTTTCACTGCATACTTATTCCTATAAAGGAGAAACCCGTTCTACAGGCGCAACGTATTGCTAGAAAAACACCATTAAAAGGTCACCTTATATTAGTAGCGAACCAGCACACCACTGAAAAACTACATTTAATAATAATAACAATAATAATAATAATAATAATTATTATTATTATTATAATTTATTCATTTCAATTTCTAACGGTACATTAGGAGAAAGTTTGAAAGGAAAATATGAGTCATCTGGGGTGTTAAAACCCAGGAATTTTTTTACCATTATAATATTAATTAATTAATAATTAATTAATTAATAGTTAATTATATTAATATTAATTATTAATAATATTAATTTAAAAATTTTTTTTCATGCATAAAATTTTTTCGTACCAAATTTTTGCTTTTATGGGGACATCCATAAATTACGTGAGGTCAAAAGGGGGGGGGGTTTGGAAAAATCTCCCCAAATCTCACCAAGGGGGGAGGGTGGGTCGATTAAAATCTCACGTCAACTTTTTTAAGTTAGAAATTATACGATTTTCTTTGTTTTTTAAGTATGAGAAAGGAAAATAATTTTTAAAAAGTTGTAGGTAAATCTCACGGGGGGGGAGGGGGGGGTCCAGCAAAATCTCACTAAATCTCACCAAGGGGGGAGGGGGGGTCCAGATTTTGGAAAAAACACCTCACGTAATTTATGGATGTCCCCTAATGTGTTTAATTGTTACAATCTATAGTAGTTAAAAGGGCTGTTTTTTTTAAACTACCATTACTTTTGCTTTGATGTAGTACAGGGTGAGCAAAAAACATTTTTGGGTCACAGGGTTTTTGATACGACAATAAAAACATTTAGTTCAAGTAAGAGATAATAGATGGAGCCAACATAATTCACGGGGTTCCGTGTTCGATTCTTTCTCTGGAATCGAACACGGAATCATGTATCAGATCACGGAACTGTGAATTACATTCCTACTAGCACAGCTCATACCAAATATGTCAAGGTAACGTAACTGCAACTAATAATCAACGAAATTTGGCCATATATGACCAAAATTTGACGAATATTGAGCGTTTGTGCTGATTGGGATACCACATTCAAGCACTGAGCATTCAAGTTAGGATACAGGCAAAATAGTTTCATTCATTTTTCTTGAATGTAAAGGATGTTTTCAATCGGTTTGGTTTGGTTTTTTGGTTACATATATTTTCCGGTATGTGTGCTTGATCTCAAGGATCCGCTTATACACCTTCTGTTTTCAATCTAATCTGATTATCAATCCTTTATTTTCAATGCAATTTGGGAGTCACTCTTTCGGACATCATGGCGGGTTATTTTTGATATCGAACATGGAACCCCGTGAATTATGTTGGCTCCATCTAGTAACATAATTTTGAACTAATTTTTTTATTTTCTTAAAAAAATCATCCCCATGACTTCAGGATGCTAAGACTGAAACCAGTTTTTTATTCTGGTTTTTATGGAATTTTCAAAACTTCTGACTTTTTGCCCACCCTGTATATAACCGTATATAACCGTTATCGTGTTCAAATTAGATTGGTTACATATATTTTTCGGTCTGTGTGCTTGATCTCAAGGATCCGCTTATAAACCATCGTCAAGTAAGACAGACACAATATAATTTTTACTGACACGGAGAGAGAGGAAGTACCAGGGCAAGGCCGGAATCGAACTGACGTCAGGTACAGTGCGCAGACTGCTGGCACCATTATCGTGTTTCTATGCTGCACTTTCGAGAGGAGGAGAGATACAACTCAACCTTAACTATTTTTTGTGAGGGAAAGAAGGACTGGGCGTCACCTTAATATCAGACACTACTTAAGGATCACTTCGTACAGGTTATGTTTTTCAACTTGTTAATTCCTCTTTCTTTCTGTCAATAAATAAATTTGTATTATCTCCGTTCGACAAATTTCGGGAATCCCCATCCTTGGCAATCGGATTGTTGGAAGAAGCTCGTTTGAATGGTTCTTAAGGGCTGACATCATCGAGCTGGAAAGATTAAAACCAATCAAATGAGCTTCTAAAACGATCCGATCGTCAAGATTCGGATTACCGAAGTTTGCTAAACGAATAGTAGTGTTTGTATTAAGGGGGTGACGATGGTGTAATTAGATTATGATTATGCGATCATGTGTTTTATTTAATTTTTTGTTAATTTTTACATAAACTTATCCTTTTTGTGTAGTATTCTTGAGTTTCTTCTACTTTTCCCTCATTGTATATCTGGAATCTTACTATTAGATAAAACAGATTCCAAATTAACGCTAGGGGAAATATGGTTTTAATAGCATTTCAAGCATCCGTAATTATAAGGTGTGCTTTGAGTAATGTATCCCTACAGTTTTGGGAACAGCTTTAGAAAGAGTCCTCCAGTTGCCATGTTTAACCACAGCTCCCACAGCAACATTATTAAGTGTTGTCAGCATAGAGATCTAATAGTACTATTAGATCTCTAACAATATTCTACTAATTAATTTTATTTTAGGATCTAATAAAATTAATATTGACAATTAGATCTCAATGGTTGTCAGTTATAATTTCAGCTGTGGGTAAACATGGCGGAAAGTGGACCTTTTCTGAAGCTGTACCAATAAGAATAATAGATCCCAATGATTGTCAGTCATAATTTGAGCTGTGGGTAAACATGGCGGCTGGAGGACTCTTTCTAATAGTTTATGGCTTATCGAACCTTTTAGAAACTTTTAAAAACCAACTCTGATTTCAAACACCTGTGGGGAACAACAACACATATGTTTGGAAAGTACCACCGATTATCATCGGGTTACATCCGCAAACAGCAGTTCCAAAAGCAATCCTCAAAAGTGCAATCCATTCTTCACATACCCTTCCGGTCATCTAGTGGGAACCCATCCAGCAATTACCGTCCATAACGGACTGATCCTCCAACTCAAAACAAACCGGCATCCCATTCCAACTCCAAAACTCCTCAGCGGGTATTTAAACTCGGCGGGTATTAAGCTCAGCCTGCTGTACTTCCCTGTAAATTTCCCATGTAAATAACAAGCTTAATGGGGAATTCCTCACGAGGAATCCTACCTAATCCGTTCTATTTGTACGTCCCAGTTATTATCGGCGTAGGTGTCCTCCAAGAATCTCGATGACTTACTTGTTATTGAGCCGTGTCTTATCTCCGTTGGGGATCGGCACCTTTTAACTTGGTCCTTCCCCGAAAAGGATGATTCTTTTGCAGGGAAGGCTCTTTTGGATGGAAAGGAGTAGTATCGGGGAGAGTCCATTTCCCTCGGGTGGCCGTGGGTAATTGAGGTGGATGCTTGAAAATCAACTGCTTCGAGTAGTATGTTTTAGTGCGCTTTTAATTGGGAAAGAAATGCTTGCTCGGGTAAACATCGGAGGTTGTGAGTTTACTCGCAGTTGATTTCGGTTGACAGTTGAGATGGTTTAGAATGAAAGGGGTGTAAGTACACTGAACGTATACTAGACAGCAACGTTTCCTGAACCCGGTACGTCACTACGCGGAAGGAGAAATCGGTAAACATAAAGCCTGTTTGGTTGCTAAGAGAAGTTTCGGTACGCAAATCGTGATATAAAAATAATTATAAAAAATAATAATTGATAAATATTTACATGGGTTTAACAAATTAATCTTTTTTTTAAATTTACATTCTTAATTTCACTCAAAATTCAGACACCACGATGGGAACTACTTTGTTTGTTAGTGACGTCGTAGGGTCAACTTAAGTTGCTGTCTAGTGTAGAATGCAAGTGGTGTAAGTCCACTGACAAGGAAACGTTCTCAGGCTAAACTCATTGGAATGGACGAAACTTTTACAGGGGGTTAGTAGATGACTTAAAACAGATACTGTCAAAAAAATTAGCTGCGGAATTACAGTAGAAAAGCTGTAAAAAGTTCTTTAAAATCCCCATTTTTAACGCCAAGCGGAAACCTACTAGGCGAGAAATGCAGAGAAACCGCCAAATTCTTAAATGAACTGGCTGATTTTTTCTCCGAAGCAGTTTAATCCGCTAATCAAGAACGTTCATCAAATGCACGCCAAGTCGCCAAGTGGTGCTAACTGAATGGATTCGGTGACTCAGAACCCATTTATAATATTAATTTACTCATATCCTAATGAAATTCCACAGCTAATTTTTTTTACAGTAAGTGTTTTGAGTCATCTTCTTATGTCTGTTAAATTTTCGTCCGTTTTTGTGAGTTAGGTTTTATCTAACGTTGCCTGTGTTGATGCTATGGAGAAGGCAATTTTTTAGGCAACTCCTATAAGCCACATATTGACCATTTGACTTGGGTGATTATCACACTAAGTTAAGAATCTTAAAAGAGAGAAGCCAAATCTACACTTATCCCAATTTTTGTATTTTTGGACTTGAACCACTTTCTTTCTGAGCAGCTCAGTTGTCCTTGAATGTTTCTCAGAAATTGCCTTCAAGGACAGGAATTGCAGGAGAGGAGACCTTTACGTATTTAATGTTGGAATGTTGTTGGAATTAATCTCTATATTTTTTTTTTATTCTGTGACTAAGTGGGGTGCAGAAGACGTTTTGTTGCCAGTTTTATTGTTTGAGTATTAAAAAATGGACGGAACGAGAATGTAGAAAGGATATTTAGAAATGGTTCTATAAATTTGTGTTAAACAAATGTGAATTTAAAAAGAGTAAGAAATAAAATAGAAAATACAGGTTCAAATCTTTAACTGTTTATTATAATGATACAAAGTCAAAGGTCTGAAAAATAAAGTATTTTGTTTTTAAATTTACATATGAAATTCTTTAAGGCATTTGATTCCTTTTCTATAGATGATTGATAAGAAATAAAATATTAAATGATACCATCAACTCCCTTCACTTTATTCAAATGAGAGTGGTTTTACTACTAGTTACATTTTTAATAATTTTTTTAAGCATTTTCTTAATATGCACCTTACAATAAGCACAAACAACACTATGATATTGAGATATAGTTAGAGTAAATTAAATTTAATGATAAAATTATGGCAGATGAATTTAAGTGAAAAGAAGCAAAATATTAGTTTTAAAAAATGTGTTAACTGTTAATGTTCAATTTGAATACTAAAACTGTTACATATTCAATTGAAACGAGTACTTCAATTAATTATTTAAATCAAATTGAACATATCATAATCAATATCTATTAAACGATATAAGACGATATTTAATGTAAGAAATATCTAAAGTCTGATCATAAATTTTGGTAGAAAGGTTTTTAATAAATGCAATTAAAATGAAATATTTCCCCCTAAAATTAATGTCATAATAATCTTGTTATAAAGAAAGTATTATAACCAACTCGGTAAAATTAAATTTAATGGAAATTTAAATTACTAGTAAAGCCATACACTTACAAAATAACATTTTTCTCTTCATTGAAATTTTACATCAAATTGAGCCTAATTAAAACTGCTGACCTGACTGCAAATTCTTCTTGAAACTACCCAAAAAGGGGAGCTATTTAAAGCTTTTAAATTACGTCAACCTCACGGGGCGTTACAAAGTTCGATTACAAGTAACCAGGGAGAAGAAAGTAAAAATTTCTGCGCCGCGACACGTTTTACGGATGATGGTTCCCCATCCAATTTTTTCTCCGCAACATCTTCATTTTCTTCCAAAATTTTGCTGCTGTTCTTGTTTTCTGACGTTGAAAACAAGCTAATCATAAAGTGTCGGGGTGGATTCGGTGTTCGCGTGGTACTTTCTTTTTGTAACGTCAGACGCTTGAACTTAACAATATCCCCTAACACGGAGAGTGTTAAAAAAGGTCGAGATTACCTTGTTATGGAATGTTTACTTTGATTTAAGTTAATTGTTGCAAACTAAAGCCTTATTTAATGGTTTAGTAGTTTTTTTGTATAGTATAAAGGGTGTTTTAAAAGTCCCTTCAACGGATTATATGGGGTCATGGATAGGTAAGTGACCATAGAGAATCCATTCAGATAACTTACAGTGCCCTAAGAAGCAAAATCAAAAAGTTAAAAAAATAATTAAAAAACTAAAGAAGATAGAGCAACAACTCCACTACGAATATTGTTGCCAATATTATAAAAAACTCACTGGAAAAAAAAGTTCATATTCGCGTGTATCGTGAATATTCGCGAAGAAATAAAGGAAGAAATTGCAAATTTTGACAAGTTTTTCAGTGTTATTTTATAGTTTTGAGTTTTTAAATTAGGTAAAAACAAAATTTAATCAAAAAATAAAAAAACTTGCAAATTTGAGACATTTTTCTCTTTTGAGGACTCAAATAGTGATATTTTCACACACTAATATCTCAGCGAATATTTTTTTTATTTTTTACGAACTTTTGTATTTTACCGCTAGGGGCGTTGTACGTTATCTCAATGGATTCTCCATGGTCACTTACCTAGTGGTAGACCTTACTTCCATAACCCTAGGAGACGTTATTTGCAAATAAAATCCGTGAAAGGGACTTTTGAAACACCCAGTATGTTACTGGCGATGTGAGTTAGACTGTAAAGAGTTTAGGCTGACTTGATAAGACACCTTGTACCTATATATGTTTAACTGAGATTATTTTATTGGCTTAGGGTATAGTAGTATTTAAAACGTATTGCTCTTAATTAATTACCAATGGTCAAAAACTCAGTTTTCTTTTCATCAAATTCATTTCACACTGTGCGAATTCAAGGGGGACACTCCGGAAAGTACCCCCTCCTTGGACTGAAAAAGAAAGGGAAAGAAAAGAAAAGACGTAAAAAGATGAAAATAGATTCTGAAAGATCAAACATTTTCAGTCATTTAGGCCCCTTTTTTTAAAACCTATGTGATCACTTTCCCCAGATTGTTCAAACCTTTTCGTTCATCAAGTGATTGTGCTGATCAAAGATGAGTTATTTAGGTTCAAAATCCCTACAATTTTCTAGGGGAGAAATCTAATAGGGGGATCTGGAGAGGCTTTTATGGAAAAAAGTAGAGGGGGATCCTCAAAAAGTGGAGCCCTGCTTGATCCGCGCCTGCCTTACAGCATACCACACATGTTCTTAAAGTATTTCTCGGAGCTCAAACGATCCCAAAAGGGGTCAACGCCCCCTATCTGTGCACAATCCATCCGCATCTCTTCAAGGGCCGTAACGCACACTTTAATATGTGGCACCCATTCAAACTTTTCCCACCAGCCGACGCCTTCCCATCACGCTAAGTATCGCGTTTCCCTCCAAACAAAACAACCTTTAATTACGCGGAGGGTAATCCAGAATTATTTCATCCCCAACCCCCGCTGGATCGATGATGCCCCCCCAAAAAGCTCACCTGTCTCCCCATCCCCCAAGAATGAATGCCCCCAGATAAATGAGATTGCAATTGGAAACATTTGCGTATACTCCGTTCTCTTCTTAACGCAACCTGGATTAGCGGATGGAGGTAGTTAGGGGAACAGCTACCGTCATCACCATAAATCAAGCTGTTAAGCTATCGGTTTGAAATCTCCTGCCCTGGAGGGGAATTATGAGGAAGCAAATGGGGGGAAGGCTTAGCAGTGGAGGGCTTTCTTTTTTGGAGGTTTTTTTTGGGGGGAAGGCTTGCTTAGAAAGGGGCTGCAGTGATATTATTTGTGTTGAGCTTTCATAACCCCTTTTGAAATTAAAACACTGAAATTAGATAGCGGGTTATGTTTTTTTCGGCCATTTTGAATTTCACACTGTAAACACTTGAAGTTTTTTTTTGGCCTCTGAGAAATGTTGGTTTGTTGAGTAATGGTCCTTCATAACGGGTGTAAATTAGTTGGATTTAAAGATGTACAATTCGAATATCCCCGTTAAGGGAAAACTTATCCGTAAAAGTAGTTTCACTGTAAAGGGTAATCCAGGGATAATCCACTTTTTAAGCGCAATTTTTGAGTTCTTTTTAAGTACGCTAGTAAATGCCACTAAAATCTACTCTTAAACGTGTTTTGGAATCTGGTGCGTCTAGATAATTATTTACATCAGTGTTCTTGTTTTGTGTGGCGCAAAGTTACTATCACGTGTAGCTTGAAAAGTATTGTATAGTTGTATATTTTGCATCAAGAATCACATTTATAACTTTGTACTCTATCTTTTATCTGTAAAGTTGTCTCCAAATTTTGACAAAAAATGTATTCCTTTCAGATGTTGATGGAATATTTTAGGATGACACTTCGAACGATGCCTAAACCACGACTCATCGAACCCTGGAATGCGAGTCTTGAAGATTGTAGGCTCTGTAGGGAGAAAGCCAAAGGAAGAAAACTCAAATTGATCACAAGTGTAAGATTTTTTCTGTTTAGATTTTTTTACCTACAGGGTGTTTCAAAAGTCCGTTTCACATGGCTTTTATTTGGAACCAACGTGTCTCCTAGGGTCATGAAAGTAAGGTGTACCCCAAGGTAAGTGACCATGGGGAATACATTGAGATGACTTACAGCACCCCTAATGGTAAAATAAGAAAGTTAAAAATTAATTAAAATTCTAAAGGAGATAGAACAAACTTTAATGAGAAAATTGTTGGCAATATCATATCTCCTTGATACTCAGGTCCTCAAATAGGATTTTTGAAACACCCTGTGGTTCATACCATACCTGTGGTTCGCAAACTATTTGAGTCAGGAAGGGAATATCCTCAGAGAATACCTGCGAAGAGAAATTTCAGAGCCCATCCCAGTAGAGAACCAATTGTGTATACACGGATTACTTGGAAATGTTATGTAAAATACCAAGTATCTTATTGGAGAGCAAATTGGGTCTTAATTTCACTAAATCACAGAAACAAAATAGGTGTCCTTCAAAAAAACCCTACAATAATACTAGTATCTAGTTAATTTTTAACCTAAATATCTAAACCAATTAAAACTTGGCAAGTTTTATACATTTAAAAGGTCAACTTAATAAAAATGAGAAAATTGTCCTTTGATGTGCTGAAACCTGTCCGTATCATTTGATTTGTCTGAAAAAAAAGTTGAGAAAAGCGTTCAGACAGCATTTTGGATTGTAGTAAGTAACGATCAGAAGAAGAAAGTTCCGAAAACGAGAAGATAAAATTTATTTAAAGACCTTGTGACTAAAGACTTATGTTTTCCATAAAATGAATTGAAGTAAAAATTATTTTAGTAAAATATTATTATAATAGTAAAAGTTAAAATTGAAATATGTATAAAAGACAGTAATAACAACAATTACAGGGTGTTTCAGATAAATGTTTCAGAATTTCTAGGGGAAGTAGGGTATCATCAAGACAAACAAGAATTGGTATAGGTTAGGGGGTCGCAAGTGGGGTTCAAAGGGTGAAAATTACTGAGGAAAATTATCAGAAAACCCTCACATATCTGGGTAGAAAGAGATACAATGGTTCGATTCCGTCTTTTATTACAAAAACCCAATTAAATAGATTAGGAAAAATTACCTGAAAATGGTTTGGTTTTTGGTTACATATATTTTCCCGGTATCTGTGCTTGATCTCAAGGATCCGCTTATACACCTACCTGAAAATGTTTATTCTATTAAAAAAAAACATAAATAAATGCAACAGACATGCGTTGTAGGTAGATAGACTGCAATAGGAAATATCACGACGAGAAAAAATCTTTATATTCGAGTCTGCCCAAGGTACAACTGTAACTTTAACTCTAAATTTCGCAAGAAGTTTTATTTTCAAGCAAAAGATTCGTGCCGGAATCGAACCATTGTATCTCTTTCTGCCCAGATATGCGAGGGTATTTTTGCTAATTTCCCCCCGTGATTTTCACCCCTTGAACCCCATTCGGGACCCCCTAACCTATACCAATTCTTGTTCGTCTTGATGTACCCTACCCCCCCTAGAAATTCTGAAACACCCTGTATAATATAAAATGTCTTCTAGATTAAAAAATTTAAGACATCAAATTAATGCATATGAGACTTTAGCTACAAGGTGTTAAGTAAATGAATTCTAATTTATTTCCGATTCCTCTGGAGACATGCAAACCTAAGTGTATATTTGAAAACTAAACACTGCAGATCAACGTTGTGAATGGGCAGCTGTGACTAACGGCCGTATTCACTGCTAACTTGACCGGCGGTTAACCGGCAGATTTCATTAGAAGGATCTTCAGGGCGAAAACACCGGGGTCTAAAAGTTAAGGCACTGGTTATTGCTACGAAAGCAACAACTCAACTCTACTCTAATCTCGCTATTTTTGAAGAATTACAAGTTAAATTAAAGCATAATAACAAAAGTAGAAAGCAGGAATCGAACCAGTGACCATTGGGTTACTAGCCGTATACTATACCACTGCTATCGGTGCTGATGCCAGAATTGATCAATAACGTAATTTTAATGTTATAAAACACGTAATAATAAACTTCTATTACTGCGCATGCTTCAACTGTCGTAACATTAACTCTACCAAAAGTTAAAAATGGGACGTTTGGCCTAAAACTATGTCAGGCATCATCATCATATAAAACGTTCTTCTCAAGTAATCGGCGAGAACATCGAACATATTTTAGACCTCCGTCTTTTCACCCTGAAGACCTCTTTCTTTTCACCTTCTTTCTCTTCTTTTCACCTTCTTATGAAGTATGACCTGTCGAGAAAGCCTATCTGTTAAAACCCCATGTTTATAAAAACTACCATAAATAAGCAACTGTTTCAGAGGAAAGAAATCCCATAAGATCCTGTGATCCCATAAGGTCCAGTAAAGCTGTGGACCACTTCCGGTAAGTTGCAGACCACTTCGGTAAGTTGCATACCACTTCCGATAAGTTGCGGACCACCCTTAATACTTGTACACCTCGACCTATGCAAACTTACAGGAAGTGATCTACAACCTACCGGAAGTGATCTACTACCTACTGGAAGTAGTCTGCAACTTACCGGAAGTGGTCTGAAACTTCACGAGAATTGCGAACCACTCCAATAAAATTCAGACCACTTTCGGTAAGTTTTAGGCCTTTTCCGGTAGGTTGCAGTCCAGTAAAGTTGTGGACAACTTTCGGTAAGTTGCAGATCCCTTCTGGTAAGTTGCGGACCACTTCCGGTAAGCTGTGTACCACTTTCGGTAAGTTGTGGACCACTTCCGGTAAGCTGTGTACCACTTTCGGTAACTTGTGGACCACTCCAGTAAAGTTGCAGACCACCCTTAATACTTGTACACAGCCCATAAGACATCCCATAAGATCCTGTGATCCCATAAGGTCCAGTAAAGCTGTGGACCACTTCCGATAAGTTGCGGACCACCCTTAATACTTGTACACCTCGACCTGTACGCAACAAGTACATCCTGTACACTCTACCATTAGCAATCAGTAAAGTAATCAAGATCTGTGATCAGATTACTATTGTAATATGTGGTCAGATCGTAATCGTTTTGAAATTCCCATTTCCCCCATTTTTAGACCTGCCTGTTTGCTGCTTATAATTCTAGGTTCAATTGGGAAATAAAGGTTCTTAAAAACTAGTGATTTTAACTATTAGAAATAATTAAAGTGGTAAAACTGAAAAAAAAATCAACCTAAATCCCCCATGTTTTTAAAAAACTACCTATGTATTTGTTTAAAATGAAAGAAAGAATTCTATAAGATCCTGTGGTAAATATTCTGGAACTATCTCAATGTGCGATCTTCTTTTATTGCAGCTAGAGACACAAGGTCCAGTCAGAAATGGCAAATTTCATGCAAGAACCGCAAAGGAATGGCAGCGTCCATCCAATCGACCACCGTACAACTCCCTCGAAAGAGACGAGCCTTGTGCCTGAATTGGATCAGTGTTTTAATTTGAATAGTATTCTAAAGTTGTTGCCAATAAAAAATTGTTGATAGAACTAAATGTATCATTATTGTGATTATACAAGCTCACACAATAGTAAGTGTTTAAAGTCTTGCCCATCTAGTCTAATAGGATACGATCTACGAATCCTAGCAAAAGTTGCAGTAAGGCAAGCTACATAAATAAAGTTTATCACTTCCGGAAGAGCCAGGCGATGATATTTAGTTTAAACCTCTATGGAAAGAATTGGCAATGGTAATGGATAAGTCCTTTCCTCAACGGTGTTTTAGGTGTGATAAATGATATCCAAATCAAAAACAAAATGCTAGGAGGTGGAGGGGATGGTGGTCGGGCGGATTAGTATCCGCTTCGCAATCAGAAGGTTCCCAGTTCAAACCCTAACCTCCGACAATTTAAATAAATATTTTAGTATTTTTATTTTAATTATGGAAAGAATTTTCAATGGCAGAAGGATTAGTCCTGTCCTTAACGGTAATTTAGGGGTGGCAAATGATATCCGGATCAATTATAAAGCGCTAGGAGGTGGTGGGGATGGTGGTCGGGCGGATTAGTACGCGCCTCGCATTCGGAAGGTTCCCAGTTCAAACCCTAGCCTCCGACACTTTTAAATAGTCAATAAAATGTGTCATTTAAAAAAAAATATTTTAGTATTTTATTTTCATTATGAGTCAAAGACAGGATCTGTCTTTGTCTTTTAAATGTACCAATCAGAAGTCTGTATTTTGGGTCTAAAGACAGAATTGCTCTTATATCCAACCAATCAGAAGACTGCATTTTGTGTCTACAGACAGAATGACTCTTGTGCCAACCAATCAGAAGACTGGGTTTTGGGTTTACAGACAGAATGACTCTTTAGTCTACCAATCAGGAAGCAGGGTTTTAGGTCTAGAGACAGAAGTGCTCTTATATAATTCAACCAATCAGATGCAATATTTTGAGTCTAAAGACAGAATGGCTCTTAAAGCCTACCAATCAGAAGGAATTACTATCTTTAGCCTGCCAATCATGAGGCTGTATTTTATGTCTACAGACAGAATTGCTCTTACAGCCTACCAATGAGAAGGTAGTATTAGTCTCTAAAGCCAGAACTATACTCTTTATAAGAAGGTTTAGATTAAGATACAGAATAATCTCGCAAAAGTTATCGAATCAAGGTGCAGAATAGGATAAAACTTATATATTCTTTAATTCTTTGCAGAACCACGACATCTATTATCTAAAAAGAGTTTCTATGGTTCTCGTCAAGCCAATCCTCAACTGTAGGGTGATTGGTTGAAGTTCTCAAAAAATAGAAAGGGCGTCATCAAATTAATTCGTTTGACCAATGAAAAGAGATTGACTTAACGAGAACCACTCTTGTATATCTAAACTTTTACCTATAGATTAAGGTTTTTAGCTATCTCAAAACCAAAGTAGATACTTTATACAAGTATTTCAACTATAGATGCAGTTAAGACGGTCGCTTTCTTTTTTCCACTTATTCACTCAAAATTACATTCTATCTAAACACATTTGGTTATGGCAACTGATGCAGATCAGTTTTGAACATTTCAGACTTGCAGCAGATTGTGAAGAATTTATTAATCTCCATAAGTCCATAAGGGTGAAGTGAGCTTTGACTTGCTTATGTAAAGCACATTTTCATTGGCGATACGATATTACAAACTTCAAACAATAAAAAAAATTCTGAAATACTAAAGAGATCATTCAAGACTAATAACAAAAACAAACTTTGTTTGAAGAGATTTATTTCAGATCTGATATTTCACTATTCATCATGAAATCATCGTGTTATGAGCAACATACAAACCTTTGAACCAATGCATGAAGAAATAAATTTTTACTTGTCCCTCTTTGGTCATTCTCCTATGTCATTCCTGTAAAAAAGCTCACTTAAATTAAAAACATCTTCCTCATAGAAGAACTAAGTTTAGTAGCTACATCAACTGATTCTCGTTTGTAACTATCTAGCCAAATCACTGATGAACTTTTTCCTGAAACACCAAATAATTAATGTACATTTAGCCAAATTTGAAGTAGTCAAATATATTCATCAGTTATGAATAATGAAAGTTGAGAATTCTATAGAAACCTTAGACCTTTAATCATTTGAGTCGTCTAGTTTTAAAACCAGATAGATCATTTTTTAAATTTTCAGTTTATGTTATGTTCTGATTGTTAAAATGCAGATCTAGCAAATAGTCAAATTTTAAGCTTCAAAAAAATATAGATATAATATTTCATGACTGACACTAATTTTGAGGGAAATCTATAATTTTTTGACAAAAACCAACAGTGTTTTAAAACTTTTATGCTGAAAAGGGCTCCAACTAAATCTATAAGTTTATACATGTTGATAATGTAACCATCTCCTACCATCTTAAATGAAAAATAAGGGTTTTGTTAAGTGCATAATTTGTTTGAATATTTAGTTTTATGTTGTTGCTAAAAAATTAGGAAAAAGTGACTTATCTGGTTTTGAAACTAGACGACTCATTTAATGTATGCAGGTTGTATCTGAAATGGTGCTACAATTTCATATAATTTTATAGAATAATACATTTTATATTCATAGAGCAGGGGTCGAAAATGGGGCTTAAGTGATGAAAATCACGAAAATAATTAAATTGGTGAAACCTCGCAAATATCGTTCAGATAAAGACATATCTTTAAGGTAAGGCTAAAAAGCAAGGTAAAACGCTGGGTTCCAGAATTTGTTACCCAAAACTGACTGAAATGCTAACAATAATGATTTAGTAATGTAATCTGCACGAATACACAGTTCCTGAACCAAATATCGACTCTTCCCCTATTTGAATTGAATCCAAGATCCAAGTGCGCATATTTAGGAATAAGAGTTTCAGAGAAGGATCTAAAATAAGATATTCTAGAGAATACATTAAAAATATATTAAATATCAACTTATTTGTCTTTCTACCATAAGCTTTCAATTAAAAATTACGGATTGAGTAGAATTTTGCTTCAGGAACTGTGCATTCGTGCAGATCATACAAAATCAAAATTCTTAGCATTTCAGTCAGTTTTGAGTAATAAATGCTGGAACCGAGCGTTTTACCTTTTTGTTTTAGCCTTACCTAAAAGAAATGTCTTTTTCTGAACGTATTTGAGTGTTCACTGATTTAATTATTTTCATGATTTTCACCCCTTAAGCCCCATTTGCGACCCCTTATTCTATACCAATTCCAGTCTAGCATCATTTCAGATACACCCTGTAGACAAAATTCATAACTTAAATGGGTCCAATAAACTTAAGCCCCTAAAAAGCATCAATTAAAAATTTCTTAAGGGAAGATTCCTAACCCCCTTCCTTTACCCATGGCTTGTAAAACGAATAGTTTTAGTAGTTTTCAAAGTTGAAAATAGAAAAATTTCTGCAACCGTAAGTAACTGCCAGTACTTATTAATAAAAATATCCACACCGTTTCACCTAAAATACTTTCCTCATGATAGTTTCTATCGGAAACATGACATTTCCTTTGGTCATAGCAAAGGGGTAGAGGACCTGTAGTGGATACGTCCCAGGTGTCACTA
Organism: Tetragnatha montana; assembly: GCA_963680715.1. Classification (NCBI taxonomy): domain Eukaryota; kingdom Metazoa; phylum Arthropoda; class Arachnida; order Araneae; family Tetragnathidae; genus Tetragnatha; species Tetragnatha montana. The sequence continues at coordinate 4,212,727 of OY796684.1, read as the reverse complement.
AAAGTCAACTATCCCCAGAATCGAGTTAAAACACTATTTTAAGTCAAATTTAAAAAAAAATGATATGAGGGCCTCAGAAATTTATGAGTTTTAAAATTCTATGAAATTATACCAAATTTATTAAAATATAAAGAAACTGTAAGGACACAAATTCTAGGGGATGGCAGAAATAATTTGTGTGGATTTCACAGGAGTTGTGAATAATGCAATGGCGGATCCAGCATGGGCCCTTCGGGGGGGCAACCCCATTTTCAGAAGGTTGGGGGATCTTCCCAGCAAAATTTTGCAGACATGACCCTAAAATCGATTTTAGGTCGTCTACAGCAGTGGTCCCCAACCCCCGGTCCGCGGACCGGTGCCGGTCCGTGGATCAAATGGTACCGGCGGGCTGACCATTTCATTGAAAATGAATTTAAATTCCTAGGTTTATATACTCCAAATTAAAAACATCTGTGTTTCTTTAAAATTTTACTTATTTAAAAAGGGGCCCGAAGTTAGTGACATAGATCATGCAGACATCACCATGAGAACCATCTTATTTTTCAAAGAAAACTGAATAAAAACGCATCATTAGAAATCCATAAATTTTTATATTCTTTTTTGTAGCGAATTTGTTCAACCCGGACGTAATGGTGACAGTTGTCTGAGTTTTTTTTTGTTACAACTATAAGTTAATAATAAAAAAAAATCCATAAAACAGTACATTTGTCTTCGAAACGGAAAAAAAAATCAAGAAATGAGGTGTATATCAATGGCTTTGTCCGAATCTTTTTGTAAAGAAATGAAAAATAGCATGCATTTTAAACTTCTGAGAAATCCCAATACATCGTAAATGAAACCTAAATATCTGCTTTAAAGTTAAAGTATAATCTCACGTGAGAAGCTAGGGGGGGAGGGGTTTTGGTTTAAAATAATAAATCACTTTATATTTATTTTTTGGTGTAACTGTATTTTATTTTGAAACCATGTTTAAGTACAATTAAATTAAAATTAATAAATTAAAATAATCTAGAATGTAAACAGTCAACGCCCCCCCCCAGCGGGCCGCGGTATAATTATCAAACGTTGACCGGTCCGTGGTGCTAAAAAGGTTGAGGACCACTGGTCTACAGGGCCGCACAACTAGACTTTTATTTCTCATGAAGGGTTTTGACGCCCACTTCTTTTTCCTAAGGTCTCTCTACCCGAGTATGTACAGATCAAATGCGAACCTTCTTGCAAAAATAATTTATTTATTGATGATGCTCATATGACGTCCCAAGGGGAAGGAAGGGGGTCTGGGGGTCACCCCAGAAATTTTTTAAAAGTAGACCTTAAAATGCAGTCATTTGACTCATTTTTGAACTTTTAAGACGACATTTAAGGTCCCATCCTCTGAGAGACCTCCCAGAGATGAGCGGTCATCTCTGCCCTAGATGGTCAAAGGTTTAATTTTCGCCCTCCTCCCCTTGTCACAAATTGAATACCTCCAAGCGCGCTGTCATTTATGGATGGCCCCCAATAGGTTCAATGTAGCTTTTTAATAATTTTTAGATACTAGTACTATTTACATCTTTAAGAATTCAATATAAAAAGTAGTAAATAATATTATTCGAAACACAAAAGGGGGTCTGGGCCCAAAAATTTGACCCAAAAAGCAGGGTTTTAACCCGTTTTGGTCCGAGCCCACGGGGGGGGGGTTAATTGACCCTCCCCTGGATCCGCGCTTGGAATAATGCATATAGTCATGGCCACCTAAACTAATAAGGCCGTAGAAGCTTGAAATCTTGAGTGATGTCAGCCTTCTATTTCACGTCATCGACGCGTTTAAGACAACAGCGCAACTCCAGTCTGGAATCTTGATCGCCCTACCCTTTACAGCCTGATTGGTCTACTCAACTACGGTGAAAACGTCACTTGAATTAGCCACACCGACACACGTGTCGAATATTTCATAAGTGAGAAAGTGAATTAGAGATCGCGAACCTCAAGTTGATTCCGTGCTCTATTATAAACAATTTTATGTTGTGTAGTTTCGTTTTGCAGATCGAAAAAGAGGTTTCCCTTAAGACCTGAAAATGGTTTTAAGCAGAGTTAATTTTAATGATCATATTTGATCACTAAAATCTGGTTTAATGATTAAATTTTGAGTAAAATTGTAAAAATCGGGCCTGGTTTAAAACTCGTGATCGGACATATTTTAAGCCTTCAAATTTACGATTACAATGGAGGGGGGTTAAATATTAAGTGGTGTTTCCTCTTTTCGATCAGTTTTTGTTATCATCAACAGAAAGATTTTGCTGGTTTTAGGTCCAATCTTAGGTGTCCGATCCAAGGATTGGGTGCAAATTTCAGATCAGGATTTATTCTGCTCTTTAACCCCCTCTGTCATTAAGAGAGTAATTCTTAGCGATCCTAAGTCAAATCAATCCTAATTCAGATCAAACGTTTTTCCCATCTGAAATATTCGGCACGTGTGTCGGTGTGGCTAATTCAAGTGACGTTTTCACCGTAGTTGAGTAGACCAATCAGACTGTAAAGGGTGGGGCGATCAAGATTCCAGACTGGAGTTGCGCTGTTGTCTTAAACGCGTCGATGACGTGAAATAGAAGGTATGACGTCACTTAAGATTTCAAGCTTCTACGGCCTTATTAGTTTAGGTGGCCATGATATAGTAAACTCTCTCATCACAACACTATAGAGATGGAAAGAAAACACCAGGGAAGATTTAATAGTACTATAAGGCCGAGCCATTCTTCTGTTCCGTTTAGCCATTCTTGTTGCTATTCACAAGTGTAAATGTATTAAGAGGAGCCCCATAGGGAGGGAAAAATTGGTTTTGGAGTGTTTAAATGTGCTATTTTAGTTATGTAATTATTTTCATGAAGAATTTATATATAAATAATAAAAAAATTATTTTAAAAACCTATTTTCATTAAAATTAAAGTGATGACTATTTTACAAAGTTACGTAAATTGTCCGGAACATGACATTCTAGGGCAAAACAGTGCACAAAAAAACATTAAAAATAATGACCTTAATAATAATTTTGAATAAAAATTTTACATTTTTAAGTGCACACTCCTTTTTAATTAAATATTGCCCTAATTATTTAAATTTTAAAAAAAGGCTGTGTTTAAAAATCAAAAGGTCAGCTTCGGATTCAAAACACTAAAACTCATCAAAAAATGGTTTTCAGGTTGAGTTTAAAAATAATTATTTTAAATATACTTTCATTTTTCTTTAAAAATTGGCATTTTTACTTCATTTGTCAAGAAAGGTGAAGTCCTATGATAAAACGAAGGTCAGTTTTAAATTCAGCACATCAAAAAACCTTATTTAAGGAAAATTTGAATTAAAAATTCAGTATACTAAGCCCATTTTCCAAAATTTTGAACCATTTCCCAATAAAACATAAAAACCTGAATTGACAGAAAACGTGACGTCCCATGACAAAATTGAGGTCATTTTCGGATTCAGCACAACAAATATAATTGTTCAAATGGAACAACCCAAACAGATCGAAACAAGTTTTTGTTTTGCAGACCTGTGTAGTTAAATACAGCTCTAGCTGAACACACCCCGACGAAAGCAGCAGTTCCTGGTCTTCCTCCAGACAGCAAAGTTGGAAGTACTCTGATGGGCCACGCATGGAACCCCAAACATCCCAGCTAGGTCTGGATTACTTTTGGGCTAAAATACGCCTTAGACTGAGGTTCTCAAACTGTGGGTCGCGACAAGAGTTTAAATTTTTCTAAAGGCACTGTCTATTTGCCCGGCAGATATACTCTCTAACTCTAGTCCTGTTTACCCGGCACTTGCCCAACAACGGTTCTGATTGGAGCGCCGGGACCGCGAGACCTACGGCGCATGCGCCAACTAGTGCCAACTGCCGGTTTTACGGTCCAAATAGACACTTCGTTTTCCAAATATAAAGTGACTCTTGACTGACTCTTGAAATTTATCAAATTTCCATGTAGATAGAATGAAAAGATCAATAAAAAATACCTACTCAGTGTCGAAAGCAAAAGACAATTAAAGTAAAATACACAAATACGTGTGTCACTTCAATGTGCTGATAATGAAAAATTTGTCAGTTATTTAATTTTCTAAGTTAATTTAACCGCTCATACATGCTTAAAAACATAAAATAGTTGGGGATTGAATCCCGCCCGCAAGAAGCTAAAGTCCTGCAGGAGAAAACTAACTACAGATGAAGTGGGTAACGTAGGATTTTTTTTATAAGAAGTGTGTCACGATGCTCAAAAGTTAGAGAACCCCTGCCTTACACTATTAGTTTCATACAGGGTTGCAAATTTTACCAGATAGGTACTCCTCAGGCTCTTGGTCGAAGTTGACCACGGAAATAGTTTCTTACCTGTAAAGAAGACATTTCTAAAGTTTCATTCATGCAGGAAAAAAAGAGAAGCTCATCAAAATGAAAGAAAAGTTTATTAGAAAAATTCGAAGTTATAAAGTCTAAATCAGGGTTTGAAATTGATCATGGACAACTTGCACGTTTTTAAATTTTGATTTTATAATGTAGAAAAACTCAAGTTATGACAGTAAGCATCATCTTATAAACTTTTGCCTACCCCAGCTCCTGTGAACTAGCGACGACCTTTTGGGTCAGGCCCAGTGGCGTCAAATGGCGTTTGGGGGGTCACGTGATTTTCAGGTAATTTTAAACTTAAATTATAAAATATTTAATAAATAAAATGAGTAAAAATTGCATTTGAGAAGACACTATCGGTAAAAAATTGGGTTTTTCCTAAAAAGCGCAAGTTGTCCATTAGGAAGATTGAGATAAAACTAAAAATCAGATCAATTTGCCACTTTTATACATCAGGCAGTTTTTATCATCAAGCACGGATTATTTATTGGTGATCAGAATTTTAATGATTATCTGTGATCATTATTATTTTCTGAGTAATATATTTTGCTCCAAGAACTAAAAAATATTTTAAATCGCCAAATAGCCAGAGAGATAACCTCGATTATTCTCAAAAATTCTAAGAGAACGCCTATCATCGAAAAGTTGGATTGACAGTTTTAGGGATGTGTAAACGATGTTTTGGGCGTTGTTTGAGTTTTACTTTTTTAATCGAAACATTTTTCATCATAAATTAATCATTATTGTCGAAGTAAATTCTTATCGATCAAAAGTAATTATTTTTAATCAAATTCAATAAAACTCAAAATCCGATCATTAGTTTTTTGCCTTAAACCAGACCCGATTTTTACGATTTTACTCCCCCCCAAAAAAATTTAATCATTAAACCAGGTTTGGGCAATCAAGTGGGATCATTAAATTCTAACCCAGCTCTAAATATTAATAGATTATTTTATAAATATAAACTGTTATAATCCTATATAACCTATTTTAACCCACCCGACCCTAATGTTTTTGGATAAAATTAGGTAAAAATGTGAAAATGCTAATGCTTGACCAATGAAGTTAGCAACCACTTAGCGAGCAGGATTGCGAATAAGTATTTCAAAGATTTTTTCCGCCTTAATTATTAACATAAATACTGGCCAAATTTAAAGTAGTCATAACATGTGATTGGGTGGGGGAGTGGGAAAATATCTGTTTTGCATAAAATCGTCACCTTAATATCAAACCCTGTCTCCGTTCGGCCAAACTTCGGGAATCCCGATCCTTGGTGATCGGATCGTTAGAGAAGCTCATTTGATTGGTTTGTAAGCAATGACATCCTCGAGCTGGAAAGATCAAAACCAATCAAATGAGCTTCTCCAATGATCCGATCGCCAATGATCGGGAATCCCGAATATTGCCGAACTCAGATATTAAGGTGACGAAATAATCAATCGTGTGATGTGTTATTTTAAAATATTTCTTGTAATGTAAAAAATTTAAATGAAAGATACTGCTTCAAAAAAACCTTATAGGGAAAAAAATAATAACCAAGGCACTGAACGTTAACCCCTATTACATTTGATTATAAAGACGATATGACATACGTATATGCAGTTACTTGATTACAATAAGGTGTCCAATAATTACGTTTTATCCAATTCAAAAGAATCAGAGTCCAAGGACAGCATTCATACACAACATAGTACGTCCCTTTTTTTTAAAATCACCTCCTGAAACCATCCATCATATTAACACAATGCAGAATTTTTACCTTTTTTTACTGAAAACAAACAATCGAAAACAGTTTCATGTAGGTCAGGTACCTTAAAAATTATTTCTTAAAGTCAAATGTAATTACTATGCTTATTTTCATTAAGATCTACTTATTGTAAGCTGCTGAATTCGCTCGATGCTTCGTTTGTTACAAGCTATTTTTTACTTCAGAGACTGTTATGAGAAATTTGATAATGATAACCAAATAGTTGAAGCATTGACGAGTGATTATAGAGTGAATATTTAGTGAAAACGTAACAATGGTTTGTGAAGATCTTATTAAGATTAAACACTTATAAAAGAATTCCCCAAAAAATTGCAAACCACTGATTAGAACTATGCCAGAAAGTATAAAACCAATCACTTTCAGCAAACACTACATCACGAAGAATACAATTCATTAAAATAGTGTAAAATACAATGATTAAAAATGCTTTCTATAAACGATCGAAATTCGTCGTGTAAAGTTTTTTACTCTATGATTCTAAAATGTGCACAACCGCTATAAAAACAAGGGTACGAAAAAGCTCAAAACGGAATACACCCCTTTTAATATAATTAGTAACACTTTTAATATGCTCAAGGAAGTTTATTTACAAATCATAAATAAATAGAATGATTAATAGCAACGGCAGAAGCACAGCAGAAACACTAATAGCTACTCTAATAGAACACTAAAACAAAGTTATGTATATTTATCAGAATTACTTAAAATATTATTGCTTACTTCCGAACTTGAACGTAAAAGGGTTTTTACTTGAACAAATATACCTGGAATCCAGGTAAAACTCCTTGTAACGTCTTCTCAATCGGATATCAAACGGAACTTACATAATTTGAAAATTTGTTCTTCAACGCAAGCGTTTGTGGGAGTTTAGTCGTTGCCACTAATAAAGGTTAAAGTGTTATTCGTCTAAAAATTTAGTAGAAGTAGCACTCTCTCATTTCAGCTACTAAAAGGGGTTAGAAATGTGCCTGAAATAAAGACTCCAAGAGGAACCCCAAGCAGCACAAACGTTCAAAATTCGTCCAATTTTCGTTATGTATGGCCCAATTTCGTTTACTTCTAGTTGCAGTTACGTAAACTTGACATATTTGGTATGAGCTATGCTATGTATCAATCATGAATTAAATTACAAAAAATGAACCGTAACAATTCAGTTATTTTACTTAAAATATTTTATACTTACACTGCTTAGTTGGTTTGGTTTTTTGGTTACATATATTTTCCGGTATGTGTGCTTGATCTCAAGGATCCGCTTATACACCTTCGTCAAGTAAGACAGACACAACAGAATTTTTACTGATACAAGGAAGGAAAATACACCTAGGGGCGAGGTGAGAATCGAACTCACGACGGGGCAGTGCGCAGACTGCTGGCGTGAAAGGCAGAGGAGCAAACCACTGAGCTATAAACAAACTGGAGTGACAACCTCTGATGATATAACATGCGACCGAACGTGCCGGCGCGGATGGTCACAATTGCCCGGTTCGCTTGAGCGAACCGGGCAAAACAAACGAATTTCTCCATAGACTAACATTGTGTGAGTTGAACTATTTCTAGAAAACCCCCTTTTTTAAAAATATTTTGAGCAACATTTAGAATGGTCGTATCATGTTGTGCATACAACTGTGCCAACAGATGGGGAAAACTAAAAGAAGATGGAAATCTTTTTCGCGCAGACACAAACTTCGATAAGGTGTGATGCGGTTTCGGCACGCTCAGTTGTCACTCCAGTTTGTTTATAGCTCAGTGGAGCAAACCGAACAGGCCATCCCGTCCCCCTCACTGCTTAGTTAGAGTATTACACTAATATTAGAAAGCAACGTTAGTTGACCCTATGACGTCACTAACAAACAAAGTAGTTCCCATTGCGGTGTGGGGGACGGGATGGCCTGTTCGGTTTGCTCCTCTGCCTTTCACGCCAGCAGTATGCGCACTGCTCCGTCGTGAGTTCGATTCTCACCTCGCCCCTGGGTGTATTTTCCTTCTTTGTGCCAGTAAAAATTCTGTTGTGTCTGTCTTACTTGACGAAGGTGTATAAGCGGATCCTTGAGATCAAGCACACATACCGGAAAATATATGTAACCAAAAAAAAACCAAACCAAAACCATTGCGGTGTTTGAATTTTGAGTGAAATGAAGAACGTCAAATTAAATACATAGTGTTTTTTTATCACGATTTGCGTACTGAAAATACTCCTGGCAACCCAACAGTCTTTGTGTTTACCCATTTTCTTCTTCCGCGTTAGTGAATTAAGTGTTTTATTAAAGCTTTTCACACAAAATTTATCTTTTCTTTTAAAGAATGATTAACATTTTTAACCAAAATTCACTGAATACTAGTGTATTTTTTGTACAACTCTTTAGGTTTTTTTTTATCTAGACAATTTGAAATTTCTTCCAATTCAAATCAGATTCAATATGGAATAATATTTAATAGTCCACTGATATTACACTACATTTACGTTTATCACATTTAAATTTTGGTAATTTACTCAATATCATACGAACATTTGTTTCTAATGTTTTCCTTGATATTCCCTTATCGTATTTATAATGGGTTCGTGATGTTTTCTCTTATACTTTTACGATGGGATTCATTATATAATTTTGTTATCTCCAATTGCTCAGAAAAACAACAAATAAATGTCATTAAACTGTATTATTGTCAGTAAATATATCATTATTGAACAATGCATTGTGCAATTTTTAGAGGAAACACATACCTGCATGCAATTCAAATAACCAAAAACATCGCATTTCATCATTACGCAAAGTTATTGCATAAGATCGAATGAAATTTTCATTCCCTGTAATACATCCGAGAATGAAAAACAGTTGTGACTTAGCAAACCTAATCATTAATCTGATTACAACGTTCTATACACTGTTACTCTAAAAATAGATATGCTAAACCTTGACGAAATCTGATTTTTTCGGAACATATCTCATACATATTATGCACAGTGAAGAATTTCATGGCGAGCTCTCTACTTTGTTGAGGATATTTTACAATTGAAATACTTTTTGTTTATTTACCTCGCCGACTTGCATCATGTAGATTACATTTCTAGAGAGTTTTAGTTTTTTTTTTTCATTTGTGACGCAGAACAAAGCTTTTACATCCGGTTTATGAGAAGCTCACAAACATAAAGGTTGTGTAGCATGAATACATAGTTTCTTTCTGCGAGTCTGAGGGAATACGGCTAGGTATTTCAATACTGAAGATGGGTTGGGCACTAGCCATACCATGGAAAGGGCACTTGGAACTAGAAGGGAACTATCGGAAAGCTTTCCTTTCCAGGTTTTAGAACTGAGTTTACTACTCTATCTATTCAAAAGGTAAAATAGGGAAAGGGAAAGAATAATGCAAAATGTATGAAGATTAAATGGGTACTTTTATGATTTTACCCCTGAAAGCTTCATTTGGTTACTTTTTGTAATTAATTTTGAAAAATAAACTATGATAGTATTTGTGTTAGTTTTATGTAATTTTAGTTCCTGAATTACATTGCTTTTTTGTTTTACAAGCACATTTATTCCCATGTAAATATTTCATATTTTTTGGCATCGAATGACTTATACAGTAGGGTGGGCCGAAAAAAACTTTTTTTCTTATTTTAAAACGCTATACCGCGGAAAACTTGCCTCTTGGGTAGATAAGTAAAATGCAACAAAAATTTTTAAAATCGGTTAAAAATTGCCCTAGCGCATCAGACCTAAAGTTTGAAAAAATACGCTATTTTCATTAGTTTTCGAGTAAATGGAATAAAATAAAATAACTTCTGCAAGAAGTAGATACAGGCATACATTAGTAGAACAATGACCAGAAAAGTAATCGAAATAAAGAAATTGAATAAATTTTAGAATTTATTGGTAGTTTATTACACCTGAAAACTTACGTTTTTACTAGAAATTCACATATTTCGATGAAATAAAAAACTTTTTCCTGATTGAGCAAAATTTTGTTTTTAATAATATTCTGCCTTGCTCGATATCGCTCACAATCCCCCTCAACAGTTCTGCCGTTTTTACAGGTCACTTCGCGATCAGAGCTCGCTTGTTGCTCATCAAAATAGCATCAAGATCTCTCGCTAATATCCGTACAATTAATGCCCTTATAAAACCTAACATAGTACTTTCTCTAGCTTATCAAAAATTTCATTCAAATATTTTCCCCATAATTACATTTTAATTATTCTCTTGAATTTGCACTAACTAGTATTTTGGAAAAATAATTAAATATACATCCTATAGAAAACAAGGTGAGCCGGAATCTAATTCAAGTGTATTTTGATGACTGGAAGGATCGTAGCCTTGTGATTAAAAGCGCAAATAGTAGCTATTATAGGTAAAAAGCTGGGTTTTTATTCCAATGATATGATACCTTTGAACACACAATGACATCGTTTCTTATAAGGGTTGGTGAATGGGAAATAACTTCTGATGATAAATTTAAACAAAATTGAGTGTGATACTTTATATATCAACGGAAAATCATTTACGTAATATCTGCCTGATTTTACTTAATAATATCTGCCTGATTGGGCATAAGTTATAAAATTAGAGAGCTTTCTTAAAAGCTTTACTACCCGTTTGTGAACCATGGTCAGTTCACTTTCACATAACTTAAGTGGTATCATATTAATCAATAAAAACGAAATAGATTTAATAAAAACTTATTTTTATCTCAGAATCATATATTGCTGCATGCGTTTACTTAAAAAGTAAATACTCCTCAAATGGATTCAGAAAATGTGTTTAAAGTTTAAAGTAAAATAAGAAATATCAACATTCATACCAGAAAATTTACTGAAAGTGGAATAAATACATGCTTTGTCCTTTCGGAAATCTTGCTTTTGAGTTAGTAAAATATTGTTCATAAAAGAGGAAGAATTATTATACTTATAGTCCATTTAACTTATGAAAGGAGTCAATAAGGGGTCGAAATTTAAAAATAAGTTTCAAGCTAGACCAAATCAAAATATTTAAATGGAATACTCTTTGCTTCATACTAAATTTCATGTAGGGAAGATTCACCAATCACAAACCATGATGCATGATTATAGTCCAATAAGATAGAACAACGACAGACTAGATCTTAGACAGATTTCCATGCCACTCAAATGCTTTTAAATGGTGACATAAGTGAAAGTCATCTTGAGTTAGGCTTGAAATACACTTCAACTTCAAAGTATTCAAAGAAAAGAGTTGGATCCTAAGTCTTATCTCATACAGTGGAAGCTCTTATAACGACCTGCTCTTATAAAAATCCTCTCTTATAAAGACCCAAAAATTAGTCTCTATAAGAGCACAAAAGTGCTCTTATAAAGACTAATCTTCGAATCGATTCAGCTTATCGAATACTTTTCTGGATCGGTTTGTTTGCGTCACACATGAATTAGCCAATAAACGAATATCAGAGTATGACAAACAGCACCAAGTAACCATCGCATCTTCTTCTCGCTTGCTTTCGCCCAGGGTAACCAGCTACAATCCCAAAACGAAATCTTGCGCTACCCAATGCCTTTGTTGATTTGAGACTTATTTATTATTATTATTAGCGTTTTAGTTTTATGTAAGCATCCGAACATTCTGAGGAAGCTAAGCTACGCAATAAATTAATATCAAAATAAAAATTTAATAGCAAACACAAATATTTATACTTTGTAAAATATTGATCTTAAATTTTATAGCAAAAAATAAGGTAATATAACATTAAATTGAAAGTATCAAGAATTCATAAAATAATAAATAATTGCTTAAAATGAGGAAAAATCAATTGGGTGATTCGAACTGTGTTCTAAATCCCAACGATCTAGTATCCTACTGTTTGGATATAATGGTAAAATATTCAACCAAGGGTTTCAGTTAGTTGATTAAAAAAACGTATTAGGGATAACTGCAATTTCCATAATCCATCCCTTTGCCTTTGACGATTGAAGGTTGGTGATCGTTTTCAGGTTTAGATTTCCTCCAAAGTTTATAAACTAATCTACTAAAAATATATCTTGGAGGGAATCGAGTCCACCTTCCCGAAAAGCATCAAAATTGATAGTTTAGTTTAACGAGTTTATTACTTTTAAACGAGTGATATTCTACACTCGAGTGTATCACTCGAAGTTTGCTCTTATAACGACAAAAAACTCGGTACGGATTAATTACGTTATAAGAGCTTCCACTGTACAATCAAAATAATTGAATGAAAGGATTATATCTTACTCAAAATCATAGTTTTATACTATCTCAAAAATTGTTTTGCTTCAATAGAAATTTGGGAATTTTTGATCTATGTTAGGTTTTATAAGGGTATTATTTGTGCGGATTAGCGAGAGATCTTGATGCTATTTTGATGAGCAACAAAAGCGAGCTCTGATCGCGAAGCGACCTGTAAAAACGGCAGAACTGTTGAGGGGGATTGTGAGCGATATCGAGCAAGGCAGAATATTATTAAAAACAAAATTTTGCTCAATCAGGAAAAAGTTTTTTATTTCATCGAAATATGTGAATTTCTAGTAAAAACGTAAGTTTTCAGGTGTAATAAACTACCAATAAATTTTAAAATTTATTCAATTTTTTTTATTTCAATTACTTTTCTGGTCATTGTTTTACTAATGTATGTCTGTATCTACTTCTTACAGAAGTTATTTTATTTTATCCCATTTACTCGAAAACTAATGAAAATAGCGTATTTTTTCAAACTTTAGGTCTGATGCGCTAGGGCAATTTTTAACCGATTTTAAAAATTTTTGTTGCATTTTACTTATCTACCCAAGAGGCAAGTTTTCCGCGGTATAGCGTTTTGAAATAAGAAAAAAAGTTTTTTTCGGCCCACCCTATTATACAGAGAAAAAGATGATACAGTGGAAGCTCTTATAGCGTAATTAATCCGTACCGAGTTTTTTGTCGCTATAAGAGCAAACTTCGAGTGATACACTCGAGTGTAGAATATCACTCGTTTAAAAGCAATAAACTCGTTAAGCTAAACTATCAATTTTGATGCTTTTCAAGAAGGTGGACTCGATTCCCTCAATGATGTATTTTTAGTAGACTAATTTATAAAGTCTGGAGGAAATCTCAACCTGAAAACGATATCATTGGGATTTAGAACACAGTTCGAATCATCCAATTGATCTTTCCTCACTTTAAACAATTATTTCTTATTTTATGAAGTATTGATACTTCCAATTTCATGTTATATTACCTTATTTTTTGCTTTTATTTTAATTTATATAAAGTTTAAGATCAATATTTTACAGAGTATAAATATTTGCTTTTTAAATTTTGATTTTGATATTAATTTATTGCATAGCTTAGCTTCCTTAGAAAGGTCTGATGCTTAACAAAATTTATTACATCAATTTCACCTGCATCTGCATGCAATTTGAAAAATTTATGTCTTAAATACAAGTCAAGAAATTGGAAATAAAGAAAGATAAATGAATACGCTAATAAATTTAAAGTCTAAAATCAACAAGGACATTAGGTAGCGAAAGGTTTCGTTTGGGATTGTAGCCGGTTACCCCGGGCGAAAGCAAGCGAGAAGAAGATGCGATCGTTACTTGGTGCTCTTTGTCATACTCTGATTTTTGTTTATTGGCTAATTCTGGTGTGACGCACACAAACCGATCCCGAAAAGTATTCGATAAGCTGAATCGATTCGAAGATTAGTCTTTATAAGAGCATAAAAGTGCTCTTATAGAGACTAATTTTTGGGTCTTTATAAGAGCAGGTCGCTATAAGAGCTTCCACTGTACTATGAAATCCTTGCTATAAGGTTTTCTTTAAACCAAAGAATTACCATGCAAATATAAGTATTTTTAAAAAAGGGATTGTTTTCTGAAATTCCTTCATTAAAACTTTTGTAAACATTCAGCCTTTTTTCTCAATATTATTTTGACTGTTTAACATTTTTAAGTGTTAAGGAGACGCGGTATTTCAAAATTTAAAATCTTTAAAACCATTGTTATTTAATACTATTTTCTATTATTATAGGTACTATTTGCTTTTTGTAAAACAGATTCCAAATTCAAAAGGCCTTAAAATTCAAAATTTATGAGGTTTTTTAATAAAAAGTTTAAAATTTAAGAGGTATTTTTAAAATGCTACTTCTCCTACAATAATTGACAACACTCATAAAATTGGGTGTTCAAATACATCAAAATATTATTAACAGAAGTTGGTATCGGTTTAAGGTTTGTACTACTTTGAGTACTGAAAATATTTTTTTCTTGAATCACTGCTAAAAAAGCCCTAAAAATGCTAAAATTCACAATTCAGTATTATTTTTTAAATCTACCATGGATATCCAAAAACCCATACCATCTTTTGTTACACACTTACTTCCAACAATAGTCAGAAAAATATCAAGAGATTTGGTCCAATAGATAAAATGTCTTTTGCATTTTAAACAATGAAACGGTTGTTCTGAGTAAACGGACTTTGAAGTTTCCATTAGCCATACAGACACCTTAATACTTTCACTCATGAAATTAACTACAACTTGGATATTTGACAATTCATAGGATGATAGACGAATTCTAATAGATTAGTTTAGACGAAAAAAAAATGTTTTTATTAATTTTGTCAAAACAGAGGTACCGCGTCCACGCATTTAAACACGTATTTTCCTATGTGATGAAAATAAAATAATAATAATATTGAATCCAATAAGTTAATTTGTTAGTAAAAAAATCAGTTCAACACGGTTTTACACAGTATTTTGTGTATCTTTCTCTAAGCAATAAATATCCCAAAGACTCGGATATTTGATTTTATTTCCTACTCAAACTCCCCATAAAAGCCCGAGAGATATAGTTCTGTAGAACAAAATAGTGTTTAAAAATGCATTCCTTTTGAATGACATCTGCTTTTTGAAACTGTGCCAAACCGGATTGCAGATCTTTTCTAAGTCCCGTACTTTCTAAAATATGACAGGGGATGCCAAGAAAAGCCAATGATTGGCAATATCAAAAGGCCCCAGAAAACATCTGCTCCTAGGTGCCTCTGAAATTCATGTTGATTATAATAAATCTCTGCGATGGCCTATCACAATTGAACGATGTATAGATAAGAAAATAGGATTTTCTTGTGGGAGTAGTATTCTGTTTTAGTGTTTTACATATCCCGAATCTGAAATTTTTCTAGCAGTTTAGCGGAAATGTTAAAATTTAGTAGCTATGCCAGAAAGAAAAGTATTTTTGGCTTATTGTTTATATATATTTGATGAATAATTTATTTCTATTTATGTAGTTTACATCAGTATAAATATTTTAAGAGTCAATTATTTCTGATGAAATTGATACATTAATATATATCTTAGTTTTTCAATCTTTGGAGTTTTTATTTATTTGGAATTTTAAATATTTGTAAGAAATGTGATGAAGTTTGCACTTAATTCCAATAGTTCATTAAAATGAGTAATAAAGACTTTAACATACATGGAATGAAAAGCTTTTGTTCCAAGGTATTTCTCCAGATTCAAAGATATTCAACCTACAAATGTAAAAAAAATATGTAGAGGATCTTTTAAAACTAATTAATTAAGTATGTAAAACAAAAAATATTTATTTTACTTCATAAAATTGACATTTATTTTATAAGTCACTGATTAAGTGATGCTCAGTTCACTTAACAATCCAAAAATCACACTCGAATGTTAAAAAACGTCAACATTTTAACAAAATCAGCTATTCTACTAAACTTCTTCACGGAGAGAATTTTAAGGTTACCTGGGAAAATTAACAGGGTTCTACTTTATAACCACGATATTTAATTGAATCAAATCGTTTAAACTTCATATTTCCTCCCAATGAAGTTATTTCAAGAGATATCTCCGTTGGTATTATTTTGAAACCCCCGCAATAAAATACCATAACAAGGTTTTACTTCATAATAATTACTGTATTTATAATTCAATCAAATCGTTTAAACTTCATATTTCCTCCCAATGAAGTTATTTCAAGAGATATCTCCGTTGGTATTATTTTGAAACCCCCGCAATAAAATACCATAACAAGGTTTTACTTCATAATAATTACTGTATTTATAATTCAATCAAATCGTTTAAACTTCATATTTCCTCCCAATGAAGTTATTTCAAGAGATATCTCCGTTGGTATTATTTTGAAACCCCCGCAATAAAATACCATAACAAGGTTTTACTTCAGAATAATTACTGTATTTATAATTCAATCAAATCGTTTAAACTTCATATTTCCTCCCAATGAAGTTATTTCAAGAGATATCTCCGTTGGTATTATTTTGAAACCCCCGCAATAAAATACCATAACAAGGTTTTACTTCAGAATAATTACTGTATTAATAATTCAATCAAATCGTTTAAACTTCATATTTCCTCCCAATGAAGTTATTTCAAGAGATATCTCCGTTGGTATTATTTTGAAACCCCCGCAATAAAATACCATAACAAGGTTTTACTTCAGAATAATTACTGTATTTATAATTCAATCAAATCGTTTAAACTTGGAATTATTAGGAATACAAAAGGAAGTTATTTCATACCTAAGACTAATGAAGAAATTTTACATAAATCTCATGTTTTTTTGGGACCTTATATATTTAATAAGTTAAACGAAAATCTAAAGATAACTAACAATAAACTTGAATTTAAATCTGGCATACATAAATTTTTAAGCGAGCAAATTAACACTAAAGCATTATTTCAAATACTAAAATAGTCAGCCCAGCTTTTGTTGCAGTTTTTTTAGTGTCTATTTTTTTATAGGTATCAAGGACGAGCCGCTGGCTCTTATGATACCACATATTTAATTTTTTTCTTTGTTGTTTCTTTGTGTATTTGTTATTTTTGTATATTTTGATGTTCTTTGTGTGTCTTTCGTTTTTCTGTATTTGTCTTTGTACAATAAATTTGATTTGATTTTTTGTACAATAAAAAAAAACTTCATATTTCCTTCCAATGACGTAATAACAAAAATAAACACGATTCTTATTTCAAGCGATATCTTCGGTGATTTTAATTTGAAACCCCCGCAATAAAACACCATAACAAGGCTTTACTTCAAAATTACGATAATTCAATCAAGTAGTCTAAACTTCGTATTTCCTCCCAATGAAGTACGTAATAACAAGAAAAACTCGGGACACCGACAAAATAAATCTTATTTCAAGCGATACCTCCGTTGATTTCATTTTGAAGCCCCCCGCAATAAAATACCACTCCCGCCGTCCCTAAATAACATCCTCAAAACTTCGCATGTCAAGCATTTCTCAAAAACCCAACTCATTCCCCCTCACCACTTACCTCTCCCCAACTGCATAATTTGGGGGCGGGCCACCCACAAAAACCACCGAGCCAACTTTTTACATCCCGCAACAAAAAGTTTCGCGGTGATTTGTAAGCCGCCGGTACTTTTTTAATGCAGGCACTTAAAAAAGAGCGGCGCGTTCGAAAATCGAAGGCGGAGACCCAAACCTGAAAAAGATAGATCTCCAGATGCGGACAAAACCAGCTCGATAGGAAGACATCAGCTCTCTCTCGCTGCTGGAACATCAGCATTTCCTTTTGCTCCTGATGACCTAGAACAAAGGGACCGTCCCGTAGAGTTAGGAAAGAGTGATAGAGAGCGAATCGGGTTTGGATTTGACGGAAGCTGCTGTTGGCAAGATCGTCTATATTCGACAGCAACGTTTCCTGACCCTATGACGTCACTAACAAACAAAGTAGTTCCCATCGCGGTGTCTGAATTTGGAGTGAAATGAAGAACGTCAATTTAAAAGTATGATTAGTTTGCTAAACCCATTTATATAGTATAACGTCTTTTTATCGCGATTTGGGTACCGAAACTCCTCCTAGCGACCCAACAGGCTTTCTGTTTACGCAGTTTCTGCTTCCACGGAGTGACGTCATAGGGCCAAGAAACGTTTCTGTCGAGTATATACTCGACAGCAACGTTTCTTGAACCCAGTACGTCACTACGCGGAAGGAGAAAATGGGTAAACACAAAGCCTGTTGGGTTGCTAGGAGAAGTTTCGGTACGCAAATCGTGATAAAAAGACACTATATAAACATGGGTTTAACAAAATAATCCTACTTTTAAATTGACGTTCTTCATTTCACTCAAAATTCAGACACCGCGATGGGAACTACTTTGTTTGTTAGTGACGTCATAGGGTCAACTTAAAGAGCTGTTTAGAAACGCTGAGGATCGCCAAAGCTCGTTTCGAGACTAAATTTCTTTACAGACAATTTTCGACCAGAATTTCTGATATGAATAACCCCAAAACACATTCAATCGAATCACAAATGTTCATTTTATAATATACAAGAAGTACTTTAACTGAAATTAAGTTGAATCTAATCCAATAAAGCTTTTGAAAGTCCATTGTACTCGTACTCGACGCGTGGTTTTTAAAATTCCCATCTATCAAAATGATACAGAGATAATGTGAACTTTTACACTCAAAATCATTAGTTTTCACTTCCTTCCTCACACTCTTAAAACGTCATTTTCAAAACTGAGTAAAAAATATTTAAATCTGAGTAAGTCGCAAACTCAAATCAAACTCCGAATCAAATTTACTCAAGTTTGAAGCACGTATAAACTCATTTCTGGAAATATTCAGGTACTCAAAAATGATACATCATGTCCTCATTTTTGGGCAAGTGCATGTTTCAGGAATAAAAAGAATAGGCCAGTTTCTTTCTGACAATATCGGCCTTTGCCAAAATTATCCCCATATTCGATCAGAATGTGACTATGATGTAACGACTTAGAAAATGACGAATCTAATTGTAATTTGCGTGTGATGCCACAACTGGTTGAGGCGGGCTATCACTTTTTAAAAGGATCAAATCGTCCTTCGCAACAAGTTCAAAAACAGCAAAGTTCATAATAAAACAAAACAAAAATACATATAATTTAAGTGGTGACTGTTGAATTGTTTGAAACTGAGTATTTCTGGTATACTTCAAAATTGAAAGAATCTCGTCTTCATATTTGAAACAAAAAGTCTAATATCAAATTGAAACTATCGATGTATTCAGATTTGAAATCGTCATTTCTCTCTACAAGCAAAATCTACAAACATGTGTTTTTTCTTTTTCCGATCATTTTTCTACGATTTACAGCGATTTTTCGCGTCTACGGGAGCTCCAACGTTAAAAAAATCCTTTTTGCCTATCATCGACATTGGGAACACAGGGTTGCCCTCCATGCCACCTCTACCATTCTCCTACCTCTATGGACCGTCCCCTTTCCTTCCCTTCAGCACCTCTTTTCTCTTATTGACACCATTTTGTCGAAAAAATCCCGCTATTTCTTTCATCCCGTCGTTGTAGTATTTCTTGCTGATCCGACCCGTGGGTTGCTTGCAGCTGCGCCAACTAGTAATGGTTATGGACACGGAAGCCCCGAATCGTAAACACATTACGGCGAGGGGCATCTGCATTCGCCAATTACGGGGGGAGGGGGTCCGTATTTGAGGGACCCTTTAGGAAAAGGGGAGGGGGATTGGGTGATATCACTAAAACGGATAGGGGAAGTTGGGTAGTGTAATCAAACGCTAAAAAATTCTGATATTTTTTAACATATTTGAAGTATTTTTCTATCTAATATTAACTTTGAGATGCTATTTTTATGCCTTAATTAGTTCATAAGGGGACGTCTATAAATTACGTGAGGTGTTTTTTCACAATTTTGTCCCCCCTCCCCCTTGGTGAGATTTAGTGAGATTTTGCTGGACCCCCCTTCCTCCTCAAATTCTCACGTGAGATTTTCTCAATCACTAGTTTCGTTTTATCGGCATTACTATTACCATCCAGATTGCAAAATTTGATACAAATACACGCTTAAATCTAAAAAACGTATATTTTCTAAACTAGAAGTTGACGTGAGATTTTAATTGACTCCCCCTCCCCCCTGGTGAGATTTGGTGAGATTTTGCTGTACCCCTCCCCTTCACCTTTATGACCTCACGTAATTTATGGACGTCCCCTTACCCTAAATTTAATATTTACAGCTTTTTGTTGAACAGAAAAAACTACTATTCTGTGTTTCGAAGGGTTGTATGTGACATACAATACTCGAGATAAAATATCCTTTTTTCGGTTTACAAACAGCCTATTATCCCTCTTTTTATACATAGTTGTTCAAAAATATTAAATATACAGCAGGGTGTTTCAACAAGTCAGTGCAAACTCTACACAGCTAGATTCTTTGTCTGGAGTACATAAAAAATGCCCATAGAACTATACCTCTACTGCCCATATTATTCGACAAAATGTAGTGACAGAATAAGATATGACGTCATATACGTTTACAATAAAAATATTTATGGTCATGTAACTAGGAGTAGATCTTACATACATGACCCTAGGAGACGTTGTTTCCGAATAAAAGCCGTGAAAGGTACTTTTGAAACACCCCACATAATACATTTTAATGTATAAAAATCTACCTACAATAAAATACATAAAAAATAAATATTTCTAAGGATTTTAAGAACATAGCATAACTTTTGAGTGGTTTCCCATTTTCTTACTCAGCCAAAAATACTTGTCGGTTTTCATTTAACTCATTGATATCATTAAGGGTCTTTTTAAAAGATTTTCTATCCGTATAAGAAAACCGTCTAAAACGTCGTAATCTTAAGAATGATTACTTGTGATATTACCGTGTAAAGAAGCAGTATTATGGCTTCATACGCCATTTAGATGAAATGTGGTTCTTGGAAACTACTTTCTGAAAACAAGGGATTTTAACTCTACTCGAACTACAACTATACTTTTTCATACAAAGTAGCTCTGAAACAATTTCGAGACATACAAGAAATAAATAATATGGCCTCTTTCAAGTTTAGTTTTCTTTGTGTTAAACTATACCCATTTTAACGAAATAAAAGCTTTTGGTTTCGGATGAAGCTTTGATAGTATTGAGTATGTTTGAAACTTCGTTCATTTTGGTTGTTTTGCTTTTAACTAATTGAAATTGACTTAATTATGTATCCAGTTAAGATAGAAAACTATATTATTTTCCGGGCTGGCCGAGTGGGTATTGCACCAGACTACTGGCTAATAGGCAACTAGTTTAAAATACTAGACTGCAACGAAACTTGACCCTGGAGAAACAAAAGAAATAAAGTAGTTATCAGCGCGGTGCCTGAATTTTGAGTTAAATTAAGAACTTCAATTAAGAAATATGATTAGTTTGTTAAACCCATGTATATATAACGTCTTTTTATCACGATTTGCGTACCGAAACTCCTCCTAGCAACCCAGCAAGCTCTCTGTTTACGCAGTTTCTGCTTTCGCGTAGGATCAGGAAATGTTACTGCTGAGTATTAGAACATGAGAACTTGTTCTGCATAGATGGTTATGGCTCTATGGTCTCTGTGTGTGGCTGATTGAACACAGTCACCAGTAAAAAGCTTTAAAATGGTTTCAATATATCTTTTGATATATAACTATGAAAACATTGAGAATTAAAAATTATTTGTTAATCACTATGCGAGCAATTACTCGCATGGTGAATGTAAGTCTGGAATAAAAATGCAACATAAGCTAGGTGTCGCAGCACTTATAATTTTATAATTCCAGATTCTAAATATTACTCGGAAAAGATTCAGGATTCTACAAGGATCTTTATATCTTCGTTGCTTCCTTAATTTTTTTCCCGAAAATTGTTCTTTTACCCTGTGCAGAGCTCTTAAGAACAATTGAATGGGTAGCTGGAAAAACTTTGCATGTCTTTTTTTAACAAAGGTTTTTGTTTGTTAAAAAAAGACATGCAACGTTTTTCCAGTGACCCATTCAATTCCAAATAAAAGTAAATTTAACGAAATATTTAGTGTGACAAGAGGAATATTTTATATTACTTATTATGATTATATATATTTATTATTATGATTTGATATTATGATTTGGTATTAATATTGAAGACTTATCCAAAAAATAATGGATAGGTTTTCCTCCACCAAAAAAAGTGTTCTTTAAGTAATGAAAATATAAAAAGATAAAAATTAAGTTTTTGTTTTATATAATCGACAATAAACGATATTTTAATAAATAAACATGATTTTTGAATTCCCTAATGAATTTTATTTCATTGTTTCACCTTGAACACCCACTTGATTTAAGCCCCATTGTGTGCTATGGCACGGCACACACTGTTTTACCGATCAAAGCGATAAAAAAGACCCGAGAAATATGACGAAGCAGAAAAATTAATTGTCCTCTGTAATAGAAAGTGTTTTCTCCCTTTAAAACATCACAGTATTCAACGCAAACAATTTAACCTGTCATCTAAAAAATGTTTTCGCATCCAGTGTGTGTGGGAGTGCCCGAGAACTTCTCTCCCACCGGTAGCTCGTAGGCCGAAGCTAATTTTTTCCCAAGTGCCGTTTCTTTTTGTTGGGTGGCCATTGTTCTTCAAAAGCAATTTTCCTTCCGAGCCAGCTATTGAAATCCAGCATGAAAAGGCCACCCAGCATTGTTTACGCCGTCATAAACTATATTTAATTAAAGATTAATGCAATTTTCTCCGCTTAGAACGCGTAAAAAAGACGTCAGTTGTTTTACGCGTTAATTAATTTTTATTTAATCTGCCTTCTTGGGCAAAGCGGGCTTTTTTCCCCCGCTGGGCTCTTTTTTCGAAATGCGGTTTGATTGCTGTACAAATGCTCTCCCAACTTGGCCCTTCCTCAGTTTTTAATTAGCATTACGATTCCACTGATGCAATTTAGCTGAATTATAGAGCGGGTTCTACGTTGGGTAATTGCCCCGACTTGTACAGGGCTAAAAAGAATGTTTTATTGCAGAAAACAGTTAGGCTGGGATCTTTATTTGAAGAAACAGGTAGTTAAATAAATGAGGTAATTTTTAAGACAAACGTTAAAGTGAACAAAAGGAAAATGCAACTTATCACGAAGTGGGAAGTGTTAATTTTCGTAATTCGCTGAAAATAGTTGTAAGTACAAATAATGTTTTTTAATCTAGTATGAAATGGAAAAGTATGTAAAGAATATATTACTATCTCGGTAAATAATTTTAAAATGTGAAAAAGCTATCCAAGTTCAGCTTAGAATTGTTACTGTGTTTCTATGAAAGAAATATATTGCCCTCTTTTTTGGAATGGATTTATGTTGTATATATAAGTTTGTAGCAATAAGCTCAAGGTGTGATAAGTTTGTTTATTTCCACTCCTAGGATGCAAATTTGTTAAGCAGTATGAGTAAGGAAAATATTTCTATGAATTTTTTTAGCATAGTTTTATTCAATTTGTTTGTTTGTTACGGGATACATCAAAAGTAACACAATCAATGTAAGGAGAATATGACTGATTTTTGAGTGGAACTTCTTTAAATAAATTGTATTTCTGAATAGGGAGTTATAAAATATGTAACACTTAGCACTACTTTTTTAATTTGTCATCTTGTAAACGGGCTCTTCCCATTACAATTAAGTTTTTTGTCCTTGTCCTAATGAACTTGGCAGTGGCAGATAAAAGCCTATTTAAACGTACCTTCATTCTGAGACCTTGTTTCCTTGTTTTATAACATGAAAGTCCATGTGAAAGTATTTTCCAGTTAAAACACAGTATTTAAAAAAAAATAACCTGTACAAGGAAACTTCGAAGATGATTCATCTATCGGATAATTAAAACGTGAAAAGAGAAAATAGTTTCATTTCCCAGAAAAACACTCTCAAAACAAATGGGAAAATTTCCAAGAAAAACATTTCTCAATACTTAACTCTTTTCCCGCAACTTTTTGTCAACATCAAACGCAATATTGGGAAAACTTTCCAAAAACAGTACAAATCTGTTTAATTGATATTTCCCTTCTAAAAAGAGCAAAACCAATTACAAGCGGCACAACGGTTCACTCCAGGAATTAACGACCTCAGTTTTTGCAGTTCATTAAGCATTTTCAAAAAGAGAAATAACCCCATCGCAGAAAAAAACCGGTTCTCACCAAACTGGTGCCACCATCGCTTCATCACGCCGATTCCATTTCCCCCCTAGATTCCCGCGTTTTTATTGGTCCCCCGCCCCCGAATATGCCCGCCCCCTTTTTAAACGAAAGTTAAATTTTACTCAGCAGGAATCCCGCGCGCAAAAACAATTTTAATTCCGGTTCTGCTGGGCGAAATGAGGTAGTACCGCTAAAGCGCTAATGACCATCAATAAAAACTCCAACACGAAATTCCCCTGGAAGCCATGATTTATTGCGTCGTCTCCATCTTAGATTCCCCCCTCCTTCTTCGCTTTGTTATTATTGCCTGACCCTCTCCGAAGAAGAAAAAGATCGAAAATGAAACACTTAGATCGGCGCGATTCCCGAAAATAAAGAAAAAAAAAGCTTTTGAATGTCTTCGTATTTACGTTACATTCTCATTTACGTAATGGCGCATGTTGGAAATTACGGGGAATTTGTCATTTTTGATTGCAGAGCAGATTGACACGGGGGCATCCCATCCCTTTGAAACTCCCCCTCCCCCCCTCGTAAGGAAGTGAGCTATTCCGTCTAACTATCATCACCGCTTCAATGTGTTCCCGATAGATTACCCACACAACACAGAAAGGTCCAGTAGATGTCTAATGGACGTCAAGCATGGATATAAGAACATCCAGAAATAGTCTAATAACGTTCCAGAAAACGTGCAGAAAACGTTAGAATGTCCTCTATAGACAATCCAGAAGACATCTAATGGATATCCATTGGATGTTCTCATGGACGTTAAATGGATGAGTTTTGGGATATTTTTGGATCATCCATAAAACGTCCAGAAACGTCTAGTTTTTGGATCATCCAGAAACATCTAGTTTACATCCATTGGACGTTAACTGGATGAGTTTTTGGATCATACAGAAACGTCTAGTTGATGGATCATCCAGAAACGTCTAGTTCATATCCATTGGACGTCCAAATGGATGTGAACTGGATGAGTCTTTGGATGTTTTTGGATCATCCATAAAACGTCCAGGAAATGTCACCTAAAGACCATGGTCTCTGAATTGAATTTGAAAATAACTGCAGATATTTTCAAATTCAATACATTTAAACTAATGCTTTTATATGTATATATTAATTTTATATACTTTTTGTTGCTGCATATTAATCTTTTTTTCTTAGCAAATATACTATTGAGTTTAATAACTATTCCTTACTTTTATTTCACATTTTTATACATTCTTCTTAGTGTTCTTCTCCCACATGGGAATATTTAATAAATTGGGCAATTGCTCATGTATTCATCTTTTTTTTCTATACTTTTCATAGCAATTAAACTATGAGTTTGCAACAAAGTTTACTTACCTGGTTATTTGCAGCTCCAAATAATATTTGACAGCAATTTTGATTCAAAGCAGCCCTTTTATAACTTCAAAATTTGATGTCAAATTCACAAATACTTTTAATTTCAGTACATAATAAAAACTGCAAGTGAGTTATATGCTAGAATTTCAAATTTGGCTTCATTAATGCAATAAATTGTGCAATTTTTAGTTTTAAAACTGTGAAATTGTTTTCTTTAAAATAGGAATTTAAATATAAACTTCTTAAAATCATTTTGTGCAAAAAAAAAAAAACCCAGTAGATTTCTGATGCTTTTTGAATGAAGAATGAATACTGTGTGATAACAATCGTCTATAATCTCTTTTATCTTACATAAAATATACTAAATATTAACTACTGAGATATTAAACAGTGAACATCTTTATTCTAAACAACCTTTAGAAAATAAAGTTAATATAGTAATTTGTTTCAAAGTAACAATGCAATATCAAATCAATCAGTCTAAAAGAATACATTTTATTTGAGTTTGAAACCCTATACAAGATAAAAACAAAAACAAATAATGCAAACAATCTATATCTGAATTAAAATAGTTAAAATTTCCAAACTTTATATTGGCAATTTTTAGCCATCATTTTCATTCATTTAATGGAATACTCTAAATTAGAATGTCAAGAAATATGCTTTACAAGAATTTAAAAATATTGATGAAATATTAGTTTAGTCTGTCTTTCTTCATTAGGCAGTTGGGAACAGGGAAATCCAAGTTTAATAGGGTTGTGGGAGCCCCAATCAGTTTACTTATCTCTTTATATATTTTTGTAAACTAAAATTTGTCTTTTTCCCCAGAAAATTTATCTCAAGAAACTTATTTATAAATATGTACAACATATCTGGAGAAAAAACTTGCATTCTAATTATACTGAAATCCCTTATTACTTTTTACCATGAAAAAAACCCATTTACTTTTTTGCTGCAAAGCCAATCTAATCGCTCGGAAACCGTGGAAACATTGTTAATCCTGGAGGCTTCAACAGTCGTTTAACTAGGTTGTCAACCTGGTTGACAACATTGCAATGTTTACAAACTAGTTACCAATAAGTGGTGAAAAGACCACTGAGAACTATAGGTAAATAAAAAATATAATTTTAGCATGTAAAAATTAATTAAAAAAAAAGACATTTAAAGTGCAGGTGTTCAATTTAATTTAACATTTAAAGTGCAGGTGTTCAATTTAATTTAACATTTAAAGTGCAGGTGTTCAATTCCGTTAACGGTCCTGCTAAGTACCGCCAAGCTCTTTTAGGCACCAAAAAATAAAAACATTGCTTAATAATTTCAAACTCATAGATTAAAATGTTCAGTTAAGTGAATAACTGTTCAGTTATATCAATTAAAACCATAAAAATTTGTTGATATTTGAATATATGCCATTCAAAACTGCTTGCCGATATTAAGCAGGACTGTTATCAAAAGCATTCATTCGATAATTTTAAGTTTATGTTTGCAATTTGGTTGTGAACAGTCTTCAACCAGGTTAACAAAACCAAGTTAATTTTTTAAATAGCATTAACTTACATAGTAAAAGCATTAACACATCCATTTCAAAATCAAATGATAAAAATATATTTTCAGGCTCGTAGAACTATTGATTTTGGAATACTGATAGAATGAGCAAACGGGCATTGTTTGGGTCGACATGTTTAGTGAGTATCCCAACATCAGCTAATCGCTGTTGTAGTTTTCAGTTGTGTGTTTTGCTAATACACCAGATGACTGCCTAAGAATTTTATGCCAAGACCTTAAAGTTATTAGCAGTAACCCAATTTTATGGCTTCAAGAAAAGTTTTTAAGATCAAAGTCAATCTTAAAAACATTTTGATTGCCGAAGATTGAAAAAATTTTGTATCGAGGGAATGGAAGATTTTATGGGTGCCAAATCAGAGTATATCTTCAAATCTGGTACTTAACTTGAAATTCTGTCCCGTGAAAATCCTTATGTTATATCGCCCACCACTACTAGCACTTGAAAATAACTTTTTTTGGTGCATAATTCTTACGCGACCATTTGGTGTAAAAGTAAAAACCCTGACTAAACACAACAGCAATCAGCCGTTGTTGGGATACACATGCTTTTTGAGTTGGGATGATGGCCCTATCATCCCAAACAAAACTGCTTACTGCTATGGGGGTGTGCACGCATGCTCCATCTAAATTATATTCCTAGGTCTATACGTAGAACACTTGCATATCCTAAGAAATTGAAAGAGAACACTAAATTTAAAATACTCATCTTCTAAATGCATCATAAATAAGTCTTGCAAATCCTCTAAAATAAATTCAGAGGCTTTTTAAATGGTGCCACACTAATGCGCCAGCCGGTCTGTGGGAGCGACTCGCTGTCAGCACATATGTAAGCCGTTTGTCCTGAAATTATTAAGGCACTGGACTGTGTTTACTACACAGTCGACCAAAAACTTATGATCGGAAACAGTCATGCACGAAGAGTTTGCTGGAACTAGAGGGGAACTCGCCTTGCTAGCTGAGGCGAGGTCTAGCATTTGACTGGAATGTCCATCCAGCTGTGGGTCACACAGTTAGAGGGTGCTCGCCAAGCTGATCGGTGATATTGCTGTCGGATTCCAGAACTCAGAAGTTTAGTTCTGTGCTGGGGGACGTAGGATGTCTGCGACACAAGCAACCAGAGCAGCGAAGGAAACTGGCAAGACCGGGGAGAGAAGCGAAGAACTGGTGGGCTACCCGTCACAGGAGAAGCTGGAGAACTTTGCTGAAGAGAGTAAGCGTCAGAGGGTTGACCTGTTGAAAAGTATTAACGTAAGAGGAATTTCAGATATATATTTTACTACTGAATAAATAACTTAAAACAGAAGAATATACAAATATGTACAATGACAAAACTGGGAATCTGAAAAATCAAATTACTCAATTTTTACAAGTTTAAGTTAAGGTGTTCTTATAAATCTGTATTCATTTGATTCAGAACAGAATTGGATTCTATATAGCCCAACCCTTTTGATAGAGTTTTCGTTTTTATCTCGTCATCTGTTAACTTACTTTATAAATCAAAACGATCGTTTATAAAAATACTGAAGCTATAAACCACAAATACAAGTTAAACAACAACAGTGTTTGAAACGAGTTCTTCCGGCTGGGCCGGAACGAACTTAAACAAATAAAAAAAAATTATTTTTTCTACATATTGAGACAAATGATAATGAAATAGAAAGGTTAAAAATTTGCTTACCTTTAATTCATGCACGTTAAGACATACCGCTTCCGCTCGCGTATTACAGCCCAACTTAGGCCGTTTCGTCTTCTTCCTCATTAAAGATGATTGTATATCAGAGTTTAAAAAACAATATTTAACAGAAACAAGAAAAATAATTATTTAAATACAGGCCTCCCTCGCATTTAGAATCACGCTCCGCTCGGGCTCGCTTTTTGCTTACATGTTTCGTCATGTAAATAAATAAAATGGCGAGAGCCGATGCCACTCACTCAGTCTGATAGAAATTATTGGATATTGTTGGATATCCATTGGATGTCTATTGGATGTTTTTTCTGGATGATCTATAAAACGTAATTTATGGATATCTAATAGACGTCCAAAAAATGACAAGAACTAGATCATCCAAAAGTTACGTCCACTAGATGTCTATTAGAGGTATCTTTTGGACATGGATGTTCTTGGACTTATTTTGGAAGTATTTGGACGAGAAATAGACCTTTTCTGGACGTTTGTGCTGTGTGGGTATGGGGCCTCCGATGCACTCTTTTCGTTCTTGTCATTACCCAGCTAGCTCAAGACAATCGCTCTCTTTCTTTGCTTGCAAAATACGAATCCGATAATGCTTTTCCAACTCTTTCATCATAATTCGGGGCGCGTTTTGTTAACGGAGGACGATTTTTTTTCCTTCCGTTGAGGGCATAAACATTTTTTATTTAAAAAAAAAAAACTGTCGAAGCTCCTTCAATTGGTTAACTGAATTATACCCAGAGTTCGAAGCGATTCGCATTCTTGTTTTTATGCTTATAAGTTGAACCGAATTTATTTTATTTACGTTGTATTCATTCAAAAAGAAGTAGACATTTTTGTTAGACACTATTATACAGCAAACTGTTACATTTCCACAATACCTATAGTATCTAACTAAAAAACAATAAATTACAAAAAATAACGAATTCATTAAATATTTTCTAGAAGTAACCTTTATGTTTTACAAAGTGTATAATTCTACAATTTTAATCCCTAGATAAGATAAAATTTTTCTCAAACACTGAGCTACGGATAGGACAACAACTCTTTACATTTGATTCTCCCATACACTTTTCAAGTCACATAATTTTTAGGCGAATTAGTTCGCTTTAGGTCTTAAAGTATACTGACTGAAGTATCTCTTTCTTATAACTTTAATGAAAGAAGATTGGGTTTGAATACTGTCTGTTACCTTTAGATGCATATTTTCTAATCCTACAGGGATAACCCATGTATACAATAGAGTCGTTTTATCACAATTAGCGTACCGAAACTCCTAGTAGCAACCCAACAGGCTTTCTGTTTACGCAGTTTTTCCTTCCGCGTAGGGGCTTCGTAGGGTCAGGAAACGTTGCTGCGGAGTATAGAACATGGGAGCTTGTTCTTGATGGCTATGACTCTATGGTGTCTCTGATTGTGGCTGATTGAACACAGTCACCAGTGAGAAGTTTTAAAATGTTTTCAATATATCTTTTCGTATGAAATAATGGGAGGAAGCACTGAAATGGAGTGTTTATATAATCACTATGCCAGCAATTACCAACGTGGTGAATGTTAGGCAAAAATATAACATAGTATGGTGTTACAGCACTTGAATCATTTATTTCAGAAACATGTCAAACGCCACTTTTCTTGTTTTGAGATAAACGAGAAAAACTGTGTAGAAGCTCACTACATTTTTATGAAGGTGTTTAGTAATTTTTTTCTTAAAGTAGACCTCATTTGGATATTTTACAGACAAAAAGAATT
Organism: Tetragnatha montana; assembly: GCA_963680715.1. NCBI lineage: Eukaryota > Metazoa > Arthropoda > Arachnida > Araneae > Tetragnathidae > Tetragnatha > Tetragnatha montana. The sequence goes on along the minus strand of OY796684.1, from coordinate 4,182,290 downwards.
TTTTTAATATTTTTATTCTTTGCAGTAAAAATTATTGAAATTTTTGCATTTGACAGGTTTCTGCAATAAACAGAGTATTCAGGCCAATTTTCATAGTTTAACTCTAATTCTTTTAAGGATTTGGTAATAGAAGTGGGAGTTTATTTGAAAATAGCATTTCCATATTAAATACTAACCCATAAAATTATTATAGAGTTCTTATTTTTTTTTCTCTTTTGATTATTAGGTGTACAAATACTTATTATTATAAATTATTTCAACTCTAGACTCAAAAATAGTGGTCAGCCAATTCAAAATGTTAGTATAGAAATCTTTGAAGTCAATTGGATAGTTGTTTAGAAGTAACTTTGTGGACAGTAAAACAATTTTGCTTTAAAAGCCTACAAAATTAGTTAATTAGTTCAATATTATGATCTGGGGTATATATTTCATGTCCACTTTTAATAATGTGATTCATAGATCGAAAATATCAATCACATGGATGTGATAAATGACCACAAACATGAAAATTTTAATTATAAATCTATCAAAACGTCCTTAGTCTTGAGATTCGTAAAAAAAACTTTAAAAATATGGTTTGTACTATGGCTTGATGAACCTAACCTCTAAAGAATGACTTTTTCAATCGTATATAGCTTTTGATTAAATAACAAACTGCAGTCCCAAAGCAGCGGTAGATGAGACAGCATGAGCGAAATTCACCGCAATTTAAGTACAGAAACCAGTCAAGCGACGTCGTTTGACTTGTTTCTGCACTAAAGCTGAAATTTAACATGCTGGAAAATTATTTTAAAATCCCGTTATTTTTATTATTCTTACACTAAAATGTACGCGCTTACCCCTACAGAATCATATGACACCAATAACTCATTTTTGAAAAAAGTGGCGTTTGAGATGTTTCTGAAATACATGATTCACTTATAACTCCGGGTTCTAAATGGTACGAAAAAATTCTGTTCACGAAGGTGATTAAAGTAGTATTTTTTCTCTTGTGAACATTTCTCCAGCGAAAAAATCTTAGAAGTAAGTTTTCAATCAATACTAAATCCTGATATAAGCTTACACTTGCCTTTTTAAAACTGATACAGATTAATTAAAAGGACAAGGGATCTCCAAACTTACTTTTTTACTTCCCAATACGTAAGAAATATAAAATTTTATCATATTTTGGATGAAAACACACTGAAAACACCCTACATAATAATTTAAAAAATGATTTTCAGATTAAAAAAAATAATTTAACGTTTCATTTTAAAATGCTCCATGCGGATTCCTTATTAGAATAATAAAACCAAATTTTTAAAGTAGGTTTAATGATTTCAGTTTAAGATGACTAAGGAATGAAACAAAAAAAAGTATCCTTTTTATGCGAAACAAAGGAAAACAAAATATTTATTTTTAAGTAAATATGACCTGACTATCTCAAACTCTATTGAAAACTGAATTCCGAATCTCAGCTACCACGAACTGATCACCTCAAATATCATGACTTTAATTACACACGAGAGGACTATGATAAATTTTACATTCAAAAATACTCCCCTCCTAAGTGCCCTCTTCGAATCTTCAACGCGGCTGCCGACACACGATCCTTTCATTTCCCCAAACAAGCAATCAATCGAGAGGACCCTCCCCTTGTCAATATTTTATGAATGAACTCTCATTTTTAGTAATATGCAAATGAAAGCGCCCACAAAAAGCCTCTAATAACGGAATTTGTCAACTCATTAAAAGAACCCCATAACGGAATCAATCGAACCCAGAGGGGGGAGGGGGTATGGAATACTAAGTAACGCCTCCTCTCCCCCTAAGAAACAAGGGCATAATGGGTGGACGTGATAAGAATGCCCCCTCCCTGTTTGTAATTGCAGTTTGTAATCCGATAATGAACATGGGCTTGGGGAAAGGTATTAACCGGCCCGCTTATGGACATGCGGACACGCTCCACAAACAGTGATTATCTATGCAGTCCTTAATGCTGTTTTAAAAGCAGTCACGCAAGGGGTGAACTCCAAGAAAATTTACATACATTTTAACCTAAATAAACTCGAATCATCGCTGGCATTAAGACTCGCAGAGCGCCTAATTAAGAAATTAATTCGGGCTTTTCCGTCTATCTTTGGTGATGGAAGAAGGTATTGATCCTTTTTGCACTTTGGAGCATAAACTAAATTCTCCCCCGAATTTAGGATTTAATCGCCCTCAAATGGAGGAGAAGGGAGAGTTTCTGAGTGCGCGTTTCTTTTGCGCGCTCTCTCTTTCTCTCTTTTGCTTTTATTTTCGGGGAGTTGATTCCTTTTGAGCTTGTCTCACTCGCAGGAAAAGTGGTTCGGAACATCAGTTCTAACCTTTATATTAGGGACGGCCAACCCGTGGCACGGCTGAGTGAAATCATTGATTCATTGAGGTTTCAGTGCTCCATAAGTCTTCTGTTAACTGAGTTTTCTGAGAACATAACTTCTTTTTACTACCCAACAAATTTGCACTAGTATACCTCCTATTACGGCTAATCCAAACAAAAATTATCCCAACATAGTATTAAACCGTACTCGGTAATTCAAACTCACGTACACTGTAAAAAAACCTGTCGTTTTTATGGATATTCTGAAATACATTTAACAGAATATCTCAGTTTTACGTTAAAACAAATTTTTACTGTTACCCTTTGCCACTCTAAAAAATCAATGTTATTTAAATAGATAATCAATAACACTTTTGACAGAATATCATCATTTTATGGTTAACACAAATTTTCATTGTTATCCAGCGCCACTCTAAAAAATATCTGTTATAAACAGATATTCAATAATACTTTTGACAGAATATCTCCCCAATTTTTGTTAGCACGTTGTTTACGAATTCAAATTTTTTTGTTTTCCTCCGTTCGCCAAAACCACGCATTATTGCTCTTTTATTCGTTTTTAATTATTATAACATCCTTCTTACCTTGGATTTACAGTAAAAACCGAAGAAAAACGCCAAGAACTCCCTAATAGCACAAGAAATCTCACCCAAAATTTGCTCGTTGCTTTACAATAGCAACTTTTCAAATTATCGTCTGATATCATAAAAGTTTTTGTTTACAATCTCATAAATTATTTTTTATGAATTAATTGTTGTCAGCGGCTTATATCTAACTGATTAAGCTACATTTAATTCGATTAAATTAATTTATCAGAGAGATTTTCTTTCGTTAATTATTTCATTTTGTTATTTAATACAGAGATGGTTTGTATGCAATAACATGATTATAATAGAGGATTTATCTGCGAAAATTACAGCGTTACATTAACAGAATTTCTGTTAAAAAACAACAGTTTTTTTTACAGTGTAGGTACTTTGTATAAGGTTTATTTAATCAAAACACCAACAAAACAGCAATAATATTTCACACTCACAAAACTATGCTTGAAATAATGTGTGATGTAAGCCACTAGTCTGGGACTAGTGACCCGCAACATTAAGTTATTCTTCATCATAATCTAACAACAAAAGAGCAAAAAAAAATATCAAAACAGTTAAAAAAATAAGTGATTTGAAAGCTATTGATGTTATAAACCTCAAGAAAAAAAATTGCATGCACGTGCTTTTAAATTAGGATTAGGAACAAAATATGCTTTTCAGAAATGCATTATCCCATGTTAAATCTATGGCTGTACGAATGTTTGTTTAGGCTTTCAAATCGCTTCATTTTTTAAAATATTTTTCTAACTGTTCTGATATTTTTATTGCTCTTTTTATTCGGTAGATTATACTGAAGAATAACATACTACGTTAGGATAATTTTGTTAGGATTTTGCACGTGGAATTTAGCCGCAATAGGAGTATACTAGTGTAAATTTGTTGGGTATACGAATACTTTCTGGAGTGATTGTAAGTGGTTACAACTTTAGAGTATAAGGACACACATTACACAGTTCTTGTAGCAGTCACGTAAACAAGACTATTTGGCAGTGGCGGATCTAGAACATGAGCAAGGGGGGGGCTAACTTAATCTGATTGAGGATGATAATGAAGTAACAAGCCGTGCTTTTTACAATATTCATTAATGTCTTAAATATTGAGGGCAGTGTTGATTGTAAATGACTAGTAAGGTACCTGTACCCAATATGGACACCCTAAGGTAAATGAATTTTTTTTACCCCCATGAACACGTCATAGGACTCCCAAAATATAAGACCACTATCCCTGGACTGTTGACTATCATTATAAAAATTAGCAACCGTGTAATTATTCTGGTTTTAATTTCAATGATAAAAACAAAACATGTTTACAAGTGTCCATATTAGGAACCACCTGTCTCTATTATGGACATGGATGTCCATATTAGGGACAGGTGGATCTTATTGACCTACTACACAGGTATGGAAGAGCCACTCTTCCAATGGATTTTAGAGAAGAGGGGATAAACCTACATTCACTGAAAAACCTGTAAAAAATGTACTTACACTCTTAATTCGTAATGTAATGTACGGATACAATAATTAAGATTAAAAATACATATAAATATTAATTTATTATGAATTAGCTAAATAAAACAACATTAAACAGATGATAATTATTTTACAAATTTGTGAATCTGAAGATTTATTGGCTGTACTTCCATTGTGGACATAAGGTGTCCACAATGGGAACAGGGTGTATTTTTACTAATTCTTGAAATAAATAAACAAAGAAAAAATTTTAAGCAATATACGCAATAGCAATCGGAAATACGTTTTATCAGCTTCCTAAAACACTCCACTTTTCAATATTTAAAGTAATTTTGCCACATCTAATAAGAATTTAAACTTATCTGTAATTACGATCACACACCACAAAAAAATAAGTTTCCTTCTAAATGGCGAACAGTGCGCTTTTTTGCACTTTCTAGGCTAAATTATCTTTTAAACTCCTTTTCTTCACGGGCATGAAGCGTTATTTCTCGATCAAATTTCTTACTTTTTAAGATATTAGAGGTGTCCATATTGAGAGCCCTGTCCATATTGGGTACAAGTACCTTATTGTTAAATATAACTAATTAATTAGTAATTAAATTAGTTAATCATTAAATATATCCAAATAATAAGGGTGTGTCAACCGGGAGGGGTTTTTTACGATGATTTGAGTCAAATATTTTTTTCCAAGAATATAGATCAAATGTGAATTTTCGTGCACTTAATTTCAATGTTTAGTGAATAATACATCCATCCCGAGGCATAAGGGGGGTTTGGGGGAACCTCCCCCAAGAAAATTTTTGAAAATTTGACCCTAAAAAGTTGTGTTTTGACTCATTTTTGGTCATTTGGGACTCTGAGTGTCACACGAAAAAGATGATTTCTTGTACTCGTTTTCAAAGGAAAAAAACCTGTAATATATAAGAATTTCATGGTGGTGGTTTGAACTCCGTAACCCCGTCTCTATTTTAACAGGGTAAATGTTTTGTAAGAGACTTAGCGCATTAAACCCTTTTAAAAAGTGAATCTTATAAAAAGCAGGGAGTTAAGAGATCTTGCAGAGGGGCTAAAGCTCATAACCTTTAAGATGTGAAACAAATCTATAAAAATGTAAGGGGCTAAGTATTTTGGAGGTTATGCTTTGTAAGGCTTAGAAAGCTCATTGGAATCTGCAAGTTCTGAATCGCATTTATATTAAAGTGCTGAAAGCTAAAGATCTTGGAGGGCCGGAGGGGGCTAACGCTTTTAGGCTAAAGCTCATTAAATTGCGAACTAAATACTATAAAACATCGCAAGGAGGCTAATTCTTTATGGGGGCTAAAACTCATTGGCCCCTTTAAATTGTGAATTGAATCTACAAAAACTCAGGGCTAAAAGCCTTGTAGGAGCTAAAGATCATGGAAGGATTCATAAGGGTTAAAGCTCATTAAATAGTGAACCAAATATATTTAAAAACGCAAGAGGGCTAAAAGCTTTGTAAAGGCTATTAAAGAGCATGGAGGGGGCTAATGTTTCATAGGGCTAAAGCTCATTAATTTGTGTAACAAACATAAAAACGCAAGGAGGCTTATGTTTTTAGGGGCTAAGCTCATTGAATAGACCCTTTAAATTACGAATCAAACCTTCAAACATGCAGGGGGCTAATAATGTGTAATTGCTAAAACCTCTAGAAATCCTTAAATAGTGAATGGAGTTTATAAAAATGCAGGGGGCTAAAGATCTTGGAAGGGGCTTTCTGCTTTGTAGACCCTTTGAATTGTGAAAAAGGCTACAAAAAAGAAAAAAAATTTAAAATTTTGATAATTTAAACAAAATTTTCTAAAAACTTTTTTTTTCCGAAAAAGTTCAATTTTATGTAGTGTAAACTTAAGTCCCAAGGGGGGGGGGCTATAGCCCCTATAGCCCCCCCCATAGATCCGCCACTGCTATTTGGTATGAGCTGTGCTATTAGGGAACCGCTTGGTCGATTTGCGCATAAAAACATAAAAATTAACTTTCAATAAAAATTGCATTGAGACCGTATAGAAGGTCCATTGCTTTATTAAATGGAACATCTAGGAAGATTTTTGCAATTGTTTCTACTTTGCTCTTCGCTGTTCCAATTTTAATTCTAATTAATTTTTTGGTGAGTAACAAGTAAGGGAAAGTTAGCAAGGGAATGCAAGAGTTCATGTAGGACATATCTCTTTTCAGGTTCCTGAAAGATAGTAGCCTAAATTTGTGTATGGTTCTCTTTTTATTGAAGTCCTATTTTCTGTAGGTAACTTTTTTTTCGAGTTTTGTAAAAAAATTTCTGAAGTTACTGATTTTTACACTAAAATAACTGATTTATTTATTTTTAAAACTCTTACAGCCATATTCACATACATCTATCAGCATCGGTGTTAAATCCTTGATTAAAGAAGGGTTCCACCAATCAGTCAGAGAAAGCTAATTTTTCATTCTTTAACTGCTGGATAACCGCGATGCTGATGAAAAAAAATGTTTTGTTTTCTTTAAATTCCCACAATCAGCCTACAAATTAATATTTTTAAAAACTTTTTTTGGTATATTGAAAAAAGTGGAAGTAGCACACATAATTTTTGCTTTCTAAGGGGACATCCATAAATTACGTGAGGTCAAAAGGGGGGAGGGGGAGGTTCAGGAAAATCTCACCAAATCTCACCGGGGGGGAGGGGGGAGTCAATTAAAATCTCACGTCAACTTTTAGTTTAGAAAATATACGTTTTTTCTTTAATATTTTTTAGCACAAGTTCAGAAAAAATGCTCAGATTAGTCAAAACAGCGCAAATCATTAGCCAGTCAGTCGTGATAATTACAAGTTAGAACCATGTTTTTGATTTTAACGTGTTTTTGTATCAAAATTTTGCAATCTGGATGGTAATTTTTATGCCGATAAAACAAAACTAGTGGTTGAGAAAATCTCACGTGGGGGGGAGGGGGGTCCAGCAAAATCTCACTAAATCTCACCAAGGGGGGGAGGGGGGGGTCCAGCCCTGCTTTAGATCCATGTTTTTGCTTAAACAAGGTAAAACGCCGTTGTTTTTACGAATTCACTTTGTGTAATTTTTATGGTTTTCCACAACCAACCCAGCTGCCAGTTTAAAACCGTTAATTTTACGGTACCTTTTTTTACAGTGTTAAGTTAGTTTCAAGGAAATATACAGGATGTTTCAAAAGTTAGTTTCACGACTTTGACTTGGAACCAACATCTCTTAGGGTTATGGAAGTAAGGTGTACCCCTAGGTAAGTGACAATGAGGAATCCATTGAGATGGCTTACAGTGCCCCTAGCGATGAAATAATGAAGTTAAAAACCTAAAGAAGATAGAACAAAAACTTTTGTTAAAAATTGTTTGCAGAAAAAAATATCATGAAAATATCCTAAATATTCGAGAAGATTACTATTAGCCTGCAAAAGTAGCATTTTTTCTACCCTCAAAACAGAATAAATTCACAAATATCAGCTAAAAATACAATCTCAAACAAATACTCAAATGGAGATTAATTTGACTTTAAGATAAATTTAATCTCAGATAATACAGATTGGAATTTTTGATCAATCTTTTTCTAATATTTAATACTAAATAAAAATTATTGTTTTTAAGTTCTTACAATTAATAACCAGACTACACGATAGGTTGCTAGAAAGATATGCTAAAAATATTAAATGACTGAAATTTATTTCTTTTTTTAAATGGCTACCAAGGATGATAAAAATTTAGTGATTGATTCTACTAAAGATTTAAAATGATGTTAAAGATAATTATTTTAGAAATTAGTTTAATAAAATCTCATTAAAGTAATCTTTAAAATCTATTTCGTTTGAACATAATGAGACCTTTTAACATTAATGTCTTTGAAAATAAACCCTTGGATAATTCCTTGATAGATTATTAAATTTAATCGGACTTCTAACGTACTGCTTCTTTATAATGCATTTAAGATGAAAAACTAAACGTCTTGATTTAAGAATCGAAGAATTTCGTATCCCGATCGTACAAAGTTGTTATTTTTCTTATGAGGAATTGTTGAAATTAATTACTCAACTTTTTATTTCTCAAATTTAAGATGAAATTATGTTCAGTTTTGATTTAAATATCTCATTCATTTATTACATACACCTATATTTAACCACTCTCCGTTAAATTCTAGGCAGTTAAAGGCATTCAAATGAATGGTTGAATGGTTGCAACATTTCTTGACCTTCTGGCGTCACTACACGGAAGAAAAAACTGGGTAAACAGAAAGCCTTTTGGGTTGGTAGGAGGAGTTTCAATACGCAAATCGTGATAAAAAGACGCTATATATACGTGGGTTTAACAAACAAATCATATTTCTAAATTGAAGTTCTTCATTTCACTCAAAATTCAGACACACTCTTAACCCATTAACGCCCCAATTTATTTTTTTTCGGCCAAATTTTATAAAAATCATGAATCTGGTGTATTTTGCCTTCAATATGGATATTATAAACAAATTTTGTAAAAACAATCATTAGTTTCATTAAAAATAGCTGATCTAAAAATAGATCATTGGACGTTCTGGGATAATTTTGTCCCTGAGCTAAGTAATAGTAGAACTTCCAAAAAATCCTTAAAAAATATAAAATAGGTAGAAACTTTAGTACTTCTCCTTTAGAAACACATATTTATTCATAAATATGTGGAAAAATAATTAAATAATAATAAAATTAAATAATGTACCCAAGATAAACTTACGTAAATAGCTTATGTTGGAAGTATTTAGTAGGAAAAATGGGAAAATAAACCAAGAACTTTAAATTGATGAGTATGTTATAGAAAAAAAATATGCCATAAAATTGAACACAAAGTAAATTAAAATGCATTAGTTTTAATGTTGCGTAAATTTTATGAATTTGTTTTACCATAAAATGAAATTGCTCATGAAATAAAACGAAACTTGGTCTTACTTATAGCCAACATTTAAAAAGGCTGCGTCTTTGAGCTTTTTACCTGCATATTCCAATAATTTATTTTACCACAGAGTCAATTTTAAGGTTGCAAAAGTTGTATTATGGAGAATTTTAAATAATTATAATTTTCCATTTGATATTATCTCCAGCTCCTCGAAAAAATGTTATTGTCTCATAATTTCCAACATGAACTATTTCAAAACAAGAAAATTGACTTGTATTGTACTAATAAATTTATGTGAATAAACACAGATAATTTTGGCCACTATTTGCAATGCTTTGCTTTACTAGCAATAAATCATGATTGTCTACCCTCCATTTGTTGACCAAAAGAAATTATAAAATTTAATTACCAACAATATAATTTTCAATTTCATCAGAAAATATATATTTGACTTCATCCTGGACATAACTGAATATTCTCAGACTCATTTTTTAGTTTCAATTGGGAAAAACTAAATAATCGTATAGTAAGCAACACAGGAAAAATAAATGCCCGAACGCCCAGTGATCTAATATTAGATCAGCAACATTTCGGCAAGAATTTTTACCACTTAAATTTATTTTAACATAACACCGCTTTATATCCTAATAGCCACATCTATGAAGATATTAAAACACCAAAATAAGTTTATCTTACTGGTACCACTTAGCTGTTTCCAGGGTTTATGCAAAGAAATGTCGAAAAACTGCGGAACGAAATGGCGATGCCAACTTTCTCTTATCGCTGTAGATCAATGACCAAACCAAACAAAAAAAAACACGTGTTGTAAAACAGGTGCATGCCTTATCTTGCCCCCTGGGCAGTTTGGAATGTGTGGGGTGGGTAGAAGGTAATTTAAAAGCGAGTTTCCCACGCTATGTTTAGCGATCTAGAAATAGATCAATGGGCGCTAATGGGTTAAAACGTAATTTTCAAAATTGAGTAAATAATACTCAAATCTGAGTATTTCACAAACTCAAACTGGTTCCGAATCAAATTTACTAAAGTTTGAATCACGTATAAACTCATTTCTGGAAATAAGCAGGTACTCAAAAATGATACATCGTGCCCTCATTTTTGGGCAAGTGCATGTTTCAGGAATATAAAGCATTGGTCAGTACAATATCCATCAGACAATATCGGCCTTTGCCAAAATTATCCTCATCGATGGTACAGTATCTGATCAGAATGTGACGTGTCATGTAACGACATCAGGGAAGGCGAATCTACTTGTAATTTGAGTGTGACGCCGCAACTGGGTAAGCAGAGCTATCACGTTTTGAAAATTACTGATTACAAAATATACAACTTAAATTTAAAAAATTGCAAAGTTCATAATAAAACAAAAATACATATCATTTCACTGGTGACTATTGAATTGTTTGAAACTGACTGAGTATTTCTGGTATTTCAAAATTAAAAGAATCGTTTCTTCATATTTGAAACAATAAGTTTAATATCAAATTGAAATTATCAATGTATTCGGATTTAAAATAGTCATTTCTCTCAGTGCACCACGCTGGGAATGACTTTCTTTGTTTGCTCTCAGCTCTTTTTTTTAATTTATTGATTTACATATACAGGACCAACAACAAATGAAGAGAAAAAAAAATTTACACTTCGGGGATTTACATCCCTTACAACTTACAAGTGCGTTTTGAATCTGTTTACTTAATACATATAAAGAAGAAGAACAAGGAAAAAAAATACAAGATACATACAAAATAATTAATTCAAGAAAATAAAATATAAAATAAATAACTACAATTATAAGGACTGGCAAAGGTGTCGATTGCAATATAAATATAAATATAGGCCCAAAGTATAAAAAAATAAACCATATAGACAATATTAAAGAAGTCCAATGAATTATAAATAGAGCATTTGTAATAAATTAATAATAAAAAATAAATGTAATTTGTAATAAAATAATAATAAATGAAGAGTAATAAGTTTAAAGAATAACTAAAATTTCTGAATTAAATAAAAAATGCTTAAGTTTTTTTTTGAATAAAGTAATTTTAGGTGTTATTTGAACATAATTTGGAAAACTATTGTAGTGTTTGGGTGCTAAGTAGAAAAAACATTTGTGAAAAAGATGTAAAGAAAGAAAGCTGGTTTCTACAAGATCAAGTAACGTTGCAGTCTGTATTAGACTGCAACGTTAAGTGAAATGAAGAACTTCAATTTAAAAATATAATTAGTTTGTTTAATCCACTTGACCATCTAGCATCTTTTTATCACGATTTGCGTTCAGAAACTCCTTGTAGCAACCCAACAGGCTTTCTGTAAACCCAGTTTCTCCTTCCGCGTAGGACCATTCGGCGTTCAGGAAACGTTGCTGTCGGGTATAGACTGCAGCATTAATTGACCCTGGAGAAACAAAACAAATAAAGTAGTTCCCAGTGTGGTGTCTGAATTTTAAGTGAAATGAAGAACTTCAATTTAGAAATATGATTAGTTTGTTAAACCCACGTATATATAGCGTCATTTTATCACGATTTGCGTACCGAAACTTCTCCTAGCAACCCAACAGGATTTCTGTTTACGCAGTTTCTGCTTCCATGTAGTGACGTCATAGGGTCAGGACACGTTGCTGTCGAGTATATTATACTCGACAGCAACGTTTCGTGAACCTAGTACGTCATAAATGCGGAAGGAGAAATCGGTAAACACAAATTCTGTTGGGTTGCTAGGAGGAGTTTCAGTACGCAAATCGGGATAAAAAAACTGCTATATATACGTGGTTTTAACAAACTAATCATACATTTAAATTAACGTTCTTTATTTCACTCAAAATTCAGACACCGCGATTGGAACTACGTACTTTGTTTGTGAGTGACGTCATACGGTCAACTTAAGTTGCGGTCTAGTAAAGAATCGATGGTTTACTACGAAACCCCCCTTCCCCCATCAGTAGTTGATCAACAATCCCAACACGATGACTAAGAGTCATTCTTATAGAGGATGAGAATGCCGTGAGATGCCTGCCTCCCTTTCTATTCTTCCACCGGACAAAAAGTTTCGATCTCGAAACAGAAACAAAAATAAATCTGACTGGGGGAAAGCAAAGCCGTTTCTTCTCGTCTTTGGTATGGTAATCGGGAAGCTGTTTTTGATTTGTCGAATCACTTTTCAAAGCTGCTGAGATACTTTCCCAAGCGTGAAACTTCTTCTTTCCAGCCTCCGCAATAAAAATGATGCTAACTTAATTACTCTTATCGATGGCTGGGATGTGGCTGCCCCCTCCCGCATCATTGTTTACAGTAATTAACCCCCAACTCCCCGAAGGTATTTTCTAAATTAATTCTTCGAGTTTCCTATTTAATAACACGCGTTTTTTTGGGTGGCCCGCTCTGGGCCAACCGACCTTTAAAGCAGGTGTTTTTTTGGCCCGTTCCGCCTGTTCATTTGTTTCCGGTTTTTCTTCAGGAGTAATTCGATAAAAATTGATTTACCGAACATTACCATTAAATAAATTAAGGAGCCTTTTTGAGCGGGACCTGGTCGCAGAGGACCCGCCCTTTGGGATTATAATTGTCGCTTTTTCACCGTCGTTAGCAAAAAAAGATTCTTCGATTCCGAGAAAGAAGAATCGCGAGCGTGGCTATTGACCGCGGTTTCCAAATCGGTGCTTTGCCGTTTTTTTCTTCAGCTCCCTCGCTTTATTTACAGAGCCGTTCCTTAGCTCGAGTTTTCCCTCAGTGTAATCCACTCCAAACCGTCTCTTTTCAAATACTCTTTCCAATCTTCATTACACTTTGTCCATCTCGTCGTCCACTGTCCTTTTGTTGGCTCGTTATGCTCTTGTAATCCGGCTTTTTAGACGAGTCGAAACACTTTCGGACGAGCCGTTCTCTTTAATACTTACGTCAAACTTTGTGTTTGTGTAAATAGAAAGCCTGCTAAGAGGAGTTTCGGTACAAAAATAGTGATAAAAAGACGCTACACATACATGGGTTTAAGAAACTAATCATATTTTTAAATTGACTTTCGTCATTTCATTTAAAATTCAGACACCACGCTGGGAACTACTTTGTTAGTAACGTCATAGGGTCAGGAAACGTTGCTAAGGAGTATAGGACCTTTTTTTTTTGATAAGCAAAATCTAACTCTCAAAAAGACTATCAATACAGCAGAATTTAAATCTGGAGTACATAATTTCATTGCAAGACATAGATGCATTGAAAGTTTATTTAAAATTCAAAGATAGAATAAGCGCAGTCTGTTGTCATAAAACCAACCTGTGAAAGCCGTAAAAGAAACTCTTGAAATACTCTGGTGTATATCTGTATATAGTATAATAGGGAATGACATCTTACAAAAGGTACTTTTTGGCACTTTTTTGTTTTTGGTACTTGTTAAGTTATCAGAGGTCAAGTTTCATTCCTTCGTCATCTTCAACTTCGATTTAAAAATTCTATTCTATTATTTTTATTGGGAATGCGTATGCACCATTTTGCGAATCAGTTTTTTAAAAATTCAAGTGGAAGCTTATTTTGTAAACTAGTGCATACTTAGATATGAGAAGTGTTCAATAGAGAAACATAATTTTATTCACTTCTGTGAACATATTTTCTCCAATCGACTGTCAATATTATTTTTCAGAGTAATATTTTTGAATCCGGAATTACGGTGAAGCAACATCAAGATATGTTAGTCTTTTATTTAAGAAATACATTCACCACACTAGCAATTGCTGGCATAGTGATTCAAGAATCTCGACGAAGTCCCTACAGACTAATTAAACAGCATATCCAAAGACAATGTCTTTTAATTTTTTAAAACTCTTTACTGGTGGTTATGTTCAATCAGCTCCACACACTACACAGAGAGATCATACACCCCATTTTCATACAAAGAGCAGTCTTTCAATTAATACTAGACAGCAAAGTTTCCTGATCCTATGACGTCACTACGCGGAAGGAAAAACTGCGTAAACAAAAAGCCTGTTTGGTTGCAACGAGGAGTTTAGGCACGCAAATCGTTCTAAAAGACACTATATCCTGTACATGGATTTAACAAACTAATCATATTTTTAAATTGACGTTCTTCATTTCACTTAAAATTCAGACACCACGCTGGGAACTACTTTCTTTGTTAGTGACGTCATAGGGTCAGGAAACGTTGCTGTCGAGTATAGGACCTTTCTTTTCTTTTTGATAAACAAATTCGAACTCTCAAAAAGACTAACAATATAGCAGAATTTAAATCTGGAGTGCATAATTTCATTGCAAGACAGATACATTGAAAGTTTATTTAAAATTCAAAAATGGAATAGGTACCGTCTGTTGCCATAAAACCAACCTTTGAAAGCCGTGAAAGGAACTATTGAAACACTCTGGAGTATATCTGTTTATAGTATAATAGGGAATGACATCTTACAAAAGTGACTTTTTGGCACTTTTTTTGTTTTTGGTATTCGTAAGTTATCAGAGGTCAAGTTTCATTCCTTCGTCATCTTCAACTTCGATTTAAAAATTCTGTTATATTATTCTTATTGGGAATGCGTATGAAGCATTTTGAAATAAAATGTTAAATTATTTCTAAATTTAAAAATATCTTTTTTATTTTTTCATCCAAAATATGATAAACATTTAAATTTGGAAACTAAAAATTGAAGTTTGAAGATACCTCCTCCGCTTACTTAAGCCCTGAATCAGTTTTAAAAATTCAAGTGGAGCTTATTATGTAAACTATTGCTTACTTAGAACTTAAAGTTTTTTTGATATGAGAAATGTTCACAAGAGAAAAATATAATTTTATTCACTTCTGTGAACATATTTTTTCCAATCGACTGTCAATATTATTTTTCCGAGTAATATTTTTGAATCCGGAATTACGGTGAAGCAACATCAAGATATGTTAATCTTTTATTTAATAATTACATTCACCACACTAGCAATTGCAGGCATAGTGATTCAAGAAGTCAGACGAAGGCCGTGTAGACTAATTAAACAGCATATCCAAAGACAATGTCTTTTAATTTTTTAAAACTCTTTACTGGTGGTTATGTTCAATCAGCTCCACACACTACACAGAGAGATCATACCACAGAGAAATATCCTAACAGAGGGTCCACGAGGCTATTTTCAAATGCGTTACTGATGTGAGGGCGCCACACTAGATTCTGGAACGTATGCCGGCCGCTTAAATCTCTCGCCAAATTAGAACTCAGCGCATGCGCAAAAAGGTGTTTTCGATCTCCCATAGGCAGCCAGCGAACGATTCAGACTGGATCCAGACGCTAGTGAGTTTAGTGCGATCCCAGCGCCACAATTCTCCCAACCTGTAACAAGATGTCATGATTTTCGATTTCCATTATGGCCTATGGCCGTGGACTCTCTGTTCTGGTACTCTGTGGATCATACACCCCATTTTCATACAAAGAGCAGTCTTTCAATTAATACTAGACAGCAAAGTTTCCTGATCCTATGACGTCACTACGCGGAAGGAAAAACTGCGTAAACAAAAAGCTTGCTGGGTTGCTTGGAGGAGTTTCAGTACGCAAATCGCAATAAAAAAAGACGCTATACATACATGGGTTTAAGAAAATAATCCTATTTTTAAATTGTTGTTCTTCATTTCACTCAAAATTCAGACTCCGCGCTGGGAACTAACTTTGTTTGGTAGTGACGTCATAGGGTCTGGGAACGTTGCAGTCTAGTATAGTAGTACTCCTTATGCCCATTTATAATTATATCTAATTTCTTTATCGGGACCATCATTTAATGTGCAAAACACTTTTTTGAACAAGTTTCAGTAATATGATTACTAGAAATAAATTTATTCGTATAAATTAAAGGGGACAGCGACTTTAAAATTTGCAAAATAAACGATGGAAATTAATGCTTATTTTATAATGCGAAGTAAAGCGTTCTCTTTATCATATTTTTACATATGCTCCTAAAACACTAATTAAATTGAACATTTAAAAGAAAAAGTTTCTTATAATTTTTTAAATAAAATGTAATGTTTTATTTAAAAGTAGACTCTTTTGTGTTAATTAGAATCAAGTTTCATTCCTTAGTCATCTTAAACTGCAATCCTTAAACCTATTTTTAAAAATTTGGTTTTATTATTCTAATAAGGAATGCGCACGGAGCATTTTAAATTAACAAAAAATTATTTTTTAAATCTGAAAATCATTTTTTAAATTATTATGTAGGGTGTTTTCAATGTGTTTTCATCCAAAATATGATAAAATTTTATTTATCTTACTTATTGGGAACTAAAAAGGTAAGTTTGAAGGTCCCTCGTCCCTTTAATTAATCTGAATCAGTTTTAAAAATTCAAGTGTAAGCTTATTACACAATTTAGTATTAATTTAAAACTTATGGATTTTTTCGTTTTGAGAAATTTTCACAAGAGAAAAAATATCACTTTAATTACTTTTGTGAAAATAATTTTTTCCGTATCAACTATCAGTATTATTTTTACTGAGTTATATTATGATCCGGGATCATAGTGCAGTAACACCAAGCTTATGTTATACATTTATTTCTGACTTACATTCACCACGCCAGCAATTGCTCGCATAGTGATTCACAAATACAACACAAACTTCTAAAACAGGGTCGTTAATTTTGCACATCGAAAGACAATATATTTCAATATTTTAAAGCTTTTTACTGGTGACTGTGTTCAATCAGCCTCAGACAGAAGGACCATAGAGCCCATTTTCATATAAAGAGCACTCTTTGAATTAGTGGTAAATAGTTACAGGTAACAGTGGCGGCTCGTCCATAGGAGCTGCGGAGCTGCAGCACCCCCAACCAAAATTTCCCCAAATTCCAATTTTTATTAGCTTTAAAATATTTCAAAAAGGATACATTTTTTCCCTTTATTCTTCCTTATTATCCCTTTTCAATTTATAATTCTCTGTTATTAGTCATAATGCTTCTAAGCAGTCAAAACACTCCGCCGTCTCGCCAATAATTTCTTTCCGGGTCGATCAGCACCCGGAAATATACCGAACCAGGTATCAAAACTTTGCTCTATCATATCAAATCAAAATATCAAGAATTTAGCATGCGAATCTGTTAAGGAGGAGAGGGGCTGTTGTGTCAACAGCCCTGACCCTGGCACCGAGCAAAATAATGATAGTTTCTTCTTTGCGAGCGTAGTGAAAACGGATGTAAGAATAAAAATATCCGATTTCTACTAATAATAAATCATATTAGCTTTTTAGCTTTTCTTACTTAAACTTAACACTATTTGCCATTTTTTATTTACAGCTTCTTTTTTTCTTTTCAAACAGCAATAAATAATTCTATTCAGCTAATTTGACATATCAGTATTAATATCTTATTTTTTCCTACTTTTTTTTATTCACGAATGTTATTCTTCTTTTACTTCAAATTTGATTTTGGATAATGCAATTTTTCAGTCATTCTAGTAGCGTGCAAGAGAGGAACTCATCGCATATGGATGGTATAATGTGTAAGATTTTAATTTTAAAGTTTTATTAAGTAAGAGGGATGTTCTGTTCTTTTAGCGTATCTGTTTTGAATTTTTATTTCAAAATATAGAAAATAGAGTAATTAAAAGAAAGTGTGATTTTGATCTTCGATCTTGTGTGTGAATGAAGAAGTTAAAAGAAACGATGGTGCTTGGTGATTAAATCTGTAAGCGTCTTTTCGTATGATTTCTGTTACTTCTATCCACGTTTTACAGAGTTTTATTTGTAATTTTATCGTTTAAAATCTGGTCTAAAATACGGTGTAACTTGATGGATCAGAAACCAGAGCAGCACCCCCAATAATTTTAGCTACGAGCCGCCACTGACAGGTAACATAGATGAGGAAATATATTCTAATCTTACGGGGTAAGATTTGAGGGAGAGCTCTGATTGATTTGTCAGAAGGATGCTTGCCATTCTCAATATGGTATTTTCAGTAGTTTTGCGAAATCTCTGATTGGTCTTTACGAAAGGATGGAAATCTTACCCTTTAGGATTAGAAAATATGCATCTAAAGGCAACAAACAGTATTCAAAGCCAATTCTTCTTTCAATGAAGTTATAAGAAAGAGACACAAAAAGAACTAATGCGCCTTAAAAATTAAATGACTAATGTGCTTTGATATTATGACTTATGCGCTTTGATATTATGACTTATGCGCTTTGATATTATGACTTATGCGCTTTGATATTATGACTTATGCGCTTTGATATTATGACTTATGCGCTTTGATATTATGACTTATGCGCTTTTTTTGTCTTATGCGATTTGATATTATGACTTATGCGATTTGATATTATTAGGTTTGTAAAGGGGAGGGGGAAATTAAAAATAAAAGATCGCCCTATAAAATATCGTCAATGTTTAAGAAAAGTTTTCTTGTTTGTTTCTGTTCTGTGTTTCTGTTTTTATTAATTATTATTTTTATTTTTATTGTTCGTAATTGTGCATTATATGTTTGTATTTTATTTGGGACGTAACAATGTTCAAAATTATTTTACCTTTATTGTTTTTTTATTTGCAATACTCACGCATAAAATTTCTGTCAACTAAATTGGTTTTCTTTACCCCAAACCTTTATGTAACATCCCATAGTACAATTGTAAATAAAATTATTAATATTATTATCATCTAGGGATTGATATTAGTTCCAGGATTTCTTTATCATACCCACAGCATAAATTCCATAAATACCTACCTCCACCCACTGAGGCACGCTTAACCAATCAAACTAGACGAGTAAAAATTACGATTTGAATTCTCCTCCTAAATAGGCACTGTGTACGCCTTCTCCCATAAAAGCTATACTTAAAAAGTTTTTCCAACCAAAACTTCGGGGGGAACATTTCTCAATTGCTCCTATTATTTCCCACTCATATTAAATTCCGTAATGAGCGGCGTTTATTCAATTCTTCTGAGAAAATGATTTATTTGTGTGTACGCTTGTTGCCGCGTAACTTTCTCGTGAAAATGATAGCTCGAGGAAGAAGAGAATGCTTCCCTGAGAGTTTCCTTTTTCTAATGAGCCATTCGCGTGACCGCTTGTTAGAAATTTTAGTCAGTGTCTTCCTTGTTTTTGAGAGCCCCAACCATGTTAAGAATAACCCTCCCCATTTTTCTCTTTATTGTTTTTTAGTATACTTCATTTCTAAACAATTGCGCCTTGGTGGGGGATGAATCTTGTGTGTGTTTTGCTCTAACTGACGTGAGTTTGTTTTTAAATTATCTTTCTACATGACTCGAATGGCACTACTGCAGCCTGGTATGAATCGAGTTGATGTACAGCTCAATATTATTGGCTTGTTTTGTGCCGAATTGTTTGTATTTGTTCAATGATTAACGATAACCATTTTATGTCCAAACTAGCATATATGTTACAATATATGTTTAGCTTCAAGTTATTAAAGCAATAATTTCACTTTTGATATGAATAAAAAGATTAAGGCTGAAGGCAGCTCTATATTAAAAGCATATTTGAAGCAACATATGTGACCAAAAGATTCCAATAGAAACGGCAAAATAATGAATGCATCATGTCCTTTGTCAAAAATACCCTCTTTAGTGGTACAGTATTTGATCATAATGTGATTAGTGATTACTATAGTCTAGTAGGGTGAACCGACCAGTAATTGACCAGTTAGTGGAAATTCCTCCAAGTTTTATTTTTCTCTCTAAGAAAAAAATTTTTCTAAAAAAAATGACAGTCGTATAATATCAATGAAAGTATGAGGAATAATAACTGATAATCATTTTTCCTTTCACTTTTATAGAATTTTATTTATTCATTTTAAAAGCAATTAATTGAGATTTGGCCAGTAGTTGACCACCTACATCCACTATTTGACCACCATTATTCCAGTAATTGACCATTGCCATATTCACCATTTCCAGAATAAAAATCAAAGTATACAGCTCCAACACAAATCAACCAACCGATCCACAACGCAACATATCATTTCCAAAAGAGCTATTTGTTCGAGTCCCACTGAAAATTTCCATATTTCTTTAAAACAGGGTGTTCTTCCTAAAATTGGCTGAAAAAAAATACGCAACGGAGACGTTTAAAGAAAACTTTTCAGAAACCCATACACAAACTTTCATTCAATCTGATTAAAATTCACTCACAAAAATTCAGAATTGGCAAATTTCAGCAAATTTATAAGTTAATAGTTTTTTATGACAATTTTAATATAACAAATTTTAACTTTTTAATTAAATGGTGTTAAAAGTTCGAAACTTATATTTTTTACTGTGCATTGAAATGTACAGTCGGAGTAAAAAAAAACGTTACAAGGACCCTTATAATGAATCTAGATATTAACCCCGTGCGCATGGTATGTATAGGAAAAAAGGTTTGAAAATATTTCGCCAATCCCGATCGCCAAAGGTTTGCCACTTGTTAAAATTACAGTAACCCACAGAACTAAGCCAAACCTTTTGTAATTTGTTAATATTTGCGTTTCTCTATGTGGATCCCTGTGGCTTAACGGTTAGAGCGCTGGTTTTGAATACTTTAAGTCGCATTTAAACGTTACCTGCCACTTATTTTGCTGATTTTATAATTTTAAAGAGTTAGAAGTTACACCTGAAGTTAATTATTATTTCAATTACGTTCTTATTTGTAGAAAATGTATTACTTTTAATAAAAAATATTTAAATGCTGGATGCAATTTTAATTTTTATTTTTAAATTAAGATTTTTTTCCGTTATTCACATATATATAATGGTATAGTAAATTTCTATTATTCAAAGAGTGGATACCATTTTATTCAAACAGGAGTGTAGCCTTAGAAAGAAAATAAATATCCACTTTGTTAATACAGACAGTCGTCCGAAAAGCACATTGACCTTGAAAGCCCGTTGAATCAAACACGTATTCTTGTGAACATCATTTTGAACTAAAAATTTTATTGCTGACCAACCGATGCCGAAAATGAAAACCGTTTTTACTTAGATTATTTTTCTAGATTTTATGAATTTCGGAAATATCTAAGGGACTTTTCGCTCACACTTTAGGAATTAAAAGTAACCCTTAAAAATTACTTTCACGTATGCAAATTCTTGGAATAATATCTTCATCGCGCAAGATGTGTCAGTGTAGGATTGACTAATTTGTAACAAAAAGATCATGCACAAGTGTCTTTCTTTGACAGATAGGAAGGAAATCGACTCTAATCGCATAAGTTATTGGACCCATGAGCATGCAAAGGTTGCTTTTAAATCATTCCAGCCCGATTAGTCGGTTACGGGGTTCCAGCAGCGCAAGCTGCTCTTGCCTCTAACCCAATTTAACCCGGGTCATGACAAAAACTGTTCCACAATCCATATTAGTTGGTTACGGGGTACCAGCAGCGTAAGCCGTTTCTGCCCCTTAGCAGCATAGTCAGCCAATGGCCTCATTGGCTATGACACGCCACTAAACCAAGCTAACCTGGATGCGATAACTGTTCCAGTCAGATCTGTTATTATTTATAAGAAATTTATAAATTAATACTGGTGGTAAAAATAATCATCTTTGGAAAGTATTTACACTTCTCAGGTTTTTTTAAGTTTAAAATGACCACCACTTTTATTTTTATGTTTTTTTATTTAGGTGTTTTAATCAGGTATCGTTCAGTACCTGTTCCCCGCCAGCTAACCTTCAGCAAAAACACATGGAGAAGAATGCGGTTGGTCTCAGAACCCATCTTCGAGTGAATTATGCTGTGGGTTTGGTAAAAGGTATAGCTGTCATATATCGGGTATTATTAAAAATGCTCAAAGAGGAGGGGGTAGGCTTCAGCTCGAAAGCCCCCTGTAGATCCGCCACTGATTATAATTACCAAGTGTAACAATAAGAGTAAATTTCATGAATCTTCTTTATAACCAAAATATCTTAATTTTTTAAACTTATTTTTTATTTATTGACTTAAAAGAAAAGCTTCTATTTTTATTTCAATAATATAATTTCAATTTGTAATTTTTTAATTTATGATCATGACATTTTATCACGCTGCACTTATTAATCCACAAGTTGCTGATGAAAAGTAAAAAGCTATGCACATTGCACACACAAAAATATAACGTCATTTAAAAGAAAGAAAATAGTTAAAATGGAATTATTTTCTGAAATACTACTAAGAATTATGTTTATAACTTGTATTTGCTTGAATAAATTTGGTAACAAAATGCTTAAGAAATTTCTCTGACTAAAAAATTTCTTTAAATAAAGTATTTTTTCTAGTGAGAGGTTCAAAATATCCTAAAAATTACCTATTTATCATAGCTGATTATTTTTTTTTGTAAGATCATAGTGGAAGAGCTAGAGTTCCAAGTAAGTTTTATGAATAATTATTTTAAGATTTCGGGTGAAACGTTAACAGCTGCTATAAAAAAGTGCTTTGATTAAAAAAAAATTATGTAAGAATACTCCTCCACAAAGATTGGGTCATCCGTAAATGAATTTAAATATCAATCGTAGTAACATTAAGAATTATCAGCATTGAGGATAGAACCCGCGAACCTCCGATTACAAAGACGTTACTCTAACCACTATACTACTATTTTGAGGCATTTTTATTTGAAAAAAAAAAAACTGAGCCAAATCATGGATAACCAGCCAAATATGTTTCCTAAAATTAGATATTAGAATGGTTCTCGCCAATATTTTCCTGTGCCAAATCATGGATAACCAGCCAAATATATTTCCTTAAATTGGATGCCCTTAATTATTCTCGCCAATATTTTCGTATCAGAAGAGCGATTCTGCGAATTTATTGAAATTTCAAATCCTCCCCCTCGCTTTGTTTATGGGTCTAGGGCTACAAAACTTGTTTTCTAGGGATTTTTGGGGTGTGCGCTGTCATAATAAAAAACGATCGGGGATGTAGCTCATAGGAAAATGAAAGTTGATGCTTAGTTCAATATGTATACGCCCCCTTAGGGACTTAAATTTTATTCACTTTTCAAATAGACGTAAAATGATGAAGATTGGCGTTTAAAGTATCCTTCTAACCCCAGCCGATCGTTTACAATCGTCACTGTAACGTTTTTTTTACTCCGACTGTACATTTATTTTGAATCTCTTAACCTTTGAAAACCAGACTGTAAACCAGCACGATCGTTCGATTCCAGAGTTTACTACAGAAGGCTATCTAAAAAACTAAAATTGCGTATATGTCTAACAAGAAACCAACCAACTGCCCGTAGGAACGTATTTCAGGGCTTAGCGAGAGGAGTGACATATTTGCAAAGCGCAGGTGTTGGAAATGTAAAGAACCAATGAAAGAGTTATATTGAATAAAGAGTCCCTATTAACAATACTGGTTAATTACTGGAAATGTAACTTTTTTTACAGTAAATCTAAGCAAAAATTGTACTGCTGGTAAACATCTTTAAGATCCCTCTTGGTTTAAAAAGAAATCTTAAAAGCAATTAAAATCCAGTAGTTGACCACTTTGGTCAAATACTAGCACTTTTTCTATTTTAGACAGCCAGTGGTTGAACACCCCTCAAATATCAAATTAAAGGGTTAATATACAAATAATGACAGTTTTATTTAATTAAACTGAATACATAGGACCTAAATACATCAATCAATAAATTATTGGACTTAAAACTAGCTGGATGATTTGAGATTGAACTAAATACTCCATACCATTACAGCTAGTAGTGAGAGCGCTTTTTTGAAGCTTTGTTGATAACTCAGTTTTCTGCTATTTATTGCGTCTTTTAAGAACAATATTGGAACTTAAGACTTTACATGAGCTTTTAATAAAATGTTAGCTATGTTTTCAACGCAACAGATTCGAAATAAACACACAACAGTTCTTGTTTTTTGCAAAATTATGCTCAAATGGTCAACTACTGGTAGGTGGTCAACTACTGGTCGGTTCACCCTATTTCTAACTAGAGTGTGATGCCACATCCGGGGGAGGCGGGCTATCACGTTTTTAAATATTTCCCTTCACAATCACTTTAAAGTTAATTTCATATACTGCAAACATTAAACAAAAATACATATAATTTGAGTGGTGACTATTAAATTGTTTGAAACTTAGTAATTTCTGGTATATTTCAAAATTGAAATAATTGTATTTTCGTATTTGAAACAAAAAGTTTTATATCAAAATGAAACTATCGATGTACTCAGATTTGAAATCGTCATTTTTCTCAGTGCGACCGCCATGCGAAAAACTTTTGACGTCGTACGATATTGGGGCGATTGTTATGGAAACGGGTTATTCCCCTCAATTTTGGGGGTGATGGTTATTCATAAACGATGAAAAAACGTTTTGTTTCAATTATGTGTGACTATCATTTAGATTTGAACTTATTTTCAAAGTTTGTTTTTCTTTCAAAGTTTTTCTAGTGGCAGTCGGACTGTACACTCTTCAAACGGTATTTTCAAAACTGAGTAAAAAATACTCAAATCTGAGTATTTCACAAACTCAAACTGGCTCCGAATCAAATTTACTCAAGTTTGAAGCATACATAAAGTCGTTTTTGAAAACATGCAGGTACTCAAAAATGATACATTATCACTTTTGTCAAAATTACCCCTTTTGTTGAGGGTACAGTATTTGATCAGAAGGTGAAAGTCTACTTGTAATTAGAGTGTGATACCGCATCTGAGCGGGACGGGCTATCACGTTTTAAATTTCCAGCAAAATTCATCCTATTAAAATTAACTGCAAAAACTGCAAACATTAAACAAAAATACATATAATTTGAGTGGTGACTATTGAATTGTTTGACATTTAGTATTTCTGGTACTTCAAAATTTAAAGAATTGAGTTTTCATTTTTGAAAAAAAAAGTTTCATCTCAAAATAAAACTATCAATGTAATACTTATTCAGATTTGAAATCGTCATTTTTCTCAGCGTACTAGACAGCAACGTTAGTTGACCCTATGACGTCACTAACAAACAAAGTAGTTCCAATCACGGTGTCTGAAGTTTGAGTGAAATGGAGAACGTCAATTTAAAAAAATATGATAATTTTGTTAAACCCATGTATATATAGTGTATTTTCATCACGATTAGTGTACCGAAACTCCTCCTAGCAACCCAACAGGCTTTGTGTTTACCCATTTTCTCCTTTCGTGTAGTGACGTACTGGGTTCAGGAAACGTTGCTGTCGACTGTAGTATCTTGGTAGCTGAAATAAAATAGAATTTGACACGAAACGTGATAGACATAAATTTTCCCGAGCGTTAGTTTTTCGGTAAATGTAAACTGACCCATACATTAATGAACCTTTCTCAACAAACTAACTGAATAATTTAGCCAAACACCTCGCAATAAAGAGCAAATATATATTTAAGTCAACCCAAACCTAATACTTAAACTCTGAGAGATCTTATCTTCAACATATCGAATAACTATTTTAATTACAACATCATAAGTAATTCACAACAATCGAATTCCGAAAAGTGAAATGTCTCTCAAATGGCGATTGAAATCGCTATTAAAATTCATAGCTCAGCTGCAGTCTTCTGTACCACTCGTTATTTATTAACAGGGAGGAGAGTGCTTTCTTGGAGAGGTTCCCTACAGCTATGGGCTTTATATTCATCTAGATTCCTGGCTGCTACAGCAAATGATTAATACTTGCCTTTATGTTGGGCGCATTTAGTTGTGGAAGTTTGCACGAGGATGTAATTAACTATTTAGATGTTTCATTCCATTAAGGTTGGTTTCCAACTATCTATGTCGTCATCGTGCCTAATTAATAGAAAATGGTTGAACTCTAATGAAATCGCTGGTGCAGTGATCGGCAAAACTCACTTCGTGGTGTTTGGAAGCTTCTTTGGAATAATCCAGAAGAAGATTTAAATCGCTACCCCTCTCATATAGTATAAGAGCAGTCTTTACTTCTCTTATTTACTTACAGTCTTACTTACTTTTTGTAACTGTTGTTACACATAAAATCGTAATGTAAAGCTTCGGAGTTTCAGATACAGTTGTTAGTAATATAAATATAATGACTCAGGATACTTAAATGAAATCTCAAAAGTAAAAAGTACTTAAAAAGTAAATTATCATTCTTACGTCTTAGAATCTGAGTCAAGTCGGAAGTTTTTTGCGACATAATTTGTTTCTATGTAAGTAATAAAGGTGCTATTTTAAAAGCGTAGACACAACTAATTAAAACTTTGGTAAATTTGAGACTTTAGTTTAGTCACTAGAGTTGGTTATGAATTGTTCCCTTTGGTGCTAAACCTGATTTGTAGGATTCAACAGTAATGATGTAGCTTAGAAACGATAGTTCATCTTTTTAAGAACAAATATTTGGATTCAATTAGTCCTCCTATACAAATACAAATATTGACGACCAACTACAGGCGTGAAGCCCAGCAAGGTTGGTCCATTTAACTCAAACTTACCGAATTCCCAGAATTTGTCAACTTTTCCCCTTTACTCCAGAGGAACTAACTATCGTTTCAAGCAAACCATTCTATCTATCCACAACCATGTTAAAAACGTGTTCTACTTTCCCGGTTAAAATGTGCCTTATTCAATTTGAATCTGTGACCCCCCCTGTTCTATTATCTGAACTGAAGTATTATCCAGACCCTCTGTGTCCCCTTACTTTATCATTTTAAAAAGTTGAATTAAATTCCCCTAGCCCTTCTTTTCTCAAGAGTGGACATATTTAACTCCTTTAAGCGCTCATCATAATTTAACTTTTATGTTTTGAATAAATTAATCGATTTGTATTTTTAGTAGATATATAGTGGACTTAAATATTGTAATTTACTATATTACCTCAATATCGACGACAATAAGCAAAAATATGCGTTCATTCAACTCATTTTAATTGAATTTAAAAGGACGGGTTTTACTTCTTTAAACACATTTTAATCAGCACTTAAGTACTCTAAACTACGAAAAAAAATAATTAAGACGACACACATTTAAATTACGTTATTATTCAAAAACAAGCGGCGATAAGAAAAATATTTTGTAAGCCGTTTGTAACTGTTTAACTAAGAGCCACCCACTCTACTGGAGAAGAATAACTTCTCCGTTATTAATAATCGTCACAAAGCAAAACATGGGAAAAGAGGAATATTTCCCATCCTCCTCTTTAAAAGCCGATAGACTAAACTCTGGCCACTCTTTAAATCATCCTTCACACAACTGACACATTCATTAACGACGGTCTTAAAACCATTCTATTTAAGTAGGCATCCAAGAAACTCATGAATTACTCCTCCATTAGCTTTTTGTATTTCCCTTCACTGTTAACCGAACCTCCATCAAACCCTATTCAATTGATCCCGAAGAAGAAAGAAAAAAAAAGTTGAGAGAACAAAAGTTGGACGTTTTTTTTTTCGGGGGGCTAACAGCTCTCTGTGATGTCGTAATTAAAATTTCTCCTCAACGTAACGTGGCGTTTAAATGACACCGCTCTCGAAAAATCGTAAAAAGCGCAGCCAGCCTTCCAAGAAGGAGTGCTTTTATAGTTATTTGTAATTGCCGATCGGTGACGCAAACGGGGTAATTTTCGCTTTATGAGTGAGAGCCCTGGAAAGTTGTTGTTTTTATGGGCGATGTTTGGAGAAAACAACGGAAGTATTGGAGTTAAATGGAGTAAGGATTTAATTGGTGTCACTTTCTCTCTCTTGTCCTCTTATCTGTGTTCGGATTGGAGAAGCACTGATGAAAAGTCTCAAAAAACGCTTCAGAAGTGGGTGTAGAAGGGAGATTAATTTAGAGCTTTGAATGAAC
This sequence comes from Tetragnatha montana, assembly GCA_963680715.1. NCBI lineage: Eukaryota > Metazoa > Arthropoda > Arachnida > Araneae > Tetragnathidae > Tetragnatha > Tetragnatha montana. Next base: position 4,154,260 of record OY796684.1, on the reverse strand, counting down.
AGAAAAATATATTTTAAATGGAGTGTTATGGTATACCCTTGTATGTTATCAGGTTCCAATCAATTATACAGGTTTTATAAAATTTTACGGTTTAAGATATTAATGAGATATTATCTCTATAAGAACTAGAAAATCTTTATTTTTATTTTATTTATTCATTTTTAAATAAATTATACCATACAGGTTAAAAATTCCTTTACATGGTAGGGTACAATAAATTTTTTGATGGACTTATTTTCGTGTGTACATATATCATAATAAAACAATGGAAAATATTTAGAACAACCCCCCATATCTTTAGTGCTAAATGTGCTTAATTTTTTAAACTTAAAGAAAATTTGCCTTACACAGTCCTCATTACCTTAGAGATATTTTATTTTAAAAAAGAGAAATTTAAATGCAAAGGTTAGTCTTAAGGAAAGTGAAGAATACATTGATTAATGGTTTCTTACATTTTGTTATGGTTTCAGTAATGATATAATTTATGCCAAAGGATAAAAAAACGATACTCTACTGTAAATTTATAAAACTTGTTTTAACTACGTTTTAAAGCAAGGCGAGATAAAAAAAAATAATTATTAAAATTATGATCCATCCAAACGTTATCTAAAATATTCAACCCTATTAAAATTTAAAACACCTCAAATTTAACACAACAAAAGCATAAGATAAAAGCAAAACATTACTTTTGAGATCACTTATATGTGTTCAAAGATGTTTTAAATCTTCATTCACCGTTCCACCAGTTTAATAAAGTGTTTTGTCTGCTCTTCAATAGAGTATTTCATTCATTTATTTACTAAAACAACATGAAATATTCACAAACCCAAAAGATTCATCCTCGCTCACCCTTTTAGACTCTGATATTACACATGCATCTAAACTACTTCCCCCAAACAAACCCTAAGCTCGCACTATTGCCCTAACAACCAAAGCCCACTTTATAATGAACCAAACTGACCCTCCAATATCCAAACTTTGTATGCCAAGAGTCCTATCATGGAGACTGTCAGTGCACTGTCCAACAGCGCAGCCTGGCCTCGTGTCCGGAAGATAAAGCATGAGCCTTGGTGACGGCTTCTCAGTAGACACGCGGGTTCCCGGGGAACTGACATGTGCGGGCTTCACAGGAGAGTTTTATCGAGAACTAATGAGTTGGCTAGAGTATTGGTTTAGGATCATTTCGGACTAAGTTGGTTCGTTGTTTTAGATTCGGATTATCTCCTTCAGATAACTTCAAAGGAAGTTTGTTTAAATCATAAGTAGTAAAATAGTGAAATAAAATCTTAAAATAGGGTTAAGTATTCATTTTTGTTCCCGTTTTATTCTGTTTGTTTACTTTATAGAATAATTTATAAATGTGGTTTAGGATCATTTCTGAGTTAGTTCGTTGTTTTAGATTCGGATTCTCCTACAGATAACTTCACAGGAAGTTTGTTTAAATCATGAGTAATGTAGTAAAATAAAATCTTAAAATAGGGTCAAGTATTCCTTTTTGTTACCTTTTTTATTCTGCGTGTTTACTTTAGAACTATAAATTTGGATTAAAGTAATGTTTTACGTTGTATTTCGGAGTAAGTAGAGATTTTAAGGTGGTTGTGAGATTCAAATTCGCGTCCACCTTAATATATGTGAGGCGGCCTCTTGTCGGCGTTCGTCGAAATGGAGTTATTATTCTGTTCTCAATCTGTACAGATTTATAAAGATTTTAAGACCATCATCATCCTTGTAGCTCAAAAAATGACGAATTGCCAGTAATTAAAAGTTTTATAATAGAATAAGTGGATTTCGCGAAAAACGACCTTAAACTTTCAAGATGCTACCCTCTCGTTATTTTTCAGAGTTGAGGAATGATTTCAACGGCTAAATTCGCCTAAAATTGTGCTTTATGTGATGCAATTGTCAACAATGGGATAATAAAAAATTAAAAATACTTCCGGTTTTTTGGCTTTTTCTCGAAATCAACTTTGCCGACAAGAGGTCCCTTTTCGCTTTCCGCCTCACATATATAGCTTAATGTATTAATTCCGTTCAATTCATTAAAACCTCCCAAAGAATTAATTTAAACAGAAATGCAGAACTTATGCATTTGAGGCCAACCGGTCACTTTTTCATGTGTAAAACACTATCATATATAAAATTAAAAGAATATTTATAGTGAATAAAGTATTACACAAATTTGTAAGTACAAGTGGATGAAATATTATGAAAGTGACATTTAACATTTAATAGAATATGAAAAGTAACGTTAGAGAACAATTCTTACTCTTATTAACTTTGCTCTATTTTTGAATTTATCCTTTAGTATCTTTCAGAGACAAGTAATTCCCTTTTAAAAAGTACATACGAAAGTGGAATAGAAAAGCTTCCAATAACTTTGGGGGTATTTTATAGTTTTATAATAAATAATATTTTTAACCTATTAAAAATTATTTTTGAATATTGATCATTAAACTTACTAATTGTAGTGAGCTATGGTCATCTCAGGGTTGTTGGATAACTTGGAACCTTGTTAAAATGTTATGTCTTAAATGAATGAGTTAAAATGAATTCAGTAGGATACTCTTTTGAGTAGTATTATCATGATGCCAACAAGAAAGTAGCACTAAACATCCTCAAACACATGACTTGAACGAGCTATGTTCAGGAAAAAAAAAATAAAACGGAGCCAAAACTGTGTCACAATCTTAATACTTAAACTTTTTTATTTGTTATATTTGAAATGAAACTTAAAAGTTGTGAAAACAATATCATCTTCATTGAAAACTTTTTAAATTACTGCGCAAATCGAGCTTGGTTCTCTTAAGAAAAATATTACAGCAAATCTCCATATTTAATTTGATTAAGTTAAATGGACCAACCTTTCAGGACTCCACTCCTGTAATTGGTCGTCAATATTTGTATTTGTATAAAACTAAAACATAATAACAATATTGTGAACATTAATGATATGTTTATTATATCAACCTTTCCATCTCTTCATACCTTCTTAACCTTTTAGGAAAAATTCTTCCTCTCACAAACCCTACCTAACCAAACCAAATCAACACATACTGCCCCTCTTTAAGCCCCTCTTTAATAACCGATAGTAAAACGCTTACTAAAACCCCTATCCAGTCCAGGCTTTCAATCGGAGCTTGTTAGTGTCGATAGCGTCACTAACGCTATTGTATCACTCATTGAAATCTCACCCAACCCGGCAGATTTCCTATATATTCTTCATCATGTCTGCACATTACGCTTTTAATAGCGCTTTTAGCAGGCACATAAAAACACTGCCTTGGCAGCGGCATAAAAGAACCCAGCACTACATGACAAGCCTCAAATTATCCGCGATAAAATTCCCGGCAATTAAATTTTGTTGCCAACCTTCTTTCCCTATCTCGGCTAGCTTTTATTATCTGCCATGAACGCGAGTTAATATGCACTTTCATAGACATGTGGCATAAAAGACCCGGCTTCCTAGGTTACGGCGAAAACAGCCGAAATGCGGTCTTTTCGTTTGAGCACACGCAAAAAGCTGATGAGAACATGGTGATTAGAGCAAATGCTGCTGTTATTTCTTTTATATATATATGAGTTGTTTTGATGTATGAAGACTCAAAATACCGGGTTTTCCCTTTCAAATGACATGTTTGGTTACTATTCGTGATGATTGTTGTCCCGAAGCTGCACCTGTAATACTGTTTTTTTGTCGTACACGGATTCTGTAAAACTGGTTTTTCCTTTCTAATAGAAAGTATGCGGATAAGTTTCGGTACAAAAGTAATATTGTTTTGATGCAAGCTTTATAAGCCGAATCCTGCAGTGTGTGGTTATAGTGAAACTTTATCTAGAAAAGGCGGTATATCTGATCTTAAGGTTTTTCAATGTATGCACACAATAACAAAAGTGTTGCAGTGAAAAATGCGTAGAGCAGAGTTGTCATGTGTGTCTGTGTTAGGACGCTTAACATACTACACAAAAACATGACATTATAAAAATTTCTTTTAACTTTAATAAAAACTGGACATAAATTATTTTGCTTAATACAAGTTCAGAATTATAACGAGGATTGTCGCAAAAATACTGTCCCTGTAAAAGTTTTTGCAGCAGTGCGGAAGTACTGTAAGTTTTTCAATTATATATAAGAAGAATATGCAGTATAGACAATACATTTTTATATAGTTCCGTCGTTATTATTTCCTGAATAAGAAAAAAAGCTATCTCAATATCTTCAAAACTCACTGAGATATTAAAAAATTAAACCACTTTATAACACACTTTTTGAGTGCCAAATAGGGTTCATTCACAAATTTAAGTTAAACCTGTTTTATGCGATAATAGGAAAAACTCAAAAATACATTTATTTGTGATAACCCCTTTAAAAAGTAAACATACATATCTCAGTGAGTTTTGAAGATATTGTGACAAGACAAATAATAAAGAAAATTTTGCTAATTGGAAATAAATAATAATAATATATAAAAACTTATTTTCTACATTTTCTTAAAAAGATACCCCATGGAGTTGAACCTAGTCCCATCTATTTTTTCACCTCTTAAAACAAAAATTTGCAATTGGAAGTATGTGTCTAGGAGAAATATTTTATTAAATAACCTACTGTTACACTCTATTTGAAACACCCTGCATATATTCAGACTTTATTATTAATATCTTTATTTTACCTTATCATGCAGGTTAAGGCTTTACTGATGCTCACAAATAAGCATTAGATAAGTAATCAAAGGAAACGATCCCCAAACCTAACAAATGGTACCCGCATACAGTTTAGCCATCGCAATAAAATCCCTTCTCCCAGGCTCCTTCAGAAACGCGTTTACCCCATCTGTGTTTACAGATCCATCAAAGGATCGCCTGAAATACAGCCTCCCATCCCCGATAATGAATCACTAGTGAATCCTCGTCTTTCCTATGGGCGTGATAATTAGCTTTAAATCATCGGCGGTTAAATACCGACGCAATGGAAGAAGATAAGGAAGAAACAAAGAATCGCAGGAGGAGGAAGAAATATAAAATTAAGGATGAAAAATACGGTCGTAAATCTTATCCGAAAACCACAGAAGTTTTATCCGTAAGCCTTCTCATCAACTGGTGCTACAATTTATGCTTCTTTTTTCGCGATTTCAAAATAAAGATATCCGTCTTCTTAAAGTCTTGGCAGGTTCATTTGTTTGATTCTTTTCGATTTTTTCCCCCTCCGGCTTCTTTCGATTGGAAAAGAAGAGAGGAAAATGGTTTGAGAAATTCTTGTGTAGGTACAGACCAATTGCCGCTTGGGTGTCACAGTTTCGTATAGCTTGAGTAAATCTTAAAATGAGTGATGAACTTGAATACATAAAACTATTTTTCATTTTATATAATAATTTAACAGAGTAAAACAGGTTTTAGAGCAAGAGGGCTTCATCAGTTCACATTGAAATAAACCTAAGCTCATCATATTAATGCAATATGAACAAATTAAATTGTGTTTTACTATACTTAATGATTTAAATAATCTAAAATACCAGTTTTACATTAGTTACAACTTTTAAAAGTTTTTTTTTTGTACTATTCTTTTTTTGCATTGGCTAGCATGTATGTACCATATTTAAAATTTTGACAAGCAGCTGCGACCCGCAAGAAATACTTTGGGGGACCCATTGTATTTCTGTATGTTATGGGCAAAGTGATAAATCAGGGCATTATTAATAATGCCCGTGTATTTCAGGCAAAGTGATAAATACTCTTTGATAATTCCATTGATATAATCACATTTCCTATCTCACTTCAAGAATTATTAAAAATGCCCGCATTATCACTTTGCTCGTAAAATGTTCATTGATATCAACCTCAGAGAATCAGGAGATTTCCGAGGTTTTATAAAAATCCCACCAATGGTTCTTTGATACCTAAGCGAAATCTGATTGTGGAAAATATTAAAAAAAAGTTATCCTTTTTACTGGTAACTAGCTTTATAGACTTCATGGAAAACTCACTTCACATTCAAAACTACACATTTCTGTAAGGGCTAAAAAAATAAAAATAAAGTGCCGCAAAAAAATTAAATGTAATGAGGAATACTACGAGATGAGCTCCAAACACAATGCAACTAAACACTGCTATGGAAAAAAATCCATAAATATTTCACGTTTATGATAAACCTAGTTGAATGTTTAATTTTTAAGTAAAATCTTAAAAATCAGTTCTGGTTTGGGACAAAAAACTCAAGATCGGATTTTGAGTTTTTTTGGTTTCGATTAAAAATACTAATTACTTTTGAGCAATACGGTTTTGCTCCGATAATAATAACTAATTGTTGATGAAAAAAAGTTTTCATTAAAAAATAAATTCAAACAACGCCAAAACATATCGTTTAACCTCGCCAAAACCGCCAGTATAACTTTTTGAGGCGTTTTCTTCAGTATTTTTTAGAATAATCGAGGTATCTCTCCGTTGGTTCATTTGTTTGATTCTTTTCGATTTTCTTCCCGTTTTCTCTCGATTGGAAAAGTAGGAAACGTAGAAAATGGTCTGAGAGCTTCTTATGTACGGACCAATTGCTGTTTGGGTGTAACAAAGACAGTTGCTCATAGCTTGAGTAAATCTTAAAATGAGTGATTAACTTGAATACACAAAAAAATGTATAGAATAAAATACTCTTTTTAGCTCAATAGGCTTCATCAGGTCACGCAGAAATAAGCCTAAGCTCATCATACCAATGTTTTATACTAATGTAATATGAACAAATTCCATTCTGTTGTACTATACTTTATGATTTGAATAATCTTAAATGCTTTGAGTATGGAGCTTTGATATTCCATGTGGCATAAGAAACAACAACAACATAATCTAAAATGACAGTTTTAAATTAGTTACAACTTTTAAAAGTTTTATTTTAAATAACTTTATTTTTTGCATTGGCTACCATGTACCATATTTTTTATTTTGACACGCAGCTGCGACCCGCAAGAAATACTTTGGGGATCCCCTTGTATTTGTATATGACATGGGAAATGTGATAAATCAGGGCATTATTAATAATGCCCGTGTATTTCAGGCAAAGTGATAAATACTCATTGATAAATGTCATTGAAATAATCACATTTCCCACCTCACTTCAGGAATAAATTATAATTCCCGGTTTATAACTTATCCCATAAAATATTCATTGATATCAACCTCAAAGAATCTTGATTCCGAGGTTTAATTTAAATCTTAATGATTATATTATATAGTGAAGCGATATCTGATTGTGAACATTATTTAAAATAACAGTTAACCTTTTTACTGGTGACTAGTTTTATAGACTTCACAGAAAACTCACTTCACATTCAAAACTACACATTTCTGATAGGGCTAAAATATTAAAATAAAGTGCTGCGAAAAAATGAAATATATTGAGGAAAACTACGAGATGAGCTCCAAACACAATGCAACTATACACTGCTATGGAAAAAAATCCATATATTTTACGTTTTTGATATAAAGACAGCCACTAATAAATAATAGTTTCGAGTGTTTAAGAGAAAAAAAAATCATTCTTTGAACTGAATGATTACGCTTGATCGCTAAAACCTGGTTGAATATTTAATTTATGAGTAAAATCTTAAAAATTAGCTCTGGGTAGGGGATTATTTATTAGGGGATTTAGATTAAAAATAATAATTACATTTGAGCGATACGGTTTTGATCCGATAATAATGACTAATTGATGATGAAAAATGTTTACATTAAAACATAAATTCAAACACAACTCCAAAATATATCGCTTACACCTCACCAAAACCGCCAATCTAACTTTTTGAGGATAGGTGTTTTTTTTTTAGTATTTTTTTAGACTAATCGAGGGAACTCTCCGTTGGCTATCTTTCACACGATGAAAAATATTTTATTCTTTGAAACAAAACATATTACTCATATATAGTGCTTTTCAATCACGATTTGCGTACCGAAATTCGTCCTAGCAACCCAACAGGCTTTGTGTTTACCGATTTCTCCTTCCGCAGTTGTGACGTACTGGGTTCAAGAAAAGTTGCTGTCAAGTACAGAGCGCAATGCATTTCAAATCGAAAAGATTGTATACAAGGCACGCGTGACGTCACAATCTGTTTCAGCCCAGACCAAAACGAAGCAGTTTTTAATTGATTGTTTATCGAAATGTTGTCTGGAGGTTTTAAGCGATTCTGAATACACTAAGATTAAAAAAAAAATTGACTGCAATTACCCATTTCAAACCATGCCCTCTTCCCTTATCTCAGAAACCTTCCCTGTGTTTAAAAGAGAGTAGAATGAGATTTCGCGATGTGCTCTCAGCCGTTGATAGAGACAAAAGCTTTCATGCACTCCCCGTTTCACAACACCTACTTGGTGATTCCGAAAAGACTCAGTCCCCTATTGGTCTGATCCCATTTTTTGTTTCTCCAGGCTAATTAGATAGGAACTCCCTCCGAAAGCTAAGGAGGGAGTTCTACAGTAGTTGGGCTCATGGAAAAAGAAAGAGATGGAGTTAGTTGTTTTTAGGCGATTGTTTCCCGCTACAACTATTTTCATTGAGCTTAATTATTTAATAGGCTTATTTGCGTACAGATTGTTCGTTTTTCTTCACACAAGGTTTTGCTGGGTTTTTCTCACCTACATTTCAAGGTTTTTATGAGTTAGTGAAAAATAAAAACAATAGAATGGTTAGGGGCCATTCATTAATTACGTAAGGGTCCCGAGGGGGAGGGGGGGTTGGAAAAATCACTACATACCCTTACTTGGGTGGTGGGGGGGTCAAACCCATTCTTACGTAAGATTTTCTAAGTTAATGTAAACCAATTCCAAATATTCTAATCAAATTACTATTGAATAACCCTTTGATTTACTTCAAAATGAGAGTTTTTGTGTAACTGATCCTTTTCTAACATTTTATTACTATTTTGAAAAACGAAATGGAATCTTACGTAAGAATAGGGGGGGGGGTTGAAAAATCTTACGTACTCTTACATGGGGGTAGGGGGGTCAAAAATTGCCAAAATCATCCTTACTTAATTAATGAATGACCCCTTACATGTGAATGACATATGGGTCATTATATGTCAAATCAACCAAAGTTCTCAATTCTCAACCTGACGCTCTCTGATTTTAAGGAAACTTTCAGGAATTGTTCTCTCCTATGTGTGATGGAGATCCATCACATATCTTTCCTCGATCTCTAAATTCGTGTCGTAATTGAGCACAATCCCCCAAAGCCCTGACAAATTCCTTTCCCACTCCAAAACACCACCTGCAGAATATTGGCTACTGCAAAACATCCAATTCCCCTTATTTCTCACGACGCAAATGTCACATAATTTCCTAGCACCCTCTCCAACGGCTCCCAACTTGGACATATTTATTAAGGAAAAGTTCACGCGGCCAGTCCATTCCTTTGAGACTGTTTGCCGCACAACTGTAACAGATACCACGAGATTCTCAAATACCAGACTGAAACCATCAAATCCATCCTCGCTACTAAACCCCGTCCTTTGGGGAGATCTTGCCGCCTTCCACACAGGTCTTAGGTCAGCATCCAGCTGGTGAGAAAAAGTTCCCGCTCTAATCACCCACAAACAGGCCAGGAATCCCTCCCCCGCATTTACTTCTTGGAAGGCTTTAGGTTGTTGACCGAGCCTAGTATAAAACCACCATCCCCTTTTTTTTTGGATACACACAACAACACAACACCACACACGGTTCCCCACACTTCCACTGATCAAGTCGGGCTGCTGCCCAAGCGCTGGGGCGCCTCGCCGCCCTCGCTTCCACACAACGTCTCTGCTGCCGTTTTTTTGCGGCGTTCCCGCCCGTCATCTGCGGGGACACCTCGAGATGATCCTCCTGGTCCACACCTTTGCTGTGATGTTCCCGTCCGGCCAGCGCGGGACTCTATGCGATACCTGGCCCCACCAGCATAGCCAGAAATGGCAAATGAGGGAGTCATCATCTGTCATCACCACCGAACCCGAATCCGTAAAACCAACGTTGCTTCTCCTTCTACACCTTCATCGATAAGATAATGTGCGCGTTTCCGTGGTGTTGTGCATCCGAAAAGTAATCCCGTTCATAAGAGATTTTATTCGCGCCGTTACTGTGCCGCACTTAAAGATTATTTGTGTGCTCCCGTCATAACCGTCTCAAAACTTAATTTGTGTAGTATGTCAAAATCTGGGTACAAATGCCCATACCCCCGCCACCGCTCTCAGCTCTCACCAATGGATGTGATGTATCAAGAATGTGCCCCGATACATAAATAAAAAGAAACTATGCCTCAAGATCTGTGCGTCATCATTTTTGACTGACTTTGTGAGTGCCTTCCTTAATTTCCAGTTTGCATCTAGCTCTTTCATCATTCAGGTATTGCTCAGCAGTTCAACCAATGTAAGTTAAAAAGTTTCTCTTTCCATATTCTTCATAGAACTCCATCCCACAATTTATTAACGACCCAATCTTCCCTTTACAATAATTTACTGATGTAGTTTCAAATACGAATTCACAAGGGTTTTCATCCTGAGGTTATTGCATTACAACACAATGTTACTACCCACTATCCCCCCATCTTCTAATAATCGAAAACTTCTTTATATTTGGTGCCTTAAGACCAGTCCTTGTGAATTGGATGTTTGAAACTGATTATTTATGATGACTTTACAAACTTGGCAATTTTATTTTTGGCATTTTTAAGTGCATTTGAATTGAATTTGAATAATTTGTTCTTACTAAACAAAAATTTTACAAAAGTATATTTGAAATATTTTATATGTTATCTATATATTTATTTCATTATGGGTCAATTTTTACATTTATCATGTTTGGTTGAATACCTGCTTCTAAAATAACAAAGGTATTTTGAACATACATCAAATAATATTTTAAGATCATGGTTTGATTTTTTATCATTATAATACTGTGTTTCATAGTTTGAAGGCCTAATTTTAGATTTTATGGTTTTACATTTATTTGGCCTATAGTTGAATTTTTCATATATATTATGGTTCTTTTAATTTAAGATAATGATGAGATGCTAAATTTACATGCTATTTCCTTAATTAAAAACGGATTTTTTTAAATGCATCTCAGTTAAATGTTGAATTTGGATATTCTTTGAGATATTTGATTGAATACTAAGTTTACTTATTTTTCATTATATCCAATGAGAGATTTTGGTATTCAAATCCCCTCCTATTCATTAATTTGAATTTAATTAGCATTCCTAAACCCACTATATGAAAGTTTCCTTCCCCTTGTTTTGACGTTCTTGATGTGCACACCGAAAAAAAAAAATAATAATAATAACGAAGGAGAATCATTCTCCCTTCTCTCCATAAACATCCCTGTTTGCACCCCTGTTTGAAAAACAAACAAGCAAAAGTAGATGAGCGAGTGACACTTTCGCGACCCTGCGAAGCTCGTTTCACATCCCCACTAAAAAAAAAAAAGAGAGAGAAGGAGTCATCTTTCCGAGCAACCATCTCGGCCCTCTCCGCACTCCCCCCCCTTTACGAACGGGATGCGCACCTTGCTTACGAACTGCACAACTGCAACCCCCATAACATCCCCTCATCTACCCTCCAGTGTAAACAAACTCGTGCTCACTCTGTTTTGGTGATTAAACGCGCGTGGCTTATGATATTTTTTTTTGAAACTTATAATTGTGGTTTATTGTTTTTTGGTCATACATACTGATTGTTTTGAAGATTATTTTGATTTAATGGAATATTTACACTTAATATAATTGATGACCACAGAGTTAATATTCACATGTTTGAAAATGAACCACACAAACTTTGACTTTAATACCACTATTTTTATGACCACTTGTATTTTGGAAGGAAATCCAAATTTATCCTTGATTTCTTCATATAATAATCTGATTTTTATTTCAAAAACATATTTTTGTTTGATTAGACCCAATAGTTTCTGTATATTTTTGTGTATACTTGAAGATCAAAATTTTTAATGGGACTTTATTAATTTTTGGTTATACCTTCCATGAAAAGGACCCTTTCCCCATTAAATTATAACATTTTTTGGCCAATATGTACGGGTTATACCTACCCGGGATAAAACAAGGATACTTGCCCTCACTCCCCACTAGGTCATTTACAGGTTACACCTTCCTGATAGAAAAGGACTACTGGCCCACAACTATTTGCCACACAAACAAATGAATTAGCACAAAGTGATGATAGAATAGGAGTATATAAAATTCATCACAAACACATTATGTAGTACACGACATGTAGTATAAGGAAAATGTAATTTGATATTCATTTCAGAATCGGGATATTCTTGTCGTCGTACATCAAATACACAAAACAGGGCTCGCGTACTACACGATATTGACACATTTGTTAAATGGGTATAAATGGCAAAAACTCATTTAATGCATATCATTCGATAAACTCTTAATTGTGAGTTTATTATTTTTTCGGACAATAAATGGCCTATTCAAAATTAATTTAACATTGTGGGACACACACATTGAAAAGTGAAATTACATTTCAAAATGGGCACTGTGATGTAGATGGAATGTTATGAATATTAATTGTGGCCAATATAACATCTTGAATATAAGAAAATGATACTGTCAAAGTTTTTTTATTGAGGAAAATTGGGTCTGTCTCAAACATAAAATTATAATAAAAATGTGGTCATTTCTTAAAATTCTGATTTTTTATAGCAAAATTTTTTTACGGATTTTTTAACACCTAAGAGTGAATGAATATTTTTGAGTATATTTGATAGATATACTGGTATCAAAAGATGGTTCGATGGTTTTGAAAATAATTTTGAAGTGCAATCTATTTAATTTTCTGTGAAAGAGTTTGATGAATTTTATGATAACTTAGATTAAGGTTTAATATCATTTGATGATTATTATTTGAAAATTGTTGATTTAATACGAATTTGCAACTACCTGAAAAGTTGCTTTACATATTTTGTTAGCTTTCGCCCTATATAATTGAGTTAAAATTTACATCTTTGCATGATTTTACTTGTTCCAACTTTAATTGTAATTAGTTGTTTTATGATTTATTGATTAATTAGTATAATTTTGATTTAATGGTGATTTTGAATATTAAGAGTCACATAAATGAATTAATTTTTTTGAAAACTAGGTGATATTGTCGTAAATTTTTGAGTGACTAGAATTTTGAATGAAACTTAAAGTTATGTTAATAGATGACTTATTTTTAATGATATATATTGTGTTGTTAATTAAGTGACTGAGTGTAAGAGAAAATTAAGTGACTAAGTGATTTGTGTATTGGAAGTTGAGTTTAGAGAGCTGGTTACCGCGTGCAAAAAAAAATGCTATTATTTACAAAAACCCCTCTTTGGTTGGGAATTAAGTCATATATCCCCGATGGTGCAAAGAAACCATCAGCACACCCATAAGGAACATGGGAGATCTAAGCTGGAAACTTAGTCAGGGATGGCAGATCTTCCAATGAGTGTAGATAGGCAACAAAAATGAAAAATAAAAAAAATAGCACGGGACCAAAATTTGCAGTGGAAGGGAAATGCCCACTAGTATAGAAAAGTGGAAGGGAAATACCCACTATAGTTGAAAGTGCACTATAAATATAAAGTGGAGGGAAAATGCCCACTAGGAAAATAAGTGGAGGGAAAATGCCCACTTGGAATAAAAGTAGAGGGAAAATGCCTACTTGAGTAATGGTTACTATAAGTTGAACCATATGTTAGTTAGTCACTAGGGTTTTTGTATGTTTAAGTCACTAAAAGTCACTGATAGAATGTTGTAGTCACCTTGTTAAATGAATATGTTGTGAACATTATAGGTCACATAGTAATCACCAGTGTTTTGCATGGATTAGTCCATGAAATTATTTTTTAAGTATATCACCATATATGATGATTTGGGAAATTGTTGGAACTAATTTTTTAAAGGGCAAAGCACTTATACTTATTAAGATTGCACTTCATCAAAAATTTTTTGAGGCATACTTGTTCAAACAGCATAACTGTTAAGGCATACTTATTCAAACTACATACCTGTTAAAACATACTTATATAAAGAGTAAGCATACGTGTATTTACTGTTGACATGGTACTTATACATAATGTTACGAAAGGAGCATACATAATTTGTGTAAATGAGCATATATGAAAAATCTTATTGAAGTAAAATGTACTATTAAGAGCATGGGTATATCTTATACATGAGCAGGTATATAGTTTATGGTATTTGAAAATACATTCTTATAAGGGTAAATGGAGACATTTAATGAGTAGAGGTGATGTATGAGCACAGCTTAAAAAATAAGAATAATGAAATTTCATATTAGAAATTTCTATTGAAATAATTCAAAATATAGAGAATATAATTAATACTAAAAGAAAATTTGAAAATGAATTTTTGCTAGTACTTCATTAGTTTTGGAATTACTGCTGCAGCGTAATGAGTTTTCCATGCTGGCGTGGACACTCACCAAGATTGGTGAAGTTTAATTTTTTTCACTCTAATATTTAAGAGATAACTTATATGCAAAGTATTGCTACAAACTTGCAAGTTTTTTTAAAAGGTATATTTGTGCTCATGTTTATGTGAAAATCCATCTTATTGTATCATCACATCATAAGTAGTGTTCTATTATGCTATCTCCATATATATTTTTTAACACCGAAGGTCATGCTCTTAACAAATTTACCTTGTTATAGAATTAATTAAAACAATGCTCATATTATCTTGAAAGTAACATGTATGTCTTATATTATTGCACTATGGAATTGCTCTGTTTAACGAGCCTAAATGAATGATAGAAATCTGTTGATGAAAATGTTTATGTATAATTTTTAAAATCATGTATTAAGGCAGCTGAGAGCGGTTGGTAAGAAAAATAACGTACTTATAAGCGGTTGGTAAAAAAAAATATAATACATATAAGCGGTTGGTAAGAAAAATAAGGTACTTATATAAGCGGTTGGTAAGAAAAATAACATACTTATAAGCGGTTGGTAAGAGAAATGTGGTACATATAAGCGGTTGGTAAAGTAAAAAAAAAAATATAGTACATATAAGCGGTTGGTAAAAGAAATGTGCTACTTATATAAGCGGTTGGTAAGAGAAATGTGGTACATATAAGCGGTTGGTAAGAAAAATATGGTACTTATTAGCGGTTGGTCAAACCTTGGTTGGCAAAAGAAAACTTAATTTAAGCCATTGGTAAAATTTTTTAGTTGACTATACCATTTCATGATTGATTACTATTGGAGTTTGCTAAATTATTTATTTGATATTTTAACTTTTCGTTGGTTATTTTTTTTTACTATTTAGTTGAATTTTTTAGTTTACACTTTTATTTTTATTCTGGATGCAAAATTTCCCAATGTGAATGTGATGATTAGAATTTTTTTTTTTTTTTGAAAATCTCTGTCTTCGGGGAGAATGTGATGGAGATCCATCACATATCTTTCCTCGATCTCTAAATTCGTGTCGTAATTGAGCACAATCCCCCAAAGCCCTGACAAATTCCTTTCCCACTCCAAAACACCACCTGCAGAATATTGGCTACTGCAAAACATCCAATTCCCCTTATTTCTCACGACGCAAATGTCACATAATTTCCTAGCACCCTCTCCAACGGCTCCCAACTTGGACATATTTATTAAGGAAAAGTTCACGCGGCCAGTCCATTCCTTTGAGACTGTTTGCCGCACAACTGTAACAGATACCACGAGATTCTCAAATACCAGACTGAAACCATCAAATCCATCCTCGCTACTAAACCCCGTCCTTTGGGGAGATCTTGCCGCCTTCCACACAGGTCTTAGGTCAGCATCCAGCTGGTGAGAAAAAGTTCCCGCTCTAATCACCCACAAACAGGCCAGGAATCCCTCCCCCGCATTTACTTCTTGGAAGGCTTTAGGTTGTTGACCGAGCCTAGTATAAAACCACCATCCCCTTTTTTTTTGGATACACACAACAACACAACACCACACACGGTTCCCCACACTTCCACTGATCAAGTCGGGCTGCTGCCCAAGCGCTGGGGCGCCTCGCCGCCCTCGCTTCCACACAACGTCTCTGCTGCCGTTTTTTTGCGGCGTTCCCGCCCGTCATCTGCGGGGACACCTCGAGATGATCCTCCTGGTCCACACCTTTGCTGTGATGTTCCCGTCCGGCCAGCGCGGGACTCTATGCGATACCTGGCCCCACCAGCATAGCCAGAAATGGCAAATGAGGGAGTCATCATCTGTCATCACCACCGAACCCGAATCCGTAAAACCAACGTTGCTTCTCCTTCTACACCTTCATCGATAAGATAATGTGCGCGTTTCCGTGGTGTTGTGCATCCGAAAAGTAATCCCGTTCATAAGAGATTTTATTCGCGCCGTTACTGTGCCGCACTTAAAGATTATTTGTGTGCTCCCGTCATAACCGTCTCAAAACTTAATTTGTGTAGTATGTCAAAATCTGGGTACAAATGCCCATACCCCCGCCACCGCTCTCAGCTCTCACCAATGGATGTGATGTATCAAGAATGTGCCCCGATACATAAATAAAAAGAAACTATGCCTCAAGATCTGTGCGTCATCATTTTTGACTGACTTTGTGAGTGCCTTCCTTAATTTCCAGTTTGCATCTAGCTCTTTCATCATTCAGGTATTGCTCAGCAGTTCAACCAATGTAAGTTAAAAAGTTTCTCTTTCCATATTCTTCATAGAACTCCATCCCACAATTTATTAACGACCCAATCTTCCCTTTACAATAATTTACTGATGTAGTTTCAAATACGAATTCACAAGGGTTTTCATCCTGAGGTTATTGCATTACAACACAATGTTACTACCCACTATCCCCCCATCTTCTAATAATCGAAAACTTCATTATACTATGATATGAATGAGAAAATGTTTTTATTATTCGATTTTCTTTGTTATTTTTTGTAATAAAATTTTTGAAAATTCAAATTCAAGAAAATCTAACTTTTGGATCTTTAATCACACTACTCTCTCCTTAATCCTTACTCTCTCAAGGGGGGGGGGTTAAGGTGTAATTTGATTAGAGTATTTGGAATTTGTTTACATTAACTTAGAAAATCTTACGTAAGAATGGGTTTGACCCCCCCCCCTCACCCCCAAGTAAGTAACTCTAGTTCTATTTGTCCAGTTCTATCCTTGTTTTAAAGATAATTAATTTCACAAAGTTTAATTTCATGTAAAGTTTGCCTATTTCCACAACAAAGTTTATTTTAGTTATTTTTTATAAAAAGGTTTTAAAAACAATATCGGTGTCCTTGAAATTTTTGGAAAATTATACATATTTTTGTGTAACATTATAAAGTATGAAATCTGAAAATTATATAGGAAATTATTATACATTATTATGATCTAGCTTCTATATCTACAAGAGGTTGTGATAACGCAAATAAATGAACTTTTAAATTATTTTCCATTAATCGTGACACTGAGAGCCCTCATTACATAAATTTCATGGGTACTTCATTGGAGTTCAACTTTCTCTATATGCGAATTAGGCAATGGTTTGCTTCAACTTTTAAAATTATGTTTTATGTAATAATCCCTGCCTCAGTGGCAAGGATTGATCAAGGGCAAACAGAGAAACGTGACAAGTATAGTATCTAGATTTTGAAGGACAAGCAATATTTAATTGAAAATTGTAAAAATAGTGGTGAATAATTAAAACCTCTAATAATACATTGGATTTTTACTGAGCCAACCACTCTTATTTTAATCTTTTTAAGTATTTGTACAGTTGGGGAAATAAAAAACGACTCAGTTGAGTTTTCTGACGAACCACTTGGGTTAGGAAGACAAATAAGGTGTCATTTTTCATGTCATGAAGTATTCTTTAAATGGGACCTTGTTTGTCTTCCTAACCCAAGTGGTTCGTCAGAAATCTCAACTGAGTCGTTTTTTATTTCCCCAACTGTACATGACATGTACAGTTGGGGAAATAAAAAACGACTCAGTTGAGTTTTCTGACGAACCACTTGGGTTAGGAAGACAAATAAGGTGTCATTTTTCATGTCATGAAGTATTCTTTAAATGAAGAAAATTTCGAGTCCTTAGGGGGTCGTCTTCATATTAAACGAAACACTAACTTTTGTTTTTCCTATAGGGACCCCAATTATTATGCGTTTTTCTGAAAGAGCATCTCCATAAACCCCCAAATACCAAGTTTCATCCATGTAAGTATCCAAATAGAAGCATAATAAATTTCTGAAATGTCAACCATTCAATGTGAAATTTGTCAAAATGTTTTCGGTGTAAAAATATGAAACTTTGAATTTAGATCAAATTTGTGTCCCCAAACAAAATAATTGTGCTTTCATAGCGATATTTAACGGTAATAGATAGATAATTAACATCTAAATTTGACCCAAAAATTAAATTTTAAAATCTTTTAATATTTTTATGGTAATCGATTCTGGTAGTAATTTTATGAGGAAAACCAAAATTTCAGTCGATTTCATTTAATAGTTTTGGAAAAAACCGAATTAAACTAAATTCCCACTCTTTAAGGGACCGTATACCGCTGCCAAATGTATAACGGCGAATGCTTTTTCTGGAAACAGTCGCCTTATTTTAATCACCATAACTTAAATTAAAACTTAAATTTGATATAAAATTTCAATAAATTACTTATAAACTTTTTAATAAACATTAAAGTGGTGAGTAAAAGTCTTACTATCCCACCGTTTTTAAGAAAGAGTGTTTACAGAAAATTAACCCTTCTCACTCTGGAGACGACCCCCAAAACGTAAAAGCTTTATTTACCGCACGATTTGAATGAAACTTGGTATTTGGGGGTTTATGGGGATGCTCTTTCAGAAAAACGCATAATAATTGGGGGTCCCTATAGGAAAAACAAAAGTTAGTGTTTCGTTTAATATGAAGACGACCCCCTAAGGACTCGAAATTTTTTTCATTTAAAGAATACTTCATGATATGAAAAATGACACCTTATTTGTCTTCCTAACCCAAGTGGTTCGTCAGAAAACTCAACTGAGTTGTTTTTTATTTCCCCAACTGTACAGTCGGCCACATAAAAATCGCTACAGAGACGATTGTGAACGATCGGAGGGGGTTAGAAAGATATTGTAAACGGCAATTTTCATGAATTAACGTCTACTTTGAAACAAGCTATGATTTGAGTCCTTAGGGGGTCGTCTTCATATTAAACGAAACACTAACTTTTTTTCCTATGGGGACCCCCAATTATTATGCGTTTTTCTGAAAGAACATCCCCATAACCCCCCAAATACCATGTTTTTCTTTCAGAAAAACGCATAATAATTGGGGGGTCCCCATAGGAAAAAAAAGTTAGGGTTTCGTTTAATATGAAGACGACCCCCTAAGATGTCAAATCATAGCTTGTTTTAAAGTAGACGTTAATTCATGAAAATTGCCGTTTACAATATCTTTCTAACCCCCTCCGTTCGTTCACAATCGTCTCTGTAGCGATTTTTATATGGCCGACTGTACAGTTGGGGAAAAAAACCCGACTCAGTTGAGATTTCTGACGAACCACTTGGGTTAGGAAGACAAACAAGGTGTCATTTTTCATGTCATGAAGTATTCTTTAAATCAAAAAAAATTTCGAGCCCTTAGGGGGTTGTCTTCATATTAAACGAAACACTAACTTTTTTTTTCCTATGGGGACCCCCAATTATTATGCGTTTTTCTGAAAGAACATCCCCATAAACCCCCAAATACCAATTTTCATCCATATAAGTATCCAAATAGAAGCATAATAAATTTTTCAAATGTCAACCATTCAATGTGAAATATGTCAAAATGTTTTCGGTGTAAAAATATGAAACTTTGAATTTAGATCAAATTTGTGTCCCAAAAAAAAATAATTATGCTTTTATAGCGATATTTAATAGTTAATAGATAGATAATTAACATCTAATTTTGACCCAAAAATTAAATTTTAAAATCTTTTAATATTTTTATGGTAATCGATTCTGATAGTAATTTTATGTGGAAAACCAAAATTTCAGTACCGAATTAAACTAAATTCCCACTCTTTAAGGGACCGTATACCGCTGCCAAATGTATACCGGCGAATGCTTTTTCTGGAAAAAGTCGCCTTATTTTAATCACCATAACTTAAATTAAAATTAAAATTTGATATAAAATTTCAATAAATTACTTATAAATTTTTCAATAAACATTAAAGTGGTGAATAAAAGTCTTACTATCCCACCGTTTTTAAGAAATAGTGTTTACAGAAAATTAACCCTTCTCACTCTGGAGACGACCCCCAAAACGTAAAAGCTATATTTACCGCACGATTTGAATGAAACTTGGTATTTAGGGGTATATGAGGATGCTCTTTCAGAAAATCGCATAATAATTGGGGGTCCCCCATAGGAAAAAAAGTTAGTGTTTCGTTTAATATGAAGACGACCCCCTAAGGACTCGAAATTTTTCTCATTTAAAGAATACTTCATGACATGATAAATGACACCTTGTTTGTCTTCCTAACCCAAGTGATTCGTCAGAAATCTCAACTGAGTCGTTTTAATTATCTATTTTATAATAAAAATATAAAAAATGTGTGTGGGATCATTTTGTTAAAGAACACGCGTTGTATTACTAATAGATTTTTTTTTTGTTACGTAAAAAGAAAAATACTTTTTGAAGTTTATCCCGAAAAGTTTAAATTAAGGAATAAATTAATAAAGCGTAAGAATAAGGAATAAATTAATAAAGATAACTAGAAAAATATATCCGATAGTATACAAATCAAGAAATAGATGCACTAAAAGTTTCTTTTTTCTAACTGGCTTGCTTTCCTAACTATAAGGTTTTAAATTTTGTGTCTGGTAGAAAGTAAAGTGTTTTCATTTCATATCCTATGGTCCCATACCATTAATCAAATTATCATGTCTAAGTTTTAATTCAGTTACACTATTTTAGTTCAAAATTAACTTGTAACATTATGAAGGAACCATGTTTTTTAATATGGTCTCAAAATGAGATATCGCATATTAGGAACTATCGCAATATCTCATATTAGGAATTTGCACTTTTCAGAAACAAATGGAAACCAATTATTAAATATGTTTTATAAATGAAAAATTGAAGGGGTGTACACAGAGATATTTTTAACTCCTCTCAGAGAGTATTTCACTCCTTGAAAATTGGAAATACTCTTTAAAAAACTAGCCAGGAGTATTTTCACTCTTTGAATTTTTCCAAAAGGTTTGGCTTAAAAAATGCACCGCGTGGCCCCACCAAAATCAACAAATAATATTTTTCTACTCAAAACACCAACTGATCCCAGCGGAGACATTTTCGCCCGACTTCTGGAAAAAGCTAATTGTCAAAAGCACTGGCACCCTAATTATCGTACTTTTTAATTATGTTTTCATACAGCCACAGTAATTTTTTTGTTATTTATATTGACTGCGGTTTTTTGTATATGCAGTTCATGTTATTTCCGTATTTCACTCTTCATAATTCAATTATTTTGTTATTTATATTGACTGCGGGTTTTTGTATATGCAGTTCATGTTATTTCCGTATTTCACTCCTCATAATTCAATTTCACTCCTCCTAAAAAAGTCAAGGAGTATTTTTACTCCTCCAAAATATTCCTAGGAATAACACTGGGTGTACATTAAAATTAAGATTCTTCTGAGTGGAATCAATTGAAAAAATATAAGAAACCATTAATTTTGTTTACCCCAACGGTAGTTTAAAAAAGGCTTTCAAAACTTTTGGGTGTGTTCAAAGTTTTGCGGTGCTCCCATGGGTAAAGTTGCAATATATTTTCTGATATTATGATGTTCGTGGTCATAATTGAACCCAATTTATTAGCCTAAGCATAAGCAACTAACAGAACTTGTCTATTCCGCATAGAGGAGATATAGGGGGCAGCCATATTAGGCACATTCCCCTAGTCATAAATCTGATGTAAACAAACGTTTGAATATAAAAAAAAGTACTTTTTTCATGTATTACGTAATATCTTTCTAGCTTAACAACTATTTTTCTTAGGGAGAAATTAATAGTTTTTAATTTCATGTATCCTTTTCAATAGTATTACCACCTCGAATTTTAGTTCTAAAAAGTAAGTTTTTTATATCAACTTTCCAGCTATATTTAAGATTGTATAAAATAAGGGATAATTTTATTTAAAAAAAACACACAAAGAAATCACCTAAGAGAGATAGTTACACACAAAAAACATTAAAAATAAGGAGGAATAATTTTAAGCATATTAGTGGAAGTATAAATTCCTTTTTCAGTTCAATAAAATACAAACAAACCCATGCTGAACTCAAAATAAAAGAACCACCAATTTTATTCAGTAACTCACACAGATCAGACAGAAGTATAATTAAGTTTGGAAGAGACACTGATTTTAGAATTCTCGAGGCTTATTTTCTTCTGTAAAACTGATATTTTTTTTGTAAATCTCTGGTTGTAAAAAATCGGGTTTATTTCTTAATGAAGGTATTTACCATAAAATAAGCTTTTTAGGATTCTTAATGAGTGTGAAAATAGCATGTTTTCCGAGCCTTTATAAATGGATAGCGCTTTGAAAAAAAAAGACAATCGGTTTTTTAAAGAAAGGCAAGGGGGGGGGCAGACATGTTTTAATGAATAATTTACCATTTAAAGTGATAAGAGTTTTAAAAATTAAAATGTAAGGCCTATGTACTTAAAAAGACTTAAGGTATGGATGAAGGTAAAAGGTATTCTTCATATTAGAGTTTTGAAACATATGCGTTGATGCTTGTTCTTACAAATGTAACTACCTATTTCAATTCAACGTGTTCCAATCCAGCTTTTTATTTTCCAGAGTAGGTCAAGTAGTCGAAACAGGTGTGTATTAAAATTTAAAAAAATATATTTTTTTTATTTCTATTTATAATATTTGAGATTTTATTACAATATGTTGCCTTAACGTTTGTTTATGAAATAAAGACTTGACTGTAATTACAAGATCGCAACCAATAACCCCAAAACTTTCATTTTGAACTAACCTCGACACCAACTTTTCCTGAACCTATGGCGTCAATACGCGCAAGCAGAAACTGCGTAAACAGAAAGCCTGTTGGGTTGCTAGGAGGAGTTTCGTTACGCAAACCGTGATAAAAAGACGCTATATATACGTGGGTTTAACAAACCAATCATATTTTTAAATTGACATTCTTTATTTCACTCAAAATTCATACACCGCACTGGGAACTACTTTGTTGGTTTTGTTTCTCCAGGGTCAAGTAACGTTGCAGTCTAGTATAGACAGTAACGTTTCCTGCCACTATGACGTCACTAACAAACAAAGTAGTTCCCAGCTCGGTGTCTGAATTTTGAGTGAAATGTAGAACATCAATTGAAAAATATGATAAGTTTGTTAAACCCACGTATTTAAATATAGCGTATATTTTTATAAAGATTTGCGTACCGAAGCTCCTCCTAGCAACCCGACAAGCTTTCTGTTAACGCAGTTTTTCCCATTCGGTGCAGTGACGTCATAGGGTCCGGAAACGTTGCTGTCTATACTCGACAGAAACACTTCTTGAACCCAGTACGTCCCAAATGCGGTAAACACAAAGCCTGTTGGGTGCTAGGAAGAGTTTCGGTACACAAATCGTGATTGAAAAGCACCCTATATATGCAACACGGGTTTAACAAACTAATCATATTTTTAAATTGACGTTCTTCATTTCACTCAAAATTAAGACACTGCGATGGGAACTACTTTGCTTGTTAGTGACGTCATAGTGGCAGGAAACGTTGCTGGTCTGCAACGTTACTTGACCCTGGAGAAACAAACCCAACAAAGTAGTTCCCAGTGCGGTGTCTGAATTTCGAGTGAAATAAAGAACGTCAATTTAAAAATATGATTATTTTGTTAAACCCACGTATATAAATACAGCGTCTTTTTATCACGATTTGCGTACCAAAACTCCTCCTAGCAACCCAACAGTCTTTCTGTTAACGCAGTTTTTCCTTCGGTGCAGTGACGTCATAGGGTCAGGAAATGTTGCTGTCTCTATACTAGACAGCAACGTTTCTTGAACCCAGTACGTCCCAAATGCGGAAGGAGAAATCGGTAAACAGAAAGCCGGTTGGGTTGCTAGGAGGAGTTTCGGTACGCAAATCGCGTGATTGAAAAGTACTATATATTTAATATGGGTTTAACAAACTAATCATATTTTTAAATTGACGTTCTTCATTTCACTCAAAATTCACACACCGCGATGGGAACTACTTTGTTAGTGACGTCATAGGGTCAGGAAACGTTGCTGTCGAGTATAGACTGCAACGTTACTTGACCCTGGAGAAACAAAACAAACAAAGTAGTTCACAGCGTGGTGTCTGAATTTCCAGTGAAATAAAAAACGTCAATTTAAAAATTTTATTATTTTGTTAAACCCATGTATATAAATATAGCGTCTTTTTATCACGATTTGGGTACCGAAACTCCTCCTAGAAACCCGACAGGCTTTCTGTTAACGCAGTTTTTCCTTCGGTGCAGTGACGTCATAGGGTCAGGAAATGTTGCTGTCTATACTAGACAGCAACGTTTCTTGAACCCAGTACGTCACAAATGTGGAAGGAGAAATCGGTAAACACAAAGCCTGTTGGGTTGATAGGAGGATTTTGGGTACGAAAATCGTGATTAAAAAGCATCCTATATATACAACACGGGTTTAACAAAATAATCATATTTTTAAATTGAAGTTCTTCATTTCACTGAAAATTAAGACACCGCGATGGGAACTACTTTGTTAGTGACGTCATAGTTGCCGTCTAGTATAGCATAAACCCCTCCTATTCCCGGGGAAGCCTCAGCTAAACCTCTTCCAAGCGACTGCCCCGCAGATAGAGACACAACAGCCCCATAAACGCTCCACCGCAATGACACCGAGGGCATTTTTAATAGCGGCCCTCGAATATCTTATGAATAAAAGATCCCGCCAACACCTGGAATCCCGCTTTTCCCCGAACCACAGGCAGATTACAAATGGCCGAATTAATGCTCATAATGGACACGCTGCCGACTAATAAACAACACGCTTGTTTCGTAATTTTGATCATGCTAAGTGGGGCCGTTAATTATTATGTCTGGAGGGGGGGGGTGTGGAAATAAAAATCGCCTCATCATTTACTGGAGTTTGTTTTGTGGCTGAGCCTGGGATTAAGATGTCTGTCGTTTGGGAGTTTTTTTTTGTTTTGTTGAAGCGAAGGGGTGATTTGTTTTAAGGGAGGAAGGGTCAGATTTTGAGAGTGGGGAAGGTGCAGGGTGGTAGATTGGGGCAAGCTGCCCGCCTTTGAGGTAGATTAGATAGTAATCTTTGTTCTTTTCTTTTGGTGTGAGGTTTGTGTGGATTGCATTGTAGAAGTTAAGTCTTTTTTTCTTTCTGAATTATTTATGCTTGATAAAATTATGTAGGCTTACACGGCCGGCGTCAGTATGTAATAAAGATAAGTCCATCGGGCTGTTAAGGCCGTGTTCAAACTAAAAAGATGTTAAAAAACTGAACGTTTCGACCTCAGTTACGGAGGTTATCAGCAGCAGGAATAAAAACTCTGCCAACTGAAGTTAAGTTTTAACATCTATTTAGTTTAGTTTTTAACATCTTTTTAGTTTGAACACGGCCTTAACAGCCCGATGGAATTATCTTTATTACATATTAATGTTTTTTTTTACGTTGATTAACCTACTTAAACTCTCTATATTTTAGAGGGTTTGTATTTCGGAAAACCAATAAACATGCATGCATTTAGAAATATACAGGGTGTTTCAAAAGTATTTTCACGGATTTTATTTGGGAAAAACGTCTCCTAGGGTCATAGAAGTAAGGTGTACCCTTAGGTAAGCGACCATGGAGAATCCATTGAGATGACCTACTGTGCCCCAAGTGGCGAAATTAAAAAAGTCAAAAATTTAATTAAAAAATAAAGGAGATAGAGAAAAACATAAATTTGAATATTGTTGCCAATATTATGAAAAACTAACTGGAAAAATTTCATGAAAATATCGTGAATATTCGCGGAAATATTAACGCGTAAAAATAGCCCTTTTTCAGGCCTCGAAAAAGAAAAATTTCGCAAATTTGCAAGATTTCAGCGTTATTTTGTAGTTTTCTGTTTTTAGTTAGATAAAGACAAAATAACCCCATGACCCTAAAACTTGAAAACCTTCATTTCCTCACAATTTCACTTTTTTTTGTTTAACATGTTAGAGAGTTAATTTTTTTTAAACTAGGAGACCCTAAAAAATAAATTATTCGTATTATTGTGTAAAAATATTTCGACCAAAAAGTCTTCACACAGGATATATTTTTTATTTCATTTAAAACTTTTTTTAATGGAAAGTACACATCTATAACGAATAGCAATTAGATCACGTTAAGTGTAATTCTCTGTATAGCTCTGTATATATACAGAGAGGAAACCCCATACTTAACACCAATTCTTGTAATAAAAATGTTAAGCTACAAAATAATACTTGTCTTACTTAATCTTTTCTATCAATTTACTTAATTAGGATTAGTTAATTAATTAAAACCATTGTTATGTTAGTTTTGCTATAATTAACCATTACTTTTTGTAAAGGGTGATGTCCTACTTTTTCAAATATATTGTATGGACGACTATTGCCTGCAAAAAGTAAGTTCCACTTTAATTACACTTATTCTTTAATGCTTTGAAGATTTTACAGAGCTTATACTTAACTATACAAAATAGAAATTGATTAAAACAATTATTTCTATTGTGGGCATTTAAAACCGAAAAAAAACCCTCGTCTCGTATTATTATTATTGCCTTGGTTGTTTAAATAGTGTTAAAAGCAGCTATTATAGTTAACACATTTTTTTTTGTAAGAACACATCAGTTAATACCGGCATTAAATAATGAATAAAAAATAAGTAGCTTAATTCGAGAAATATTCATTTTACCGTTTTTTTTCTTTTCTTTAACCAGTTTTATGAATAATTACCATTAAATAAAGCGATACGATTCAAAAACACTGTTTCAATTAGTCACTCGAAGTCTATTATGGTTTAGATAAGAAAAAAATAATGCATATTCTTGGTAATCCCTAAAATAAATATCGTAATTCAATCTTGAAGGTTTTATGCTTTAAAGTAGTTGTAGCTATGTTCCTTTTATTTTAATTGTTTCAATATTTAAATCAGAATCTAATCTAACTGCGTTAAACATTTAATTCTTTTAATTTAATGCAACTAAGTATTTTTGTTTGCACAGTTCTCACTTTCTTAATTACAGATATCCATTTTTATCACATAACTGCTTGAAATAATGTGGGTTTTAAAAAGGTAATTCTGGTAGTCCATTTGAAACAAAAGTATTGAATGTCAAATAACCTGCTCACTAGAAAAAAAAATCAAGTGTTTGCTTCTTTTTTATGCCATGCTAACTTTTTTTTTATTAAAATGGCGTAATTTTCGCTTAGATTTTAAAAGCATACTTTGAGATTTTATTGTTTTTTCTTATAAAGGTTTTAATGTTAAAAAAGTATTTAGCTAGCAATTTCAAATAGCTAGTGATTTCTTATAAACGCAATATTTATTTTCATTGTTTAATATGTATCATATTTAACATTTATTTCAAAGTATGGTGAATAGTACAATGCTTAATTTTTCTTCACAATGCAATACTCTTTCATAAAAACCTTTGTAACAGTGACGCTCAAATTGTATTGTTATTTTGGCTTTAAGTAATAAAAGAAGAAGGTATTACCTATGTGAAAATGAAGGAAAGTAAATTTGCAATTAATGATCAGTGATCAGTTATTCAATCTTATATATAACAAAAAAAAAACACTATGAAAACAAATTTTCATGTTGCTCTTTACAAGATATTTTGTTCTGTAAGTTATTTGTATTTAATTTTTTAATCAAGATAAACGAACCTTCGTAACACAGAATTACATTCCTTTAGTTTTATTATAAAATTATTTTTGTCTAACCTAAAATATTAATATAATAACTTTTTCAACAAAATAATCCAAGGAAAATGTCAAAAATAAAGTTTTGCAATGTCATAAAACTCCACCTAAGTACATTTCTGCGCTGTGTATGTTTTCGAACAAGGTACTAACAAAGAAATTTTCTTTCAATCTTTATATTTAATCAGAACTAAAAAAAAAACCCCATAGCTTATAGCGATGAGTAAATGAATGAAAATGCCATTTGTTTTTCATTTGTTAGAATCCAGGGATATTTTACTCCATGTTATGATAATCAGCATAATTCAGTTATGTTCAAACCGAAAAATCCCGCTATCCAATACAAAAATCTTTCCCTCCAAACTCTTCTTACTCATTCAGCGAACAAAAAAAAAAATGCAAAAAAAACCCCGCAAAGCACTTTTTGCCCAAGAGCTCAGAGAAAAGACAGCAACAAAAATGACCGAAATAAATCCAGCCCCACACCCAATCGAGGCCCGGGCTTATTAATTATTAAAGGAAGCCGCGGTTTGTTAAAATATCGCGCAACATAATGTTTCAGGAAACCTCTTTTTTTGCCTCTCTGACAGAATGAGATATTTAAAAATTACTGATGAATGGCAGCGCGGAGGGTATTTATTATGGTACGCGTGGCATAGAAAAAAGATTAATGCGAGGAAATGACTTTACGGTCGTTTCAAAATAGGATCCGTTTTTAACAGCGTTGTTTTATAAGGAGCGAGTTTTTTAGAGGGTGGGCCGCCTAAATCATACACTCGGCACTGCGTTTTAGGAATGGATTTCAACGAAGTAATGCAACCCTTAATTTGGAAAGATTATAAGTTGTGCCTGGAGTTTTTGTAGGAGTTATTTGGTGACTAATATCGTTTTAGAGTTTATAACTTTACTGTAAAAATTTTGTCGTGAGGAAAAGGATAGGTTACTTTTTTTTTCCAGGAACTTTTTAGATTGGTTATTTCAATTTATATAACTCCGGTATTTATGTTACGGGCAATGTGATAAATCCGGGCATTATTAATAATGCCCGTGTATTTCGGGCAAAGTGATAAATTATCATTGATAAATGTCATTGAATTTATCACTTTGTACGCCTCCCCTTCGGGCATTAATAATACTGCAAATAAAATGAGCGAGTTAATATTTACTATTTTAATTTATAATTACTTTTATTATTTTATAAGTGTGGCTTCTATATCTACAAGATGTTTTGTTAACGCAAATAAATGAACTTTTAAATTATTTTCCATTAATCGTGACCCTGAGAGCAAAAATTTCATGGATACTTCATTGAAATTCAACACTCTATAATGCGAATTCAGCCATAGTCCTTCATAGGATGTTAATATAATAATCCCTACGCTCAGAGGCAAGGATTGATCAAGAGTAGATCTATAATACAAACCGATAGTATCTGAGATTTTAAAGGACAAGAAATATTTAATTGAAAATTGTAAAAAAAGTG
Organism: Tetragnatha montana; assembly: GCA_963680715.1. NCBI lineage: Eukaryota > Metazoa > Arthropoda > Arachnida > Araneae > Tetragnathidae > Tetragnatha > Tetragnatha montana. Next base: position 4,124,843 of record OY796684.1, on the reverse strand, counting down.
GTGAATATTTAAAAATATCTAATATATATTCTAATTTTACGTTAGATTTTTAATTAGCCCCCACTTTTATTTTAATCTTTTTAAGTATTTGTATATTTGGCTTCAATTGGACGAGCACAACCGTAACCTAAAACCAACGCAAAACCTCTAGAACTTGAGTAGACGGCTATCATATATCTAGGGTGGTGTATAGCCCTTGTCGTAAATTTGTACTTAAATCAATGTAGCAGTTTTATTGGTTAAGATTAAAAATATTTAGTTTTGAGCTGGACGGTTTTTGCTCAGATAATAATGACAAATTGATGATGAATTACTTTTACTACAATTACTTTTATTCTATATAAGTGTGTATGTATATTATAATTCTATAAGTGTGTGATATTATTTTGTAAGTGTGGCTTCTACAGGCTTCTATATCTACAAGAGGTTGTGATAATGCAAATAAATGAACTTTTATAAATTATTTTCCATTAATCGTGACACTGAGGGCCCTCATTACATACACTTCATGGATACTTCATTCGAATTCAACACTCTCTATATGCGAATTCAGCAACGGTTTGCTTCAACTTTTCATTGGATGTTAATATAATCATCCCTGCACTCAGCAGCAAGGATTGATCAAGAGTTGTTTAAAAATGTTCTAGGCTTTAGTACTAGGGTTTTAAAGGACAAGTAATAATTAATTGAAAACTGTAAAAATAGTGGTGAATAATTACAACCTCTAATTTTACATTGGATTTTTACTAAACCACCACTCTTATTTTAATCTTTTTAAGTATTTGTACATTTGGCTTCGATTGGACACGATCACAAACCTTCAACTTCAAACTTTTGGCACTAATAATACCTAAAACCAACGCAAAACCTCTAGAACTTGAGTAGACGGCTATCATATAGTCTAGGGCGAAATAATAAGCTTTCCAAACGAAGAGCATGACCTGCGACGTCACAACGCGTTTTCACGCCATTCAAAAAATACTACTATTAATAATTCTTTTCTAATTGAAAAAACTGTCAAATCGACCTGAAATTTCACACATAGGCCTATTTTTGCACGGAGTATCGATTAAAAAATATAATACAAAAAAACCCCGCCCTAATTCCTCATTCGGAACCGTTGGCGAGTCTTAAGAGAATGCGAAGGAATCGAAAACAGTTTCTCCGGCACCCTCCGCAGCATCTATTCATATCCCAGAAAGGAGCGATAAACAATTTCCATTCCTCCGTTCGCTGGCTGTTTACCTCCCATTTCAATTCCCAATTTATTGGATAACTCGGGTACGAGCGGCGGAAATTGAATTTACTTAACGTTCGACTCCAGATTTCCTCCTCATGGCGAAAAGAAGAAGGTGAATTAATTTCGTCAAATCGGTAGGCTAAATGTTCACTTAGTCTTAGCCTTCACTTCGAGAACCCGCTCTCCAGAGACACTCCCTTTCATTAACTCACTCGGAATCATTTGGAAGAGGTCTCACATTTTATCTCCTAATTACACTTTTCATTCACATTCGAAAAAACAGCAGCTAAATAAACAAAGTAAATAAATTTTTGAAAGACGAAAGTTTTAAAGAAGCATTAGGGCTCGATTCAATTAATAAAGAGCATTAAATAGGTAGAATGACTTCTCGGGTTGACTTTTTTTTGGGGGGGCGGCCGGATTAAATTGCTTTCTTTACAGGGATTACTAAGGGGAGTTTTAAGAAATAATTAACGCGGCATCGAGAATGGGGAAGATCTCAAATGGATTACTTTTAATCTAAGTTCTATTTTGCGGGGTCTTTTAATCGCTCCTGATAAAGAGACACAACAAAGATAAGGCTGGAAAAAACTTGGCTCCCTCGAGGTGCCCTTTGTCTGAGCCTGCTGTTCAAAGAGTATTGAAATGGTGATCAAAGGATCCTGAGTTTGATACCTGAGTCATCGGATGGAGGGAGGGGCATGCTTGGACATGTGTATCAGAGAGAATATTCCTTTATCATTATGTGACAAAATGTTCAATCATGGGGTTAAAAAAAAGAGGTGAAAATTATCAATTGGTTTTGAATATAAAGAAATATATCTAATTTTTGAAAAATTATTTAGATGGGAGTTGCTTTGTGTTTCTTTGTAATTTTTGCAAGTTATCCTATGGAAAACCTGTAGTAGCTGTTAACGTTTTCTTTTACTGTTACCTTTTAAAAATTAATGTATTTAGTAAAGAAGTAAATAAATGTTATTAGTGATTCATTCATTCATTAAATGTTTTTTTTTTGCTTTAAGAGATAATATTTGATTTTTTCACAATATTTCCTCAGTGGTATTCAGAACTTTGACTTTTCTCAAATCCGACGCGCGTTAGATAATAGTGAATGCATATGAATTTAAGGTATTGTAAACACAGTGCCAAAAACACCATTCTGCTTTTTTTCCCTATTTTTGCGAAAAACACATTCAAAACTTGTTAAGTATTGTCGTTAATACAAACTCGAAAGGAATTGGATAGTTTTTAGCAAGTTTAATATTGTTGTTTCTGGCATGATGTTCTCATCATAACTTAGTTACTCCAAAAGCATTTTTTAGGCCAAATAAAATAAATAAATTTTAGGCCAAAATAAAGAAGATTGGTCTGTTTTGGCACGGTGGTAAAGATATAATAGAGTGGTTTAACACAGGGAAAAATTTAATTTTCTAAGCTATTTATGACGTACATTTATGCAATGGCAAATGTAGACAAAAAACTTACTTTGAATATTGGCTATTGAGGTAGTGTGGTGTTAAAACAGGCACACCACATAACTTTTCTTATAATGTAACTAAAATTGTGAAATAAAACCGAGAAAATGTATTTTAATGGAAAATCTCCTGATGACAATTGCAGCCGTTGAGCCAACGCCCTACCCCGAGGGCAGAACATAGACCACCCCTCAGAATTCAAAAACCCAGGCTACCGTTAAGACCTTACAGTGAGAGATATCACCACCCCCGCGTGCAGTGTGATAAGCAAAAAAAGCATAGGTTTCTTCTACATACCAGGGATCGGGGAGACGCGACGCGAGAAGTTCATCGCCCCCCAAGTATAATAAGTAAAAGACGTAACACCCGCCTTTGTATCTTTCGGTATTATGTTTCTCAATAACTTCTCTCATAATCATAATGACTGTAAACAATAGTTAAGCAAAATTACCATAGGATGTTTTAACATATCATCCATCTGATCACAATTTTGGGAAACTGAGAATTAAAGTTAATAAATAGAAATTAAAGAAATTGTAAATATGAATTCTCTAATTAAAGTAAAATAACAATTAATATAGTAGTATTTAGACTCTTTGTAATCCTCTCATCAAGAGGAGTTGATTGGAATTTTTAGTTAGACTCTAACTCCTTTTATTAATGAGATATGATAAAATTAGTAGTTCATCCCTATTTTGGAATTCAAATCCCCCGCCAAGTTGGCGACTCACAAAAACTGATAACAGCCAAAAAGGGGATCCTATTTTTTAAATCCTTACGTCTTGATTGGTTGGGTCCAATCACATAGTACATTGTTGGCGGATTTCTCGGCAGATCTTGGCTATGGGACCCTGAGGGAAGGTCCACGCACGTCTCGCTCCTGATTTTTTTAATTTACGTCGTCGCGGGTCCCATAGGCAGTTTCTCCACCATCAGACCCCGTTCGGACTCATATATTATCACCAATCCAATCCTGATGTTGCATTTTTTCCATTGAATTTGATGCGTTTCTTTTTGAGTGGACATCCTCTTTAATATCTCGATGCTTCAGCATAAGTGGACGGAACTATGGAATTTACCTTTACTTATGAAGAATAAAATATTATTATCACTAAGAAAATGACATCTCCGTTCAATTGAACTCAAACACCTCCAAGCCTTTTCAGTGATCTCCAGAACTATTTAATAGTTAATGATGAACTCCTCAAGGACTGTCTTCTCTTCAATTGCCGACTTAATCCAACTAAAATAATGTTCTAATGACTCTTTGGATAAATCCAAAAGGTGAGATTTCTCATCTCAATTCTATTAAAAATGAACCAGAGCTTCACCTTCAAAAAGGTATGTCACCAAAAATCCTATTCATTTAAAAATGCATAATGTGTATAATTTCTTATTTTAATTTACCTAATGGAATGCACATATATTAGGGGTCATTTAAGAACCTAATCTCTTAATATGGGTTATTGGCACAAATATTAATAATTACTATAAATTCCTTTCCCACTATACTCAAAGGTAAATCATAACCTTTTCCACGGCCAACCTCTTCATTACAGGTAGCAACATTTTTTCTCACTTATAGCTAACAGATTTCGTTTAAAGGTATAATATAAATAAATATTTCACATTAATTGTAGCTTAAGTATAAATTGCATATTTAACGAAAAATGGATATATTGGTGGCTCGTACACAGAAGAGCTATGATAAGTATATTAAGGGAAATGCCATTTATTTTGTATTCTAAGTACTTATTTTTAGCCAAGAAACCTTTGTAAAAGATTGAACTTTACCTCACATACAAAACTTTGGAAGTTAATGCATT